>CM057224.1:6600233-9009277 GCA_029891385.1 Erythroxylum novogranatense
GAATATTCAATTAATAAAGATTATATAAAATTTATGTAGTCTATAACAATTACATAATATCAAGAATAATTTACAAGATTATACAAGAGTTTGTAGTGATACATCACAATTTAAGTAGACGTAACACTTGACAAGATTATATAGCGCCACAAGAATTCATGTCATCACATAATCAATCATTGCCACAATTCAGTCATTCGTGTGTATGCAATGCATATGAGACTCTTTTCCAGCTTATTCAGTGCAGCCCAAGTGCTCACCAAGATTCAAGGACGCTGTGATTTCTCCCTGCCAGCCCCACAAGACAAGTTGTTTAGGATATTCTCCTGCCATGCCCGTCAAGACAAAGGTTCGAGCTCCTAGGCTCTTTTCAGTGATATTAGCAACTGGGGCACATTCCATTATCCGATCATGCAATTATGCATGCAATGCAAGTGTTCAAAGGATGCAGGTGTATGGCTATAAAAGCCCAAGATACTGCTCTCAATAACATACGTGAAATTCATTCCAAAGACAAGAATCCAATCCAAGACAAGAGAAACATGTCATTCGGTCATGCTCATTCGCACATTTCAGAATCATGCAGCTTTATAAAGGTCGCAAAGAGTCCAATCCAATACAAGAACGCAGCATAATGTGGTCATACACTTTTCAAGAATCACATACCATACAAAGGTAATTCACCTGTTCAATCCCATACAAGAAGAACATGAAATTCGGTCACATACATTTCAGTAATAATACAGTTCACTCTTATACATTGCAGTGGTCATACAGTGCAATTCGATCATATATAGTTCGGTAATC
This sequence comes from Erythroxylum novogranatense, assembly GCA_029891385.1. Lineage (NCBI taxonomy): Eukaryota > Viridiplantae > Streptophyta > Magnoliopsida > Malpighiales > Erythroxylaceae > Erythroxylum > Erythroxylum novogranatense. Next base: position 6,601,041 of record CM057224.1, read on the forward strand.
ATGTAATTTACATTGTCAAGTAATTCACAGCAGGAATTTGAGGAACCAACTAGGTTACTCACCTGTAACTGCCAAGCTATTGCCTGGATGTCCCAGCAATGTCTGTGGAACGACGATCCAACGACACCTTTATAACAATTAAAATACAGTCCCATTACTAATTGCTCGATTAAACAGTTCAGTAATGCATATGTCTCTATGAAATTATGTACGATGCATGTTCACAATTCCTTGCTAAAACCTAAATTGATATCCTATGCTCAATTTCAACTCTTCACCAATTAGATCAACACTAATTTGGTTCATCCTCAATTCAGTTCAATTTTCTCAATTCATATGCCCCATAACAATTTCATATCCATCAGCCAAATTATCCAGTGAAAATCTCAATTAAAACTCCAATTGTCTCAATTTAGTACTTAGATCACACTATAAACCATAATTGACCTCAATCTCAAGAATCGCACCATTTCAATTAAATTCCAACTCTCAATATTTCCTCAATGGTAGACCTCTTTCCCTAGTTCATAGTGAATCGAGAATCACTTCAATTGGAGGTCTACACTATAAGTTATGTCCAATAAACCAATATGCATTCAATCAGAAAATTGCCCTTTCGCGCGACTCCACGCCCCTTCACACGACGGAACGCCGTCGTCATGACGCGGAGAACGCTCGTCGATCGCGACAAAGCCACGCCGTCGCGATGTGGAACCTACTCGTTGCGACGTACCAATCCCAACTTGCCGCGACGTCCACCCGACTCGTCGCGACTAACAGATTTAATTTAAATCCCATTTATTCGTCGCGACGAAGCCTCCGGCGCTTCTGCTCGTCGCGACGTGCGACAGTCCGATCGTCTTCTCCGATCGATTTCCACCATTAAAACACTTAAAACCTCATTAAACACTCCCATCTACCCATATCAACCCTAATAAATGCCATAAATGCACTAGAAGCCATTAATAACCACATTAAACACAAAATACTTACCAAATCACTGAATCGATCGCAAACCCTAAAATCTTTCTCAACACCGTCGATCAACCACTATCAAGCCTCTTTACCTTCATCAATCACAATAGTTACTCCAAGTTAACACAAAGAGAAGATCCAGTAAGGTAGCAAGCAAAAACTCACACCAAGGAGCAGAGATCGAAGACTCACCGTGGAAGGAGACGAAGCAACGATTTTGTTATACCTTAGGTAATTTTCCCCAATTCCAAACTTAACTATATATAGACACAGGCCTCCAACTCAGTCCAAATTTCAGTCTCTAAATTTCAATGACTTAACATTTTAATTCCTAGAATCACCAATCCAGCCTTCCCATACTATTTGCTACCACTTTTGAAATTGAATCTAATTCATCACTCTAAGTCAATTTCTCATTCAAACCCGCACTCTACAAATACCAGAAAAATCTCTATAAATCCACAAAATATACAATACAGGTTCTACACTCACATTTCAGTTTTCACCTCCAAGACTCAATCCTTCTCAAGCACTATACAAATAATCACCACATCCCCACAATTTTTGGTCCCGCATTTTCTCCCGAATTTCTAAAATTTCCTATAAGCCACTATAAAATCCAATTACACTTAAACTATTTTAAATCATTCATTTGAACCTAATTTCACTCAATCATATTCCAGCTTAGTTCACTACCACAACTCGATCAATTCACAAACCAACTAATTCACCAATTCCAATTCACAATTAAATACCGAAAAAATCATGAATGCATGTACCTATGAATATATGAATATATGCATATGCAGTAGATTAGTTCCTCTATAATTAGAGGCCAAGAGTATACTCAACAAGAATACAAGAAAGCCTATCACGGTTCCCAATATTACCATAATACCCTAGCTGACAGTAATGGGATGTTACAATTCTCCCCTATTAATAAAATTTTGTCCTCGAAATTTCATACACAGTGAATCAGGAGGACAGGAGAATTGATCCGCTCTTTTCTATTCTGATTCTCACTCATATTCTTATAAATATTCGCAATTTCTTACATTCAGTGCTAGAAACACATTTATCATGTCTTAACACTGTGTTCTTAGTCCAGTCTGTAAAACATTTTGTAAATCAGGACCATCTTTTAGGTTTTAAACCACTTTACCAATCTATTTTCACGACGGTCACAAAGAGGCCATTTAATAATGAATCTAGTTCCTTTATCAATTCGACTCATTGTCATGATCTGGGATCGTTCAATCCCTTTTACGGATTCACTTCACTTATCATTATTAACTCAAATCAATCATAGTCTTCAACTATGTTCAGACAATCTCAACGGACTCCAAGGATATCGGTCTCACATTTGCCTTTAATACATCTCGTTAGTTATTCCCATAAATAACTATCCGACTTCACATTCTAAATCTTTTATGACTCTTTCTAGACATTCTCGATGAAACACAAAGACTTGACAGATCTTAGAGATTTCTAATAGCTTTCTTTGGCAGAAACACATACTTTACAATACAAAGGATACACATCATCCTCTCAAAAGGTTTACAATTCTAAACCCCAATTGATTTGCAGGTCCTTTTATACACAATCGCTTTCGAATTTCGATAACTCATACCACTTCTTTTGCCCTTTACCGGTTTGACAATTATCATTCAACGATAACACTGACACGCTTATTGCATTTCTACTCAATCCATTTAATCTCTTTTTGCTAATCATTCAAATTCCCAAAGTATCTCGATCAATTTTTTTGCATATTCATATCATTTCAATACAATTAATGCTCCCACGCTTTTTAAGGAACAACAATTTCAAATGATCAATCATAGTACAGTCTACGACATTATACTTGTCCCTAGATACGTTAAATCACATTGCACTATATCAACTAATTGCCTCATAAACTTTACTGGGACATTTCACTAAATATTACCACATCTCCAATTTAAAATAATATGGTTAACACTGAAGCTGAGCAGTTCTCCAATCGTCTCTTTCACAATCATCAGCCATACTATTCACACATTTTCCTCAAACATTTTGCCATTTCGATAATCCAAAGACTCGATTAATTCTCGATAATCGATTGGACCAAATTTATATTATAAATTAGGCCCGCTTTTAGTAATTATGCATTTGTTGACTCTGATTTATGATTTTTATGCTTATTTTGGTCCCGAACATTGATTTTGATAAATTGCACATTGTTAGTATTTTGTTGTCATTTGTCATTAATTTTGCATAATTTTTATTGGGACAATTGATCTCGCGAATGGGTTGTATTTGTAGACCAAAGGAGTCAACATTCAACAAGTCAACACGCCGCGAGATTATTTGGGCTAACTAAACTCTCCATTCGCCGAGGCTAATTAATGGTATTTAATTCTTCGCCGCAGCGAAAGTGACCATTCAACGCTCGATTTAAATAACGAAGCCATTAGCCGCAATAAAGTCGGATAATCCGCCTATATTTGGCAAAAGTTCCACCGTTTCGACCGTCCCAAGACGCATCCCTATAAAACTTTGCCATTTAGGGCAAAAACAGAGACGCCGCACGTAGTTTTCTTCTTCTTTCCTTCGATTCTAATAGTTTTCGTTTCGCTTGTTTTGCAGATTCGCCGCTTCAAATGGACGACGCCAGCCTCATTCATCTCTTCCTTTGCTCGCTTTCATCTGCTGCTCGCTCGTCGTTGGAAACATGAACCGAGGTGATCCCTCAACAAATAAGATTTCATCCGTACCATGGTCGGCTAAGTGTACTATCTTCCTAAATGTAGCAATGGTCGAGTTCCGTGAGCTAAACAAGGGTAATCGATTATAGTTAGGATTTGATTTGTATTTGCAATGATCCGAGTTGGTATTTTTGCAATGTATTTCTGATTGAATCTTGCTATAGTTTAGTAGGATGTTAACTATGATCTATGGTATGGATCGATTTCTGTTGAAGTTTGTGCCAAATACATGAAGTCTCATGTATGTTAAACAGATTTGCATGAGTTGATTTAATCTACCTAGTTGTGTTTGGTTAAATTAATTTTGTGTTTATTTGATTAACCTGTTGCATTAATCATTCCATAGCATACACTAAGGTTTTTAACGAATTTTAATTAATCGAGTTGATTAATTAATTTTTGGACTTAACGAGTTGTTAAGGTTTAGCTTTCGAAATTTAGTGGATTTCAAACCTCGATATTATTTTGAACGATGATGACCCGAGCTACATTTTCGTGGAGAGTTTTAGTAAGTTGATTTCAAACTTGTTTAATTTCAATCGCTTAGTTTTCTAAAATCCCAAAACATTTATTCTTACTTTGGCTTAGTTTAATTTTTAGTTAATCAAATCAAAACCCCATTTTATTGCTTTAATTGCATGCATCATTCAAACATTAGGCTAGTCTCAGATCGTTAGTACATCGGTTCCTCGAGAGTCAATTCGAGGTTGCATCCTCGATTGCAATCCTTGGTATAAATTTTATTTGACGGTTTTCGAGGATCAATTTTAATATTGAACGATAAGTCGATTTATCAAATTGGCGCTGCTTCGGAATCAAATTAATTGGTTCTTTAGGTTAGCCAGTTGTTTGTTTTGATTTTAATTTTGTTGTTTGCATTTTATTTGCATCGCATAATTTCATTCTTAATTTCGCTCGCTTAAGTGTTTTTAGTGTTAATTACATTTGTGATTTCATTCTCGCTTGGTTCTAAGTGTTTAGTCCGATTGTTTTTGTTTATCAGGCTTAATTTTAGTTAATTTCGCTTTGCTTTGCTGGTTCTGTGTTTCTTGGTCGTGACGAGTTCATTGTTCGTCACAACGAAGTTCATCATCACCGCAATGAAGTTCATATATTCGCCGCAATGAAAGTTACAATTTTACTCGATCACGCAAAGAAGTTCTTACACGCCGCAAATAACCGAGTGAATTGAAGCTCATATCCGCCGTCGCTTTTAGTGAGCTATCTTAGGTGAACTTCTCTGTGCATGCCCCGTAGACTTAGGCTAGTTCATTTTCAACCTGAAATTGAGCGACACCTTAGACAACTTAGGAAAACAAGAGAGAGCAAGAAAGACTTAGCACACTAGATCGACTAGAATCGAGATGGTCGAACAACAAGAATATCCCTGGCCACCCACCCCGAAATGGAGATCACGGTCTTAACGGTGACCAGAACGCCGTAGATGACAACAATGCGAACATTAGACATAGAACAATCCATGGTTACAACTTCTGACGAACTACGATCCTTTCATCGCGTCGCCCTAACTTCACGCCAATTTCGGGTTAAAGGTTTATTGATCAACTCTCCCCAAATTTCACTTTTGGTGGGAGAGGACCCTACATGCATCTTCAAGCCCTTACCATGATTTGTCGAGTATGAAGCTCGTAGGAGCACATCTCGACCAGTGTGGAAGGTATTCCACTTGTCGTTAGAAGGAAAGGCCCGGAGTGGTACATGAGCCTCCCAAGGCATGTCGAAATGCCTATCACAGTTGGGCCAACTTATGAAAGTTTTGTGGAAAAGTATTTTCCAGCTTCTAGACATCGTCGATGAGAAAGGAGATATATTCTACAAACAAGATTGTGACAAGTCCTCAGATGATTTTTGGAACAGATTCCAAGATCTCGTTGTCTCGGTCCCCATCATCGGATCCACGATGAACAATTGTTCAATATTTTTTATGATGGGGTGAAGAATCAGAGAAAGGAATGTTGATGTTTGCGCGGGAGGTTCGTTGATTGACCTCACCGCACTGTAAGCTTGGGCCCCGATTAAGAGAATGGCCCCAATCATCAACGATATAGTGTCCGTGATTCCGTGAACGTGAATGAAATGGGAGCCATGTCGGCTCAAACTAAGAGGATGGAGAGCCCGGAATCAAAGGTAGATTCCTTTGAACATCGAATAACTTCCAGCTATCCTCGATCACGGTGAACTCAAGAATTTGAATGTGCATCGCCCATCACCTTCCACCGAACCGGTCGCACCTGGCCAGGATAGTCAGGGTCGTTGATGCACATTTCAAGTGTTTGTCCCGCAGATATGAAGAAGTCTCCGCTAATGTATCAAGGTAGACAGATCGAAATGGGACCCAGTATTCCAACACGTATAATGAGGGATGGAGATCCCACCCAAATTTTAGTTGGAGGAATAGCGAAAGAACACCAAACCGATTTCAGCAAGGGAGTGGAGTTGGTCAATCTACAAACCAGCCCAGATCAACAAGCGTTGACGGCAACAACCACCGCCACCAAAGGAGGACACCAACCAAGCTGCTGCATAGTATGATGACGTTGATGAAAGAGGAACGAACTTTGACAGCAACTCAATTCAACGCCATCGCAAAACCTCATCCAACAGACTCCGCTAAGAATGCTGCCCGCTTTAGCCTTGAAAAACGCATGGATCAATGGGAGACCAAGGCAGAGAACTTGAACTCATATGTCACCAATTGTCTAATAATTTGAGGACAACCAAGCTAGAGTAGCGGAACCATTCCTCCAACACAGAATAAACCCAAGAGTTTAAATGCAATTGAGTTGAGGAGTGGAAAGAAAGTGCATTTCACATTCTCAAGAAGAAGAATGCACCGAGGAAATTGAGGTTGAAGATGCGCCAAGTGAGAGAGAAGAAGTCGTGCGATCAGAGAGTGATCGCGAAGAAGAGCTTCGAGAGAAAGGAAGCAAGCCTCAAAGAACAAGGAACTACTTTAGAGTTCCAACGATCAAGCAAAGGATGGAGAGTCAAGCAAGCAAGCGGTAAAGGTGAAGAGGTAAATATTCATGAACTTCCGCTTCCTAATTCAGATATGATGAGTAAGCGCTAAAAGAGAAACAACATGAGAAGGATATCATTGATCTGTTTGGGAAAGTGGAAGTGAATGTCCTTTACTTGACTTGGTTAAGCGAAGTTAAACCCACGCTAAATATTTGAAGGATCGTGTACAAATAAGAAAAGTTTAGGCCGAATGAGAGGGTGCAAGGAGCTCAAATGTGTCACCTTGTTTAAGCCGCAGATACCAAGAAATGTCGATCTCGGATCTTTACCATCCTTGCACCTTAGTGGAAAGTGACCATAGGTAGAGCTTTGCTAGATCTAGGGGCAGCGATAAATGTGATGCCCGAGTCAAGATATAAGGCCTTGGGAGTGAAGAGTATTAAGCCCACATCTGTTATTCTCCGGCTAGTCGATAGGTCATTTAGGCATCCCGGGAATTATTGAAGACATTACGTCCGTGTTAAAGGCTTAGTGTTTCTGCGGATTTTACGTGTTAGACATGACCTCCGAAGTGGTACATGACACTTCTCCGATCCTCGACGACCCTTCCCATGATCGCGAGCACAATGATTAACATGAAGGAAGGAAAGATCACCATGGAGGTTGGTGATCAACACGCTAGCTTCAACATGTATGAAGCTATGAAGCACCCTAACGAGGACTACCTCGCTAGAGTGAATATGTTGATGTGCTTGTGGATGATGCATGTGTTGATTTCGCCACACCTTGACTCATCCTATCGACACTCTTCTGAGAAGATTATTTTGATGATAGTCAGGTGCCTATTCGGATATGGGAATGGACATGAACCCCCAGAACCAAGCTGTTGACATAGAGCTTGATATCGATCGCTCATTCATCCCGAAAGCTACAAGATCCACCGTGAGCACCTGTGTTTTTCTTCCTGCATTTTCGATATATATTTGCACGTTCTTTGATTTGATTTGATATGTTGTCTGCATGAATGTGTTGATTAAGTGTGGGGAGAACTCCAACCAAAGAGGTTTAGAGTAGTAGGTAGGATTTCTCTTCCGCTTGAATAAAGTGTTTCCTCCGTTAGCTCTATGTTCTTCCTAGTTTAATGAAGCATGATTAGATTCAAGAGATTGGGTGAATTGTGCATTGATTAATTGACCGATTGTGTAAACCGAGTAGGATCCTTAATGTAACTGCTCGGGTAGTTTGCCGCAATGAGAATCGTTGTTCGCATGCTAATCTAGGGTTTTTCGCTTGTTCACGTTAGCGACTACTTCGTCGCGGCTAATAAGGACATCTCTACCCTCTCGAACCGCTGGACATCTCTTTGTTCGAGGCCCTTTTTGGTCTTTTTCCTCTCTCGCCTTTTCGCTCCCGCGCCTTCTTCTTTTCTTCTTCTTCTTTCTCCTTTCCTCCTCATTTCGCCGCCGCCTTGCCGCCCGCCGTCGCTCCTCTCTTTGCCATCCGCTTTTCAAGCTCCCAATCTCCTCCAATCTTCTTCCAACCGTGTTTTCACCCTTCCGTAAGTGTTCCTATTCCTTCCTCTTGTCCATTTTCGCTGATTAATCGTAGATTTGAGGCAAACAAGAACTTATTTGTTCGCCGCGATCGTCATAGAATCGCCATTCGCCGCGGTTACATTCATATCTCGCCCATGCGAACTTAGGGTTTCACAGATGCCATTCACGCAGCGATTACCTGCTGGTCGCGGCGAATGGAAGAGGACTTTTTCGCCGCAATAACGCTTCTCGCTTGTCGCAATGAATGGTCAAGACTTTGATTACAGATAATTTTCTTAGTTTAATGCCTATTCTAACGTTTGTTTGTGCAGAATTATGCCTAGAATGAAACAAGCCACCGTGACCGAGCAGCAGCCCATCCTCTTCTTCCTCCGATCACACCCTTTCCCTTCCTCGCAACCTTCCCGCTTCCTCTCACCTAGCAGATCCCGAGTATGTTCGCTAGCCACGCCGAAGTTATGAGCCGCACCATACTCACGTAAAAGCCATTCCTCTTACTCCGCCATTAACCCTTTTCGGGTCAACTCTTTCAACTAGAGTTGACCGCCCGCCACCCTCGGCCATTGTGGCAACCTTACCTTGTACGCCAAGATTACACCCATGCTCACATACTCACACCTACGGAATTAATTTCCGGTGTTTCTATCCCAAATGCTTTCACATCCGCCATTATCCGAGAGCACTACCACCTCCTCGTTGTCCTCGTTGTCACTATTCAAATGATCACGCTGCATACCCTCAGGATGACGCTATTCGCATACTCGCCTCGAGGGTACTCGGTGGCTTCAACCCCGGGGCTCAGCGCTATATCCGGCGTTCGACCTCCTCCCACAAGCCCGCCCATGGTTACATTTATATGTAACAACATTTTACCTACTTCCACCTCACCAACATTCCAAAGGAGCAGTGCTCTATACATATATCTCGCTATGACCGCCACCCTGTGGACCTAATCTCCGCCATATCCTCCGCCCTCCAAAGGTGTCCTCGCCACCAACCCCAAACTCAAACTCCTTTTTCCCCATCTTATTTCCGACTGCTCAGGCCTATCGAGTCCCGGAGCATCATGCCGATCTCACCTTTTCGCCGCTTCCCCTTTTATCTACGTCTGTCTCGGTGAAGCCTCACCGCCCACCGCCCCCACAACTCCTTCCTCTCCTCACCTCCTCCCCGCCTCAGATCCCTCGAGCACCTTCTCCCACCCTCCCGTCCTTCCTCCTGCTTCCTCCGCCTCCTATCCTACCCAGGTGTCTTCCCACCTTCGCTCCCCTGCTCCTTCGAGGTGGCTCACTGCGCCAGATGTCTTCGGCTTGAGGTCGGCTCACTTCTTTTCGAGGCCAGATGATCGCCGATCATGAAGTTGAGTCGCTCGATCTTGACCATGATTGCGACTCACCTCGGGCTGCCTATTCCGCTTCTCGCTCCCGGCTCTTCGCCGCCCCTCCGGATCCGCCTACGATGATCCCGCAGAATAGTTTAGGCATTTCTTTTCGTTTCTTTGTCGTTGTTCTTTTCCTGTATTTTCTTTTCTTCGTTGTAATTTTAGTTAGTTCTTTGGCTCCTATTATTTTTTTTGTACATTTCTTTTGAGCTTAATGATATATCCCGTTCTCTTTGTGTTCTAGTTGTTTCATGCTTCTATTCTATGCCTCGATGCTTACGCCATCATGGACAATGTCATGTTTAAGTGTGGGGGAACCGTTCCCTTTTATATTCTGCATTGTACACCTATTAAAATTTGTGCATAATTTTGTGGCCCGTTGCTTTTCTCGATAAATTTGGACTCAATCAAAACATTTTCTGCACTTGTTCTTTTGTGCCCTTGCATGCAAAACCCTTATAAGTTTCAAACTGATACTTGAGTTTTTGAAAATGCTCTCCATTCTTCGAACGATAATTGGTTTTGGCAAAAATTTTAACTTTTGAAGTTTTCAAAACAAAGTAAATGGGAGCATGCTAACAAGGTAGCATTTTAAGTTTTTAAGACTTGAGATTGATCATTGAGACAAAAACCTTGTTGGAAGGATATTCGAGCCAAATTTTTCTCTATATTTTTGTGTGTGCATCTGCTTAGTCCATTCTTCTCTAGAACTTGTGTCAATTTTTACTCAAAGCTTGATGGACTAGATTTTTGTGGATATGATAGAGGCGTTCTTTCTTTCAGCTCTTTCCCCAAACACCAACCCTTAAACACTTTTCCTCTTGCTAGCCCTTGAGCCTTTTCTATGAGCATTTGCATACATTCTTAGATGATCTAGAGTCCGTGTTTAGTTATAATCTCAAAAAAAAAGTGTTGAAAATGAAAAGTGTTAGTCTTGTGTATCCCTAAAAGGGATCATAATGTGTTGCATCCTAAAAGGGATTAGCATCTCAAAATGAGATAGCCAAAAAAAAGTGTGTGTATTCAATTTATTTTAGTGTAGTGTTTTAGTTTTCTTTGTTGACATCGATTCCTCACTTTATGCATGCTCATATTTTTTCTTTCTTTCACATCATCCATTCATTTAGCCTTCCGCTCATTACAACCCTTAAAGACCTCTTGATCTTCAAATTGATAGTCCTTGTAGTGGAGAAATAAAATTGATACAAGCCTATGGTAGGAGATGTATTAAGCAGATTGAGAGAAAAATATCCCTACTATACAAGTGAGACGAGCGTAAACACCATATCTGAGTGATTCTCTCGTTGTTCAATCTCTTGTGCTTAAATTCTTTCAATGTTTGTTTTATTAGCACTCTTTCAATTTCTTTGCTAGAATTACGATAAAGTGGATTGAGTCAATTTTGGTTGTTGTTTGAGCATGGGCAGAATTTTCTTTTACTCTTGTACCTTTTGACTCTTATAAGCTTTGTTCAGAGTACAAAGGTTTAAGTGTGGCGAATTTGATTGGACCAAATTTATATTATAAATTAGGCTCGTTTTCTTTAGTAATTATGCATTTGTTGACTCTCGATTTATGATTTTATGCTTATTTTGGTCCCGCACATTGATTTTTGATAAATTGCACATTGTTAGTATTTTGTTGTCATTTGTCATTAATTTTGCATAATTTTATTGGGACAATTGATCTGCTAATGGGTTGTATTTTGTAGGACCAAAGGAGTCAACATTCAACAAGTCAACACGCCGCGAGATTCACCGGGCGAACTAAACTCTCCATTCGTCGAGGCTAATTAATGGTATTTAATTCTTTCGCCATGAGCGAAAAGTGACTATTCAACGTTATTTGCGTAACGAAGCCATTAGCCGCAATGAAAGTCGGATAATCCGCCTATATTTGGCAAAAGTTCCTTGTTCGACCCGCCCGACGCATCCCTATAAAACTTTGCCATTTAGGCAAAAAAAGAGACGGCCGCATGTAGTTTTCTTCTCTTCTTCCTTCACTTCTAATAGTTTTCGTTTTCGTTTGTTTTGCAGATTCGCCGCTCAAATGGACGACGCCAGCCTCATTCATCTCTTCCATCGCTTCTCATCTGCGTTACATTCGTCGTTGGAAACATGAACCGAGGTGATCCTCAACAAATAAGATTTCATCCGGTACCATGGTTGGCTAAGTGTACTATCTTCCGAAATGTAGCAATGGTTGGAGTTCCGTGAGCTAAACAAGGGTAATCGATTATAGTTAGGATTTGATTTATATTTGCAATGATCCGAGTTGGTATTTTTGCAATGTATTTGATTGAATCTTGTTATAGTTTAGTAGGATGTTAACTATGATCTATGGTATGGATCGATTTGTTGAAGTTTGTGCCAAATACATGAAGTCTCATGTATGTTAAGCAGATTTGCATGAGTTGATTTAATCTACCTAGTTGTGTTTGGTTAAATTAATTTTGTGTTTATTTGATTAACTTTGTTGTATTAATCATTCCATAGCATACACTAAGGTTTTTAACTAATTTTAATTAATCGAGTTGATTAATTAATTTTGGACTTAACGAGTTGTTAAGGTTTAGCTTTCAAATTTAGTGGATTTCAAACCTCGATATTATTTTGAACGATGATGACCCGAGCTACATTTTCGAGGAGAGTTTTAGTAAGTTGATTTCAAACTTGTTTTATTTCAATCGCTTAGTTTTCTAAAATCCCAAAACATTTATTCTTACTTTGGCTTAGTTTAATTTTAGTTAATCAAATCAAAACCCCATTTTATTGCTTTAATTGCATGCATCATTCAAACATTAGGCTAGTCTAGATCGGTTAATACTTTGGTTCCTCGAGAGTCTAATTCGAGGTTGCATCCTGTATTGCAATCCTTGGTATAAATTTTATTTGACCGGTTTCCGAGGATCAATTTTAATATTGAACGATAAGCCGACGATCAATAACTCCAAATTCCGAATACATATATTCCTCATACCCATAATCAATTTATATAACTCCCTAAAGATCGATTGCCTCCAGTGAAAACAATGTTCTCATAACTTTCTCAGCTTCATCATAACACATTCTGACACATGTTCCTTTACACTATATCTATTTTCTCCTCACAGTTCAGGAAGCCTATTACGGTCAATGGATTCCTTACGTTAACATAATGCGCATTTCCTCAGTAGCAGATTCTAACTCTCACACTTGAGTTTCCACTAGAATCAGGTCTCCCAATAACAACTTTTCATTTCTTACAAATTTATTTCCAGGTTATTCTTTCAGTGCTAAATTCTTCAGTTATAATCATCAATTCGACTCCGGTATCCACTACGTGAGCCAGGAGGCCTCACTACATCCCTACATCAATCTCAGGACACTCAAAACTACTCGGTCGACCTGAACTAGGCACTCTATACAGGCTTTACCCAATACAGTCGTACTTCTTAAAGGAGTACTCACCTCTAATCCATACCGTAACCTCTATCTATTCTCATGCAGTCTATATGCGAAATGCAGTGCAATAAAGAAAATAAACAAATCCAATATCCAATAATACATATGCTTCAAAACCAAAATTAGAAGCATACCTGCTACAGCATCCGGGGAATCCTGGGCCTCATGCCGAGTCATGGCATAGACCCTAGCCTGAGGTTGTTGTCTGCTGTCCAGACCCTCAGACCTCACTGCTGATCCCTCTGCGTGACCTCGACCTCGACCTCAACCTCTCCATCCGGATCCACCACCACGACTCTGCTGCACCGTGGTATTGCTACCCGATCTTCCAGTCATAGCGGACTGGGCTCCCACAGGCTCTGGGCAGTTTCGAACTAGGTGGTCCATCGAGCCACATCTCAAACAAGCTCCAAACAGCCACCGGCACTCTCCGCTGTGCCTCTTGCCGTAATGCTCACATAGAGGAACTGTCTGTCTTGAACCTCTGGCACTGACGCCACCACTACCAGTCTGTACAAAACTATCTCTCTGCCCATGACCTGTCTGTCTGGCCCCTCCTGCGGACCTGAAAGGCCTGCTATGGCGCTTGCTATACCCTCTACTAGCATTGTCCTGACTGTCGCTGATTGGACCAAATTTATACTATAAATTGGCCCTGTTTTCTTAAGTAATTATGCACTTGTTGGCTCCTAATTCATGATTTTTGTGCTTAAATTGGTTCCTCATATCGATCTTTTATAATTTGCATATTGTCGGTAGTTTTTGTCATTTGCTATTAATTCGCATAATTTTATTGGGACAATTGATCGCAAATAGGTTGTATTTTGTAGGACCAAAGGAGTCAACATTCAACAAGTCAACACGCTTGCGAGATTATTGGAAATAACTAAACTCTCCATTCGCCGAGGTGAATTAATGGTATTTAATTCTTCGCACGCGAAGTGACTATTCAACGTTATTGCGTGACGAACGGCCATTAGCCGCAGCGAAAGTCGGATAATCCGCCTATATTTGGCAAAAGTTCCACTGCTACGACCGGCCCGACGCATCCCTATAAAACCTTGCCATTTAGGGCAAAAACCGACTACCGCATGAGTTTTCTTTCTTCTTTCTTCACTTCTAATAGTTTTCGTTTTACATTTGTTTTGCAGATTTGCCGCTTCGCCGAACGACGCAAGTCTCATTCATCTCTTCCATCGCTTTCTCATCGCATTACATTCGTCGTTAGAAACATGAACCGAGGTGATCCTTCAACAGCGAAGATTTCATCCGTACCATGGTCGGCTAAGGTTCCATTCTCCGGAAATGTAGCAATGGTCCGAGTTCCATGAGCTTCAAGGGTAATCGTTCATAGTTTAGGATTTTCGCCATGTTTTGTAATAACCGAGTTGGTATTATTGCATTGTATGGCCGAATGAACCTTGCTATAGTTTAGTAGGGTGTTAAACTTTGATATATGTTATGGATTGATTATTGTTGAATGTTGTGCTTAAATACATGGAGTTCATGTATATCAGTTGGATGATTGCATTAATCAATTTAATCTGCCTAGTTGTGTTTGATTGAGTTGGTTGTGTTATTGTTTGATCGATTTATTGCATTAATCATTCTATACATACACTAAGGTTTTTAAACAGTTTTAATTACTCGAGTTGATTAATTAATTCTTGGACTTAACGAGTTGTTAAGGTTTAGCTTTCGAAACTTAGTGGATTTCAAACCCGATATTACTTTGAACGATGATAACCCGAGCTACATTTTCGTGAGAGTTTTATTAATTGTTTTTTAGTCCTTTTAATTTCAATTGCCTTATCTTTTCAAAATCCCAAAACATTTGTTCTTACTTTGGCTTAGTTTAATTTTAGTTAATCAAATCAAAACCCCCTTTTTATTGCTTTAATTGCATGCATCATTCAAACATTAGGCTAGTCTAGATCGGTTAGTACCTTTGGTTCCTCGAGAGTCGATTCGAGGTTGCATCTGTATTGCAATCCTTGGTATAAATTTTATTTGACCGGTTTCGAGGATCAATTTTAATATTGAGCGATAATGAAGCGATCAAATTGGCGCCATTCTTGGGGAACCAAAGTAATTGGTTTTCTAGGTTAGCCAAGTGTTTGTTTTGCATTTTAGTTTAGTTATTTGCATTACATTTTACATTTCATAATTTTGTTTTATTACATTTGCTTCAATCTTTTTAGTGTTAATTACTGTTTTGCTTTAAGTGTTTAGTGTTATTGTTCACGCTTATCGTGCCTAATTTGAGTTATTGTGCTTTCTTTGTGATTCTTGGCTGCGACAAGTTCATCATTCGTCGCAACGAGTTCATCGCTCATCGCAACGAGTTCATCGCTAAATCGCGATTTAATATTCGCATTTTGTCTCTCGTCGCCGGCGAAGTTCCTACGATTATGATTTAACAAGAGTGAATTAAACCTTTACATCATTGTCGTTTTAGTGGCGTTATTAGGTGAACTCTCTTGTGCATGCCCGTAGACTTAGGTTAGTTCATTTTCAACCTGAAATTGAGCGACACCTTAGACGACTTAGGAAGAACAAGAGAGAGCAAGAAAGACTTAGCACACTAGTAACGATTAGAAACCGATATGGTTGAACAACAAGATTTTCCCGGTTACCAACCAAGGAACGGAGATCATGGATTAAATGGTGACCAGGAGAGAGTTGATGACAACAATGCGAACATCAGACGTAGAACCATTCGAGAAGCTACGACCTCGGATGTAAACTACGATCCTTTCATCGTCAGCCACCCTAACTTCGACGTAAATTTGAAGTTAAAGGTTTATTGATTAACTCCTACCCAAATTTCACGGTTTGGCGGTGAGGACCCTACATGCATCTTGAGCCCTCACAATGATCTCAAAGTATGAAGCACTGTAGGAGCACATCTCGACCAGTCTTTGTGGAAGGTATTCCACTTGTCGTTAGAAGGAAAGGCCCGGGAGTGGTATATGAGCCTCCCAAGGCATGTCGCGAATGCCTATCACAGTTGGGCCAACTTGCGGAAAGCTTTCCTGGAAAAATATTTTCCAGCCTCGAGAACTTCGTCAATGCGAAAAGAGATTTATTCCGGCAAGGTGATTACGAATCCTTGTATGATTTTGGAGCAGATTCCAAGATCTGTTATCTCGGTGCCCCCATCATCAGATCCCTGATGAACAATTGGTTCAATATTTTTATGATGGGGTGAAGAATCAAGAGAAAGGAATGTTGGATGCTGCGTCGGGAGGTTCGTTGATTGACCTCACCGCACCAGAAGCTTGGGCCCTGATTAAGAGAATGGCCCTGAATCATCAACAGTATAGTGTCCGTGATTCCAGGAACGTGAATGAAGTGGGAGCCATGTCGGCTCAAACTAAGAGGATGGAGAGCCTGGAATAGAAGGTAGATTCCTTTGAACATCGGATAACTTCCCAGTTATCCTCGATCACGGCTGAACTCAAGAATTTGAATGTGCATCGCCCATCACCTTCCACTGAACTGGTCGCACCCAGTTGTGATAGTTGTGGGTCAGTGATGCACATTTCAAGTGTTTGTCCTCGCAGATATGAAGAAGTCTCCAATGTATCAAGGTAGGCAGGATCGGAAATGGGACCCAGATTCCAACACGTATAATGAGGGATGGAGATCCCACCTAAATTTTAGTTGGAGGAATAACGCGGAAAGAACACTAAACCGATTTCAAAGAAGGGAGTGGAGCTGGTCAATCTACAAACCAGCCCAGATCAACAAGTTGACGGTGCAACAACCACCGCCACCAAAGGAGGACACCAACCAATCACTGCATAGTATGATGACGTTGATGAAAGAGGAACGAACTTCGACAGCAACTCAATTCAATGCCATCGCAAACCTCATCCAACAGGACTCCGCTAAGAATGCTGCCCGTTTTAGCGCCTTGGAAAAACGCATGGATCAATGGGAGACCAAGGCAGAGAACTTGAACTCATATGTCACTCAATTGTCTAATAATTTGAGTGACAACCAAGCTAGGAGTAGCGGAACCATTCCCTCCAACACGGTAATAAACCCGAAGAGTTTAAATGCAATTGAGTTGAGGAGTGGAAAGAAAGTGCATTTCGACATTCCCGAAGAAGAAGAATGCACCGAGGAAATTGAGGTTGAAGAAGCGCCTCAAGAGAGAGAAGCAAGTCATGCGATCGAGAGTGATCGCGAAGAAGAGCTTCGAGAGAAAGGAAGCAAGCCTCAAAGAACAAGGGAACTACTTTAGAGTTCCAACGATCAAGCAAAGGATGGAGAGTCAAGCAAGCAAGCGGTAAAGGTGAAGAGGTAAATATTCATGAACTTCCGTTTCCTAATTCGTATATGATGAGTAAGTGCTTAAAAGAGAAACAACATGAGAAGGATATCATTGATCTGTTTGGGAAAGTGGAAGTGAATGTCCCTTTACTGACTTGGTTGTTTAATTCTACCACGCTAAATATTTGAAGGATCGTGTACAAATAAGAAAAGTTTAGGCGAATGAGAGGTGCAAGTGAGTTCAAATGTGTCGGCTTTATTCAAGCCCCAAATTCGGTCAAGTGCGGGATCCGGGCTCATTTACCATTCCTTGTGTTATAGGAAAGGTAACAATTGGGAGAGCATTATTGGATTTGGGGCGCAATTAACGCCATGCCGAAATCATTTATGAAGCCCTAGGCGTTAAAAGCATAAAACCTACCACGGTAGTTTTACAGTTGGCTGATAGATCCTTCCGCCATCCAGTGGGAATTATTGAGGACATCTTAGTTCAGGTTAAAGGATTAGTGTTTCCTGCAGATTTCTATGTTCTAGATATGTCTTCTGAAGTTGTGCAGGACACTTCTTTGATTCTTGGCCAACCCTTCCTTCGGACAGCTGGTACAAATATCAATATGATGGAAGGAAAGATCACCATGGAGGTAGGTGATCGATCCATAAGCTTCAGCATGTACGAAGCCATGAAACACCCACATGAGGATTACTCACTCCTTGGAGTTAACATGCTTAGCGTTCTTTCTACTCAGTCAGAATTTGATAAGGATCTGCACGGTAAGTCGTCTAATCTTGAATTGTGTTCGCTCGGCATCCAAGAGAATTCTTCGATTGCTCCTTTCAATTGTCGTAAAATGCGAAACCTTTTCTCCTCGAGCTTCCTAAGTTGGTCCCTTCCATTTTACAACCCCGAGTTAGAACTAAAACCCTTACCTCACTCATTGAAATACGCTTTCGAGCCCAATAATAAATTACGGTCATAATTGCAAATTCATTATCGAGCTTGAAGAAAAGCAACTTTTGAAAGTGTTGACAGAGCATAAAAGCATAATAGGGTGATCATTAGCGAGACATACAGGATTAGCCCTACTTTGCAGACTCATAGGATATTGTTGAATGAGGGTTCCAAGCGGTAAAGGCAACCCAAATAAGATTGAACCCGCTAATCTCGGATGTAGTAAAAAGGAAATCACAAAGTCGTTAAGTCTTTGGGATTATTTATCCTATCTCCGACGGTGAATGGGTCACCCCATTCACGTGGTTCCCAAAAGAGCGGGATCCTTTGTGGTGAAAATGAGAGGATGAACTCATCCCTACTAGAGTGCAAAATTAAATGGCGAGTTTGTATTGACTATCGCAAATTAAACGACGCCACTAGAAAGGATCACTTTCCCTTGCCATTCATCGATCAGATGCTAGAAAGGTTAGCGGGGAAATCGCGTTACTGTTTCTTAGATGGTTTTTCGGGTTACTTCCAAGTACCCATTGCACCTGAGGACCAAGATAAGACCACGTTTACTTGTCCCTTGGCACCTTTCGTGATCGCAGATGCCTTTGGTTTATGTAATGCCCGGTATCTTAGGCGTTGTGTGATGCGCCTCTTCTGCGATTTTTTGGAAGAAAGTATGGAAGTCTTCATGGATGACTTCACAGTTCACGGCGATTCATTCGACTCCTGTCTCTTTAACCTGACTAAAGTTCTTAAGAGATGCATCGAGAAGAACTTGATCCTTAACTTCGAAAAATGCCATTTTATGGTAAATGAAGGTTGTAACATCCCACCCACTCCTGGAAGGGTAAAATAGGAAATTTGTCGTAAGATGAGATTGATAGGGAATAATTAGTACTGTTCATGCATAATAGGATTGATACACAGTATCAATTGTGTACATGGAATTTCGGTATATGCATTCATGATAATTCCCGGTAATTGGGCCTAAAGCAATTTTATTGGAATTTATGGGATAATTGAGTTTGGAAAATTGTTTGGACTGCACCATAAATGGTTTTACATTTTTAGGAATTTTTAGGAATTTTCTGGATTTTTCGGAGAAAATTCCTTGACCGCAAAATCGCCAGAATCGCCTAAACATGTTTTGGGGTAGAAAAGGTGATTTTGTGATTGAAAATTATTTGGAGTGCATTATTACTGTTTTATAATTTTAGGAATTTCATTAATTCTCGAAAAATAATTGGGAAATTCTCGGATCGGATAAATCGCCAATTAATAACAAATTCGATTCTCAGAGCAAAAATCGCTACCCACCGCATCGTAATATTGGGTATTTTATTTTGGGACTGAAAGTAGGGTCATTGGAGTTAAATGGAGTAACATTTTGACTGAATTAATTAAGTAATAATTTGACTTTTCAAATAAAACAAGCCAATCATCAATTGCCACTTTGAAGCAACATTAAATGCTTCTCTTCATTGTTCGAATGTATAAGTGTTTAAAGGAAGGATAAATTGGAAGGCATTTTGTCATCTCACCAAACATATACAACACACAAACTTTTCTCCCTCAAACCATCGCAAGTTTGGCTCTTCTTTCTTCATTTCTCCCTAACTTCAAGCTATTATCTCTTACTCCCATCAAAGCTAGATGATGATGAGTATTACTTTAGAAGGAAAAGGTGGTAGCTTGGTATAGAAGTTAGAAGGTAAAAGCTAGAAGTTGAAGCTTTGAGGGAGAATTGGTGTTAGGTATGTATTCATTATAGTTTTGAGTTTAAATGATGTCTTTCATATGGATTAAATGCCATGATAGTGTGGGGTAGTTAATAAAAGGGGTTTAAAGCATGTATTAGGTTTAAAGTGATGATTATTATGATTTGAAGAAAAGGGGATGAGGTTAGGTGAAGATGCATTGAAGTTAATGTTATGGTTTGATTTTTGAATTGAACAAGGGTAATTAATTGAGTTTTTGAATGGAGGAATTAAATGCTGTAAATTTTTCATTGTTAGCCCTAATATATGTATGACTGGAGTAATATTTAATTTGTATTTATTTTGATGTCTAGTGATGTGAAAAAGGCATTGGAAGTGGTTGAACTAAGGTTAACCTTAAATCTGGAAAATTGGAATTATAATTGATGTTACTGTTTTATTCATAACTTATTGTGTAGAAATGTAAATGAGGTAAGGTTAGTGGCCACTGAAACTTTGGGATGTTGGCTTTAATTTAGTGTGAAATAGGTGTTGTTGAATTTCAATGATAGAAGGGTGAAATTTTGCATGGAAAGTTACTGTTTTATTGCCTGTGAACAGTAACCGCAACCATGACATCTGAGTTTTGTTGATTTTTGTGAATTAATTGAGATGGAATTAGGGAAAATGGTCTTCATGGAATTTGGAGAATATTGAATTATATTTCCATTGCTACTGATCTTGATATTTTTTAGAATTGTATATTGGGAGATATGAACTGTTTTCTATGGACTGGTTTTGGGCATGTTGATGAAACCTAGCTTAAGTGTGATTTTGTGAGTTTACTGATTGGAGGCAATTTTAACATTTTATGTGGACTGAATTGGTGTGAGTGAACTTCTGAAAAGTTGTATAGGAAGAGATTACCTTGAAAATGACATATGGTTTGTAATTTTTAGAAGTCAGAATTTGGAGATATGATTTTTCAAAAACTGATCCTACATTAGGTTATGAATGGCTGATCATAACAGACACTTCCATAACAGTTTTGAAATTGTTAGAGATTGAATTGGATGATGAGTGCTTCATGAAAATTGAAGTTTGAGATGTTATCTTTCAGGGATATAAAGTTCTGAATTTACTGACTTGTATATAGGAGTTATGCTTGTTGTAATGTTACTGCCCATATTGAAGGATTTCAGGGACAGTGACATTGAATGAATTAATTGACTGGTTTAGAAATAGAATTTGATTTTGGGTTGTTCATGAAAGTTGTAGAGGACATTGTGATCTTATTGACCATATTTTTGTGGTAATTCATTTCTGAAGAATCAGTGAATTATGCAATTGTCAATGTACTGCCCAGTGTTGAGGGAAATTGAGTAGGCAGAAGGTTTGATGGATTATTTGACACCCTTAGGGTTGGAATTGATTTTTATGGTCTTCTAGAGAATTGTAGAGCTTTTCATAAGCTTTCCAATGAGGTATAGTGGGTATTTTTCTGATTTGTGTGTTAAAAGTTAGCATAATTGGAAATTGGGATTTAAATCTGGAAAGAAAGGGAAAGCGAGACGAGACAAACTCGCTGCCTCTCGAGGCGAGATTAAGGGCTGGTCGCGACGGCGACGCCTCGCGATTTAAGTGAGGCGAATTCGCCTCGAGGGCGGCGTCTCGCCCAGGCAGGCGATGTGGTTTTCTTTTTATTTATTTTCAATTTTATTTGGTATTAAATTGATCCGATTGTTACATTGTCAATTTCTTTTCCGTCCGACGTCCGATTGACCTGATTCCAGAGGCATCGGATTCGTTGAACATTTAATTTCATATTATGAGAAAACGGGAATTTTAGACGGAATTTGACGTAGCCTATTGACGGAACATGTAAACACTGTTTTATTTAATTGAGGACTATAGAGGTCCGAATCATGCACCGTCGGCTTTATGGATTTCTAATTTTGATAGAATTTTATTATGGGAAAATATTGAATTAGGACCGGAATTCATGAACATGCATATCTCATCAACATGAGCACAAATTTCATATTTAGTGACTCGTGCTTTTTTCGATTCATATAGAGGCCCAATTGAGCGTCGATTGACCGACGCCACGAGACTTCGGCATTAGCTCGAAGTAATAGGTGAGTAACCTAGTTGGTTTCTCAAATTTCGATTGTTTACATGCTCAGCGTGAATTACGTGCAAAAGTGAATTGAATGATCCACCGTATGAATCTTGGCATGTAATGTATGGGATTGTATTGTATGATTTTCTTGATTACGCTATCTCGGGCTTTATAGCCATATCATTGATTCACCGATACACTTTGGGTTTTATAGCCAAACACCGTACATTTATCTTGATCTTGCATCGCATGCATAATTGCATGATCGATAATGGGCGTGCCCCAAGTTGCTAATTTCTTGATAAGAGCTTCGAGCTCTCATCATCGTCTTGCCTCGAGCCTTGAGGAGGGAGAAATCACACGCGTCCCACCGAACACCGGTGAGCACTTGGGCTGTCTTGAATAACTGGAAAGAGTCTCATATGCATCTCATTTACATAAATGACTGTTCTGTGACATGTACTGCTTTTGTAATGGCATGAATTACTGTGAATGTTTTACTGTTACTGGATATGATTATTGACTGCTTATCGGTAATCGATGATTAATGTACTATCTTTACGCCATAGGCGTAATGTGATGATTAGTGAACCATCGATGATGGTTTCTCACTGAGTTCGCAAAACTCACCCAAAATTTGCATTTATTTTTCAGGTCCTGAAGAATACCCCGGTTGACACGGGAGTATATCTACTGTAGACGAGTAAAGGTTAGAGGTCGGGATCAGTTCGTGTCTGCATTAGTGTCTTAGTAAATTGTATTCGCAATCAACGTATAACAAGACTTTATATTTTTTGAGCCATTGTGGTATTAATGTTTCTTGCATTGGTGATTGTAATTATTCTGGATGACCGTAATAACTCGGCTGGTTTTTATTGAACACGGATTTTAATTACTTATCGTGGTTTGCCGTGTGAACGTGGAGTTAATGGCTACAAAAAGAAAAAAAAAATGTATCTTGAATTTTAAATGGGTGATGTAGTACGCTACTCTCGTGGGACACGGACTCGGATATCACCAACGATATCGGGTTCGGTCTACGGTGTGGGGTGTTACATTTAGGTGGTATCGAGCCAGTGAGTGCGTAATGTATCGGGCACGATTTGGAACATAGGTTTCATGCATTTGAGTCGCGTCGTTGCAGCATCGTGGTAAGCGATCCCTAGTCGAGTCGCACGAGGATAAAGCCTAAGGTGCATAAGTGTCAAGTGATTAAGTGAGAGAAGAGTGAGGCTGGATTAGAGTGAAAACCCTAAAAGGGATAATCAATTAGGAAAGGATAAAGGAAAAAAATGGATAAGAAGGTTGATGTTATCTTTGGGTTAGAAACCCTCATATGTGATATGAGAATGACCGTGTTGGCCTTGACTAATTAAAATTTCGAATTAAATTGACAATGTTATGGTGATGAAAAATGAAGATGTTGAGAACTTGAGAGGTCCATTAGAGATATGGGAAGCATATTGTGAGATTAAATGCCCGGATGGTTAGGTAATTACGCTCGACCAGTATATGTCATGAAAGGGAAATATTGGAAGTGAGTAAAATGTAGATGATCCAATCGGGCATATTTTGATTCATTGTATTTGAGTTAGAGATCAGTAGATATTATAGGCGAAAGATAATAGCGAAATGGAAAGAAGCTCAATAGAATCAGAATCGCTTATTGAGGCGAAAGAATGTAAAAGTGT
Source organism: Erythroxylum novogranatense (assembly GCA_029891385.1). Classification (NCBI taxonomy): domain Eukaryota; kingdom Viridiplantae; phylum Streptophyta; class Magnoliopsida; order Malpighiales; family Erythroxylaceae; genus Erythroxylum; species Erythroxylum novogranatense. The sequence continues at coordinate 6,624,859 of CM057224.1, forward strand.
ATGATAGTGAAATGAATTCGGAAATGGTTATGAACTAGACCGCATAAGTTTGAGACTGAAATTGTTAGGTGATTATTGTGCTTCGAGGTTGGAAATTGTATGATAAAATCATAAAGGAAAAAAACGGTGATGATTTCTACCGATGGTGTATGAAATCTTGAATTAGGTGTATATGGACACGAAAATGGTAAATGGATAGGTATATAGATAGAGATAAAATGGAGTAGTATCAACGACTTTGTCGGATATCGGGGACCGTGAACACCCGATCATAGACATTTGAGGAAATAGAAGATAAGTAGCGAAAAACGGAATGAAAAATAAGAATAATGATCATAAGTCGATAAGCCAAATTGATATGACCTTACAAGGTCAAGTTACGCACGAACGGATAGGGAATGAGACATACAGTTTAATGATATGGTGAGAATGAAATAAAGATCTTGAAAAGAATGAAACCACAATAGTGGTGTATGAAAAGCGTTATTGTATTTAAGTCAATTTCATCGTTAGGGATATCTATTCGACAAGAATGTTGATTGTGACTAATGAAATGTATGTGATGATATATGGAAATCATAGAGAAATGAGCGGTAAATGTTTAGAGTGATTATAAGTGTGAAGTTCTTAAGAGGGTAAAGTAAGACAAAAGTGGGTGAGTGTACTGTATGAGAGGAATTGAAAAGTGATTCGGTATAGATTCTTGAATAAGTGGTAAAGAAAGTGTTTAAGTGACTGTCACAAGGAACCTTCGCGAAAGGAATGTTCTGATCTGTTAAATGAAGACATAAGAGTGTCTTGATTGTACGTATAGTGAAGAAGGATTGAAACACAATTAGGAATAATCATTGGTTGATGAGACTTTTGTGGACAAAATTAAAAGTGAAATTGGGTCATAGCTCATCTCTTTGAGATTATCGCATTGTATGTACGTAAATGTAAAGAATTCCATATGAGTGAGATTTTAATTTGAGGTAATCCTATTGCAATGTGAAGTGAATCGATCCCCATTTATGATGTAAAACTGTTGAGGAATCTAGATTTGAAACGAAGAATAAAAGAGTCCTGAACTGAGAAGTGAGATATTAAAATAAAATGGAAAGTTTGGAGGTTTAAATAGGGATGACAAGGTATTAACATATGTTGATAGGAATGATATGAAAACAAATGAGAAGAGAAAATGAAAAAGAGTAAATGAATGAAGACAAGAGGTTCAAAAGGGAAACTGACAATGAGGTAATGCAGTGACACCTTCATAAAGAAATTGTAGATACACTCATTGTAGACTCAATGAAAAGGGTAAAAGATGTACGGTAACGTCAATAAGACCCTAATAGGGATAGTAACTGTGATTAGAGACAGAATGTGTTTGGAAGTGTTGAACAGTGAAAAGTGAAAAGGACGATAGGACTAATTGAGGAATCTGATACTGATGATATTCATACACTAGAAAGTGGGCAGTGAGTATTGAACTGCGACAATATGTTGAACGAGTATGAAATAAATTGAACTGACTGTGATAAATGGTACTGGTGTCATGCTCGCGATTGAAAACCTTGGAAACTGTAGATTCCTATAAGGATACACTGGGTTAATTTGAGGAAAGAGACCGGTGTAAATACGATAATGCTTCAATGAACAGATCAATTACGAGATATTGGGATTGTCAATGATTGTCAAGATTATGGGTTATGTGAGGAGTTTCGGAAAATTGAAGTTGTAAAAAAAATAGTGATCTGAAAGGTTAAGAGTGCGAGAAAGTAAAGGGGAAGTTTTATGATGAGTTTTAATATACAAATGGAATTGGAAAACTATAGTGAACAAAAGTCAAGAAGAAGTATGTGTGCAGATAAAAGAATTAGAACAAGGAAGTGAAGCATCAAAGTTACTAGTAAGCATATTTGAAAAGTGAAATTGAGTAATTGTAGTTATAGAATGAAGTGATTCTTGGCTCAAGTGTTTATAGGTTGAATGTCCAATAGGAAAAGGTTTGATTATGTTCTTGTTATAGAGTTTTGATTTCACTGGAGAATATATACTGTTACACTGCACAGTGCCTACTGGGAGTTAAAGACCATAATGGATTTGAGACTAAAATGTGTGAGAAAAAGGAAAGTGACTTAGGAAGCCTGTATGGTTAGCTAAAGTGGAATCGGATCGGACAAATGAGATAGAGTAAACTGTATATCCGGATGAAGTGTGTGAACACTATTGAATAGTGATTTGTCTTACGAGAATCGATTTTAAATATAAAGTGAATGGCATATAATAAATGACTGCATTAGGTATATTGTTACTGATTATAGTGAAGTGGAATTAAATGTTACTGTATTGGTACCAAGGGAATGTAAATCGTCCCTGACGTGATTAAGGGAGGTACCAATGACATGGAGATGTCCTCAATGGAATCTGAATTGGACTATATGGCCTTTGTGGGAAAAGGTATTAGAGGAATAAAATGTGATAAGTGAATAGGTTGAAAATACCGAATCGAAAGTTAAATATCGAAACCAAAGGTAGTGACAGTTCTAGAAATGGTAAGTGAGATAGCTAAGAAAATGAGATCGCCAACTAATAGTCTTGTCGAATCCGTCTACTGTACTAAGTGATAATGAATGAGCCAAATTAGTAACGGAACCACGGACTGAGAGTGGTTACTGTGATCACTTGAAAAGTGAATCATTAAGTGGAAAGGTGTATGGGATATGTAGAATCATGTGATAACGGTCATAGTGAACTGTTGATCGAGAATTTCGAGGACGAAATTCTTATAAGGAGGGAGAATTGTAACATCCCACCCTCCCGGAAGGTAAAATAGGAAATTTGTCGTAAGATGGGATTGATAGGAATAATTAGTCTTGTTCATGATAATAGGATTGATACACAAGATCAATTGTGTACATGGAATTTCGTATATGCATTCATGATAATTACAGGTAATTGGGCCTAAAGCAATTTTATTGGAATTCATGGGATAATTGAGTTTGGAAAATTGTTTGGACTGCACCATAAATGGTTTTACATTTTAGGGATTTTAGGAATTTTCTGGATTTTTCGGAGAAAATTCCTGACCGCAAAATCGCAGAATCGCCTAAACATGTTTTGGGGTAGAAAAGGTGATTTTGTGATTGAAAATTATTTGGAGTGCCTTTGTTACTGTTTTATAATTTTAGGAATTTCATTAATTTTAGAAAAATAATTAGGAAATTCTCTGACGGATAAATCGCCAATTAGCGAACAAATTCGATTCTCGATAGCAAAAATCGCTACCCACCGCACCGTAATATTGGGTATTTTATTTTGGGACTGAAAGTAGGGTCATTGGAGTTAAATGGAGTAACATTTTGGACTGAATTAATTAAGTAATAATTTGACTTTTCAAATAAAAACAAGCCAATCATCAATTGCCACTTTGAAGCAACATTAAATGCTTCTCTTCATTGTTCTGGAACGTGTATAAGTGTTTAAAGGAAGGATAAATTGAAGGCATTTTGTCATCTCACCAAACATATACAACACAAACTTTTCTCCCTCAAACCATCGCAAGTTTGGCTCTTCTTTTCTTCATTTTCTCCCTAACTTCAAGCTATTATCTCTTACTCCCATCAAAGCTAGATGATGATGAGTATTACTTTAGAAGGAAAAGGTGGTAGCTTGGTATAGAAGTTAGAAGGTAAAAGCTAGAAGTTGAAGCTTTGAGGGAGAATTGGTGTTAGTATGTATTCATTATAGTTTTGAGTTTAAATGATGTCTTTCATATGGATTAAATGCCATGATAGTGTGGGTAGTTAATAAAAGGGGTTTAAAGCATGTATTAGGTTTAAAGTGATGATTATTATGATTTGAAGAAAAGGGATGAGGTTAGGTGAAGATGCATTGAAGTTAATGTTATGGTTTGATTTTTGAATTGAACAAGGGTAATTAATTGAGTTTTTGAATGGAGGAATTAAATGCTGTAAATTTTTCATTGTTAGCCCTAATATATGTATGACTGGAGTAATATTTAATTTGTATTTATTTTGATGTCTAGTGATGTGAAAAAGGCATTGGAAGTGGTTGAACTAAGGTTAACCTTAAATCTGGAAAATTGGAATTATAATTGATGTTACTGTTTTATTCATAACTTATTGTGTAGAAATGCAAATGAGGTAAGGTTAGTGGCCACTGAAACTTTGGGATGTTGGCTTTAATTTAGTGTGAAATAGGTGTTGTTGAATTTCAATGATAGAAGGGTGAAATTTTGCATGGAAAGTTACTGTTTTATTGCCTGTGAACAGTAACCGCAACCATGACATCTGAGTTTTGTTGATTTTTGTGAATTAATTGAGATGGAATTAGGGAAAATGGTCTTCATGGAATTTGGAGCATATTGAATTATCGTTCCATTGCTACTGATCTTGCTATTTTTTAGAATTGTATATTGGTAGATATGAACTGTTTTCTATGGACTGGTTTTGGGCATGTTGATGAAACCTAGCTTAAGTGTGATTTTGTGAGTTTACTGATTGGAGGCAATTTTAACATTTTATGTGGACTGAATTGGTGTGAGTGAACTTCTGAAAAGTTGTATAGGAAGAGATTACCTTGAAAATGACATATGGTTTGTAATTTTTAGAAGTCAGAATTTGGAGATATGATTTTTCAAAAACTGATCCTACATTAGGTTATGAATGGCTGATCATAACAGACACTTCCATAACAGTTTTGAAATTGTTAGAGATTGAATTGGATGATGAGTGCTTCATGAAAATTGAAGTTTGAGATGTTATCTTTTCAGGGATATAAAGTTCTGAATTTACTGACTTGTATATAGGGAGTTATGCTTGTTGTAATGTTACTGCCCATATTGAAGGATTTCAGGGACAGTGACATTGAATGAATTAATTGACTGGTTGAGAAATAGAATTTGATTTTGGGTTGTTCATGAAAGTTGTAGAGGACATTGTGATCTTATTGACCATATTTTGTGGTAATTCATTTCTGAAGAATCAGTGAATTATGCAATTGTCAATGTACTGCCCAGTGTTGAGGGAAATTGAGTAGGCAGAAGGTTTGATGGATTATTTGACACCCTTAGGGTTGGAATTGATTTTATGGTCTTCTAGAGAATTGTAGAGCTTTTCATAAGCTTTCCAATGAGGTATAGTGGGTATTTTCTGATTTGTGTGTTAAAAGTTAGCATAATTGGAAATTGGGATTTAAATCTGGAAAGAAAGGGAAGGCAGAGGCGAGACAAACTCGCCTCTCGAGGGCTTAGATTAAGGGCTAATCATGAGGGGCGCGCCGCCTCGATTTAAGTGAGGCTAATCGCGAGGCAGGCGATGGGTTTTCTTTTTATTTATTTTGAATTTTATTTGGTATTAAATTGATCCGATTGTTACATTGTCAATTTCTTTCCGTCCGACGTCCGATTGACCCGATTCGGAGGCATCGGATTCGTTGAACATTTAATTTCATATTATGAGAAAACGGGAATTTTAGACGGAATTTGACGTAGTCCCTATCGATGTAACATGTAAACACTGCTTTATTTAATTGAGGACCTATAGAGGTCCGAATTGCATGCCGTCGGCCTTTATGGATTTCTAATTTTTGATAGAATTTTATTATGGGAAAATATTGAATTAGGACCGGGAATTCATGAACATGCATATCTCATCAACAAGAGCACAAATTTCATATTTAGTGACTCGTGCTTTTTCTGATTCATACAGAGGCCCAATTGGAGCGTCGATTGACCGACGTCACAGAGACTTCCCGGCATTAGTTCGGAAGTAATAGGTGAGTAACCTAGTTGGTTTCTCAAATTTCTGATTGTTTACATGCTCAACGTGAATTACGTGCAAAAGTGAATTGAATGATCACTGTATGAATACTGGCATGTAATTTATGGGATTGTATTGTATGATTTTACTGATACTGCTATACTGGGCTTTATAGCCATATCATTGATTCACTGATACACTGGGTTTTATAGCCAAACACCGTACATTTATGCATCTTGTCTTGCATCGCATAATTGCATGATCGGATAATGGGCGTGCCTAAGTTGCTAATTTCTTGATAAGAGCTTCGAGCTCTCATCTTTATCTTGGCCGACGCCTCGAGCAGGGAGAAAATCACAGACGCGTCCCCATGAACACCGATCGAGCACTTGGGCACAATCTTGAATAAGCGGAAAGAGTCTCATATGCATCTCATTTGCATAAATGACGCTACGTGACATGTCCGCTTTTGTAATGGCATGAATTATCGTGAATGTTTTTATTCATGGATATGATTATTGATCGCTTATCGGTGTCGATGATTAATGTACTATATACATGACGCCATAGGCGTAATGCATGATTTGAGTGAACCATCGATGATGGTTTCTCACTGAGTTCGCAAAACTCACCCAAAATTTGCATTTATTTTTCAGGTCCTGAAGAATACCCCAGTTGACACGGGAGTATATCTACTGTAGACGAGTAAAGGTTAGAGGTCGGGATCAGTTCGTGTCTGCATTAGTGTTTTAGTAAATTGTATTCGCAATCAACGTATAACAAGACTTTATATTTTCTTGAGCCATTGTGGTATTAATGTTTTCTTGCATTGGTGATTGTAATTATTCTGGATGACCGTAATAATGGCTGGTTTTTATTGAACACGGATTTTAATTACTTACTTGTGTTTGCCGTGTGAGCGTGGAGTTAATGGCTACAAAAGAAAAGAAAAAAAATGTATATTGAATTTTAAATCGACTGATGTAGTACGCTACTCTCGTGGGACACGAACTCGGATATCACCAACGATATCGGGTTCGGGTCTTACGGGTGTGGGGTGTTACAAAGGTATTGTGCTTGGACATTTGATTTCAAAGAAAGGAATTGAAGTCGACAAAGCTAAAATCAAGTCATATCTTCCTCGCCTTTATCCTACACAGCATCGTGATATCGTGTCATTCTAGGTCATGCAGATTTTCTGAGCGATTTATTAAGGATTTTAGCAAAATCGCCCTTCCTCTTTCAAAACTCTTGCAAAGGATGAGAAATTTGAGTTTGATGCTTCATGCCAAAAGGCTTTTGATACACTTAAAGCCAAACTCATTTTCCTCCTATTCAGTTGCCTGTTTGGCATTTGCCTTTTGAACTTTAGTGTGATGCTTCCAATTATCTTTGTAGGAGCTATGTTAGGACAACATGAGGAGAAGTTAGCTCGAGTTATTGCACGCATCCGTAACTTTAGATCCACTCAAGCCAACTACACCCAACCGAGAAAGAGCTCTTTGCAATAATCTTCGCTTTAGAAAAATTCCAAGATTTGCTTAATTCTATGTCATCATTTTCACCGATCACGCAGTTGTTAAGTACCTCTGACGAAGCCACAATCGAAACCCAGTTGATCCGTTGGACTTTACTTCTTCAAGAGTTTGATATTGAGATTAAAGATCGAGTGGTGCCGCATGAACCAAGTGGTGACCATCCGAGCGGACTACCACAAGATACTAAAGGAGTAGACTCTCCGATCGATTTGTGATTCTTTCCGGATTCATCGCCCTGTGCCGCAGATTCTCAAGGAGCCTTGGTATGCGATATTGTCAATTACTTAATGACAAATTTAACCCCTGCTCATATGACTCGGGCGTGCTCGAGAATGAAGAGTGAAGCTCGGCATTACATTTGGGACGAGCCTTACCTTTGGAAGATATGCGATGACCAAGTAATTAATCGATGTGTCACCGACGAGGAATTCAATGACATACTATCGACTTGCCACTCCATGGTCATGGGGACATTTCAAATCTAGAAGAACAACTAGAAAAGTTTTGGATTGAGGATTCTTCCGCCTACAATTTTGGGACTCTTTCCATTTTGCCAAGCGTCGACAAGTGTCAACGTTTGGAGGGTTGGGAAGCGCCATGAGATGCCCAACAACCAATGATGTTCTGCGAAATCTTTGATGTTTGGGGTATCGATTTCATGGGACCGTTTCCCCCATCGTTCGGGTTCGTGTATATTCTCTTAGGAGTGGACTATGTTTCTAAATGGATCGAGGCTGTACCGACTAGACAAGATGACGCGCAGGCAGTCACTAAATTCCTCAAATCCAATATCTTCTGTCGATTTGGAATTCCCAAGCGATGGTGAGCAATCGTGGAACCCATTTTTGCAACCGGATTATTACTAACTTGCTTTCCAAATTTGGAGTTACCCATAAGGTCTCTCGCCTACCACCCACAAACCAATGGTCAAGCGAAGTTTCAACAGAGAGGTTAAGCACATTTGGAAAGGATAGTCAAGCCTCTAAAAGGTTTGAGTCTGCGTTTAGAAGAAGCACTATGGGCGTGTCGCTTATAAATCCCGATAGGAATGTCCCCATACCGGTTGATTTATGGCAAGGCCATCATTTACTGTGGAGCTAGAGCATAAGGCCTATTAGGCGGTAAAACAATGCAACATGGATTTTTACCTATCGGGAATGGAAAGGAAACTCAAGCGCAAGAATTAGAGGAGTTGCGACTTGAAGCATATGAGCACTCTCGGCTCTACAAGGAAAAGGCCAAACTGATACATGACAAGATTCTTCTCCGAAAGACTTTTAAGGAAGGCGACAAAGTACTCTTATATAAAGCTCGCTTCACATTCAAACCTGGCAAATTCAATCATCGTTGGGAAGGGCCTTATGTGGTAGTTAAAGTACATAATTTTGGTATGATAGAACTTTTGCAGGAACAAACTGGCGCACGATTTCAGGTCAATGGACATCTGCTCAAGCTCTATCATGGGACTCCTCAACCGCCGTAATTATCAGGTTACTTCTTTCCCTCACCTGTTTATCTGTTATATGTCTTTGCTTTTGTTACAAATTTTTATCGTCGTGATTCATTGTTTAAGTGTGGGGGAAAGACCCAATCAATAAATTTAGATGTAGTTAGGTAGGATTTCCCTTTCTATTATGTTCGTTTGATTACCCTTTGTTAGTTCTACGTGGGATGTATTGGTTGACTTCGCTTGACGAACTTATTTGTCACGAGGCTAATGTAGGGTTTTGCGTTTTATTATTTGCGGCTAGCGATTGCCTCGTCGCGTGAATCGACCATCTTGCCCTCGGACCGTTGGACATCTCTTTTGTCAGGGACCCTTTAAATCTTTTTCCTTTCGCGCCTTTTGTTTGCCTCTCCACACTATTTATTCTCCTTCCTCTTCTTTCTTTTTCTCCCTCACTCTCTCGTTTCTTCGCCACCTCTGCTCTCATTCACTCCGTAGTCGTCTCCTTCAACTTCTCCCTCCACTGTCGACTCTCGTAAGCCTCTTTCATTTCGTTTTCCTTTTCGTTGGTTCATGTTTAGTTTGGGTCCTGGGCGCTTTTAAGCTGGTTAGCTCTGAGAATCGCCGTCACGCGACGAACTTCATAATTGTCATGACGAACGAAGAAGCCCATTCGTCGCAGAGACACTCCTATTCGTCATGACGAATGGCTGCAGAGAACCTCGATTAAATCGTGACTTCCGAGGGTTAGTCACGACGGTAGGGGTGATTCTGTATGATTTTGAGGGCTAAGTTTGGCTTCTATTATTTGTAATTACAGAATCATGTCTCATACTCACAATGCTAGCGATGGCGAAACCTCCTCCTCTTGCTTCTTCCGCAATTCCGCCTCGTGAGTTTCCTCCACCTGTAGTTGCCTCGGCTTCTCCCGAGGTGGCCATGCTTGAGCCAATATCCGTCATCTTGAGACTCAACTAGAGGCTGATCGCGAGACCTTCCGCTCCATACAGAGCATAATTACCGCTCGTCTTCAGTCACCCGTTCCGTCTCCGATCACGGCTACTCCTAACTCTTTCCCTATAGTTCTGCCTCACCTTCTTTTTCGTGCTCCTCGTGTCGCTGCCCCTCCGGATCCATGTTGATGCTCCTGCAGAATAGTTTAGGCTGTTTCTTTTCGTTTCTTTTGTCGTTGTTCTTTTCCCTGTATTTTCTTTTCTTCGTTGTCTTTTTGTACATTTCTTTTTGAGCTTAATGATATATCCTCGTTCTCTTTGTTTTCTAGTAGCTTCCTGCTTTCCTCTGTGCCTCGATGCTTGGCCATTGTGGACAATGCCATGTTTAAGCTGGGAAGTCGTTCCTTTATATATTCTCGCATTGTACACCTATTAAAATTTGTGCATACTTTTGTGGGCCGTTGTTTTTCTTGATAAATTTGGACTCAATCAAAACATTTTCTGACTTGTTCTTTTGTGCCTTGCATGCAAAACTCTTATAAGTTTCAAAGCGATACTTGAGTTTTGAAAATGCTCTCCATTCTTGACGATAATTGGTTTTGGCAAAATTTTAACTTTTGAAGTTTTCAAAACAAAGTAAATGGGAGCATGCTAACAAGGTAGCATTTAAGTTTTAAGACTTGAGATTGATCATTGAGACAAAAAAACCTTTTGGAAGGATATTGAGCCAAATTTTTCTATATTTTGTGTGTGCATCTGCTTAGTCCATTCTTCTCAGAACTTGTGTCAATTTTACTCAAAGCTTGATGGACTAGATTTTTGTGGATATGATAGGCGTTCTTTCTTTCAGCCTTTCCCCAAACACCAACCCTTAAACACTTTTTCCTTTGCTAGCCCTTGAGCCTTTTGTTATGAGCATTTACATACATATTAAGATGATGTCGGTGATACGTGTTTGGTTTGTGTTTAAAAAAAAGTGTTGAAAATGAAAAGTGTTAGTCTTGTGTATCCTAAAAGGATCATAATGTGTTGCATCCCAAAAGGGATTAGCATCTCAAATGAGATAGTTTATGTGAAAAAAATTGTGTGTATTCAATTTATTTTAGTGTTGTGTTTTAGTTTCTTTGTTGACATCAATTCCTCATTTAATGCGCATGCTCATATATTTTCTTTCACTTCAATCCATTCATCTAGCCTCCGCTCATTACAACCCTGAAAGACCTCTTGATCTTGAAATGATAATCCTTGTAGTGGAGAAATAAAATTGATACAAGCCTATGGTAGGAGATGTATTAAGCGATTGAGAGAAAAATATCCCTATTATACAAGTGAGATGGCGTAAACACCATATCTGAGTGATTCTCATTGTTCAATCTCTTGTGCTTAAATTCTTTCAATGTTTGTTTTATTAGCACTCTTTCAATTTCTTTGCGTTAGAATTCGATAAAGTGGATTGAGTCAATTTTGGTTGTTGTTTGAGCATGGGCAGATTTTTCTTTTACTCTTGTACCTTTTGACTCTTATAAGCTTTGTTCAGAGTACAAAGGTTTAAGTGTGGGGAATTTGATTGGACCAAATTTATACTATAAATTGGCCCCTGTTTTCTTAAGTAATTATGCACTTGTTGGCTCTAATTCATGATTTTGTGCTTAAATTGGTTCCTCATATCGATCTTTTATAATTTGCATATTGTCGATGTTTGTTGTCATTTGTTATTAATTCGCATAATTTTATTGGGACAATTGATCTGCAAATAGGTTGTATTTTGTAGGACCAAAGGAGTCAACATTCAACAAGTCAACACTTGTGAGATTATTTGGGGTGAACTAAACTCTCCATTCGCCGAGGCGAATTAATGGTATTAATTCTTTCGGCATGTGAGTGACCATTCAACGTTATTGCGTGACGAAGCCATTTGCATGCCGAAAGTCGGATAATCCGCCTATATTTGGCAAAAGTTCCTTTGTTACGACCCGCCCGCACGCATCCTTATAAAACCTTGCCATTTAGGGCAAAAACCAGACGGCCGCACAGAGTTTTCTTCTCTTCTTTTCTTTACTTCTAATAGTTTTCGTTTTCATTTGTTTTGCGATTTGCCGCTTGACGACGACGCAAGTCTCATTCATCTCTTCCACCGCTTTCTCATCGCATTACATTTCGTCGTTGGAAACATGAACCGAGGTGATCCTTCAACAATGAAGATTTCATCCGGTACCATGGTTGGCTAAGGTTCCATTCTCCGGAAATGTAGCAATGGTGCGAGTTCCATGAGCTTGAGGGTAATCGTTCATAGTTTAGGATTTACGCCATGTTTTTGTAACAATCCGAGTTGGTATTATTGCATTTTTGGCGAATGAACCTTGCTATAGTTTAGTAGGGTGTTAAACTTTGATATATGTTATGGATTGATTATTGTTGAATGTTGTGCTTAAATACATGGAGTTCATGTATATCGGTTGGATGATTGCATTAATCAATTTAATCGCCTAGTTGTGTTTGATTGAGTTGGTTGTGTTATTGTTTGATCGATTTATTGCATTAATCATTCTATACATACACTAAGGTTTTAACAAGTTTTAATTACTCGAGTTGATTAATTAATTCTTGGACTTAACGAGTTATTAAGGTTTAGCTTTGAAACTTAGTGGATTTCAAACCCGATATTACTTTGAGCGATGATAACCCGAGCTACATTTTCGGGAGAGTTTTATTAATTGTTTTTAGTCCTTTTAATTTCAATTGCCTTATCTTTTCAAAATCCCAAAACATTTGTTCTTACTTTGGCTTAGTTTAATTTTTAGTTAATCAAATCAAAACCCCTTTTTATTGCTTTAATTGCATGCATCATTCAAACATTAGGCTAGTCTAGGATCGGTTAGTACCTTTGGTTCCTTGAGAGTCGACCGAGGTTGCATCTGTATTGCAATCCTTGGTATAAATTTTATTTGACGGTTTCAAGGATCAATTTTAATATTGAGCGATAAGTGAAGCGATCGATCATGAGGTCTCTTATTCCTGGTCTCCTGACCAGTCTCAGTCATATTCTATCTCAACAATTGCTCTATCCTCACCGCAGCAGCCCTCAACTCAATAAAAGAGTCGATGTCCGATCTGGCCAGTCAGGTACGGATCTCCCAATTGAGTCCGCCCTCAAAACGCCGACACCTGTCAGCTTCAGTAACCACCAATGTCGAGGCATAACCCATTAGCTCATTAAACTGTACCTCATAGTCGGCCACAGTCATCTGCCCCTGTCTCAGTTCTAGGAACTCCTGTAACTTCATTTCCAGATAGATCTTGGGCATGAAATTATCCCGGAAGGCCCTCAGAAAATCCTCCCATGTCAGTGTACAAGGCCTGGTGGTACTGCCCGGGACAGTCCTCCACCATCGGTATGCAGGTCCCTGTAGAAGAGAAACTGCATAGTCAAATCGCTCATCCGGGTCACAGTCCATCTGATCGAGGACTCTCTCTGTCCTCTCTAGCCATCCCTCAGCCTCCGCAGGGTTGGTGCTACCATAGAAGTCAACCGCCCCCTGCTTATGCAGTCTGTCATATCTTCGTTCCCGTCTCACAGAAACTCGAGGAGGCAACTCCTCTGAATGAGGCATCGGGAACTCTCTACTAGCTCCTACCGATTCCAGGTCAGCTGGTAACTCAACTCGATCTCCCAGTACGAATGACCTAAAATAGACAAGAAATTCCAATCAGTCCTCCTATTCTTTCCAGTGATTCCAGCCTAATATGCACTATGCCCATAAGATGCCAAACCATACTCTGATACCACTTAATGTAGCGCCCCCTCACCGTAGGGTACACATCGGGACGCCCGTAGGTCGCTCCGACACGTATCTCACGATAAAGGTGCACCACCAGAACAGTTTCACTAATATCCACATGGCATCGCAGTAATTATATCACAATATATATCAGAAATTAGTAAATTAAAATCCAAAATAATAATAATCTGATACAGTCATCCGATGTCAGAATAGACAAGTCTATCAGTCTCCTAACAAAACCAAAAAGGAAACTGATACAAGCATCTATCCTAAGTCATCCTCAAAAGCTAACCCAATGACCGACACATGTGCCCATTGCTTTGACTAACACGCCTTTCGGCACGAGAAGACAATCTTGAACTAGAGTCTACTCTACAATTTCTGATGATCTATAACGATTTACAATATCGGTAACAATTTACAAGATTATATCAAGTAGCTTGTAGTGATACATCACAATTCTGAGTACGTAACACTTGTGATATCATATAGCGATTCACGATAAATTCATGTCATCACATAATCAATCATTGCCACAATTCGGTCATTCGTGTATGCAATGCATATGAGACTCTTTTCGAGCTTATTTTGAGTGCCACGAGTTGGCCCGAAGTATGTAGCGAGTTATGCAGTTGCATGGGGTTGCGTTGTCGATAGTCTCGCACGAGGATCCTGTGTTCACTTCGAGGTTACGGAAGAGCCTCTGATCGCTATATAGTACTAGGTTGAACTTGATCTGACGTTTCATCCTCAGACAGATGGACAGAGTGAGAGGACGATTAAGACTGTTGAGGACATGCTTCGGGCATGTGTATTGGAGTTCAGAGAGCATGGGATCAGTATTTGATACTGATTGAGTTTGCATACAATAACCAGTATCAGAGTAGTATTGGGATGGCACCGTATGAGGCCTTATATGGGCGACCGTGTAGATCGCCATTGTACTGGGATGAAGAGGGTATGAGATCGATTGAGGGTCCCGAGATGATCCAGGATACAGTGGATAAGGTGCATTTGATTCGGAGTCACATCAAGGCGGCTCAAGACAGACAGAAGAGTTATGTGGATCAGCATCGGCGAGAGATGGAGTACAGTGTGGGTGATAGTGTTCCTCCGAGTGTCTCCTTGGAAAGGAGTACTGAGGTTTGGCCGTAAGGGCAAGTTGAGCCCTCGGTACATCAGTCCGTATGAGATCCTTGAGAGGATAGGGCCGTTGACTTACAGATTGGCATTACCGAGTGAGATGTCCCAGTTGCATGACGTGTTTCATGTTAGTATGCTTCGACGGCACCGTTCGGACTCGACTCATGTGATTCCGGCTCGGGGAGATTGAGGTAGCGATGATCGAGCTATGTTGAGGAGCCGATCATGATTATAGGATCTCGGGTCAGCAGAACTACAGACAGGTGATTCCATTGGTGAAAGTCCTTTGGAAGAACCACTCTTCTGAGGAAGCTATACGGGAGACTGAGGAGCATATGAGGAGTCAGTATCCTCATTTATTCGATCGTACAGGTATTAAATTTCGAGGACGAAATTTTATTAGGAGGGGTGAATTGTAACATCCCGTTACTGTTAGCAAGGGCATTTTGGTAAATTGGGACAGACTGATAGGTTTCATGGCATTTCCTGATTGAGCACATTATTGGCCTCTAATTATAGATGAACGGATTTATTGCATATGCATTTATTCATAGGCACATGCATTCATGATTTTTCGGCATTTTAATTGTGAGTATGAATTGATTGGATTGTGAACTGACTGAACTGACTGGATCGTGATTGATTGAGAAAATTAAGAGTAATTGGGCTCAAATAATTGATTTAGAATAGTTTAAGAGTGATTGATAATTGATAGTGGCTTATAGGAAATTTTTGGAAAATTCGGGAGAAAATGCCTGGACCGAAAATTTTGGACTGACAGACCGATTGACCGTATAGTACTGAAAAAATTGTCCAATGGCAATGGAAAAATTAGAGTTATACTGTTAGGAAATAAAAACGTTGAGCCATTGAAATTTAGAGACTGAAATTTGGACTGATTTGGAGACTTAGGTCTATAAATGGTCAGGTTTGATTTTTGGGGATTTTCCTAAGGCATTTTCGTTTCTCCTCTCCCTCCTCCCGCTTTGATCTTCGGTTCCTCCCATCGGTGAGGATCTTCGAGTTTTTTCCTTGTGGTTTCTTCTTATTGTGCTAGGCTAAATGGTTTATTGTGATTGTTGAAGGTTGAGAAGCTTGGAGAGTGGATTAATCGTTGATTTTGAAGGATTTTAGGGTTACAGTGATTTTGAGAGATTTGTGGATTTGAGCTTGATTGGTAAGTTTTAATGACATTATGTAACATCCCGTTATCGATGTAAGGGCATATCAGTAATTTGGATGGATTGAGCAGTGAATGCATTCATAAGTGAATTGCACGTGTAGTTGCTTTTGCATCAGTGATAATTGAGTAAATTGCACATTCATCATAGTGACACGCATTCATGATTGTTCCAGCATTTTAATTGTGATTATAAATTGAATTGTGATTTTGAGATAAAATTGTGTTAGATATGATTATTGGGTTTGGAAATTAGAGTTGAATGAGAATTGAGTTATTGATTATGATTGGATTGAGAATTTGAGAAAATTGAGTTAGAAAGGCTTTAAAGTGAATTAAGGGATAATCTGAGTTGTATACTTGAGTTAGAGAGAGAATTGAACGTTAGAGAACTGAAAAGTGAAAATTGAGTATAGAATCGAGTGTTTTGTATTTTTGAGGAATTATAGGAATTTTTCCAGAATTTTTAGAGTTATGTGATTGGACCGAAAAATTGACCTAGAGACTGATTTTAGATTTTCGGATCTGAAAGTGAGTGGTAAATGGCTTGAAAATTTAGGTTTGTGCGTTTGAGAATTTTTATGATAAGCCAGTGAATTTGAGAGACTGAAATTAAGTGATTTGAGGACTTGTAGATTTTGAGTCTCGGTTGAAATCAACCCTTGTGCATATATATAAATGATGTTGAAGTTAGGGTAAAACATTTTTTCCCTTTTCTTCTTCTTCCTTCGTTGCCGTCGACGATCTCTTCCTCTTTTGAGATTTTTATTGTTTCTTTGTGCCCAAGACCTAGCTGATTCTTGAGGAAGGAGAAGATGACTAAGATTTGAGAGTGATTCAGTGAGAGATTGCAGCTTGGTGGATTTCTGATGTTTACGATTTTTAGGGCTTCGTTCGATTTGGTGATTTGGTAAGTCTTTATGTTTTAATGTTGCCTTTGTGGTTATTTATGGCATTTATGGTGTTAAATATGAAAGATAGAGTATGTGAATGTGTTAAATGTTGGTTTGAGAGAGTATTAATGGCGGAAATGACAATCGGAGAAGACGAACCAGTTCGCACGTCGCGACGAGCGTAGTGACGCCGAGGGCTTCGTCGCGGCAAATAATTAATTTATTCGTCGCAACGAGCTCAGTGGACGTCGCAACGAGCGTGGACTTGTGCGTCACGACGAGTGATCTCCACGAACGAGTTTCCCACATCGCGGCGAAGGGACGTACGTCGCGACGAGGGGTGAATTTCTGAAGTGAATTGGTTTAGTCTTTTGAGTAGAACTTTTAATGTAGACCTCCAATTGAGACGATTCTTGATTCGGTGTGAACTAGAGAATGAGGTCTACGATTGTGGTAGAGATTGAGAGTTTGAATTTGATCAACGGGAGGTTAATTAGTGAAAGAGAGCCAATTTCAGTATTGAATGCTACTTAAGAGTTATGTTTTGAGCAATTAGAGTTTAATTGGAGGACTTAATGAATGAGATAGACCTAGTGAATAGTAAATTTTGGTTATAAAGGGAGAGATAGTGGAATTGGAGTAGAGTGCTGAAAATCATGATCATGCATCATATCATTGCGAATTGAGACATGTGCATTAGTGAATTTAATTAATTGAGCACCCAGTGATAAGAATTCATTTGAATTGTTATAGAGGCACCGTTGGATCGACAGTCCACGGATATTGCTGGGACTTCCAAGCAGTAGCTCGGAAGTTACAGGTGAGTAACCTAGTTGGTTCCTCAATCTTTGTGTGATAAAGTGTGCTGTGAATATGTGAATAAATGTAATAAATGTGAAGTGAATGTGCTGAGAATGTTAATAAAAGTGTTGTGAATGTGCCATTTAGTTGCCAGTGTGAGTATTGCGATTGCGAGATAAATGTGCTGAGATTGTGAATAAATGTGAAATGTGAGCATTTGTGAATGTGAACCAGTGTAAAGAATTATGAGTAAGTGTTCTGACTAAGATAGCGAGTGAAGTGATATATATATATATATATATATATGCTAGTGACTGTGTAAGTGTCAGTGCATGCCTAGCATGATCATAAGCGGTAAATTAATAGTTGTGACTGGAGCTTAGTGATCAGAGCTTTAAGCTCGATTATCAGTGAATGGCCCTAAGGGCCAACAAAAAGGGAATAGTGCATACCCAGAGGGCTCTCCTATCCCTAATATGAGTGGGCAGTAGTGCATACCCAGAGGGCTCTCCTACTTGCCGTAAATGTGATCAGTGAGAAAAGTGCCCTTTTAGGGACAGTGAAAATGCTCAGTCACAACAATGACATAAAATGAGAATTGCATACATTATGCATCTGACTTTGCAGTGTAACTGAGAATGCGTGTGATATATCTGAGTTATGTGATAGTGCAAATTGTGCATTGTTATGTTTGAGCTGTGACATAGTATATGTGTAAATTGTGTATAGTGTTCTATAATGTGTTATAGTGAATTATGCGATATATTATGTGTATATGCATGAGTTGGGTGAACCATCGATGATGGTTTCTCACTGAGTTCGCAAACTCACCCAACATTGCAATATATTTTTTCAGGACAGCGTCGGTAGGACTCTAGCTCCCGTGATAGTTCTGCTTGCTGTGAGAGTTCGTGATCAAGTGTCGCGATGGATCACAGGTCGGTCAGTTGGGGAGATATTTTGGGATGACCTAGTATAGACGTTTTTATCAGTTTCCCTTTTTGGATTGTTGTATATAGCCTGTAGCGGACTGATAGACTGGTCTATATTTTGGGATTGATGTTACGAATGAAAGATTATTATGATTTTAAAATTTAGTGATTTTCTTGTATGGATTTTATATTCTTGATGCCATGCGAGTGTTTAGTGGTCGTTTGCGATCGTAGCACTTCTTTACTATGGGATATACGTCGGAACGACCCACGGGCGTCCCGGTGTGTACCCTACGGTGAGGGGCGTTACACATTAATGTTGTTATTAATGGTTTTTATTGCATTTATGGCATTTATTATGGTCGATTTGGGTAGTTGAG
This sequence comes from Erythroxylum novogranatense, assembly GCA_029891385.1. Lineage (NCBI taxonomy): Eukaryota > Viridiplantae > Streptophyta > Magnoliopsida > Malpighiales > Erythroxylaceae > Erythroxylum > Erythroxylum novogranatense. The sequence continues at coordinate 6,643,673 of CM057224.1, forward strand.
AGTGTTGATGGGGTTTTTAGAGAGAGATTGGACAGAAATCGATCGGAGAAGACGATCGGGTCTTCGCACGTCGCGACGAGCCCAGAGGCGTTAGGGCTTCGTCGCGATGAGTAATTAAATTTATTAGTCGCGACGAGCTCGACTGGGCGTCGTGACGAGCGAAGAAATGTTACATCGCGACGAGCCAAGTAGCTTACGTCGCGGCGAGCTGGCGTAAGGTGTTTCACGCCGCGGTGAGCGACCCGTATACGTTGCGACGAGAGTCGCAAGGTCGCGGCGAAAGGGACTTTTCTGATTGGTTTAATTTCAATTCAGTGGGTATAATTTATGGTATAGACCTCTGATTGAGGTGATTCTCGATTCATTATGAACTAGGGAAAGAGGTCTACGATTGAGGATAATTATGGAAGTTAGAATTTAATCTAATGGTATTGATTTATCGAGATTAAGGTAAATTATGGTTCTAATAGCGACCTAAGTATTGAATTATGATAATTGGAGTTTCAATTGGGATTTTCAATAGAGGTTTTGACTTAATGGATAGGGAATTGCTATAGGGAATATGAATTTGGGAAATTGAACTGAATTTTTGGATTGGATCAATTATTGTCGATCAATTGAGCGAAGAGTTGGAATTGGGCATAAGATATCAAGATTGGGTTTAGTGCCGGGAAAATCGTGAACATGCATTGTACATAACTCCATTGAGACATATGCATCACTGAACTGTTTAATTGAGCATTTAGTAATGGGACTGTATTTAAATGTTATAGAGGCGCCGTTGGATCGTCGTTCCACGGGCATTACTGGGACTTCCAGGCAGTAGCTCGGAAGTAACAGGTGAGTAACGTAGTTGGTTTCTCAAATTCCTGATTGTCTAATTGCTCTATGTGAATTACTTGCCAATGCGAATTGCATGATTACTGAACATATTGGATTGAATTGCATGTTTTTACTGTACTGAACGGGACCGATACATGACACTGGAAATTGCAATACTGGGCTTTTATAGCCATACACTGAATTACTGAACACTGCATTACATGCATAAATGCATGATCAGATAATGGAAATGTGACCCAAGTTGTTATTATCACTGAAAAGAGCCTCGAGCTCTATCCATCTTGGCCACCGCCTCGAGCCCGAAGGAGAAATCACGACCGTCCCCATCTGAATCTTGGTGAGCACTTGGGCACAACACTGAATAACTGGAAAAGAGTCACATATGTATTGTATACGCATGATTGATTGATTTGTGACAATGACTGATTACATGATGGCATGATTTACTGTGAATTGCGATATGATACTGCAAATTGTTACATGCTATTGTAAATTGTGATATGATACTATAAATTGTTGTAGAATACTGTAATTGGTATATGATACTATTAATTGAATATTACCGTGCTATGTTGTACGCATTATGCGTAATGCATGATTTGATGAACCATCGATGATGGTTTCTCACTGAGTTCGCAAACTCACCCAAAATTGCAACATATTTTTCAGGACTTATAGAGTAGACCCCTAGCTCCGGAGATAGTCTTTTCTGCCGTCTGACGTCTTTGGCAGAGAAGCGATGGCACCTGGTCGGTCGGTGGGTTGGACTTTTGAGGATGACTTAGGATAGATGCTTGTATCAGTTTCCTTTTTGGTGTTGTTTAGGGGACTAATAGACTTGTCTATTCTGATATTGGATGACTATATCATGATTATTTTGGATTTTAAATTTACTGATTTATGATATATTATGGTTTTAATTATTGCGATGCCATGTGGATTTTTGTGGAAGTTTTCTGGTAGTGCGCCTTTATCGTGGGATACGTTTCGGAGCGACCTTCGGGCGTCCTAATGTGTATCCTACATTGAGAGGGCGCTACAAGTATGTTAGGACTTTGTTGCTCGTCTGCTATCTTATAGCTCGTAAGCAAGACAGTTCGTAAGGTGGTCGATCGGTCAGATATTGGCATCGTAGCTCGGTCATGGGACAGCTCGAGCAGTCTCGATCGGTCGGATGCTGACTAGTTGTGCGTGACTGCTCGTACTGGGATCGGTTGGCTGAGTGCCCCAACTGGTCTACCTCGGCACTTATTATTGTGACGACACCGCGCTAAAGCGGTCGGTGGTCATCATTAGCGAAGCGTGAAGGTCTTGAAGCATTTATTATTTGTGGCGTGCCCTCATCGCTTTTAGAATCTGGAGTGTATCGTCCTTATAACAGATTCTGTGGTATCCGTCGTCCTTTCATTTATCCGCCATTTGGATTTCGACCAACCTAATTTATCTCCGCTTCGAGAATATCTGCGTAAAAGACACAGCTCGGATTGTCTCCACGCGTTGAGTGTTGGCTGGATCGTAATTCAAACGTTTCCTTATAAATGTCCAGGATCGACAGACTGTTTGGTTTTCTACACGTTTGCTTCGTTCTTACTCTCGCTCTACTTTCATTTGTTCTTTCTCGCTTTCAATTCCCAGAAATTTCTGTCAACTGTCGCTCGATTTCCCCTTCTCCATTCACTACATAGGTACTTCCTTCTTCCTCTAAGTCTTTCTTTTCAAAAGTCTCTTCTTGGTAAACATGTCGACAGTCAGTGCTAGAAGTATGGTAGAAGGTGTCGAAGAAATAGCGATGAGAGAGAGAAAAGATGGGTTGGTTGTGGAGGCGCCGCCAAGAGATGCATCAACGATGACCGTAAAGGAACTGAATCGGTCAATACTCAGATACAACATCCCTGAGTCCTGAGGACCCCGGCTGGTTCTGGGGAACGAGCGTGTCCACAGCAACTTGAGTGGATATTTAGCCGTTTCCGATAGCTTTTTCTTAGTGGGTGGTATGAGGCTTCCGTATGCCCCGATCGTCGACGAAATGTGTAGGGCCTATCAGCTAATGCCAAGCCAAATTCCTCCGAATAGCTGGAGGTTTATTAACGGTCTAGCGTTGCTGTGTCACCAGTTCGGCTGCCCTCCTTCGATCGGCGTCCTGCGCCATTTTTTGAGACTGAGTCAGAGTCTGATCTCTGGAGCCGGCGTCCCTTCTCTGCAGTACCGAGATGCTCGGCATCGGTCGGCCGGGACAGCTTCGAAGGTTTCTTCTTGGCGGACAAAGTATTTCTTTGTGAAGCCTCCAGGGTCCTCCTTCGAGTCTCGGCCGTGGAGGTATCCCCTAGCCGAGCAGTGGAATGACGTGTCGAGCATATCCCTTAGTAGGGAGGAGTGGATAGTAGTTGGTCGTATAAAAGCGCTCGGTCGATACGACTTCGCTCGGCTTATCCAAGGCTATTTCGGGGGGGGGGGGGGCTCGGCCAATTCTTTTCTACTTGACCCCCCACCACGGATTAGCGAGCTAGGAGAGGAAGCCGCCCCGTGTTACCCCCAGAATTTTTTTTTTAGGATAAATCAAGCATGATTAGATTAATGGGGTAAATTAATATAGTATTTAATAAAGTTAGCATGAAAGCACATGACACTAAATGAGTTAGGTGTTAAGAATTAATGTTAGTAAATGCATTGGTTGATTTAAATGAGTTAGATGTAGTTTAATGTGCTAGTTGGGCCTTGGGCCCAAATGAAATGAATAAAGAACAAGAAATGAAATTGGCCAAAATGAAATAAGAAAGAAGAGAGGATATATATATGAAATGGGTTTAAATGAAGAAGTGGGCCTTGAGAAGTTTAAAGAGGAAAATAAGAAAGGAGGAAGGAGTTGGACTTGGGCTTGGGCTTAAGTAATGTTAGTAAGGAGTATAAAAGGAGAAGAAATAAGTAGGATTGTAGTAGGAAAGAAGAGGAAAAACGAAAATTGAGAGGGAGAAAGAGAGGTGTCGTGGAAGGAGGGAGAAAGAAGGAGAAAAGAAGAGTTCTTGCCTAGGTTTTGATTCTCCAAGAGTTTGAGTGGGTTTTTGAAGAAAGTTCAAGAGGAAAAAAGGTGGAGGAAGACTAGAGCTTCACTTTGAACCAAGAAATCACTTGGTTAGCTAAAGGTTTAAGGTAAGTCTTTTGTTTAAGGTTAAGATTTTGTTGGGTTATGGTTGAGAAGAGTTGAAAATGGAATGGGTTTAGTGAATCTCGACTAATTTCATGAATGATGTGGTATGGTTTTCAATTTGTGTTAAGTGATTTTGGGTTTTGATTTTAATGAAGAGAGAAGGAAGAGAAGAGGAACAAGAGTTGTAGCAAGGAAACCAAGGATTTATCAAATCTACAAGGTGGGTTTCATATTTATCTTTATGTATATAAGCTATAAATGTAAATTAATGCATGACATTAATGAGTTTGATTACTTGGTGATTGTATTAAATGCTTGTGTTAGTTGTGGTTAGATGACATTAATCATGAGTTATGTGTAAATGAAAATAATACATGTTGATGATTTGATGATGGTTGAATTAGTATTGAATGAAATAGCTTAAATGAGTATGAATGCAATATGACTTATGCATGAAATATACGATATGAAATATGCATGAAAGAAGATTTTCAAGAAAACAATGAATTGGACAAGAACAGTTCAATTTTATTGTATGATACATGAAGTATATATTATCGGGTAAGGTATAGTCCCCAAGAAATGTCACGTGCCGTCGACCATGAAAGCCTTCGGCATTTGCCCGATTGTGGCATAGGATGATCCAACATTTTGGACTCCTCAAGATTTGCCCATATAAGCTCATTAAATGAGACTATATGGTTGCGAAATAAGGACTTCTGAGCCATTTGATGTGTTTCATATGTGATTACATGAAAATGCAAGAATTATGAATGATGAATTGTTAGAAATTATGTTTGTGTATTGATCAAAATTGCACGATGCATGTCTTATGATTTTATTGAAAGATTGCTAAAAGTATGAATAAGTAAATGGACATGCTTGATATATAAATATAAATGTGTTATCCATGGAGCGAAAGCTTACCCCCCTCAAATTCTTCAGGAAATGAGTAGGATCCCAAGGAGCAAGCTTAAAGGCATTTACTCCAAGAGTTTTCTCTTGATTTTATGATTTGAAATGATTTTTTGTAAAATCAATGCTTTAGATGCATTTTTAGCAAATGATGTTTTTGGCAAGCTTGTATTTTTGGGATATGATGGAGTGGCTTGAAATGCCCTCTAAAGCTTTGTAATAACTTATGATTTCATATGAATGCAAGAATGCTAAGTTTTAATGTATTTTGAGAAATCCATGTATGTTTAAGACAATTGCATCATTGTTATAGTTTGGATATGTTTAGATGATTAAGAGTGTGGTTGTTGCTTTAAATGGTATTGGGAGATACCTTAGAATTGAAACATGTTGAATGAGGTCGATTATTGAGTTTCATGCAGGTTGTAGTCTTAGATTGAAGAATTGGGTTAGGAATGAAATAGGGGAGGTTCTGTCAAATTTTCCCAAAAATTGTGTAGCAACTTTCAGTTGATTTTAGACTCTCTTAGTGTTTGAATTGAATTGAGAGATCTTCTTGAAGATTGTAGCTTAAGATTAGATCTTTAAAATGGTGTATGATTTGCTTGATTGGGTAGGAATGAGAAGTTATGAGCTTTGAGAGATGCTAGTGTCAAGTGGTTAGAAGTTGGAAGTTGAGAGTTATGATGGTTATGTAGGAATTTAGGGTTGATTTACAAGTGTATTTGGTATTAGGAATGAGTTAGAAGGCATGAGTAAGGGTTTAAGAGGCTTAGGGAAAAATCTCAACTTTCTGGTCATTTCTTCCTCGCGGGCGCGACCATAGACGAATCAGAGGAGCCTCAACTTCTGTTCGTCTCGTCCTCGCGGGCGCGATCGAAGTAAATCGCCGGCGCGACCCAGATAGATTCCGAATTTCAATTTTTGGTCTTCCTAAAAGTTGTAGCCCTAGATGTCTACTTTCTATCCGTCCTAGCATTAAGTCATTCGGACATCTATAGTGAAAGTTATGGCATTTGCGCCAAAACATAATCGATAGGAATCAGAACATGAATGCGTTGAGTTTGTCGGGTCATAACTCCTTCGTCTGACCTCCAATTGAGGTGTGGTTTGAACCAGTAGATTTCTAAGACATATATCTTTCACTCCATAAAATTTGGTATCATTTGGAGCTAAATTGAGGAATTTGGCATTAAAGCAAGTGAGAGGTCAGTTAAGAGAACATGTTTTGGGTATGAACCCCTTTAGGTTTTCGGAGTGTATCTTGAGTTATAGAACTCTGATTGAAGCGATTCTTGTCTTAAATTAAACAAGAGTCATAAGGCTATGATTTACAAGAGAATTCCATATGAATTTAAGATTTTGAGTTTTTTTCAAATTCGGTGAACACTTAGTGGAATATGTTTAAGTATGATGATTAGGTACATGGGCATACTACGAAATTTTGGTAAGTAAATTTTGGGAGCGTTTTGAGCATGAGAATGAATTCATGATGTCCTTAAGGGTTCAAGGGATTAACAATGAAAAAAAAATTTATAACCCTTCAAAGTAAAATGTCATACGCTTTCGAGATTTCACGATTTTAAGCAAGACAGTTGGGATCCGGTCCACCGGTCGGGTCCCGACATTTGTGGTATCAGAGCGCTGGAATTGAGATCTTACATGGGCGCAGGTGTATAATTTACACACATAAGCAATTGTTAAGAGTTTAGGCTAATCGAATTAGTGTGCAAAATGATATTGTTTTATGATATGAGACAATGAAAGCTATGGATACATGGAGATGAGAAGTAGTACATGGTCAAAGATGATAGGTAATGATTCAATGTATTTATAGTGGGAGATCCAGGGTGAGGTATTATGATGATATACCTTGAATGTGATTTCGATGAAAATGTATAATCATGGCTTGTTTGGGGAAATCGAGGATGTGAGTGGAAATGTCAAGCTTAAAGTGAACAAGTGAAATGTTTTGAAAACAGAGATGCACATGGTCTTCCGAAGATGAAACCGAAACCTAAGTGGGTTTTCATGTTTATAATTTAAGTAATGAGCTTTTAATGTATTTTCAAGAAAATCAAGAAAATAAATATGTTTATAAGTTATTGTTTTCCAAATGATTTATGAATTGTTAAGTTCATGGTTTTCGAATGATTTAAGAAATCTTTTCAATTATTCCAGACGATTCTTCATGAATAATTTAAATTGCATCATGATTGTTGCATATTGTTCCTTGAATGCATTGAGAAATTGCTACATGTTTTATATGTGAATTGTGTGATGATTTTCCATCTATAAGTTTGAACAAGTGGTGAATAAAAATATATGTAAGATGTAATGTGAAGAAATGGGAAGATGTGATGAATGTTAGTAATATTTGTACAAGTCCTAGAAGGGTAAATTGTTGTTTTTGTGAGTAGCTATATGATGATCTATTATTACACAATGCATCTATGAGTTTATTAAGCACATAGGTATATATATATATGGAGAAGATAGAGGAAGAAAACCTATTGATTAGAGTGACACATGAAAGTTCTCTCATTGATCAAGTGAAGATTGGTGGAAAATTGTTGACGATATTGCAATGAGAAATAAAGTCAAAGAATCAAGAGAAGAATATTTTCTAGGATTAATGAAGATCAAAGTACCAATCATGCAAGAGATAGATTTAGGGAGATGAGCATGTGGACGAAATGGGTTGAATTTGATGATGCCACCCAAGCATATGCGACAGTAAGTATGTTCATTTACTCCATTGAGTTTTGAGTGACTTGAACCTTATGACCTTATGAGGATGATAGAAACGGGTCTTCCCAAGGTATTAAGAATAGTTGATAATGTGGGGAGGATAATAGGTTTTGATCAAGATTGCACGAATAGCATAGATGATGGTAGCAAGAAGCCTCCTTTCAAGGGAATTTTATTAAGTTAGAATAAGCCGACTAGATAGTTTATATTAAGAGTGATCGATGAAAGAACTGATCGGAAAGGAATATGTAATGATTCGAAAGTGTGTACACTTCCTAACAAAGATTCAAGCAGAGAGGTAAAATATGATATTGAAAAAGTATGTATCTTGGTTGAGGTAAAGGAGCATATGAGTGGATTTCTAAATTTAAGAAGACATTGATTGCTATTATGAGGAGTATATGAGTACATGTTATGTGAAAATATGTTTGGGAGGAACTAATCTAACTTGAGGAATGTATTAAAATCACAAGAAGTCAAATTTGCAAATAGATTGCAATGGATGGAGAAATTGGTATGGATGAGCAAACATGATAGTGAGTCCAAGTGAGGATTGATGAAATGCAAGAAATAGAGAGAATCAATTGAGGAAGGAAGTTAATAAGGGGAAATGGAAAAGAAAGTGAGACAGTGTACCTCATTGAGGAATCAGTTATTTGAGAAATGCCCAATAACACCTATGGTATTGGAGACTAAAGAGATTCAAGATTTGATGGTGTATTAAAGATAGTCGAATAATTGAGAAACATAGTTTGACTACATGGAGAAAATGTGTAAAACATGTGAGTCATGTAAGTAAAGATAATTTTGAAGAAATTAAGCTGAGGTAAATTATATCATATAGATTTGGAGATTTTATAGTATGCACTGATATTGTATAAGACATTTGGTTGAAATCCAATGCAGCGTAACAAAATGATTTCATATGTATGGAGAAAATTGAAGTCTTATGAGTTGACTATTTGAGACATGATTTAGAACTGTTAAATTAATGACTATTTCGAAAGTTTGAAGATATTATATGTACAAGAATATCTCAAATATATATATGCAAGTGTAGATCATAAAATTTTGAGACAATCGATGAATTGGGAGAAGTAGTTATAAGGCCTTGAGATTGATATAAATCTTGAAAGGCTATGGTATTCTAGCGAGAAAGTCTAAGTGAAGCTGAGTGGTATATCAGATGCCTTAAGTAGAAATGCGATATTGAGGTTATCGGAACTAATACAAAAGAAAGCATAGAATAGAGGATTTGGTTTACCTCAAATTAAGGATTAAGAGAGTATGAGATTGAAAACAAATATAAGTGTCAAGTTTAAATGAGAAGAAGCATATAGGTGAATAAATAAGAAGTATATGAAATCAATAAAGATGCTTAAGTTGAAAGAATTGCATGTGGGATTGAGGCAATAGGTAGAATTATTCGAAGGATTATGATTGTATAAGTGAAAGCTATGCTGGTGAAGCGAGTGTAATGATCAGATGCATTGAAAAGAGATATTAATAGCAGTGTTTCATAAATTTAGATATTGAAGTTACCGAATTTAGTGCAGTAAAGAGTGTAAAATGTGAAAGTAAATTTTAGGCAAATTGATTAGACATTGGAAGTTTAGATCGATTCATATGGATGACCCGTATATGAAGATTCAAAAATTGTGAATCTTACTAAGAAACTGGAAATGAGCATAATTTTTGGATTCGAGGAAGAAACATGGTACTGGGTGATTGAGATACGAAATATGCATACCGGCAAAGATGATTAAGCAAAGCAACTGTGAGAAAAGTAATGGTGATTTAGGCTATACATCTAAGAAGAAAGATGTCAAGTGATTGAAAGTTTGAATTGTCGACAGTTTTAACTATCGGAGATATGCCTAAAGTTTATAGTTTAGAGATTGTAGGAACATGAGATTAATGTATAGTTCTATTTGACTTTAAGCATCGCAATGGTTGTCATATTGTTTTCAATAGAATACGGGATGAGGAGTTAGAAGATATAAAGAGTCATCGCTTTTGTATTATGATAAGTAAGACCTAAAGATGATTGAATGTTAGATCGATTAAATAGATATTAGAAATTAAGTGATTAAGGAAGATGAATGAATTAAGTTGATTTTAGGGCAAAGATATGGAATACGGGAGATTGACATAAGAGTTACATGAACTGAGACTATAGTGATGTGAATTATTAAGTGAAAATTGTTTTGTCTCTGAAAGTATCACCTTGCTCAGGAGTGCTCAAGCTAGGAAAAGAATTAAGCTAAGCGCTATGAATTAGTTCGTATGAGCGTATTATGAGTTGATGCTACTGACAAAAGAACTCAAAGTATGATATATGTGAGCATGTTAAGGAAATATTGAGGTGATAAGATTATGGTGTTATCGACACAAGAAGTGGGGAAAAAAAATTTGAGTGATCTGAAGCATAAAGAGAAACTAGTTAAGGAAGTAAATGACCAATTATCAAATTGAAAGACCGAATGAGTATATTGACTACAATCATTTGAAAGGAAGTTTTCGAGTGATGGAGTTAAATGAGAAACGGAAGAGCATCCTGCACTTCTAATCAATCCTATAAGAAATAAAGGCGTTTGGATTTGACACGGATGGTATTTAAGATAAAAAGTGAAAAAAAAACATTATGAATATGTGTGGTGAGAAAGTTGAATATGAGAATGACTAGAATTATTGGAAGACATGAGTAAAGACATTGTATTACTCGGCATTTGCTTAAGTATGGATGAATTTCGAGGACAAAATTTCTTAAAGGGGGGGAGAAATGTTACCCCCAAAAATTTTTTTTAAGGACAAATCAAGCATGATTAGATTAATGGGGTAAATTAATATAGTATTTAATAAAGTTAGCATGAAAGCACATGACACTAAATGAGTTAGGTGTTAAGAATTAATGTTAGTAAATGCATTGGTTGATTTAAATGAGTTAGATGTAGTTTAATGTGCTAGTTGGGCCTTGGGCCCAAATGAAATGAATAAATAACAAGAAATGAAATGGGCCAAAATGAAATAAGAAAGAAGAGATGATATATATATGAAATGGGTTTAAATGAAGAAGTAGGCCTTGAGAAGTTTAAAGAGGAAAATAAGAAAGGAGGAAGGAGTTGGATTTGGGCTTGGGCTTAAGTAATGTTAGTAAGGAGTATAAAAGGAGAAGAAATAAGTAGGATTGTAGTAGGAAAGAAGAGGAAAAACGAAAATTGAGAGGGAGAAAGAGAGGTGTCGTGGAAGGAGGGAGAAAGAAGGAGAAAAGAAGAGTTCTTGCCTAGGTTTTGATTCTCCAAGAGTTTGAGTGGGTTTTTGAAGAAAGTTCAAGAGGAAAAAAGGTGGAGGAAGACTAGAGCTTCACTTTGAACCAAGAAATCACTTGGTTAGCTAAAGGTTTAAGGTAAGTCTTTTGTTTAAGGTTAAGATTTTGTTGGGTTATGGTTGAGAAGAGTTGAAAATGGAATGGGTTTAGTGAATCTACGACTAATTTCATGAATGATGTGGTATGGTTTTTCAATTTGTGTTAAGTGATTTTGGGTTTTTGATTTTAATGAAGAGAGAGAAGGAAGAGAAGAGGAACAAGAGTTGTAGCAAGGAAACCAAGGATTTATCAAATCTACAAGGTGGGTTTCATATTTATCTTTATGTATATAAGCTATAAATGTAAATTAATGCATGACATTAATGAGTTTTGATTACTTGGTGATTGTATTAAATGCTTGTGTTAGTTGTGGTTAGATGACATTAATCATGAGTTATGTGTAAATGAAAATAATACATGTTGATGATTTGATGATGGTTGAATTAGTATTGAATGAAATAGCTTAAATGAGTATGAATGCATAATATGACTTATGCATGAAATGTACGATATGAAATATGCATGAAAGAGAAGATTTTCAAGAAAACAATGAATTGGACAAGAACAGTTCAATTTTATTGTATGATACATGAAGTATATGTTATGTGGGTAAGGTATAGTCCCCAAGAAATGTCAGTGCACGTCGACCATGAAAGCCTTCGCCCGGCTGCCCGATTGTGGCATAGGATGATCCAACATTTTGGACTCCTCAAGATTTGCCCATATAAGCTCATTAAATGAGACTATATGGTTGCCAAGAATAAGGACTTACCGAGCCATTTGATGTGTTTCATATGTGATTACATGAAAATGCAAGAATTATGAATGATGAATTGTTAGAAATTATGTTTGTGTATTGATCAAAATTGCACGATGCATGTCTTATGATTTTATTGAAAGATTGTTAAAAGTATGAATAAGTAAATGGACATGCTTGATATATAAATATAAATGTGTTACCCACGGAGCGAAAGCTCACCACCCTCAAATTCTCCAGGAAATGAGCATGATCCCGAGGAGCAAGCTTAAAGGCATTTACTCCAAGAGTTTTCTCTTGATTTTATGATTTGAAATGATTTTTTGTAAAATCAATGCTTTAGATGCATTTTTAGCAAATGATGTTTTTGGCAAGCTTGTATTTTTGGGATATGATGGAGTGGCTTGAAATGCCCTCTAAAGCTTTGTAATAACTTATGATTTCATATGAATGCAAGAATGCTAAGTTTTAATGTATTTTGAGAAATCCATGTATGTTTAAGACAATTGCATCATTGTTATAGTTTGGATATGTTTAGATGATTAAGAGTGTGGTTGTTGCTTTAAATGGTATTGGGAGATACCTTAGAATTGAAACATGTTGAATGAGGTCGATTACTGAGTTTCATGCAGGTTGTAGTCTTAGATTGAAGAATTGGGTTAGGAATGAAATAGGGGAGGTGCTGTCAAATTTTCCCAAAATTTGTACAGCAACTTCCAGTTGATTTTAGACTCTCTTAGTGTTTGAATTGAATTGAGAGATCTTCTTGAAGATTTTAGCTTAAGATTAGATCTTTAAAATGGTGTATGATTTGCTTCAATTGGAGCTAGGAATGAGAAGTTATGAGCTTTGAGAGATGCTAGTGTCAAGTGGTTAGAAGTTGGAAGTTGAGAGTTATGATGGTTATGTAGGAATTTAGGGTTGATTTACAAGTGTATTTGGTATTAGGAATGAGTTAGAAGGCATGAGTAAGGGTTTAAGAGGCTTGGGGAAAAATCTCAACTTTCTGGTCATTTCTTCCTCGCGGGCGCGAGCTCCATACCTCGCGGGTGCAACCATAGACGAATCAGAGGAGCCTCAACTTCTGTTCGTCTCGTCCTTGCTGGAGCGATCGAAGTAAATCACGGGCGCAACCCAGATAGAGTCCCAATTTCAATTTTTGGTCTTCATGAAAGTTGTAGCCTTAGATGTCTACTTTCTATCCGTCTAAGAACGAAGTCATTCTGACATCTATAGTGAATGTTATGGCATTTGCGCCAAAACATGTTCGATAGGAATCAGAACATGAATGCGTTGAGTTTGTCGGGTCATAACTCCTTCGTCTGACCTCCAATTGAGGTGCGGTTTGAACCAGTAGATTCCTAAGATATATATCTTTCACTCCATAAAATCATTTGGAGCTAAATTAAGGAAGTTGGCATTAAAGCAAGTGAGAGGTCAGTTAAGAGAGCATGTTTCGGGTATGAACCCCTTTAGGTTTTCGGAGTGTATCTTGAGTTATAGAACTCTTATTGAAGCGATTCTTGTCTTAAATTAAACAAGAGTCATAAGGCTATGATTTACAAGAGAATTCCATATGAATTTAAGATTTTGAGTTTTTTTCAAATTCGGTGAACACTTAGTGGAATATGTTTAAGTATGATGATTAGGTACATGGGCACACTACGGAATTTTGGTAAGTAAATTTTGGGAGCGTTTTGAGCATGAGAATGAATTCATGATGTCCTTAAGGGTTCAAGGGATTAAGAATGAAAAAAAAATTATAACCCTTCAAAGTAAAAGTAATACGCACGCTCAGGATTTTACGATTTTAAGCAAGACAGTTGGGATCCGGTCCACGGGTCGGGTCCCGACACCCCGTCTGGTTGAACCTGCGTAGTTTAGTTATTTACTGCATGTTTTGATTATTGCTATCTCCCTCTGACTTGTGTTTGTTGCCGTGCAGCCATGGTGAGAATAGAGGATTATGCTGGAGCCGCCTCTCCCCCTAAATCCAAAAAGCGAGCCGCGGGAAGAAAGAAGGGGAAGGAGGAGGAGACCGGTGAAGGCTCCGCTTCATTGGTGGAAGTCGACCGTTCTACAGTGTCTCTGGCCCCTTCACCTATTGAGGACAGCCCTGCGAGGCCGGAGTTGTTGCCGATCGTACTAGTGAGTTCGGACCGAGCAGGTGTAGAAGAAGAGGAGGAGGAGGAAGTGGAGCCTCCTCTTAAGAGAAAGAGACTGGTCCGACTCCGTGACCTTCCATCCGACCCGTCTGGGCAAGTTGGGAAGGCCAAAGAGAAGAAGGGCAAAGGGAAAAGTCAAGCGACTGATGCCGAGCAGTGGGAGTCTTTGATTAAGCTGCCCATAACCTCCTCGATTGGGGACCTCGACGTGTCCCACCACATTATTGAGAGGATTACTCCCCCCGTGGACGAGCGACACATGGATAAAAAGAGTAATCAGGAGACGGGGTCTCAACTCCTCCGTAGCTGTATACGGAGCTCGGTGATGGCCTTCGCGACGGTGTAGCGTCTGGAGGCTCTGGACCGGGAAGTTCAGGACCTTCATGAGCAGGTGAAGGCTTTGAAGGACGAGCTTTCGGAGGTGAAGGAGGGGAGAGACCTTCTTGAAGGTCAAAATTCTTCTTTAGAGGAGGAGAAGAAGATTCGGGAAGAAGCTATGAGCATTTTGAAGGCTCAATTTGATACGGGGGAGGAGGAGAGGATCAGGGCGATTGCGGCGAAGGGTGAGCTGATCAAGGTGTGTGAGGTCTTGGAGGGGAAGGTGGAGTTGGAGAGGAAACTTAAAGAGCAGTTCCTCCAAGACTGCCATGCAGCGGTGGAAGGTAAGCGCAGGACCAAGGAGGTGTTGACGAAGTTGGGATGCTCTATTAAAAAGCAAATAATCGAGGCGATCAAGCGGTGGAAGAGAAGAAATCTAAATGCGGAATGGCTAGAGCTCGCCTGCGACGTAACCCTTTCAGTCCTGAAGAAGTGCCATGAGATTCACGTTCCCGATGGGTCGGAGCGGCCTTCATTTGAAGAGTATGCCGAGCCGCTGCTTCCTGCTCTCAGCCTTTCTTTGGAGGGAAAAAAGGAGAGAGCCTCGGGGGAGCGGACCGTTGCTCCGGACGAAGAGTTGGATCTGAGCTCAGAAGAAGAAGAAGAGGATGTCTCTCTGCTGCCAGCTCCTCTTGACCTAATTGCCGACCCTTCTCTTCCCTTAGTCGATCCTGCTGTCGACCCTTCCTTTGCTGACCTAGTCGCTGGCCCTTCTTTTCCTCCGAAAGAATGAGAATGATTGTTTCCTTTTGTGTAAGGCTCATCTGGTCGGGCTTATGGCCAGAACCTTTGCTCCAAGAAATAAAAACTCATTTTTGATTATTTTTATCGTGTTGAATGTTTCTCCCCTCGAATAGTAGGTTGCGAATGAATGCGTTCGATGCGCGACGACCGAGTGAATTAGGCTGATTGGTAATAGGGCCGAACGATCCGAAATTTTTGTGTCAGGATCCTTGGTCGAGCGTTAGTTAGTGCCGATCGATGGTTCCAGGGGTCTGGTCTTAGCAACCTTGTCGATCTGTACTCGAGGCCGAGCGAGGGTACCAAGGATCTTGTCTTGGCAACCCGGCCGACCTTAGTCGATCCATGGAGATACCGAGCGATGGCGAACGAGGGTCCCAAGGATCTTTTCTTGGCGACCCGATCGACCGTAGTCGATCTATGGAGATATCGAGCGATGGTGAACAAGGGTCCCAAGGATCTTGTCATGCGACCCGACCGACCGTAGTCGATCTATGGAGATACCGAGCAATGGCGAACGAGGGTCCCAAGGATCTTGTCTTGGCGACCCGACCGACCGTAGTCGATCTATGGAGATGCTGAGCAATGGCGAACGAGGGTCCCAAGGATCTTGTCTTGGCGACCCGACCAACCGTGGTCGATCTATGGAGATGTCGAACGATGGTGAGCGAGGGTCCCAAGGATCTTGTCTTGGCGACCCGACCGACCGTGGTCGATCTATGGAGATGCCGAACGATGGCGAGCGAGGGTCCCAAGGATCTTGTCTTGGCGACCCGACCGACCGTGGTCGATCTATGGAGATGCCGAACGATGGCGAGCGAGGGTCCTAAGGATCTTGTCTTGGCGACCCGACCGACCGTGGTCGATCTATGGAGATGCCGAATGATGGCGAGCGAGGGTCCCAAGGATCTTGTCTTGGCGACCCGACCGACCGTGGTCGATCTATGGAGATGCCGAACGATGGCGAGCGAGGATCCCAAGGATCTTGTCTTGGCGACCCGACCGACCGTGGTCGATCTATGGAGATGCCGAACGATGGCGAGCGAGGGTCCCAAGGATCTTGTCTTGGTGACCCGACCGACCGTGGTCGATCTATGGAGATGCCGAACGATCGCGAACGAGAGTCCCAAGGATCTTGTCTTGACAACCCGACCGACCGTGGTCGATCTATGGAGATGTCGAACGATGGCGAGCGAGGGTCCCAAGGATCTTGTCTTGACGACCCGACCAACCGTGGTCGATCTATGGAGATGACGGGCGATGGCGGATTGGATTTTCTACTCTTTGCCACATATAATGGAACTTTTGTTGCCAAAAAATCTGAAAACCCCTTTATTGATGATATTGAGGGCGTGGGCCGTTAAAAAACCTGTCTTGCAGGGATAGGAAAAAAGGTACCCGCGTGTTGTATACAAAAAACGGTAATAAGCAAAGACTAACTAAAGTAAAACTTATCTATTGGTAGAACGCCTTCAGGTTTCGAGAGTTCCATGGCCTTGGTAGGATTTTCCCATTTGCATCGCGTAGACTGTAAAAGTCGTGCCCGACTTGCTTGACGACCTGGTAGGGTCCTTCCCACGCTTGTCCGAGCTTTCCAGGATGTTTCTCAGCCACCTCGGCTTTTCGTAGGACGTATCCCCCGACCTTTATGTCGCTCGACTTTACTCTTCTGTTGTAGAATTTGGTCGCTTTTTGCCTGACGGCTTCCGACCGAGTGGCAGCCCTATCCCTGTCTTCACTGAGAAGTACGAGCTCAGCTCGACGGGCTTCGTTGTTTCACTCTTCATCATAACTCAACACCCTCTAATTATACAATACCACTTCTACGGGAACTAAAGTTTCTGCCCCAAAGGTCATCCTGAATGGTGTTTCCCCTGTGGCTCCATTTGGTGTGGTTCTGTACGCCCATAACACTTCATCGATTTCTTCCACCCAGGTTTTTCGTCCGTCAAGGCGCTTCTTAAGAGCGCTCATTATCTTTTTGTTTGTGTTCTCCGCGAGACCATTGCTTTGGGGGTGAGCTACTGAGGTCAGTTGTAGCCTTATTTTAGTCGGTCGCAGAAATCTCTGAACTTTTCGTTATCGAACTGTCGATCGTTGTCTGCTACCAGCACCATAGGCATTCTGAAGCGAGTCAGTATATTTTTCTTGACAAAATTCTCCACCCTCTGCTCGGTAATTGTGGCGACCGCTTCCGCTTCTACCCATTTGGTGAAGTACTCCACTGCCACTATCAGGAACTTCTTCTGTCCGGGACCGAGAGGGAAGGGCCCCAGTATATCCATTCCCCATTGAGCAAAAGGGATAGGATGAATCACAATTTTCATCCTCTCGGTCGGCTAGTGAGACAAGCTGTTGTTTCTCTGGCAAGCCTCACATCGGTCGACTTTCTCCTGGCAGTCTTTCCTCATCGTCAGCCAGTAATATCCCTGTCTGATCAGCCTATGGGCTAACATTCTGCCTCTGACATGGTTGCCACACATTCCTTCGTGGACTTCGGCCATTTCTTGATCTGCCTCTTCTTCGTTCAAGCATCGCAGCAGCAGCCAGTCATAAGATCGCTTGTACAAGGCATCATTTATGATCGCGTACTCAGCCGCCTTTATTCTCAATTTCTTGGTCTCTGAGGTCTCTTGTGGTTGTGTTCCCTCTAGGAGATATCGTCTAATCAGTTCCATCTAACTCGATCGACCGGTATTTACATCAAGAACTTCCTTAGCTTTTTGAATACTGGGACGATCAAGTCGTTCGACTAGAACGTTATTTTTAGCGTCTCGATCGGAAGCCATTTTGGAGAGCGCATCTGCTTTAGCGTTCTGAATTCGTTCTATCCTACTGATCATATACTGCTCGAAATTATTTAACTCCCGTTTTACTAACTCTAGATATTCGATCATGCTGCTCCCCTTGGCTTCATAATGCCCGGTGACTTGGCTGACCACCACTTAGCTATCGCTATATATCTTCAAATGCTTTACCTCCATTTCCTTAGCCAGTTGGAGGCCGGCTATCAGAGCCTCATATTCTGTCTCGTTATTGGAGGCTTTGAATTCTAGCCGAAGGGCATATTCCACTTTTTCTTCCATATGCGAGTCGATTAATACCACTCCTGCTCCGCACCCTTCAGCGTTAGACGACCCGTCAACAAACAAACTCCAGGCAAGGAACTGCTCACCCTTCAAGCTGGGCTGGCTCATCTCTGCAATGAAGTCTGCCAACACCTGTGCCTTGATCGCCGTCTGGGGCTTGTATTGTATGTCGAACTCTCCCATCTCTACCGCCCATTTTATTAACCGCCCGGAGGTCTCAAGTTTTTGGAGACATTGCCTGAGAGGCTGATCGGTCCACACCTCAATGGTATGACTTTGAAAATGCGGTCTCAGTTTCCGCACCGCAGTTATTAGGGAGAGAGCTAATTTTTCTATGGGCGCATACCGTGTTTATGGCCCACTCAATACTTTGCTGACATAGTAGATCGAAAATTGCTCCTTGCCATCCGATCGAACCAAAACCGTGCTGACTGCGCCCTCTGTGACCGCCAGATAGATAATCAGGGTTTCTCCCTCAACGGGGCTCTGCAGAACAGGTGGGCTTGTTAGATACTGCTTTAAGTGCTAGAAAGCTCTTTCGCACTCCTCCGGCCATTGAAACTGGGTTACATCCGCCTTCCTTAAAATTTTGAAAAATGGGAGGCACTTGTCCCCCAATCTGGAAACGAATCTGCTAAGAGAAACTATCCGACCAGTCAATACCTGTACTTCTTTCAAGCATCGTGGGGAAGGCATTTGGACGATGGCTTCTATTTTCTCTGGATTAGCTTCAATCCCCCGTCGAGTAATCATGAATCCCAGGAATTTCCCGGATGCCACTCCAAAGATGCACTTTTTCGGGTTCAGTTTCATCTGAAATTTGTTAAGGGTCTGGAAGACCTCCCTGAGGTTTCCCACATGCTCCGCGGCCGTCTTACTTTTGACCACTATATCATCTACGTAAGCCTCAACAGTTCGACCGATCTGTTTTTTGAAGACTTCCATGACGAGCCCCTGATAAGTAGCCCCCGCATTCTTCAAGCCGAACGACATTACTTGGTAACAATATGTGCCCTGTTCGGTTATGAAGGCAGTCTTCTCTTCATCTTCGAGGCTCATCTGAATTTGATGGTAGCCCGAGAAAGCATCCAAGAAGTTAAGAAGCTCATTTCCGGAGGTGGAGTCTACTAGCTGGTCGATCTTTGGTAGAGGGAAACTGTCCTTTGGGCATGCCTTGTTCAGGTTAGTGAAGTTGATGCACATTTTCCACTTCCCATTTTTCTTCTTCACCAACACCACATTGGCGAGCCATTCGAGGTACTTGACTTCTCGAATGAACCCGGCTTCGAGTAGTTTTTCTATTTCTTTCCCGATCACTTCCTGTCATTCCTTGCAGTGCGATTGCTTCTTTTGCCTAACCGGCTTGTAGTCTTGTCGGATACCAAGTGAGTGCGAGGCGACCGATCGAGAAATTTCAGGCATATCGCTCGGTACCCAAGCGAAGACCGATCTATTTTCCACCAAACTGTCTGTGATATTTTTAACCAGGTCCTTCTGCAGCTCGGAACCTAGGTTTGTGAATTTGGAGGGGTCGGCTTCATCCAGTACGACCCGTTGCGTTTCTTCCACTGGGTTCATCATATCCATCTCCTCATTGGCTCTCACATCAAGAGAACTCGTCAGGACAATCGCCTCGTCTAATGTTTTAGTCTCCGCTAAGTAACATTCCCTGGCGATTCTCTGCTGACCCCTGATGATACCAATTCCGTGGGGTGTCAGGAACTTCATAGCGTGGTAGTAGGTAGAGACGACCGCTCTAAGGGCATTTTGAGTAGCCCGCCCGATTATTGCATTGTACGCCCCTTGAAACCTTACGACCAGGAATTCGACGTCCCTCTCTATTTGACACGACTTTTGCCCGAACTTCACTTTTAAATGAACTCGGGCGAATGGGTAGGCTGATGCTTCAGTTACCCCTTTAATAGGTCCGTCTATAGGTAGTAGTCGATCTTCGGGTACCTCCATCTGCTTGAAGGCCTCATAATACAACAAGTCGACCGAGCTGCCCGTATCAATCATCACTCGCTTCACCTCGTAGCCGTCCATGTTCAGATTTACAATGAGGGCGTCATCATGGGGACAACTTACACCATCAAGGTCAGACTCGTCGAACGATATCATCTCATCTTTCTCCCTCGGCCTTTTGGTTGATGGGTCTCTGCCGACCTATTTAGCATATCTCTTTCTCCCTTGAGTAGTGGATCCCCCACTGTATTTCCTCCGAATATCATGTTAATGACCCCAGCCAGTCGGTCATCTTGTTGCCCAGTGTTTCTGTCGTTTCTTTCCCCTGATCGTCCTCTCTCTTATCGTCGATTACCTGTATTCGCATTCTGCCTCCCTCCATCATTCATATCGTTTCGCCTCCAGGGTCGTCGCCTATTGTCTGGCCGACCAGTCCTGCGCTGACTATCCCGACTTATGGTCGGGTGGTGATCGATCGTCATACCGGGCTGTCGGGCGGTTTGCCATGCAGGCGGATGCTGTTGTGCTAGCTGAGACTGCAAAACCTGGCGAATCAACTGGGTGCGTGTAGGCGGACGAGGATCTGCATCCGATCGGTGTTGGAGATCCGGGAGCATATTGAGTGCAGCGTTATCCTCTAAAGCGACACTTTGTTCTTCTTGTTCCAAGGTTTGAGGCTGCGGTTGATCGTTCGGGTTCAAGACTCCGCATGGAAACACGAGTGCAAAGCGGAGAGCCGCAGTATTTGTAGAACCTATCCGCGTAACGCCAGAGCTGCGACTGCGGCTACATCAGGATTAGCCGCCGCCGCCTGACTGATCTGCGTGTTTCTGGACGTGGTGCCCGGAAGTCGGGCCCCACGTTGGGCGCCAATTGGTTCTGCTGGATTTTGGCTGAACTGTACGTTACCGTTTGGATCCATGAGTCGGCTGATTCACGTAAGAGTTTCGATGTGAAGTTTCTGCAAAACAAAGAAAGGCACGTCGGGGGTTATAATTTCATTTTAATTTAGCGTAATTAATGTATTTATTTTAAGATAAATTTTATTTTAATTATAATTTTCATTTTAATTAATAAATTAAATATAAATATAATATAATTGGAGGATGAGCTAATAACTGTTTAACAATATAATACATGGGTGAGTTATAATTTCAATCAAGTTAAAATAATTATGATAAGATTTCTAAACATAAAGTTACTGAAAAATGTATAAAAGATTTTTATTTTGTGTCTTAAAACTAGAATGTAATAGTCTCACCATAACCATAAATGGTTAGGTTAAGGAAACTCTTGTTAAGTTGAAAATAATTTTGTCAATCGAAAAGAATTAGATAAACATGATTGAGGTATTTGTTAAAATCTCTATACTAAGAAAAGAGACTAGTTGACATCACAGACAAAATAAAAGACGTTTAAAATAAAAGGAGCTCACCAAAATTAATGGAGACAAGATAAAATAAATATTATCATAAATATGCGGGTGAGTTAGAATTTCAATAAAGATGAAAATACTTATCATAAAATTTTAATGTTGGATCACAAAATATTAATGAAAAATATATGAGAAGATTTTAATTTGTCTTAAGACTAGAATGTAATAGTCTCGCCGTAAGGATAAATATGGTTAGGTTAAGAAAACTCTTGTTAGATTGAAGAATATATTAGTCAGCCAAGAAGAATTAGAAAAACAAATAGTTGATGTCTTTGTTAATTAAAGACTTTGAAAACTCTCTCTATACTAAGAAAGGCCATATTATGAAACTAAACAGTTGACAATGGAGGCAAATTAAAAGAAATTTACAATAAAAGGAAACTCGCCAAAAATATTATCGACAAAATAATCGTTGGTATAACAATAGAAAGTAAGGACATTTTCCTTGAATATTTTGATTTAAAAAAGACAAAGGAAATGTTGAAAGCGAAGAAGAATCAGACTTGCATGCATCTTTTTCTTTTGAAAAAATTAATTAATTTTCATTAATACTGAACCGAGAGTTAGGTACGTACAGTGAGCCATATTGATCTTCATGTCAGTCCTTTACACAGTACCTGAAGAGCTATCCCACTAACACTTCGGGTAATCTTCTTCGGAGAAAATACCATTACCATCTAGTTTGGCCAAGGATCTAATGGAGAGCAAGCTGCATGCGTGGCTAATTGGAGCGCGCCAGCTTATATCTTTCGACGGTCGAATAAAAGCAAGTGATAAAAGTAAGCACATGAAAGAGGGGGTTAAATTGTTAGTAAAAAAAATTCAAGGTACTTTCAAATTGATAAGATCTTGTTGATGTTGAAAAAGAAAGGAGCCTTTAATGCTCAAAATAGAAAGAACCAATTAATCGAAAGGGGCCCGTTAAAGCTGAAAATGATAGGAGTCTGTTTACTTGAAAGGATGATGTTAGCGTTTAAAAAGATAGGAGTTTGTTAATCGATAGGAGCCTACTAACTTTTGAAAGAAACTTCTTGCAATATAAAAACAGAAAGAACCTGTTGTAAAACTGAAGTAGTTTCTTGAAAATATAAACTTATAATGCGAAAATTTTAAAAAAAAAAGGAAGAGATAGAAAATGACATAATAGATTTATATTGAGTCGGCTCATAACAAAGTCTACATCTAGTTCCTAAGTATCCAACTTGAATTTTTCACTATAAAAGTCAAGTAGTAATTTGATGAGCCTCTCTAAGCTCAAAAGTGTATATTTTTCAAGCAACCTTCCACAGTATTAGTATTTTGTTAGCCTATGCAAGCTCTTAATAAGAAATGTATAAAGGATTTAACAATCTCTCTTAATAGAGTGATATCACTTTCTAAGGCACAAAGAAATATGTCTTTTGCAAATGTAGTAGCTCTTCCTTCAGTAAACAATTTCTTCAATTAGCCATTGCTTAATCTTTGATATTATCTCTACTGAAATCTTCAGACATTCTATCAAGACTTTCGAAGCTAATCATTCGAATCAGTAAGATCTTTTTAGATGTCATAAAATCATTTTCAAAAAGGTAAGTTTATAAAGAAGATTCTTGCAAGAAGAAAGCAATTATTCTATGATTTTAGTTCCTTTTAAGAATTATATCGTTGTTTATACAAGGAAATAAATCCAATTTGAATTTTGAATTAATATATAGTTATCATCAAAATCGTTAAAGATAAACTACAAAATAAGCAAAAATTTTGGTCAACAAAATCCCATACAGTAAGCCGCCAATGGCATTTTTGTGACTTCCCTTGTCCACCATAAACTTCAGAATCATTGCTGGGAGGTTCATCCTATTACGCTTCAAAAGATTGTAGATCACATACGTATCCAGAAGGTTGCATCTTTCTATTGAGCTACGTTTTGGAAAAATTGAAGTAGCCGAAATGGATCTAAGACTTTGGGCATTAGGTCCAAGTGTCTTTACCAGGGTCTCCTTTTATGGACATTCTCAGTATGCATACATATAAAGTCCACATTCTCTCCTAGATTAAGATCAACAATGCTTCACTTGTGATAGGGACACATCAATCCTACCAATTGGAATTACATCTAGAACGTTCCCTAAGATTTCTTCTGCAATCAAGATCTCTCACTCTCATACCTACGAGATGATTTTCAGCTTCCCATCAATTTCTTATCAAAAACAGAGGAAAGTCTGTCGAAATTTTTATAAATTCTATTTCACTTTTAACGTTTTATTCTTATGTAGGAAAATTCTATGGGTATGAGGCCAACGCCCTGTTAGTCCTTTTTGTTGGCCCCCTAAAATTTTTCTTGAGGATCAAGTATGATTTGAATAAATTATGAGGTCTTTAAGGAATTATTTTATGGATTTAATTATTATGTTAATGTTGGTAATATTTTATGACATAAGTAAATTGATGGAATTGAATTATTAAAGTAGTAAGATGTTATAAGGGCAAATTGGGCATGACACTTAAGGGTATAAGACATAAGGCATTAAGCAAGGGGCAAATTGGACATTGCACACTTATTAAGGGTATAAAAAAAAGAAGAAGAAGTTGTCTTGCTTTAAAATGAAGAAGAAAACTTGAGTGGAAGAGAGAAAAGGGAGAAAAGAAGAAGAAAAGAGAGCAAGCTAGGGTTTTTAGGATATCATGAAGATTTTGAAGACATTGAAGGTTCAACAAGTAAGTTATGCTTTAAATTTCATGGGTATGGTTAGATGAAACTCAAATGAAGTTGATTATGTGTGGGAATTTGTTGATGAATAATAGAGACAAATGTTTTAATCTTTTAGGGTTAATGATCAATAATAGATTATGATGTATTTGTGAATGATAATAGGTCGAAATGGAGTTGAAAATAAAGTAGGAGAGATGGTTTAGGTTTAAGATAGGTTATGTATGAAAGATGGGAGGTTAAAAGGTTAAAAATGGAGTAAAACAGGTTCTCAGAGTGTGTTTCTGGACAAGTTCGCCGCGACGAACATGTAACGCGGCGAACTTTTCAACACAGAACATGCTTGGGTATTTTGAGGATAACTTTTTCTGTAGTGATCCAAATAGAGTGATTTTTGATTTGGCATAAATTAAAGACATAGGGCTACAAGTTGTAAGAAGAAATTAAGTTTAAATTCAGTCTCTAAGGATCTAAATGTTTTGGTGGAATTTTAGTATAGAATACTATTTTAGTATAAGAATAGTCCAAAATTTTTGAGGTATAACTTTTAGATTACTGAACCAAATTAAATAATTTTGGATTCATTAGAAACTTAAGACAATGGGGGACATTTTTCTAGAAGGAGATATAATCAAATTTCTTCATTTACATAATCATAAATTGGAATTCCAATTGAATGGAATTTTTGGCTATTGTTAAAGGAAATCAAGGAAGGCAAGAGGAGCAAAGTATAAGGCACCTTTGAGCAAGTTTACAAGCAAGGAAGTTAAGGTGGGTACATATTTATAATAGGGTAAATAAGTCACTCATTGTTTTCTTTGAATCAAGGAAGCTTAATGGTTTTAATGGCATCCTAGATGTTGCATTTATTTGCTTCTTGATTGTATTGTGAAATTGTTATATGTTTACATGAATTGTGTTGATGATTGATGAAAAGACTTTGAAAAGGATTTCTCTTTGAAAAGATACATGTTTATAAAATCATGTTTTCAAAAATGGTTTCCAAAATATATCAAGTATATGAAAAGCAAGTTTTCAAGAAAAAGTGTCATTTTGGGCAACAAGTTTACAAGTTATGAAATATGTGTTATGTGGGTTTGTGGTAGTCCCTCAAGAATGACACGTGCACGTTGACCAAGTTAAGGTTTCTCCCACCTGCCCGCTAATAGAACGGAACTCCTCATGGACTCCCTCAAATTTACGACTATACAGGACCATTATATGAAACTGTGTAGTGCGTCATGTTTATGGATCTACCCAAACCATCGGATGTGCTTATGTGTTTATGATCTATTGATAAGTTTGATGCATACATGATTTATAATTGCTCATGAATTTTTTGATAAATTGAGAATTTTGAGAAATAAATGTTTGGTGATTTTCATGCCAAAATTACTATGGTTTCTAAAATACAAAATGGAAATAAGTTTTAAAAATAGTTTTTGTTTATTTCTATATTATAAATTTGTTACCCACAAGCTTTAAGCTCACCCCTATTCTCCTCCCCATGTCCAGGTGATGAATAAAAGATGGAGCAAAAGAGAGTTAAGACCCAACTCTGATTATGCATATTTTTTTATTTTAAGCTAGATTTTGTAACCATGAGACTTTAGTTACATTTCAAATATTATTGGTTCAAGTATCTTATGTATTTCGGGATGTTGAGACATTATTGTATTATGGTTTGAAATGTCACTTCATTTTTGTAAAGAACTCTTATCTTTTGATGTAAATGAATTATGAATCTTGTATGGATGATGTTAAGTAGAAATATGAATTTGTGCAAGGATAAGGTTGAGATGATGAATTTTGATCACGAATTATTGATACATAAGTGAAATGTTATGGAAAAAAGATAGGAATTATGAATAATGAGAATTAGTCATAAGAAATGAATTAAATGAAAAGAGATTAGAGAGTAAGATGAGATAAGATTGAATTTTTATGAGATGATGATGCATTAGAGGGAGTGAATTCGGGACAACGTAAATTGAAAGTAAGTAAAGTGTGATGTAGAAGCCACTGGAATTTTAGGTTAAGGTGTTTTGATTCCAGGGGGTTTCGCATTATAGGTTCGTCACGGTGAAAGTTAACTTTCTCGCTGCGACGTGTTTATACCAAGAGAAGCGAGAGGGAAAATTTTGGACCTTCGCTACAGTGAAGTCAAAAGTTTGCAACAGTGAACTTTTCCCGAAAGGTTTACACAGAAGTGCTTGTTCGTTTGTCGTTACGAACTTCTGGACCTAGCACTCGATATTTATGGTTTCATGACTTAAGAGTTAGACTCCAAAAATAAGGCCCACATTTTATGGTATCGAAGCATGAAGATGAATCGATAATAGTTCAAGTGTTTTCAATTAGAAACAGCTCAAGTCTTATGATATTCCACAAGAGTTGGACTTCGAAAACGGGATCCAACACTTTTTGCATACTCACACTAAGAAGCATGACGGTGTGACATTCGTCAACACCCAATGTAGAGAACTTAATATATGTGAAATATTAATTCTTAATAATTACCACTTACTAATATAAACATTGCCTCCTTAAATACAAGAAAGCATTCAGCGACAGTCTCATCACGAACAAGCTGTTGATGAGAGTCAGACATATCTTGATGTAGTGGGTGCTAGGGATCGTCGTGGAAGAATCTTTGGGTTTTCATTTGCAAATAGATGTTATTCGCAATCCTCCACGTCCAGTACAATAACATCTTGTAGACGGTAGACAACCAATGAAGTAAATGAGCTTCGAGCCACAGTGTAAACATTGATGGAATATATAGATCAGCTCCATAATAAGGTGGATGAGTTGAAAGGGAGGGGTAGTTCCTTAGAGCATCCGCGGTCACATAGAAAATAGTGTACTTATAGTTATTTCATTTGAATTACAAATACTTATTATGTAAAATTTAATGTTTTAATTATCAATTAAGATTATTTGAACTTTATATCATCAATCAAATTTCTGTTTAAACAAATTAAATATATAAACAAATCAAAATATTATGCATAGATAATTCATAACTATTGAAATTATGCATTAACCATAAGATCATGAATAAAATTTAATGTCAGGATTTTTTAATTTTTTTTTAAAATATTTAACGAAATAAAATAAAGTATGTCGGTAAAATCTATTATATTTACCAACAGAACACCACAAACTATCGGTCAAATGTATGATATTTACCAATAAAACAAAGAATCATTGTTGGTAATATTAATAGTCATCGCCAACTTTACCGTCAAGATTTTCTGAACCATCGGTATACTCACCGACGGGTAATCACAATTGTTTGTAATGTTACCAAAGGAATAACAATACCGTTTACAAATATTCTGACAGAAAGAATGATGTCGTAGGTAAATTTACTGACAGTCACAACCAACTGTCGGAATATTCACTGACGGTTACATAAAATGCCCATTGGTAAATTTACCTACGGTCGTTTTTATGATATCTTTTGCCATCGGTTGGTTCCATCGCCAGTTTATATTACCCGATGGAATCTAAAGATTTTATGTCAGAAATATCCATCACTAAATGACATTTTTTGTTGTAGTGACGTAAAAGAGTGAACACTATAGTTTAGCGAGTGTAGAATACTAGATTGATTAATAAAGAGTGGTATGTGGGCCAAGTATCATATTATATGGAGAGTAGAGACTCAATACAACAAAATGGTCCTTTGGCTATTTTTTTTGGCGACAATTTTAAAATCTTAGCTAAATGTGAGCTTTCGATGATGATTTTTAGAATCATCACCAAATGATCATCCTCTGGCGATCATTTTCAGAATCATTGCCAAATTGTAAGGTTTTGACTATGATTCCGAATGATCTTCTTAAGAGGCTTATCCTTTGAAGACAGTTTTGTAATATCGTCGCTAAAGGGTATTTGGTGTGTGACTTTTGGCAACGATTTGAATGCTTAATAATAAAATAACTATCATATTTATAATTATAAATTCACTAACTTTGACTTGATCGGTGGCCAGGTGAACATCATAATGAGAAAAATAAAATTTAATATTATTGAAAATGGTTCTAAGTGTAAAAATAAATTTAATTAAAAATCATTTAAATAATTTATGAAACTATAAACTTAAAATTAATTAATATTACATAGATTTATAATATTTATTTTCTCTTTTAAATTATATAATTTGACAATTTTTGTGGTGTCATAAAATTTTCAAATAGTTTTAACATGAACTTTGTAATATAATGATATATGATTTTCAAAGAAAAGTAATAAATAATGATATATAGTAAGTAATTTAATATAATGATATGTGGTAAGTAATACAAGAATTTACTTAGAACTTTAACAATTCTTGATGACAAAATAATAAATAATGTTTCACCCTTATTCCATTGAAAAGAAAACAAAATAATTAATTTTTTTAGATTCCAAGTGACATGAGACTTGGTAAATATGATAAAGGAGTTCAATGTGTTTGGATTCCTAAGAAGGCTCTTTACATGTTTGAAGGCGTCAATTGAAATAGAAAAAAGATCTTCCCCTAGGAGTTAGTTTATTGAAACCCTCTTCTATCTACTTTTTGGCTTTAACTAAATTTGTAGAAGATACATTAAACGATTCCCCATATGTAGTATGGATCACTGAATTAAATAAACCACATGTGCCATGCATTTCACCTAAGGAACAAACAGTATAGAACAATCATGTTAATTTCTTCACAACCCTTTGAAAAACTAAATAAAAAAACTTAGAAAGCTAAATCAAACAATACAAGGAACAATATGATCACATGCATACCCAATTGAATGAATCCATCATCATCCTAATGAATAGAAATAGTTCTTATAATTGACCACTATTTGAAAACAACCTATTTCCCTAATCTTGCATGGACCATCAGGACATCACCACTGCCTCCATTTTCATGTACTTTCTTGTGAAGATTCTAGGAAGCTTTACACAACATATAGTATATACAATCACACATTCATCTGATAGCTTCCTAATATAAAATGAGATACTATAAACCTTAAAGAAGAAGATCAGCCATTAAAGGCAAACGGTGATTAGACTTTGATGAGCAAATTTGTTATACATCAATTTGTTCTTTAGGAAAGATAATTCTGCCATATACCTCTCGGAACTAATTTTTGCCATCATAAACTATCTGCCACATCGACATTTCATGATTAATTTATGTTAATAGTTTTATTATGCAAAGTAAAAAAAACTAATCATCATATAATCAATATAGAAGCAGAGTGTACAATTTAATAAGGAAACAAAAAATTATATGTACTTATATGCAATTAACAAAATATTTACAAAAGAAGTAAAGATCATTGGAACTTAATTTGTTAACCAACCAAAAATTTCCTAGATAAGCACATTCTATGTTTGCCATTCACCCTTAAAGATAAGACCCTATGATCTCTAACTATTAGCTAGAAATTTGGATTAAGCAAGAAGACACTGAGATAGCACAAAAAATCATGTAACTTCATACCTCATGGTTAGCTTTCATATAGGATGGGAGTGATCTATGACTCTTGCAAGAGAAAGCTAATGGCCATTCTATTGCAAAACAATGACCAAAGGTAAAAAGAAGAAGAAAAGGTGAGAAGTAAGACAAAGGAACCGATACCAGGTAACTAGACTAGCTCAGAGAAGAAGATTGCCTTCGATGGTTCAGCCCTAATTAGGAAGCATTTGGAGTCTCTTTCAGTTGGGGAGGATTTATTTACCTTATTTATAAAATATCATCCTAGATAGATAACCTTGTTAGCCGCTTATAATAATGTTAATGTTTTTTTTTGCTTTGTTAGTAGTTTTTGGTTATATTGTTGTTTTGTTGCTTGTAGAAGTAGGCCTTCTTTTGGGCCCCTGATTGTTTGTATGCTTTATCCAAACAACTTATGTCTTATGTTTTGGTAATTAGGTTTTGAAGCAATGTATAATTCATTGCCAAACCTTATTCCTATATATTATACTCTATATATTATATAAATTATCTATAATTTGTAAAATCTATAAAACATTATAGAATTTATATGTAATAAATAGAGAGCTATGATTAAATAGAATAATAAGATAACTAAGATATGAGAAAATTTATCTATTATCTATAAATTCATAAATCATTATACTATTATTTATACATTAATATATGATTTTATTAATTACCATATATAATTATATTTATTGCAATATAATTAAAATTGCAATATAGTAAAAAAATATATTAATATTAAATATTAATATCATATTCTTAAAAATCAAATTTAATATTATTGACAATGATTGTAAGTTTAAAATGAATTTGGCTTACAAAATGTCATTTAAAAATTTTATAAAACTAAAACACAAAATTAATTAAAATTACATGATTTATACTTTTTATTTATATATAAATTCTATACTATTTTATAGAATTTTTATATTACACAAAATTTGTTATATATATATATATATATGATAAGATTTGTCGTCGATAAATAGGATCATCATCAAACCTTCTGATCGTCGGCTTATCGTTCAATATTAAAATTGATCATCGTAAACCGGTCAAATAAAATTTATACCAAGGATTGCAATACAGATGCAACCTCGGTCGACTCTCAAGGAACCGGTGTATTAACCGATCCTAGACTAGCCTAATGTTTAAATGATGCATGCAATTAAAGCAATAAAAGGGGTTTTGATTTGATTAACTAAAATTAAACTAAGCCAAAGTAAGAATAAATGTTTTGAGATTTTGAAAAGATAAGGCAATTGAAATTAAAAGGACTAAAAACAATTAATAAAACTCTCCGAAAATGTAGCTCGGGTCATCATCGTTCAAAGTAATATCGGGTTTGAAATCCACTAAGTTTCGAAAGCTAAACCTTAACAACTCGTTAAGTCCAAGAATTAATTAATCAACTCGAGTAATTAAAACTTGTTAAGAACCTTAGTGTATGTATAGAATGATTAATGCAATAAATCGATCAAACAATAACACAACTAACTCAATCAAACACAACTAGGCAGATTAAATTAATTAATGCAATCATCCAACTGATATACATGAACTCCATATATTTAAGCACAACATTCAACAATAATCAATCCATAACATATATCAAAGTTTAACACTCTACTAAACTATAGCAAGGTTCATTCGGCCATACAATGCAATAATACCAACTCGGATTGTTACAAAAACATGGCAGAAATCCTAAACTATGAACGATTACCCCTTGAAGCTCATGGAACTCGCACCATTGCTACATTTCCGGAGAATGGAACCTTAGCCGACCATGGTACGGATGAAATCTTCATTGTTGAAGGATCACCTCGGTTCATGTTTCCAACGACGAATGTAACGCAGATGAGAAAGCGATGGAAGAGATGAATGAGACTTCGTCGTCCATCAAGCGGCGAATCTGCAAAACAAATGAAAACGAAAACTATTAGAAGCGAAGGAAGGAAAGAAAGAAGAAAACTCATGCGGTCGTCCCCTTTTGCCCTAAATGGCAAAGTTTTATAGGATACGTATGGGCGGGTCGAACAAAGGAACTTTTTCCAAATATAGGCCGGATTATCCGACTTTCATCGCGGCTAATGGCTTTGTTCGCCGCAATAACGTTGAATGGTCACTCCGCGTGGCGAAATAATTAATACCATTAATTCGCCTCGGCGAATGGAGAGTTTAGTTCGCCCAAATAATCTCATGGCGTGTTGACTTGTTGAATGTTGACTCCTTTGGTCCTACAAAATACAACCTATTTGCAGTATCAATTGTCCCAATAAAAATTATGCAGAATTAATAACAAATGACAACAAACTACTGACAATATGCAAATTATAAAAGATCGATATGAGGAACCAATTTAAGCACAAGAACCATGAATTAGGAGCCAACAAGTGCATAATTACTTAAGAAAACAGGGCCAATTTATAGTATAAATTTGGTCCAATCACCTTCATTTAGCAATGCTTCAGTGAAAATGTCACCCAAAGATTATCCCTTTGGTAATGGTTTTTATAAATCATCACAAATGGTTAACCTATTTGACGTCATTTTTTTTAAATCGTCACTAAATTGTCTGCATTTTTCAATGGTTTCAAAATCGTCACCAGTGGTTTAGATTTGGCAATGTTTTTTCTGAAATCATCGATTGTTGGCTTTAGTTGTCAAATATAACACGAAAATGATGTCATTTGTTCCACAACAAACAACGTCATTTTATTGTTATTTTAAACACAAAAATGAAGCTCGTCTTCCTCTTCATTTTTCATCATCATTTTTTAAGAAAATTTTGCATTGAAGAGTCCCAAACCTCGTCCAACTTCATTGTTTCTCATCCGTCATCTTCGGTTGTCCGTCTATCATTAAGATGTAAGAGTTTTTACAAAAATCAATGTCAGAGTAGAATGAGGTCAATGTAGAAAACATTTGCTGTGAGGCCCCAAAGTGCACCCTAATTGGAATGTTACATGTTCATAAAAGTACATGTATGATAGGTGTTAAAAAAATATGAGATGATTGAGAATTGAATTTGACTTTTAATTTGGTTTAATTGATCCTACTTAGTGAATTGGAATTAATTGATACCATTAGATAGTTGAGGCATTAAAATGTACATTTGGACTAGGAAAATTGGCAAGTGGTAAGATAAGTTGGTATATGAAGATTGGAATGACTAAGCCTATGAGTTAGTGACATTTGGCATAGTTAATGCATAGACAAATGTCATAGTTAATAAATTGACAAGTGCTAAAAATAAATGTGTGACAAATGGTTTAATATATTGGTGACATTTCGCAGCTTTAATATGGGAAAAATGAAGAACGTGCATAGTAACATATGTTTTTACAACTTGATGACACCTAGCAATGGATGAGGCAAGTTTTTTGAAGCGCCACTATTAATGGACATTTTTATATTAATTTTACATACATAATTTATTAAACTCTTATCCATTTATGATTAAATTGCACTAATTAAGAGTTATTTGTTTTAATTCTAGGCACATATTAAATTTGGGACCTTTAAAAGCCTAAAGTAAGAAAAACTCTCAAAAGAAGCAAGGACCGAAATGTTAACGTTTTGGACATTAACGTTTTGGCAAGGCAAGAAAAAGAAGGGGGTTTTGCATGAATGAGAACGTTGGACATTGAATACATTAAAAAAAAAACAAAAGAAGTTAGCTTGCGGTGGAGAGAGTGGTGTGTACGAATAAGGAGGACAGCTGGGAGACATTTCAACTCAAAGAAGAGAAAAGAAAGCAGCTACGCAAGAGTGAAAAAAAATAGAAAGACATGTGCATGAAAGGTGAAAAAAGTCTCCTAAAATCATGTAGAAAATAGCCGTGGACAATAAGAAAAACAAGGCTGTGAGGTGTGAAAAGGAATAGCGTGTGTGTGCGTGGTGAGGGGCTAGCGGCAGTGTACAAAAAAAAGAATAAAAGTCTAGAGCATGGCCAGCATACAAGAAGGGAGACTAGGCATGCATGTATGGGTTGAAGAAAAAAAAAAGCAAGAGAAGAGTTGTAGTGTTGTGAGATTTTGAAAGGGAACCACCAATCTTCATCGAGAGAGGAGGGAAATAAAAGAGAAGCAGCTTCAACGTGAGTGAAAAAGGTGTTCGATGGGATCAAAACACCAGAGACCTCCATTAAAAATCATCTACAAAAGTAAAAAGGAGGCAACATGTGTGCTAGAAAAGGTTGCATTAATAGAGGAGCAGCAGGTGACGTGAATAGAGGATAGTTGGGGACATTCCAAAGGTGAGCTGGCAAAACGTTAGTTGGGGGAGAAAAGAAAAGGCTAAAGCAAAAAACATGGGTTGCTGAGGAGACTCTCCACTCCACACACATACTATGAAAACACGTAGCAGCTGGAGAGTGAGACAACTTTGAAGCATAAGTTGGTGGAGACAACGTTGAAGCTTGAGCTGTTGGAGACACACAAAAGAAAGTAGGAGGGGGAGCAGTCACTTTGAAGGAGAAGAAAGTGGCAGCTGGTGGAGGAAATAAAAAACGTTAGCAAGGTGAGGAAGCAAGACACGTTGAGTGGGTAGAGAAAATAATGTAGCTGTTGTTGGTTGGGGACTTTGAAGGAGCTGTGGAGACAAAAAAAATTAAGCAGCTTGTGAAGAGGAAGAAACGTGAGCTATTGGTGAAGAAAAAGTGAGCTGGTGGAGATTAAATGTTTCGAAGCTAGTTGTGCTAGAAAATGCAGCCGAGGAAAAAGAGGTGTTTTTAATTTATTTTTAATTCTGTATTTATTTTAATTATTTGGATTTGATCAATGCAACCATATATTATGACCATGATTTATGTTACATTGATAAATATGTGTGAGTAAGTTTTTCTTTTCAGTTAAGGTTATGATTGATATTGGATTAGGATAATTTTATGTGATATTGATTTTTTCTTGATTGAATACATATTTAGTCCTAATTTAGCTTGATCACCTGAATACCTTAGATGATTGAATGCCACAACCAATGGGATTTAATTTGTTAAAAAATTAATGAAGTGACATATTTGAGTGTAACATTCCATCACTGATGGGAAGGGTAGAATAGTAATTTAGAATGGGATATGAGTGTTTAAAAATTTGCCTTGATATGTTCATGCATACGCATACAAGTGAATAATGAATTTTGCACATGTAAATGATTATACATGCATTCATAACATTTCCCGATATTTTGGTCATAAATGTGATTTTTGTAAGAAAAAAATTTTGTGCTTGAAAAGTTAATTGGAGTGAGTCTTTGTGAGTTTTGAATTTTTGAGAAATTTTAAAAAATTTTCTGAAAATTTCGGGGTACTTTTTTGGACTATGAAAATGTCAAGATGATCGATTGTTATTCTTGGTAGTATAATCGATCGTCAATGGCAATCGAAAATTTAAATACATGATTTTTGGATTTATCAATTTGAGCCATTAGAATTTGGGGAGAATTTGGAGTAGAAATTGGAGACCAAATAGACTAGTTACTAAAGTGGACCAATTGGAATCATAAGAAATCGACATGTAGCAAGTGACATGTGTCACTTGCCCCACCACATGTATAGGCCACGAAATTGATAAATGAAAGACCACATTTTGGGTCTTTCATTTAGCCATTCACGATGCTTTCTTTTAAGGAGACAAAACTCCTTTTGTTTCTTCTCTCATCCGTAGCCTCCCTTTCTGCTTCTTCTTCGTTGATTCTCTTCTTCCTAATATTGTTACAAATCTCTACCTATACAAAAGCTCTCTTATCCTACTTATTTTCTCTTCTTTTGTTTACAAAAAAATTCAAACCTAAGCTTTTCCCCTTAAGAAGATGATGGACGTGGGTGGTGAAGAGAAGTAGAGGGTTTGTGATTTTGGAAGTTTAATAGGTAAGAAACATGTGTTATCTTATGGTTTTATAGTTAATTGAATTCTTTGTGATGTTTGTACACTAATTTGCATGAAAATTTTGTGTGAAGAATATGGGTATGTTAATTCCTTGGTTGATTGATGAGTTAGAAGTTAATAAATGAGATGCCATGTAGTATAGGTGAATTGAGTTGTTTTGGATGGATTGTAATGATGTTAAATGAGTGTTTATTAAAGGAAGATGATTGAGTGTGTGTGCCACAATTTTGTTGACTAATTTTCAAGGATAGGTTGTGAGATGGTTTATGGTGGATATATGAAGTGAATTGAGTATTGGTTGGTTTAGAAATGGTATGGAAGATGTAGAATGTGAGTTAGGTTGTGCATCTGGAAAATTTGCTTTGTGTATTTTTCAATGTTTTGGTCATAACTTTTTATATGATTATGCAATTGAGATGACGCTTGGCTTGAATTAAACTTGAGAAGTTTGTCTAGAATTCGTATGAAGGATGTGCTGTTCAATTTTGACTTGAAGGGTTCTGAATTTTGCCTTGAAAGTGGGCAATATGTGCAAGATGGATAGTGCCATGTTTATGATCCTAACATTGAAAATTTGTGACCTGAAACTTTGGGAAATTTTTCTAGGCTAAATGAGACAGATTTTGCGAAATTGGTCTTCATGAAAGTTGAAGATTTTCTTGTTATCTTTCTATCTCCACTAAGTATGACATTTTTTGATTTTGAGGTTGAAAGTTATGACTTGTTAATTTTCACATAGTATTTCAAAGTATTAATGTGCTTTGTGTGTGAAATGTCTCTAAGTATGGGTTTTGTGGTTACTGTACTTTGAAGCCAATTCTAGACTGTTATGGTTTAAATTAGCTCAAGTTGTCTTATGGAAAGTCGTAGAGGAATGTCTTAGCTTTTTACTGATGTATAATATGTTATTTTTGGATGTAAGAATTGTAAGTTATGGATAAGTATGGATATGGTTTAGGTGATATCTTTATTTAACAATCTTTAACAGGGCAGCCACAATCATGTGAGAAATTGACCTAGTTAGAGGTGGAATTTGCTTCTAAGTCCTCATGAGAATTGTAGCATGTTTTCTGATATTTTCATTGATATAAAGTATGGAATTTTTGGACAATGGAATAGGAAGTTATGAGTTTGAGAAGATTGTGGTATTGTTAGGATGACATGTGCAGAGCTGAAACTTTGATTAAGATTTTGACCCATTTAGAGGTTGCATTTGCTTTCAAGTTGTTCATGAAAGTTGTATAATATGTTCTGATCTTTCTTTTTATATAAAGCTTGGAATTTTTGGCAAAGGAAATGGGAAGATATGATTTTTGGAAGAATGTTGTATTGCTTTGGAAAATTGTGATTAGGCAGAAAATTTGATTGAATTTTTGACACCCTTAGGGATGAAATTGGCTTGTGAGTCCTTGAAGGAACTTATAGGGTTTTCTGTGATCTTTCTAATGATACAAAATCTGTCACATTTGGACACTTGTGTGAAAAGTTAAGTTTTGTGAAAGAAGAGAGGGAAATAGATACAAATGTAATTTTCTTAGAATTGTATTTTTTGTTCTAATTTGACCCTTTTGCCATTCTTTTGTGTATAATTTTGTCATCCGACCTTCAATTGACTCGATTTTTGAGGCGTCAGATTTGTAAGTCATTTAATTGTTCTCCATGAGAATTTGTGAATTTTGGAGATTAAATTGAAAGTGTTGGATTAAATCAAAGTTAGAGGACCAAGCGATTATTTTTCTGGTCCGTGTTTTAGCAATAATTGAACCTATAGAGATCCGAATTGAGTGATTTTAGTGTCTATGCATTCCTAATGCATAGAGGAATTTTTCTATAAAGGAGAGGTTACCTAGGTTACCCTATTTGGACTGGTTTATTGATCGGGAGTAGTAGACCCGAAAGTATGGTTTTAGAAAAATTGCAATAAACATAAATTGTGAGTTTAAGGATTTTAGTGCGGCTAAACCTTAGGCATACCTGAGTTGTGATAACGAAATGATTTTTTGAGATAAAATTTATAGATTGATACCGGGATAGTCATGAACATGCATCGCACAAATATGTGCATCAATGAGTATAATTGTGCAAAATTATTAATGTGTGTGCAACGTATCGAATAAATGGGTTGTGCAGGCTAAGAGTTCACAGTCAGGTGTTTCTAGAATTTGGAAGCAAATGCTAATCTGGAGCGTACTGTGAGTAGACCGAGATGGTCTTATTTCACCCTTTGTTCTATTTTGTTTCATTTTGTCCAAATTGATTGCTGAATGCGGTGAATAATAGTGGGTTTGAGGTTTGCTGTGATTGTGAATTCTGGACAAAAGGTCTGATGATTGTGTACTGGGGAGTTGGTTATAGAAGTGCTACTTGTATATGAATTTGCGACCTATGTGCCTATGAGGTGACTAATTGGGATACATGTGATTAATTGTGATACATAAATGTTGATTGTGTCATTCATAGGCTGATTGATTGTGGCATATTCATACGTACATAATAATGTGATTAATTGTGGCATATGCATTTCATTCATGAATGCTTAACCAGATAATGACAGTTGTGACCGGAGCAGCCACCAAGAGCTAAAAGCTCAACGATTGTATTCGAGCCTTAAGACCCACAGTGATTTAGAGCCTCAGGCTCAACGATTAATGTGCCCATATTGGGACAGTTCAGGCGCTCGGTCACAACACCGAAATAAATTGGAAAGTGTCACATGGGCATTTCATATTCATTTGCTTACATATATTTGATTGAGTGAAGGGCAACATGCCTTATGCTTATGTGAAATAAATGTGTTCTGATGCCGGACTACGGTCCGATGACATGTGAAAGTGAGTAAATATGACTCATGCATTGCATATGCATAATAGAAATAAGTAAGTGTATTGAACATGAATATTGTGAATGTGCACTGTGTTGTGTGATTGGGTGAGCCATCGATGATGGTCACCCACTGAGTTCGCAAAATTTACCCAAAATTTGCAATTATTTTTCAGGACCCAGAAGAATACCCCGTTAGGCAATGGGCGTATAACAACCGCCTGTGAGTGAGAAAAGAGGTTGGGATCAGTTCGCGTCTGCATTAGTGTCTGATAAATTCTGTATAAATTTGTATTTTCTGAATTTTTGTACAAATGATTAGGTCAATTTGTAAAGTCAACGGACTAAATTAATTTGTATTTATGAAAAGGGCCCCCGTGGTCATTGTACTTACTGGTGATTGTGTATGTCAATTGATTTCTGCATAGTGTATGTTTGTGTTTTCAAAAAAAAATTATACTAAGTTTGGACTGAGTGATGTAGCACGCCACCTTCACAGGACACAGACTCGGATATCACCATCGATGTCGAGTTTGGGTCATGCGGGAGTGGGGTATTACATTTAGGTGATATCAGAGTCCAAAAGTACGAGCTTATATGGGCATTTTCTAAAACATGGGTCAAGTTACATGCATTTAAGTCATGTCATAGCAGACAGTGGTAACTGATCCCTAGTCTAAGTCATATAAGTATGAGTCATATGCATGAGCATGTGTTAAGTGTTTAAGTGTGAGAAACGTGATGAGAATGTGAGCAAATGAAGGTTTATGGGCAATTTAATAAATCCTCGAATGTGAGATGAATGCGAATGTATTGGCATGGGCTGATTAAGGAAAAAGTGATATCACAATGACTAATGAGACCTAAAGTATATAAATCAAGTAAATGAAATTTCCTATAGCTTGGAGAGGTCAAATTTGGACATGAGAAGAATATCGGTTAAAAGTGATAAGAGTATGATTTAGCATAAGAATATGTCTATGTGAGATCAAAAGTTTAGGATGACTAGGTGTAACACCCCACACCCGTAAGACCCGAACCCGATATCGTTGGTGATATCCGAGTCCGTGTCCCACGAGAGTGGCGTACTACATCAGTCGATTTAAAATTCAGTATACATTTTTTTTTCTCTTTGGAGCCCTTAACTCCACGTTCACACGGCAAACACAGTAAGTAATGAAAATCCGTGTTCAATAAAAACCAGTTTCAGTTATTACAATTATCCAGTAATAATTATAATCAGTCAATGCAGTAAAATATACAATGCCTTGTTATACAGTGATTGCGGAATACAATTTACTAAAACACTAATGCAGACACGAACTGATCCCGACCTCTAACCTTTACTCGTCTACAGTAGACATACTCCCGTGTCAACCGGAGTATTCTTCAGGACCTGAAAAATAGATGCAAATTTTGGGTGAGTTTTATGAACTCGGAGAAACCATCATCGATGGTTCACTCAAATCATGCATTACGCCTATGGCGCATAAAGATACCCGTAAATCATCAATTACCAATAAATGGCCAATAACAATGTCGAAGAATGTAAAACCATTCACGATAATTCATACCATTATGAAAGCAGATATGTCACGTAAGCGGTCATTTGTGCAAATGCAATGCATGTGACTCTTTCCATTTTCATTATGTTATCAGGACTGTGCGCTTAAACCGTCCCAAGAACGGGCACATTGCGTTGAGCCGGTGGCTCTCAAACATTGGGCTTGAAGCCTCGATACATCGAGCCCGAGGCTCAATACGCTGGACTCGAGGTCCCGTGCGTTGAAATGAAAGCTCACATACGTTAGGCGTGATATGCCCTAATCCGGTGGTCGCTCCGGTCACAACCGCCTTTATCGATCATGTCCTTATGTATGAATGCATATGTTCCAATTTCCATTTACGCTATTGCTATCACTTACATTCAATGCCATTTCCTATTTCTTCGACCTTGGTCCCAGATTTCAATCATATATTCTTCCAATTTATCATACCATATCGCATTTAAAAGTCACATTCAATGTATCAAACGGATAAGTAACACTTCAAGATCAATTTCCCATTCCTTGAACCTTTGGTCCGAGATCTCCCATTCACAAACAAGTTACACACAAATAGCACTTCGTTATCTCATTCCCATATTTGAGACACCTATGGTCCAAATCAATCAAAGTCAAATACACATAAACCCTCCATTATCTCCACATGGCATAATAGCAAAATCTTAAACACATAAAGGCTGAGGAACCAACTAGGTTACTCACCTATTACTCGAAGCTAATGCCGAAAGCCTCGGACGCCGGTCAATCGACGCCCAATTGGGCCTCTATATGAATCGAGAAAAATACGAGTCACTAAATATGAAATTTGTGCTCATGTTGATGAAATATGCATGTTCATGAATTCCGATCTTAATTCAATATTTTCCCATAATAAAATTCTATGAAAATTAGAAATCCATAAAGCCGACGGCGCAATTCGGACCTCTATAGGTCCCCAATTAAATAAAAGCAGTGTTTACAAGTTAAAATCAATAGGGGCTACGTCAA
The DNA here is from genome assembly GCA_029891385.1 of Erythroxylum novogranatense. NCBI lineage: Eukaryota > Viridiplantae > Streptophyta > Magnoliopsida > Malpighiales > Erythroxylaceae > Erythroxylum > Erythroxylum novogranatense. Next base: position 6,684,673 of record CM057224.1, read on the forward strand.
ATTCCGCCTAAAATTCCCGCTTTCATAATATGAAATTAAATATTCAACGAATCCGATGCCTCTAGAATCAGGTCAATCGGACGTCGGACGGAAAGAAATTGACAAAAGAACAATTGTACCATTTAATACCAAATAAAATTTTAAAAACAAAAAATAAACATGTTCATAAATGCGCCTCATGGGCGAGACGCCCCTCGAGGCGATTTCACCTCATCTGCGTCGCGAGGCGAGGCGCCGCCTCGCGACCAGCCTCTTTAAATCTCGCCTCGAGGCGTTAACGTCGCCTCAGGTGAATCACCTCTACAAATATGCGGAAAGACAATTGATACAAAATTCAAAATGATACAAATCAGGCGTGGTGATCCCGACTCAAATCGATTTCTTGTCAGAATCATACTCCCATCTCACCCAACATTGCAACTATTTTCAGGAATTGAAGAGTACCCGTTAGTGAGATGGGAGTATGATTTACTGCAAGAAAGTTTGTTTGATCTGGATCACCACGCCTCGATTTGTATCATTTGAATTTTGTATCAATTGTCTTTTCCGCATATTTGTACTGTTATTGAAAAGGGCCCAATTGATTTGTAATATGAGTACTGAAAGAATATTTTGATAGCAAATGTATGCGCGCACTCGATTGGTTTAAAAAAAAAAACAATGTATCACCGAAGTTTTGAATCGCATTCTCGAATCGCATTGATCGCTTCTAGCATACCACCCTCGTGGGTCGCGGGCTCGGATATCACCGTCGATATCGGGTTCGGGACTTGCGGGAGTGAGATGCTACACTAGGTATTTATGATTCTGACTTGTTTGTCCAATAAAAGGGGGATAACTGGAAATGAGAAAAAGTACGTGGTTCGATAAGGTAGATATAGATTCACTACATTTGTGTTGGTGTGTATTATGGAATATGATATCGATATTGTATCGTAATGTTCTACCTTTGAATGAGATAGAGAAGTGAAGATATTGTCAGGAAGAAGCAGAAATGATGAGATTAAAGTGTACAAGCCCGGTTAAAAGAAATAACTTTTCTATGACTGTGAAAGGATAGACTTGGATTTGAAATGTGATAAAAGTTATGATTTAGCGTAATAATATGTCTGTGATAATGAGATTACATTTCTTGATGATTTTGCATCTATAATTCTAAATGGATTGAGAATATACATATGGACGATGAAATAATAGGAACATGACTTTACAAGTGATGATACGTGATACATGATGTGTAGTATGGAGAAAGTTAGAAATGCGCCTAGGTTTGGATTGTATGTATGCATGCGATTATGGAAAAGATGATAAATCAAAGGAGAAGAGTGAATGTACTCAAAATGCTAATTCAATGATTATAATAGGATGTTGCATTAGAAGAAGAGGTAAATACTCGAAAACTGGAGTAGAATCGTTGTCAATATGTGTGTTAATGTGAGGAAAAAGTGCAGGACATGATATGGGCCTACAAAAATCGATTTTTGTTATAATCATATGGTGAACCTCAATCATGGGTAAGGACAAGAATAGAAATGTTATCTAGAGTAAATTGAAATGTCAATATCATTAGCGACTGTTAATGATTGGAGACTTGATATAAATACATCTCTAGGTAAGATTTAAGGATTTGGATGGTATATACCAGGTTGTTAAAGTAAATGAAATGGCTTAATGTCTCATTGAGCCTTATTATCGAGGAAAGTACTAAGAAATCATTGAGATAGGGTCAGTAAGTCGGTTAATCCAATTTAAGAATGATCAATGAAGGAACCAATTTGGAAAGAATAAATAGTGAGTCAAAAGTGAACATTGGAGTTACATCCATAACGAAGACCAAAGCATAAGTGTTAGAAAAGACTATTGAGGGTGAATACAGTTTGTTGATGTAAAGTATCCAACTATATAAGTGGATTTTAAAGTTTCGAGATGACTTTCTTGCTAATGTGAGGTGAACTTGGGTCCACATTCTCGTTTGTGTAAATATGTTTGGGAACCATAAATTATACCTGATGAAGGTGTTACCAACACAGGAAGTTATGTTTGCAGATAAATTGAAATGTGTGGAGCAACAGGTATGAATGAACAAACATTAGAATAAGTCAATGTGGAATCATAGGGAATCGAATGAACTGCTGAAATCAGTCAAAAAAAAGGAAGTTCATAAAAAAAACTTGAGAATAACATGTGATAATACTACTGCACTAAGGAATTAGTTACTTAAGGAATTACGAGAACTAAACATAAACACACTGAGTTTGAGATTATATTTATCGGAGTTAACAATACCCTGATGGTATTATGATACTAACGGTTATAATGATTCAAGTAACATGATATCAATGAGTGACTATGATCATATTGACAAAGGAAGATGAAATTTTAAATATTTGTGGAATATATGTAAGCTGCATTCATAACCCCAGTGTTAATTATACCGCTTCGATTTGGCGATTTTGCTGTATATGACAAAGTTTCTCATGAGAGATTAAGATACAATCTATTGCAATAGTAAAGTGATTTTGTGTACCAAAGGACAATTGTAGTCTCATGAGCTGAATTTGGATACGTGACTTGAAAGATGCTGTAATAGTAATGGGTTTGAAGGCTTGGAAACATGATGTGTAAAGAAATGTTTTGGATATATGTATGAATAGACTGATTAGTAAAGATTGAGGTAAGAATTCATTTGGGATTAAAAGGATTGTGCATGCGAATATGTCCTAATAATAACATTAGTTTTGCAAAAAGGGATTAGGAAGGCCCAAAGTGAGGATTTGAGGGATTATGATTTGATTAAAAAGTATGTGCACTACCTGATAAAGAGATGTCCTCGTAAAAGTACATCAAAAGAGCAATTAGCAGCTAAGAATATCGAATTGAGTGATTACATGTTCGAGTTCCTTGTAGTCTAAAGCTTATATGTTTAGAGTGCATCAGTATATAAGATTAATGTATAGTGCAAAGTGACTACAGGCATAATCATCATTATCCTGGTGATACCATTAGAGGGGTCAGACAAGAAAAATAGTCGTTCAGCCTGAGTAAAAGCCAGAACAAATTTGGGATACCGTTAGTGAGTGCAATGAATTTGGAATCTGAAGAAAGTGGTTTGAGAAAGACGAATGAATTATGGTGGATTACATCGAATTGTGAAAATATTGAGAAAGATTTGAAGGTTTAGTGTACTAACACCGATGAGAAGAAAAAATGAAAAAAAAGACTTATCCTTGAGTGTATCACCTGTGCCAAGGTGTAGTTAGATGAGATACAAGAGTAATAAGAGAAACTAAGTGTGATATAAAGTGGTCCATATAAAACTATGGCAAAAATGGGACTATGGAATTATGAGTGATTTTATGGTTATCGGAATTACACAGTGTTATATGGATATGGTTAGTATTGTTATAATATGATATATGTGGTATTGAGACTGGAAGTAAAGAGTTGAATACTCTGAAACTCATCAAGGACATAATTGAGGAAGTATGATATCTAAACAGAGAATTGAGAGACCTATAGAATTTATCAATTGTGATTTTATGGGAGGAAGCATAGAGACGAAAAATGATATAGGAAACGGAGGAGTGTATGAAATGATAGTACCCCTACCTTATTCAGTATCATAAATTAATTTCGCGGATGAAATTTTTGTTAGGAGGGAAGAGTTGTAACATTCCATCACCGATGGAAAGGGTAGAATAGTAATTTAGAATGGGATATGAGCGTTTAAAAATTTGCCTTGATATGTTCATGTATACGCATACAAGTGAATAATGAATTTTGTACATGTAAATGACTATACATGCATTCATGAAATTTCTTAGTATTTTGGTCATAAATGTGATTTTTGTAAAAAAAATATGATTTTTGTGTTTGAAAAGTTAATTGGAGTGAGTCTTTATGAGTTTTGAATTTTTGAGGTGTAGCACCCCACTCCCACGATGACCCGAACCCGACATCGATGGTGATATTCGAGTTCGTGCCCCGCGAGGGTGGTGTGCTAAAGCACTCAATATTTCAAAAGCTCATAATTTTTTTTTGAAAATCGATAACACAAAATGCGAAAATCGAAACTCAAATTGGACCCACATTCATTCATAAACATTTTCACTTAACGCAATTTTCAATAGCCATTCGGGCCCTTTCACAATTATAAAACACTTGTGTCATTTCAAAATACAATTTTATAAAAAAAGATGTGGAATATAAAATTCAATACAAAATGTGAAAAACACAAATGCAAACGCGAACTGATCCCGACATCTATCCTTCACTTGAATGCTGTAAGTATACTCCCGTTGGCCTAATGGGGTATTCTTTTGATCCTGAAAAATATTTGCAAATTTTGGGTGAGTTTTGCGAACTCAATGAGTGACCATCATTGATGGCTCACCCAGTCACATAACATATAATTCACATTTCACATATTTCACATTCACATATATCACATTCAATTTCACACTTCACACCTCACATTTAATACATTTAATCATTTATTTTATGCATATGCAATGCACATGAGACTCACTTTCCATTTGTTACTTTGTTATGACCAAGTGCCTAAACTACCCCTTAAAGGGCTCATTACACTGTCCCATGTAAGGCTTATTGCTAACTGTCCCATATAGGGCTCATTACACTGTCCCATGTAAGGCTTATTGAATGTATTAAACGTTGAGCTTGAGGCTATTTTTCACACGTTGAGCTTGTAGCTCTAATCGATGGCTACTCTGGTCACAACTGTCATTATGTTTCATACATTCATACAATGGAATGCATCACTTACATTGCATGCACTTATTTGATCACATTCACTTATCATCGGACCGTAGTCCGGCATTCAACATATAGTTGAGCATTCACTCTTTCACTTGCATGCAATGCACATTCCGAAACCACTTAGTTCATCTTATTCACATATAATGAGCACTTCAATAATTCATATCAATCATCGAACCTTCTGTTCGGAATCCAAACACAATCAATCACATTCATATACACATTCATCATACAGAGATCAATGTATACAAAATTCAAATAAAGCAGACAATGAAGTGAGACCATCTAGGTCTACTCACAGTACGCTCCAGATTAGCATTTGCTTTCAAGTTCTGAGAACACCTGAATGCAGACACTTGACCTACATAACCCATTTGTACAAAACACACATTGCGCACTCATCAATAATTGCACACATAAAAACATTCATATATGCACAATTGTAATAATGGACCATGTATAATGCATGCTTAATGACAATCCCAGGTATGTTCTAGAACACATTTTATGCTCATTCCCATTTCAAAACTCATGTGTGTCTAATTGAACTTATACTTACACTTTATTTGTAAATGATCAATCTAAATGCTCCTTTCAATCTTTACCCATTTTATATGTCTAGCTTATTCATAAGCTTACACTTCAAGGAAACTTGGTTACTCTATATCATAACTCAATTTCTCATCATCTCTTTTCTAACCTCACATGATCTCATAATATCCAAATTCCCATTCATAGCTTAGCAATTTAAACATATGTACACATTTAGGCACATTGCCTATTTATACAATAACCATAAATATTTTACCCACCTAGTTTGCTTGCCAAAACTCCAAGTCACAATTGTCTTTCCCCTTGTTCTTTGGTAGCTTGATTTCCTAAAATAAACCAAATCTCATTCAATAGGAATCCACTTAAAAATCCCACAATGCAAAATCACTAAAATTGATTCTAGAATACTTGAACCCAATATTTTCTAAACTCAATGAACTAGAATCCTTTCAAAATTCTAAAGATTCAAAAAGATCATACCTTGATTCTTCACCAAACGAAGAGATCTTTAGCTCAAATGGAAGCTCTTTTCATCCTCTTACTTTTTCTCTTCTTGAACAACTTCAAAATCTCTCTTGAAGGCTAAAGGAATTAAAACCATAGCTTGTTTTTCCCTTCCTTCTCTCTTTCATTTCTTTTTCATGTTCTCTCTCTCTTATCTCTTTTCTAATCCACTCATTTTGCTTCTCTAGAATCTTCTCATTCACTTTGCTCCTTTATTTATAAGCAAGACAACATTTCTTCTTCCATTTATGCCCTTAATGATTGAGAATTGTTTCATTAACCCTTCCATTTATGCCTTACGTCTTTTACACATAAATGGATTTCCAAAAGCACCCTTGTACATTCTAACATAACACTTTCTTCTAGAAGACTCTTCTCTATTGTATTATGTTTTCAATGACACCAAAAGCATTCAATTTGGTTCAATAGTGTGAAAGTTATGCTCCAATATCTCCGGACTGCTTTTATTTCGAGACAATACTCTATACTCAACTTCCATCCAAAACTTGAAACTCTTAGAGTCCGATTCAGAATTTGATTTCTCCCTATACATTGTAGCCCTATGCTTCTAGTTTACCATAAAACAAAAATCGTCTCATTTGGACTTCTATTGATCCAGAAAACATCAAAATACTGAAGTATGTTTAGTGAGATAACACTAGTTCATATTATTGAAGAACAAACTCACTGTACCCGTCCCACTCTTTTCACTAAATATTTCTCCATTAGTTTCATATGACTATGATTCTTGGTGTAGATGTAGGGAAATGTCTTACGAATCCAACGATTTAAGAATCAAGTCATGTGGAGGTCTAGAGAAGAAGTTATGGCCAAAAGAATCCAACATGTTCATATCTTTACTTGTATTGTACATGTCTTGGCACAATTACTATAACTCTCACTACAGATGTCGGATTAACTTCTTTTTTTTTACTATTGGAAAGACGACTTCCAAATCTACAACTTTCATGAAGACCTAAAAGGCTAATTCTATCGTTTGACTTCTGTATCGTCTCACTTTTGCATCGTCTCACTTTCCTTTTGTCTTACTTTCACTTCGTCTTACTTTGTACAGTAACTTCATCTTAGTTTCCATCGTCTTACTTTTTGCGTCTTAATTCTTCCGTCTTACTTTTGCGTCTTGCTTCTTGCTTCTTACTTCTTGCGTCTTACTTCTTGCGTCTTACTTCTTGCGTCTTACTTCTTGCGTCTTACTTCTTGCGTCTTACTTTTTGCATCTTACTTTTTGTGTCTTACTTCTTGCGTCTTACTTTTGCTTATTACTTCTTGCATCTTACTTTTGGGTCTTACTTCTTGCGTTTTACTTTTGCGTCTTACTTCTTACGTCTTACTTTTTGCGAGAACATCTCCTCTTATAAGGATCATAACTTTTGACTCCGATGTCCAAAATTTTCATACTATATACCGTTAGAAAGATAAAAGAAAGGTATACAATTTTTCAGAGGTATCTTGGCTAAAATATCTTTATATCAATCCCAAATTTGTCCCTAAAGTTTGAAGACGAATTTTACAATCATCTTCTAGTGTACTACACCCAGTTCCCACTTCATGACAGATTTTGAGACCCTTAGAGATAGGATTGAAATTCAATGTCTTCATACGAAATGTAGCCATTTATCTCTAGATTAATCCAAATTAAGAATCATCTCGTTTGGAAAACTAGAGAAAACGTTATGGGTAAAGGACTGAAGCGTATTCAATAAACATTTTCCAGATCACTACCAATCTTGTTTCTAAATCTTTCCTTATCACAACTCCTACCAAGATCACTCTTTCTACTCCTTCTACTCCTTATTTTCAATAAAATCACATTTAATATCAATTATACCTGGAAGTTGTCAATGAATGTATGTACCACTTTTTATGCAAAAACATTACGTATTTATGTGCTTATATGCTAACATTATGCATGAGCAAGAAAATGCATTTCCTTAATCTCTCTTTGAGCTTACATGTGTTGAAATTTCAGGTCCTAACCCTTAATATGGGGACGGGATGTTATATTTCTCTCCTTCTTAAATAAATTTCGTCCCCAAAATTCTCATTTGATTGATCAATACGGTAAAGGTAATAATTCCTCATATGCTTCTCCTTTGAAACTTCACTTCACTCTTCAATGTTAATACATTCAACTCTTATGTCCATTTCACTATAGTCTTTAAATACGGTGTTGGTCCACCTACCTCATTCATCTTTCATGAGTCACTTTACTCTTATTTTAGATTCATCTCACTTGTTAACAGTATCTCACATTTATTATAGCCTTATATCATTTTAGGCCCTCTTTATCTCAATGTTAGGGTGAATAACCACCCTTCTGTCATACTATGCCCCATATCACTTCTAATGATGTCACTATGATAACAATTGTTATACCTGTAGTCAATTCGAATTATGCCTCAATCTCATCTTCCTACGAACTCAAAAATATGAGCTTCAAGCATATTCCTAATAGTTAAAACTGCCGGTAGCTCAAACCTTCAACCACTTGTTTCTACATCCTTAGCAGCTAAAATACAATCTTAGCATATCCCTACTAGGGTGTTTATCTTAGGTTGTTACTTAGGCTTCTCTAACACTGTCTTTGCCCAATCATCTTAATCGGATATATGTACTTCTTATTTCAATCACCAAATATCATTTTTTTGATTTCACTCGAAAGTTCATATTCGTTTTCACTTTTTCCGGGTGATTCACAATTCTGAATCTTTAGCTTTTTGGTTTCTTACTTCTTTCCAATAGACTTGATCTTAAATTTCAATGCAACTAGCAGCACTTTATTTTACCCCATATGCCACTCAATATTCTGCATTCCTCATTATACTAAATTTGGAAACCTCATATCTGAATGTGTATTATTCCATTATAGAATTGTCTGTTCAGTGTGTCAAATTACATGCTACCTTTACTAGTATAGCACTCATTTGTACATTTCTTTCAAACTCAATAATTTCCTCAAGCTTACATAATTTACACATTCCAGAAATGACTTTGCACATCTATGTCTCCAAGATCTCAAAGCGATTTCTATCATAGCAATTCTAAACCATGTATCAAAATTAACTCATAAGACTTTCATTGTCCGATGCATATCAAAAACCACTTTTTACTATTATAACATATTGCACCTTAATCTCTGATGTGAAACTTCTTATATACTGCATAATCTCCTAATTCAAGTGATATTATTATCATCAGTGTCATATTCCTTGAATATTCAAAACGCCTCTTTTTACTTTTCAAACACACTCAAAATACCATCTATGATCACAGTCACTAATTAATACAATTTTGTTTGGATCACTAAAATTCTTCCTTGCGTTAATTTCTTGAATTCCTTAGGCGACTAATTCCTCAATGAAAATAATATTGTCTCATGTCATTTTTTTTAGTCTCCCACTTGACTTCTTGTCCCTAATGATTTTCTTTTTTCATTCGAATTCCTTTAATTCACATCGACTTACTCAAACGCCTATTCATTCGTACTAGTTCCTCCATGCATTTCAATTTAATTGTGTGCCTCACTTTGTGTGTTAGTATCACATTGCTCAGATCAAATTTGTATCTCCCGAACATATTTACATCGAATATAAGGGGGACCTATATTTTCCTCACATTTGCAATAGTTTCACCTCGAATTTATAATCCACTAATGTAGTTGATGTATACACTCTCAGTGGCATATTCCACTTCTTATGCCTGAGTCTCTTCTTGGGATATGACTCCATTATTCACTTTTGACTTATTACATATTCATTTCCGATTTGTCTCTTCATTGATCACTCTTAAATCGAATCGTCTGATCAACTTAACTCAATTTAGGAAAATTCTTCTTTGAAAGAAGGTTTCTTGCTACACTTATCGATATCTTTTTCATAATTAGTGGGATCCTTTCAGATAAACTATTTCTAATAAGGTAAGTTCATAATGAAGGTTCCTGCAAGAAAGAAAACGCATTTCTCATTATTTTATTTCTTTGTGCTAATTATACCGTTAATTATAAAAGCAAATAAATCTAATTTGAATTTTAAAATATTATACAGTTATCATCAAAATCATTAATTATAAAACTTGAGCTAGTAGAAAAATTATAAAAAAAATTCATCGTGTGAAGTATCAAAATTTTCCCCAATTTTTCAACATGTATTACTCATATTGCACCATAAAAATAAAAAAAATTGCTCTAGTCTTGTTGAGGTCCTTCTTGTCCTACGACTCATTATAAGTCTAGTTGCATATGATATTGGTGTCTTCGTTGTGTTACATGGAAGTCGAATAATGCATAGAAAATTGATGAAAGGAAGAAAAGATTGGCCTAATTTACTTAAAAGAAATTATTGTGATGGTTACTTCATATTGGTAGAGAAAAAGAGCAATCTAAGAGCCCCACATATATATATATATATTTACATATTTCCGTCATTCAAAAGAGGGGTGCCAAATCATACAGAGAATCTACGAATTGAACTATGTATAAGAATGTGTGTTATTACCGTCACCATTATCTAATAAAGACGAACAATGTTTGTAAAATTCCATACTATACTTAGCTTCAAATCTTGGTAAAAAAAAAAAGAAAAAGAAAAGGGAGAGCCAATGATTTGTTATTTCATTTGTAATAGATTAGCTTCTCCCTCGTACAAGTGATCTTTACTTTCTCGTGATCCATGTGTGCTTCTTATGTTTTTTTGACAAGCAGTAAAACAATAAAACGTCTCCTCATGAGGCACAGAAAATAACTGTATATGACCATCAAGAAATTTTACAATAATGAAAAGTTGTTCCACTCTTTGATGCCAATTGCTTTGAAACTGCACCCCATTCTATAGTTTTCGTTACTGCTTTCCTATTTTACATCTTCATTTTCTCTCACTTGATTTTGATCATGGTGAAGCGGCAAAGAAATAGGTGTAAGATTCTCGTCAGGACTAAGCAGTGTTTTGAATCCGAATCGGTCATTAAACCGAAAGTTTTACTGGTCATCGGTCAAACTGGTGTGACGTCATAATTATATAATAATTATATTTAATTATATATAATATTAAAAATATTTAAGAACAAAAAAATACCAAAAACTAAAAAAACAAAAAAATAAAAATTTTATTGAACCAATGATCAGACCTGTCAAACCGAACCGGTCTAACCGATCAATTGACTGGTTCTTACTAATTTAATTGAAAACTGATTTTTAAAAATAAACCGGATCAAATAGTCAACTGATTATCGGTCAAACTAATTGATCTAGTCCAATTTTCAAAACAGAGGGACCAAGGGAGCCGGGAGCTGACACCACACCAGTTATCAGAGTTCGGGTGGCAGTCTCCTTTTTAAGCCACACTGTTGTCCTCTTTAAGGCACACTATTGTCAGCCTGTTGCAATCCTCTAGAAGATTGAACTTTAAAACTATGTACGACTGGGATAACAAAAAATCAAGTGGATACAAATTTTCCACACGGATAACCAACCACCTTTAGAAAACGTCAGAAATGTCTTAATTAGATTTATCTTACTTGATGTGAAAGAGCACCAGTGGGTTGTTGAATTGGGAAGGCAGCGACAAATCGGAAGGGAAGACAGGAAAATAAAATTATAAAAGTGTTAAAAACGTTAATAAAATTCTTGATGTGCTAAATGTGAAGTTGAGAATATTATAAACAGCATTTTCCATAATATTGAATTTTAGAACTAGGCAGACCTGGAATAACAACGTGGGAATCCCCAAATGCAAATTTTCTTAGACTTGTAAAGCCTAGGAGCAGGTAGCTTCGGGAAACCAATTCCAATTCTATTTTATTAAATCTCAGACTCCACTAATGTGTGGACGATATCATGCAAAACATAGCGGAACAGCCCATACAGAAGTGATAAGATCTTCTGTCCAGTTTATTATATCTTATTTTATCTTATAAAATGTCAGCTATTTATTCTATCAAATTCATGTGGATCCACGCGTAATTTATGAACTCCGTACAGAGCTTATCTTTTTCTGAAGACTTGTAAAGCGTAGGTAGCTTGTCAGAAATGACTCTTCTCCACACAATATTTTGTGATAGTCAACCATCCTTCAGAACACTTCTAATGACTAATGCCTAGGTAGCTTCTCAGAAATGGTTGTCCAATTACTACTATCTCACCTGCACCCACAACTATTAAGCATGTCCCACAAAAACTTTCCAGTATATTTCCAGACATTATTGGAGCAAGACGATCGTACTCATGGACGTTTTCTTTCTGCTTCTACATTCATTTACACTAGTTGTTTTCCATTCCAGGATTGTCACTTCTGGGGACACCTTGGCTTGCAACCAAAACATTAGTGATGATGGTCAACTTCTAGTCTCCAAAGACAACCTCTTTGCCCTAGGATTTTTCAGCTCTGGTAATAGTTCTTCTAGATATCTCGGAATCTGGTATTATGGTTTACCAGACCAATATGTGATCTGGGTTGCGAACAGAGACTCTCCAATCAATGGTTCTTTTGGGGTACTCTCACTCAACCGAATTGGAGATCTAATTCTTTACTCTAATGGTGATCAAGAACATTCAGTGGTCTGGTCTACGAATCTGTCGATGGATGTACAAGCTGATGATACTTGCGTGGCTCAGCTGTTGGATTCAGGGAATTTTGCTCTGTTTCGTGGTGGAAAAATTGTGTGGCAAAGCTTTTATTATCCTACAAACTCAGTCCTGAAAGAAGTAAGACTTGGGCTGAACAGGAGAACAGGTGAAGAGCATTTCATATCATCTTGGAAATCAGCAGATGACCCAGGAACAGGACAGTACTCACTCAAGCTTATTGCAGGAGGCTCGCCTCAGTTCGTTTTGTACAAGGGTGCGAGCCCTTACTGGATAAGCAGTCCATGGCCCTGGAGAAAATATGCGTACGTATATAATTACACTTATGTTAACAGTCAAGATGAATTATACTTTACTTATTTTCGGCCTACTGAGGAGGATATATCTCGAAGAATCAGATCAGTTTTAGATGAAACAGGAACCATTAGGAGGTTAAACTGGTTTGAAAGTGATGGGAAATGGAAGGAATTATGGTCAGCGCCTAAGTACAGGTGCGATTCATATGGGCAGTGTGGAGATTACATGAAGTGTAATCCGAGTAATGAAAACAAAGTTGACTGTACTTGTCCACCTGGATATGAACCCAAGTTGATGAAAAACCGGATTTTGAAGGATGGGGAAGGTATTTGTATGAAGAAGCAACAAGGGTCTTCCTTGTTGTGTGAGCAGGGAGAAGGGTTTGTGAAAATGTCAAAAGTTAACGTTCCTGATAATTCAAATGCTGTTTGGTTGGGGAAGAACATGGGCTATCTCCAATGTCAGCAGGAATGCATGAGTAATTACTCTTGCTTAGCTTATGCAAGTGTAGGTGTTGCAGGGACGACGGGTTGTTTAGCTTGGTATGGAAGATTGATGGACTCTATAGAATTCAGGGAAGATGGATATGATCTCTATGTTTGTGTTGATGTACTTCAATTAGGTAAGTCTTCATCCTATATTTGGTGCTATTTCAAAACTTAATAAGCTAAATTTATATGAAGGTGTAGAAAAAATTTCCGATTTTTTTCAAATAATGTAAGTTCTTTGGATTCATTCAGTTGAATATGCAAGTAAATCGAGTAGTTTGTTGAAAAGGAAGGAGATGCTAGCCATTCTCGCTATCTCAGTCTTTTCAGCGTGGATTGTGATTGTTGTCTTTCTATTCCTTAGGAAGAGAATAAAGAGGAGGTAAGAAGCAAAACTAAATAAATTACTATTATGCTTTAAGATATATATTTGTTCTAAAATTTGGTGACTCCCTGTAGCCAGTTGATGATAATAAACGACCTGTATTTCCTGAAAATAGTAATGTCTATTTAGTACAAATATTGCTTGAAAACACTTGTTTTCTTTCTGTTTAAAGGGCAACGAAGGACAAATGGAGCAAAAGAATATCTCATATCAATAGTTTAGATCACAACAAAAATACCCTGATGGCAGATGAGTTGAGGGAAACTAATAATCAGGCAGAATTGGCATTTTATGATCTCAGCACTATATCAACTGCAACCAATAATTTCTCGCTTGGTAACAAAATTGGGCAAGGGGGCTTTGGTTCTGTTTATAAGGTAATGACTCCTTAGCTTATATGGTCTAAATATATAAGGCTTTAGGTTACAAGGCTTTGGTTCCAAGACTCTAAATATAGTCTTTCGGTTGTAATATCCTACTTGACAATTTACCAAAATTCAAATTTGCATTATGATTCCAGGGTCAGCTCCCTGATGGACAGCAAGTCGCTGTGAAAAGATTATCCAAAAACTCAAGGCAAGGAATGGAAGAATTTATCAATGAAGTGAAATTGATAGCAAAGCTTCAACACAGAAATCTGGTAAAGCTTTTAGGATGTTGCGTTGAGGGAGAAGAACCTATGCTAATTTATGAATACTTAATCAACAAAAGCTTGGACTCTTCTCTTTTTGGTGAGTATAATTAATATCTTGTCATCATGTTATGGTAGTTAGCCTACATTCAAACTGAAATCTTCATTTTGGTGTAGATCATGTCAGAAGTGGGTCCTTAGATTGGCGAAAGCGCTTTGACATAATTGTTGGAACTGCTCGTGGAATCTTGTATCTACACCAGGACTCAAGGTTGAGAATTATACACAGAGATTTGAAGACTAGCAATGTTCTTTTAGATGCTGAGATGAAGCCAAAAATTTCAGATTTTGGAATGGCTAGAATATTTGAAGATGACCAAATGCAAGACGTGACAAAAAAAGTTGTTGGCACATAGTAAGTACAATTTCACCTGATTATCAAAAGCAAAACATATATTAGCTTGGTGATTATATGATTTATAGAATGACCATCTTTTACGTTAATCAATGCAGTGGCTATATGTCTCCAGAATATGCAGTGTTTGGAAAATTCTCAGTTAAATCTGACGTCTTTAGCTTTGGAGTCATAGTGTTGGAGATTATAAGTGGCAAGAAGAACAATGACTTTGATCAACCTTCTGCCTCAAGCTTGATAGGATATGTCAGTTATATAAATTTCCAAATTCCTTTGGGGTAAAGATACTTGGATTTTAAATTCTTACTTTGTTAATGGTAAAACTTTGACAGGTATGGGAATTATGGAGAAAAGATAGAGCTCTGGAAGTAGTTGATCCAGCAGTGGAGGAGTCATACCTACCTCATGAGGCCTTAAAGTGCATTCAAATTGCACTCTTGTGCGTACAAGAAGATGTAATGGATAGACCAACTATGTTAGATGTAGTTTTCATGCTGAACAACGACATGGCTCTTCCATATCCAAGACAACCCGGATTCATTTTCTATCGAACTTATAATCCTAACTCAATTGTCCGTGAGGAAGGATCAAGTTCTATAAATACCATCACAATTACCACCACATTAGCTCGCTAATATCTCAAAATTTTCAATAACGTTGTCATCCCACGAAATTGTACATAGAAAATTTTAGAGTTTTTAGAGACAACTTAGAGGTGGAAGCCCTACTTTGGTTATTTTTTCGTAGGAGTTGAAAGAGGATTATGAGATTACTATCTGCGGGGTTTCTTAATTTGGAATTTTAGTATGTGGGTCTAAACTGCAACGTTTTAGGATGGACTCCTTGTAAGACTATCTATCGTAAATAATGCTCTATTTATTCAATTAATTCCTTTTTCTTATTAAAAAATCCTGTTGGAGTTTACTCTATAAAAATATTGCTTTAAATTCTAATTAATTTTCAGTTAAAAAAAATGTAAAATGTCAATGATAAAATTGCTCTAATAGCTAACAAAATGCTTTTGTTTCTTTTTTCTATTAAACAAAATGCTTTTGTTAGATGTACATTTTATAAGTTTTCAATATTATCTTCACTAAATCTTGGTACATGTTAAAATATAATTATATAATATATGATTACTTATAGAATTTGTAACACACAACGTAATTCCTAATATAATAGTAGAGAATCAATAAACATCATTGTGTTAATTGATGACTTTATATTACATAATTCAAACGCATCTCACCTTAACCCTTGCCCACATTATAACCCTAAAATGTCCTTTGATTCATGATTATGCATGTGAATGCGAGTGGTAAAGAAATGGAATGATATGAAAGGTTATGGAATGAGATTTGACTGTACCTATGATTCTATCTTATTTAAACACATTTTCCATGTCTACCTCTAGATTGGTCAGTTTCTAAAGGTAATGAATATTGCTTGATTATGAGTAGAAGCATCGAATGTTGAGCTCTTACTATGGTTTTTAAAAGTCATTCACGTAACATCGCGTTTCTATACTAAGGATTAGAATCCTAGAATACTGTACATGAGAGATATCAATGAGAAAATTATAAAATGCACTTCATGCTCATACATAATATAGTATAAATACATGTGAATTTGATTATTGCACACATTATAATGATTTGTTAATGCACTCATTTGACATTTTTCGAGTATAAATGATTGTTTTAATGTGATTATGATACGGATAGTGAATATTTTGTCTTAAAAATTGATTTGGTGAATTATAGTATTGATTTAGAATTTTCAGTGAAATTTGTGAATTTTCTGAAATTAAGGATATTTTTGGATTGGAAAAAAAGTCAAGTGGCAAGACAAGTGATAAATAGTAGTAGAAATAAATGTCAAATAGTAGTAGAAATTATTGATAAGTGATATTAAGATTTAATGACGAATATCATAGAAAATTGTGAGACAATTGGATTAGAAATTGGAGACGAATGGACTGATTGAGAAAGAAGACCCATTAGCAACTATAGCTTGTCACTTGCCATGCCTCACACCAGTCCATGATATTTCCTTCATTCGAAAGACTTTCTTTTGTCTTTCATTTTCATTTGGTGCTTTCTTCTTCTCTCTTCATTTGCGATCTTCATCTTCTACATTTCTTCTTCTTCATTTCCACGATACTTTCAACTCTCACCATTATGAACTTTACCATCATTTTTCACGTGTTTCTTCAAGATCATGTGTCTTCTTCTTGAAAAAGAATCTAACCTACTACACCTTTTATGTTGACAAATGAATGATACTGGAGAAGCTAGGCTTAAGTGTTATTTAAAGATCTTGAGGTAAACAATTAAGTACAAAGCATTAATCTTCTTTATTTGTTGAAAGAAACATGTTTTGATGATAGTTAAGAGTTAAATGATCATAAAATAAGGATGGGTACATGCTAAACGTAAATAAGAAATGTGGGCAGATTCAAGTCTTGCTTTTATATATATGATGATCAATATTTCATAAGTTGTTGTTGAGATGATTTGAGTTAGAATGATCATTAAAGATGGTGCAGGAAAAAGTGCAGAAATTTTTGATAGATAATGGGTTTTATAATATGTTTTCAATGTTCATGATCAATCATGGACTATAATTTGCTATGGATGATATTGAGCTGAAACAGAGATAGGATTGATGAGGAAATAATGAGGACATAAGCTAAAAATGATAGACTAAACAGAAGAGATGAACTAGGATGAGAATGACGATGAAGTGTATTGGAATATGTTAGATGAAGTATTTTCACTAAATATACATCTATATTTTAGCCATATCTTGACCTATACATATCTAAATGGGATGATTTTAAGTTTAAATTAAACTAGAGACAAGTGGATATATTTTTCATGAAAGAATCAAATTTTAATTCTGTCTTTAAGAGTTTCAAAATTTGGCTTAAAGTTGAGTACAGTGTGTTGTCACGATTTGGGAATAGTTTGTAGTATTTTAGGTATAAATTATAGAATACTAAATCAAACTGCATGAAATTGATGTCATTAGAAACTTAAAACATATAGAAACATTTTTTAAAAAGTTTTCATTGACTAAATACTTTATTTTCCTTATCAAAACGACCATCCAAAATTGATTCAAAAATCTATTTTGAGAAAAGTTAGAATGATGCTTGAATAAGGTAATCATCAGGTAGTGCATGATCATGCACAAACACAATCGTAATAAAGAGGAACATCAAGGAGTTGCACGATCGTGTACAAGTATGATTGTGATAGAGAGGAAAGATCATGAGGTTGCACGATCATGCACAAGCACGATTGCGACAGAGAAGGTGCAATGCTATTTGACAGCTTTCAACACCCTTCACTCTTTTTGACCATAACTCCTTCTCCGGACCTCCAATTGACTTGAAATTTGAACCACAAGCTCCTCACACATTGTCCTTCCTCTGAACCGAATATCATTTTCATCTAAATTCACTAGGAAAGGATTGGTAAATAGTTGATTGATGAACTTAGGAAGATCAAGTTTCGCAAGATATGATATACAAATGATCATAAAATATGAATTAAGGAAATATTATCGGGATTATCATTAAGCATGGATTATACATGTCATATATACATATGTCTATGATTGAGTATTCATGAAAATGTGCAAAGTTTTAAAGTGTGTAAATGTGTGTTGCATAATATAGAAGAGCGCTTAGAGTGACCACATGCAAACTTTGCTTCTTAGCTATCTAGAGCAAACTATGAGTAACCTAGATGGTCTCACTTGATTAATTGTTCGCTTTAAATTTCTATATTGAATTAATACTGAATGTGAATGTGATTGAGACAATTCCAAACATTAATAGTCTGAGGATTTGATAAATGTGAGAACATAGGAAGTGCTTCATTAAATATGAATGTGAATGAAATAAGTCATACTCAATATTATTGTTAAATGCTGGACCAAAGTTCGATGATAAATGTGAATGTGAATATGAACCTGAAATCAAATGATTGATTGAATATATATAAATATGATGCATTTCATTATATGAATGCATAACCAGATAAAGGTTGTTGTGACTGTAGTAGCCACCGAAAAAGAGCTTAAAGCTCAGAAAGTGAAAAAGAGCTTAAAGCTTAGAAAGTGATTAAGAGCCAAAGGCTCACTATATAAAATGAGCCATGTATTCCTAGCGGATAAGGGATAGTTATTAATGTACCTGGTATCTATAAGGGATACGGGATAGTTACAGGCACTAGGTCACAACAATAACAACTAGAAGTGTTGGACTCCGTCTCCGAGGCCCAACATTCGGACCCATAAAGCATAGCGGACCCAAAACCGACCATAGAAAGACCTCATAAATAGGGAAAACCTCCTATAGAAAATTTGGATTGGCTAATTAATAAAATTTTTCCCTCCATTCTAACGGTTTCAACGCAACTGGAATCGCTCAATTCGGGTTAGAAATGAAGAAGTTATAGTTAAAACACTATCTCAAAGAAAATAGTCAAAACTGGACACTACCAACTTCGGGTAAGAGTTTGAAAATCTTAGGGGCTTAATTGCCGATCGGTCTCTTCATAACAATTGTAGATTTATGTCTCTAGTTTCATTTAAAACAAGAATCACTTCGATCCGAGCACTCTAGCTCTAGATATTTTAAAATTTGTGAAGTATATTCAGAAAGAATCAGCCGACCTCCACACTTTGTTTTAAATAACCTTTTTCAATTTAAAATAAATAATGATAAATCAGGTGTAGAACGATAGAAAATTTTCTTAGAAATCCATCGGTTCGAAAATCAGCTTAATCGGAGGTCGGTGCAAAAAGTTATGGCCAAAAGAAGGGGGAGGGGTCAGTCGGCCAGAAACCGACCCCAATTGCTCGCAAGAGCCCGGCATGCCGGGCTCTTGGTGCTCGCCCGCATGGGCGGGCGCGCGGGCGAGCGCGGGCGATGCGCGATCGCCCGCATGGGCGGGCGACCCGCGATCGCCCGCATGACGGGCGATGCGCGTGCTTGGGCGACCTGCCCTACAGCCCGACCTATCTGACTTCTAACTCTCATAACTTTTGACTCCGAGCTCCAAATTAGACACGGTTGGAAGCGTTGGAAAGCTAAGAGAAAAATCTATATTTTTCAAGAAGGACTCACCAGAAAACTCAGGCTCTAAGGAAATCAAACGTTCTCACTAACACAGGTCGGCTAACTCTCCACAAACAGTACCAGAACTTCCGACCTCCATAACTTTTGACCCAGAACTCCAAATTTAGTAAACTTAGTGTCTATGGAAAGGTAAAAGAATTATCTACAAACTTCATGAAGACCACCGACCTATATTCCCACTCTATGAGGGTCAAAAGTGGACTCAAAACTCCACGATAATCATCACTTTGCGGCACCGGTAATAAATTCCAACGACCACACCTACCAACTTAATACATCTTAAATAGCTCATAAAACCTCCTAGAAGTGCTCTACTACCGGTTAACACTCTCAACAAGTCTCAGTACTCCCATTCTACCTATACCAACCCAGAAATCTCAAAGAAACACAACAAACTCAAAATTTTCCCATGAACATTTTAGTCCGATTCTGCTGAGACTATACTCTTCATCAACACATGGACCATAACAACATACCAGCGACCTTTCCCAAAGCCAAAATCCAACAAAACTCATATAACAATAATACTCAAAAATCATACACATACATTTCCAAGGCCATCAACGGATCACAAATCAACGATTCACATGAAGAAAGTACTAGAGCTCTCATTCTCATTCCAAGCCAAAATGAAGGTTCATGCATAGCTTTGGTTACATATTGTCATATTCATCAAGATCAAGTACAAAATACAAAAGATGGGATGCTCGATGATCAATATGCCTACAAAGCTATTCCAAAAGCTAGTTACTAACTTAATACAAAATAGCTAAACTTGGAGTGATGCCCAAAGTTCTTTGCAAGGTTCGACTCTCAACTTGATTGTGCACCGAGGAGGAGAATGGGGTGAGCTAACACGGCTCGATGGCTAATCGCCTATAGCCATCGGTAATGAGCCATGCAACACATATATTCATACATATAGTCATGCATATATCAAACAATCTAAAACATTCACAAAACATCATTTTAGGCATAACAAACATTACATTACATAAAGCCTAACATGACAACTTTATCAATTATAACACTTATGATGCATCATACACAACAAAGTTTGAATGAAAATGCACAATCACACGGCTAGAGAGTTTCAGTAAACACAACGAATAAACCGAAGTTTATAAGTAAACACAACGAGTCCGATTCTCGGGATCTCGTGGCCACAATGGCGTAGGGAGAAGGCTAGGTCACGCGTGCGTGACTATCACAACGGGGTTCTCTCTTGCCCACACACACAAATAATCTATGCTCAAATAGTTTCATTCATACTTTCAAGTATGCACAATTCCATACTTTACATTTCTTTCAAAGGCAAGATGCCACATTTAACATACATATCCAAATATTCATCGAAAATCAACTTTTCACACAAATATAAAGCAAAGCACATAAGCATACAAGGTCACCCATTACATAATGACTATAAACGCATTACCCACCTAAAATGTCGGAAATCTGAGTTCACAAATGTCCTTCCTCTCTCTTGAGTGAGGTTTCCTTGGTTCCTTGATAAAACACATCTCCAATCAATTTCTAAATTCATAGGAAAGGTTATAATATTCATAAATTAAAGGAAAACTAATATTAACCTTAACCTAACCTACCCATGGCTCATTTAAGCTAGAATAACCAAAACCCTAGCTTAGGAATCACAAAACCACTCATCTCTTCTTTCTTTCTTCATTCCTACACAAACCCTAACCTTCATTTCATCCCATTTCTTGAATCTAACTCAAAGGAAGATAGATACTTACCTTAAGCTCTTGATTTCTCTTCCCTTTTTCCACTTTTCTTCTTCTTTCTCCTTCTCCTTGGGCTTAGCGAATCCTCTCTTCTTCTCCTTCTCTTTCACGTTTTCCTTCTTCTCCTTTGGTGTTCTACGACAATCTCCTCTCCTCTTCCTTTTATTCATTTAACTCATTTATTTCCTCTACATCTCCTCCCAAAACTACATAGTTTTGCTATTGGGCTCTCCTCCTCCTCTTCTTAAGCCCACTCTACTCTAAACCACTTAACCTTCTTCCATTCATTCTAAAAGCCCATACTTTCCAATATTAGGCCCAAGCCTTCAATTAAATTTCTAACTTCTAATCTCAAGCCCAACATAAAAAATATTTATATGGACACATAATTAAATCAATTAAGGCAAAATAAAAATAATTTAACGAATAAATCCATAAATAAATAATTAATTAATTCAAATAAAAAAATTTTGAGGGCCCAACAATTCTCCCTCCTAAAAGAATTTCGTCCTCGAAATCCTTACGAGTCCATGAAGAGGTAGGGATACTTCTCCTCATGGCTTCCAAGGGTTCCCAAGTAGCCTCCTCGGTGAATGGTTCCTCCACAAGACCTTAACCGACTTCACAATCTTATTCCTTAACACTTTTCCTTTGAATCTAAGATTTCCTTTGGTTGCTCCTCATAAGTCAAATCCTCTTTCAATTGAACCTCTGAAGGTCGAACTATATCGAAGGATCCGATCTGTACCTCCTCAACATCGACACATGGAACACATTGTGAATCTTAGACAACTCCAATGGAAGATCTAACTTATAAGCCAAAGGCCCAATCCTCTCAATGATCTCATATGGGCCTATATACCTCGGGCTAAGTTTACCCTTCTTGCCAAACCTCAAACGCCTTTCCATGGAAGCTCTAAGAAACACCTTCTCACCCACTTCAAATTCCATCTCTTTCCTATGGGCATCCGAATAGCTCTTCATCCGATCTTGGTCGCCTTAAGCCTCTGCTTCACTAGCTTTATCTTATCAAGCTGTGACTGCACTAACTCGGGCCCCTGAGCTTTCTTTCACCTTCCTCATCCCAACATATAGGGTTTTACATCTCCTACCATACAAGGCCTCATAAGGCGCCATCTGAATTCCCGAGTGATAGGAATTGTTGTAAGCGAATTCAATCAAAGGTAGGTGATCATCCTACGAACCATTGAAATCCAAAGCACAAGCCCTTAACATTGCCTCCAAAGTCCGAATGGTCCTCTCCGACTGTCCATCAGTCTGCGGATGGAAAGCCGTACTGAAATGCAATCTAGTCCCCAAGGCCTCCTGCAAACTCTCCCAAAACCTAGAGGTAAACCTGGGATCTCTATCAGAAACTATCGAACTCGGAATCCCATGAAGCCTAATCACCTCATCCACATACTTCTTAGCCAACACATTCAAAGAATCTGTCTGACGAATTGGCAAGAAGTGAGTGACTTAGTCGACCTATCCATAATCACCCATATTGCATCATGCTTCTTGCTAGATCTCGCAATCCCATCGAGAAAATCCATAGTTATCTTTTCCCATTTCCACTCCGGAATAGGCAAGGATTAAGCTTGCACGAAGGTGCTAGTGTTCAACTTTAACTGGCGGCACACCAAACATCTTTTAGCATACTCTGCTACATCTTTCCTCATTCCTTTCCACCAGAAATGCTCTTTCAAATTTCGATACATCTTAGAACTCCCTGGATGCATTGCATAAGGAGCATTATGCGCCTCATCAAGAATCTCATCTCTCAATTCTAACTTGCCCGGGACATACAATCTACTACCCACAACCATCAATCCATCTTCCTTTACCTCTATATTAGGCGGACTTGCCATTCTTTATCTCTTCCTAAGCTTACTCAAATACTCATCCCGATCCTGCAATTCCTTGATCTTCTCTCAAAGATCGGCCTCACTTTGAAACTTCTGAAATACACTCGGGCCCATCTTGCCTCAACATCACATCAAGTCTGGCTAAATCCTTGACAAGGAAGATACACACCCTCCATGTGAGCTATAGTGGACTTCTACTCGAGCATCCGCTACCACATTAGCTTTTCCGGATGGTAATCTATCATCAAATCATAATCTTTTAGCAACTCTAACCATCACCTCTGCCTCAAATTCAGCTCTTTCTGGGTCAACAAGTATTTAAGGCTCTTATGATCTGTAAATATCCTAGTGGTAACTCCATACAGATAATGTCTCCAAATCTTTAATGCAAAGATTATAGCAGCCAACTCAAGTCATGGATCGATAGTTCATCTCATAAGGCTTCAATCGCCTGAGGCATAAGCAATCACTTTCTGCCTTGCATCAATACACATCCTAAACCCTTCTGAGGCATCACTATACACAATGTACCCATCATCACCCGAAGGCAATGTCAGAATCGGTGCGGTTATAAGCCGCTTCTTCAACTCCTCGAAACTACTCTGGCACTCCTTAGTCCACTCAAACTTCTGATTCTTTCTCGTTAATTTGGAAAGTGGAGCATTATCAAAGAAAAGCCCTCCACAAACCTCCTGTAGTATCCATTAATCCCAAAACTCCTCACCTCGGCTACATTCTTAGGTGCTTCCCATTTAACCACGACTTCTATCTTCTGCGGATCACATGCACTCCCGCTCCGAGATCACATGCCCAAAATACCACTTCCTTAGCCAAAATTCGCATTTATCGAATTTGGCATACTGACTCATTCTTCCTCAATGTCTCTAAAGCAACCCTCAAATGATCCTCGTGCTCCTCATCACTCTTAGAATAGACCAATATATCATCAATAAAGACAATGATAAATTGATCTAGGAAAGACTTGAAGACTCTATTCATCAAATCCATAAAGACTGCAGGAGCATTAGTTAATCCGAAAGGCATAATCAAAACTCAAAGTGGCCATACCTCGTCCCTACAAGCGGTCTTTGACACATCGGTCTCCTTAATCCTCAATGATGATAACCCGATCTCAAATCTATCTTGGAAAGACTCTCGCCCTTGCAGTGATCAAACAAGTCATCAATGCGCGGAGCGGATATCGGTTCTTAATGGTGGCATGGTTGACTTCCTATAATCCACACACATCCATGACGACCCATATTTCTTCTTCACAAAAAGAACCGGAGCTCCCCAAGGTGAAGAACTCGGTCTAACACAACCCTTCTCTAAAAGATCCTCCAACTGCTCCTTAAGCTCCTTCAATTCCGCCGGAGCCATCCGATAAGGCGGAATTGAGATCAGCTTGATGCTGAATGAAGCTTCGATGGGAAACTCAATTTCCCTAGGAGGAGGTAGTCTGGCAATTCCTCGGGAAAGACATCCGGAATTCCGACTCTTGGAATGTCTTCAACCTCCCTCTATCTGCCTCCATATCTAGCACATAAGCCAAAAGGCCTCACACCCTTGCTCATCATTCTCTCGCCATCATAGCTGAAATAACCCGAGGTGAACTGACTTTTCTATTTCCCATGAGTATCACTTTCCTGCTATCCTCTAGCTCGAACTCCACTGTCTTATGTTTACAATCTAAAGTAACATGATACCTCTCTAATGTGTCCATACCTAGGATCACATCCAATCCTCCCATCTTCAAAGGCATCAGATCCACCACCAATTTTCCTCCACTAATCTCTATCTCACAATCTCTATACACTTGGTGATAATAATATATTGGCCGATTAGAGTACTCACAATCAGTGGAGTATCAATGGGCTTAAACTCCTCCTAGAAATAGTCTGCCACCAAGACACAAAAGAATGGGTAGAACTGAGTCAATCATAGCAAGCAAATCATCAAGCAGTTTAACCATACCCGCTACAACTTGGCGCGGTCTCGCCTCCTCTCGAGTCATGGCAAACACTGGTGGAACTTGCCCTCTGGATCTGTCGGAGGATAAGCTCTCTTAGGACCTCCAGAGCTACCCACTTACATCACCGCTTTCGAGCCCACGCCTCTGTCCTCCTGAGGGTGCATCGAGATCCTCTCTCTGTCCGGCTTGGGACAAAACCTAGCGATATGCCCCTTCCGCCTGATTGAAGCATGCACGATACTCAAACATTGTCCCTTATGATACCCCCACAATGCTCACACTTTGGGAGAGGTGGCCTCTCCCATCCACTCTTCTACCGCCGCCCACCGATGAAGCTTGGTGAGAAGCAGAGGAGTCCTCCATGATCTAGGCCGGCTTCCACGGTGCTCCTCTCCTCGGGCTGCAGAAAGGTTCTGGCACTTCTCTCAGGATTAGAAGTACCACCTCCCCTCTGGAACTGCTCTCTCCCCTTCCTCTTCCTGTTAACTGCACTCTTGATGTTCTCGAGGTTCTCAACCCTCAGCGCTGCTTCAACCAACTGCTGCAAGTCACAGAAGTTCTGCACTATCACCTTCTCTCTGATAGCCAGGTGCAAACCCGACTCAAATCGACGGCACTTAGCAGCCTCACTCAGCCTCATCTCTGCAGCATATCTAGACAACTGTGTGAACCGACGCTCGTATTCAGCAACAGTCATCTCCCTCTGGGTGAGACTCAGAAACTCCCTCTGCTTCTGCTGAATGTACACTTCAGACAGATACTTCTTCCTGTACACAGTCAGGAAGTCTCCCCATGTCAATCCCACTGGTCTCAACTGACTCCCTGGCACAGTCTCCCACCAGTGCAAAGCATCACCCTGAAGCAGACTAGCAGCATAGACTACCCTCTCATCATCCTCACACTCCATCTGATCCAGCACTCTCTCGGTCTTCCTCAACCAGTTCTCAGCTTCTTCCGGATCCGAGGTTCCAAAGAAATCCACTGCTCCATACTTCCTCAGCTTGTCAAACTGCCTCCCCTTCTTAGCTGGGGCCGAACCAGAAGCCTAAGGCATTTGACCCATGCTTTGAACAAAGCTTGGGTAAATGCAGGAGCGATGCTGGGTCTAACGAGCACTTGCTCGACAGGACTAGGTGATCGCCGAGTGCGTGAACGAAGAGGCTCACTACCACCTTTAGAGGGCCTCGGCCACTCACAGGGCTACGGACTCATCCATGCTCTCCTCTCTCGACGGTGAGTCAGGTGCAATTGAACCTTGCAAAATTCCTCGTGTTCTTCGACGAGGTGACATCGTACTCCTTCAATGAAAAATACTAGTGATTAGCTACAATTCGTTTTTAAGCTTAGTTCCTATATGTATGCATGATATGCATGTCACGTAAGGCAAACAATCAATTCATAAAGTAAATATTTAATCACATAAAAAACAATGTTCCCTACTATACATTTTAAGCCGAGGAGTAAGCCTAAGCTCTGATACCAAACAATGTTGGACTCCGTCTCCGAGGCCCAACATTCGGACCCATAAAGCATAGCGGACCCAAAACCGACCATAGAAAGACCTCATAAATAGGGAAAACCTCCTATAGAAAATTTGGATTGGATAATTAATAAAATTGTTCCCTCCGTTCTAACGGTTTCAATGCAACTGGAATCGCTCAATTCGGGTTAGAAATGAAGAAGTTATGGTTAAAACACTATCTCAAAGAAAATAGTCAAAACTGGACACTACCGACTTCGAGTAAGAGTTTGAAAATCTTAGGGGATTAATTGCTGATCGGTCTCTTCATAACAATTGTAGATTTATGTCTCTAGTTTCATTTAAAACAAGAATCACTTCGATCCGAGCACTCTAGCTCTAGATATTTTAAAATTTGTGAAGTATATTCAGAAAGAATCAGCCGACCTCCACACTTTGTTTTAAATAACCTTTTTCAATTTAAAATAAATAATGATAAATCAGGTGTAGAAAGATAGAAAATTTTCTTAGAAATCCATCGGTTCGAAAATTAGCTTAATCGGAGGTCGGTGCAAAAAGTTATGGCCAAAAGAAGGGGGAGGGGTCGGTCGGCCAGAAACCGACCCCAATTGCTCGCAAGAGCCCGGCATGTCGGGCTCTTGGTGCTTTCTCGCATGTAGTGGTAGCATGGCGATCTTGCGATCGCCTGCATGACTTTTGACCCATCACTAACACAGTCGGCTAACTCTCCACAAACAGTACAGAACTTCCGACCTCCATAACTTTTGACCCGAACTCCAAATTTAGCAAACTTAGTGTACATGGAAAGGTAAAAGAATTATATACAAACTTCATGAAGACCACCGAGCTATATTCCCACTCTATGAGGGTCAAAGTGGACTCAAAGCTCCACGATAATCTGTCACTTTGACGGCACCGATAATAAATTCCAACGACCACACCTACCAACTTAATACATCTTAAATAGCTCATAAAACCTCCTAGAGTGCTCTACTACCCGGTTAACACTCTCAACAAGTCTCAGTACTCCCATTCTACCTATACCAACCCAGAAATCTCAGCAAACACAACAAACTCAAAATTTCCGCATGAACATTTTAGTCCGATTCTGCAAAGACTATACTCTTCATCAACACATGACCATAACAACATACAAAGTGACCTTTCCCAAGCCAAAATCCAACAAAACTCATATAACAATAATACTAAAAATCATACATACATTTCCAAGGCCATCAACGGATAACAAATCAACCAATTCACATGAAGAAAGTACTAGAGCTCTCATTCTCATTCCAAGCCAAAATGAAGGTTCATGCATAGCTTTGGTTACATATTGTCATATTCATCAAGATCAAGTACAAAATACAAAAGATGGGATGCTCAATGATCAATATGCCTACAAAGCTATTCAAAAGCTAGTTACTAACTTAATACAAAATAGCTAAACTTCTTGGAGTGATGCCCAAAGTTCTTTGCAAGGTTCGACTCTCGACTTGTTATTTGCACTGAGGAGGGAGAATGGGGTGAGCTAACACGGCTCGATGGCTAATCGCCTATAGCCATCGGTAATGAGCCATACAACACATATATTCATACATATAGTCATGCATATATCAAACAATCCTAAAACATTCACAAAACATCATTTTAGGCATAACAAACATTACATTACATAAAGCCTAACATGACAACTTTATCAATTATAACACTTATGATGCATCATACACAACAATGTTTGAATGAAAAATGCACAATCACACGGCTAGAGAGTTTCCGTAAACACAACGAATAAACCGAAGTTTATCGTAAACACAACGAGTCCGATTTCTCGGGATCTCGTGGCCCTGGCGAGCAGTAGGGAGAAGGCTAGGTCAGCGTGTGCGTGACTATCACAACAGGGTTCTCTCTTTCCCCACACACAAATAATCTATGCTCAAATAGTTTCATTCATACTTTCAAGTATGCACAATTCCATACTTTACATTTCTTTCAAAGGCAAGATGCCACATTTAACATACATATCCAAATATTCATCGGAAATCAACTTTTCACACAAATATAAAGCAAAGCACATAAGCATACAAGGTCACCCATTACATAATGACTATAAACGCATTACCCACCTAAAATGTCGGAAATATGAGTTCACAAATGTCCTTCCTCTCTCTCTTGAGTGAGGTTTCCTTGGTTCCCTTCAATAAAACACATCTCCAATCAATTTCTAAATTCATAGGAAAGGTTATAATATTCATAAATTAAAGGAAAACTAATATTAACCTTAACCTAACCTACCCATGGCTCATTTAAGCTAGAATAACCAAAACCCTAGCTTAGGAATCACAAAACCACTCATCTCTTCTTTCTTTCTTCATTCCTACACAAACCCTAACCTTCATTTCATCCCATTTCTTGAATCTAACTCAAAGGAAGATAGATACTTACCTTAAGCTCTTGATTTCTCTTCCCTTTTTCCACTTTTCTTCTTCTTTCTCCTTCTCCTTGGGCTTAGCCAAATCCTCTCTTCTTCTCCCTTCTCTTTTCACGTTTTTCCTTCTTCTCCTTTGGTGTTCTACGACAATCTCCTCTCCTCTTCCTTTTATTCATTTAACTCATTTATTTCCTCTACATCTCCCCAAAACTACATAGTTTTGCTATTGGGCTCTCCTCCTCCTCTTCTTAAGCCCACTCTACTCTAAACCACTTAACCTTCTTCCATTCATTCCTAAAAGCCCATACTTTCCAATATTAGGCCCAAGCCTTCAATTAAATTTCTAACTTCTAATCTCAAGCCCAACATAAAAAATATTTATATGGACACATAATTAAATCAAGGCAAAATAAAAATAATTTAACGAATAAATCCATAAATAAATAATTAATTAATTCAAATAAAATAAAAAAAAATTTCGGGGCCCAACAAGAAGTGAGTCTCATGAACATTGCATAGACATTTAATATGTATGTTTTGAATGATTGAAATGTATTGTTGAATTGTGTTGAATGAGAAATGTGAAAATTGTGAACAAAAGAGTTTTGTGATGCTATATGATGATAAATGAAATGAAGTGAATTTTGTGATTGTATGAGTTAATGTGCTATATGATATGAGTGAACCATCAAAGTTGGTTAACTCACTGAGTTTGTGAAACTTACCAAAATTGAAACGTTAACTTTTCAGGCTCAGAGGAGATCTCCAGTTAGACAAACTAGAGTTTAACCACTACATTCAGACAAAACATCAAGGTCGGGATCAATTCGCACTTACATAGATTTTTCTATTTTTATTAAAGAATGTATTTTGCAATTATTGTACCACGTGTATCTAAATAATTCTGCTTTATAATGACTTTCAAAATTGAAAATGTTTGTAAACGAGATTGATCAATGAGTGTAATAATAATTGTTTTTATGATGTTTAGAAAAAATGGGCCCAATTTGATTAGTGGTTTTCTGTAATATACGTGTGATATTTGAAAATTTTGTAATGAGTTTGATTGTTTGATTGTACTGGAGCACAAACCTTGTAGAGTGTATTTTTGAATACTGTCAGTATGTTTGAGGATATGCACTATGAGAGTGGGGTGTTACAATTTGGTATCAGATCCTAGATTTAGTATCTTTCATGGGTGTTTTTCAAAATATGTTTCAAGGTACATGCATTTTATATATGTCTTACCATGCGGCGGCAATTGATCCCTTGTCTGAGTTGCATTTTCATGAGTCACACGCATGAGCATTCGTTAAGAGGTTAAGCTGTTAGAAGCAATGAGAAGGATGATGATTTGTTAGAATGTGAGAAAATGGAGGTTTATGGGTATTCAGAAATGAGAAATATTATCTGGTTCTGTATGATAGATAAAGATTCATTACATTAGTATGTGTGGCTATATCATTGAACTGTGATATACACTCCTTTTGTCTCAGTTTTCAACTACTTTTTTTTAGTAAAAATGGGAAGATCTTCACTACCAATATGATATGCTATAATAGCACTTGGCAAGATAATCAAAGGAAGAAGCATAACCCATATTTTTGCCTTTGGTAATGAAGAAGGCAATGATCTTAGCCCACAAGTCAATCATCAGGTTGAAAACCAAAAAATAACTATTCATACAATGGAAAGGGAGGTAACGCCACTGGAAAGTGATAGTAGTTAGCTCCTATTGGTAAGTAAAAAAAAAAGAAGGTCTTAGGGTACCAAAGTAAAGGAGGGAAGGGAAATGGCTCACAAAGATTAGGATTGGCTGTAACAAGGTCTGCAGACTCCCTTACTACCTTTGAATGTGATATAGATGTGAATATATTGTTGTAGATTGATTGAGAAAAATGGAGATATGGTAGAAATGACAAGATTTAAAGTGTATAAACAAAGTTGGATGAAAACAAATTTTCTATGATCTTAAGAGGATGAAATTAAGCTTGGAATAGTTGTTTGATTATCGTGATAAGAATTTATGATTTAGTGTAAGAATATTTATGTATAATTGAGATTAGAATTTCATAATGGTTAGGCCTCTATTGTTGGATCCCGTTTCCGAAATCCAACTCGAACCAAAACCATAACACTTACAAACTTGCTTTGATACCGTACATGCTGGGCCCCATTTTCGAAACCCAATTTAAGAACAAAATATCATCATACTGAAGCGTGGCTCCTTGGAATCTTTTCTTGCTCTGCTGCCAACATTAGGGGCCCTAATCACGGAGTCCAACCATTGAACCATGAAACGTGGCGTGACCCAAAGAAATCGTGAAGCTTAAAGTCTCATAACGTTTCTATGTTCCTTTTTCCATAACACATCGCACTTATATTTATAACTAAACAATGATACAACAATTCACTATCAAAAAGATTCATATCCAATCCATAGATTTCTCAAGGAAACCAAATTTCTACTTAACCTGATCCATACTCAATGTATTAACATCAAAAGAATA
Organism: Erythroxylum novogranatense; assembly: GCA_029891385.1. Lineage (NCBI taxonomy): Eukaryota > Viridiplantae > Streptophyta > Magnoliopsida > Malpighiales > Erythroxylaceae > Erythroxylum > Erythroxylum novogranatense. The sequence goes on from CM057224.1 coordinate 6,716,480, forward strand.
GAATCTTACAAGCTTTAATGGCATTCCATACCGCCATACAATATCAATATCAAAATCCGAATATACAAAATATATAGATCCCAAAATTTCCAATACCAATCTAACTTAAAACAATACAATATGTACACATGCTGTCGGACCCCGCTCCCGGAGCCCAACTTTCGTAGTCTTGAAGCCTTGCGCTAAATTTATTGCAGTGCTATTCGCTGCTGTTCCATAAAAGTAATGAGTGCACACTACCTAACCATCAAAATTACTTATTGACTTGTTCATATCAATTGTACCTTAAAACCTCATGTTCGCATAGAGGCAAGAATCACCTTAATCGGAGTCATATAACTCAAGATATACCCCAAAAACCTAAAAGGGTTTATACCGGGATCATGCTCTCTCAACCGACCTTTAACTTGCTTTTATTCAAACATTTTCAATTTAACTCAAAATGCTACAAATTTTCATATGGAGAAAGATACATGTCTTAGGAATCTACTGGTTCAAACTTCACCTCAATTGGAGGTCGGAAGAAGGAGTTATGACCCGACACACTCAACGTGTTCATGTTCTGATTCCTATCGAACATGTTTTGGCGCAAATGCCATAACTTTCACTATAGATGTCGGAATGATTTCGTTCTTGGACGGTTAGAAAGTATACATCTAGACCTACAACTCATATTAGAGGCCTAAAAATGAAATTCGGACTCTAACTGGGTCGCGCTCGCGAGGAAGAGACGAACAGAAAGTTTAGGCTCTTCTGATTTTTCTATGGTCGCGCCCGCGAGGTGTGGATCTCGCGCCCGTGAGGAAGAAATGACCAGAACAATGAGATTTTTCCCCCCAAGCCTCTTAACTTTCACCCATGCTTTCTAACTCATTCCTAATACCAATTATACTTGTAACTTTGCAAGATTCACTCACTCTACTACTAAAATACTTCATAACAACTTTAAACATCAAACTTACTTTATCATTCAATCAATTCTTGATTGAATTGCCCATCAAATTCTAAGAGAGTCTAAATTCAAATGGAAGTTACTGGACAATTTTTGGGAAAATTGGACAGCACCTCCCCTATTTTATTCCTAACCCAAATCTTCAATCTAAGGCTATAACCTGCATAACAACTCAATATTCAAGGGCAACAACACACTCTTAGCTTTCTAATCATATCTAACTATCACACAATTACATTTCCCCCTTTCTTGTCAAATTCATTCATTCAATCACAACTCTATACACATCTTCACTTGAACTAAACATGCATTTCTACCCACATGGATTTCAAAGCCATTTCATGCAACTTTGGATGCTATGCTTAAACATGATAATAAATGGTTTTGAGAAACCATGATAAATCGTAATTCATGCATTTCATTCACATTCAAAACAAGTAGCTTACAATGCTTTAGTGGGCATTTCAAGCCCTTTTACAACTTGGCCAAAATATACTTCCAAAATGCTACTATTTTCTTAAAATGCATCTAAAGCATTGTTTACAACAAATGATTTGAAATACATCAAAAACAAAATCTTGGAGTATGCCTTTTATGCTCATTCCTCGAGATCGTGCTCTTCACCTGGAGATGGGACGGGAAGGTGAGGGTGAACTTTCGCTCGTGGGTAACACGTTTATATTTATACTACTAAGCTGAATCTATTCATTACTCATACCGTTGGCAATATTCTCGTCAACAATTCATACAACTTGCATTTCATAAATTCATCAAGCTAAAAGCATAATTTCATGATTCATGCATTCATCATTCTTGCAAACATATGCTAACACGTAAAGACACAGCTGATGGTTCGAAAAGTCCACGGGTTACTGATGAGCTACACAAGTGTAGTCATATCTTTGAGAGTCCAAAAGGAACATCCTTGCCACAATCGGGCGGCCGGCGAAGGCTATCTTGGTCGGCGTGCACGTGACTTTCTTGGTGGACTTAACTAACCCACATAACCTGAATTTCATGCATAAAAGCTGGACTTTTCTTGTCCACTAGCTGATTTTCTGAAAATGGATTTTCATGCAATCAAATATGTTGGACCCACCCCCACCGTAGGTGTTTGCGAGTTATCTTTGCGGCGAGTGTTCTTGGGTTATCTGTGACATCACCTTAATCGATATTGTCCTCTTTGGTCGTGGGTGAGCCCGACTGAACCCTTGACCTCGAGGTTTATAAGCTTCCACATGCTAGCCTCTTACCATTTGGCTAAGTTAGCCAAATGGTAAGAAAGCGGCATGGAAGCTATAAACCTCGAGGTCAAGTGGTTCGAGTCGGGCTCACCCATGACCAAAGAGGACAATATTGACTGTTGATGTCATGTATCTTCAAGAACACTCGCCCAAAGATAACTCGCAAACACCTACTGTGGTGAATCAACGATAAAAGCTTAGCCAAATGGTAAGAGGCGAGCATGTGGAAGCTATAAAACCTTAAGGTCAAGGGTTCGAGTCGTGGCCTCACCTCGACCAAAGAGGACGATCTTGATTAAGTTGGATGCGGCGGTATAACCCATGAAACACCGCCGTGGTATAACATGCAAACACACTGCTGGGTGGGAAATATTAGCCAGTGTGGGGGTGGGGTCCAACATTAAAAGGCGTAGCCAAATGGTAAGAAAGCGAGCGTGTGGAAGCTATAAAACCTTGAGGTCAAGGGTTGAGTCGTGGCCTCACCCTTGACCAAAGAGGACGATCTTGATTAAGTTGGATGCAGCGGTATAACCATAAACACCGCCGTGGTATAACCCGCAAACACACGCTGGGTGGGAAATATTAGCCCAGGTGTGGGGGGTGGGGTCCAACAAAATAGCTAATTTTCTGGAAAATGCTTTTCATGCTTAGCTCAAATGTCATAATCTCACTAATATTCATGCCCATTCAATTCATGACTTTATCAAGTAATGTCAAGCAATGTCATATACTGTCAAATTCTCATATAATGACATTCATACATCTATTATACTCAATCAAATCATCACAAAGAAATTTGAAAGAACATAATTTCTTTAATTAAGGTAGTATTTATCACTTACTAGCATAAAGATAAAAAATGAAACCCACCTTAAATCCTTGCTTAAACTTGCCTAAGGAAGTTCCTCCTCTTGTTCTTCTCCTCTTTCTTTCCCTTCTTCAACCATAACAAGAAAATAACCCTATATCAACATAGGGTTTCAAAATCGATAAACCCAATAAACCTTAATCATGAAATTAACCCTAGAATCACTAAACCCACTTCATTTCTAAGCTTTTCAAACCATAACCCAAGCAAAATCTCAAACTAAAAATCATAACTTACCTTGAATCTCTACTTAACCAAGTGATTTCTTGGTTCAAAGTGAAGCTTAGACTCTCCTCTATGCTTTTCCTTCTTGGACTTTCTTAAAAAAAAAATTCTTAAACCTCTTGGAAAGTCAAACCCTAGCCAAGCCTCTTCTCTTTTTCTCCTCTTCTCTCCTCACCACCGAAAATTCCTCTTCTCCCTCTCCAATTTCGTGACTTCCCTCTTCTTTCTCTAAAATCCTACTCATTTCCTTCCCCTTTTATACTCCTACTTACTCACTTAAGCCCATAGGTCCAAGCCCAACTTACTTTCTCCTCTTTTCTTCTTATTTCCTCTTTAAACCACTTAAGCCCATCTATCTTTTAGGCCCACCTTATTCTCTTAATTCCTCCTTCTTCTTTTACTTCCCTACTACTACTTGCTTAGGCCCATACAAGCCCATTGCATTTAATCTTAACCTAACTAACCAACTACACATTAAATGTTATTAACTCTTACCTAACTTATTACTTAATGTTATCTAACTTAATCAATTAATGTTACTTACTCATTTAATGTCATATGCTATTTAATGCTATCATATTTAACTTTTATCATCTCAACTAATGCTAACTCAATTACTTAATTAGTCTAATCATGCCAAATAAAAAAAAATTTTTGGGGCTAACACATGCAAACAAAAACCTTCACTTCCCCTCACCCGATCTTCTTCTCATCACTTGTGGATGGGAATGAAGGGGGGGGGGGGGTGAGCTTATAGCTCGTGGGTAACAGGTTTACAACAAAGCATAAGCAAAACCGTTGAAAAGTTCATTTGTTATACAAAAGTCATAATAAGTTCATAAAACGCTTTGCTCCCAAATTCTCAGTCAAATCTGAAATTTTGAGTTCAAACTCGTAGTTGAAAAGTGTCATTACCTTCTCAAAACTCATAGTGAAAAATGTTATCACATCAACACAACATGTTCATTCAATCATCAATACAAAATGCTCAATTTATGCACATACTTGACAATTCATAGATGCAATGCACAAACAAACGGCTCGAGAGTTCCGTGGAACGAAACGGATAAACCAAAGTTTATACCATGAACAAAATGAGTCCGATTTCTTAGGATCTCATGGCCTCAAGCGGGCAGCTGAGAGAAGGCTATACGTTGACGTGCACGTGACTAGCGAAACGTTCTTCTCTCGCCCAAACAAAAGCACATAATCATGCTCAAATCATTTTGTCAATGCTTTTTGTGCTCTTTTCTTTCTTTTCCGAATATACAAAATGCCACGAATTTTTCAAGACATAACAGAAAACATTTCAATGCATTCCAATCTTTATTTTGAAATTCATCAGAAAGTTCATATGCTGAAATATGTAGCAATTTTGCAAATCATTCAATAGAAACAAAACGATATTTATGAAGTAATTGAAATCATTCTTGATTTGGGAGAAAACTTTAGTGGCTCATTACTAAATTATAAACATGAAACCCAGCTGAAATCCTTGCTCGGATACATGCTTAAAAGATGCCTCTCATCTTGATCCTCTTGCCTTCCTTGCTTCCCTTTATCAAATACAAAATTCCCATTCAATAGGGATACAATTTGAGGGTCCAAATATTGTATACTCATAAATTCTAGAAGCTCAAACTCTTCTAAAAGTTCAAACATTCGGGTCAATTTTCTATGATCACTACAATCAAGCAAATGACAACATCTGATAATATTCTTTTTTAGAGAAAGTTTCCCATTGTCTTAAGTTTCTAATGACTCCACAATAATTCAATTTAGTTAAAAACCAGAAAGTTATACTCCAACCATAATGGGACTATCCTTATGTTGAAACTAAAATTTATACTCAACTTCCATCCAAAAATTGAGATTTATAATGACTGAATTAAAACTTCTTTTCTTCATAAAACTTGTATCCCTTTATCTCTAGTCCACAATGAATCAAAAATCACCTCATTTGGACTTCTATAGCATAAGATATGCTCAAAATACCAAAATTCACCTATGCTGGAAATCGGGGGACTCGTTGCGACGAAGGCCACGCTCGTCGAGACGAACGACCCGTATTCGCCGGGACGAATGGCCCTCGCACGTTGGGACGAACACAAATTCCTACATTGAGACGTGCACAGGTTCTGGAGAACGTCTCTAAACCCGATTTTTCCAGCATTTTTCCACTTCAATCCTTCCCTTAAGCACATGCAACACATCTAAACCTTGATTCAAGTCTCATACTACATTGTTAACCCATTAACACCTTAAAAACAGTCACAAAATCAACGACCCAAGGATTCTAACCATTTTTCCCCTAACCCTTTCAAGAACCGATTCTACCTCATGCAAAACTATTCTAGGGTTTAATCTAACCATAACAAGATAACAAGAAACTAAACTTACCAGGAATGTCCCGAATCTGTCAAAATCCCTTAGGAATGCAAAACCTTATTTTTTTCTCTTCTCCCCCCTTACGCTCACGACACTCTCCTTCCTTCTTCTTCCCTTTCCCTTTCTTTTCTTTCTTTCTTCTAATTTCTATTCTTAAATAAAGTGAAATGTCCATTTTGCCCCTTTCATTTAAGCCTTAAGCCTTATAACCTTAAGTGCCATGACAAAAATGTCCTTATGCATTCCTACCACTTTTAATACAACCAAATCATATAGTAAATCCTACTAACATTTTCATAACAAGTAGATCCAAAATTTTATCCATCAGACCTCATAATTCACTTAGATCATGCTCAATTTAACAAGAAAAATTCAGGGGACAACATCTATAACTCTGAATTGATTGAGGATATACATATGGAAGATGAAATAAATGAAAATAGGAAGATGAGATAGAAATAAGGCGAGAATAAAAGGGGAATGAAGTAAACATGAATGACTTTACATGAGATGAATGATATATAGTGAGGAGAAAGTTAGAAATGCATATAAGATAGGATTTTATATATGAATGAGATTAAGAAAAAGATGATGAATTAAATGAGTAGAGCTTTGAGAGTTAATACAATCAATATGGTAGTTGAATTGTTATGAAATGATGTAGCATTAGAAGAGGTAAATTCTAGAAAATTGAGTAAAATAGATGTTAGTATATGTTAATGTGAGGAAGAAATAAGGAAGTAAGGGCAGGGCACGATCGTGGCTTCACCCCATGACCGTGGCCTGACAAAAATAAGTTTCTGTCATGATCGTGGCAGGGATACCCTGATCGTGGGCAAGAATAAAGAGAGAAATGTTGTTTAAGATCAATTGAGATCAAAGTATTATTATTGTAAGATATAAATGTAGCGCCCCCTTACCGTAGGGTACGCACCGAGACGGCCGTAGGTCGTTCCGATACATAACCCACGATGAGGTTGCACTACGAACGATCATTTCTATAATCCACATGGCATCAACAAATATAAAGTGTAATATCAAAATTACTAAATTTTAAAACCGAAAGATTTCCATTTCATAAACCCAAAACAGAATTTACAATTCTATCAGTTTCCACAGTCTATACATATATTCTCAAACGGAACTGATATAACAATCCAAACTAGGTCATCCACAAAAATCATTCCAACTGACCGACCTGTGTGCCATGACTTCTCTTGCCAACGCGCTCACACGACAAGAAAAGTCTATCTCAGGAGCTAGGGGTCTACTCTATCAATCCTGAAAAATAGATGCAATTTTGGGTGAGTTTTGCGAACTCAATGAGAAACCATCATCGATGGTTCACCCAATTCATGCATTGCGCAAAATTGCGCACAGATTAACACAATAACACATTCAGAACAGCAATAGGAACTTCGCTAAATAGTTATCACACATACACATTTAACCCATTTCCAAATTCACAGCCCAATCAGATACTTAATGCATGATGTTTTTCATTTCATTTCAGTGTTGGGACTGGGCATCAGTGCTGTCCCATTTTCGGGCACATTAAATAGTAATCGCGTTTTAGGGGAAGGAGAGCCCTCTGGGAATACACTACGGCCCACGCGCATTAGGGATAGGAGAGCCCTCAGAGTATGCACTATTCCCTTTCGGGCCTTAGGGCCCTTTTCACAGTGGTTGAGCTCATAGCTCCGATCAGTAATTGCTCCAGTCACAACTGTTAATTACCAATTTCTGATCATGCCTAGCATGCGTTCACAATTACACAGTAACACATTTCACTTAACAGTATTTATCTAATTCAAACAGATCATTCACAGACAGTTCATGCAGAGCATTTAACACATCAGAAATTATGGAACCAACTAGGTTACTCACCTCTGAACTTCCGAGCTATTGCCGGGAAGTCTCAGCTATGTCGGAGGATTGACGTTCCACTTGCACCTCTAAAACAAATCAGAATAATCAAATATTACTAATTGTACGATTTCAGAAATCAATAATGGACATGCAGCGATTGAATCGTATACTATACATGTTTATGACATTCCCGATCCTATTTCCGAATCTTCCCTATTTAGCTCTTCCACTCTAATTCATAGCAATTCCTAATACCATAATTCAATTAACTAATTTTCGAAATCCCAAGAGTCAAATTCTAAGGCATAGGAATTATCTTTAAATCGAATTCAAATTCACTATTCAATCGACATCCGATTTCGAGAACCATCGAAATAAATTCCGAAATTCCATTCTTATTAATTGCAATTCTTAGTCTCTAAATCACAATCAATCAATAACCAACTCATTAGGAATTAAAATCTCAAAATCATCACTCAACCAAATCAATTCATTTTCGGAGAATTGGGGTCCTCGCCGCGGCACAAGATCGCTCGCCGCGGCGAGACCACCTCGCCCACGTCACGACGCAAGCTCTTTTCTCTCCCTGCGGCGTGTCCTCAACTGCTCGTCGCGACGTGCGAAAGACAAGCACTCACCACGACGTGCGCCTTCGCTCGTCGCGGCGTGTTTATCACACGTCGTGACGTGCAAACCCAGAAACACGCCCAAAACCCAGAATTTCTCAGATCTGCTGATTTTTAATTCAACCAACTCTTTACAAAACACTCCCAAACAACTCCAAACACTAAACACAACTCATCTCTAACCTCAATTCCATCAAATATTCATTATTCCTCAAATACCCAAATCAAAACCAACAAATTTCTCAAAACTCACATCATCCGAAATTCATAAATTTCTAAACAATTAATAACTTTAATCAATGATCAAATCAAACTATCTAAAACATAAAGAAGTAAAAACTTACTTGATTCAAGCCTTCAAATCTTCTCAAATCACCAAGAAACTCCAATCTCCAAGCTTAAACACACCCACGGTTTTCACCTCTAACAACACCAAACATTTTCTTCTCCAATTACAAGCTTAGAGGATGGATTAAAGGTGAAGAATGGAACAATTAGCAAGAAGGGAATAGAAGAAATGGGTAAGGAGTGATCCACGAAGAAGAAAGAAGGAGAAATGCAAATTTTCTTTAAGAAGGGAGCAAGCAATCGTGGAGAACAAATTCAAAGGTAAGGGTTTGTAAACTTAAGACTTAAGGCTAGGGCATGTTTGGCAATTCATTTGCCACATGTCCAAATCTTAGGGTCTAACAATCCAATTCTTATTATAATTTCTCCCAATTTTGCAATGACTATGAATAATAAATCCTAAAATCATAACTCAAATTATCTCATGCCAAATGTCAATCAATTTCAAAACCGGAATCTAATTTATCAGTCTTTAGGTCAATTTTCCGGTCCAGACATGTAACTCCAAAAATTCCAGAAAAATTCCTATAAATCCCCAACAATATAACACACATGACCTTATACTCCAATTTCAATTTTTCAAACCTCTAGAATTCAATTTTCACTCCAATTCTATAGCCAAAACATAATCTGTGCAGTTATCACCCAATTTTTCAAATTACACAATTATATCGGGAATATGTCATACATGTTTGTACCCTCATATGTTTGTGCAACACTAAACATTTATCAATAAATATAGAGCAAATGCATGTGCAAATCAATACTATACATGCACTCGATCCTAATCCATCCTCATTACCAATATGGCCATCACATCGGTAATGGGATGCTACAATTTTTCCCTCCTAATAAAAATTTTGTCCCAAAATTTCTTACCTGACTGATCGAACAAGTGAGGGTACTGCCTCCTCATGTGCTCCTCAGTCTCCCAAGTCACCTCCTCAGTGGAGTGGTTCTTCCAATGGACTTTCACCAATAGAATCACCCGGCTCCTCAACTACTTAATCCGAGACCCCACAATCTGAATCGGCTCGTCTACATAGCTCAAATTATTGGCCACTTCAATCTCCTGAGCCAGAATCACATGGGTCGGATCTGAACGATATCTCTGGAGCATACTTACATGGAAAACTTCATGCAACTGCGACATCTCACTCGGAAAAGCTAATCTATAAGCCAATGGTCCTATCCTCTCTAGGATCTCATAAGGACCAATATACCGAGGACTCAACTTGCCCTTTCGGCCAAATCTCAGAACTCCTCTCCACGGAGACACTTGGAGGAACACTCTATCTCCCACACTGTACTTCATCTCTCTCTGATGCTGATCCACAAAGCTCTTCTGTCTATCCTGAGCCGCCTTAGTGCGACTCCGAATCAACTGTACCTTATCCACAGTATCCTAAATCAGCTCAGGACCCTCTGTTAGTAGTGTGCCCTAGGCCAATGAACATTTGTGATTCATGTATTAACATTATAATTTGTTAATAATATATTATGAGGTATTCATTTTATATATGCATGTATTTCATTTATGTAATGTGATTTACATTCCATGAATGGTATTAAACTTATGTCATCAAGTATGTGACTTGATAGTAAAACCATAAGTGTTATAATACTATTCTAAATCGTCCTAGTCGATCATTATTGGTGGAACAATAATGAATTAAGGCTAGTATGTGTTCTGATTGATGATCACGTTTTACTGATCATGGATATGAGATATCAAATCAGAAACATAAATATATATTAGAGAACATATATTGGACCGACCCAAAAAGAGAATACTACATGGTTTCATGTCATTAGTGATTCTTAATATGGTTTGACTTTAGTCCTTTGACCTGAAGTCATCATGGTTCCCTACATGAGGAATTCGGTGTTTTGATATTAGACTAAGTTATTTTTAACCGAATAACAAATAGTCTTATGTTGGACATCAAATGAATCATGCGGAGGGATGTGAATGACGTAGATGGGATTTGTACCTCTCTTAAATAAGAGAGATAGCATTTGGGCCTCTTGATAAGTGTGACTGAAAAAATGCATGGCCGTGCTCAAATGAATTGTTGAGGAGTCATCAATGTCATTTGTTATAATCAGTCAACTTGGGGATCAAGAAACTATGATTAATCAAAGGTTGACATGTACCATGCCTTGTGATTAATCTTGATATCGTGTTACAAAAGGACTGAGCTTATAACTATGGTTACAGGTTAAATCGGATTATCGATCCGAATTTGATTTGGGTAGTCATAATGTCTTGCTAGAGGCCGCTTATGACTTATGGGTCTTGAAGTGTGATCAAGCCCATTGCCAACATCAAATGAGCCTAGAGGGTCGCACACAAAGAGTTATGTGATCTGGGCTTATTCTCTTGGGCCTAATTTATTAGGTGTTGAATAAATATATTTAGATATATTTATTGGGCTAGATTTAATTAAGTTGTCAGGCTTTTATTATATATGATATAATGGGCCGAAACTTAATGGGGCCTAGATGGGATTAGGGTTTCTCTATAAATAAAGAAGCTTAGGTCTCATTAGGTTAAAAGAAAAAAAAGACGAAACCCTAGCCCCCATCCAAGAGAAAGATTGGGCGACGTTCAGAAGTGTTTCAGGACGTGCTAGCACACTACAGCCGCAGCCCGGATCGTGCATGCTCGTGTGGATACCGGTAGAGGGCATTAGCGATTTGCAGTGTCTTGGAATCTGAAAAGAAGCAATCCACCCATGAAAATAAGGTATTTTTGTTAATCCTTCGTGTTTTCGATTATACGTGATGTTCTTGTATGGTCTTTTTCCGCAACGTATTGTGAATACTCGGACCGTACGCGATCCAACAGTGGTATCAGAGCCAGGTTTAATCGTTAATCTTGGATTAGAGACTTGATTATGATTGTTGATTTGTGTTTGATGCTTCGGAACACGACAAAGTATGTGGAAATTGTTTCTGTTTTATGTATGTCGTGTTTTGGAAATTGTTTCTCGAAGCTAGAAATTGTTTCATCGTTGATGCATGATCTGGATTTTGTTCTATGCGCATATATGGTGATTAATGGGTTTCTGAAATCCTTGTTATTCGATGAATGTTTTGTGTCGCTTCTAGAAATTGTTTCCTCTGCCGCGTCCTAATCTACTGATTATACACAATCTGTTTTAAACAAAAGCATGAATGAGTTTGTGCGTTTAATTGAAGTCATGTAATCAAATTTTTGGGGTTTATTGATTCTCTCTTTTTGCAATTACATCTGGGATTGTTAAATGATGCATGTCTTAAGGATTTAGGGTTTGTCGAAACTCTTTATATTGGTTGCCTTGTTAGAAATCCCCGATTTTCTGAAATCCCTATCTTAAGCATTTGTATTTTCTGGGAATTGTTTCCAGAATCTATGTTTGTGTTCTTTTGATTTTGGATTTATTGATTGTGAATGCTGCTCTCTGTGTTTTTTCTCTCTCCTTTGTATTGTGTTTGCATTTTTTTCTGGGTTATTTTCTTTGATCTGCATTTTCTCTATGGATTCTGGAAAATCGATGGGTGGGTAACACCCATCGACAAGTGACGCGACACCATCGTTAGATGATGGTGTCGCCAGCGACGATGGCATCTCCAGTGATGCCATGGGCTGCGAAAACCGTCAGTTGGAGACCCGATGGTTGAAGCTTCACATTTTCCTTGGAGATCCGACGGTTGTGCGTGCGACGTGGGGTGCAGTTCAACATGGTTGTGGAAACGTGGGAGTAGTGGAAGAAACATCCAGAAGAAAAGGAGAGAGAAAACATGGAGAGAGAGGGAAGAAGGTTGGGGAAGACGACGGGCGCGTGTCTCCAGGAGCATGGACATGCTCCACGAGTGCCAGCTCTGGCGCGTGCAGTGCACGCGCCAGACGTTGCCCCCTTCCGATTTTAATTTTTAAAAATATGTTTTAAAATTGTTTTAAAACCCTAATTTCTCTTTATTAATTTAGTAAAGATTAAATTAATAAATACTCTAATAATAATAAAAGGTGTTTTATTAAAATTTGAAAATTGTTTTCAAAGGATTATTTATTAGGAAAGGGTTTTTGGAATTTAATTTAATTTTTCAAGAGTTGAATTATTAAGTTAAATTTTTTCAAATCAACAATTAGAATCAAGCCAAGGTTGTAACAAGCATTTTGTAATCTTCCATAATTCTTTACAGGATTAATAACCTTCATAATGTACTAAGAACTACCCTCATCGTAATTTTAAGTTTATATGCCTTCCATAAATCTTTACCAATGTTTATCTCTAGCTCATCCTTATGTGGGTTTTTGCCAAAGCAAGGAATATGGGGATTATTTAGGGAAGATGTAGCACCCCCTTACCGTAGGGTACACACCGGGATGCCCGTGGGTCGTTCCGACGCATATCCCACAGCAAGGAAGTGCTACTAACGAAAACAATCACTAAACACTCGCATGGCATCAATAAAATTAAACCGCATAAGCAAATCACTAAAATTTAAAACCATAATATTTCTTTCATTTCAAAATATCAATCCAAAATATAGACCAGTCTATCAGTCCCCTACAGGCTAAATACAACAATCCAAAAAGGGAAACTGATACAAACGTCTATATTAAGATCATCCCAAAAATTGACTCAGCTGATCGACCTGTGATCGATCGCTTCACTTGATCACGAACTCTCACGGCAACAAAATCTATTATGGGAGCTAGAGTCCTACTAACGCTGTCCTGAAAAATATATTGCAATGTTGGGTGAGTTTGCGAACTCAGTGAGAAACCATCATCGACGGTTCACCCAATTCATGCATATACTTATAATATACCACATAGATATATATTAACACAATTTAGAACATTATAGGACAATTTACACATTTTAGAACACTGTAAACACTTTACACATTTATACTATGCCATAGCTCAGACATATTGATTCACAATTAGCACATATCACACGTGTTCACAATTTCACTACACAGTCAGATGCATAATGTACGCAAATTCTCATTTTATGACATTGTTGTGACTGAGCGTTAACACTGTCTCGATCCGGGCACTTTTCACATTAATCACTTTTTCGGCAAGTAGGAGAGCCCTCAGCGTATGCACTACTGCTCACTCACATTATGAATAGGAGAGCCCTCTGGGTATGCACTATTTCCTTTTTGGCCTTAGGCCCATTCACTGATTTTGAGCTTAAAGCTCTGATCACTAAGCTCCAGTCATAACTGTTAAATTTACCGCTTAAAATCATGCCTAGCATGCACTCACATTACACAGTCACTAACGCACGTATATACCACTCTACTTGATTCATCGCATTCAGAACACTACTCATAATTCGATACACTAATTCACAATCTCATGCACTCACATTAGCACAAACAATAACATATATCTCGCTCAATTCCATTTATCACATTCAGCACATATAGTCACAATCTCAGTACATTTATTTCATATATATAACAACCACATGGTCAACAATTTACACATTCACAGCACATTTTATCACACAAAGATTGAGGAACCAACTAGGTTACTCACCTGTAACTTCCGAACTACTGCCTGGAAGTCCCAGCAATATCCGTGGACTGTCGATCCAATGACGCCTCTATAACAATTCAAACGAATTCTCATCACTATATGCTCAATCAATTAAATTCACTAATGCACATGTCTTAATTCGAAGGTATATGAGACATGATCATGATTTTCTAGCGCTCTACCCCAATTCGCTAACTCTCGCTTCACAACCAAAATTCACTATTTACTAGGTCCATAATATCCCTTGATTTCATAATTCTCAAATTTAAACTCAAATTAATCAACACATAACCCTTAGGTTACACTAGGAACTAAAATTGATTCACTTTCGATAATCGCTTTCTCGTTAATTAAAATTTGAACTCTCAATCTTTACCTCAATTGTAGACCTCTTTCTCTAGATTATAACGAATCAAGAATCACCTCAATTGGAGGTCTACATTAAAAGTTATGCCCTAAAAACCCGAATTAATGTTATCTCAATTTTCTGTCCCTCGCCACGGCCTACAGTCTCTCGTTGTGGCGCACAAGGGACGCTCGTCGCGGCGTGGCAACTCTCGTCGCGGCGTGCAACTCTTCGCGCCTCGCCACGACGTCCACGAAGGAGCTCACCGCGGCGTGAAATCCATTCGCTCGCCGTGACGTCTCCTGCTGCTCGCCGTGACGAGCACGCTTTATCTCGCCGCGGTGTGGCCTACTCCAGACGTCGCGACATGTGACCAAACTTCATCTTCTCCGATCGCCATTTCCGCCATTTTTACTCAATCAACCTCCATTAAACACATTCACCTACCCTATCTAACTCATTTAATACCATAAATGCCATAAATAACCATAAAACAACATTAAACACAATAAACTTACCAAATCGAAGAATCGATCGAAAACCCTAAAATCTCCAAATCGTCTGAAACTCCTCCAAGCTCTAACAATCACGGTTTTCACTCTCAAATCTCAACCATCAACATCTTCCCCAAGAGTCAGCTAGGTCTCGGGCACAAGGAAGCAACAATCACACTGAAGAAGCAAAGGTCGGGAGGAAGAGTCGAAGATCAACGAGAGGAAGAAGAAATTTGGAGAAAAAGGGAAAAAGCTTTGCTCTGATTTTTCAAACCTAAGATATATATATATATCAAGGGTTGATTTTCAACCTTATAGATCAATAATCCTCAATTTCATTTACTTTCAGTCTCAAATTTCAATGGCTCATCACAATAATTCTTAAACTCGCAAATCTAAAATTTCAAGCCATTAGCCACTCAATTTCGGTACCGGAATCTAAAATCAGTCTCTAGGCCAATTTCACGGTCCGAACACATAACTCTAAAAATTCTGAAAAAATTCCTAAAATTCCTCAAAAATGCAAAACACTCACTCTCATACTCAATTTTCAATTTCCGATTCTCTAACATTCAATTCTTGCTCTAACTCAATTATACAACTCAAATTATCTCTTAATTCACTTTAAATCATGTCTAACTAAAATTTTTCAAATTCTCAAATTCTCAATCAAATCACAATCTAACCAATTCGACTAATTTAACTCTTCAATTCAATTTATTCCTCAATTCTCAATAACTTAATTTCCACTCAACTCTAATCTTCCAAACCTAATAAATCATATCTAACATAATTATCTCAACACTCACAATTCAACTCATAAATACAATTAAATGCTGGAACAATCATGAATGCATGTCACTTTGTATGTATGTGCAATTAACTCATTTATCACTGATGCAGAGGCAAACTATACGTGCAATTCAATTATGAATGCACCCAACACTCAATCCATCCAAATTACCGATATGCCACCACATCGGTAACGGGATGTTACAATTCTCCCCTCCTAAATAAAAATTTCGTCCTAAAATTTCATACCTGACTGGTCGAACAGATGAGGGTGCTGCCTCCTCATGTGCTCCTCAGTCTCCCAAGTTGCTTCCTCTGATGAGTGGTTCTTCTATAGGACTTTCACCAATGGAATCGCCCTGCTCCTCAATTGCTTAACCCACGATCCAATAATCTGTACTGGCTCCTCAACATAACTCAGATCACTCGCTATCTCAATCTCTTAGGCTGGAATCACATGCGTCGGGTCTAAGCGGTATCTCCGGAGCATACTCACATGAAACACATCATGCAATTGGGACATCTCACTAGGCAACGCTAATCTATAGGCCAACGTTCCAATCCTCTCAGTAATCTCATATGGACCGATATACCGGGGACTCAACTTGCCCTTACGGCCAAATCTCAGCACTCCTCTCCAAGGTGAAACTCGGAGGAACACTCTATCGCCCACACTATACTCCATCTCTCACCGATGCTGATCCATATAACTTTTCTGTCTATTCTATGTCACCTTGATGCGACTCCGAATCAAGCTCACTTTATCCACTGTATCCTGGATCAGCTCGGGACCCTCGAGCATCCTCACACCCTCTTCATCCCAGTAAAGAGGTGATCTACACGGTCTGCCATACAAGGCCTCATACGGTGCCATCCCGATACTGCTCTGGTATTGATTATTATACGCAAACTCAACCAGAGCCAAGTACTGATCCCAAGCACCTCTGAACTCTAATACACAGGCTCTCAGCATGTCCTCAACAGTCTTGATCGTCCTCTCACTCTGCCCATCTGTCTGTGGATGAAACGCTATACTAAAATTCAACCTCGAACCCAAAGCTGACTGCAGGCTCCTCCAGAACCTCGAAGTAAATCTGGAATTCCTATCTGATACAATCGATACTGGGACCCCATGCAGTCGCACAATCTCTGCCACATACTTCTGGGCCAACTGATAGAGAGTATTATTCTCTCGCACAGGCAAGAAGTGAGCCGATTTGGTCAATCGGTCCACTATGACCCAGATCACATCATGCTGCCTCGACGTCTTAGGAAATCCTATAATGAAATCCATAGTAATCCGTTCCCATTTTCACTCTGGAATGGGTAACGAATGCAATCTCCCAATTGGGGCCTGGTGCTCAGCCTTAACCTGCTGGCACGTCAAACACCTAGAAACGAACTCTGCCACTTGCCTCTTCATACCTGGCCACCAGAAATGTAACTTAAGGGTATTATACATCTTGGTAACATCTGGATGCATCGCATAAGCGGCCACATGCGCCTCCTCTAAAATCTCTCATCTCAGATCATCCACATCAGGCACACACAATCTCTGACCCAACCAAAGAGTCTCATCTCTCAACTCAAAATCAGCAGTCAACCCTGATCTGACTCTATCCATCAAACTCACTAACACTTGGTCCTGATCCTGAGCTCTCCTGATCCGATCCTGCAACATCGGTCTCAGTCTTAGAGTAGCTATCAAGGCTCCATCCTGAGCCAAATCCATCTACACATTAAGCGCTCTCAACTGGATCAAACTGGGCAATCTCTCAATCTGAATCTGAGCTGCACTGATATGAGATCTCCTACTAAGCGCATCTGCCACTACATTAGCCTTCCCTGGGTGATACTCAATCGTGCAGTCATAATCCTTCAGAAGCTCAATCCATCTCCTCTGCCTTAGATTCAACTCTCGCTAACTCAACAGATATCTCAAACTCTTATGATCCGTGAAGATCTGGAACGTCTCCCCATACAAATAATGCCTCCAGATCTTTAGAGCAAACACAACTGTAGCCAACTCTAAATCATGCACTGGATAATTAACCTCGTGATACCTAAACTGTCTCGAGGCATACGCTATAACTCTCCCATGCTACATCAGAACACAACCTAACCCCTGCTGCGAAGCATCACTAAAAACCTCAAATCCTCCAGACCCTGACGGCAAAGCCAACACTGGCGCCGTAGTCAATCGCTGGCTAAGCTCCTCTGACACTCATCAGTCCATCTGAAAACCACATTCTTTCTGAGAAGTTTTGTCAAAGGGGATGAAATCACTGAAAACCCCTCGATAAACCTCTGGTAATATCCTGCTAAACCGAAGAAACTCCTCAACTCTGACACATTCCTCGGAACCTCCCAACTCCTCACTGCCTCAATATTGTGAGGATCCACCCGGATACTCTCACCAGACACAATGTGGCCTAAGAACACCACCTCATCCAGCCAAAATTCACACTTCGTGAATTTGGCATACAGCTGCCTCTCTCTCATGATCTGCAGCACAATCCTCAGATGCTCCGCATGATCCTGCCTACTTCTCGAATACACCAGAATATCATCAATAAAGACTATCACAAACTGATCCAGGTAGGGCTGAAAGACCTTATTCATCAAGGCCATGAAGGCTGATGGGGCATTAGTCAACCCAAACGGCATCACTAGGAACTCGAAATGCCCATACCTGCTCCTGAAAGCACTCTTAGGCACATCGGCCTCCGCTATCCTCAACTGATAATACCCTGATCTCAAATCCAACTTAGTAAATGTTAGGCCCCAAATTTTTGTTTTCTTGAAGTTATTAAGTATAAATTATTTTGATTTATGATTTATGGTCTAGTTTGATTTTATTGAGAATATTCATGAAAAATTTGGATTAATTGAGCTTAGTATGGAATAATGGTTATGAAAGAGTTAAAAATGTTTGAGGGAAAAATGGGTAAGTTACTAAAAGGTAAGAGGTGTTAGGCTTAGTAAGGAAGGGCATTTTAGTACATGCATGGGTTTGTAGGGCTTAGGTGGAAAGAAAGGAATTAGAAAAAGAAAAGAAAGAAGGAAAATAGAAAAGAGGAATAGAAAGGAGAAGAGAAAAAACGAAGGAGAGTGTCGGCAGTGAGAGGAGAAAGAGAAGAGAAAAAGAGGAAGCTTTCGTTTGTCGATTTTCGAAGGTTTTCAAGCATCCTTAAGGTAAGATTAGCTCTTTTATCTTAGTTTGGGATGGTTTGAAACTTAGAGTGGGTTGTATGAGGATGAAATCGTTGGTTTAGGGTTTATGGTGAGATTCGGTAGATTTGCTTGGGTTTGTGTTTTTGTTGATGATTTTGAGTTAGAATAAGTGTAGAATGGAAGTTTATGACTTGATTTATGGGTTGGTTGTGTTGTAGTAGAAGAAGGGAAGGTTTTGAGCTTGTTAATGGCGAAAACTGGGTTCGGGAAGACGAAGCTCCCGTCCGCACGTCGCGACGTGCATGAGGGCCGCACGCCGCGGCGAGCAAGAGGGCCGCACGCCGTGACGTGCGCGGCCGCATGCCGTGGCGAGGAAGAGGTCTGCACGCCATGATGTGCGAGGCCGCACGCCGCGGCAAACTGGGCCGCTCATCGCAACAAGTGGGCCTCGTCGCGGCGAGCCCGATTTTTTCAGCAGAGATTATTTTTGATGTTTTGATCATATCTTTTGCTACAGAAGTCCTTTTGGGGTGATTTTAGAGGCGTTGCGAACTAGAGAGATAGATTTACTAGTCTTATGAAGTAATGAAGTAATGAATTGGTTTCTAAGAATATGAAATTTTTGATGGAAGTTAAGAATGGAAATATTATGGTTTCAACATGAGTTTTTGAATAAGATTTTGGTTCTTATTTTAGGAGATCAAGAGAGGCAAGAGGATCAAGAGGCTCAAGAGGAAACTCATTCCTAGGCAAGAACAAGCAAGGAAATCAGGTGGGTTCATGTTTATAATAGAGTAATTAAGTACTCATTGTTTAGTTCAAATCAAGCAAGATCTCATGCATTTACATTGCATCATCCACGATCGCATTGCATACTACATTAATGATTATATTCTGCATTGTGAATTGCATTCATGATTATTGTCAAGATTTTCACAAAGGAGTGTTCTCCTTTTTATGAATACAAGTACATGAATTCAGGTTTTACGAAATACAAGACAAGCAAGATTACAAGCAAGTTTACAAGTAAGTGCCAGTTTGGCAAATAAGTTTATAAGAACATGAATTATGCATGCTTATGTGGGTTTGTGGTGTCCCTCATGATAGTCAAGTGCACATTGACTCACAAAAAGGCTTCTCCCGCCTGCCCGACTGTGGCACAGAGTTTCTCACAAGGATTCCCTCATGAAACTACGTCTACACATCAACATTTCGATGGCATGTGTAGTACGTCATGAACCCGGGACACCCAAACCATCATGTTATGTGCTATGATTTGTTATGTGCCATGCATTATGATTTGTTCAAGAATCAAGCATTTTTCAAGACAAAGACATATACATGATCAATGACTATGATTTCAACAAGTATCACGACAATGAGTTATTTTGAATATTTTTGCTTATTGCGATATTAAAAATATGTTCCCACGAGCTTTATAGCTCACCCCCTCCAATCTCCCCCATTCAGGTGATGAGCAAGAGATCGAGTGAGTCACGAGTACGGCAGCACTCTAGTTTCATTTTGTTTATTTTCAACGTTATATTGTTAGTTACATTTCAAGTGTCATTGGTTCAAGAGTGTTTTAGATTTTTGGCTCTTGAATTCAAGGTTGTAATTTGTTTGAGATATTTTAAAAGTGTTATGAAACTCATCTTTTGGAGCTTGAATGATGGATATGTTTAACAGTATGAAAGTTTCACGATGGGTCCATTGAACTTCCGATGGTCTCCTTTTCTGAATCGTTAAATTTGCATGATTGGATATGTTTATTTAAATTACATGAAAGCAGGTTTCAAGTCTATTTTCCAGCAGGCCCATTAATCTTCCGCGGGCTTTTCTTTTAAATGTTTAATCAGCACGTTTTCCGCCACGCTCTCATGTCCGATGTTGGGTTCCGGCAGCGTGGTCCAGCAGTAAACACCTGAGCTCCCTGCAACTGATCAAATAGATCATCGATTCTAGGCAGTGGGTACTTGTTCTTGACAGTCACTCGATTCAGCTGCCTATAATCGATACACAGCCTCAAAGTCCCATCCTTCTTCTTCACAAACAACACTGGAGCTCCCCAAGGCGAAACACTCGGCCTGATAAATCCCTTATCTAACAACTCCTGCAACTGAGCCTTAAGCTCCCTCAGTTCCACCGGTGCCATCCTATATGGAGGAATAGATATAGGAGCGGTACCTGGAACGAGGTCTATAGAAAACTCTGTCTCCCGATCCGGCGGCAAACCCGGTAACTCAACGGGGAACACATCTAGAAATTCCCTAACCACGGGAACATCCTGCAACCTCTGCTCAACCCTGGAATCAATCATATGAGCCAAATAGGCCTCACATCCTCCCTGCATCAATCTCAGGGCACTCAAAAAGGAAATCATCCTAGTTGGCACTGCCTGACTAATACCTCGAAAAACAACTCTAGGCTGACCAGGAGATTCTAACACAACTTCCTTGGTATAACAATCCATCACAGCCCTATGTGCAGTAAGCCAGTCCATCCCTAGAATCAGATCAATCTCTCTCAAAGACAAGACTATAAGGTCTGCTCTCAACTCTGCCTGATCAATCACTATCAAACATCCCTTACAGACCTCTCCCAACACTGTCCTACTACCTAGAGGTGTACTCACCTCTAGCCCACACTGCAATCTCTCTCTATCACAATGCAGTCTACATGCCACATGCAGGGCAATGAATGAATGAGTGGATCCAAGATCCATCAATGCATATGCTTCAAAACCAGAAATCAGAAGCATACCCGCAACAACATCTGGAGACTCCTGCGCCTCCTGCCGAGTCAAAGCATAGACTCTGGCCTGGGACCACTGCCCGCTGCTCTGTCCCTCAGACCTTACTACCGATCCCTCAGCTCGGCCTCGGCCTCTACCTCGACCTCTGAAACCAGCCAGATCTACCAGTCATAGCG
This sequence comes from Erythroxylum novogranatense, assembly GCA_029891385.1. NCBI lineage: Eukaryota > Viridiplantae > Streptophyta > Magnoliopsida > Malpighiales > Erythroxylaceae > Erythroxylum > Erythroxylum novogranatense. The sequence goes on from CM057224.1 coordinate 6,738,282, forward strand.
GACTGGGCCTCCACAGTAAAGGGACACTCTCGGAGCTGGTGGTCCATCGAACCACACTTGAGACATGCTCCTGTAAACCTCCAGCACTCCCCACTGTGCCTCCTCTCACAATACTCACACAACGGGATACTCTGACCCGAACCTCTAGCACCGCTACGACCACCACTAGCCTGAGCAAATCTACCTCTCTGACCAAATTTGGACTGTCTACCTCCTCCAGACGACCTGAAGGTCCTAGCCTGGCACTTACTCAATCCTCTACTCTCACTGTCCTGATTGCCACTCAGTCTCTTACCATTAGGGCCCTGACCAGACTTAGCTCGGCTCTGTCTCAGCAACTGCTCTATCCTCACAGCAACTGCTCTCAGTTCAACAAAGGAACCCATATCTGCTCGAGCTAACCGGGTACGAATCTTAAAATTGAGTCCGCCCTCAAATCTACGACATCTGTTAGACTCTGAAGCAATCACAGAAGAGGCATAACCCACTAACTCATTAAACTGCACCTCATAATCAGCCACTGACATCTGCCCCTGTCTCAGCTCAAGAAACTCCTACTTCTTCATCCCTAGGTAAACCTTGGGCATGAAATTATCTCTGAATGCCCGCAGGAAATCATCCCAAGTCAACAAACAGGGCATGGCGGAACTGTCCGGAATAGTCTTCCACCATCGGTAAGCCGGACCTCAAGCAAAGACTTTGCGATAATCAAACGCCTCGTAATCACAGCCCATCCGATCAAGACTCTCTCGTCCTCTCTAACCATCCTCGGCCTCGCAGGTCGGTGTTGCCGTAAGTCAATCGCCGCCACAAGAATCTATCAAACCTCCTCTCCCGCCTCACGGGAACTCGGGGAGGCAACTCATCAGAATGAGGCATAGGGGACTCTCTACTAGCTCCCACGGATCCTAGGTCAGCTGGTTGATCCACTTGATTCCCAAGAACGGATGACCTAAAACAAACAAGAATTCGATCAATTTCTGCTATTCTCACTGAAATTCAAGCCTAAAAGACACTATGCCCAAAAGATGCCAAACCATGCTCTGATACCACCTAATGTAGCGCCCCCTTACCGTAGGGCACACACCGGGACGCCCGTGGGTCGTTCCGACGCATATCCCATAGCAAGGAAGTGCTACTAACGAAAACAATCACTAAACACTCTTATGGCATCAACAAAATTAAACCGCATAAGCAAATCACTAAAATTTAAAACCACAATATTTCTTTCATTTCAAAATATCAATCCAAAATATAGACCAGTCTATCAGTCCCCTACAGGCTAAATACGACAATCCAAAAAGGGAAACTGATACAAACGTCTATACTAAGATCATCCCAAAAATCGACTCAGCTGACCGACCTGTGATCCATCGCTTCACATGATCACGAAATCTCACGGCAGGAAAATCTATCACGGGAGCTAGAGTCCTACTGACGCTGTCCTGAAAAATATATTGCAATGTTGGGTGAGTTTGCGAACTTAGTGAGAAACCATCATCAATGGTTCACCCAACTCATGCATATACTTATAATATACCACATAGATATATATTAACACAATTTAGAACATTATAGGACAATTTACACATTTTAGAACACTGTAAACACTTTACACATTTATACTATGCCATAGGTCAGACATATTGATTCACAATTAGCACATATCACACGTGTTCACAATTTCATTACACAGTCAGATGCATAATGTACGCAAATTCTCATTTTATGACATTGTTGTGACTGAGCATTAACACTATCCCGATCCGGGCACTTTTCACATTAATCACTTTTTCGGCAAGTAGGAGAGCCCTTAGGGTATGCACTACTGCTCACTCACATTAGGAATAGGAGAGCCCTCTGGGTATGCACTATTTCCTTTTGGGCCTTAGGCCCATTCACTGATATTGAGCTTAAAGCTCTGATCACTAAGCTCCAGTCACAACTGTTAAATTTACTGCTTAAAATCATGCCTAGCATGCACTCACATTACACAGTCACTAACGCACATATATACCACTCTACTTGATTCATCGCATTCAGAACACTACTCATAATTTGATACACTAATTCACAATCTCATGCACTCACATTAGCACAAGCAATAACATATATCTAGCTCAATTCCATTTATCACATTCAGCACATATAGTCACAATCTCAGTACATTTATTTCATATATATAACACTCTCATGGTCAACAATTTACACATTCACAGCACATTTTATCACACAAAGACTGAGGAACCAACTAGGTTACTCACCTGTAACTTCTGAGCTACTTCCTGGAAGTCCCAGCAATATCCGTGGACTGTCGATCCAATGACGCCTCTATAACAATTCAAACGAATTCTCATCACTATATGCGCAATCAATTAAATTCACTAATGCACATGTCTTAATTCGAAGGTATATGATGCATGATCATGATTTTCCAGCGCTCTACCCCAATTCGCTAACTCTCACTTCACAACCAAAATTCACTATTTACTAGGTCCATAATATCCCTTGATTTCATAATTCTCAAATTTAAACTCAAATTAATCAACACATAACCCTTAGGTTACACTAGGAACTAAAATTGATTCACTTTCGATAATCACTTTCTCGTTAATTAAAATTTGAACTCTCAATCTTTACCTCAATTGTAGACCTCTTTCTCTAGATCATAACTAATCAAGAATCACCTCAATTGGAGGTCTACATTAAAAGTTATGCCCTAAAAACCCAAATCAATGTTATCTCAATTTTCATCCCTCGCCGCTGCTCTAGCCTCTCATTGCGGTGCACAGGAGGGCCGCCACATGGCGTAACACCGTGCCTCGCCGCGACGTCCACGAAGGAGCTCGTCGCGGCATGAAATCCATCCGCTCGCCGCGACGTCTCTTGCTGCTCGCCGCGGCGAGCACGCTTTATCTCGCCGCGGTGTGGCCTACTCCAGACGTCGCGACGTGCGACCAAACTTCATCTTCTCCGATCGCCATTTCCGCCATTTTTACTCAATCAACCTCCATTAAACACATTCACCTACCCTATCTAACTCATTTAATACCATAAATGCCATAAATAACCATAAAAACAACATTAAACACAATAAACTTACCAAATCGAAGAATCGATCGAAAACCCTAAAATCTCCAAATCATCCGAAACTCCTCCAAGCTCTAACAATCACGGTTTTCACTCTCAAATCTCAGCCATCAACATCTTCTCCAAGAGTCAGCTAGGTCTCGGGCACAAGGAAGCAACAATCACACTGAAGAAGCAAAGGTCGGGAGGAAGAGTCGAAGATCAACGAGAGGAAGAAGAAATTTGGAGAAAAAGGGAAAAAGCTTTGCTCTGATTTTTCAAACCTAAGATATATATATATATCAAGGGTTGATTTTCAACCTTATAGATCAATAATCCTCAATTTCATTTACTTTCAGTCTCAAATTTCAATGGCTCATCACAATAATTCTTAAACTCACAAATCTAAAATTTCAAGCCATTAGCTACTCAATTTCGGAACCAGAATCTAAAATCAGTCTCTAGGCCAATTTCACGGTCCGAACACATAACTCTAAAAATTTCAGAAAAATTCCTAAAATTCCTCAAAAATGCAAAACACTCACTCTCATACTCAATTTTCAATTTCCGATTCTCTAACATTCAATTCTCGCTCTAACTCAATTATACAACTCAAATTATCTCTTAATTCACTTTAAATCACGTCTAACTAAATTTTCTCAAATTCTCAAATTCTCAATCAAATCACGATCTAACCAATTCGACTAATTTAACTCTTCAATTCAATTTATTCCTCAATTCTCAATAACTCAATTTCCACTCAACTCTAATCTTCCAAACCTAATAAATCATATCTAACATAATTATCTCAACACTCACAATTCAACTCATAAACACAATTAAATGCTGGAACAATCATGAATGCATGTCACTATGTATGCATGTGCAATTAACTCATTTATCACTGATGCAGAGGCAAACTATACGTGCAATTCAATTATGAATGCACCCAACACTCAATCCATCCAAATTACCGATATGCCACCACATCGGTAACGGGATGTTACAGAAGACATTTGAATAATGGTGCTATTCATAGGTAAAGTATGGTTAAACTTGACTAAGCTATCAAAACGGTTTTGGGCTTAGGGCATAAGATTGGGTTTTTACATACATGCAGTACATAAGATGTATTTTAACATAAGCCCATCAAGAATTACATGTGATGTAATTGAAAAGAGTTTTCTACCTAAATAACTAAGTCTTGAGTGTTAAGCCAAAGCTTTCTTAGGACTTGGTGAAATATGGATCTTGTTTTTCCCATTCTTCAATTGAGGGTTATTTATTTGAGTGGGAGCTAATACCTCATAATATATGAATGTTGACCCTTATTGCATAAATTTTGTAGATTATGACTACTCCATCCACAAACTTTTCTATGCGATCTATCTTAGAGAAAGAAAAACTTAATGGAACAAATTTCCTAGATTGGTATAGGAACATGAGAATTGCTCTCAAGCAAGAAAGAAAGGCTTTCAAGAAGAAGGGCACAGCAAAGGACAAAGGTAAAGTACCTAAGTCCAAGCCCAAGCCCAGAGCTAAGACTAAGGCACCCAAGGAGGGAGTTTGCTTCCATTGCAATTGTAACATCCCATCATCGATGGGAAGGGTAAATTGGTAAATTGGAATGGGTTACGAGCATGTAAACGTATCCCGGTATGGTCATGCTTAATATGGCCTCCATATCTGCGTAAATTGAAATTGTTTGTAAATGCACATGATTGTACATGCATTCATGACATTTTCCCGGCACTTATGGTTAATAGGAAAAATGTGTTATTAGTGATTAAAAAATAAATTGGAGTGGATTTTTGTGTGTTTCATATTTTTAAGGAATTTCAGGAATTTTTCTGGTATTTTTCGGGGCACATGCCCGGAACGAAAAATTTCCAGTTGGCTGACTGAGTGGGTTTCCTGTGCTGAGAATACTGCCTAATGGCACGGATTTATTTGGTTAAATAATTTTTGGGAATTGTTATAGAGCCATTAGCAATAGATGGATTGAAGATAATTTGGGCTTAGGGTTCATTAAATGGTCTTAATTGAGTTTTTGTCTTTTTCCCCTATGAAGAGCCAAGTGTCCTCCTCCCATTATTATCTTTGTCTTGTTCTTTCCCCTCATCTACGACTCTTATTCTTGAAGCATGGAAAAATATCACTTGGAAAGCTATTAGTTCTCTTTCTTCAGAAGCTCTCCATTCCTCCTTCTATGTTGGTGGTCTTGGTTTTTTTTTGGTAAGTACCACTCTCCTCTACCTTCTCACAAGCCCTTCTATTTAGAATGCTTCCTCTTCATGTGTCCAAGCCTAAGCTTGTTGCTTCCTAAATAGTGATGACTGTATGGGATAAGAGGAAGGTAGAGAATTGGAGAAAAAAGTTGGAAGAGGAAGAGTGGAAGCTTGTTTAGGTGAGGAATTTGTTTATGTTCTTTAATTTGGTAATTGATGCTTTCTTTGTGTTATTTTGAACATTTGTTTCATGATATTGTGCATTTTACTGCATGGGTATAAATGCATGCATGTCTATGGTAGTGGTAAGGGCATGGAAGAAGTAAAGTTTGATCAAAATCTGGAAAATGGAATTTGTATAGGTTTTGGATTTTTTCTCATAACTTTTGATTGGGTTGTCAAATGGAGTTGGGGTTTGTTTTAAATTAAACTTGAGAGATAGGGCTAGAATTCCTATGAAGGAAGTTCTGCCTAATTATGGATGCAAGAGCTTTGAATATAGCCCGGAAGATGGAAATGCACATGCTGGATGAACAGTATCCGAGCTTTGGTTCCATCTTGATGACCTGACTCTTTGATAATTTTTCCAAGATTAAAGAGACCAATTCTGAGAAATTGGTAGTACTAAAAGTTGTAGAGGATTGTTATAGCTTTTTAATGAGATATTTTATGTGAATTTTGGGTGTAAGGATTGAAAGATATAAATTTGTGAAGTTGTGTTATGGTTTAGGCTTTAGGCCGATTTCATAAGGTTGAACAGGTCAGACACACTTATGTGGGGATGCGACCTTTGTAGAGATAGAATTTAGATCGGCATTCTTCTTGAGAGTTGTAGCTGATTGTCTGTGTTTTTGATTGATATATAGTATGCAATTTTTTGACAATGGGTTTGAAAGTTATGAATTTTGGAAGATTGGGTTAGAATTGTGACTTGATTTGTGTAGGCAGAAGTTTTGTTTGAGATTTTGACTTGGTTAGAGAAGGAATTGGTTTCTAAGTTATTACTAAAAGATGTAGCACTTGTTTTGCTCTTTTTATTGATATAAAATTTGGAATTTTTAGTAAAGGGGATTGAAAGTTATGATTTTTGGAATAATGAGGTATTGGTTTATGTGGCCATTGAGAGGGCAGTAGCTTTGATCAAATTTTTAACACCCTTAAAGGTGGAATTAAATTTTAAGCCCTTCATGAAACTTGTAGAATTTTTCAATACCTTTCCAACGGGACTGACCTTGTATCATTTGGACATTTGTGTGAAAAGATCGAGCTATTGAAAGAAAATGGGTTTTTGAAAAAAAAAAAAAGTGACGAGCTGCGTAACTCTCCCAGGCGGGCGAGCGACCTGCTCGCTTGCGTGCCGAGCTTGTCGGGCATTGAGTAGCCCGGCTCACCCTCCGACCTCTGTCCAATGTTTTGTGCATAACTTTTCCATCCGACCTCCAAATGACTTGATTTTCGAAGCGATGATTTCCTAAGAGATTTTCCTATCTTTTTACACCAGATTTATGATTTTTGAGATTACACAAAGCGGAGGTGGTCGGATGTAAGTGAGTGGATCAATGGGAATAATCTGAACATGTTTTGGTAGATGGTGGATATCTTGAGCTAGAGAGCTCGGATCGAGCTGATTCTTTTTCCTAAGTGAACTAGAGACATAGATCTACAATTGTTATGAAGAGATCGGTTTTCAATTTAGCCCTTAAGATGTTCATCTATTTGAGTGAAGTTTTATAGTGTGCTGTTTTGAATCATGTTTTGGGAATAACTTTTTCTTCCGACGTCCGATTGACCCGATTCTCGAGGCATCGGATTTGTGAAATATTTAATTTCATTTATTTGTGAAATTGGGAATTTCTAGAGTGGAAATTGATGGTAATTGATTAGGTCGAAGTGAGGGGATCGGGTAAGGTTTTCCTAAGCCATGTTTTGTTCATAATTGGACCTATAGAGGTCCGAATTGAGTGATTTCAGTGTCAATGGGTTTCTAATGTCTAGAGAAAATTTGGATATGGGAAATTGTGTAATAGTGTCGGGAATGTCACGAACATGCATGATACACGTTTAAATTGCCCCATGTGCATTATTAAATGTTTCTGATTGCCAAATTGGTAATATTGGATATTTGAACTGTTTTAGAGACGCATTTGGGACGCTAATTCACAGACGTTACCGAGACTTCCAGGCTTTAGCTTCGGAAGCACAGGTGAGTAGACCTAGATGGTCTTATTTTTTATGGGTTACTTGGTTCAGTTTAAATTGAATGAATTTATACATTGATAAATTGTTGAATGATAACATTGATTGAAATTGAGTATGGGTTCCGGACAGGAGGTCCGATGGTCGATTGTGTACTGAGAATTTGGGTTATTGAAGTGTTCCTTGATTGTGAATTGGATGAACTAAGTGTACATGATGTGATTATTAAATTGTTTGAATGCATAATTGCATATAGATAATTTGCATATGGATGAAATGTGAATTCTCAACTAGATGTTGAATGTCGGACTACGGTCCGATGATAAGTGATTATGATTGATTAAGTTTATGCGAATATGGGCAATGTATTTCAATGCATGACAAAATGAAATATAATGAGAGTGTGACCAGAGTAGCCATGATGAGAGCTTAAAGCTCACCGAGTTAAAAGAGCCTCGTGCTCAGATAGTGATTCAGAGCCTCAGGCTCAACGACAATGAGCCCTACATGGGACAGTTTTCAATGAGCCTTACATGGAACAGTTTACAATGAGCCCTACATGAGACAGTTTACAATGAGCCCTATATGGGACAGTTTATAATGAACCCTGCATGGGTCAGACTCAATGAGCCCTATATGGGACAGTTATTAATGAGCCCGATATCCAAGGGGTACGGGACAGTTTCGGCACTTTGGTCACAACGAAGGAATAAACAAAAAGTGGGCCCCATATATATATATGCATGATATGATTGATTTAATTGCATTGAATGGGAATGTGAAATTGCATTGAATGAGTATATAAAATTGCAGTGAACGGGAATATGAAACGGTATTTAATGGGATTGGTTATTTGAATTGAGTTGAATTGACTTTATTTTTTTCAATGGAGATGGTTTAATTAAATTACATGGGTACGTTAATCGGTGTTGAATGTGAATATGAAATTGAATTGATAGTGTGATAGTGAATACAGATCGTGACAATAAATTTAAAATCCGATTATGGGAATTTATTTATGTATTGTGTGACTGGGTGAACCATCAATGATGGTCACTCACTGAGTTCGCAAAACTCACCCAAAATTTGCAATTATTTTTCAGGAATCAAAAGAATACCCCGTTGGGCAACGGGAGTATGTCGTCTGCTGGCTAATACAGTAGAGGGATGGTCGGGGATCAGTACGTGTCTGCATTAGGGTACTTTTAGTTTTTCTGAATGTTTGTATGACTGAATTAGACAATTTGTAAAGTTAACATATTAGAACAAATTGTGTTTATGAAACGGGCCCTGAGGCCATTGATTCGTTATGCAAATTGTTTTCCGTATCATATGTGATGTGTTGTATGTGTGTATATGTTAAAGAAGAAAAAAAAATTTATACCGAGTTTTGACTGAGTGATGTAGCACGCCGCCTCGCGGGGCACGGACTCGGATATCACCGTCGATGTCAGGTTCGGGTCATGCGGGAGTGGGGTGTTACATTTAGGTGGTATCAGAGCCCAGAAGTACGATTGTATATGGGCATTCTGAAAAAAAAAGAAAGTGTCAAGTGTATGTATTTAAGTCATGTCACGACAGACAGTGACAACTGATCCCCAGTCTAGTATATGAGTGACATGCATGGGTGTGTATCAGTCGATAAGCGGTCAGAAATAGCTCGAAAATGATAATACGCTGGAATGCGATAAAGAGAAAGTGATAATAAGGAAGATTGTGATAAAAGGAAAGTTGTGAATATCGTAGAATAAGAAAAAGTTTACGACTCGTTCAGGCTAATGAATATTTATTGTATCGATAGTGGTGGATATACGATGAAATACAATATGAGAGTGATACTGAGTATATCATTTAGTGTGGGATATAAATGAGAATACAGTTGTGGATTGGTGGGGGAAATAGAAATATGATAGAAATGGCCAGATTGACAGTGTGTAAACATATTTGATGAAAATAAAATGTTACGATTGGGATTGATTGCTGTGATGAGAGTTATGAATAACGATTTATGACTGTGACCCAATTACGTTAGTGAGAGATCAAGAGTGTTCATATATCTGTGATATTGATTTGGGTGTAACAATACGTGGGTATGATGCGATAAGTGAAAAGATTGAAATGTAAGACTATGGCCATGGTAGAGGAAAAAGTGGTCAAGGTTTAGCTGCTTTGCCTAAGTAAATGCACACCAGATTATGGGAACACCATGACAAGTGAAATTATTAAGCGAAATTGTTTTATATATGTGGCGAGAGTATGAGAAGGTTTATGACAAATCAACTGGGAAAGAAGTGAAACTGTAAATGATGTTAGCATAGTAATGAGCATGAGAGATTCAAGAGGGACATGAATATAGCAAGGTCCCTGCAATTGAGAAATTGTATCAAATAAAGAAAGGTTATCTAGAGTTAAAGGTGATTAAAGTGTTCCTGGTAGTATAAACTACTAATGGGTAAATTGATGAAAATACATTTTCAAATAAGATGTGAAAACAATAGTGATTAATTAGGAGTAAATTGAAATTTGTTATATGTTGGGGACGTGATCATGATATAATCCTCACCAATGAGGACATGTGCAAAAAGAGAGAGAGAGTATTGTCAAAAATCAAATGAGATCAAGGTATCCTTAGTGTAAGCGACTAATTGGCATAGCGATGTAATGATTTTGATGGAATGTGCCTCAATGTACAGTATTAGAAAGGATGTTCTAATTTTATGGATTAAGGCACAAATTGATCTATATGGGATATTATGTATAGCTGAAATTGATTTCCTGAAGTATTAAGAAAGACTGACAAGAAATGTGGTGATTACGATGATGAGGAATTTCAAAAGATTCAAGAGATTAGTGATTAATGCAAGAACAATATAAAGACGAATTTGAAATGAATTATAAGATGTATGAGATAGAATTTGTTACAAAAAAAAGGGGGTGTACATTATGTGGATGAGATGAATTTGAGTATGTAAGAGATTTCCTGAGCATCAAAGGAATATAAATTGTGAATATGAGGAGAATATGGGTTCGAGTATAATTGTGTAATTATGTTTAGAAATTTTGAAACTGATTAAAGAATGTTTAGTCGACTCAGGCAGTGTTCTATCGCAAATAAATTGGGTTATGTGCAGAAATTAGCGTAAAGGAACATGTGTCAGAGTATGTTTGATGAAACTGAGAAAATAATGGGTAGATTGTTCCTTATTAGAGACTTTCGATATTTAAAGAATTATGCAAATCCATTATGGGTATACGGAGTTTTATTGTGCTACTGGAAAGCTAAGTGTCTTGATTGTATTTAGATTGGAGAGTGATTAAGATCATTGATAATCGATCGAATGCATTTGAAAAGAGAAGGTAAATTGGCACAGTTGAGGAAACTGTATAAGTTTATAAGAGGGAATTTGACCTTGATCGAATAAATAGCTGATGAATTACTATTTGAACATAGCACAATAGGAGACCTCATGACGATAAGGGTATTGGTAAAATGCAAAATTGTAAGGAATATACATATATAGAAATTTGAAGTTAATTGAAATTGGTTATAGACTGGATACTCCCAGAAATTGCGATTGCTCCAAAAAAATGTTTGAGGGGAAATGTATGAATAGTATGATTGATGATTGTAAAAAGAGACGTTAGGAGGAAACTTACCAATTGAGTATTGATCGTATCGCTGCTAATTAGAGATTTTGCCATATGTATTGAAATGTCCCAGTAAAGGTTATACTGCAATCTAATGGAATTGTGCAAAGTGATTATTGTACCTAGGGACAAGTATAACTTCATGGGCTATCTTGTGATTGACGATTTGAAACTTGTTGTATCGAGTACTGCTTGGACATTGAGGACATTAAATTTTCATAAATAATTGGAGATGTCTATGAATGGGCAAACCAACAGTGATAGAGGCATTTTGTGAATTCAAAAGAGTTGAAAAGAAGTAAGCGATTGGATAATTCAAAATTTTGCTTGTGATGAAATTTAATGGATTGAACAAGAAATTTAAATGAGATGACCGAAATTGAGTGATATGGTTTTGAATGTATGACTGAGTGTAAACTGTCAAGCTAACTGAAAGGGGCAAAAAGAAAGTGTTATTTGTTATTGGAATTCCGAAACTGGTGTATATAAAAATTGGCAAAGACCAACTTAAGGTGTTAAATTTGCAAACCTTATCGAGGAATTGAAAATGCTCCGATTTTCGATGAAAGTGATATGTATAGTTCGATGAAGACATATGTTTAGTGCAGACTAAAGAAACCGTTAGAGAAATCGCGAGAACCAATCAGAGTATTATGGTTTAGTAAGAGTTTATTGAAAAAGTAATTGATAGTTTAACATGAAAAATCGAATGGTTGTATGTGTAATTAACCAACAGGCTGGTCTGTTGGAATCAATTGTCAAGAGGATAATTTGGGAATTTATAGGGACAAAATTGACGTATAGTCTGGATTGATTGCAACCATATCAAGTGTTGCATTGGTGACACCATTTGAGCAGTGTATTATGTTGTAAGTGAAGTGAATCTGTAATAGGGATTGAGAAATCCAAGTTAATGACCGCGTGTCGAGTTGATCATTATCGAGGTTATTGAATCTGATGAGATAAATGTTTTAATACTAAAGGGATGTAATTTGATAATCGATAAATGAAATGTTTCAAAGTGTACCACATCGGCCTAGTAAACTTAGACGAGATAAAGGAAATAGGGGAAACTGGATTCGTTATAAAGTGGCCTCTATGTGATTGTGATATGAATAGAACAAAAGATTGGAAATTGAGTTTCAAAAATTAAAAGATGATTCGGATTTATTAAGCGTTATATGGGCTGTGATATATATTATTGATAGCAAAAATGAAGAATTTCGAGTAATCATGAGAAATTAGTTATAATAGTGTAAAGATTAAGAAAGGAAAAAGAGTGATCGATTGTATTGATTCAGTATATTAATGGTACATTGACAGAAATTGTTCGTGTAGCAAAAAAAATGCATAACAGGGAATTAATGGTCAAAATGACTCCCTTGCCTTCTTGATTGATCGTATATGAAATTTCGATGATGAAATTTTTATTAGGAGGGGAGAATTGTAACATCCCATCATCGATGGGAAGGGTAAATTGGTAAATTGGAATGGGTTACGAGCGTGTAAACGTATCCCGGTATGGTCATGCTTAATATGGCCTCCATATCTGTGTAAATTGAAATTGTTTGTAAATGCACATGATTGTACATGCATTCATGACATTTTCCCGGCACTTATGGTTAATAGGAAAAATGTGTTATTAGTGATTGAAAAATAAATTGGAGTAGATTTTTGTGTGTTTCATATTTTTAGGGAATTTCAGGAATTTTTCTGGTATTTTTCGGGGCACATGCCCAGACCGAAAAATTTTCAGTTGACTGACTGAGTGGGTTTCCTATGTTGAGAATACTGCCTAATGGCACGGATTTATTTGGTTAAATAATTTTTGGGAATTGATATAGAGCCATTAGCAATAGATGGATTGAAGATAATTTGGGCTTAAGGTTCATTAATGGTCTTAATTGAGTTTTTGTCTTTTTCCCCTATGAAGAGCCAAGTGTCCTCCTCCTTTTATGATCTTTGTCTTGTTCTTTCCCCTCATCTACGACTCTTATTCTTGAAGCATGGAAAAATATCACTTAGAAAGCTATTAGTTCTCTTTCTTCAGAAGCTCTCCATTCCTCCTTCTATGTTGGTGGTCTTGGTTTTTTTTTGGTAAGTGCCACTCTCCTCTACCTTCTCACAAGCCCTTCTATTTTGAATGCTTCCTCTTCATGTGTCCAAGCCTAAGCTTGTTGCTTCCTAAATAGTGATGACCGTATGGGATAAGAGGAAGGTAGAGAATTAGAGAAAAAAGTTGGAAGAGGAAGAGTGGAAGCTTGTTTAGGTGAGGAATTTGTTTATGTTCTTTAATTTGGTAATTGATGCTTTCTTTGTTTTATTTTGAACATTTGTTTCATGATATTGTGCATTTTATTGCATGGGTATAAATGCATGCATGTCTATGGTAGTGGTAAGTGCATGGAAGAAGTAAAGTTTGATTAAAATCTGGAAAATGGAATTTGTATAGGTTTCGGATTTTTGCTCATAACTTTTGATTGGGTTGTCAAATGGAGTTGGGGTTTGTTTTAAATTAAACTTGAGAGATAGGGCTAGAATTCCTATGAAGGAAGTTCTGCCTAATTATGGCTGCAAGAGCTTTGAATATAGCCCGGAAGATGGAAATGCACATGCTGGATGAACAGTATCCGAGCTTTGGTTCCATCTTGATGACTTGACTCTTTGATAATTTTTCCAAGATTAAGGAGACCGATTCTGAGAAATTGGTAGTACTAAAAGTTGTAGAGGATTGTTATAGATTTTTAATGAGATATTTTATGTGAATTTTGGGTGTAAGGATTGAAAGATATAAATTTGTGAAGTTGTGTTATGGTTTAGGCTTTAGGCCGATTTCATAAGGTTGAACAGGTCAGACACACTTATGTGGGGATGCGACCTTTGTAGAGATAGAATTTAGCTCTGCATTCTTCTTGAGAGTTGTAGCTGATTGTCTGAGCTTTTGATTGATATATAGTATGCAATTTTTCAACAATGGGTTTGAAAGTTATGAATTTTGGAAGATTGGGTTAGAATTGTGACTTGATTTGTGTAGGCAGAAGTTTTGTTTGAGATTTTGACTTGGTTAGAGAAGGAATTGGTTTCTAAGTTATTACTAAAAGATGTAGCACTTGTTTTTCTCTTTTTATTGATATAAAATTTGGAATTTTTAGTAAAGGGTATTGAAAGTTATGATTTTTGGAATAATGAGGTATTGGTTTATGTGGTCATTGAGAGGGCAGTAGCTTTGATCAAATTTTTAATACACTTAGAGGTGGAATTAAATTTTAAGCCCTTCATGAAACTTGTAGAATTTTTCAATACCTTTCCAACAGGACCAACCTTGCATCATTTGGACATTTGTGTGAAAAGATCGAGTTATTGAAAGAAAATGGGTTTTTGAAAAAAAGTGATTTAGCTGCGTGAGCTTCGCCAAAGCGGCGAGCGACCTGCTCGCCACAAGGTTGAGCTTGTCGGCATTGAGTAGCCCGGCTCGCCCTCCGACCTCTGTCCAATGTTTTGTGCATAACTTTTCCATCCGACCTCCAAATGACTTGATTTTCGAAGTGATGGTTTCCTAAGAGATTTTCCTATCTTTTTACACCAGATTTATGATTTTTGAGATTACACAAAGCGGAGGTGGTCGGATGTAAGTGAGTGGATCAATGGGAATAATCTGAACATGTTTTGGTAGATGGTGGATATCTTGAGCTAGAGAGCTCGGATCGAGCTGATTCTTTTTCCTAAGTGAACTAGAGACATAGATCTACAATTGTTATGAAGAGGTCGGTTTTCAATTTAGCCCTTAAGATGTTCATCTTTTTGAGTGAAGTTTTATAGTGTGCTGTTTTGAATCATGTTTTGGGAATAACTTTTTCTTCCGACGTCCGATTGACCCGATTCTCGAGGCATCGGATTTGTGAAATATTTAATTTCATTTATTTATAAAATTGGGAATTTCTAGAGTGGAAATTGATGGGAATTGATTAGGTCGAAGTGAGGGGATCGGGTAAGGTTTTCCTAAGCCATGTTTTGTTCATAATTGGACCTATAGAAGTCCGAATTGAGTGATTTCAGTGTCAATGGGTTTCTAATGTCTAGAGAAAATTTGGCTACGGGAAATTGTGTAATAGTGCCGAGAATGTCACGAACATGCATTATACACGTTTAAATTGCCCCATGTGCATTATTAAATGTTTCTGATTGCCAAATTGGTAATATTGGATATTTGAACTATTTTAGAGACGCATTTGGGATGTTAATTCACAGACATTACCGAGACTTCCAGGCTTTAGCTTCGGAAGCACAGGTGAGTAGACCTAGATGGTCTTATTTTTTATGGGTTACTTGGTTCAGTTTAAATTGAATGAATTTATACATTGATAAATTTTTGAATGATAACATTGATTGAAATTGAGTATGGGTTCCGGACAGGAGGTCCGATGGTCGATCATGTAATCGAGAATTTGGGTTATGAAGTGTTCCTTGATTGTGAATTGGATGAACTAAGTGTACATGATGTGATTATTAAATTTTTTGAATGCATAATTGCATATAGATAATTTGCATATGGATGAAATGTGAATTCTCAACTAGATGTTGAATGTCGGACTACGGTCCGATGATAAGTGATTATGATTAATTAAGTTTATGCGAATATGGGCAATGTATTTCAATGCATGACAAAATGAAATATAATGAGAGTGTGACCAGAGTAGCCATGATGAGAGCTTAAAGCTCACCGAGTGAAAAGAGCCTTGTGCTCAGATAGTGATTCAAAGCCTTAGGCTCAACGACAATGAGCCCTACATGGGACAGTTTACAATGAGCCCTACATGGGACAGTTTACAATGAGCCCTACATGGGACAATTTACAATGAGCCCTATATGGGACAGTTTATAATGAACCCTGCATGGGTCAGACTCAATGAGCCCTATATGGGACAGTTATTAATGAGCCCAATATCCAAGGGGTACGGGACAGTTTCGACACTTTGGTCACAACGAAGGAATAAACAGAAAGTGGGCCCCATATATATACATATGCATGATATGATTGATTTAATTGGATTGAATGGGAATGTGAAATTGCATTGAATGAGTATATAAAATTGCAGTGAACGGGGATATTGATGGGTGTCGAATCCACCAAAAATAAATCCCAAACACCAAACGAAAATAAATTGCGCACAGTGGTAAATGGGGTCGATCCACAGAGAATGGAATAATTGATTCTATTTAAATGCCAAAGAACTAATGAAAATAATTAAATGGGGGTTTAGAGTTTTCTACTAAAACTACTAATTGAAATAACAACCGATAAAAGATTAACGCAAATTAATAAAACAATAACCAACAAAGAACGCAAATAAAATTGATAAACTCAATAAACGATACTAGCCAGAAATTCTAATTATGCTTAGACCACCATCATCGACTCAAATATTTTCTTTGGTTTAATAATAGGTTAGCTATAGTTACCAACTACCTCGGCTCCCTCGCTTCTTCTTAATTTTAGAATAGTCATGAAACTATTTCCTAATTAACTAATAACCCTTCGAGACTCTCTCCGAGATTCAATTAATTAACAAAGAATAAACTCTAAAGAAACACTAACCATAATCGACTACGCATGCACTCATGCTTCATCTAGTTAGATCGCAAGTTCCTCCACACAAAATCGCATAAGTACTATGCCCTAGTGCCAATTGCCACAAATACCGATCCCCACCTAGACTCCACCAAGTAAATCACCATGGCGATATGTAAATTAACTAACTCTACAATCAGCCTCAATCGCAGAATCAATTAATAAACAATGACAAGAATCGTAAACAAGACGTAATATTATAAACCAAATATTAAGAACAATAGTCTCACGAGTCAAAGCATAATAATTGGAATTTCCCGACTAAAACAGATTAGCTACTCATACGAAAATTAAATCTAACAAAATTCTTAATCAACATAGTCTAAATAACAAAGGAAAGAAGAAAAACTAAGAAAGTCTCCCTAAAACACGCTGCTGTCCAGTGTCCTGCTCTTAATTAAAAACCTCCTCCTTTTTCCTATATCATGCCAAGATTATAATTCCCAACAAGGAAATATTAAATCAAATTAAGTCTCAGTAATTGAATCAACAAGAGGCGTAAAGAGGAATAATTAAAACACAAATATTGGAAAAATATGCACTTATCAAATCTCCCCACACTTAAACGATGCTTGTCCTCAAGCATAAAAGAAGACCAAGACATAATGAAAAACCACTCCACTCAATGAGACATGCACAAAGGTAATGTAAACTAGGAATGAGAGCGCAATCTTGTCCCAATGTCAATAAAATGTCAAATAAATGCAACAAATTTCCTACACGAGAAGACACAAGCCTGAATTCAAATTGAAGCATATGCATGAATTACCGAATTTTAATTAAAAACCAATCAGGTCTAGGAATCACACTTCACTTATCAGGTGGTTAATATATACGAGGAACTCCGAATCTAAGTGGTAGTTATGGGAAGATCAGGTTAATTTTAATTAATTGATTAGGTGCTTTTACCTGTAAATTACTTGGAATTGTCATTGGCCTTTTTACGCGAATGCAAACATTTGTGATGAATGTCACCCGGTTACTCAATCAATCACGCCAAGTGGCTTTAGCCTTACTCGTAATTACTCGATGCTTGCAAATTTTTTCGAGTAATCGAGGAGTAGTTAATTGCCTCACACGCCGCTTGTCCGAGACCTTTTACTGTAACGCAAACATTTGTGATGAATGTCGCCGGTTACTCGGCCTCGTCCGACCTTTAGACGGATTTTGGCTTTCTCACAACCACCTTTGGTGATTGGCGAACTAATCAAACACCTTTTTTATTTTTATTTTCCATTCCTTTGTCCACCATAATTTCCCACATCAATCCAAAGTTCCACACACATACCAACTCAACTTCTAAGCTTAACATGACTCTAGACAAGAAAGGCACCGATTAATCACACTTTTTTTTCTTTTTTTTTTTTTAACCGATTAACCCAGGCTCGCAACTTCAACATATAGGACAAAATCATTAACATTTAATTAGCATTAAGCAACAAGGGACTCAACCATACTCTCGACCCCTTTAAAACAATCCACCATTACCTAAGGCACAACAATTCATCAAGCAAAATGGAGCAGAAAGTATATCACAGATGCCGCAACCAAAAGTCAAAATATACCGAGAGCGACAGAGGGTACAAAAATAGAAGCAGCACAAAAACAAAAACAGCAAAAGCAAAACGCATCTCAAAACTATAAATCACCTCCCCACACTTAAAGCATGCGTTGTCCTCAACGTAAAAGTAAATGAAAAGGTAAACTGAGGACTTCCCTGAATCTGGAGAGAAGATGAGGGCTTATACGTGAGCTCGTTTAGGCCTCCCGCCAGTAGGGTATAGCTAGTACAGTGAGGGATGAGAGCCAACATATGATCGTATAAAGGACTCCCACTAACTATAATCCAAGAACTCCTAATTGATCCAATGTCAAATCACCTGAAAAACACAAGGAACGAGGGGAAAAGATCAAAACAAAGAAAAAGAAGGAAACAAACGAGACAAAAAGAACACAAAATAAAGCAAAAGAAAAGAAAGAAAAATAAAATAAAATAAAAAATATGGGATGCCTCCCATTAGCGCCCTTGTTTAACGTCCTAGGCTCGACGCTCCTCGTCTCGATGTTAACCCTTGTCTCGATGTTGGAAATCAGCAATGGTCCCACCAATTGCCTCCCTCAGACTCAAGCACTCTAATTAGTTTCTCCTCTTCCAGCCGCCGAGCATGCTGGATATGATCACGGCGAGTCTCACCGTCACCTAAATATATGATTTCAAATGCTCGGAAGCATTTTGAACTCCAAATTGGGGCCTCATCAAGTATATCATCGAAACTTCGTAACGATCGCTAATCTCTTAACTCTATCAATGACATGCTATGACACAAAGCATAATTCAACTCATCATCATGATTTAAAGTAGAAACCTCATGAGTCAAATCTTCAATGATATCAACCTTATAAACACAAGACACATCTTCAAAGACGCTTCATGGCATCATAAACATTGAATTTCACCACTTCACCATCAAACTCTAAAGTCAATG
This sequence comes from Erythroxylum novogranatense, assembly GCA_029891385.1. Classification (NCBI taxonomy): domain Eukaryota; kingdom Viridiplantae; phylum Streptophyta; class Magnoliopsida; order Malpighiales; family Erythroxylaceae; genus Erythroxylum; species Erythroxylum novogranatense. The sequence continues at coordinate 6,757,538 of CM057224.1, forward strand.
AACCACTATGCACATCTATCTTTGCTTTAGCCGTGCTAAGGAAAGGCCTACCCAACAAGATATCAAGACTCCGATGAACTATCATTTCCCATATCAATAACAAAGAAATCAGCAGGAAAAATTAATCCATTAACTTGAACTAGCACATCCTCTAAAACACCTTCAGATAGACAATCGATCGATCCGCCAATTGAATTATAACTCCAAAGATTAGTTAACGGACCAAGACCTGTGGAGGTATAAGCAGATAAAGGCATCACATTAATAAGCTCCTAGGTCACACATAGCTTTACCGATACCAATGTTCTAATTTTGCAAGGAATGGAAAACATACCTTGGTCGCGACACTTAGGAGGTAGTTTCTCTCAGAAGACAATTGAAACATTCTCCCCACACTCACCCTTTCATTACCGTTAACTTACGCTTGTTTGTGCATAATTCCTTAAGGAATTTGGCGAAGCGCGAACTCATTTAATGGCCTCGAGGAGTGGGATGTTTACTTCAACTTTCCGAACAACTCCACGATGCTTTTATCTTCCTTTTCTTTCTTGTTTCGAGCCACCTCGGGTAAATGGGGTCGATCCACGAGAATGGAATAATTGATTCTATTTAAATGCCAAAGAACTAATGAAAATAATTAAATGGGGGTTTAGAGTTTTCTACTAAAACTACTAATTGAAATAACAACCGATAAAAGATTAACGCAAATTAATAAAACAATAACCAACAAAGAACGCAAATAAAATTGATAAACTCAATAAACGCATACTAGCCAGAAATTCCTAATTATGCTTAGACCACCATCATCGACTCAAATATTTTCTTTGGTTTAATAATAGGTTAGCTATAGTTACCAACTACTCGCTCCCTCGCTTCTTCTTAATTTTAGAATAGTCATGAAACTATTTCCTAATTAACTAATAACCCTTCGAGACTCTCTCCGAGATTCAATTAATTAACAAAGAATAAACTCTAAAGAAACACTAACCATAATCGACTACGCATGCACTCACGCTTCATCTAGTTAGATCGCAAGTTCCTCCACACAAAATCGACAAGTACTATGCCCTAGTGCCAATTGCCACAAATACCGATCCCCTACTAGACTCCACCAAGTAAATCGGTTGGCGATATGTAAATTAACTAACTCTACAATCAGCCTCAATCGCAGTAATCAATTAATAAACAATGACAAGAATCGTAAACAAGATTTAATATTATAAACCAAATATTAAGAACAATAGTCTCACGAGTCAAAGCATAATAATTGGAATTTCCGACTAAAACAGATTAGCTACTCATATAAAATTAAATCTAACAAAATTTTAATCAACATAGTCTAAATAACAAAGGAAAGAAGAAAACTAAGAAAGTCTCCCTAAACACACGCTGTCCAAAGGTCCCGCTCTTAATTAAAAACCTCCTCCTTTTTCCTATATCATGCCAAGATTATAATTCCCTACAAGGAAATATTAAATCAAATTAAGTCTCAGTAATTGAATCAACAAGAGGCGTAAAGAGGAATAATTAAAACACAAATATTGGAAAAATATGCACTTATCAGATATGAAACGGTATTTAATGGGATTGGTTATTTGAATTGAGTTGAATTGACTTTATTGTTTTCAATGGAGATGGTTTAATTAAATTACATGGGTACGTTAATCGGCGTTGAATGTGAATATGAAATTGAATTGATAGTGTGATAGTGAATACAGATCGTGACAATAAATTTAAAATGCGATTATGGGAATTTATTTATGTATTGTGTGACTGGGTGAACCATCAATGATGGTCACTCACTGAGTTCGCAAAACTCACCCAAAATTTGCAATTATTTTTCAGGAATCAAAAGAATACCCCGTTGGGCAACGGGAGTATGTCGTCTGCTGGCTAATACAGTGGAGGGATGGTCGGGGATCAGTTCGTGTCTGCATTAGGGTACTTTTAGTTTTTCTGAATGTTTGTATGACTGAATTGGACAATTTGTAAAGTTAACATATTAGAACAAATTGTGTTTATGAAACGGACCCTGAGGCCATTGATTCGTTATGCAAATTGTTTTCCGTATCATATGTGATGTGTTGTATGTGTGTATATGTTAAAGAAGAAAAAAAATTTATACCGAGTTTTGACTGAGTGATGTAGCACGTCGCCTCGCGAGGCACAGACTTGGATATCACCGTCGATGTCGGGTTCGGGTCATGCGGGAGTGGGGGGTTACAGCAATGAAGCTGGTCATTGGAAAAGGAACTGCAAACTCTATTTGGAAGAGCTGAAAGAGAAGAAGAATAGGGCGACTATTTCTTCAGGTATGTTTGTTATAGAAATCAATTTTACTCCTTCTGCATATTGGGTATTAGATACCGGAGCTGCAACTCACATTTGTACTAATGTGCAAAGTCTAAGAAGGACTAGAAGATTGATGTCTGGTGAGATCGACCTGTGAGTGGGAAATGGAGCAAGAGTTGCTGCTTTATCCGTGGGGACTTATGATCTTGTTTTGCCTACTGGGCTCATTTTGGAACTCAAGAATTGTTATTATGTACCTACTATGAGTAGGAACATTATTTCTTTTGCTTGTTTAGATAATGATGGATTTAAATTTTCTATTGAGAATAGAAGTGTTTCCATTTATAAGAATGACGTTTTATATGGTATTGCACGTCAATTAAATGGCATCTATACTCTAGACACCGAGTCTCTAACAAATGAGCCCATCTATAACATAAATACCAAGAAGTTTAAATCTAACGATTTGAACCCAACCTATCTCCGCATTGTCGCTAAGCCATGTAAATGAAAACGATTTCAAAACTCCATCAAGATGGATACATTGATTCTTTTGAATCTTTTGACACGTGTGATTTTTGTTTACTGGGTAAGATGACAAAGGCCCCCTTCACAGGTAAAGGGGAAAGGGCCAATGAGCTATTGGGCCTTATACATACTGATGTATGCGGTCCTTTTAGCATATCAGCGAGAGGAGGTTATTTGTATTTCATTACTTTTACAGATGACTTCAGTAGATATGGGTATGTCTATTTAATGAAGTACAAATCTGAATCTTTTGAAAAGTTCAAAGAGTATGAGAATGAAGTACAAAATCAGCTTGGCAAGAATATTAAAATCCATTGATCTGATCGAGGAGGTGAATATTTAAACCAAGAGTTTGATGATTATCTTAAGGATTGTGGAATCGTTTCACAATTGACACCTCCAGGAACTCCTCAATGGAATGGTGTTTTTGAAAGGAGAAATCGAACTCTATTAGATATGGTTCGATCAATGATGAGTCAAACTGATCTTCCAAAATACTTCTGGAGCTATGCTTTAGAAACCGCAGCATTCATATTAAACCGTATTCCTTCAAAGGCTGTAGAAAAGACACCTTATGAGATATGGACTGGGAAGCATCCCAATTTATCTTTTCTAAAGATTTGGGGTTGTGAGGCTTATGTGAAGCGTCCAATTGCTGACAAGTTAGCACCCAAATCTGAAAAATGTTATTTTGTGGGATATCCTAAGGAAACTAAAGGATATTACTTTTACATCCCATCAGAGAACAAAGTGTTTGTTGTTTGAAATGGTTTCTTCTTAGAGAAGGAGTTTGTTTCCAAAGGAAACAGTGGGAGTAAAGTACAACTCGAAGAAATTCAAGTTTCACAAAATGACATTGAGCCTAAAAAGGAGATTGAAGCGAGCTCACAAGCTGTTGATGAGCAGTCTTCAATAACACAAGGCCTACATAGATCTGATAGGATTCGTCATGAGCCCGAGAGATATGGATTTCTCATTACTGACGATGATAATGTGATGCTCATCGATCATAATGAGCCCACAACCTATTAAGAAGCTATGGAAAGTCCAGAATCTGCTAAATGGTTAGAGGCCATGAAAGCAGAGATGCAATCCATGTATGACCATCAAGTTTGGACTTTGATTGATCCGTCTGATGGCTTGAAGACCATTGGATACAAATGGGTTTTCAAAAAGAAACTCGACATGGATGGAAATGTGCAATCTTATAAAGCAAGACTTATTGCTAAGGTTATCGACAAGTTCATGGAATTGATTATGATGAGACATTTTCTCCAGTGGTCATGATAAGTGCATAATTGTCCAATATTTATGTTTTAATTATTCCTTTTTATCCCTCTTATTGGTTTAATTATTGGGACTTAATTTGTTTAATATTTCTTTGCAGGGGATTATAATCTTCGCATGATATGGGAAATTAAGAAGGAAATCAGTAATTAAAAATAAACTCAAATGAAGAATGCAATGCACGCCCATAGGAAATAGAGGAGCAACAGTGGAGCAAGATAGGGGAAATTACAAGTAACGCAACAGTGGAGCAAGATAGGAAAAACGACAGCAGTGTTATTTGGAGATTTTCCTAGTTTTTCTTCTTTCCTTTGTTAATTAGAACATGTTAATTAAGAATATTGTTAGGTTTAATTTTCGTATGAGTAGCTAAGTTATTTTTAGTCGGGGAATTCCAATTATTATGCTTTGACTCGTGAGACTATTGTTCCTAATATTTGGTTTATAATATTCGCATCGCTTCGATTTATCGTCATTGTTTATTAATTGATTCGCGATTGAGGCCTGATTGTAGAGTTAGTTAATTTACATATCGCCAACCGATTTACTTGGTGGAGTCTAACCGGGTGATCGGTGTTTGTGGCAATTGGCACTAGGGCATAGTACTTGTCGATTTTGTGGAGAAACTTCATGATCTAACTAGATGAAGCATGAGTCCTGCATAGTCGATTAGGGTTAGTGTTTCTTTAGAGTTTATTGTTGTTAACTAATTGAATCTCGGAGAGAGTCTTCAAGGGTTATTAATTAATTAGGAATAGTTCAAAGGAGTTTCGCGACTATTCTAAAATTAAGAAGAAATGAGGGAGCCAGAGGTAGTTGGTAACCATAGCTAACCTATTATTAAACCAAAGAAAATATTTGAGTCGATGATCGTGGTCTAAGCATAATTTGGAATTTCCTGGCTAAGTTGTCGTTTATTGAGTTTATCAATTTTATTTTGCATTCTTTGTTGGTTATTGTTTTATTAATTTTCGTTAATCTTTTATCAGTTGTTATTTCAATTAGGAGTTTTAGTCGAAAACTTCAAAACCCGTTTTTATTTAATTTCATTCGTTCTTTGGCATTTGAATAAAATCAATTGTTCCATTCTCTGTGGATCGACCCCATTTACCACTGTGTGCAATTTATTTTCGTTTGGTGTTTGGGATTTATTTTTGGTGGATTCGACACCCATCAAATTTTGGCGCCATTGCCGGGGATTGGTAACTAATTGATTTTGTTTGTTTTATGCCTAGGAACATTCAGACGGAGATTCCATCTTGTACGCACCCGAGATCGAAAAGACCGCTAGAGGCTAAGGAAGTTGAGCAAACTAAGGAAGAAGCAAGGAGAAGTTAGTGGACTATTGACACCAGTTGAGTCGGACATCAAACGGAGTCTGAAGAGGAGATTGAAGTTGAACAAAGAATGACGGAAGCTTAACCGTGATCACGCCGCAGATATGGCTCTCAACGTAACCTCCAGACTTGGGTAGACCCATCAAGCGCAAAGATCCGCTGTGCATAGATTTTCCGAATCTCAAGAAGGGTTCAATTGAAACCGGACTCATCCACTGCTCGCCCACCTTCCGTGGTCCGGAAAACGAGGATCCGAATAAGCATTTGAAAGAATTTCACCTCGTTTGTACTTCCATGAAACCCCGCAATGTCACGGAGGACCAAATCAAACTGAGAGCTTTTCCATTCTCACTACAGGATGCAGCCAAGGACTGGCTCTACTACCTACCTCCGGGGACAATCAACACTTGGGAAGGGATGTCCCGACAGTTTCTAGAGAAATATTTCCCAGCATCTCGAGCCGCCAACATCAGGCAAGAGATCTGTGGCATTAAACAGAAGGATTCAGAGAACCTCTACGAGTACTGGGAGAGGTACAAAAGAATTTTAGCAAGCTGCCCGCAGCATGGCATATCTGAATAATTGATCATCCAGTATTTCTACGAGGGTCTGATTCCAATGGAGCGCAGAATGATGGACGCCGCAAGTGGCGGGGCCATCGTCAGTAAAACCCTAGCTGAAGCCCGAGAGTTGATATCAACCATGGCAGCAAACTCCCAGCAATTCGGTGCTCGACCAGATATACCGCGAAGAGTGAACGAGGTAAATGTTACTTCTCTCAATGAGGTCAAATCTTTGCTAACAACTTTGGTAGAGAAATTGAATGTAGGTACTCCTCCATCTGCGAGGGCGTGTGGCATCTGCACCAACCTAGCTCACCCAACCGATGCATGCCCAACACTCCACGATGAAACGCCGGAGCATGTGAATGCTATTGGGTTCCAACAGAGGAAGTTTGATCCCTATTCAAACACCTACAACCCCGGTTGGAGAAGCCACCCAAATTTCAGTTATGCTAACAACCAACCGAACCAACAGAATTACTATCAAAGACCACCACCACCGCAAGAAATTTCGGGCTCGTGTAAGCCTCTTCAAGAAATTGTCCATATGTTAGCTACTAATACGCAAAATTTCAACAGACACCGCAACCAGATTTCAAAAGATAAGAGAGCATGAAGACCCCAGAGACTAAATGAGTCGATAGATCCTCCGTTAGCGAATGGAGACTCAAGGCAAGTCATCGCCCTCGCACACTCGACCCGAGGCATAATGTGAGCGCGATTTTCTTAAGAAATGGTAAGGAATTGCAGCCTCAATGACAGAACCCTAAACGTGACCACGCCTGTGGTTCCCGCAAGTAAATGTAAGGAAGCCGAAAGGGAACTTACACGTGACCACATACAGGATTCAGCTCCAACTGAAAATCCTCAGAAACCCAAACCTCTAGTGGTTCCACCCCCATTCCTGCAGAGACTGGCTCAGAACAAGAAAGAAAAGGAAGATAAAAGCATCATGGAGTTATTCCAAAAAGTTGAAGTAAACATCCCGCTCCTAGAGGCCATTAAACAGGTTCCGCGCTACGCCAAATTCCTTAAGGAATTATGCACAAACAAGCATAAGTTAACAGGTAATGAAAGGGTGAGTGTGGGGGAGAATGTTTCAGCTGTCTTACAGAGGAAATTACCTCCTAAGTGTCGCGACCAAGGTATGTTTTCCATTCCTTGCAAAATTGGGAATATTGTTATAAGTAAGGCTATGTGTGACTTAGGAGCCTCTATTAATGTGATGCCTTTATCTGTTTATACCTCCCTGAGTCTTGGTCCGTTAACTAGTACTGGAGTTATAATTCAATTGGCGGATCGATCGATTGTCTATCCTGAAGGTGTTTTAGAGGATGTGCTAGTTCAAGTTAATGGATTAATTTTTCCTGCTGATTTCTTTGTTATCGATATGGAAAATGATATTTCATCTAATTCTTCTGATATCTTGTTGGGTAGGCCTTTCCTCAGTACGGCTAAGGCAAAGATAGATCTGCATAGTGGCTCATTGACTTTAGAGTTTGATGGTGAAGTGGTGAAATTCAATGTTTATGATGCCATGAAACATGCTAAAGATGTGTCTTGTGTTTATAATGTTGATATCATTGAAGATTTGACTCATGAGGTTTTTGCTTTAAATCATGATGATGAGTTGAATTATGCTTTGTGTCATAGGATGTCTGTTGATGGAGTTAAGAGATTTACCGATCGCTCAAGTTTCGATGATATACTTGATGAGACCCCAAAGTGGAGCTCAAAACGCCTCGAGCATTTGAAATACGATATTTAGGTGACGGTGAGACCTACCCGTGATCGTATCCAAAGATGCTCGACGACCGGAAAAGGAGAAACTAATTAGAGTGCTTCGAGAGTACAGGGAGGCAATTGGTGGGACCATTGCTAATTTCCAACATCGAGACGAGGGTTAACATCGAAACGAGGATCGTCGAGTCTAGGACGTTAAACAAGGCCGCTAATGGGAGGCAGCCCATATTTTTATTTTTATTTTATTTTATTTTTCTTTCCTTTCTTTTGCTTTATTTTGTGTTCTTTTTGTCTCGTTTGTTTCCTTCTTTCTTTGTTTTGATATTTTCCTTTCCTTCTCTGTGTCTTTCAGGAGGTTCGGCATTGGATCAATTCGGAGTTCTTGGATTACAGCTAGCGGGAGTCCTTTTCATGATCATATGTTGGCTCTCATCCCTCACTGTACTAGCTATACCCTATTGGCGGGAGGCCTAAACGAGCTCACGTATAAGCCCTCATCTTCTCTCCAGATTCAGGGAAGTCCTCAGTTTACCTTTTCATTTACTTTTATGTTGAGGACAACGCATGCTTTAAGTGTGGGGAGGTGATTTATGCTTTTGAGATGCATACTGTTTTTGTTTGATGCATTACTTTGGGATATGCCCTCCATTGCCTTTTGGTATTTTTGGACTTTTAACTGTTGATGCCGTGGCGAACTTAAAAAAAAATCCTCTTTTGCTTCATTTTGCTCGATGAATTGCTATGCCTTAGGTAATGGTGGATTGTTTTAAAGGAGTCGAGAGTATGGTTGAGTCCCTTGTTGCTTAATGTTAATTAAATGTTAATGATTTTGTCCTATATGTTGAAGTTGCAGGCCTGAGTTAATTGGTTAGAATTTTAAAAAAATTGTGTGATTAATCAGTGCCTTTCTTGTCTAGAGTCATGTTAAGCTTAGAAGTTGAGTTGGTATATGTGTTGAACTTTGGATTGATGTGGGAAATTATGGTGGAGAAAGGGAATGGAAAATAAAAATAAAAAAGGTGTTAGATTCGTTCCGCCAATCACCAAAGGTGGTTGTAAGCGAAGCCAAAAATCCGCCTAAAGGTTGGGCGGGACTGAGTAACCGGGTGACATTCATCACAAATGTTTGCGCTCACGTAAAAAGGTCTCGGACAATTGACGTGTGAGGTAATTAACTACTCCTCTGATTACTCGAAAGGAAAAGAAAAGAAAAAAAATTTGCAAGCATCTGAGTAATCACGAGTAAGGCTAAATCCACTTGGCGTTGTGATTGACCGAGTAACCGGGCGACATTCATCACAAATGTTCATGTCACAGTAAAAAGGCCAATGACAATTCCGAGCAATTTCTAGCTAAAAACACCTAATTAAGTAATTAAGATTAACCCGATCTTCCCATGACTACCACATAAATTCGGAGTTCCTCATGTATACTAACCACCTAATAAGTGAAGTGTGTTTTCTAGGCTTGATTGGTTTTTAATTAAAATTCGGTAATTCATGCATGCGCTTCAATTTGAGTTCAGGTCTTGGTCTTCTCGTGTGGGAATTTTGTTGCATTTATTTGACATTTCATTGACATTGGGACAAGATTGCGCTCTCATTCCTAGTTTACATTACCTCTGTGCATGTTTCATTTATTGGAGTGATTTTTCATTGGGTCCTAGTTCTCTTTTATGCTTGAGGACAAGCATCGTCTAAGTGTGGGGAGATTTGATAAGTGCATAATTGTCCAATATTTATGTTTTAATTGTTCCTTTTTATCCCTCTTATTGGTTTAATTATTGGGACTTAATTTGTTTAATATTTCTTTGCAGGGGATTATAATCTTCGCATGATATGGGAAATTAAGAAGGAAATCAGTAATTAAAAATCAACTCAAATGAAGAATGCAACGCACGCCCACAGGAAACAGAGGAGCAACAGTGGAGCAAGATAGGGGAAATTACAAGTAACGCAACAGTGGAGCAAGATAGGAAAAACGACAGCAGTGTTATTTGGAGATTTTCCTAGTTTTTCTTCTTTCCTTTGTTAATTAGAACATGTTAATTAAGAATATTGTTAGGTTTAATTTTCGTATGAGTAGCTAAGTTATTTTTAGTCGGGGAATTCCAATTATTATGCTTTGACTCGTGAGACTATTGTTCCTAATATTTGGTTTATAATATTCATACTGTTTCTGATTTACTGTCATTGTTTATTAATTGATTCTGCGATTGAAGCCTGATTGTAGAGTTAGTTAATTTACATATCGCCAACTGATTTACTTGGTGAAGTCTAACTGGGTGATCGGTGTTTGTGGGAATTGGAACTAGGGCATAGTACTTGTCTGATTTTGTGTGGAGAAACTTGCAATCTAACTAGATGAAGCATGAGTATGTGCGTAGTCAGTTAGGGTTAGTGTTTCTTTAGAGTTTATTGCTGTTAACTAATTGAATCTCGGAGAGAGTCTCGAAGGGGTTATTAATTAATTAGGGAATAGTTCAAAGGAGTTTCTGCGACTATTCTAAAATTAAGAAGAAACGAGGGAGCCAGAGGTAGTTGGTAACCATAGCTAACCTATTATTAAACCAAAGAAAATATTTGAGTCGATGATCGTGGTCTAAGCATAATTTGGAATTTCCTGGCTAAGTTGTCGTTTATTGAGTTTATCAATTTTATTTGCATTCTTTGTTGGTTATTGTTTTATTAATTATGCTAATCTTTTATCGCTTGTTATTTCAATTAGTAGTTTTAGTCGAAAACTTCAAAACCCTTTTTATTTAATTTCATTCGTTCTTTGACATTTGAATAAAATCAATTGTTCCATTCTCTGTGGATCGACCCCATTTACCACTGTGCACAATTTATTTTCGTTTGGTGTTTGGGATTTATTTTTGGTGGATTCGACACCCATCAGGTCATGATCAAATCCATTAGAATTCTTATTTCCATAGCTGCATACTACGATTATGAGATATGGCAAATGGATGTCAAAACGGCTTTCCTTAATGGAAACTTACTTGAGGACTCAACTTGCCCTTTCGACCAAATCTCAGAACTCCTCTCCACGGAGACACTCGGAGGAACACTCTATCTCCCACACTGTACTCCATCTCTCTCCGATGCTGATCCACAAAGCTCTTCTGTCTATCCTGAGCCGCCTTAATGTTGGGACCCGATCTAGAAACCAGATCCCAAGCGGGAAACGAAGGAAACAAAACGAATTCAAATTGGATAAATTGAATCCGAAGGCAAATCAATAACAAAATGCGGAAGCAACGAATCGAATACAAATAGAATCGAAACCGATTTCCGACATCTGTGAACAAATATCTTAGAGAACATGATCGCGTTGGAAACCTAGACTATCCAATCTGAAAAATCCGGTATAAATTTTTTTATTTTTCTCTTCTTTCTTCTTCTTTAATCAATTTCTCAATTCATAATCATTTTCTTATGCACTCATTTGAATCTCAATTTTCCTTTTCATACCCATTTTACCAAAAAAATTCGGCAGCATAACGGCTGCATTCTAACTAACCCAAACCTGCAAAGTGTTCAAAATACACTTCTATATTTCTCACACAATAGCCAAAATCATCGGACTCCCCGTCCGGAATCCAACTCAACACACGCAATCCTATATCTACATATTCATATCATTTAACATATTATATCAACACAATTCCCAATAATCATATACAAACTTATATCTCAAACATAACTTAAATCAATGCATAATTCCATAAATCCATACACCTTGTACTCACTATGTACACAATTTCATAAATCACATATGTCCTGGAATGACTACTCTTTGTACATTCGTGGCAATTCAGGCCATATACAATATAGTACACAATACACAAAAAATTTTGAATTTCTCAACACTATCTTACTTAACAACAATACAATATAAACACATGCAAATAGAAATCTTCATTTTCTTTCACCCGATCTTCTTCTCATCACCTGTGGATGGGAATGAAGGGGGTGAGCTTATAGCTCGTGGGTAACAGTTTATAACAAATATATAAGCAAAATCCTTGAAATTCTTTTTCTTTTCTGGTCTTAGAAAACATTTCTTTGAAACCGTAAAGCACATTTTCAAAAGGTTCTTTTCCTTGCTGTAGCCAAAATCTTCATTTGCAAAACATATGATTTTTAGGCTTTCAGCCATAAACCCATAAGTTTATAAAACATGAATGCATCAACTTGACAATTCATAGATGCAATGGCAATCACATAAGCAATGCACAACAACAAATGGCTCGAGAGTTCCGTAAACACAACGGATAAATCGAAATTTATACCGTAAACTATCCGAGTCCTATTTCTCAGGATCTCGTGGCCTCAAGCGGGCAGCCGGGAGAAGGCTATAATTTTTCATACGTCGACGTGCACGTGACTATCCATCCGTAACTCTCTCGCCCACACAAAAGCATATAAGCAATGCTCAAGATCATTTATCAAACTGATATGCTTCCATTTTCTTTTCTTCTTTCCATTCAAATCAAAATGCCATGGCACACTCCAATGGCATAACATTATCACATCAATAAACATATTTAATCTCAATTCAACAATGTAATCACGTATGAATCAACATCAGAACAATGAATACAAGTGATTTCTTTAAGACATGAATCAACGTATGCAGGTTCATAAAGCACATTATTCAATTTTTTTCATAAATCTTGTATTTTCTTAAAAACATTCCGAAAACAATTTCATAACTTATCAAATTCGTCGAAAATAACGAATTTAACACTTTACGAAATTTCTTAAATCCAAATCACAGAAATAAATTTCAAAATCTTTCTTCATTTCTCAATTCATTTTAAAACTTGTAACCCTTTTTCAAAAATATCCGGAACAATAAAATTCAATACTTTCTAAATTTTTCAATCAATCTCCCAAATCATTCAAGACAAGAAATCGGGCCTCAGGTCATTTTCTTTTTTTCAAACTTCAGAAATTTTCTTAATTTATCATACATTTAAAACTTGTATAAATTCTTAAAATAGTTTCTAAAACCATTTCAAACGCCTTTCAAAAATCGTATTTTCAATATTTAAATAAACCTTATTTTCTAAACAATTTCAAATGCATTTGAAATCACACTTTGTCAAACATTTTAAAACAAGTTTGGAAATCAGAACTTTTCAAACACTTTTATAAACAATGTCGAAATCATAATTTTCAAATACTTTTTTAAACATTAGACATTCGAAATCAAAATCTTTCAACCACTTTTATAAACAACATTTTCTAACTAATTTCGAAAGTATTCGGAAATCATATATTTTCAAACATTTGCATAAACCATTTTCTAGACAATTTCAAAGCATTTTTAGGAATCAAAACTTTCAAATATTTCCATAAACAATATTTTCTATACACTTCCAAATTTATACGGAAATCACAAGTTTTCAAACTTTTACATAAAACCATATTTTATAAAAGCTCTTAAAACTAATCGGAAATCATAATTTTCAAACCTTTATCATATTCAAGCTCAATATGATTTATTGAATGCTCTTTCTTTCGAATATACGAAATGCCATGGAATCTTTCGAGGCATAACACAAATGTATTTTGCAATTCATCAAAAGCTTATGTATGGAATCAATGATGATTTTTCAAATCATTCACACAATGATGCAACACTTATAATGCAATTGAAATCAGAAAATCCCTTTATTTAGAGAAAGCAGTAGTGGCTTATAAATTCTATTATAAATAGGTACCCACCTCGATTCGATGCTAGAAAGTTGTTCCTAGCTCCAATTTGTCCATTGGTTCCTTCTTTCTTCCAATTTAACTTCACCTATAGCAATTTCATCCAAATTCAATATCATAAATAACTTAATCCTCAAATTGAACTTAGAAAACATAAATCTCTCATATATTCAAGCTTTCTAAATTACAAATTTCCAAAAGCCCCAAATTTCAAATTTGGGCATAAACCCTAATTCTCAAAATCCCAAATCAAACCCATCATACTTAGCAATCATCAAAATTGACTTCATACTCCACAAACCCATACCATTTTCCATATTTCTAAACCATAAATCGAAGAAAAGCTCAAAGGTCAACTTTTCTCTTACCTCAAACTTTTCACCATTTTCGGATTTATTAGGCTTGGAAGGAAGCTCTCTTCTCCTTCCATCTTTTTCCTTCATGAATCAGCAAAAAACTGAGCTTGAACCCCCAAAAATCCAAAACCCTAAGCTCTCCCTTCTCTCTTCTTCGAAGTTTGCTCTCCCTTCTCTCTTCTCTCTTATTTTCTTAAGTCTTTTGGGCAATAATCGTGATTCTCCTCCAAACAACTACAGCTCCCTTGCTTTTATAGTGCCAGGTCAATTAATGAATAAGGAATGACCCATACGCCCCTCCATTTAAGCCTATAAACTTAACCCTTTAAGTAAACTTCCAAAATTGCCCCTTCATTGGTCTTTAAAACTAACATCTTGCCTGATTATTTCGATCAGGTAAATGAAGTCATTTGATAAAACTTTCTTCTAAAGAAATGTTCCTCTATGTCTTACGAATCCAACTTAAGAATCAGATCAATCAAAGCTCTATAGCTCAAGATATCTCTAAAATACTGAAGTCTGTTCTTCAGACCCGAGGCTGAACACCACACCGAGCTTCACTCCAGAAATTGAAGGTCTTAGAGGCTTAATTGTCAGTCAGCTCCTTCATAACATTTATAGCCCCATCTCTCTAGTTTAATTAGAAACAAGAATCAACTCAATCCGAGCTGTAGTGATCGAGATATAGCCAAAATACTGAACACTATTCAGCCACTACAACACCGGGACTGAACACTACACTGAACTTCCGACCTGCATTTGGAAGTCTTAGAGGCTATATTATAGCTTGGCTCCTTCATAAAATTTGTAGCCCCATATATCTAGTTTAATTAGAAACAATAATAAACTCAATCGGAGCTCTACCGATCGAGATATCTCCAAAATACTGAACACTGCTCATACCATTACAAAGTTGAGATTGAACTCTATACCTAACTTCTGACCAGTATTTGAAAGTCTTAGATGCTACATTGTTAATCAGATCCTTCATAACATTTGTAGCTCCATCTCTCTAGTTTAATTTTCAAAAAGAATCAACTCAATCCGAGCTCTATAGCTCAAGATATATCCAAAATACCGAATAATGTTAGGACCATTTTCACAGGTCAGCTCAATTAGATCAGGTTGATCTTTTTCCATTTAATGCCAAAACCGATCTATCTAGTATGGAAAGATAGAAAAATGTCTTAAGAATCCAACGCTTTAAAAATTAGGTCGATCGGATGTCGGACGAAGAAGTTATGGCCAAAACAAGGAAGAGAGGTTGATCGGCTGAAAATCGATCGCAAAGGTCGCATAGCAGGTCGGTCGCCCGCACCAGGTCGGTCTCCCACACCAGGTCGGTCGCTCGCGCGGGCACGCGCAGGTGGGCGATCAATCATGCGATCCGACCTCCAAACTTCAAACGTTCATATCTTTTGACTCCGAGCTCCAAATTAGACACGGTTTGATTCGTTGGAAAGATAAAAGACAGATCTACAATTTTTAAGAAGGACTTACAAGCAAGCTCGAACTCTAAAGGGATCAAAAGTTTACACAAAGATGACTGATCAATAATTTCTCAACAGTATCAAAACTTGCAAACATCATAACTTTTGATCCAGAACTCTAAATTTAACAAACTTGGTGTCTATGGAAAGCTTGAAGAAAGATCAACAACTTTTATGAAGATCACCAACCCCAATTCCAACTTTATAAAGGTCAAAAGTGGCCTCAAAGATCTGTCTGTTATCTGCCATTTAGACAGCACCTGCACCCAACTCTAGTAACTCACATATTGCAATTTAACACCTCCAAAAATAGCTCATACACATCATGGACAAGCTCTACAGCTCGGCTAACCCCTTTTGAAAGTATAAATGATCCTATCCTATCTATATTAGTCCAGAAATTGCAGCACAACACAACATACCCAAAATTGACCACATGAGCACATCAGCCCAGAATTTGCATCATCTACACTCAACTTCAACAACTCATGTCATTCATACACAATTTACATGTCATATCAATACACAATTGATCTTTCATATCCATATATAAATCCATGTCTCATTAACATCATAAGATAATTGTTTATAAAATTAAATGGCATTCCAAGCCATATTACAACATCAGTATTCAAGTCTAAATACAAAAGATACAAAACTCCACCATTCTCCACATATGAATGAAATCTTATTCTTAAATAATCTAACTTAAAACACAATATGCATAACCAAACAAATTGTCTTTATTTTCTAATTTCTTCAAAATTTTACACTTTCACTTTCTATTTCTTGATTTCAACTTCCATTTCAATCATCTCATCCACTTAAACTTTCATAACTAAAACTAATCTTCAAAGTCATCAAAACTAATAAATTCTTTTTCTCATCAATTTCCTCAAGGCATAAAGACTTCTATAACAAAATTCATATCCGAAAACACCCATTGAATTCATTTTGATATTTCCAATTTCTACTGAAAGTTCGGGGTCCAACACTTAATGCGACTCCGAATCAACTGTACCTTATCCACAGTATCCTGAATCAGCTCGGGACCCTCTATTAGTAGTGTGCCCTAGGCCAATGAACATTTGTGATTCATGTATTAACATTATAATTTGTTAATAATATATTATAAGGTATTCATTTTATATATGCATGTATTTCATTTATGTAATGTGATTTACATTCCATGAATGGTATTGAACTTATGTCATCAAGTATGTGACTTGATAGTAAAACCATAAGTGTTATAATACTATTCTAAACTATCCCTAGTCGATCATTATTAGTGGAACAATAATGAATTAAGGCTAGTATGTGTTCTGATTGATGATCACGTTTTACTAATCAGAAACATAGATATATGTTAGAGAACGTATATTGGACCGAACCAAAAAGAGAATACTACCTGGTGTCATGTCATTAGTGATTCTCAATATGGTTTGACTTTAGTCCTTTGACCTGAAGTCATCATGGTTCCCTACATGAGGAATTCGGTGTTTTGATATTAGACTAAGTTATTTTTAACCGAATAACAAATAGTCTTATGTTGGACATCAAATAAATCATGCGGAGGGATGTGAATGACGTAGATGGGATTTGTACCTCTCTTAAATGAGAGAGATATCATTTGGGCCTCTTGACAAGTGTGATGAAGAAATGCATGGTCGTGTTTCAAATGAATTGATGAGGATTCATCAATGTCATTTGTTATAATCACCAACTGGGGATCAAGAAACTATGATTAATCAAAGGTTGACATGTACCATGCCTTGTGATTAATCTTGATATCGTGTTACAAAAGGACCGAGCTTATAACTATAGTTCTGAGTTAAATCGGATTATCGATCCTCATTTGATTTGGGTAGTCATAATGTCTTGCTAGAGGCTGCTTATGACTTATGGGCCTCAAGTGTGATCGCCCATTGCCAACATCAAATGAGCCTCTGTGGTCGCACACAAAGAGTTATGTGATCCGGGCTTATTCTCTTGGGCCTAATTTATTAGGTGTTGAATAAATATATTTAGATATATTTATTGGGCTAGATTTAATTAAGTTGTCGGGCTTTTATTATATATGATATAATGGGCCAAAACTTAATGGGGCCTTGATGGGATTAGGGTTTCTCTATAAATAGAGAAGCTTAGGTATCATTAGGTTAAAAGAAAAAAAAAGATGAAACCCTAGTCGCCATCCAAGAGAAAGATCGGGCGGCGTTCAGAAGTGTTTCAGGACGTGCTAGCACACTACAGCCACAGCCCGGACCGTGCATGCTAGTGTGGATACCGGTAGAGGGCATTAGCGATTTGCAGTGTCTTGGAATCCGAAAAGAAGCAATCCACCCATGAAAATAAGGTATTTTCATTAATCGTTCGTGTTTTCAATTATATATGATGTTCTTGTATGGTCTTTTTCTGCAGCGTATTGTGAATACTCAAACCGTACGTGATCCAATAGTGGTATCAGAACCAGGTTTAATTGTTAATCTTGGATTAGAGGCTTGATTATGATTGTTGATTTATGTTTGATGCTTCGGAACACGACGCCTCATACGGTGTCATCCCAATACTGCTCTGGTACTGATTATTATAAGCAAAGTCAACCAGAGCCAAATACTGATCCCATACACCTCGGAACTCCAATACACAAGCTCGTAACATATCCTCAACAGTCTTAATCGTCCTCTCACTCTGCCCATCTGTCTGAGGATGAAATGTTGTACTGAAGTTCAACTGAGTACCCATAGCCGACTGCAAACTCCTCCAAAACCTCGAAGTAAACCTGGGATCCCTGTCTGAGACTATAGATACCGGAACCCCATGCAGTCTCACAATCTCTGCCACATACTTCTGGGCCAACTGATCGAGAGTATTGTTCTCTCTCACTAGCAAGAAGTGAGCCGATTTAGTCAACCGGTCCACTATGACCCAGATCGCATCATGCTGCCTCGGCGTCTTAGGCAACCCCATAATAAAGTCCATCGAAATTCGCTCCCATTTCCACTCCGGAATGGGCAACGAATGTAACCTCCCTACTGGAGCCTAGTACTCAGCCTTAACCTGCTGGCACGTCAGACACTGAGATACAAACTCTGCCACCTGCCTCTTCATACCTGGCCACCAGAAATGCAACTTAAGCATGTTATACATCTTGGTAGTACCAGGATGCATAGCATATGTGGCCACATGCGCTTCCTCCAAAATCTCACGCCTCAAATCATCAATATCTGGAACACATAATCTCTGTCTCATCAACAAATTCCTATCTCTCAACTCAAAATCAGAATCAACATCAGATCTCACTCTATCGATCAGTCTCACCAACACAGGATCCTGGTCCTGAACTCGCCTGATCCTATCATGCAACATCGGCCTAAGCCTCAAGGTAGCTATCAGAGCTCCATCATGAGCCAAACCCATCTGCACATTCAGAGCTCTCAACTGGATCAAGCTAGGTAATCTCCCAATCTGAATCTGAGCTGCACTGATATGAGATCTCCGACTCAATGCATCTGCCACCACATTGGCCTTCCCCGGATGATACTCAATCGTGCAGTCATAATCCTTAACCAATTCTATCCATCTCCTCTGTCTCAGATTCAACTCTCTCTGGCTCAGCAAATATCTCAAGCTCTTATGATCAGTGAAGATCTGGAACGTCTCGCCATATAAATAATGTCTCCAGATCTTCAAAGCAAATACAACTGCAGCTAACTCCAAGTCATGCACTGGATAATTCACCTCGTGAGACCTCAACTGTCTTGAGGCATAAGCTATCACTCTCCCATGTTGCATTAGAACACAACCTAATCCCTGCTATGAAGCATCACTAAAAACCTCAAAACCTCTAACTCCTGATGGCAAAGCTAACACTGGCGCCGTAGTCAACCGATGTTTCAACTCCTCAAAACTCCTCTGACACTCCTCTGCCCATCTGAAGGCCGCATTCTTCCTCAAAAGTTTTGTCAGAGGGGTTGAGATCACTGAAAACCCCTTGACAAACCTCCAGTAGTAGAGACTACAAAGAAATTTAGAACTGAGGGGGAGCGGTTCTTGAAGAAGTCTCCCAAAACAAGCTCTAAATCTCAAGTAAGTATGAGATTGACCATAGAAGAAAGAAGGAAATTATCGGGTAGATCTTTGATGAAACAAGTAAGTCCTCAAAGGGAAGTGAGCCTAGTTCGAAGAACATAAGAAGGTGCGCAGAAAAGAAAAGGAGAGAATCTTTTGGGTGAGATCTCTAAAAAGGCGAAGAGATCACCAAGGATTCGAACCCTGCGACAACAGGAAGACAAGAGAGCCAGAGAGCAGAGTCAAGCAGAAGGTTCTGGATCTCGCGTACAGAAAGGAACAAGATCTCTAGTCTCAATTTTAGAAGAAGACTCAGCCAAATAGGCTAAAAAGACTAAGAAGAAAAGAAAGTCAGAGTCTGAGAAGGAAAAATCTAAAGTTCAGAGAACTTCAAGACTGACTGAAATAGATGAAAAGACTAAGAAGATTAGTCGTAAGAAGACTGTGTCCACTGCTAGGGAAGTTAATCGAAAGAAAGAAACCTTCAATGTTGCTCAAAAGGAAAAGGAAATTGAGCATAGCAGAGTTCAGGAAATCCCTACTGCTCAATAGGAGGAACTAGAGGAGATAAGCCTAGTTTAGGAGAATCCTATTGAAACGCAACCAGAGGCAGCAACAGAACCAAACTTGGTTCAGGTACCACAGGAGAAAACATGGCATTTACTAAATGAAGAAGAAAAGACCTTCTATGATGTCTTGAGGGATGCTGCTACGAAGCCATACCCTACAAAAATGTCCAGCAAACCGTTTACTATTTATCCGTTCACAGAGAAGACGAAAATAAAGGTTGTACCAGATATTCAGCTAAGATATCCTTTGGATTTCAATAAGGGGAAGTGGAAGCTATTTCCTGAAGAAATAAGTGATGATCTGTCCGCAGATCAAATTGAAGAAGAAGTACGTAAAATTGATGAAGCATGTGCTTCTAAGGAGAATAAAGATGGAGCTAGCTATAGCTACACGGATAAGTATGAAGATTGTCCAGTAAGGGGAAGAATAATAACAGGGACGTTATTGAACTCCTTGTCCAGACAGTTTTGCATATTAGGCCTTTATCTAATACACTGTCTATCGAAGCTGAAGCTATACCCCTGCAAGGAAGACAGTTGCTAATGCTACCTGCTCCTTTTGATTTAGATCTTCCTGAATCTAATGTATTTGTTCATCCACCAAATTTTAAGGTTGTTGATGACTACATTCCCTCCTCGGTCACATATGCTACAACAATTGCGTTCACTTCGCCCTCAGAAAATAATGATCAATCCTCTTCACCATTGGACTCACAAGCTAAAATCAGCAAATTACGTGGAGAAGTCAACGAGATAAAGGAGACAATGAATGATTTGAAGAAGATGATGACAGAACTGTTGAAGAGTCGTCGTCACTAATCATTTTTTATTATAACAAATAGGGGGAGAAGAGAATGAGCAGAGGAGAAAAGAATGAGTATAAAAGAATCTAAAAAAGGGTGTGATTGAAGTAGATGAAGAAAAGAAAGGAAGAAGAGAAAGAAGAGTTTTGAAGATAAGTTTTTTTTCTTAATCATTGTATTTTTTATTTTCTTTTGTGTATAATTTGTTATCATAAAAAAGGGGGAGATTGTTAAGTCAAAATGACATTACATATGTATATAATTTTGATGAATAACAAAGAAGTAGTAAAAGAAGAAGCAAAATAGAAAACAGACAGATGGAGAATACAACACAGACGTAGATGCAAAATGAAAAACAAACGCAGACGCAGATGAAAAATGAAAAGCAGACGCAGACCCAGATGCAAACTAAAAGCAGGCACAAACGCAAACTAAAAGTAGACGTAGACGAAGACACAAACTAAAAGCAGACGCAGATGCAAATGCAGATGTAAACGCAGAAACACAGACGTAAAAATACAGACGAAGAAAAGAAGACGCAAGAGTCAGTTCGAGTTAGTTACAGAACTCAACTGATTAACCGTTTCTTTCAAGATTCAAGATTCAAGAATCAAGAACCAGTTGCAGACAAAGGCTATAAATATGAGTCGAAGTCGAAGATTGCAAAGTTAGCAAGTACGAAAGCAAAAAGAGAAAAAGCTGAGATAATTGATTTACGTATGCAAACTCTGTACAAATTAGCTGAGAGCTAATTTTACTGTAACAAGTTCGAAATACTTTTGTAAGAAAGTAGTGCAGATAGCCTGCAGAGGCTAAGAGTGAAAGAATACTGAGTGTAGAGACCTGAAGAGGCTCAGAAAGAATACTTGTAAAAGTTGAAGAGATAGTAAAATCTCATAAAGAACTCTGAGGACTGGACGTAGCCCACGGTTTGGGGTGAACCAGGATAAAATCACTGTGTCAACTTCTCTCTACTCTACATCTCTTAAAGTTCAAAGTTTCGTTATTACTTACATTCCGAAACAAAGTTTTCAAAGTTTTGATTAATTTGAACTTATCAAAGTTTCTGTGAAAAGAACTTGGTATTTAACGAAATAGTTTTGAAAGAGTTTTTTTTTTTAAAGGGGAATACACAATTCAACCCCCCTTTCTCGTGTATTCGTTATCGTTTTATAAGCATTGTACTAACGTGTGATTTACTTCATATTGCTCCATATAGGATGACATTTATGGAACTAAAGGAATTGAAGGCTCAATTACAGGAGTTGTTGAAAAAGGGTTTCATTAGACCCAGTGTATCACAATAGGGAGCTCAGTCTTATTTGTGAAGAAGAAAGATGGAACTCTAAGGTCGTGCATCGATTATAGGTAACTGAATTGGGTAACAGTGAAGAACAAGTACCCGTTGCCTAGAATTGATGATTTACTTGATTCATTGTAGGGAGCTTGGGTGTTCACTAAGTTGGACTTGAGATATGGGTTTTATCAGTTGAAGATAGAAAAGGTTGATGTACTAAAAAGTGCATTCATAAGTAGGTATGGGCTTTTTGAATTCTTAGTAATGGCGTTTAGGTTAACTAATTCCCCAGCTGCATTTATGGCATTGATAAATAAGGTGTTTCAGCCCTACCTGGATCATTTTGTGATTATGTTCATAGATAACATTTTAGCATGTTGAGCACTTGAGAATAATTTTACAGATCATGAGAGAGAAACAGTTGTATGTCAATTTCAGCGAGCGTGAATTTTGGTTAGATCAAGTAGTGTTTTTAGGTCACATAGTAAATGGGCATGGCATATAAGTGGATCCAAAGAAGATAGAAGTAGTAATGAATTGGGAAGCTCCAAAGAATGTATCTGAGATCTGGAGTTTCCTCGAATTAGTTGGATATTATTGGAGGTTTTTATAGGGGTTCTTATTGATCTCAACCCCTCTAACTAAAAGTCTGAGGAAAAAATGTACCTTTCAGATGGAATGATGAATATTAGAAGAGTTTTACGGAGCTGAAGCATCAGTTGACTATGGCACTAGTGTTAACTATTCCATTGGGAATAGGAGGTTATGTGATTTATAGTGATGCTTTATATAAAGGATTGGGATATATACTGATGCAGTATGGTAAAGTGATAGCATATGCGTTGAGACAATTAAGGTCTTACGAAATTAATTATCCGGTATATGATTTAGAGCTTATTGTAATGGTTTTTTCTCTAAAGACATAGAGACACTATCTATATTGTTGGACCAATAGTGGTTGACAAATTAAATCCTTTTATATTTTGATAATAATAAAATGTATAGAATTGGTTAAGAAATTATTTCAAGTATTTTGGGATTGATATTCAATAAAAGAATTGTGCAAATCAAGATAGCATTAATCTTTGATGGGCAAGAGATTAATCATTGTGGAATCAAGATGGAAATTACCTTAAATGTGCAGAGATATTCAAAGATGAAGATTATGGGAAGATCTTGATAAATCTATCCGTTGGAGTCATCACTAGTCGACTACAATGTGGCAAGTCGACTAATAATATTTGGATATGTAAGTGGGGCATGAAATAAGTCAACCAACTTGTTACAAGTCGACTATTAATCAAGTGAATAGAAGCACTAGTCAACTATTATCACATAAGTCGACTACTCGAAGAGCGGAGTTGAAACTCGCATGAAAAACGTAAGAGTTAGTCGACTGATGCTTTGGAGACAAGCTAACTATAAGGTACTAGTCAACTATAACACCTCGACTAGTCGACTATCAGTTGTAGTTGAACAAAATCTGATGAGTCGATCGACTACAAATGGAAAGGAAGAAATCAAGCAACGCCTATTAGCAATCAAGCAATGGCTAGTAGACTTCTCCAATGGCTACAATCATCCCAGAGTCTGCAAATAAATTGAGGAACATCAAGGGATCAAGTAGTGAAGTCCAAAAAGCAAAAGCATACTACTATTGTTCTTAATTTGCTCTCATTCTACTCTTAGCTTGGTCTTAATTCTATTCATTTGTATTGAGAGTTATTATTTTCAATTTTCTATCATTGCTATTGTGAGTTGAGTGATTAGAGAAAAATCACTTGTGAGGTAGGATTTGTGCCAGAAAACAAATCAATTGTGAAGGTAGCTTGAGCCAGAAATCAAAAGGTGTTGTAAAAGTTCACACTGAACTAAAAAGTGTGTAGTAAAGAGATTTGCCAAATCCTAAGTGGGAGCTTAGGTAGAGGACGTAGGTCTTAGCACCGAACCTCTATAAAAACAGTGTTTGCTCTTCTTCCCTACTCCTTACATTTAAATTTGTTTAAATTATTTTGTGTGAATTAACATCTGATTTGTTGTAGAACTTTACGAAAAGCTTTATAGATCTATTCACCCCCCCCCCCTTCTAGATTGTTTACATATATAGAGAGACATTCTAGATAACACTGATCATAAGAGCTTGAGGTATCTGTTGAGTAAACAGAGAATTAAATATGAGACAGAGGAGATGATAAAGTTGTTAAAAGATTATGACTGTATGATTAATGTGGTGGCTGATATTTTAAGTAGAAAATTAAATAGCAGTGTAGCTCAGATTCAAATATCAAGGTTACCGAGCTTAGTTCAATTGAGAGAGTTGAATGTCGAGTTGAATCTAGAGCAAAATGAGGCATTGATTGCTACATTAAAGTTGAGATTGATATTGCATGATAGAATCTGAAAATTTTAGAGTAAAGATCCTGAAATGGTGAAGCTTATTAAGAAGTTGAAAATGAATCCAGATTTTGAATTTGAGCTGAGAGATGAAACACTATGGTTAAAGCAGAGGATGTGTGTGCCTGACATTGATAATCTAAGGAAAGAAATTCTAAAGGAAGCTTATGTAGCAGCTTAAGCTATGCATCCTGGTATCACTAAGATGTATAACACACTGAAGTAACAATTCTGGGGCCAGGGATGAAGAAGCAAATAGCGGAGCATATTGCTAAATGTTTAACTTGCTAGCAGATCATTTGAGCATCAGGCTCCAGTTGGGAAGCTACGTTCATATTCTGGAATGGAAATGGAAGCCAATTATGATGAATTTTGTTATGGGATTGCCAAAGACTTCGGGGTAATATGATGCTATATAGGTCGTAGTGGATTGATTGACAAAGTCAGCCTATTTCTTTAAAAGGTGCCTTTTAATGTTGGGTCCGTGTTTTGCGTACCGGGGCGAACTAGGTCCCGCATACCTCAAGTCAGTACGCGACCACAACCTTCAAAGGCATTGTCCTCTCTAGTACTCGAACTCGAGACCTCAAGGTTTTGTTGCATTTAAATGCACACATCTTACGTTAGCTCAATGGTAAGAGGCATGCAATTAGATGCAACAAAACCTTGAGGTCTCGAGTTCAAGTACCAAAGAGGACAATACCGATTAAGGTTGTGGTCGCATGCAAACTTGAGGTACGCGAGGCCTGTTTGCCCCGGTACGCAAAACATGGACCCAACAAAACAGATAGCCTGGTCTCAGTTAACCTACATTGGGAATATGCTTAATAAGTTCGCCATGCAAGATTCCAAGAGGGGTTTCACTCCTACTAGACATGGAATCAAACTTTGAAAGGAACAAACACCTAAAACCCAAGAGGAGGTTGAACGCATGCGTAACATTCCATATGCTTTGGTAGTTGGAAGTTTGATGTATGCAATGCTTTACACTAGACCGAATATCTGTTACACAGTGGGACTGGTAAGTAGATTTCAGTCCAATCCAGGAATGAAACATTGGACTGCGGTTAAGTTTATACTTAAATATCTTCGTAGGATGAAGAACTTCATGCTTGTTTACTCTAGAAGTAATCTTATTCTGACAGGATATACAGATTCTGATTTCCAATCAGATGTTGATTTAAGAAAATCAACTTCTGGTTCTATATTTACTTTAAGAGGTGGAGCCATAGTTTGGAAGAGTGTTAAGCAATCTTGTATTGCTGATTCGACTATGGAGATTGAACATGTTGCTGCTTATGTAGCAGCAAAGGAAGCAGTCTGGCTCTGGAAATTTCTAAATGATTTGGAGGTAGTTCTAAAGGCAGAAAAAGCCATTACACTTTATTGTGATAATAGTGGGGCAGTGGCTAATTCTGAAGAACCTCGAAACCACAAAGATGCCAAACATATTAAGCGAAAGTATTATCTCATAAGGGAGATAATACAACGTGGAGAGGTAGATGTAGTAAAGATTCCCACAGAGAAAAACCTTACTGATCCGTTCATAAAGACATTGACTCAAAAGAGCTTTAAGGGTCACTTAGAAGGGATGGGAATGAGGGATATGTCAAACTTGCTTTAGGGCAAGTGGGAGATTGTTGGAGTTATGTAAATATAGTGGCCTAGAAAGCAAGTGTATTTACATGTAACTTTATCTTCTTCAGTTACAGTTTTGTAATGAAAATATTTATTATTAATAAAACAAAAGAGTTTGGTTTTGTTTGTGTGAGCATTATATATCTAGTCAAAAGGTACCAAGATTCTTTTGTAAGTAATATACATATACATAGAGATGTATGGGAAACATGTATATTATAATAATCTAAATTAATTGATTCACAGTTGAATAATCAAGTTGGTCGCTTGATTATGGTTTAGACTGTAATGTTGTGATTTATCTCCATATAAGTAAAGGAGTTTACTTAAAGGGAATGATGAGTTTCACATCATGATAGTAGTAGACTATCGATAATGGCACTATTAAAT
This sequence comes from Erythroxylum novogranatense, assembly GCA_029891385.1. Lineage (NCBI taxonomy): Eukaryota > Viridiplantae > Streptophyta > Magnoliopsida > Malpighiales > Erythroxylaceae > Erythroxylum > Erythroxylum novogranatense. Next base: position 6,784,019 of record CM057224.1, read on the forward strand.
GAATCTGGAATCAAGTTTGTTTTCACGAATAAAGTGGGTCGTTACTTTAATCTTAAAACATACAACTTAAGCATTCACTTATTATGAACCATAATCTTGATGAGTGATGAACTCGTATGTATTTCATTATAATTCTTGATATATTTAGAATAGATTTTTATAGAGTATTAATCTAATGTCTGCATGTTGGAATTATTAATTAAAACATGTATCAGGGAACATTCACTCAAATAAAGAGTTTATAGTGATATCATCACTTCTAGATGTTTTAAGGAAATTTTGTGATTAAACTGGTGCCAGTAGTTTGATGTACTAACTACCCATCAAGTCTTAACACCAAGATGAGATCTTGTGTGTTAATCACCATATAAAGTAAAACGGGAGATCTAGAAGGAAAAACCAATATAAGGGTAAAACGGTAATTTTACCCTTTATTGTGTGGATGGCTATAATAAGGTTCTAAATAGGGTTTGCAACTGGACATAAAATATGTGTTCTCATAATATTTAATAATTCAAGAGTTCAACTAATTGTCTTTAGTGGAATGACATTTAGTTAATAAACTACAATTAATTCTAATGAGATTAAATTAATTCTAAGCTTATTAGAGCTTGAATTATCAAAGTCCAATAAGATTCCCCACTTCGCTTCTAGGAAGGTTATCAAGCTAAGTAAGAAATATAAACAGAGGTTTTAGAAGCCCATAATTGAATATTGAGCTTGCTCTAATTAATGGTTAATTAGAAGCCCAAATGTACATTTAGAAATGGGCTAGACTTTGGTTTAATGTAATTGATTAGATTAATTATATTAAAAAAATTAAAGAAAGGAGTAACATTTTCAGTTTTATTAGGGTTGAATGTGCAGCTGCACATTTAACATTCAAATGCTAAATGACAATGGTCTTTATTATGGTTTATCATCATTAACTGGAGTTATGAACTTACCATTAAATGGTTTAATGGTTATGTTTTAATGTTAGCATGTAACCTATCAGCATTCGTTGGATTAAAGAAGAAAGATGTACATTGGATGGACATCTTCCTTCTTCCATCTTCCAAAACTGAAATTGGCATATCAATATTAGGTGATTGGTCTTTTCATATAGTCATCTTAAAATAAATGAGAAGAGTCTCATTTAATGGCTTTTTTATGTTTGATTAAAGTAAGAAGTGATGCATTGGATGCTATTTTCTTCTTCTTTTTCATGCATAATTGAAATTGAGTGTGTAAGAAGGTGTTCTTGCATAGTTGAACTCTCTCTCTCCTTTCATGCATGAGTGAACCAAAATTAGCAAGAGAAGAGTCTCATTTTTGGTTCATTTTCTTCTAAGAAAAATCTCCTCCAAACATTTCTTCTCCTTTCCCACTAAAGGATCTTGTTAACCAAGTTGTCCAAGAAGAACAAGTGGTAGATCAAGTTGGTTGAGGATACAACAACAAGGAGAAGATAGATTGACAAAGGAAAGGATTCAAAAGTAAAGCTTTTGGATATAAGAAGAAGGAGAGGATAGCGTAGCGAGGAATTAACACTGTAGCGAAAGAGTTAGTAATACTCTTCATCTTGTTTATGTTTATTATTATCCTTCTACCATATCATATATGGATTGGCATGATGGTTTGGATATATTGCTTCTACTGTAAATATTGTTGGGCCCCGAAATTTTTTTTTATTTGAATTAATTATTTATTAATTTATTGATTTATTCGTTAATTATTTTATTTTTTTGCCTTAATTGATTTAATTATGTGCTTATATAAATATTTTTATGTTGGGCTTGAGATTAGAAGTTAGAAATTTATTTGAAGGCTTGGGCCTAATGTTGGAAAGTATGGGCTTTAGGTAAATGGATTAAGTGGAAGGAGGAGTAGAATGAGTGGGTTAAGGTATGGTGGGCTTGAGGTTATTAGAGGAAGGGCCCAAAGCATGGTAACCAAAACTATGTAGTTTTGGTATAGGCTTTTAAGTGGAGATGTAAAGGAATTAAAGAAGAGTTAAATGAATTTAAGAAGGAGAAGAGGAGTGTCGTGAGTCTCCAAAGAAAGAAAGAGGGGAAAGCCAAAAACGTGAAAATAGAAGGGAGAAGAAGAGGAGATTCGGCTAAGCCCAAGGAGAAGAAGAAAGAAGGAGAAAAAGAAGAGAAATCAAGTGAGAAAGGTAAGTTTTCATCTTTTCTTAAGATAGATTCGAAAATGGTGTAGGATGGAAGTTAGGGTTTGTGTAGAGATTGAAGAAAATGGAAGAGAAGGTGAGATCTATGGAGGTTAGGGAAGGTTATGGTTATTCTAGCTTAAATGAGCCATGGGTAGGTTAGGTTAAGGTTAATGTTAGTTTTCCCTTTAAATTTCTGAATATTATGACCTTTCCTATGAAGTTAGAAATTGATTAGAGATGTGTTTTGTTTGAAGGAGCTCAAGAAAACCCTACTCAAGACAAGGAGGAAGGCGATCTTGAATTCGGATCTCACGATAAGTGGGTAACATTTTATAGTTGTTGTGTAATGGGCAAATGCCCTATGTGTGCTATCTTTGCTATAATATGTGTATATTGAAAGTGTATTTACATTGCTTTGAATGAAAATACGAAACCATGATGATTTGAAAGTATGAAAGAAGCATGAAATGCTATTATTGTGCTTGAATATGTGAGCATAAATGAGTTGTGTTTGGGCGAGAGAGAACCTACTTCGATAAGTCACGTGCACGTTGACCCCCATTAGCCTTCTCCCGGCTGCCTGCTTTAGGCTTACGAGATCTGAAAAAATGGACTCGTCGTGATTACGGTAAACTTTGGTTTCCGTCGTGTTTATGGAACTCTCGAGCCAATTGTGTGTATTTCATCATTTATAAGTGTTTATGATGCATAATATGGGTTTTAGTTGCAAGATGATTCTATGTTATGCCTTATGTGATGAGTTGAGTAAATTGTGAGTTATGTGATAAAGTTGAGTTTTCAACCTATTATGTAAATTGCTAATGCTTTGGATTATTAATTGTGTGTGTGTGGCTCATTATGTGATGGCTATAAATTTGTTAGCCACTGAGCCGTGTTAGCTCACCCCATTCTCCCTCCTCAGGTGCAAATTCTAGTTAATCGTGGAACCTTGCAAGGCATCGACATCACTCCAATAACTTAGGAGCTTTTGTATTAAGTTAGTAACTAGCTTTTGGAATAGCTTTGTAAGCATATTGATCATTGAGCATCTCATCTTTTGTGCTTTATACTTGATTTTGATGAATATGCCAATATGTAACCAAAGCTATCCATGAATCTTTCTTATGATTGGAAAAGAGAATGAGAGCTCTAGTACTCTCTTCATTATATGTTTGTGTTGATTTGTGACCTATGTGTGAAGCATGTGTATGATTCTTTTAAGCTTGGAGATTGTTGTTGGGTATCTGCTGGGTTTTGCCTTGGAAGAGCTTGCTGGAAAATTTCCAAGGTTAGGAGTTAGAAGTTTTGTAAATTGTGGGTATGTTGCATTTTCTAAAATTTCGGGGTTGTTAGAGGTTGTATGAAATCATTATGACTCCTTGAGAATGATAGGTGAGATGTAGAGCTCTCCTAAGATGTTTATGAGCTATTTATGAGGAATTAAAATGGTAGGTGTGAGTGTTAGAATTAAATGTAGGTGCTGTCAAATGACAGATTTTTGGACAGAACCTTTGTGTCCATTTTTGACCCTTATAGAGTTGGAATTTGGGTCAGTGGTCTTCATAAAAAATGTAGATCTTTCTTTTCTCTATGAAATAGACACCAATTTTGTTAAATTTGGAGTTCGGAGTGGAAAGTTATGACCTTTGCAAGTGGAGCTGTTCACGAAGCAAAAATCAGACGAAGTTACTGTTCACGAAAAATCAGACGATGTACTGTTCACGAAAAATCAGACGAAGTTACTGTTCACAAAAAATCAGATGATGTACTGTTCACGGGGCAAAAATCAGATGATGTACTGTTCACGGGGCAAAAAAATCAGACGATGTACTGTTCACGAAAAATCAGACGATGTACTGTTCACGAAAAATCAGACGATGTACTGTTCACGGGGCAAAAATCAGACGATGTATTGTTCACGGGGCAAAAAAATCAGACGATGTTACTGTTCACAGAGCGAAAATCAGACGATGTACTGTTTACGGGGCAAAAAAATCAGACGATGTTACTATTCATGGAGCAAAAATCAGACGATGTACTGTTTTTATCTTTCGACCCCTCTTCCTTCTTTTGGCCATAACTTTTTGCACAGACCTCCGATCGACCTCATTGTCAAAGCGTTGGATTTCTAAGAGATTTTTCTACCTTTCTAAACTGGATTTATCAGATTTTCTTTCAAATTGAAAATGGTGGTTTGAAACAAAGTGTGGAGGTCGGCTGATTCTTTCTGAATATACTTCACAAATTTTTAAATATCTGGAGCTATAGGACTCGGATTGAGGCGATTCTTATTTTAAATGAAACTAGAGACATAAATCTACACTTTTTATGAAGGATCTGATCAGTAATTTTGCCTCTAAAGTTTTCAAATATTTACATGAATCGGTAGAGGGACTGTTTTCACTGTTTTCTTTAAGATAGCATTTTGCCATAACTTTTCATTTCTAACTGAATTGAGCGATTCCAGTTGCGTTGGAATCGTTAGATCCGAGGATCATTTTATCAAGAGCCAATCCCAAATTTTATAAAGTGAATTTTTTCTTATTGTGATTAGCATATGTGTTGGTTCATGGGTCTTCTATTTGGATGGGTTAGAATGTTGGGCCTCGGAGACGGGGTCCAACATTGTTGTTTTATGTTGGGTCAGGGAGACAGGCCCAGCCATAAGCCCCCAACCCGAGGTCGGGGAGGCAGGCCCGACCATAAGCCCTGACCCCATAAATTGGTATTGTCCTCTTTGGTCTTCCACGAATCGATCCCGAGCTCGAGGTTTTATAGCTTCCACATGCTCGCCTCTTACCATTTGGCTAACATGTGGAAGCTATAAAACCTCGAGGTCAGGGATCGATTCTGTGGAAGACCAAAGAGGACAATACCAATTTATGTTGGGTCTGGAGGGCAGGCCGGGCCATAAGCCCATGACCCGGGTCCCGGGGGCAGGCCCGGGCCTGCCTCCCTGACCCAACATAAAGGTGGTATTGTCCTCTTTGGTCTTCCACAGAATCAATCCCCGACCTCGAGGTTTTATAGCTTCCACATGCTGCCTCTTACCATTTGGCTAAGTTAGCCAAATGGTAAGAAAGCATGTGGAAGCTATAAACCTCGAGGTCGGGATCGATTCTGTGGAAGACCAAAGAGGACAATACCAATTTATGGGGTTGCAGGGCTTATGGCCGAGCCTGCCTCCTCGGACCCGGGTCATGGGGCTTATGGTCGGGCCTGCTCCTGACCCAACAAATATGATTTCTAAAAAGTTTTGAATTCTATCGGTTCTCCAAATATAGCATGCTTTCGTTTTTCGATCCAACAAGAATAACTCACGTTGATGGCCTTTCTAGTTTTTACTCAAGACATATTTTTGGGTCAATCTTGCATGGACATTTTGACATACAAAATGAGGTATTTATGTAATACATTCTTTTAAAGAAATGTTCCCATATGTCTTAGGTTTCTATCAACACCAAATTCACACAATTTGGTTCAATATTCTGTAAGTTATATATAAAATACTTTAGACTCACACCATGACAACACAATATACTCAACTTGAATCCAAATTTTAAAACCCTTAAAGATAGAATTCAAATTCAATTCCTTTATGAATAACATATCCATAAGTCTCTAGGTTAATCTAAACTTAAAATCATCCTATTTGGATATCTACAGATTAAGATATGGCCAAAATACATATGCATATTTAATGAAAATACTCCATCTAACATATTCCTGCACACATTTAACTTCATTTTCAACTTTACTTTGTCTCAAAATTATCATCCTACTTCTTCTCATTACAAGATAATAAACTAGCCTTTTCTTTAGCTTTAAACTCATTCTAGTTCATCTTTATAATAGCTACCAATAATCAACATTATCACACCTTAAAACAGAACATGAACATAAATCATCCCTTTATAAATTTCTGCATTCATTCTACAACATTTAAAATGATCATTCTAGTTAAAAATCATCTTCCTAACAATTTATAAATTATCACTCACAATATACACAAAAGCAAGACATCTATAAGATCATTTTTCTCATCCATGCTTTAAGATGTTTTCATCACCATTTCATGATCTTTCAACTTCTAGCTATCATCATGCATGTTTCACTCAACATATCAAGAAGAATAGCATACTACTTACTTGTTTAAGCTTCAAGATCTTCATATCACTCTTAACCCTAGCTTCTCAACACCAAATGATCATAATCATTTATGAGGGAGAGATTAGGTTTTTCTTATGACGTAATGAAGGAGATAACATATTCTTGAAGAAACAAGGTGAAGGACTTGAACAAAATCAATGTGATGAGGTGGGTGAGAAAATGTCGTGAGATGGAGAAAAAGAATGAAGAATGAAATGAAGAAGAGAAGAAAAGAGAGCATTTAGCCAAAGGTGAGAAAAAATGAATATTAGTCTTGCAAGAGTAAGTTACGAGAGTGAGATGTGTGGCATGGCAAGTGACACTTGCCACTTACCATATGTCACTACCTTGTGGTTTTTAATGGGTCCTGATTAATAACCAGTTTATTTGTCCCCAATTTCTAATCCAGTTGACTCCCAATTTTAATTACATATGTCATTAAATCCTAATGTCATTCATCAAAATTTCTACTATCAGCTGACACTTATTTCTACTACTATTCATCAATTGTCTGGCCAGTTGGCATTTTTCCTATTGCAAAAATACCCTAAATTCCAAAAAATTCTCAAATTTTGCCAAAAATTCTAAATCACTACTTATATACACTAACTTAATTTTTAAGACATATAATCTATAATTCACATTATAATAACATTAAAAAAATCATTTATATACCAAAAAAATTTCAAATGAGTGCATAAACAAATCATCCTAATTTGTGCAAAATTCAAGTTCATATGTGTGTATGCTAACATTATACATGAGTATGAAATCCACTTTTCTAATATCTCATTGCTATTTCTCTATTACAGAAATCTAAATTTGTTCTACACTGCTATTGAATTTTCTGTTCAATGCATCAGATTACAAAACTAGCTTTATTGGGAAATACTCATTTGTACATCATAATCTTCAAGTAACTCTATCCATTGTCTCAGTCTCGTATTCAATTCTTTCAAACTCAATAATTACCTCAAATTTTAATGATATGTATATATATATATATGCAAAATATTTCACTGTACATATAATGTCTCCAAGCTCTCAAAGCAATTACTATTACAGCAAATTCTAAATCACTTACAGCAAAATCACTTAATTATGCTGCAATAGATTGCATCTTAATCTTTGGTGCAAAACATCATTATATACTACATAATCTCCAAATCTAAATGATATAATTAACATCGGTGTTAAATTCCTCAATTTCTTTTTTACATTCATCAGACCATAAAATTTACACATTTTTCCTCAGAAATTTTTTTCAAAGGGTTAAGATTAGTAAAAACTCCTTAACAGTCTCTGATAATATCCAATATACAGCTAGTTCTAGAAAACTCCATATCTCTTATATATTCCTTAGAGTTTCTCATTTCATCAATACATCTACTTTCCCTTTTAAGTCTACATAATTGCCCTATCTAGATATTTTATGACCTGACATATTACTTGCTCAAGCTGAAATTCACTATTATTGAATTTGACATATAACTGTTTCTCCTTTATGATATGTAAGATTTATCTTAACTATTCAAAGTATTCCTTTCACCTTTTCTAATATACTAGATTATCATCTTATGATCACCGTCATTAATTGATCCAAGCAAGGTTAGAACACTTTATTCATTATATCATAATTACTAACGGGGACATATGTCAACCTAATTTGATATCACCAAGATTCAATCACCTATATCTAGTCCTTGAAATCCTTAAGTAACTATCTCCTCAATTGAGGTAATGATCTCTCATGTTTTCTTAGTCTCCAAATTAACTTCCTTTCTTAAATGATTTTCTTCATTCATTAGGTTCCTCTGATTTCTCATTGACTTATTCTAATGTCTGTTCATTCATACTAGTTTCTCCACACATTTCAATTTATTTACAATCTTAACTTCCTGAGTTAGTAACACATTCATCAAATCTAATTTATATCTCCTGAACATATTTGCGTAGAATATAGTGTGGACCTAAGTTCTCCTCACATTAGCAATAGTGTCACCTCAAATTTAAAAATCCAATTATGTAGTTAGATACTTTACATTAAACAAAATGCATACACTCTTAGTAGCATATTCTACCTCTTATACCTGAGTCTTAGTTAAAAACTAGACTCCAATATTCACTTCTTATTTGTTCCATCATCGTTCATTCTTAGAAGTAAACCATATGGTCTACTTAACCTAATTCAGTGAAATTCTTCATCATAAAAAGATTTCTTGCTACTATCATCTATTATGTTCATGTAATCTTTATCAATACTAGTTTCACCATTGCTTATCAGTCATTCTTAGTAACTCAAAAAGATCAATTTCTCTCATTTTTTACAACGACATAATGTTCTATTTACAAAAACTCGATGAAGTAGTAGACATGATTATTTTCGCATATGCTTAGGTGTGTATCATCAAGGTCATCCCATTCTATCCAGACATTTAATTATGACAAATCACCAATTTATATCTTACAATAATGATACTTTGATCTTAATTGATCTTAGACAACATTTCTCTCTTTATTTTTTCCCATGATTGGGGATCCCTGCCACGATTGTGACATAAACTTATTTATGTCAGGCCACGATCGTGGGGTGAGGCCGCAATTGTGCCCTGCACTTTCTTCCTCATTTCTTCATTATTGGATTTATGTAAATATAGTGCTCTGGAAAGCAAGTGTATTTACATGTAACTTTATCTTCTTCAGTTACAGTTTTGTAATGAAAATATTTATTATTAATAAAACAAAAGAGTTTCGTTTTATTTGTGTGAGCATTATATATCTAGTTGGTCGCTTGATTATGGTTTAGATTGTAGTGTTGCGATTTATCTCTATATAAATAAAGGAGTTTACTTAAAGGGAATGATGAGTTTCATATTATGATAATAGTTGACTATCGATAATGGAACTATTAAATGAATCTAGAATCAAGTATGTTTTCAAGAATAAAGTGGGTCGTTACTTTAATCTTAAAGCATACAACTTAAACATTCGCTTATTATAGACTACAATTTTGATGAGTGGTGATATCGCATGTGTTTCATTATAATTCTTGATATGATCGAAATAGATTTTTACACAGTATTAATCTAGCGTATGCATGTTGGAATTATCAACTGAAGCATGTATCAGGGAACATTCACTCAAATAAAGTGTTTATAGTGCTATCATCACTTCTAGATATTTTAAAGAGATTTGGTGGTTAAACTGGTGCCAGCTGGTGCCAGCAGCTAGGTTGATGGACTAGCTACCCATCAAGTCTTAACACCAAGATGAGATCTTGTGTATTAATCACCATATAAAGTAAAACGAAAGATCTAGAAGGAAAATCCAACATAAGGGCAAAACGATAATTTTACCTTTTATTGTGCGGATGGCTATAATAAGGTTCTAAATAGGGTTTGCAATTGAACATAAAATATGTGTTCTCATAGTATTTAATAATTCAAGAGTTCAACTAATTTTCTTTAATAGAAGGACATTTAGTTAATAAGCTAGATTAATTCTAATGAGATTAAATTAATTCTAGGCTTATTGGAGCTTGAATTATCAAAGTGCATTAAGATTCTCCATTTGGCTTCAAGGAAAGTTATCAAGCTAAGTAAGAAATATAAATGTAGGTTTTAAAAGCGCATAATTGAACGTTGGGCTTGCACTAATTAATGTTTAATTAAAAGCCCAAATGTTCATTTAAAAATGGGCTAGACTTTGATTTAATATAATTTATTAGATTAATTGTATTAAAACAAGTTTTTTAAGAAATGAAGGATCAATTTCGGTTTTATTAGGGTTGAATGTTCAGATGCACATTTAACATTAAAACACTAAATAAAGATGGTCTTTACTATGGCTTACCATCATTAAATGGAGTTATGAACTTACTATTAAATGGTTTAATGGTTATCTTTTAATGTTAGCATGTAACCTTTTAGCATTGACTGGATTAAAGAAAAAAGATGTACATTGGATGGACCATATTCCTTCTTACACTATCAAAAAAACCAAAATTAACATGATAACATTTAGGTTAATAGACTTTTCATATAGTCATCTTAAAGACAAATGAGAAGAGTATCATTTAATGGCTTCTTTATGATTGATTAAATGAAGAAATGATGCATTAGATGAGACTCTTCTTTCCTTTGTTGTTAACTGAAAGTGGGAGTGAGTAAGAAGGTGTTCTTACATTTTATCACTCTCTCTCTCATCTTGCTTGAAAAAATCAAAAATTGCATGAGTGTCTCATTGTTTCCTTTTTTCTTCTAAAACAATACTCCTCCAAAGTGTTTCTTCTCCTTTCCCACCAAAGGATTTTGTTAACCAAGTTGTCCTAAGAGAATAAGAGGTAAATCAAATTGGTTGAAGATACAATAACAAGGAGAAGATAGACTGATAAAGGAAAAGATTCAAAAGCAAAGGCTTTGGATACAAGAAGAAGGAGAGGATAGCGCAGCAAGGAATTAAAGCTGTAGCAAAGGAGTCGGTATTACTCTTCATCTTGTTTATGTTTATTATTATCCTTATACCATATCATATATAGATTGGCATGATGATTTGGATATATTACTTCTGCTGCAAATAAGATTTCTAAAAAGTTTTGAAATCTACCGGTTCTCTAAATATAGCATGCTTTCTTTTTCCAATCCAACATTCGTCACATTAACACACATACTAACATCAATTTTACTCCAATTTTCTAGAATTTACCTCTTCTAATGCTACATCATTTCATAATAATTTAACTACCATGTTGATTGCATTAACTCTCAAAACTCTAGTAATTTGATTCATCATCTTTTTCTTAATCTCATTCAACTATAAAATCATATCTTATATGTATTTATAACTTTCTACTTACTATATACCATTAATCTCAAGTAAAGTCATTCATGTCTACTTCATTCCCCTTTTATTCTATCCTTATTTCTATTCATCTTCCTATTGTCATTTATTTCATCTTCCATATGTATATCCTCAACCAATTCAGAATCGTAGAGGCCTAACCATTATGAAATTCTAATCTCAACTCCACAGACATATTCTTACATTAAATCATAAATTCTTATCACGATAATCAAACAACCATTCCAAGCCCAATTTCAGCCTCTCAAAATCATAGAAAATTTTGATTTCATCCAAATTTATTTATACAATTTAAATCTTGTCATTTATACCATATCTCAATTTTCCTCAATGAATCCACGACAATATATTCACATCTATATCACATTCAAGGGTATATCATCACAGTACAATATTGATATCATGTTCAATCATACAATAACATATACAAATGTAGTGAATCTTTATCTGTCATACAGAACCAGATACTATTTCTCATTTCTAAATATCCATAAACCTTCATTTTCTCACATTCTAATAGATCATCATCCTTTTTCTTGCTTTTAGCAGCTTAAACTCTTAACGAATGCTCAAGAATGTGACTCATGTAAATGCGACTCAGACTGGGGATCAGTTGCCGCTGCATGCTAAGACATGTCTAAAATGCATATACCTTGACATATATTTCGAAAAACACCGATGTAAGAAACCAAGTCTGGTCTTTGATATCAAATTTGTAGCACACCACTCTCATAACTCATGTCCTCGAACATATTGATGGTATTCAGAAATACACTCTATAAGGGTGGTGCACTACAACGGTCAAATAATCGAACTCATCCAAAATTTTCAAATATCACATGCATATTACAAAAAAACCACTAATCAAATTAGGCCATTTTTTTCATAAACATCATAATCACAATTATTATTATGCCCATTGATTAATCTCGTTTACAAACATTTCCAATTTGGAAAGTCATTACAAAACAGAATTATTCTAATATGTTTGGTATAATAATTTCATAATACATTCTTTAATACAAAAATAATAGAAAAATCTATGCAGATGCTAATTGATCCCGACCTCTATCTTTTATCTGAATGCACTGGTTAGACTCTAATTTGTCTAACTAGAGATATCCTCTTAGCCTAAAATGTCAATGTTGCAATTTTGGTATGTTTTACGAACTTAGTGAGTGGACCATCCTTGATGGGTCATTCAATCACATACCACATTAATTCATTTACTCTCAAAATTCACATCACTTCATCAATTCAACATGTTGAGTCACATGCATTTCATATTCACTTAATTCATATTTGACATTCAAAAATCATTCAATCTATTTATTTCAACTATTTAAATCATATATATCAAATGCATATGCAATGCTCATAAGGCTCACTTTCAATTGTTATTATTGTGACTGAGTGCCTATAACTATCCCGTATCTATTGTGGATATCGGCCTCATTAATAACTATCCCTTATTCGTTGGAGATACAGGGCTCTTTTACATAGTGAGCCAGAGGCTCTTACCACATTCTAAGCTTTAAGCTTCTTTTTTACTTTCTAAGCTTTAAGCTCTTTTTTAGTGGCTACTTTAGTCACAACAGCCTTTATGTTGTCATGCATTCATGTAATGAAATGCATGACATTCACATATATTATACCAATCACTTGATTTGAATTTCACATTCATATTCACATTTATCATCAGACCTTGTTCCGACATTTAACAATAATGTTAAGTATCACTTATTCATTCAAATTCACATTCAAAGAGCACTTCCAATAATTTTTACATGCATCAAATGCCTCGGACATTTATTGTCCAAAATCCACGCATTCATATCAATCATATCAGTAGTAATTCAATATAAAAAATTAAAATAAAACAAACAATAAAAGTGAGACCATCTAGGTCGACTCACAGTATGCTCCAAATTAATAATTGCTTCTATGATCTGGAAATGTCTAGACGAAGACGTTCTATCCTGTATATCAACATTATGCAATACACATATTGCACACACATTATTAATTACATAATCACATAAACATTCAATTATACACATATGCATATGTGTAATATGTAATGTATAATGCATACTCAAATTGACTATTCCATTTATTTTTCATTAATCACATCTCTTGATCGTTCGAACCTTATCATTTGTATGTGTCTAGCTTATTCCTAGGTTTACACCTCAAGAATACTTGGCTATCCTAATATAATAAATCAATTATTCACCAATGTTATTCTAACATTATATGATCACACAATATCCAAACTATCATTCATTCTTACTTGATACACATTACTCATCACCTTACAATCATATTAGCATTTCTAAGAACACTTATATTCTTATAACACTTATAAACTTCTAGATTTTATGGGAGGTCATGTGCAACTTGTAAGATTGATGATTGCACTACCATTGCACGATTCATTCGAACCACCTTAAACATAAGAAGAACATCGAGCTACCGATTTTAAAAGAAGTACTACATGAGAGGCAACCTATGGATTGATAATTTGATTTTATTCCCTTTAATTTTTAGATAGGTTGAATTTCGTAGTTAGGTTATTTCATTTCCAAATAAAATCAGGAACGCATAAGACTTTGAGATGAATTTGGTGATCGAATAAGCAAAAGAGAGGTGAAAGGGCCATAAAGAGATGAGAAGTGATTTCAGAAAAATGTGAAAGAACAAAAAAAGAAAAAATTAAAAATTGGTGGAAACATCGTGGCCTATGGTAGGGTAAAATTGAAACACGCAAAATTCAGTTTAATTTTTTACCATTTTACCCTTCATTCACCTATATACTCATTTCTTACTTCACTTTTTCACTCACTTTCATTTTAACTTTATTTTTCTCTAAGTTTAGAACCTCTAAACACTCTCACTTCTCTCTACCTAAATTCCTGTTAGCCCCAAAAAAAATTTAAAAGTTAAGCATGATTAGACTAATTAAGAAATTGAGTTAACATTATTTTGAGATGATAGTAAATAAATATGGTAGCATTAAATAGCATATGACATTAAGTAATAAGTTAGGTAAGAGTTAATAACATTAAATATGTTAGTTGGTTAGTTAGGTTAAGAATTAAATGCAATGGGCTTAATGAAGTAGAGAAAGAAAAGAGATTAAGTGGGCCTAAAGATAGATGGGCTTAAGTAGTATAAAGAGGAGATGTGGAGGAAGGAAGAAGAAGGAGTTGGATATTGGGCTTATGGGCTTAAGTTAAATAAAAGAGGAGTATAAAGGGAGGAGGAAATAAGTGAGTAGGGAAAGGAAGAGGGAGTTTACGAAAATTAAGAGGGAGAAGAGAAGGTGTTGTCGTGAATGGGAGAAAGAAGAGAGAAAAAGGGAGCTTGCTTAGGGCTTTGATTTCCAAGAGATCAAGAGGGAGTTGGAAGAAACTCCAAGGAGAAAAAGTGAAGAGTAAGGCTAGAGCTTCATCTTGAACCAAGAAACTCTTGGTGTTGTTGAAGATTTAAGGTAAGTCATGAAGTTTTGTTATAGATTTTGTTTGGGTTTTTGGTTAGAAAGACTAAGAATGGAATGGGTTTAGTGATTCTTAAGTCAATTTCATGAAAGTAGTATTGTGGATTTTTCAATTGAAGCTATGTTGAAGTGGGTTTTGTTTCTCTTGAAATAGAGCAAGAGAGAGGAGAAAAGCAAGAGGAGGAGCTTCATTTAGCAAGGATTTAGCAAGTATAAGGTGGGTTTCATTTTTATCTTTATGCTAGTAAGTGATAAATACTACCTTAATTAAAGAAATTATGTTCTTTCAAATTACTTTGTGACGATTTGATTGAGTATAATAGATGTAGGAATGCCATTATATGAGAACTTGACAGTATATCACATTGCTTGACATTACTTGATAAAGTCATGAATTGAATGAGCATGAATATTAGTGAGATCATGACATTTGAGCTAAGCATGAAAAGCATCTTCCAGAAAATTAGCTATTTGGATTGCATGAAAATCCATTTTCAGAAAATCAGCTAGTGGACAAGAAAAGTCCAGTTTTTATGCATGAAATTCAGTGTTATGTGGGTTAGTTAAGTCCACCAGCAAAGTCACGTGCACGTTGACCAATATAGCCTTCGCCCGGCTGCCCGATTGTGGCAAGGATGTTCCTTTTTGGACTCCTCAGCATATGACTACACTTGTGTAGCTCATCAGTAACCCGTGGACATTTCGAACCATCAGCTGTGTGTTTATGTGTTAGCATATGTTTGCAAGAATGATGAATGCATGAATCATGAAATTATGCTTTTAGCTTGATGAATTTATGAAATGCAAGTTGTATGATTTGTTGACGAGAATATTGCCAACAAAGATGAGTAATGAATAGATTCACTTAGTAGTATAAATATAAACGTGTTACCCATTTGTTTAAAGCTCACCCCACCTTCCGCCCCATCTCCGTGAAAAGCGATCTCGAGGAATGAGCATAAAAGGCATACTCAAGATTTTGTTTTTGATGTATTTCAAGTCATTTGTTGTAAACAATGCTTGAGATGCATTTTAAGAAAACAGTAGCATTTTGGAAGTGTATTTTGGCCAAGTTGTAAAAGGGCTTGAAATGCCCGCTAAAGCATTGTAAGCTACTTGTTTTGAATACGAATGAAATGCATGAATTACAATTTATCATGGTTTCTCAAAACCATTTATTATCATGTTTAAGCATAGTATCCAAAGTTGCATGAAATGGCTTTGAAATCCATGTGGGTAGAAATGAATGTTTAGTTCAAGTGAAGATGTGTATAGAGTTGTGATTGAATGAATGAATTTGACAAGAAAGGGGGAAATGTAATTGTGTGATAGTTGGATATGATTAGAATGCTAAGAGTGCGTTGTTGCCCTTGAATATTGAGTTGTTATGCAGGTTATAGCCTTAGATTGAAGATTTGGGTTAGGAATAAAATAGGGGAAGTGCTGTCCAATTTTCCCAAAAATTGTGCAGTAACTTCCATTTGAATTTAGACTCTCTTAGAATTTGATGGGCAATTCAATCAAGAATTGATTGAATGATAAAGTAAGTTTGATGTTTAAAGTTGTTATGAAGTATTTTAGTAGTAGAGTGAGTGAATCTTGCAAAGTTACAAGTGTACTTGGTGTTAGGAATAAGATAGAAAGCATGGGTGAGAGTTTAAGAGGCTTTGGGTAAAATCTCAACTTTCTGGTCGTTTCTTCCTCATGGTATGAGCTCCATACCTCATGGTAGCCATATAGAAAAATCGGAGGTGCCACAACTTTCATTCGTCTCTTCTCATGGTATGATCGAAGTAAATCATGGCGCAACCCAGTTAGAGTCCGAATTTCATTTTTAGGCCTCTAATATGAGTTGTATATATAGATGTCTACTTTCTAACCGTCCAATAACAAAGTCATTCTGACATCTATAGTGAAAGTTATGGCATTTGCGCCAATACATGTTCGATAGGAATCAGAACATGAACACGTTGAGTTTGTCGGGTCATAACTCCTTCGTCCGACCTCCAATTGAGGTGAGGCTTGAACCATTGGATTTATAAGACATGTATCTTTATTCTTATGAAAATTTGTAGCATTTGGAGTTAAATTGAAAATATTTGGATAAAAGCAAGTGAAAGGTCGGTGGAGAGAGCATGTTTCAGGTTTGAACTCTTTTAGGGTTTTGGGGTATATCTTGAGTTATATGACTCCGATTAAGGTGATTCTTTCCTCTATGAGAACATGAGGTTTTAAGCTACATTTGATATGAACAAGTCAATAAGTGATTTTGATGTTTAGGTAGTGTGCGCTCATCACTTTTATGGAACAGCAGCGAATAGCACTGCAATAAATTAAGCGCAAGGCTTTAGGACTTCGGATTTGGGCTCTGGAAACGGGTCCAATAGTTGTGGAATTTAATGCAAGAGTAAGAGTGTTAGGTTATAAGCAGTTGGGGTCCGATCTTCAAGTCGGGTTCCGACATCTTGTGGTATCAGAGCAGCTCTAGGTTTATGATTTCCTAGGAACCCTAGTGGGTAGCCTCAAGGGTAGAGTCAGCATGCATCATGTTACATGAACCCTAAGCATTGTTTCAAGTACAGTACATGCATCATTGGTTTTGAATTGTTTTATATGATTTGAATTGGTTTGACAAAGCATGAGCTAAAGATTTGAAATGTTTTTCATTTAAAGGAGTAATATGCCGCCTCGAAGAAGAACTCGAGGAGCTCAGTCTCGATCAGACTCTCAGAGGGGGAGTATGGATGAATCCCAGATTCCCCAAGATGTAGGGACCATCCCTGTTCCAGATTCAGAGGCACCAAGTGTGCAGCATGAGGTGCCTCCCCAGCCTCCTTCTATGCCAAATCCAGTAGATCCATAATTCTTTCAGGCCTTCGCAGTATGACAAGCTCCGGAAGTATGGGGCTGTCGATTTTAGCGGGACTACAAATCCCGAAGAGGAAGAAGCATGGTTAAAGAGGACCGAAAGGGTCCTGAAACAGATGAAGTGCTCGGATGAAGAGAAGCTAGATTATGCGATCGATCTGCTGTAGGGGATGCTGCGCACCTTGGTGGGAGTCGGTGCCACTTGATCAGCGATACCTCTAGAGCTGACATGGAGGGAATTTCTAAAAGCTTTCAGAAGGAAGTACTTCTCGATGGTCTATGTCCAAGAGAAAGCCAGGGAATTTCTGAACCTTACCCAGAGGGATCTGACAGTGAGTGAGTATGAACTGAAGTTCACTCAACTTTCCAAGTATGCAGCCAACATTGTGGCCAATGAAGTGGACAAGTGCCGCAAGTTTGAAGGGGGATTGCACTTAGGGATCAGAGAGAAGGTGGTGATCCATAGTTTTCAGGATTACCAACAGTTAGTGGATGCAGCGCTCCAGGCTGAGAAGCTGGAAAATATTAAGGCTGAAGTGAGCAGCAAGAGGAAGACCAGGGAGCAGTCTTCCAGGAAGGGAGCGAGTGCTCCAGCACCTGAAAGGAGCACCAGGACCCATCATACTCAGAGTGGCATGGGCAGTAGTGGTCCTGCCAAGAGTCAGGAGTCCAGGGCAATTTCTGAATAGGTCTCTAGTGTGGGAGGCCCAGGGAAGTCATGGAAGGGCAAGTATCCCCAGTGTGATCAGTGCGGAAAGTTTCATCCAGGGAGGTGTCTCAAGGGATTTGGTGGTTGCTTCCAGTGTGGAGAGAAGGGGCATATGATGAGAGATTGTCCCCAGAGGCTGAGACAGGAGGGTTCCTAAGTTCAAGCTCAGAGGCAGACAGAGACAGTGGGAACCAGCCGATCCTGTAAGTAGGCGCCTGGAGCGGTCGAGAGGATAATCCTGCAGGAGGCCAAGAGCACGAGGCGGGGAGGCCAAAGCATGTGGTCGAGCACCGGTAGAGTATTTGCCATGACCAGAGAGGAAGCTGCAGTGCCTCTCGAAGTTGTGGTGGTATGGCTCGATTGTTCAATTCTGCAGTTTATATTTTGATTGATCTGGGTTCCACACATTCATTTGTTTCCTCAAGTATGAATATGCATGCAGTTAATCCTGAGATTATGGATAACTTTCTGGTTGTTAGTACTCCTTTGGGGAGTAAAGTAGTGATCAGTTTGAACTACAAGGATTGTGAGCTCAGCATCAGTGGTACTAGATTGGTAGTAGATTTGCTACCTCTAGACCTTAAAGGGCTAGATGTCATACTAGGAATGGATGCCATGGAGAAGTATAAGGCAAAGCTAGACTGTAGTCTCAAGGAAGTAGAATTTGATCTGGGAGATGGTCAGAAAGTAATCTTGAGGGGACAGAAACTCGTCGTAGAAGATTATTTCAGCCTTGTTAGCTGACAGTATGATGAGCCAAGGATGCAAGGCTTTCTTGGCGCATGTGGTAAGTCCAGAGGTAAATGTTGGAAGATTGCAGGATTATCAAGTTGTCAGGGAGTTTTCAGATGTGTTCCTAGAAGAGTTACCGGGGTTGCCGCCAGTGAGGAAAATTGAGTTTACAATCGACTTGATTCCCAGAACCGCGCCAATCTCGATACCACCATACAGGATGGCTCCAGCTGAGTTAAGGGAGCTTAAGGAGCAGTTAGAGGAGTTGTTGGAGAAGCAGTTTATCAGGCCAAGTTCATCACCTTGGGGATCGCCAGTTCTATTCGTTAAGAAGAAGGATGGAACCTGGCGCATGTGTATAGATTACAGGAAGCTTAACAAGGTGACAGTTAAGAACAGATATCCCTTACCTAGGATAGATGATCTGTTTGATCAGCTGCAGGGAGCAAGGGTCTTTTCGAAGATCGACCTCAGATCAGGTTATCATCAACTCCGAATCAGGGAGTCTGATGTTAACAAGACAGCCTTCAGGACCCGTTACGGGCACTATGAATTTAGGGTCATGCCCTTCGGACTGACCAATGCTCCAGCTGCATTCATGGACCTTATGAACAGGGTTTTTCAGGAATTTTTAGATCAGTTTGTCATAGTGTTCATTGATGACATTCTGGTCTATTCCAAGGATGAAGGGGAGCATGAGAAGCATCTCAGAATAGTGTTGCAAAGGTTAAGGGAGCGAGAACTTTATGCCAAATTCAGCAAGTGTGAATTTTGGCTGCATGAAGTAGTTTTTCTTAGACATGTGATTTCCAGCAGAGGGATTCATGTTGATCCAAGAAAAGTAGAAGCAGTGGTGAATTGGCAAGAGCCTAAGACAGTAAAAGAGGTACGGAGTTTTCTAGGCCTAGCAGGTTATTACAGAAGGTTTATGGAGGGATTCTCCATGATAGCTGCGCCGATAACTAAGTTGTTATGGAAGAATCAGCAGTTTATCTGGAATAAGGAATGCCAACAGAGTTTTGAGGAGCTTAAGCAGCGGTTAACTAGTGCTCCCATTTTAATTTTGCCCAATGGGGATCAGGGGTACAGTGATGCTTCGAGAAGAGGCTTAGGTTGTGTGTTAATGCAGAATGACAAAGTGATAGCTTATACTTCACGGCAGTTGAAGCCATATGAGTTGAACTATCCTACTCATGATTTAGAGCTAGCAGCAGTAATTTTCGCCCTGAAAATATGGAGACATTATTTGTATGGGGTGCAAATTAGGATCTTCACGGATCACAAGAGCCTTAAGTATTTACTGAGCCAGAAAGAGCTGAATTTGAGGCAGAGAAGGTGGATTGAATTACTTAAGGACTATGATTTGATGATTGAGTACCATCCAGGCAAGGCAAATGTAGTAGCAGATGCATTGAGTAGGAAGTCATCCATAGCTTATGTTCAGCGGTTTACACGCTCTATTGAACAAATGGCCAAGCTTAAGATAAGTCTAAAGCAGGATCAGTCAGATTGTATTCTTGCTCAATTCAGGGTGAGACCTATCCTCAGGGAGAAAGTTAAGGAGTTGCAGGAGCAGGATGCAGAATTTGGTAAACTTCGTGAGGAAATTCATAATGGCAAGCAGTCTGAAGTGGTAGTGAGAGGTGACGGACTCATGGTAGTCGGAAGCAGATTGTGTATTCCGAATGATAAGGCAGTTAAGGATGAGATCATGGATGAGGCACACAATGCGCCTTATTCCATGCACCAGCGCACCGTAATGTACAGAGATTTGAAGGAACATTTCTGGTGAAAAGGCATGAAGAGGGATGTAGCTGAATATGTGAGCAGATGTCTAGTGTGTCAGCAAGTCAGGGCTGAACACCAGGCACTTTCAGGCATGTTAAGGTCATTGTCCATTCCTGAGTGGAAGTGGCAAAGGATCACTATGGATTTTCTGATGGGTTTACCCAGAACTTGTTGGACCCCACCCCCCACACCTGGGTTAACATTTCCCACCCAGCGTGTGTTTGCGGGTTATACCACGGCGGGTATTTGCGGGTTATACAGCGGCATCCAACCTTAATCAATACTGTCCTCTTTGGTCATGGGTGAGCCACGGCTCGAACCCATGACCTCAAGGTTTTGTTCCACTTTATGTGGACGCCTCTCATCGTTAGGCCAATGTTGGACCCCGAATTTTTGGTGAAAATTAGAATATTAAAATGATTTTAAATGAGAAAGAAATTGGTGAGACAATTTATGAATTTAAGGAAATTTGATGAAATTAAGAAAAATTTATGAGAAATGAATTGTTTAATTTTGAGGACTTTGATATTTGAGTGAACTTATATGGATTATGAGAGGAAAGTGGATGAGTTGATTGAAATGAAGTTAAATAGCAAGAATTAAAAAGAAAAAGTGTGAAATTTTGAAGAATTTAGAAAGTTTGACTTTTTGGAGAGAGAATGTTTGACTTAAGAGTTGACTTTTGTTTGAGGTAAAATTTGAGAAAATTGTCTTCTGAAAACTTGTAGTTTATGTCAAGAGCTTTTCGTAGACATAAAGTTTGATATTTTTCGATATCGGGAGTGAGAGTTATGATCAGTCAAAGTTGGCTTGGAAGTATGACTTTTAGGATAAAAAGTTGACTTTTTGATTTAGGTCAAATTCGAAAAAATGATCAACGTGAAACTTGTAGCCTCTGTCGAGAGTTTTTCGTGGACATAAAGTTTGTTATTTTTCAATGTCGGGATTGAGAGATATGATTTTCAGAAGATATGCTTTGTTTTGAAAATGTTAATAAGTATAGATTTGCATGTGCTATACTTCGAGGCATGTGCTATACTTCGAGGCCACTCGTCGTATGGATTTAATCTGAATTGGAATAAGTGGTCTTAATGAAAGTTGGAGCTTGTATTTCGATCTTTCCGACGCCCTAAAGTATGTAATTTTTTGAGATCGGGGCAAGGAGTTATGAGCGATTAAAAATTGGAAGTTGTTTAGGAAAAGTGATTATGATGAATCTTTGGTGAAAATTTGACTTCTTTGGAAGCCAATTGGATTTTTCTGTTCTTCAGGGAAGTTGTACAGCTTCCTTTTACCTTTCCATAAACACCAAATTCGTCAAATTCCGAGTTCGGAATTAAGAGATATGATTTTTGAAAAATTCAGTTATAAGTGGGTATTTAAGGTTTTGAAAATTTTTCTTGAACTCCGACCCTTTTGCAATCTTTTGTTATAATTTCTTCGTCTGACATCCGATTAACTCGATTCTTGAAGCGTTGAATTCCTAAGACAATTAGGTTCATTTTTATGAAGATTTATGATTTTTAGGAGATTAAATGAAAAGAGATTGATTGAACCAAAGTAAGAGATGGGTTATAGGTTATAAGTTGGATAATTTTCTGAACATGGTTCAGTATTTTGTGATTTTCGGGAGTTATACAACTCCGATTGAGTTGATTTTTGAGGGAAAATAAAGTTAAGATATGGGGCTACAAATCATGTGAAGGGATCTAAATTTAATTTCATCCCTAAGATTGTCAAATTCTTGACTGAAGTTATGTTAAAGTTCAGTTTCGGATTTTGTGCAGGTTAGTTAGTAATTCGGTCATAACTTCTTCGTTTTAGATCCGAATTGAGCGCCGTTAGTGGCGTTAGATTCGTAAGATCGAGAGGAACAATTTTCAAGAAGAAAGTTTGTCCAAATCATTTCGTTTAGCTGCTCAAATGCTGGACGCAATGTATCAGATTTTTCAAATGGAAGTGTAGGGGCAAACTTGGAAATAGGCTAATAAGAGAAGGGCAAATTGGTCTTTTACCTACCATTTAATGACCTGGCATAGAAAGAAAAGGGGCTGTCGTTTTTGTGTCCAGCAACCCATAATAATAGGACAAAAATGGAAGAAAGAAAACGAAATAAGAAAGAGAGGGAGAGAAGAGTGGAGAATCGATGGTGAGATAAGAAGAAGGAGAAGAAGAGGGAGCTGATAAGGTGTCGGTTTTTATGGGTTCCAAGGGGGTTTTTCGAGATGGTTCAAGAGGGAATGGAAGGAAGATGATGAAAGTTCATTTCCAAGCTTGGAGATGTCGAAAATGGTAGAGAGAGAGGTAAGGTTGAAAGTTTCTAAGTTGAGATTTGATGAATTTTTGGTTTGGAAATAATGGAAAATGGTATGGGTTGAGGTTTGTTAAGTTCAATTTTAGTGATAGCCTGGTTTAGATTGATTAATTTTGGATTATTGTGATTTGGGTTTATGCCCAATTTTTAGGATTTGGAGTTTTTGAAAATTGATGCTTTAGAAAGCTTAGAAATATGATGGAATTGGGTTTCCTATAGTTAATTTTGAGAATTTTGATGTTTATGATGTTGAATTTTGATGTTTATGGTTTAGGAAATTTTTAATTGGATGAAAGAAGGAAGCTTTGGAGAAATTAAAGTATGGATCAAGATTCTAGCATGGAATTGAGGTGGGTGATGTATTTATACTTTGAATTATAAGTTTTGTATGAAGTTTTGAGAAATCAAGAATGAAAATGTTTGGAAAAATTATTGTTTACGTTTGAAAACCAAGAAGATGATACAATATGTGAAATTTGATGTTTTAGAAATGATTACATAAATTATAAAAATCGTTTTGGATAATTTGATAAAATTGATAAAATTTCTGAAATTTTCTTTAATTCTGAAAGAAATGATAAATTATGAAAAAAATGTTAAATTTATTGATTTGAAAGCTTAATTAAGAAAGTGTTATTTTATGATCTTTGAGATTTCAAAGAAATTGAGATTTCAAAGGAAACTATGATTTTGAAAAAAAAGGATTTGAAAATTTATTAAGGAATTATTATCCCTTATGTTTGAATTACTTACGAAATTGTTTTGTTTGGACAATTTAAAGAAAATGAGTCAATTGATAATCTTCCTTGATTTTAAATGCTTTGATAAAATGAAGTAATTGTTAAATTACATGTTTTGATTGTTTTGATAAATGGATTACTTCCAAAAGATTTGCATTCTTTGTCGAGTAATTCTTTGTGTTAATCGATTTCAAATGTTGGTTCTGAAGAGGTTTGAAAATTAGAATTTTGAATATTGTTGAAAATGTTTGAAAATTTTGGGATTTCGAATCGTTTGGAATTAGTTATAAAATAGTGGTTATAAAAGTGTTTGAAACATGATGATTTCGGATGTTTTGGGAATTGTATAAAAATATCGTTTAGGCAAATGTTTAAAAAACAAATCTGATTTAGAATATTTTATGAGGGTTATAAAGAAAGGTTATGATTTTGACTATTCGAATTAGTTATAAAGTAGTGATTATGTAAATGGATGAGAATGAAATGCTTGATTTCAAATGTTTTTAAGCTTTGTTGCAAGTTGTGAATGTTTGATAAATTAGGAAATTTATGAAATTATGAAAATAATACAAAGGTTCAAATTCTTGTTTTCAAGCGCTTTGTGAAATTGATTGAAAAAGTTGGACATTATTGAATTTTAATTGTTTCGAATGGTTTGGAAAATGTTACGAGTTTTCAAATGCAAAACATTCGAAATTCGATGATTTTGTAATGATTTAAGAAATTGTTTAATTTGTTCGATTTGTTATTTTCGATAGATTTGAGAATTTATGAAGAGGGTTTGGATGATGAGAATAAAATGTTTTAATTGTTTACATTCTTCGATTTTGAATGATGTGAGAAAATTGAGAAAATTGTTCAATGAAATGTTTTGAATGATTTGATTAATTGATGAAGTTTTAGAATGAATTGATAATTATGATTTTAAGGAATTACTAGGATGCTTGCATTCTTTGTGTTTAAATGTGTAAGATTCTAACTCGAGAATGGCATTTTGTTTAAATGTCTTGGAAATTGTGCATTCTTGAATGCTTGAGAATGTGTCATGTAATTGCTACGTGAAATTATGTGTAGTTGTGAATGTCGGTGTGTCTAGTTAGACACGATTTGAAAAGATTTCGAAATGTGCCTTCGGGCAATCCGAATTTTCGTTTTCGATTTTGTGCATTATGTGAGTTTGGTTAGGTCCCCTCCGTATGAGTCGATGTAATTGTCTCCCTCGATAGCCTTCTCCTACGCCATGCAAGTGGCTTAGAGTTTCAATTTTGGACTCCCCTCCGCTTTCTGATCGCCTGTAAGCGCTATCTGGGAACGTGCAGTTCGTTTTGTTAGGACCTACTCAAACCATTTAATGTGTTATGTGTTTTGTGTTGGATGCCGCCGTATAACCCGCAAACACACGCCGCAGTATAACCTGCAAACACTACGGGTGGGGTGTGGGGTCCAACATCAAACCATTCTGTTATGTTATATGTTTTTTTTTAATTTTGTTTATGTACGTGACACTTCTTTTATGTGATGTATTCATATTTAAAATTGTACATGATTTGTGAAAAGTTTGAGAATTTGAGAAATGAGAGTGTTTTGTCAATCATGAAATTTCGAAAACTGTTTATGAATGTTTTGAAAATAAATGATGTTGAGAATAATCTTAGAAAATGTTGATGAAGGTTTATGAATGTCTTGAAAAGTTTGAAAATGAGTTTTTGAATAAAATTTCCGAATGGGAAAGGTTTGAAAAGTTTGAAAAGACAATTTTCGCTTATGTTTCATTAATAAATATGTTACCCATTGAGCTATCAAGCTCACCCCCCTTTCATCCCCAAACCCGTGTTTGAGCGGAGATCGGATGAATGCGGTCAAGACGTCAGTTCGACATTTATATGTTTTTGTAATTTGTATATAGCTTGGAATGCCATTTATGCGTATGAAGTATTTAGTTCTTGATGTATTCAAATTTATGTATGATTATGGATATGGGATTATGTAAGTAGATCATGGTAGTTTATATGAATATGAGTGGTTTGAATCGAATTATGAATTGGTATTTTGATTTTGAGATATGTGTAAATAAGGTTATTTATGATGATGGAATTGGATTAAGAATTATTGAAGTGTTAGGTAGATGTGTGTTCTGCTGACGTTAGGATGCCGGACGGGAGGTCCGATGACTCTGTATGATTGGTTGAGATTATAGAAGGGTGTTTTTGATTTGCATAAATTTTTGGGTTATGTTGCCCGATTTTCGAGAAAATCGGGTTATGGCAAAGTTATAATAGGAATAAGAGTTTTAAAATGGGATTAAGATCTGTGCGATTAAAAGTGAATTGAGCTTATGGAAAAAGGTTAGTGAGTTTGGAATGGTTAAATTTCCAAATGGGAAATTGAATTGTTTTGAGTTGTAGGAGATTGATTAAAGAGAAAAGGAATTATTAATAAAAATGAAAAAAAAATTAGACCGAATTTGGAATGTCTTAGTGTTTCCAACGCAATCAGTTTGCTATGCTTTGTGTTTGAAACGGATGTCGATGTTGGTTTCAGTTTGAATATTTCGTTTGTCTCCGCTTTGTTATTCGTATTTCAATTCGCGACTTTCCGCACTTTGTTTCACTTTTTTGTTTCCATTTTTCGGTTGGGATCCGATTTTCAGATCAGGTCCCAACAGAACTAGTAGGAAGCATGATGCCATATGGGTTCTCGTAGATCGGTTAACCAAGTCAGCCCATTTTCTGGCAATTAGGCAGACAAATTCGTTGCAGGTGTTAGTAAAGAAATACATTGATGAGGTAGTGAGGTTGCATGGAGTTCCAGATTTTATAGTATCTGACAGGGATCCTAGATTTACGTCGAGATTCTGGAGTAGTTTGCAGGAAGCTCTAGGGACTAAGTTGAATTTCAGCACAGCATTTCATCCCCAGGCAGATGGTCAGTCTGAGAGAACCATTCAGACCCTAGAGGGAATGCTCAGAACGTGTGTTATGGACTTCAAAGGAGCATGGGATGAACATTTGTCGTTAGTCGAATTTGCCTATAACAATTCGTACCATTCGAGCATTCAGATAGCTCCTTATGAAGCCCTATATGGCAGGAGATGCAGGAATCCCATATGTTGGGATGAAGCAGGTGAAAGGAAGCTGGTAGGACCAGAATTGGTTCAGATGACAGTGGATAAGGTTAGTTTAATCAAGCAGCGGCTTAAGGCAGCTCAGGATAGAATGAAGAGTTATGCAGATGCCCACAGGAAGGAGATGGAGTATGCAGTAGGTGACAAAGTATTCCTGAAGATGTCTCCATGGAAGGGAGTCTTGAGGTTTGGCAAGAAAGGTAAGTTAAGTCCTCGATATGTGGGTCCGTATGAGATTCTAGAGAGGATCGGGCCGTTAGCTTACAGGTTGGCATTGCCTCCAGAATTGTCGCAGATTCATGATGTATTCCATGTCTCGATGCTGAGAAGGTACAGATCAGATCCTTCTCACATTATTCAGACATCAGAGGTTCAACTGAGTGATGATCTGAGCTATGAGGAGATGCCAGTGGCAATTCTGGATAGCAAGGAGAAAGTTCTCAGAAACAAGACAATCAAGCTAGTCAAAGTCCTGTGGAGAAATCATGCAGTTGAAGAGGCGACGTGGGAGCCTCAGGATGCAATGCAGGAGCAATACCCACACCTCTTCAGTAAACCAGGTAAGAATTTCGAGGACGAAATTTCTTAAGGGGGGAGAAATGTTAGCCCCAAATTTTTTTTTTTAGTTAAGCATGATTAGACTAATTAAGAAATTGAGTTAACATTATTTTGAGATGATAGTAAATAAATATGGTAGCATTAAATAGCATATGACATTAAGTAATAAGTTAGGTAAGAGTTAATAACATTAAATATGTTAGTTGGTTAGTTAGGTTAAGAATTAAATGCAATGGGCTTAATGAAGTAGAGAAAGAAAAGAGATTAAGTGGGCCTAAAGATAGATGGGCTTAAGTAGTATAAAGAGGAGATGTGGAGGAAGGAAGAAGAAGAAGGAGTTGGATATTGGGCTTATGGGCTTAAGTTAAATAAAAGAGGAGTATAAAGGGAGGAGGAAATAAGTGAGTAGGGAAAGGAAGAGGGAGTTTACGAAAATTAAGAGGGAGAAGAGAAGGTGTTGTCGTGAATGGGAGAAAGAAGAGAGAAAAAGGGAGCTTGCTTAGGGCTTTGATTTCCAAGAGATCAAGAGGGAGTTGGAAGAAATTCCAAGAAGAAAAAGTGAAGAGGAAGGCTAGAGCTTCATCTGGAACCAAGAAACTCTTGGTGTTGTTGAAGATTTAAGGTAAGTCATGAAGTTTTGTTAGAGATTTTGTTTGGGTTTTTGGTTAGAAAGACTAAGAATGGAATGGGTTTAGTGATTCTTAAGTCAATTTCATGAAAGTAGTATTGTGGATTTTTCAATTGAAGCTATGTTGAAGTGGGTTTTGTTTCTCTTAAAATAGAGCAAGAGAGAGGAGAAGAGCAAGAGGAGGAGCTTCATTTAGTAAGGATTTAGCAAGTATAAGGTGGGTTTCATTTTTATCTTTATGCTAGTAAGTGATAAATACTACCTTAATTAAAGAAATTATGTTCTTTCAAATTACTTTGTGACGATTTGATTGAGTATAATAGATGTAGGAATGTCATTATATGAGAACTTGACAGTATATGACATTGCTTGACATTACTTGATAAAGTCATGAATTGAATGAGCATGAATATTAGTGAGATCATGACATTTGAGCTAAGCATGAAAAGCATCTTCCAGAAAATTAGCTATTTGGATTGCATGAAAATCCATTTTCAGAAAATCAGCTAGTGGACAAGAAAAGTCCAGTTTTTATGCATAAAATTCAGTGTTATGTGGGTTAGTTAAGTCCACCAGCAAAGTCACGTGCACGTTGACCAGTATAGCCTTCGCCCGGCTGTCCGATTGTGGCAATGATGTTCCTTTTTGGACTCCTCAGCATATGACTACACTTGTGTAGCTCATCAGTAACCCGTGGACTTTTCGAATCATCAGCTGTGTGTTTATGTGTTAGTATATGTTTGCAAGAATGATGAATGCATGAATCATGAAATTATGCTTTTAGCTTGATGAATTTATGAAATGCAAGTTGTATGATTTGTTGACGAGAATATTGCCAACAGATGAGTAATGAATAGATTCAGCTTAGTAGTATAAATATAAGCGTGTTACCCATTTAGCTTAAAGCTCACCCTCACCTTCCCGTCCCATCTCCAGGTGAAGAGCGCGATCTCGAGGAATGAGCATAAAAGGCATACTCCAAGATTTTGTTTTTGATGTATTTCAAGTCATTTGTTGTAAACAATGCTTTAGATGCATTTTAAGAAAACAGTAGCATTTTGGAAGTGTATTTTGGCCAAGTTGTAAAAGGGCTTGAAATGCCCACTAAAGCATTGTAAGCTACTTGTTTTGAATGTGAATGAAATGCATGAATTACGATTTATCATGGTTTCTCAAAACCATTTATTATCATGTTTAAGCATAGTATCCAAAGTTGCATGAAATGGATTTGAAATCCATGTGGGTAGAAATGCATGTTTAGTTCAAGTGAAGATGTGTATAGAGTTGTGGTTGAATGAATGAATTTGACAAGAAAGGGGGAAATGTAATTGTGTGATAGTTGGATATGATTAGAATGCTAAGAGTGCGTTGTTGCCCTTGAATATTGAGTTGTTATGCAGGTTATAGCCTTAGATTGAAGATTTGGGATAGGAATAAAATAGGGGAAGTGCTGTCCAATTTTCCCAAAAATTGTGCAGTAACTTCCATTTGAATTTAGACTCTCTTAGAATTTGATGGGCAATTCAATCAAGAATTGATTGAATGATAAAGTAAGTTTGATGTTTAAAGTTGTTATGAAGTATTTTAGTAGTAGAGTGAGTGAATCTTGCAAAGTTACAAGTGTACTTGGTGTTAGGAATAAGACAGAAAGCATGGGTGAGAGTTTAAGAGGCTTTGGGTAAAATCTCAACTTTCTGGTCGTTTTTTCCTCGTGGGCGCGAGCTCCATACCTCGCGGGCGCGACCATAGAAAAATCAGAGGTGCCACAACTTTCTGTTCGTCTCTTCCTCGCGGGCGCGATCGAAATAAATCGCGGGTGCGACCCAGTTAGAGTCCGAATTTCATTTTTAGGCCTCTAATATGAGTTGTAGATCTAGATGTTTAAATTCTAACCGTCCAAGAACGAAGTCATTCCGACATCTATAGTGAAAGTTATGGCATTTGCGCCAAAACATATTCGATAGGAATCAGAACATGAACACGTTGAGTTTTTCGGGTCATAACTCCTTCGTCCGACCTCCAATTGAGGTGAGGCTTTAACCATTGGATTTATAAGACATGTATCTTTCTCCGTATGAAAATTTGTAGCATTTGGAGTTAAATTGAAAATATTTGGATAAAAGCAAGTGAAAGGTCGGTGGAGAGAGCATGTTTCAAGTTTGAACTCTTTTAGGTTTTTGGAGTATATCTTGAGTTATATGACTCCGATTAAGGTGATTCTTGCCTCTATGCGAACATGAGGTTTTAAGCTACATTTGATATGAACAAGTCAATAAGTGATTTTTATGTTTAGGTAGTGTGCACTCATCACTTTTATGGAACAGCAGCGAATAGCACTGCAATAAATTAAGCGCAAGGCTTTAGGACTTCGGATTTGGGATCTGGAAACGGGTCCAATAGTTGTGGAATTTAATGCAAGAGTAAGAGTGTTAGGTTATAAGCAGTTGGGGTCCGATCTTCGGGTCGTGTTCCGACAATTCCTAACTTCCAATCTCTTTCAACTTCTACCTACTTGAAATCCAGTATAACATGCATTAAGCAATCAGCAAAGCGTGATCAATCATCGTGTCAAAACCAAGTCTTGGGATGAGGGAGAAGGAATAGGGTAGTTAATTATGGAGTACCTTTCCCAATCTTCTCAGATGAAGATGATACCCACTTTCATTCTCTTTGCAATAAGAAAATTATAGTTCCAAAGTATTTTCATTTTGAGACTTTAGATAGATTAGAATTACATGACAAGGTTGAAAATTTAGCCTTGAGAATTCAATAGGAACAATTTATTTAATTTCAATACCTAGTTTATGAAGAACTTACCTTAGAATTCTTTACATCCCTTCAGTATGAATCCAATAAACCTAGGGAATTTTGTTTAGGTTATGGGGACAACCTTATAAGCTTAATTAAGAGACTTTATATGAAATTTGTGGTTTAGTGAATCAGCACGATGATTTTCGTGTCACCCCTTATTGGACTGAATTAACTGGGTTAGAGCGTTTTGATGCTATGAACCCACATAACAATATCATCAAGAGCAATGAAGACTTCTTGCTACATAAATTCATATGTCAAACTATTTTTGACAAAACGGAAACCAATAAGTGTTTGACAAAGGAACTTTTCATATTGTAATCCATAGATCATAACATCCTCGTTTGCACAACCACCCATATCTTTAATGCAATTATTGCTACTCAACGTAAGAGCAGCAATAACTTAGGAATGGGTTACTTGGTTTCGGCCATAGCTGATTACTATAGAGTTGAGTGCAATGGACTCACAGTCTACCATCCTGAATTCATAAACCATCATTATCTATGGTGAGCTGAAATCCTGAAGTCCCTTAATATGGAACTTTGAGATATTAGTGTCGAGACACATGTCAAGATTAGGAAGAGTTCAAGTGCTCAGCAACAATAAGAAGAGGATAAGACTAACGAGGAGTCTGAGGAGGAAGAAGAACTTAAAGAGCCGAGCTAGAAGCAAGTGCTCGATACAATCTCTGCAAACACTAATGGAGAACTCTAGAAGGATGAAGGAGATGGCTAGAACACAATGACATCAGAGTCGTGACATATGTCGTATCCATCATTATTTTGAGGCTCAGGGCATCCAACTGCCACCTTCAACACCATCCCCACCTCCATCATCGTAAGGCTTTGTTCTAACCCTTTTCTTTTTAAATTTAGTCTTTATTTTATTTTTGTTTTACTTTATTTTATGTCTCTTCTTTCCGTGTGTGTTTATTTGTCCCCTTCTCACCTTGAGGACAATATGATGTTTAAGAGTAGGGAGGGTTATGTGTTTTGATTTGAATATGAATTTTGCATATTATATGTGAAGTGAATCACACGTTAATACTATACTTAGAAAACAATATAAGAATGCACGAGAAGGGGGGTTGAATTGTGTATTCCCCTTTTTGAAAAATCTTTCAAAGCCGTTTGTTAGAAATAAAATTCTTTTATAGAATTTTTCGATAGATTCTAATTAATCAAAACTTTTGAAAAACTTTGTTTACTGATTAAGAAATGATAAAACATGAATCTAAAATAGAGATAGAGAGTGAGAGTGGTTGACACAGAGATTTATCCTGGTTCACCCCAAACCGTGGGCTACGTCCAGTCCTCAGAGTTTCTTCTGAGATTTCACTATCTCTTCAACGTTACAAGTATTCTTTTGCGAGCCTCTTCAGGTCTCTACAACCAATATTCTTTCACACTTAGCCTCTGCAGGCTATTTGCAATACTTTCTCTCAGAAAAGTATTTGAACACTTGTTACAGTAAAATAGCTCTCGGCTAGATTTGCACTTTAATGCTTTTACGATCACTTTTTCTCATGTTGTCTAACTTTGACTAACTTTGTAATCTTCGACTTCGACTTGTATTTATAGCCTTCATCTCTAATTGCTTCTTGATTCTTGTTTCTTGAATCTTTAAAGAAACGGTTAATCAGTTGAGTTCTGTAACTAACTCGAACTGACTCCTTCGTCTTCAGTTTGAACTCCGCATCTTCTCTTCTTCGTTTGTATTTTATCATCTGTGTCTCTGTGTCAAGTCTCTTTTACTATTTCGCATCTTCGTCTGCTTTACTATTCGTATCTGCGTCTGCGACGCTTCGTCTGTTTTTCTTAGCGTCTGCGTCTGCTTTGGTTAGCGTCTGCGTCTGCTTTTCATATTCCGTCTGCATCTACTTTGCTTCATCTGCTTTTTATATTCTATCTTGTCTTCGTCTGTCTTGACTTCGTCTTACTTCATCTGTTGTGATTTCGTCTGTGTCTGACTTCGTCTGTTTTGTTTTTCTTTTTATTTGTTCTCTTTGTTATACATCAAAATCATTTCTAAGTAAAGTCATTTGGACTTAACAATATCCCCCTTTTTGATGATAACAAATGATATAGAAAAGAAAACAAAATACAATATTTTCAAACGAACAAAAAACTTATCTTTAAAACTTCTTCTTTGACTTCTTCCTTTCTTCGTCTGCTTCAGTCACACCTTCTTTTCTGATCATCCTCTTCTCTTCTGCTCATTCTCTTCTCCCCTTGTTCATTCTTTTCTTTTCTGCTCTTCTCCCCCTATTTGTTATAATAAAAAATGATTAACGATGATGGCTCTTCAGTAGTTCTATCATCATCTTCTTCAGATCATTCATCGTCTCCTTGATCTCGTTGACTTCACCACGTAATCTGCTGAGTTCATCTGGTGGGTCAATCGATGAAGAAGCTTGATCAACATCTCCTGAGGGAGGAGTGAACGGAATGGTAGTAGTATAAGTATCAGAGGTCAGAATGTATTCATCATTGATCTCAATAGTTGGTGGACGAATGAACGTTTCAGCTTCAGGAAGATCTAAGTCAAATGGAGCAGGCAGCCTCAGCAACTGTCTTCCTTGCAGGGGTAATGCTTCTGCTTGAATAGACAAAGTATTAGACAAAAGTCTAACACGCAGAACTGTCTGAACAAGGAACTCAATAAACGTCCCTGTTACTATTCTTCCCCCCACTGGACAGTCTTCCTTCTTGTCAGTATAGCTGCAGCTCGCATCATCTTTATTTTGTGTAGAAGCGCATGCCTTATCAATTCTACGCACTTCTTCTGCTATTTGATCTGTGGACAGATCATCACTATCTTCTTCCTCAAGAAATAACTTTCACTTCCCCTTAATCAAATCCAGAGGATATCTTGGCTAGATATCTGGTGCAACCTTTATTTCAGTCTCTTCTGTAATTGGATAAATAGTGTATGGCTTGCAGGGAATTTTTGTAGGGTAAGGCTTGGTAGCAGCATCCCTCAAAGCATCGTAGAAAATCTTTTCATCTTCTTTCAGTAAGTTCCATGTGTCACTATTTATCGACATAGGTCGTACGACAGCCACTATCTTCTTCACTGGTTGACTACAGATTGCAATAGTAGTTCTCCTTCTAGTAACAACTTCAACCATTCTGATCTTCAGCTTCTGTTTTCTCAAAAACTTAGAATAGGTGTATACCATCAGACAAGGTTCATCACTATTCAGGTCTGATTCTGCTGTTGCCTCTATTTGTGCTTCAATAGGATTCTCCTGAACCAGGCTTTGCTCCACTGGTTCCTCCTGTTGAGCAATGGGGGTTTCCTGAATTGTGCTCTGCTCAGTTTCTTTTTCTTTTTGAGCAGCATCAACGTTTTCTTCCTCTCGACTAACTTCCCCAGCAGTTGACACGGTCTTCTTCCAACTAATCTTCTTATTCTTTTCTTCTGCTTCAGTCAGTCTTGAAGATTTTTGCACTCGAGATTTTTCTCTCTCAGATTCTGGTTTTCTTTTCTTCTCAGTCTCTTTGGCTTTTCTAGTTGTATCCTCTTCCAGAATAGAGACTAAGGATCTTGTTGCTCTAGGTGCACGAGATTGAGAGGATTGTTCCCGACTCTGTTCTCTGGCATTCTTTTCTTCTTGTTGCCTTAGAGTCCGAATCCTCAGTGATCTCTTTGCCTTCTTCGTAATTTCACTTAAAAGACTTTCTCCTTGTCTTTTTGGAGCACCTCCTTCTGTCCTTCGGGATTGACTTTCTTCGATATTAGGACTCGCCTGTTTTATCAGAGGTCTTCCAGTCATTCTTCTTACTTCATCCGCAGGCGATCTCATACTCACTTGAGTTCGGAGACTTGAAGCGGGAGACTTCTTCGATACACGCTCCCCCTCAGTCCTTGTTCTCCTTGAGGAGTCGGCTTCTTCTTTGATTACAGTCCTCAGACCCATTCGCCGTATTGTGATTGAATCAATCTTACTCTTCACAAGTACAATCCTTCTATGTCCTTGATGTAGAAGGACTCTGGATTCCTTAAAAATCCTTGTAAGCAATATACCGTAAGGATAGTTATTTGTATCCTTCATCCCCTTAATCATGTAGTGAAAGATTAAGAACGGTAAGTCGATGGGATTGTGATTCAGCAGGTAAAACAAGCATTGTTCATCCAAAGTAGTCACCAAATGCCTTGAACCTGCTATGGGTAGAATGCAATTAAACAAAATTTCATGGAGAACCCTCGCCTTCGGAACCAAACTAGAGGTCTTCCTCTCCCATGGGTCATTGGCTCCATATAATTGTCTTCTGACATCTTCTTCTCTCATACCGACTTGAGACATCCATCCGGCCTTGGCAGACAGAGTCTCACCAACTGACGGACAATCGGTCACCTTCTTTATTAACTCCTTAGTCACAACAACGGATATACCATCTACTGATGATACTACAGTGTTGTCTACTAACTGAGCATTCTTCCAAAAATCGAAAACCTCATTTGTGTATACTGGTTCTCGTACCTAGAAGAAGTTCCTCCAACCAAATCTTACAATCTCCAGTTCTACGTCCATACCATCATTCCTCAATGACTCGAAATCCACATGTCTTCCAAAAATCATAGCTGCTTCCATTGTTTTAGAACGAAAAACTGATTCTGGTAAGCTTTTTAGGGTTGGATGTTTGAGAGAATTGGGAAAGCAAAATGAACTGTCTGGAGATGATAATAACCGCAATGATTTTTCTTTTAGGCTACTTGTAGAGGTATAGTCCGGTATGTTCTAGAGTCATTAAAATCCTCGAGATTATCAGACTTTCCCTCCACAACTTCCTTGTGAGAGAAGTTACCAGCTGTAACTCACTATTTCTGACGCCGTTAATTTTGACGTTACTTTAGCCCGACTGTTCACTTAACATAATCATGTTAAGGTTGCGTCTGATCTTCTGGAACCGTTCTTCACTCAATGGTTTAGTGAAGATATCTGCCCACTGATACTTTGTTTCGATGAACTGTAGACGCACCACCTTCCTCTGAACATAGTCTCTCAGAAAGTGATGTCTAACTTCTATATGCTTCACTCTTGAATGCTGAATCGGATTCTTTGACAGATTGATTGTACTGGTGTTGTCGCAGTAGATTGGAATCTCCTCTTCTTGAACTGAATAATCTTCAAGTTGATATTTGATCCATAACGTCTGTGAGCAGCAACTTGCGGCAGACATATACTCTGCTTCGACAGTTGATAGAGTGATTGAGCTTTGTCTCTTGCTTGACCAGGAAACTAAGTTTGCGCCAAGAAAGTGACATCCTCCACTTGTGCTCTTTCTTTAGATTCTATCTCCGACATAGTCCGCATCGCAATATCTGATTAACCTGAAATCTTTACCTTTCCCAAACATTAAGCAAAGATCAGTAGTACCTGCAAGATATCTCGTAATTCTTTTAACAACAATAAAATGAGACTCTCTAGGATCGGCCTAAAACCTTGCACACAAGCATACACTGAACAAAATATCAGGTCTACTTGCTGTAAGATACAGTAAAGAGCCAATCATCCCTCTATACAGGGTTTGATCCACCTTCTTACCAAGTTCGTCTTTCGACAAAAGGTTTGAAGGATGCATCAGAGTTGCCATAGGTTTCACATTATTCATATCAAATTTATTCAATAACTCTTTCACATATTTTTGTTGATGAATGAAGATTTTCTCTTCGATTTGCTTAACTCGCAACCCAAGAAAGAACTTCAACTCACCCATCATACTCATTTCAAACTCTTTCTTCATTAGACTCTCAAACTTCATGCATAACTCTTTTGAAGTAGCACCAAAAATGATATCATCAACGTAGATCTGTACTAAGATAAAATCATTCTGAAAGATCTTCCTAAAGAGCGTCTTATCAACTTGACCTCTACTGAAACCATTTTTTAAAAGAAAAGTACTCAGACGATCATACCAAGCTCTAGGAGCTTGCTTCAGGCCGTATAAGGCTTTATAAAGTCTATAGACATAGTCTGGGTTTTTAACATCCTCGAAGCCGGGTGGTTGCTTAACATACACTTCTTCGTCTATAAAGTCATTCAGAAATGCACTCTTCACATCCATCTGAAACAACTTTATATCATGACAGACCGCATATGCCAGCAGAATCCTAATAGCTTCAAGTCTTGCCACTGGAGCATATATCTCATTATAGTCTATTCCTTCTTGCTGATTATAGCCTTGCGCTACTAATCTAGCCTTATTTCAACTCACTCTTCTTGATTCTTCTAACTTATTCTTAAAGACCCATCTGGTTCTTATAATGGATTTCTTAGGGGGTTTCCTAACTAAGGACCAGACATTATTCCTAGTGAATTGATTCAGCTCCTCTTGCATGACTAACACCCAAGCTTCGTCTTGAAGAGCTTCCTCAACCTTCTTCGGTTCTATTTCAGAGATAAAAGCTACATTAGCTTCTCTTCTGAATCTGGACCTTGTCCTAACTCCTTCTGAGGTCTCTCCGATAATCAACTCTTCTAGATGAGAGCTTTTATATTTCCAATCTCTTTTCAGTCCGATAGTTTCTGGAATATCTTCAACTTTGTCTACTTGAGTTCCTGATGATGGAGTTTCTGTTCTATCATCTAAGTTGTTTGAAGGACCTTCATTCTCCATGTCATCTTCCTTATGGGGTTGGGAACTATCATCAAACTTGACATGGATGGTCTCCTCAACTGTCTTTGAAGTAAGGTTGTACACCCGAAACGCCTTAGACGATGATGAATAGCCTAGAAAGATTCCTGGATAGGTCTTTGAATCGAATTTATCCAATAGCTCCTTTGTATTCAGAGTAGAGCATTTGCACCCAAATGGATGAAAGTAAGATATGTTTGGTCTTCTTCCATTCCATAACTCATAAGGAGTCTTGTTCAACATGGGTCGCAATAGAATTCTATTCTGAATATAGCATGCTGTATTCACAGCTTCCGCCTAGAAATACTTAGGAAGATTCATCTCACACAGCATGGTCCTTGCCATCTCTTGAATCGTCATGTTCTTCCTTTTAACAACTCCATTCTGTTGTGGAGTTCTGGGAGCCGAGAAGTTGTGGGAAATTCCATTCTCCTCACAGAATACTCTAAACTTCTCATTTTCAAACTCTCCACCATGGTCACTCCTGATACTAGCTATAGACATTCCTTTTTCATTCTGTAACTTTCTGGATAAGGTCCTAAAGCACTTAAAAGATTCATCTTTGTGTGATAAAAACAATATCCAACAAAATCGAGTAAAGTCATCAACAATAACAAGTCCATATTTCTTTCCACCAAGACTTATTGTCCTTATTGGACCAAATAAATCCATATGTAACAACTCTAAAGGTCTAGATGATGTTACAAAATTTTTAGAAGAAAAAGAAGTTTTAACTTGTTTTCCTTTCAAACAATTTTCACAGAAAAGCTCTTTGTCAAAACTTATTTTTGGTAAACCTCTTACCAAATCATGTTTTGCCAACTTTGAAATATGTTTAAAAGAGACATGACCTAGCTTTTTATGCCAGATTAGTCTTTCTTCTTCAGAAGATAGAAATTAATTTTGACTTTGAAAATCTTCTAAATTAATTTTGTAAAGATTATTTCTTCTCTTGGCAGAGAAAAGTATAGACCCATCTTTGTTTCTGACTTCACAAAGATTTTGATTGAATGTAACTGTGAAACCAGAATCACACAAATGACTGACGCTAATCAAGTTATGCTTCAGACCATCAACAAGCAGTACATTATTTATGCATGCAAAGGAATCTTTACCTATTTTATAGATTCCAATAATTTTACCTTGTTGGTTGTCTCCGAAAGTTACCGATCCTCCCTTCTTATACTGAAGGTCTAGGAACATAGACCTTCTTCCCGTCATATGTCGCAAGCATCTACTGTCTAAATACCAATGGTGCTTGCCGTATCTTCCAAGGAAGGATATCTGCAGAAGAAACTATTTTATTTTTTGGTACCCAAATTTTCTTGGGTCCTTTACGGTTAGTAGTATGCATATGATGTGTTCTTTGATGCATATAACTAGAACGTTGATTAAAATGAGATTTATTATGATTTCTCTTTTCAAAGAAAGGTTTCTTATGAGATTGAGTCTTGTCGCTTGTAAACCCTAATCCGGTTTTATCACTTGGATGTCTACATTTTCCAAGCATTTCATTCATCTTCTTAGTGCTCTCTGTGAAAGTAGCTAAATCAGCTGACAGATTCTTAATCCTTAGTTTAAGCTGATTGATCTCTTCTGATCTGTCAACAACTTTCTTTTTGTCTTCTAATTGCTTCTTCAGCCTGATATTTTCTCTCTCTATTACCTCGGTATGTCTAATATTTTCTGTATACTTTTTCTTTAACAGTTTGTACTGTTTCAGAATAGCATGAGAGTCTTCTAACAATTCTGAGTAGGCATCATGTAAATTATCGTAGTCAGATTTTACCTCCTCATCACTATCTTCCTCGGCCATCAGGCAGATGTTTGCATGTTCAGATGATTCGAAACCTATATCTGATTCTGATGAATCTAGGTCCTCCCATGTTGCCATCATGCTTTTCTTGCCTTCTCTACTCTTCTTTGGTTTCTTCTTAAGAGTCGGACATTCGGACTTGTAGTGTCCAGGCTAATTGCACTCGTAGCAAATGACAGATGACTTTTCTGGTTTCGCTTCATCTTTGCCATTCTTTCTGAATGTCTGGTTTCCTTTGGACTTCTTCTTCCACATGCGTCTTATCTTTCTGGAGATGAAAGATAATTCGCCATCTTCATCACTTGACTTTGGTTCTGATGGGCTGGAGTCGTCATCCTTTCATTCTTCAATTTTCAACGCTTTTGATGACTTCCTCCTTCTCTGAGTCTTGTGATTCTTTTGTCCGGCCTTCAGCTGTAACACCCCACTCCTGTATGACCCGAACCCGACATCGATGATGATATCCGAGTCCGTGTCCCACGAGGGTGGCGTGCTACATCACTTAGTCAGTCGAAACTCAGTATTAACTTTTTTTTCTTTCCTTCACACACACATACACATTAACATATACGGAAACAATTTACATACACCATTCAATGGACTCGGGGCCCTTTTCGTAAATACAATTAACTCCAGTCTGTTGATTTTACAAACCGACTTAAGCAATATCTGAAAATCGAGAATAGAAATATACTAATGCATTTAAACCGATCCCGAACTCTTTCTTTTACTTATATACAGTACTCCCGTGTCAAACGGGGTATTCTTCAAGACCTAAAAAATATATGCAAATTTTGGGTGAGTTTTGCGAACTCAGTGAGAAACCATCATCGATGGTTCACTCAAATCATGCATTACGCACATGGCGTACAACATAATGAGAGTATTCAATTAGCGATAACATAACAATTTACTGAGATTAAATAATAATTTGCAGAACATGTAACACTTTACAATAAATCATGCCATCACGTAATCGGTAATTTTCACAAAACAAATATTCATGTGAATGCAATGCATATGTGACTCTTTCCAATTATTGATGTTGTGCCCAAGTGCTCAACAAGATTGGTGGGGACGCTGTGATTTCTCCCCTCGGGCTCGAGGCGGTCGATCAAGATAAGATAAGGATAAATCCCCTCGGACACGAGGTCCGGTCAGTAATAATCGCAACTTGGGTCACAACGTCCATTATCTGTTCATGCATTTATGCATGTAATGCAGCACTCAGTGGTTTATAGTAGTATAGCTATAAAAGCCCAGTATTGCAGTACTCAGTAATCCAGTGATATGGCTATAAAAGCTAAGTATTGCAGTTTCTAGTTTCATACAGTAGTCCAATCCAATACAGTAAAAGCATGCAACTTAATCCTATACAGTTCAGTAACCATACAATTCACCTTTGCAAGTAGTTCCATTCAGTATAGTAAAAGCATGTAATTTCATCCAATATGTTCCGGTAACCTATGTAAATCACCTCGGTAAGTAATTCACATAGGGCATTTAGACATTCAGGAATTTGAGAAACCAACTGAGTTACTCACCTGTATTTCCGAGCTAAAATCTGGCAGTCTCGGTGACGTCGGTGAACCGACGCTCCAAATGTAACTCTATAACAGTGACAGTAAATAAACATTATCAATTGTTCAATCAGAACTATTTCAGAATGCACATGTAACACTTAGAAGGTACACAATGCATGATCACGATATTCAAGGCCCTAATCTCATCTTTTTTCACAGAAAAATCCGTTTAAAAAATAAGAAATCCAATGGCGCTGACGGCGCTCAATTCTGACCTCTACAGGTCCCAACTTAATAAAACAGTGATTACACGGACTTTTACCCGGACCCACGTCATTTTTTTTTCTAAAAATCCCGAATCTCTCAGAAAATGAAATTCAATATTCTATGAATCTGATGCCTCAAGAATCAGGTTAATCGGACGTCGGATTTAAAAAGTTATTCACTTAAAGAAACCAAAATTCAACAATTAATATATATATATAGCCCTTATTTCCTTCTTTTTTTCCTGTTTTCTAACCGAAATTCAATCTATCATATCTCTTTCTACACATTTTCCAAAAATGCAAACTATACCTTGTTGGAAAGATAATGAAACCCTCTACAAGTTTCATGAAGGCCCCAAGAAGCAATTTTACCCATAAGGGTGTTAAAAATCCAATCAAACCTACTGCCTACTCAAAACCTATTAAAACAGGGTAGTACATTGCAAATTCAATAACTCTCTGATTCTTCAGTCAAAAATTACACAATAAATAAGGCAGTAAGATCACAATGTTATCTACAACTTTCATGAACAACCCGAAATTAGATTCACTTTCTAACTATGTCAAAAAATTCACCAAAGCATCAGCCCTCAGAATTTTCCCAATCTGAACAGTACATTTCACAACAGTATATCTCTTAGCAAAAATGTCACCAAATTCACTATCTTACATCCCTGAAAAGATAAGATCTCAAACTTCAATTTTCATGAAGAACTCAACATCCAATTCGATCTCTAACAATTTCAAATCTGTTATGCAAATTTCTGCCATGATCAGCAATTCACAACCTAATGCAGGTTCAGTTTTTTGCAAATTCATTTCTCTCAAATTTGACAACCAAAAATTACATGTCATATATCATTCTCAAGATAATTTCTTCCTCTACAACTTTTCAGAAGATCACTCACACCAATTCAGTTCACATAAATTACTAAAATTGCTCCAAATCATAATGTGCACCAAATTCGACATTCCAGCTAGGTTTCATTCAATGCATGAAAACAGTCAATAGTCATCAGTCCATAACTCCTACTATACATATCGAAAAATTGCAAAATCAGTGGCATTGGAAATATAACTTAATAGGCTTCAACTTTCATTTAGTCTATTTGTTCTAATTTCTTCTCAATTAATTTAGAAAAATTAGCAAAACTCTAGGTTATGGTTTCAGGTACTATTCATTCCAGTCAATAGCAGTAATTTTCCAAGCCATATTGCAACCTCTTAAAGCTAAAATTGGACAACACCTATTTCACACAAAAATGTAGCCAACATCCCAAAGTTTAAGTGGCTACAAACTTCACCTCATTTTCATTCCTACAAAATTAGTTATGCTAACAACAGTACAATCAGTGAAAACCCTAATTTTCCAGATTTGGTGTTAACCTTAGTTTCTATCATTTCCAATGCCTTTAACACATCATTAAGCATCTAAATGAACACAAATCAGTTCTTATAACATTCATACATTCACTAGGACTAATAATCAAAATTTTGCAGCACTCAATTCTTCATTTCTAGGTAAAATCAATCATCCATTTGCATTCAAAATCAAGTTAAAAACACTCATTCATACTCCTTCATCAATTCATAACTAACCCTAACCTAACACCCATTAATTCAAGCCATATTAGTCATCAATCTAAGGCATCAATAATCATAATAAATGTACCAAACCTCCCATTAATTACTCCTAACTACCATGGCATTCAATTTCTAAATCAAATCATAAAGAAAGCTTAACAACAAAACTTACCTATTAGCTTTTCCAACCTTGAATCCCTTTCACTTCTTTACTTCCTACCTTCACTAATCACTTCTTCTACCACCATACATATATATTTCATCATCATGGGAAGACTATAGCTTAGTGACAAGTAAGAGAACTCTTGAGTGTTTGGAGGAAGATGAAAAAAAGAAGAAGAAAATCGATGGATATGGAGGCTAGGAGTAGTTTTCGGATGAGAAGAGCTTTTTAAGCAATTAAGGAGTTCTTTCATTCTTTTTATAGGCAACATCACCGAATTTAAAAGGTAAGAAAGCATTAAACCCCTTTGGACACTTGGCAATTGATGGAGAAATGAAGAAAAGTCAAAAGATTTCAAATATTATACTTTAATCACTTTAATCAATAAATATCTAACTTATACACCCACAATTTCAGTTACTACATGGTTTAAGGGTCTATTTTAGGGTCCCACCAAAATATGCAAGAGTTTTAAGATCAAATAACAGTAGAAATTCAACCGGTTTGCCATTTGGCGATTTTTTTCCGGTTCGGGAATTTTCTCCGGAAAATTCCAGAAAAATTCCTATAATTCCAGTAAAATAGAAAACAATTTATGGCGCACTCAGAATAATTTTTCAAACCCATTAATCACGTTAATCCCATAAAATTATCTTAGGCACGCAAACCGGGAATATCATGTATGCATGCACAATAATTTCATGTGCACAAATGTGACTGTGGACCAATCCTATTATGCATGAACAGTCCTATGCACTCCAAATCTATTCCATTCTATGTCAAATTTACTATTTTACCCTTCCAATTGAGGGTGGGATGTTACAATTCCCCCCTCCT
The DNA here is from genome assembly GCA_029891385.1 of Erythroxylum novogranatense. Taxonomy (NCBI): domain Eukaryota; kingdom Viridiplantae; phylum Streptophyta; class Magnoliopsida; order Malpighiales; family Erythroxylaceae; genus Erythroxylum; species Erythroxylum novogranatense. Next base: position 6,827,787 of record CM057224.1, read on the forward strand.
AATAAAAATTTCGTCCTCGAAATTCTCAATCAACAGTTCAGTATGACCGTAACCATTTGTTCCTATATGTCCCATACACTTTTCCAGTAAAATAGAAAACAATTTATAGCGCACTCAGAATAATTTTTCAAACCCATTAACCATGTTAATCCCATAAAATTGTCTTAGGCATGCAAACCGGAAATATCATGTATGCATGCACAATAATTTCGTGTGCACAAATGTGACTGTGGACCAATCCTATTATGCATGAACAGTCCTATGCACTCCAAATCTATTCCATTCTATGTCAAATTTACTATTTTACCCTTCCAATTGAGGGTGGGATGTTACAATTCCCCCCTCCTAATAAAAATTTCGTCCTCGAAATTCTCAATCAACAGTTCAGTATGACCGTAACCATTTGTTCCTATATGTCCCATACACTTTTCGAAAGAAATAGAAAACAATTTATAGCTTTTCGTAATAATTTTCAAACCCATTAACCATGTTAATCCCATAAAATTGTCTTAGGCACGCAAACCGAAAATATCATGTATGCATGCACAATAATTTCATATGCACAAATGTGACTGTGGACCAATCCTATTATGCATGAACAGTCCTATGCACTCCAAATCTATTCCATTCTATGTCAAATTTACTATTTTACACATCCAATTGAGGGTGGGATGTTACAATTCTCCCCTCCTAATAAAAATTTCGTCCTCGAAATTCTCAATCAACAGTTCAGTATGACCGTAACCATTTGTTCCTATATGTCCCATACACTTTTCCACTCAATAATTCATTTTCCGAAAGGTCGCAGTAACCATATTCAATCAGTTGTTCAGTTACTAATTTGGCTAACTCATTATCACTCAGTACAGTAGACGGACTCAACAAGGTTATCAGTTGGCGATCTCATTTTCTTAGCTATCTCACTTGCCATTTTCAGAGTAGTCATTACCTTTAGTTCCAATGCTATGACTCAGTTCATTATTTCCGAACCTGTTCACTAATCATCACGTTTATCCATCCAATACCTTTTTCTCACTATACCGTCCAATATCTTTTTCTCCCAATAACATACAGACTAAGTCGTATTCCATGGAGTACATCTTTTCAAGGTGATACGTACAATAACCTCTTTTATCTCGTCAGGGACGATTCACATTCCTTTGATACCAATACAATGACATTTAGCTCCATTTCACTGTAACCAGTGATACTTTACCTAATGCAGTCATGCTTTATATCCCATTGACTCTCTGTTCAAATTCAATTCTCCTTTAGACAATTCACTGTTCTAAAGTGTTAACGCACTTTATTCGGATATGTACTTAACCCATTCAGCTTTCCTGAGTCACTTTCCTTTGTTTCACTCATCACAGTCTCAAATCCATTATGGTCTTTGACTCTCTTTAGGCATTGTGCAGTGTAGCAGTATATCCCTACAGTAAATCAGAACTCTATCACACGATCATAATCAAGTATTTTTCCTGTAGAACATTTAAACCTATTAGCACTTAAATCAATAATCGCTTCATTCTATACCCACAGTTATTCAATTTCACTTTTTGCATATTCCAACTAGAATGTCTAGCCTCGATTGTTCAGTTCCTTTGTTCAATCACTTGGGTTGGTTACCTGATATCGTTCCTCCAATTTTACTCGAATAGCCAGATGGGAATCACCCGATTAACTCCTGAATTCTTAACCTTTCTTACCTCTATCCAGTACCACTAAATCTACAACTTCAATTTTTCAATAACACTTCACAATTACCCATAATCTACTTAGCATTCTTTGGAAATCCCAATATCTGTAATTGATCTGTACATTGTAGTATTATCTGTTCACTATTTGAGTTTAGTAAGCAGAATTGTCTGTTCATTTCAGCATTGTCGGTATTTATGCCTGTCTCTTTCCTCGAATTAACACTATGTATCCCTATAGGAATCTAAAGTCTCCAAGACTTTAAACAATTGCGATGATAACACCAATACCATTTATCAAAGTCAATTCAATTTATCACTGTTCAACACTTTCAAACACATTCCGTCTATCATCATAATCACTATCATTTGCTTACCTCGCATACTTCCCAATTAGGGTCTTGATGACCCTTCCAAACATCACGAAACAACATTCTACCTTCTCATTAAGTCCACAATTAATGAATTTACAATCCCTTTATGAAGATAACACTACATCACGTCATTGTCAGTTTTCCTTTAGGACTTCTTATCTCTATTCATTTTCTCTTTCCAATTGGTTTTCTGTCATCCACATTGATATATATATATACTAGTACCTAATCATCTGTACTTGGACTTCCATCAATTTCCACGTCATTTGAGTATTTCACTTCACATTGCAATAGGATCATCTCAAATTAATTTTGTCCATACTTCTTTTCATTTGATCATTAGTCTTGTTACCATCTTTATACTGTTCACGAAAGTCTCATCAACCAATTATTATCCCTAATTACTTTTCAATCATCCTTCACTATACTTACTATCTCAATCAGAACATTTTTATGCCATAATTTAAAAGATCAGAACATTCCTTACACTAAGGTTCCTTGTGACAGTCACATAAACACTTTCTTTCACACTTATTCAAGAATCTATACCTCAAAGATTTTATCCGAAACCAATTAGTAACCTATACAATTCGACTTCCATAAGACTCCTTTCCGGTTATGCTAATTCTCAAATAAATAACTGATGCCATAATCATTTCACATTTCCTCTCATAAAGGTACATTCAGTCCTCCTATGTCTTACTTTAACCTAATATAAACTTTACACTTATAGCCACTCATAGAAGCACGTATTTAATCATTCACTGATCATCTCCTCCATGATTTTCATGTATCTTTCACATACATTTTATTAATCATGATCAACTTTACTGTCCAATAGGTACTCCCAACGGTAAATCGACTTAAATGTGACAACTCTTTTCATATCACTATCATTGTTTCATTTTTTTCTCTTTTCATTTCCCTAGTTTCATTCCTATAGCATTCATGTGTCAACTTGACCTTTTAAGGTCATGTCCACTTGGCTCATACAATGTCATCTTCTTATTGCTTCGTATTTCTTTAATATCCTCAAACACTCTATAATAGGGCATTCACAGTCCCCAAAACACGACAAATCGTTGATACAACTCCATTGTATCTCTATCTATTTACCCATCCAGTTACCATTTCTGTGTCTATATACATCTTTTCAACCAAATCTAGAATTTCCCGATACACAATCAGTAGAAAATTGTCAGTCTGTCTTTTTCCCTTACCATCCTTTGATACTAGTTTCCAAACTCTTAGCACAATATTCGCATAACCATTTCAGTCTCACGCTTAGGCGCTCATAATCATAACCGTTTCCCCAATTCATTTCAGTTTATCTGTACACTTTTATCTCACCATGTCTACTTTTTCTTACTCTACTAGGCACTAGGCATCTTGCTTTTTCAGCTCTTTCAGTTCTCGATAGACCGTTACAGCACACTATTGATTTTCTTACAATCTCGCTATCATCATCTATCTATGATATCTACTAATATCTAACACCAATACAGTGAATCAATATCTACCTAATCGGACCATCTACACTTTACTCAGTTTCAATGTTTCCCATGTCCTTACATATACAATCAGAACTCTAATTACTTACTCATCCCAGATCTTTCATCTCACTTAAGACTACTATAACCAGTATGCTTCTCCTATCTCCAGTAGACCTTTCCAAGTTCTAGGCATATTCATTTTTCTGTCACCATAATATTGCCATTTTAATCCGGGAATTCATTTATATCACTTCTTTCCTTAATCAGTCTAGGCCAACACAGTCATTCTAACCATATTACAATATCAATCTCCTTCTCCATTTTTCCTTTTTCCTTTTCTAATTGCTTATACACTTCCAGGGGCTCACCCTCTAATACAGTCTCACTTTTTCTCTCACTTAATCACTTGACACGTACGCAAACGTAGGATTTCTACCCGTGTGACTCAAATTAGGGATCAGTTGCCACGGTCTGCAATGACACGACTCAAATGCATGCACCCTATGTTTCAGACTGTGCCCAGATACATTACGTACTGCTGGGCTCTGATACCACCTAAATGTAACACCCCACTCCCGTATGACCCGAACCCAACATCGATGGTGATATCCAAATCTGTGTCCCACGAGGGTGGCGTGCTACATCACTTAGTCAGTCGAAACTCAGTATTAACTTTTTTTTTCTTTCCTTCACACACACTTACACATTAACATATACGAAAACAATTTACCTACACCATTCAATGGACTCGGGGCCCTTTTCATAAATACAATTAACTCCAGTCTGTTGATTTTACAAACTGACTTAAGCAATAATACAGAAAATCAGAGAATAGAAATATACTAATGCAGACGCAAACTGATCCCGACCTCTTTTTTTTACTTGTATACAGTACTCGTGTCAAACGGGGTATTCTTCAAGACCTGAAAAATAGATGCAAATTTTGGGTGAGTTTTGCGAACTCAGTGAGAAACCATCATCAATGGTTCACTCAAATCATGCATTACTTACATGGCGCACAACATAATACAAGAGTATTCAATTAGCAAGAACATAACAATTTACAAGATTAAATAATAATTTGCAGAACATGTAACAGCTTACTGAGAAATCATGCCATCACGTAATCAATAATTTTCACAAAACAGTCATTCATGTGAATGCAATGCATATGTGACTCTTTCCAATTATTCAGTGTTGTGCCCAAGTGCTCAGTCAGTATTCAGTGGGGACGCGTTAGGGATTTCTCCCCTTGGACTCGAGGCTCGGTTAGTACAGTATTAAGGGATAAATCCCCTCGGACACGAGGCCCGGTCAGTAATAATCGCAACTTGGGTCACAACGTCCATTATCTGTTCATGCATTTATACATGTAATGCAATACTCCGTGGTTTACAGTAGTATGGCTATAAAAGCCCAAGATTGCAAGATTTTCAAGAATCCAAAGGATATGGCTATAAAGCCCAAGATTGCATTTCCAGCCATGTAGTAGTCCAATCCAATACAGTAAAAGCATGCAACTTAATCCTATACAGTTCAGTAACCATACAATTCACCTTTGCAAGTAGTTCCATTCAGTACAGTAAAAGCATGTAATTCCATCCAATATGTTCCGGTAACCTATGTAAATCACCTCGGCAAGTAATTCACATAGGGCATTTAGACATTCAGGAATTTGAGAAACCAACTAGGCTACTCACCTGTATTTTCGAGCCAAAATCTAGCAGTCTCGATGACATCGATTAACCGACGCTCCAAATGTGACTCTATAACAGTGACAGTAAACAAACATTATCAATTGTTCAATCAGAACTATTTCAGAATGCACATGTAACACTTAGAAGGTGCACAATGCATGATCATGATATTCCCGGCCCTAATCTCATCTTTTTCCACACAAAAAATCCGTTTCAAAAATAAGAAATCCAATGGCGCTGACGGCGCTCAATTCTGACCTCTACAGGTCCCAACTTAATAAAACAGTGATTACACGGACTTTTACCCGGACCCACGTCATTTTTTTTTCTAAAAATCCCGAATCTCTCAGAAAATGAAATTCAATATTCTATGAATCTGATGCCTCAAGAATCAGGTCAATCGGACGTCGGACGAAAAAGTTATTCACGAAAGAAACCAAAATTCAACAATTAATATATATATATAGCCCTTATTTCCTTCTTTTTTCCTGTTTTCTAACCGAAATTCAATCTATCATATCTCTTTCTACACATTTTCGAAAAATGCAAACTATACCTTGTTGGAAAGATAATGAAACCCTCTACAAGTTTCATGAAGGCCCCAAGAAGCAATTTTACCCATAAGGGTGTTAAAAATCCAATCAAACCTACTGCCTACTCAAAACCTATTAAAACAGGGTAGTACATTGCAAATTCAATAACTCTCTGATTCTTCAGTCAAAACTTACACAATAAATAAGGCAGTAAGATCACAATGTTATCTACAACTTTCATGAACAACCCGAAATTAGATTCACTTGCTAACTATGTCAAACAATTCACCAAAGCATCAGCCCTCAGAATTTTCCCAATCTGAACAGTACATTTCACAACAGTATATCTCTTAGCACAAATGTCAACAAATTCACTACCTTACATCCCTGAAAAGATAAGATCTCAAACTTCAATTTTCATGAAGAACTCAACATCCAATTCGATCTCTAACAATTTCAAATCTGTTATGCAAGTTTCTGCCATGATCAGCAATTCACAACCTAATGCAGGTTCAGTTTTTTGCAAATTCATTTCTCTCAAATTTGACAACCAAAAATTACATATCATATATCATTCTCAATATAATTTCTTCCTCTACAACTTTGAAGAAGATCAATCACACCAATTCAGTTCACATAAATTACTAAAATTGCTCCAAATCATAATGTGCACCAAATTCGACATTCCCGCTAGGTTTCATTCAATGCATGAAAACAGTCAATAGTCATCAGTCCATAACTCCTACTGTACATATCGAAAAAATGAAAAATCAGTGGCATTGGAAAGATAACTTAATAGGCTTCAACTTTCATTTAGTCTATTTGTTCTAATTCCTTCTCAATTAATTTAGAAAAATTAGCAAAACTCTAGGTTATGGTTTCGGGTACTATTCATTCCAGTCAATAGCAGTAATTTTCCAAGCCATATTGCAACCTCTTAAAGCTAAAATTGGACAACACCTATTTCACACAAAAATGTAGCCAACATCCCAAAGTTTAAGTGGCCACAAACCTCACCTCATTTTCACTCCTACATAATTAGTTCTGCTAACAACAGTACAATCAGTGAAAACCCTAATTTTCCAGATTTGGTGTTAACCTTAGTTTCTATCATTTCCAATGCCTTTAACACATCATTAAGCATCTAAATGAACACAAATCAGTTCTTATAACATTCATACATTCACTAGGACTAATACTCAAAATTTTGCAGCACTCAATTCTTCATTTCTAGGTAAAATCAATCATCCATTTGCATTCAAAATCAAGTTAAAAACACTCATTCATACTCCTTCATCAATTCATAACTAACCCTAACCTAACACCCATTAATTCAAGCCATATTAGTCATCAATCTAAGGCATCAATAATCATAATAAATGTACCAAACCTCCCATTAATTACTCCTAACTACCATGGCATTCAATTTCTAAATCAAATCATAAAGAAAGCTTAACAACAAAACTTACCTATTAGCTTTTCCAACCTTGAATCCCTTTCACTTCTTTACTTCCTACCTTCACTAATCACTTCTTCTACCACCATACATATATATTTCATCATCATGGGAAGACTATAGCTTAGTGACAAGTAAGAGAACTCTTGAGTGTTTGGAGGAAGATGAAAAAAAGAAGAAGAAAATCGATGGATATGGAGGCTAGGAGTAGTTTTCGGATGAGAAGAGCTTTTTAAGCAATTAAGGAGTTCTTTCATTCTTTTTATAGGCAACATCACTGAATTTAAAAGGTGAGAAAGCATTAAACCCCTTTGGACACTTGGCAATTGATGGAGAAATGAAGAAAAGTCAAAAGATTTCAAATATTATACTTTAATCACTTTAATCAATTAATATCCAACTTATACACCCACAATTTCGGTTACTACATGGTTTAAGGGTCTACTTTAGGGTCCCACCAAAATATGCAAGAGTTTTAAGATCAAATAATAGCATAAATTCAACCGGTTCGCCATTTGGCGATTTTTTTTCGGTCCGGGAATTTTCTCCGGAAAATTCCAGAAAAATTCCTATAATTCCAATAAAATAGAAAACATTTTATGGCGCACTCAGAATAATTTTTCAAACCCATTAACCACGTTAATCCCATAAAATTGTCTTAGGCACGAAAACAATTTATGGCGCACTCAGAATAATTTTTCAAACCCATTAACCACGTTAATCCCATAAAATTGTCTTAGGCACGTAAACCGGGAATATCATGTATGTATGCACAATAATTTCATGTGCGCAAATGTGACTGTGAACCAATTCTATTATGCATGAACAGTCCTATGCACTCCAAATCTATTCCATTCTATGTCAAATTTACTATTTTACCCTTCCAATTGAGGGTGGGATGTTACATCAGCGCTATCAACTTGTCTCGCTTGGGCTTGTCTTCAGCATCGAGTTCAACTTCATGAATCTTCAGGGATCCTAGCAACTCGTCCAGCTTTAACACGCTCAAGTCTTTGGCTTCTTGCACCGCAGTAACTTTAGGTCTCCATCTCTTAAGAAGACTTCTTATAATCTTTCGAACATGATCTTGATTGTTGTACGTCCTTCCAAGAGCTTTCAATCCATTGACAAGTGTTTGAAATCTTCCAAACATTTGATCAATAGATTCTTCATCTTTCATCCTGAAAAGTTCATATTGGTGCACAAGAATACTTATCTTGGATTCTTTAACTTGGCTTGTCCCTTCGTGAGCGATGGACAATGTGTCCCACATCTCCTTTGCAGTATCGCATCCGTGGACTTTGTCATACTCACTTTTGCTTAGGGCACACGTCAAGAAGAACTTCGCCTTTGAGTTCAGTTGTATTCTTCCCTTTTGATCAGCCGTCCATCTGATTTGTGAAATAGAATTGCCATCTTCATATACGGGTGTATAGGGTCCATTCTCTATCACGTCCCAAAGGTCGACATGAGTAGATTCAATGAATAGCCGCATCCTATCTTTCTAGTAATGATAGTCTTCTCCGTTAAATGCTGGAGGTCTAGTGACTGAGGCTCCTTCTGCGCTGTATACTAGTGATTCTGCCATTATCTTTGATCCACACTTTGCTAAAGTGATCCTTGGATACTACGCTCTGATACCAATTGAAGTGAATCACACGTTAATACTATACTTAGAAAACGATATAAGAATGCACGAGAAGGGGGGGTTGAATTTTGTATTCCCCTTTTTGAAAAATCTTTCAAAGCCGTTTGTTAGAAAAAAAATTCTTTTATAGAATTTTTCGATAGATTCTAATTAATCAAAACTTTTGAAAAACTTTGTTTACTGATTAAGAAATGATAAAACTTGAATCTAAAATAGAGATAGAGAGTGAGAGTGGTTGACACAGAGATTTATCCTGGTTCACCCCAAATCGTGGGCTACGTCCAGTCCTCAGAGTTTCTTCTGAGATTTCACTATCTCTTCAACGTTACAAGTATTCTTTTGCGAGCCTCTTCAGGTCTCTACAACCAATATTCTTTCACACTTAGCCTCTGCAGGCTATCTGTAATACTTTCTCTCATAAAAGTATTTGAACACTTGTTACAGTAAAATAGCTCTCGGCTAGATTTGCACTTTAATGCTTTTACGATCACTTTTTCTCACTTTGACTAACTTTGCTAATAAGTACATATTTGTTCAATATTTATGTTTTTAATCATCCCTTTTTATTCCTCTTATTGATGCAATTATTGGGACTTAACTTGATTTAATATTTCCTTGTAGGAAATTAGAACTTTTACATGAGATGGGCTTCACGTATGGCAGCAGTGGAAAAAATAGATGGACTGATTTTGGAGAGTCACGCACGGCAGCCAAGTGAGCAATTTTGGTGGGCTGAAACAAGGAGCACGCAACAAGCCAAGGGAAGAAAGACCTAGGAAAAGAACGCACGCACAACAGGAATAGGGGAACAGTGGCGGCTAAAGAATTCACGCAGGGAGCTGCACTTGGAGACTTTCTAGTTTTCCTTATTTTTCTTGATTATTTTAGATTATGTTAATTAAGAATTTTGTTAGGTTTAATCCCTTTATGAGTAGCTAAGTTATTTTTAGTCGGGGAATTCCAATTATTATGCTTTGACTCGTGAGACTATTGTTCCAAATATTTGGTTTATAATATTCGTACTGTTTCTGATTTACTGTCAATGTTTATTAATTGATTCTGCGATTGAGGCCTGATTGTAGAGTTAGTTAATTTGCATATCGCCAACTGATTTACTTGGTAGAGTCTAACTGGGTGATTGGTGTTTGTGGCAATTGGCACTAGGGCATAGTACTTGTCTGATTTTGTGTGGAGAAACTTGCGATCTAACTAGATGAAGCATGAGTCAGTGCGTAGTCAGTTAGGGTTAGTGTTTCTTTAGAGTTTAACGTTGTTAATTAATTGAATCTCGGAGAGAGTCTCGAAGGGGTTATTAGTTAATTAGGGAATAGTTCAAAGAAGTTTCTGCGACTATTCTAAAATTAAGAAGAGACGAGGGAGCCAGAGGTAGTTGGTAACCATAGCTAACCTATTATTAAACCAAAGAAAATATTTGAGTCGATGATAGTGGTCTAAGCATAATTAGGAATTTCCTAGCTAAGTTGTCGTTTATTGAGTTTATCAATTTTATTTGCGTTCTTTGTTGGTTATTGTTTTATTAATTTGCATTAATCTTTTATCAGTTGTTATTTCAATTAGTAGTTTTAGTCGAAAACTTCAAAACCCCTTTTATTTAATTTCATTCGTTCTTTGGCATTTGAATAAAATCAATTGTTCCATTCTCTGTGGATCGACCCCATTTGCCACTGTGCGCAATTTATTTTCGTTTGGTGTTTGGGATTTATTTTTTGTGGATTCGACACCCATCATTTGCAATCTTCGACTTCGACTTGTATTTATAGCCTTCGTCTCCAACTACTTCTTGATTCTTGTTTCTTGAATCTTTAAAGAAACGGTTAATTAGTTGAGTTCTGTAACTAACTCGAACTGACTCCTTTATCTTCAGTTTGAACTCCACATCTTCTCTTCTTCGTCTATATTTTATCCTCTGTGTCTCTGCGTCTGCGTCTGCTTTTACTATTTCGCATCTTCGTCTGCTTTACTATTCGTATCTGCGTCTGCGTCGCTTCGTCTATTTTTCTTAGCGTTTGCATCTGCTTTGCTTAGCGTCTGCGTCTGCTTTTCATATTCCGTCTGTGTCTGCTTTGCTTCGTCTGCTTTTCATATTCCGTCTTGTCTTCGTTTGTCTTGACTTCGTCTGTTGTGATTTCATCTGTGTCTGACTTGTCTGTTTTGTTTTTCTTTTTATTTGTTCTCTTTGTTATACATCAAAATCATTTCTAAGTAAATTCATTTGGACTTAACAATATGATAGTTTGTTAGGTTGCATTTTGTGTATTGTTTGAATGTGTCAATGGTTTAGATGGATTGAAATTGATTTAATTTTGAACATAGTCTATTAGGTTGTGAAGAATCATTAGCTTGCAAAATTATAGCAAGTTAAGTAGGATTTAATGTGCGTTTTCACCCTCTAAATTGTCACATTCATTCATAATTTGAGGTATTTCAACTAAAGTAGCTCTACTAGTATTTTTCATGAAAAAGAGTAGCTTAAGAAACAAGGTAGGCAACAAAAAATTGTATATGTTAGTTAATTTTTTATAAATAACTATTCCATTGGCCTTCAAGTTATGAATAGAGCTAGTAGCCAGTTGAGAACGTGATGTAGCTAAGTAACTGGATCGACACACATCACAAATGTGTGCCTTCGCATCAAAAGGCTATAATGACGTTCCAACCAAGTAGCTTAATAAAAACACTCAAAAATGTCAAGTTTCGAGGGATTTTTCGAAAATTTTGAACCCTAAAAAATTCCTAGTGCTTCTCATAACACAAAAGATATTTAAAGAATAAGAAAAAGAGGCATAAAGGAGCTTTTACATTAACCACTTTTAAAGAAGCCCTAGAGAGAATTATCGAGAGATAAAGAAAGAGAAGGAAGAGAGAAAAGGAGAAGAAGCTAACTCGACGTACTTCCCAGATCAAGAGTTTCCTGATGTTGCTGCCTCCCGTGGTCCGTTCATTCATATTTCCTGTTATTTTCAGTTTTATTATTGTATAGAATTGGAATAACAATTGATGATAGGATTTTTGGATGTTGATGATGTTCTAAACTCACCTTCGGGGTTTTATCATTGATTTAATGAAATCTGATTGTTTATGTGTTATTTGGACTTACTGCGTAGTTTATTAGACAACTTCAGATCTAGTTAGGGTTTTAGATAGGTTGTTAATTGAGAAATTCCAACTTCCATCATTTGAATAGGGTTTATAATTTGGGGTTAATGGTTACAATTCGATAGATAGTAATCAACCCTAGGATCGTCTAGAACCAATAATCTGATAATTCATAATCAATTAGGTTAGTGTTAAGGATAAGTATAATTCCCTTTCTCTCCAATGATAATTCCTTAGGTTGATTCTTGAGTGTGTGTTAGAACTGCTAAATTGTTAATATTTTGTGATTAATTTTTAAATTGATTTTCTTGATTGAATTGAATTCTCCTTTTACTTCCATTACATTTTGAATTTTTGCGAATTATTTTGGCCTTAGATTTTAGGATTAGATTACCCCTCCTAGTAGGATCAACACCTTAGGTACTATGTGAATGAACCATGTACTTGTAGATTATTGAGGTTAGTTAATTAAAACTTACACATATAAATAACCTGGTCACATTATAAGGAGATCATAGCCAAGGTGAAATGGTTAATCATATACTCACTAAAAGATAAAGGAGAATCGGGCTTCATTCTTATTAGGGTCACTAATAACTGATATCAATCAAGCATATCTAGATAATTTTAATGGATAATGAAGCTTGGTGGGTTAGATGGATTCATTCTCTTCTCATATAGGCTAATAATTTCTTTTATATCATAGCAATTAATAACATTTTTTAGACCTTGACGTTTATTTTCTAGATGAGGGAGTTAGTAAGGCTAAAGATCAATAACAAGATTGGCAATCTCTCTAGCATCATTTTTTAGAGTGATAATTGGAGCAACATGGCCTTTAAGTAATATTAATGATTTTGACTCACTAAAAGTTCTCATTCCTGATAATGCATTTATTAGAGATATGTTATTTTTAACATTTACAAACTCAAAGATAGGAGAAGAAAGAGATTATGGATAATACTCCTCCTCTTCTTTTTAACATTAACAAAAGGACTCTTTTGAGTGACTAAAGCACTCCTTGGGGATTTACTAATAAATCATACGTACTTCTCTTGAGAGGACCTGCTCCTAAGATGCATTGGTTTAATATGGTTTGGTTTAATTAAGCTCCACCTAGAGTTTCCTTTATGCTTTGATTGACTTTTAGGTAGAGATTTAGCACACTTGATATGATTAAAGGGATTTACAATCCTCCCATTTGATGCATATTATATAATCAAGCACTTGAGACACTAAATCACATCTCTTTCAGTGTTCCTTCTTTAGCTTTATGTGGAATGAAAATTTAAAGCTATGAAACATTGCCTCAACTGCTAAGGATTAGATTGGGGTGATCGTTTGGCTATTTTAGTTATAGAATTTGGCTAAAGGAGATCAAACTATACTTAAGATTGCTCTTGGTAATTTCTCTATTGCTTATGAAGGGAAAGCAAATTAAAATTTTTCCACAAAAGGCTTCACATTGTTGCTTTTTCAACTTAAAAACCAAATTAGAGAAAAAGTAATGCTTTATAGTATGTACACTAAATGCTCCGGGTCTCTTGCTCTTAATCGAGGCATTATTGTTCTTCTATCACTATTTGTTAGCCCCTGAATTTTTTCTGATAAATAAACTTGATTAGATTATTTTGAGGTTTTGCTAGATTAATGCATGTTGGAGTTAATTAACATGTTAATGTGAATGAGATTAGGTGACATAGGTGAATTGAATTAAAGTTAAGGTGATAAGTTGCATAAGAGGTACTGTTGGAAGATCACTTAAGTTGTAAAGTCTTAAGGCTTTGAAGGAAGGGCAATATGGACATTGTGCATTCATTAAGAGTATAAAAGGGAGAAGAAAAGACTTGTGTTGCATTTGGAAGAGAGAGAAAATGAAAAATTGAAGAGAGAAGAAGGAGAGAGTGTCGTATAAGGAGAAAAGAGGGGAAAGAAAGAAGAGCAACCTAGGTTTCAATGTTTCTTAGCCCTCAAGAGTGAATTTGAAAGTTGTTCAATAAGGAAAAAGAAAGAGGAAGATTAGAGCTTCTATTAGAGCTAAGAAGCCCGTTGTTAGGTGAAGATTCAAGGTAAGTTGATTTTAATGTTTTAGAGTTTTGAAAGGTTTTTGGTTCAAAGAGCTTAGAAAATGTATGGGTATAAGTATTTTATGATCAATTTCATGCTTTTAGTTCTTTGGTTTTCCAATTTGAATTCTATTGGATTGGAAATTTTTGTCTTTGGTAAAGGGAGGCAAGAGAGGCAAGAGGAGCAAGAGAAGGGATATCCTTGAACAAGTTTTCAAGCAAGAAAATTAAGGTGGGTGACATTTTATAGTTGAGTTAATAAGCTTTTAAAGTTTCTTCAAATAAATGGAAGTTAATGAATCTCCAACGACCTTGACTATGTGCATTTATTGCCCCTTTAAAAATTCCTTGAGAATGTGTCATGTGATTTTGTATGTGAATTTCTGTGAATGACTTATGAGCTGATATGAAAATGTTTTCAAATGACTTCATAATAGCTGTATTTTGTCACTTTTAAATGATTTGGAAAATGACTATATGATTTGTATGGGGTTTTGGTTGATGAAGTATGAAATGATGATAGAATTGCATATGAAATATGCCATGCTTATGAAAGACAAGTTTTCAAAAATATGCCATTTGGGCAATTGGTTTTCAAGTCACGAATTACATGTTATATGGGTTTGTGGTGGTCTATTCTATCAGTCAAGTGCACTTGTCTAGAAGCTTCTCCCGCCTGCCCGCTAATGACATGGAGCTCCTTCACGGACTTCCATAAATTCACGGCTATGCAAGACCATTTTGTAGGATTGCGATAGTACGTTCTGTTCACCGCTACACAGGACCCTTATGGGAAATGTGTAGTACGTTCTGTAACGAATCCACCCAAACCGTTCTAATGTGTTTAATTTATTATTATGTGTTTAATTGATTAGAATGTATTGGCAAGTTTGGTGGATGTATGACTTATGTGAGTTGTGAATTGGCTTGATAAGTCGAGAAATTGTGTTTTATGATTCAATGAGAATTTGCTATGTTCATGAAGGTTTTAAATGGTTTTTGCTTATTACCGGTTATAAGATTGTTACCCACGAGCTTTTGAGCTCACTCTCCCCCCCCCCTTTCCTTCCCATCCTCATGCGATGAACAAGATATGGAGTGATCAAGTCAAGAGTCAAGGCATCACTCCAGTTTTCATATTTTTGTTTTGAAGCTAGATTATATAAAACAGAGCTTTAGTTGCATTTTGAGCAATTCTAGCTTTTAAACTTGGTATTTTTGGGTTATGATTTATTTGTAGCTTGAAATGCCCACTAAAGCATTGTAAACTCATTTTTTTATATGAGTGAAATACACTTATATTATGTTTGTTTATGATTTTTCAAGTTTTTACATTGCTAATTTCAATTTTTCATATGGGTGGGAATTGTGTTCTGAATTCAAGGAAAAATATGGAATAATTTAGGTAGAATTGGTAAGAGTTGTCCTCTTTGAAGTTGTAGATGATCTTTATAGTTTCTAAACAACATAAAGTTTGTAATTTTTGGATATCAGAGCGGTAAGTTATGATCATTACAAGATGTGATGCTGCAGATGATGTGCGTATAGGACAGCTATGGAGAATTATGAGAAATTATGGTTTTGATGAATCAAATGAGTTGAGAATTGAGAGTTTGATGAGATAAATTTGGTGATTGAGTTGATATGAAGTGAGTTTGCACTAGAAGAGTTGGATTTGGGAAGTTTATGAGTGAATATGAGGTTATATTGCATGTAGGAAGCATTGGAAAGGCTTTGGAGGGGTTTGGGGAACCCCTATGCCCGTTAGACAGACTTTAGGTCCATTAAACAGACCTTCTCATATCAAAAATGACCCCCAGCATCTCCCATGTCCGTTTAACGGACATCATGTCCATTAAACAGACCTTCTCGGGCCAAATTTGGCTCCCTTCCTGGACAATGTTCGTTAGGCGGACATGTATGTCCTTTTAATGGACATTCACGGGATAGCTACAATAAATCATGTTTTGACTATTTTAAAGGTAGAATCTCACTTTGAGTTCTCATGAAAGTTGTATATTGCGAACTCCTCTTTCAAATGGTCTAAAAATGACATCAATCCGATATTTGTAGCAAAAGTTATGCCAATTTCTCCAAGATAGGTACAAAAATGATTAAGAACATAAACATGTTGGATTCTTTTAGGCATAACTTCCTCATCCGACCTTGAAATGAAGTGATTCTTGAACCAATAGATTCCTAACACATGTTTCTATCTCTCCAAAGAAAATTGGTCTCTTTTGGAGTTGATTTGAGAAAGTTTTATGGAGATAAAGTGAGGGGTCGATTGGGAGAGCATGAATGAGATATGAACACGTTTTGGCTTTTTAAGCCTAGCTTGAACTTTAGAGCTCCGATTAAGAGGGTTCGTGCTTCAAATTAAACTAGAGATTTGGAGCTACAATTATTTTTAAGAAGTCAATTATGTTTTTGGTGATTGACTGGTGCGGACACACCACCACTCTTGGGATGATGCTTAATAAGGGTTCTTTGAATTTATCCTTACAAGGTAATACGCAAGCTCAAGGTTTAGGACTCCGGATTGTTGGACTCCAGAAACAGAGTCCAACACTATAGTCAAATTATTCGTATTTAATAGATTTTGTATGCCTAATATCTTGTTCAAAGGCTCTTCTTAACTGATATTTAGATGCCTAATGAAGTTGTTCCTTTAACATCAACTTGCCAGGAAGTTTCAAACGTTCTATCATTTCTAGTTCTATTTCTTATATACTTTCCTTAGCTAGTTATGATTTATAATCTCTTGCTAAGCTGTCTTGTACGTTCTTCCTTGTTAGAAGTGCTTTTGGTACTTGAACATCTTGCTTGTATTATAATCTTATTCTTTATTACAAATTTTATCTTTTTTAAAAAAATTAGAGCATTTTATTGACTATTAAAGTATTTTCATTATAATACTCTGTCTTGTACTTTTACCTTTTTCATATTTTGATGTTATCATATTCTTTTTTTTTCTTAATGAATATAATTTCCTATGTTATTAGCATTGTAGCAGATTTTATTCTTTAACCACATCAATTAAGAAAGAACAATTCAAAAGTGATCAATTTGGTGACTATCATAATAATATACTATTTTCCATAGGCTAATAACTCGCAAAGAATTATCAAATTGAACTTTACTATTGCTGTCAGATTTATTACAATCATGGAAGTTACTTCCTCTCATCAAATATGAATTTTTGATCTCCAACTTGAGAAGCGACAAAAATTTCTGTTAGAATTTTATTAGAATTCCAAAGCAGTATCTTTACACAGAAAACTCTAAAAGGTTCTTTGTACATTTCGCTGATGTGACAAGGTAAATGAAGTTCTTAAAATCTTTAGCGAGCTAATGTGGTGGTAATTGTGATGGTGTTTACAGAATTCGGTCCTTCCTCTCCTGCAAGTTGGTTAGGATTGTAAGTTCTATGGAAAATGGATCCAGGTTGTCTTGGATATGGAAGAGGCATGTCGTTGTTCAATAGGAAAACCACATCTAACATAGTTGGTCTGTCCATTACATCTTCTTGTACACACAAGAGTGCAATTTGAATACATCTCAAGGCCTCATCAGGTAGGTATGACTCCTCCACTGCAGGATCAATTACTTCTAGGGCTCTATCATTTCTCCATAATTCCCATACCTGTCATATTTATACCAATAACAATATATGAACTTTCAAGTCAAGTATCTTTACCTTAAAGGGATTTGGAAATTTATATAACTGACATATCCTATCAAGCTTAATGCAAGATGTTGATCAAAGTCATTGTTCTTCTTGCCACTTATAATCTCCAACACTATGACTCCAAAGCTAAAGACATCAGATTTAACTGAGAATGTTCCAAACACTGCATATTCTGGAGCCATATAGCCACTGCATTGATAATGTGAAAAATGGTCAATCTATAAATCGTATAGCCATCAAACTATTTTTTTTTTGGTAATTAGGTGAATTTGTACTTACTATGTGCCTACAACTCTTTTTGTCTCGTATTGCATTTGATCACCTTCAAATATTCTAGCCATTCCAAAATCTGAAATTTTTGGGTTCATCTCAGCATCTAATAGAACATTGCTAGTCTTCAAATCTCTGTGTATAATTCTCAACCTTGAATCCTGGTGGAGATACAAGAGTCCACGAGCAATTCCAACAATTATGTCAAAGCGCTTTCTCCAATCTAAGGATACACTCCTAACTTGATCTATACCAAAATGAAGATTTCAGTTTGAATGTAGGCTAACTATCATAATATGAAGACAAGATATTAATCATTCTCACCAAAAAGAGAAGAGTCCAAGCTTTTGTTGACTAAGTATTCATAAATTAGTATAGGTTCCTCTCCCTCAATGCAGCATCCTTGAAGCTTTACAAGATTTCTGTGTTGAAGCTTCGCAATCAATGTAACTTCGTTTGTAAACTCTTTCATTCCTTGTCTTGAGTTTTTGGATAATCTTTTCACAGCAATTTGCTGTCCATCAGGTAGCTGACCCTAGAATCATAATACACAGTTGAATTGTAGTGAATTGTCAAGCAGGAGGTTACAATTGAAAGACTTTATTCAGAGTTTTGCAAAGCGAAATCATCCAACTTGATATATCCTAAGGAGTATTTACCTTATAAACAATACCAAAGCCTCCTTTCCCAATTTTGTTATCAAGAGAGAAATTATTGGTCGCAGCTGAGATGGTGCAGAGATCATAAAATGCCAAGTCCACCTGATTACTAGTTCCCCTCAACTCGTCTGCCATCAAGGTATTTTTGTTGTGATCAAAACTATTGAGAGGAAATATTCTTTTGCTCCATTTGTCCTTCACTGCCCTTTTAACAGAAAGAAACAAATCCTTTCAAGCAATATTCGCACTAAATAGACATTACTATTGTCAGGAAATGCAGCTCGTTTATCAACTGCTATAGGGAGTCACCAAATTGCAGAACAAATATGTATCTTAGAAAGTAAGATAGTGATTTATTTAGTTTTACTTCTTACCTCCTTTTTTGTCTCTTCCTAAGGAACAGTAAAAGAACAATTACAGCCCATACTGACGAGACTGTGGCAGCAAGAATGGCTAGCATTTCCTTTCTTTCCATCAAACTATTCGATTCACTTGTATATTCAACTGAATGAATCCAAAGAACTTGCGTTATTTGAAAATTAAACACAACTTATTTCTACACCTTGCAATTACTTCAGCTTAAAAACTTAATACATGATATATAGCAGGAAGACTTACCTAATTCAAGTGCATCAGCGCAAACGTAGAGATCATATCCATCTTCCCTAAATTCTAGAGAGTCCATCAATCTTCCATACCAAGCTAAACAACCCGTTGTCCCTGCAACATCTACACTAGCGTAAGCCAAGCAAGAGTAATTACTCATGCATTCCTGCTCACATTGGTGATTGCCCATGTTCTTCCCCAACCAAACAGCATTTGAATTGTCAGGAACACTAACTTTTGACATTTTCACAAACCCCTCTCCCTGCTCACAAAACAACGAAGACACTTGTTGCTTCTTCACGCACATACCTTCCCCATCTTCCAAAGTCCTGTCTTTCAGCAACTTGGGTTCATACCCAGGTGGACAAGTACAATCAACTTTGTTTTCATTACTTGAATTACACTTCCTGTAGTCTCCACATTGCCCATATGAATCGCACCTGTACTTAGGCGCTGACCATTCTTCCTTCCACTTCCCATCAATTTCAGACCACTTTAAATTCCTCACGACTCCTGTTTCATCTAAAACTAATCTAATTCTTCGAGATAGATCCTCAGTAGCCTGAAAATAAGTAAAGTATAATTCGTCTTGATTGTTAACAAAAGTGTAGTTATATGCGTACGCATATTTTCTCCAGGGCCATCGACAGCTTCTCCAGTAAGGGTTTGCACCCTTGTACAAAACGAACTGAGGCGAGCCTCCTGCAATAAGCTTGAGTGAGTACTGTCCTGTTCCTGGGTCATCTGTTGATTTCCAAGATGATATGAAATGCTCTGCACCTGTTCTCCTGTTGAGCCCAAGTCTTACTCCTTCCAGTACTGAATTTGTAGGATAATAAAAGCTTTGCCACACAATTTTTCCACCACGAAACAGAACAAAATTCCCTGAATCCAATAGCTGAGCCACGAAAGTATCATCAGCTTGTACATCCATCGACACATTAGTAGACCAGACCACTGAATGCTCTTGATCACCATTAGAGTAAAGAATTAGGTCTCCAATTCGGTTGAGTGAGAGTACCCCGAAAGAACCATTGATTGGAGAGTCCCTGTTCGCAACCCAGATCACAGATTGGTCCGGTAAACCATAATACCAGATTCCAAGATATCTAGAAGAACTAGTACCAGAGCTGAAAAATCCTAGAGCAAACAGGTTGTCTTTTGAGACTAGAAGTTGGCCATCATCACTAATGGTTTGGTTCCAAGCCAAGGTGTCTACAGAAGTGACAATCCTGAAATGGAAAACTAACAGTGCCAATGAATGCAGAAGCAGAAAGAGAGCATCCATGAGGACGATCGTCTTGCTCCAATAAAAACTAGGTTTTATAATTCTGGATGCCGGTGAGGTAGTAATTGGACAGTCATTTCTGACAAACTACCTAGGCTTTACAGTTGACTATCACAAAATATTGTACGGGAAAGTTGATTCGGGGATTCCCACTTGAATTTTTCTTCTTCCAGTTGTACATAGTTTTAAAATTCAATGCATAGTTTTAAAATTCAATATTCTAGAAAATGCTGTTTATAATATTCTAAACGTCACACTCAACACATTAAGAAAATGCAACTCATGGATCGTACAAAATTTTGATCAATTATTCCTTCTTTTTAATAACAAAAATCACCGGTCTATATGATCCTCTCCTTCGGTCCAGTTTGATTTGTCTGTCTTCTCCACGCAACAGCCACCGTGTGCTCTTTCACCTTAGGTAAGTTTTGAACAAGCTATAAATAAAGACAAGACGCACGAACCTTCAAGGATAATGGAACACAGAGCATCAGACGATAGGTCAATTAACAACCAAGTCAGATTTCTACATCTTCAAAATTGTTTTCCTGTAGTACTTTGGAATTGCATATTTTGTTGGTGTTGTTTTTCAACTTATGAATCAACCATATAAAAGTCATTTAATTGCAGTAAAGAGGATTCTTTGTTATATAGAAGACACTCATAATTATGGAGCAATGTTAAGGCAGAATATATCATCTTTTTAGTGGCTTTGGAGATGCATGCAATGCTGAAATAGGGACATGAATGAAAGATGTTCCACAACATGGTTCAGTTTTAGGATAAGTCTGGTGCAATTTTAAGTTGTGAAGCAGAATAGATAGAAGCCACTATGGCTACTCAAGAATGCTTTTGCCTTAAAAGAGACTTATTCAAAAAATAGTTTCTCCTTTCAATTACTGAACACCCATATATTGTGACGGTGAAAGTACAATAATGCTTGCTGTAAATCTAGTAACGAAATGCATCGAAACTAACTTCTATTTTGTCTAACAGAAGCTGGTAACTCAAGGGCTGTTTGATTCTACTTCTATTTTTTGTTATCGTTTTTAGTTTCTGTTTTTTTATTTCTGTTTTTCTTTAAAATAAAAACAAAAATCTGTTTAGTTCTTAATTTTAATGTTGTTGTATTTTTATCACTGATAATAATTACATTTTAAATAAAACTTAAAGATAAATTATATTTAATTAAATAAATTTATTTAATCTCTTATATCATATTTATTAACAAATTATTAATAAATTATGTTATTTTAATAAATAAATAATTTATAAATTAAAATTTTATTTATAAATTAAAATTTATTTGAAATATATTTTAATTATTAAATAAAATTTTATTTGAATATTTATATATTTTAAATTTAATTATATTCATTAATAATTATTATAATTTAATTACATATAATTTAATTATAAAACTTAAATAAAATAAAAAATTATAATTTTATTGATAATTATTTTAATTTATTAAATATATAATATTGAATTAAATTGTCCATAATTTTTATTAATTATTAAATAATTAAATAATATATATTTAAATAGTAGTAAATCAGATTATGGAAAAAAACAGAAACTAGAAATAAAACCACTTTTTATGGTTTTCATAATTCTTGAAAACTAGAAGAAACCAAAATTAAAAACAGAAACTAAAACTCAAGTAAATTGGTTATTTTTATGAATTTGAAAATAAAAACAAAAAACCAAAAACAAAAATGAAAACAAACGTCTCCTGCAAAGTTTAAATTATATCCAAACAAGTGGTCCTAATGCTTTTTCTCCTTCAAGTAAAGATAGATAGATAAACAATTCATGTAACATTCGAACGTGTTAACTTGCTCAATTTTCTTAGTCTTTTATTTATAGCTTGTTGTGATACACTCTTATTGGACAAGTACTTTTCTTATTGATAAATGATTAGTTGATTATTTTTTTATTCCCTAATGCTTAGTGATTAATGTTTTTGTTGCATTTAACATACTTACTTTGCTTTATATTTTGGTTTAGGTATAAGTTGGAGTGAAAAGAACCAAAATGAGCTAAATTCATAGTCTTGGAGGATTTGTATTAATTTTCTCTCTTATTTGCCTTTGTGTACCAAAAGGAACTCAGTTAGGATGAAAATTGTTGGGACCCGATCCGGGAACCGGATCCCAACCGAAAAACGAAACGGAAAGACGGAACATCGAAAAGTGAGAAATCGCTAATCGGAAAACAAATCACATCATCGGAGTGAAACGAATACTCCGAAAATTGTGCATCGAAAATACGAATAACAAAGCGGAGAAACTCGAAAGGCAGAATTCCGAATCGAATGCGAATCGAAATAATCAAACTGAAACATATCCGACATCCGTTTCAAACATGAAGCATAGCAAACTCATCGCGTTGGAAACCTTACGACATTTCAAATCCGGTATTTTTTTTTTCTTTTCTTATTCTCATTTCTTACCTCATTAGTCAACCTCATTCAAATCATAATCATTCCATACAAATCCCTTTTTTTTTTCTTTTTCTCATCTTATTTATATTAAAACCATTCTCATACTAATCAAAACCATATCGATTTCCCTTTCTAGGAAACTATTCCTCATGAAATTCTCAATTTACTTAACTCATCTTAATCATTTCTTATACAATCATATAAATCCTCAAACTCATTTCTTTAAACCCATTTTATCAAATTTTGCGAAAATTAAAAGATAACTACTGTATTTTGACAGCCCAAAAATTTAAAACACAAGAAACTCACTTCTAATATCACAACTCAATAACACAAGGCATCATCGGACCTCCCGTCCGCATCCAAACACCAATGAAACACAATCTTAGTTCTAAACACTTCATCATTCCAATCCATAATACATCTCAACTCAAATATTCACAATTCAATCACAAGCCATTCATATACATTCCAATTGCCATTTATATCCATCTCAATTCAAGTTTACGTACAAAATCTATTCCACAATCATACATAACTCATAACTGAAATACATCATAAATTTACATAATGACTTTTCAAGCCATAAACAAAAGCAATACATAATCCATAAACCTTTTTCACAACTTCAAAACTAAACTCCAACATTACACATAAAACAAAGCATACAAAAACTATCGGGTTGACATCATACTCGTCTTCTATCCGATCTCTTGTGTGAAAACCTGGAGATGGGGATGAAAAGGGGGTGAGCTCGGAAGCTCGTGGATAATATATTTATAAACTGAACAATAAGCGGAAAAATCTTTTATTTTTTTAAACTTTTCAAACATTTCCCATTTAAGAATTTCTCCAAAAACTCATTTTCAAACTTTTCAATTTCATCAACACTTTCTAAGATTTTTCTCAAAATTTTCATTTGTTTCAAAACATTTAAATCCAGTTTCAGGAATTTCATGCTTGAAAATTTTACTTTCTCATTTATCAAAATCTCAAACCTTTTTCAAAACATGCAGAGTCTTAAACATGAATGCATCACATCATAGTCAAATTAAAAACACATAACACATCAGAATTGGTTTGGTTCGGTCCAAAACAGGACGTACTGCACATTCCCGCATAGCGGTTCTGTGCAGCCGTAAACAGAGGGGAGTCCGAGATCGGAACTCCTATGCCACTATGGGACGGTAGGGAGAAGGCTATAACAGTAGAGACAATACCGACTCACAAAAGGACTGACCAAACCCACTTAACACATAACGAAAATGTAATTGATTGCTGAAGGTACTTTTCGAAAATCTTGATTTTTTTACCTTTTTCAACTCATATCATCAAATTGTGTCATAGATGACACAAGCATATATCCACATAATTGCACATAATCAATCTAATGCAATTCACGTAAATCACATATGCATCACAATATATGCACTAATTCTTTAAATCATTTAAATCATAAATCACTTTCTAAAACTCATTTTACTCCTTTGAAATCATAATTTCAAACATTTACATCCTTTTCAAACATTTTATCCATAATAATTTATCAAAATCAAATTTTGCTTTCTTTAATTTTCAAAATTCACATTTAGCTTATAATTCAATAAATAAATATACTACCCACCTCATATCCATGCTAACATCTTGTTCAATGCTTCAATTTGACCTTTTCTCCTTTCTTCCTTCCAATTGAAAATTCCCTAAATCAATTTCATCAAAATTTAATCTCATAAATAACTTAATCCTTCAATTTGATGCATAAGTCATCAATTCTTACTAATTTCAAGATAGTTACATCACTAATTCCAAAAGCCCCCAAATTACAAATTGAACATAAATCAATCCAATCAAATTCAATATCATAATTAACTTAATTTCTCAAATTGAACTTAGGAAATATCAATTCCTCTCATATTCAAACTATTTCAATCTCCAATTTTGAAAATCCCCAAATTTTCAAAATTGGCCTAAACTAATTTGCACAAATTCAATATCATAAAACATAATTCCTTCAAAATTGATTCCATATTTCATCAATTCATGCTATTATTGATGATTCTACACCATTAATTCACAAAATTTGGGAAAATCCCCAAATTATAAATTAAGCTTAAACCCCCAATTTACAATTTTTCAAATTAAACTTCACCTAAAGCATAAAAATCAAAATTAACTTAGGATATCTCAAATTCATCACTAATTCAAGCCATCTAAATCATCAATTTCAAAAAACCCCTAAATTTCACTATTCATCATCTTCTTCACTAAGCTTTCTCTCTCTAGAATCTTCCATAACCAAAATTAAACATAACTATAGTCTAATCTCTTCAAAATCATAGATAAGCTAAATCCATAACCATTCCAAGCCAAATCAATCATCAAACTCATCAAAATTTCAAAATCACAAAAACCTCTCTGTTACCTTCTCTCTCTTGATTTTCGAATTTAGAGAGCTTCAAGACAAGCTTCCTTCTTCTTCCATGTCTTCACCTTGCAAACCCACGAAATCTAGCTTAAAAACCCCAAACTTTACATACCTTTCATCATCTTCCTCCATAACCGATTGCTTCTTTCTCTTTTTCTTCATTTCTTCTTCTCCCTTCTTCTTTGGTTCTGGAAATTTCGTGAATTCAGCTAGTTTCTGGAAGCGAAAACGACAACCCTTAAGTGTGTTCTGCCATGTCATTAAAAATGGAGGGTAAATGACCATCTTGCCCTCACTTCTTAGCTTATTTCCAAAATTGCCCCTGCAGGAATTTGAAAAACTGACCACTTTCGTCCTGTTTTCAAGCATCTAAACGAAATAATTTGGACAAACTTTCTTCTAAATAATTGTTCCTCTAGATCATACGAATCCAACGCCATCTACCGCGCTCAATTCGGATCAGAAACGAAGAAGTTATAGCCGAAATACTATCGGACCTGCGAAAAATTCGAGACTGAACATTAACATAACTTCAATCCAGAAATGGACAATCTTAGGGATGAAATTAAATTTCGATCCCTTCACAAGAGTTGTAGCCCTATATCTTAACTTTATTTCCCCTCAATAATCAACTCAATTGGAGTTGTATAACTCCCGAAAATCGCAAAGTACTGAACCATGTTCAGAAAATTATCCAACTTATAACCTATAACCCATATCTTACTTTGGTTCAATCAATCTCTTTCCATTTAATTTCCTAAAAATCATAATTCTTCATAAAAATGAACGTAATTTTCTTAGGAGTCCAACGCTTCAAGAATCAAATCAATCGGATGTCGTACGAAGGATGTATAAGCAAAAGATTACAAAAGGGTCGAAGTTCAAACCAAGTTACAAAACTTCAAATACATACTTATACTTGAATTTTCCAAAGATCATATCTCCTAGCCCCGATATCAAAAAATTACATACTTTATGGCGTCGGAAAGATCGAAATACAAGCTCCAACTTTCATTAAGACCACTTATTCCAATTCAGATTAAATCCATACGACGAGTGGCCTCGAAGTATAGCACATGCAAATATACACTTAGGTCATTTATACAAAACAAAGCTAGATCACTTAACTTTGGAAAATCATAACTCTCAATCCCGACATCAAAAAATAGCAAACTCTATGGCCACAGAAAACTCTCAACAAACACTACAAATTTCATGTAGATCATTTTCTCAAATTTTGCCTAGATCAAAAGTCAACTGTCAACTCCAAAAGTCAAACTTCAAACAAATTTCATACTTAACTTTGACTGATTATAACTTCCACTCCCGATATCGAAAAATATCAAACTTTATGTCTACGAAAAGCTCTTAACATAAACCACAATTTTCCAGAAGATCGTTTTCTCAAATTTTGACTCAAGCAAAAAGTCAACTCTCAAGTCAACCATTTAATCACTATTTATCTCCAAAGTCAAACTTTCTAAATTCTTCAAATTTTCACACTTTTTTTCT
Organism: Erythroxylum novogranatense; assembly: GCA_029891385.1. Taxonomy (NCBI): domain Eukaryota; kingdom Viridiplantae; phylum Streptophyta; class Magnoliopsida; order Malpighiales; family Erythroxylaceae; genus Erythroxylum; species Erythroxylum novogranatense. The sequence continues at coordinate 6,854,765 of CM057224.1, forward strand.
TTTCAATTCTTGCTATTTAACTTCATTTCAATCAACTCATCTACTTTCTTCTCATAATCCATACAAGTTCACTCAAATATCAAAGTCCTCAAAATTAAAAAATTCTTTTCTCATAAATTTTTTTTTCTTAATTTCCTTAAATTCATAAATTGTCTCACCAATTTCTTTCTCATTTAAAATCATTTTAATATTCTAATTTTCACCAGAAATTTGGGGTCCAACATTTTTCCCCCTCTTAAAAGAATTTCGTCCTCGAAATTCACACTTAAGAACATAATATTTCGTATCTAATTCCTTCTCATAATATTTTCTCAATCTCTTCATAATTTCTCAATTCTTAAATCAATTACTCCATCCAAAATCATATCAAATTCACATTTTCCTTAACATTTGAAACAAGTCAATGGTCCACGTCGTAATGACTTATGGACCAAAATCACCATTTCACTTAATCCTTTGAATTTCTATACACATTTCTCTATCAATTTATCTCATTCTTCAAAATTTTCATCTCACATATGCATATTCGAAATCGATTCCTCTAAATTCATCATGTAATTCAAATCTAAATTTCCATTTTCACAATCCATCTAAATCAAACAATCAATTAGGTTCTTCCCAATTCACCAAGAAATTCTAATCTCAAATTCATAATCATAAACCTAAATCAAACATAATTCTTAACCTTAATCTCCTCTCATAATTGCATGTACAAAATCAAATCGCCATCATGAACTTCAAATCTCAAGTTCATTTACACACACCCAAAATCAATCAAAGTTCTTAACCTCACTCACTCAGACAATTACTAAATTCATTCTTAATAACCATAATGCCCAAGTATGATCATAATACTGGGCTCTGACATTCTCACAAATTCAATTTTTATCCTTGCACACTCTCATCAATCTTCTATACCCAGTTAAGACCATAGTACTAGGCTCTGATACCATAAATGTTGGAAACCGGATCCCAACCGAAAAACGGAACGAAAAGACGGAACATCGAAAAGCGAGAAATCGCTAATCGGAAAACAAATCACATCATCGGAGCGAAACGAATACTCCGAAAATTGTGCATCGAAAATACGAATAACAAAGCGGAGAAACTCGAAAGGCAGAATTCCGAATCGAATGCGAATCGAAATAATCAAACTGAAACATATCCGACATCCGTTTCAAACATGAAGCATAACAAACTCATCGCGTTGGAAACCTTACGACATTTCAAATCCGGTATATTTTTTTTTCTTTTCTTATTCTCATTTCTTACCCCATTAGTCAACCTCATTCAAATCATAATCATTCCATACAAATCCCTTTTTTTCTTTTTCTCATCTTATTTATATTAAAACCATTCTCATACTAATCAAAACCATATCGATTTCCCTTTCTAAGAAACTATTCCTCATGAAATTCTCAATTTACTTAACTCATCTTAATCATTTCTTATACAATCATATAAATCCTCAAACTCATTTCTTTAAACCCATTTTATCGAAATTTTACCGAAAATTCGGCAGCATAACGGCTGTATTTTGACAGCCCAAAAATTTAAAACACAAGAAACTCACTTCTAATATCACAACTCAATAACACAAGGCATCATCGGACCTCCCGTCCGGCATCCAAACACCAGCAGAAACACAATCTTAGTTCTAAACACTTCATCATTCCAATCCATAATACATCTCAACTCAAATATTCACAATTCAATCACAAGCCATTCATATACATTCCAATTGCCATTTATATCCATCTCAATTCAAGTTTACGTACAAAATCTATTCCACAATCATACATAACTCATAACTGAAATACATCATAAATTTACATAATGACTTTTCAAGCCATAAACAAAACCAATACATAATCCATAAACCTTTGTCACAACTTCAAAACTAAACTCCAACATTACATATAAAACAAAGCATACAAAAACTATCGGGTTGACATCATACTCGTCTTCCATCCGATCTCCTGTGTGAAAACCTAGAGATGGGGATGAAAGGGGGGTGAGCTCGGAAGTTCGTGGATAATATATTTATAAACTGAACAATAAGCGGAAAAATCTTTTATTTTTTTAAACTTTTCAAACATTTCCCATTTAAGAATTTCTCCAAAAACTCATTTTCAAACTTTTCAATTTCATCAACACTTTCTAAGATTTTTCTCAAAATTTTCATTTGTTTCAAAACATTTAAATCCAATTTCAGGAATTTCATGCTTGAAAATTTTACTTTCTCGTTTATCAAAATCTCAAACCTTTTTCAAAACATGCACAGTCTTAAACATGAATGCATCACATCATAGTCAAATTAAAAACACATAACACATCAGAATTGGTTTGGTTCGGTCCAAAGCAGACGTCTTGCACATTCAGCGTGGCAATTCATGCGGCAAGTGAACAGAGGGGAGTCCGAGATCGAACTCCTATGCCACTAGCGGCAAATGGGAGAAGGCTATAATAGGTAGAGACAGTGTTGACTCACAAAAGGACCAGACCAAACCCACAACACATAACTAAAACAGAATTGATTGCAGAAGGCACTTTTGAAAATCTTGATTTTTACCTTTTCAACTCATATCATCAAATTGTGTCATAGATGACACAAGCATATATCCACATAATTGCACATAATCAATCTAATGCAATTCACGTAAATCACATATGCATCACAATATATGCACTAATTCTTTAAATCATTTAAATCATAAATCACTTTCTAAAACTCATTTTACTCCTTTGAAATCATAATTTCAAACATTTACATCCTTTTCAAACATTTTATCCATAATAATTTATCAAAATCAAATTTTGCTTTCTTTAATTTTCAAAATTCACATTTAGCTTATAATTCAATAAATAAATATACTACCCACCTCATATCCATGCTAGCATCTTGTCCGATGCTTCAATTTGACCTTTTCTCCTTTCTTCCTTCCAATTGAAAATTTCCTAAATCAATTTCATCAAAATTTAATCTCATAAATAACTTAATCCTTCAATTTGATGCATAAGTCATCAATTCTTACTAATTTCAAGATAGTTACATCACTAATTCCAAAACCCCAAATTACAAATTGAACCTAAATCAATCCAATCAAATTCAATATCATAATTAACTTAATTTCTCAAATTGAACTTAGGAAATATCAATTCCTCTCATATTCAAACTATTTCAATCTCCAATTTTGAAAATCCCCAATTTTCAAAATTGGCCTAAACCAATTTGCACAAATTCAATATCATAAAACATAATTCCTTCAAAATTGATTCCATATTTCATCAATTCATGCTATTATTGATGATTCTACACCATTAATTCACAAAATTTGGGAAAATCCCCAAATTCCAAATTAAGCCTAAACCCCCAATTTACAATTTTTCAAATTAAACTTCACCTAAAGTATAAAAATCAAAATTAACTTAGGATATCTCAAATTCATCACTAATTCAAGCCATCTAAATCATCAATTTCAAAAACCCCTAAATTTCACTATTCATCATCTTCTTCACTAAGCTTTCTCTCTCTAGAATCTTCCATAACCAAAATTAAACATAACTATAGTCTAATCTCTTCAAAATCATAGATAAGCTAAATCCATAACCATTCCAAGCCAAATCAATCATCAAACTCATCAAAATTTCAAAATCACAAAAACCTCTCTCTTACCTTCTCTCTCTTGATTTTTGAATTTAGAGAGCTTCAAGACAAGCTTCCTTCTTCTTCCATGTCTTCACCTTGCAAACCCATGAAATCTAGCTTAAAAACCCCAAACTTTACATACCTTTCATCATCTTCCTCCATAACCGATTGCTTCTTTCTCTTTTTCTTCATTTCTTCTTCTCCCTTCTTCTTTGGTTCTGGAAATTTCGTGAATTCAGCTAGTTTCTGGAAGCAAAAATGACAACCCTTAAGTGTGTTCTGCCATGTCATTAAAAATGGAGTTTAAATGACCATCTTGCCCTCACTTATTAGCTTATTTCCAAAATTTCCCCTGCAGGAATTTGAAAAATTGACCACTTGCGTCCTGTTTTCAAGCATCTAAACGAAATAATTTGGACAAACTTTCTTCTAAATAATTGTTCCTCTAGATCATACGAATCCAACGCCACCAACCGCGCTCAATTCGGATCAGAAACGAAGAAGTTATAGCCGAAATACTATCAGACCTGCGAAAAATCCGAGACTGAACATTAACATAACTTCAGTCCAGAAATGGACAATCTTAGGGATGAAATTAAATTTCGATCCCTTCACAAGAGTTGTAGCCCTATATCTTAACTTTATTTCCCCTCAATAATCAACTCAATTGGAGTTGTATAACTCCCGAAAATCGCAAAATAGTGAACCATGTTCAGAAATGGAACAAAGAATGGAAGAATTAGAGTCATTCTAGAGTTACACATATGTATGAAAATTTGGGGTCCAACAAAAATGGAACAAAGAATGGAAGAATTAGAGTCATTCTAGAGTTACACATATGTATGAAAATGTACATGACTATATATGTGACTTATGCAATTATGTGAGTGACTGTGTAAGTCACTATAAACATTTATGACCTTGATGATGCTATTTCAACCATGTGGAAACATACATGCCCATGTAAGTGAGTTACACAGTTGTGTCCCTTAGCCATGTAACTCACTAGCAAAGTGTATCTTTGTGACTTTTAGAGAATTGTTGTATATAGTTACTTACACATTCATTTAGCTGACCATGTACATTCACGAAACCTAATTATAAAGTAAAAAAGGCAATTAAAAGGCCAATTAAAGGGGACATAGAAAGGAGATATTAAAGGAAGTATTTTTATTTGGATGTGTGTTTTGAAGAATTTTGAGTAACCAATCCTTTTCCTTCTAGTTCAAAGAGGATATCGAGGCCTAATAACATGTTTATACATTGATTAATCCTAACAATGTTGTCCTATCTCTCTTTGAAATTGATTATATTATTTTGTGTATTAATTTTATGATTTATGCATGAACGATTTAGATATGGTCTAATAGATCATTCACGTATAGAATTTTTACCATAAATTTGATTACAATTTATGTTTATTATTAGTCTTATTTATTTGTGGTAAACTAATGATTGTGCATAATTAAGGATAACTTATCATAAGTTAAATAGTATAAGATTATGTTTTTATTGCTTATATTAACCTATTTTCCTATTTCTTAATACTAATGTCACACTAAATCTAAAGAATCTATTTTAGGTTTTTGATAGTTATATCTAATTAAAAGCTTGCTTTAATTAGTTATAATCTAAGGAAAACTAAGATTACCATAGCTTGTTATTAATCCATGGTTAATATTTTCAAGGAGAGGATGAGAACAACGTTACATGCAATTATGCATAATCATGTGAAATTTGATATTAAATTAAGAATTGACCTTAAATTCATTAATTACTCTCTAAGACTTTGATTTGTTAACGTTAATTTATTTTTTTGTTTGATTTTATTTAATTATATTAACTAGATTTATCCAAACCCCCACCTACCACATTATTACATTGATTTCATACTCTCTGTGAGTATGATCCTTTCTCACCACTGCTACAAGTTTAGTTGTGTAGAGCTAGATTTTAATTTTTATTGTGTTCAACATGCATCAAAATTTTGACTTCATATCAAATAGTGGTGTTGATTTAGTTTTTCTATTTGATATTAATTGGTGTTTTTTATATTTGTTTATAATTGGTTTCTATATTTGTTTCTTGATATTTTTAATGTTTGTTAGTGTTTGTACTTCACAGTGACTAGGTCTCCTCATTAAGATTCTTTACAATTTGATCTAAAGATTAAAAGAAAATTGTGTAGATTTTGTAGGGATAATAGAATGACTCAAGAAATAAACCAAAGAATTGATTCAGAAGAAGCTATGACCAACTTGATAATGCTAAGGGAGTTGGTTACTCCTAATTTCAACCAAAGACCTCTATGTATTACTTTCTCTAATTTTATTGAGCATATTCCTTTTGAGCCTAAATTTGGTTTCATCCTTCTTTTGCCTAACTTTCATGCTCTTATATGTGAGGATGCTCATAAGAATCTTAAAGAACTCTATGTGGTTTTTTTAAGCATAAAACCTCTAACGGTAATGTAAGAGCAAATTATGTTGAGAGCTTTTCCATTGTCATTAAAAGATGCAACAAAAGATTGGCTTTTCAATTTTCCTACAAGGGGTGTTACCATGTGGAGTGAAATGAAAAGACTATTTTTAGATAAGTATTTTCCAATATAGAAGACGACAATTATAAGGAAAGGAATATATGGAATTAAGCAACATCATAAAGAATCCCTCTATGAGTAAGCACTTCCAAAAGTTGTTTACTAGATGCTCCCATCATAATATCATGGAGCAACTCCTTATCCAATATTTTTATAAAGGACTATTACTTGTCTGTAGAAGTTTATTTAATAAAGTAAGTGGTGGAGTATTATTCCAAAATACTCCCATTAAGGCAAGGACTCTTATTGAGCATATAACGGCAGGCTCCTAAATGTTTAGTATTAGAAATAATGTTCATAGAGTAAACAAGGTAATAGTTCATCCATAAAACATTATTTAGAAGATTTAAAATCTTTTTTTAGATAAATCATTGAAGGGTAGGCACATGTGAAAGTTTACAGGACGTGTGCCAATGTGAACCATCTACTAGATGGGTGTCCAAATCTGTAAAAAGGAAATAAGGAACATATTAATTTTATGGGAGGAAACTTCTCCTAATAATTACAATCCATATTCCTAAACCTATAACCTAAGTTGGAGAGATCACCTTAACCTCAATTACGAAGGGACTAGGTAGTATAATTACTTCCCAAATAAGTTATAAGGTACATAACAATTTTAACATAAACCATAAGATTCCTTCTTTAACTAGGTATGTCATTAGAAGAAATGGTTAAATCTCTTATAACTAATACTTTTCAATTCCAGTAGGATGTGAAATAGTTTCAATAGGAGATAAAATCTTAAATTTAAAATACAAGGTTTATCATTCAAAATTTCAAGGAACAAGTAAGTCAAATGAGAACTGTTATCAATTGTTTAGAAGCCTAAAATAGAGAAAAATTGTCTTCTCATTCTAAGATAAATCTAAAGAATGTCATTGTAATAACCTTAAGAAGTGTTAAGAACTTAAAGATCCTAATAGGACAACACATGTGATTGCCAATAAAGAGAAGATTGAGAAGGAGCTTGAAGAAGAAGGAGATGCATCAATTAGTTTAAAGGTAAATTCTAAATCTGCAAATATGGTTAAGCCAACCCTCTACCTTTTCTTAGCAGGTTAGTGAATTCAAACAAGGAGAAAAAGGATAAGGAGATCTTATAGGAGCATCAATTAATGTTACGCCTTGTTCTATTTATGCTTCTTTAAACTTGGGTCTTTTTAAAAAAGTTAGTGTTATCATATAATTAGTTTATCACATTAATGCTTAATTAGTATTTCCAACTAATAATAGTATTTCCATAATTGATTTTTTGTGGTAAAAGGTGAATGAATTAGTATTTCCAACTGATTTTTTGTGGTAGATATGGATGATGATATATCCCCCAACCTCATACCTATCCTATTAGGGAGACCATTCCTTAACGTGCCTAAAATAAGCTAGATGTTTGTGAGATATCATTACAATGTAATTTAATGGGGAAGTGATTCATTTTGATATTTTTGATGCCATAAAACATTCCCAAAATGATCATTATTCTTTCACTATTGATGTAATTGATCCTTTAGTGAAGGAAGTTTTTGTAATTGATCCTTTAGTAAAGGAAGTTTTTAACTTAAATTACAAGGACAAATTGGAAGCAATTTTAAATAACCATATAGAGTTTAAAGTCACCAATGATGTTGAGTTAGGAGAAGAATTGATTAAGATGGTGTCTACATTGCATTCCTTTAAACCAACTCCTAAAAGATATGAACTTGTTTTCATAAAATTACCTAAATTTTAGTTAAGGTTGCTACCTTTTGATGTGTCATGGAGATAAAACCACTACCCTTGAAATATGCATTCTTGGGAGACAATCGGACTCTCCTGTTGATTATTTCAGCAAATTTAGCTTCTAAGCAGGAACATAAATTAGTCATATGTTAAGGGAGCACAAGAAGGCCATTAGGTGGACAATTTTGGATATTAGAGGAATAAGCCCTTCTATATGTTTGCATAAAAAAAATTTGAGGAAGGTGTTAACCCAACTAGATAAGAACAATATGCTAAATCCTCAAATTATGGAATTTGTGAAAAAGAAGTCCTTAAGTTTCTTAATATTGGAGTAATTTATCCTATTTCGAATAGTAAATGGGTACATCCAATGAAAGTGGCTCTAAAGAAATTTGGAATGAAAGTGGTAAAAAACCATGATGATGAGTTGGTTTCCACTCAAGTGTAAATTGGGTGGCAAGTTTTTATTTATTACTAAAAATTGAATTTTACAACTTGTAAAGACCACTTTCTCCTTCCATTTATTAATTAAATGCTTGAGAGACTTATCAGACATGATTATTACTATTTTTTAGATGGCTTTTTAGTTTATTTTGATATTCTTATTGCACCAAAGGACCAAAAAATATAACCTTCATATGCTTATTTAGTACATTTTCTTACCGAAGGATGCTATTCAATTTATGCAATACTCCTATCACTTTCTAAAGGTATATGATGAGCATATTTTTTGAGTATTTTAAGAAGATCATAAAGGTATTTGTGGACAATTTTAGTGTTTATGGTTCTTTTTTTATAATTGTTTAAAAAAAGCTTGCACTTATTTTAAAAAGATGTATTAAAACTAACCTTCCATTTAATTAGGGAAAATGTCATTTCATGGTTGATCAAGGTGTAATTTTAAGGCACATTGTGTCTTTTAAGTGTATGAGGGTTAATAAGTCTAATAATGATCTTATTTTTGTTTTTCCTTACCCCTTTAATGTGTGGAAAGTCTTTTTCTTAGCCATTCAGGTTTTTTCCATAAGTTCATCAAGGATTTCTTAAAGATAGCCTTTCTTTTATACAAGATGTCACAGTAATATGTCCTTTTTGAGTTTCGTAACAAGTGCAAAGAGGTGTTTAACAAGCTTAAAGAGCTTTTAACATCCCTACTAGCGATTCAACCTCCAAACCAAAGCCTTTCATTAGAGATTATGTGTGATGACATTGACTATACAATGGGGGCAGTTCTAAGACAAAAAGTGGGAAAGACTACACACAGAGTTTATTATGTCTTAAAAACTAGTAAGTTAGCCTAACTGGATTATTCTACAACCAAAAAAAAGTTTTTATCTCTTGTATTCAATTTAGAAAATTTTTTATTATATTTATTGGGAACTAAATTTATTATTTATTTTAATCATGCAACTTTGAAGTACTTGCTCACCAAGAAAGAAACAAAGTTGACGATAATCAGGTGAATTCTCCTCCTCTAAGAGTTTGTTTTAGAAATAAGAGACAAAAAGTCAGCAGAGAATGTGGTTGCTGATCATCTTAACATTTCTAGATGAATAATTATTTTTTACCGATTTGACAACTCTATGGTATACAGATATTGAGAATTCTTTAGTTGATAATAAGCTACATGTAGATTTGTCAAAGGCTCAAAGGGATAAGTTGAATAATGAAGCCGAGTATTATGTGTGCGATTACCCTTATCTTTGGAGAAATTGTGTGGACTAAGTGACAAAAAGGAGTGTTTCTGAGAGTGAGACTTTCTATTTTGACCTTCTATCACTTTACTTTTATGAAGGGCATTTTAGAGTAAAAAAGGTTTCCCATAAGGTTTTGGGGAGTTATGTTTATTGGCCCTCATTCTTTAAAGATGCATATATCTTTTACAAGTCATGTGCTAAGTAGGAACAAACATGTAACTTATCCATAAAAATCAAATTCCACTAATCATCATTCTTAATCGTGAAATCTTTATTTTTTTGTAGCATTGATTTCATGGGATTGTTTCCTCCGTCTTTTGGTTTTTATTATGATTTACTTGTAATTAATTATATTTACAAATGGGTGGAAGTTAAAGTCTTGAAGACTAATGATGCTAAAGTTGTTGTAGTTTTTGTTAAGTCTAACATCTTTTTCTAGGTTTAGGATGTCAAGAGCCATCATAAGTGATAGGGGAACACACTTTTGCAATTGGGTGAAGGAATGTGGTTAAGGAAGTATAATATCATATGTAAGGTTTCGACTTCTTACTATCCCCAAAAGAGTGGCCAAGATTAGGTGTCTAATAGAGACATGAAGTCAATCGTAGAGAAAATAGTTTAACCTAACAAGAAGGATTAGATTTTGAGATTGGAAGACACACTATAGGCATATAGGATAGCCTATAAAAAACCAATTGGTACGTCCCTATATAGATTAGGATTTGGAAAGCCATTTCATATTCCTATGGAATTGTAACACAAGGCATATTAGGCTATTAAGCATTTCAATATAAATCTTGATAAAGCCAGAGTGCATAGAAAGTTGCAATTGTAAGAGATTAAAGACACGCATAATGACCCATATGAGAATGCAATGATCTATAAGGAAAAGACCAAAGCTTTTCGTAACAAGATGATATCAAGGAAAAAAGCTATATTATTAGTTGAAAGGTGTTTCTTTTATCATTCTAAACTTAAACAATTTCTAGGCAAGTTGCATTCTCGTTAGGTCGATCCTTTTGTGGTTTCTAATGTTTTAAGGTGATTGGTCATTTCCTAAGCCTTATTATGAAGGATTCCAAATGGAGAATATGGAAGTGGTGATCTTGAAGACCTAAATTATAGCACTAAATGAAGAAATCATGGAGTCAAGCTAACAACAATAAATAACAACATTGCTTGGTAGGCAACCCACGGGGAGTTTGTTCCTTTTCTTTTACATTTTTGCTTTTTATTCTTATTGAATTTCTTCTCTTTTACATTTAAGGTTACAATAGGGAAAATGTAATTTTTTTGTATGAGGGAGGGAAACTTGATTCTTAGGTTTATTTTTTACTGTCTTTTGCATGTTTTAATCAAAAAATAAAATAAGATAATCTCTCTATTTCTACTATTTCTAGGACTAGACAATTATAAATAGATAGTTGAATTAACTAGAGAAATTCATGGAAAATTGTGTTTGTATTTTTAATCTTATGGTTGGTCAATACATGTTTTCTTTGAAAGAGTAGTGATTAATGGGTAGACATAAGCCAAAGAGATTTTGAGCCTCTTAGACTAACACATCCATATCAGTTTTATTGTTTTTCTTTTATGTTTGACATTCACAGCATATACCTCTTGACGTTGCTTTGATCTTCTATTTGAGATCACACTTCTATCATATGTATTAATATGAAAATGATATAGGCATTCTTTGTTTTGCAAGCTACATTAGCCAATTAGCCTACCTAATAATATGATTTATAGTGTTGTTAAGCCCCTTTGAACCTTATTAACCTTTTTGCTTTCTTAACCACATTGCAAGCCCTAAACTTAATAAAATATCTTACCAAATATTAAATCTAGTAGACCATTTGTGATCGTCTATATTTATTGATACAAAAGATAATAAGTGTGGGGGCGCTCATATATGTGGGTTGGTTATAGATGATGGAACGTGATCTTCATTTCATATCAATGACTACCATTGCTAATGTAGTTTCTTTATATCTCTGTCTTTGTTCTTTTTTCTTAAAAATAGAAAATTATTAAAAGAAAAGAAGTTATCGAGGAAAATCATCTATATTGTAAGTAATTCATATTAATCTCTTCTCCCAAAGATGTAATAAACAGTTGACTTGATTAGTATGTAAATAAGGGGGAAGTTGCTGCTAAAGGCCACTCCTTACGGTTATAATAGACTGTTTATCATTATTTTTATAGGTGATTGTGCTATAATATCTTCTTATATCTCTTCTAAGAAATATATTATACACTATTGTCTTCTTATATCTCTTCTACCACTAACTTTCTTATCCTATAACACACATTATAACCTATATCAACTCCTAATTCTTCTTAACAAACTTTCTAAATATGTTATCTTTAATTTCTCAATTTTATGAGGTTATTAAAGTAATTCCATATCAATTATTTTTAAAGAACCTCTTGTTATGGAAAGTAAGATTGCGTTTGTACTTTTATTTTCAAATTTCTACCTTCATATATGTTGAATCAATAGGGCAAGTCAATAGTAAGTAACTCAAAAGTAGGTAAAAAATCAACTAAGAGTAAATAGTAAGTCAATTAAAAATTGTTTAGAGCTCTCACAAAGCTGGATAAAAATGAACTTTTTATAATACCTACTCATATATCTAACTTTTACAAATTTTTGGTATTCCTATTAAATATAAACTCCTTTCTCTCTTTGGAAAAAAGCATAGATCAGAAGACTTTGCTTTAGTCTCCTATTTTCTTTATTAGTTAAATGATGAGTTTAATTAACTAGTTATTCGAGTGAGGGGAATTTTTACAATACCCTTATGTATTATTTAGAAATGTGCCCCATTCTTTACAATTTCAATGACAATTTTATAGTATATGAAACTTATTCTCAAATTTTTTGTTGTGAAAGGTGAATTTAGAAAATAGTGACATATCATTCAGCCTTTAATAAACATTCAAACCACCTTCCTTTTTTAAAACTTTAATTGCCATATTTGCATCCTCGATATTAACTTCAACCATATCACCATCTTTTGCATCATCTGCACTAACTTTTTTTTTCATTATTGTTATATGTTGCAAGGTTTTCTTTCTATTCTTTGTTTCCCTTTTAAAGGAAACAATTAAACCATTAGACACTACCAAATCTTCACATTTCAATTAAATTAAACTCCTTAATACTTTCATGAATATATTATCCTCTATCTTAGCTGGATCATGTTTAATGTTAGTTGCATCAACAACTTCTTATATGTTACACTTTAAATCTTCATTTGTAGAATATATGATAGTAGTTTATATGATACTAATAAGAACATCTACCTAATTTCCTCCTTATTATTTTCTTGTAAAATTTATTATTAACCTCAAATTTGTTTCCATCTCTATCCTAAACACATCATCAACATTTGTTCATCTATTGTCTACAATCCTAATAATACCTTTGGTAGCAACGACTACTTAATACCATTCAATATCATTTACTGTACTAGCCCTATTCTAATATTAATGTTGGACCCCGATCTTTGAGTGAAAATTTAAATTATGAAAATGAAATTTAAGGAGTGCTTTGTGTATGTATTGTATAATAGATGACTTAAAATTAAAGGATATTGATAAGATAAGAAATGATTTGATTTTGATATCTTTGGGGTTTTGAGTGGATTTGTATGGTTTATGAAATCAAGTGGATGAGTTGATTGAAATTAAGTTGAAATTCATGAACTAAAGAGAAAAAGAGTTAAAATATGAAAAATTGTGAAAAGTTTGACTTTTTGACCTTGGAGGGTTGACTTTTGGTTTACGCAGAATTTGAGAAAATGGTCTACATAAAACTTGTAGATTATGTTAAGAGCTTTCTGTACCCATAAAGTTTGTAATTTTTCGATATCGGGAGTGAAAGTTATGATCAGTCAAAGTTTAACTGTGTTAGGGTTGACTTATATTATGACTAAAGCTTTGACTAGGAAATTTATATAGTTAGAGGTAAATTGAGCCTTGAAGTTCTTCATGAAAGTTGAAGATTGTGATTTGATCTTTATTTCGAAATAAAGTATAGAATTTTTCGATTAAGGAATAATAAGTTATGATTTTTACAAGTTTATGTTATAGTTTTAGCATGAATATAAGAGGACAGAATCTTTGACAGGAAAATAGACTCCCTTAGGAGTCAAATTGAATTTTGTGTTCTTCATGAAAGTTGTAGGTGACTTTCTGATTTTCGCATCGATATAAAATGTGACATGATTGGAGTTTGGAGTTGAAAGATAGAAATTTTCAAAGTTGAGGACTTTGTTTAAGTATTTATTATTTAGGCTAAATCTTTGATTAGAGAATTAATTATTTTAGAGATGGAATTGGTTGTGGAGTTCTACATGGAAGTTGTAGAGCTTCCTTGGAGCTTTCAGTTGATACAAAACTTGTCAAATTTGGAGTTCTAGATCAAAAGTTATGAGTTGTGAAAGTTGGGATGTTGGATGAAGAAAAACCAAGAGGTTCTAGTCGATTTTAGGCTTAGTCGACCAATAGTCGACTACTCGACTAGTGTTAGTGTTTTTACTTAAATTAGTCGACTAATAGTCTTCGATTAGTCGACTAGTTCCACTATTTCACTCACAATAGTCGACTAGTCGACTATCATCATGTTTCTCCTAACCCGACCCCTCTTTATTCTTTTGCTTATATCTTTTTCGTCCGACATCCGAATGACTTGATTCTTGCGGCGTTGGATTCCTAAGACAATTATCTACATTCTCATGAAAATTTGTGAACTTTTGAGATTAAATTAAGTGTGATTAATTTAATCAAAGTGAGTAGGGAAATTTTCTGAACACAGTTCAGTATTTTGAGAAATTCGGGATCTGTGGTGATGCGATTGAGGTGATTCTTGAGGACAAATAAAGTTAAGACAAGGGGCTACAAATCATATGAAGAAATGAAATGTCAATTTTGCCCCTAAGATCTTCAAATTATGAATGGAAGTTCGGATTTGAGTGCAGTTTTCGGATTAGGAACATCTGAGAATATTTTGAGTGTAACTTTTGATCTGGGAATCGAAATGAGGTACTTATTAATTTGAATTAAACTAGAGACATAAGGCTACAATTGTTACGAAGACATCGAATGTCCATTTTGGGATTAAGAATGTTAATTTCTGGATGGAAATAATCGTACATGGAAAATGTGTTAGAATATGAATATACCTGAAATATTTTGGGCATAACTTTTGATGTAGTGCTCCGAATGGGATGATTCTTGCGGCACTATGAAATGAAGACATAGAGGAACATTTCTCTATAAGGAATTTTTGACAAATTCGTTCAACTTGATAGTGCGAATCAAACCCGCAAGTGAGAATAACTTAAAGTAAAGTGCAGGGACAATTTGGTCATTTATCTTTTATTTTAAGTGACATGGCAACATACAAAAGGAATGGTTTTCGTTTAAGGAAGGGAATCACGATTATTTCCAAAAGACTTAAGAGAAAGAAGAGAATAAGAAGAGAGAAAAGATGAGAGAAGCTTCGTATATGGAGAAAGAAGAGAGAGCATCCTAGTTTTCGAATTTTTGAAGCTTTTAGCATGAGTTTTAAGTTGTTTTCAAGGAAATAGGATGGAAAATGAAGAAATCCTACTTTGGGGACCAAGAAATCCGAAATTTGGAGGAGAATGAGGTAAGAGAAAATTTTGAACTTTGAGATTTTCTTGAGTTTTTGGTTGCTTTGGCATGATAATGATATGGGTTTGTGAATTATATGATTAATTTTGGAAGATTTCATGATGAAATTATTTAATTTTGAATTTATGTGAGTTAAGGTTTAGGTAAATTTTGAGATTTGGGAATTTTTGAAATTGATGATTTAGATATCTTGGTATTAATATAAATTGATGAATTATGACATCAATTTTAAAGATTAAGTTATTTATGATATTGGATTTGAGTTAATTGGTTTAGGCCAATTTTGAAATTTGGGAGTTTTGAAAATTGATAATTTAGATAGATTGATTTTAAATAGAATTGGTGTTTTCTAAGTCCAATTTGAGGAATTAAGTGATTTATGATATTTATTTTGGATAATTATGATATAGGGAATTTTAAAGTTGAGGAAAGAAGAAGGAATTTGGAGATTTGATGCTTTGGACAAAGTATTAGCATGGATATGAGGTGGATAGTATGTTTATTTATTGAATTTTAAGCTAAGTATGAATATTTGAAAATTTAAGAAGCAAAATTTTTGATAAGTTATTGTTTATGAAAATGTTTGAAAATTAGTTTTCAAAATAAATTTTACGAAAATGCAGTTCGAATTCTATGAATGATTTTAAAAATGTGAAACTGAATAAGTTTGATTTTATGATTGAAAAAAATACTTGCATTCTTTTTATGCATTTGATTGATATATGATTAATTGATTAATTGAATATGATTTTTATATAAATTGATGTGAATATGTGTGCATGTGTCAAGCATTTTGACACGATTTGATATGATGATATGAAGACTTAGAAAATCAAAATTTTTGAAAAGGGCCTTCGGGCAATTTGAATTTCCGTTTTCGCTTATGTGTTATGTGGGTTTGGTCAGGTCCTTGTGAGTCAGTGCACTGTCTCTACTTGTTTATAGCCTTCTCCCGACTGCCCGCAAGTGGCTTAGGAGTTTCGATTTCGGACTCCCCTCCGTTCACGGCTGCACAGAACCGCTATGGGGGAATGTGCAATACGTTTTGTTAGGACCAATCCAAACCGTTTGATGTGTTTTATGTATTGATTTAAGATTTTATGTGTTTTGTGATCTGAAGTGAATGCATTCATGTTTATGAAAATTTTGAGAAATGAGAAAAAGAGTTTTCAACCAGGAAATTATAGAAATTTATTATGAAAAGTTTGAAAAAGATAAGCTCTTTGGCTAAAAGATATGAAAAATGATTTCTGCTTATTATTCATTTTATAAATATGTTACCCACGAGCTTCCAACCTCACCCCCACCTTTCATCCCCGTCTCTAGGTTTTCGAGCAGGAGATCGGATGAAAGTATGTCAAAACGTTTGGTTTGATTTTGTATCATTTGACTTTTTGTGTAAATTGGAATGTTGATATTAAGATTGGATATGGCTTGAATTGTCATATGTGTATATGATTTATGAATTTCGTATATAATTGGGTATGAGTTAAGGAATTGTTTATTATTACGATTGAGTTGTATTCGGATTGAGTTACTGATTTGTATATTGT
This sequence comes from Erythroxylum novogranatense, assembly GCA_029891385.1. NCBI lineage: Eukaryota > Viridiplantae > Streptophyta > Magnoliopsida > Malpighiales > Erythroxylaceae > Erythroxylum > Erythroxylum novogranatense. The sequence continues at coordinate 6,871,646 of CM057224.1, forward strand.
ATTGAAGCATAATTTATGTTATATGTGGATTGAGATATATTGAATTGTATTTAGATATAAGAGTGTGTTTATCTGCTGAGATCCCGGACGGAGGGTCCGGTAGATTTGATGATTGTATGATTGATTGGGATTTGTTTTAGAAGTGTATCTTGAACATTTTGCAGGTTTTGGGTTAGGTTAAATCGATCGTTGTCTTGCGAAATTTTAGTAAAATTGGTATCTGAGATGAATTTTGGGATTTGATTGTATATATAGCGGTTTGTGTGATTCGAGAACTTGATTAAAGATACTTTCCAAGAAAAAGGAAATTGTATGTTTTGATTGACTTCGAGGAAAAATGAATATAAGAAAAAGAAAGAAAAAAAATTATACCGGATTTCGGATATGTCTTAGTCTAGGTCTCTAACGCGTTCATTCGTTAAGCGATATGTTCACGGATGTCGGACATTTGTTATTCAATTTGGCTGCATTTGTATACTTTGATAGTAAGTTTAAATTCGATCCGTATCTGTTTCGTCTTTGATTGTAACCGTTTCGATTTGCTTCTTTCGATTCTGTTTTCGATTTGCTTCCGCTTTCGCTTCGTTTGTCGCTATCGAATTCAATTTATCCAATTTGAATTCGCCTCGTTCTTCGTATCTGTTTTCTCTTTTCGGTTAGGAGCCGGTTCCCGCATCGGGTCCCAACAATTAATCTATTGGACATATTATGTGATTATGACATATTTTTCTATTGAACACTTGGACATGCTTGCATTAAGGCAATTGTGGGAATTTGATCTCAAAGAGTTAGTAATACCAATACTGATTCTTCTTTTCATTCCTTTGTTCTCTTAGCTATTAGTATCTGTATTTACTTTGGTTCAATTGTATAACTCATTTATCTAAATCATTCAAAGTAATTTATACAAAGTAGGTGCTCTATTATTATCTTGAATGGAAATTATTTAAGCATGTATAATTATTATTGGACTTTTATATGCACTGCTTTTCATTATTATTAAGCTTTTACTTAAACAATCTACTTATGTTTCTTCTTGGAGTTGCTTGAAGAAAAGAACAACAATTTGTTAGAAACTCAGGACACTTTTAAACTTTATTGGAGTTTTAATCTACTTAGAATTTGGGGTCTAAAAATAACCTTAATCTTTAAATAAAATACATTAAAAGATACTTCTTATAAGAATCGGTTCAAAGGGAAACTCACTCCTATAAATATGAAATTGGAACCTTCTATTGTCCTCAGTTGTAGTTCCAGATAATCCAAGTTCATCTTATTTGTGTTTATGAATTTGTTTAGCTACTTTTTTTTCTAGTTAATTAAAGAAAAATTTTACTCTTTTATTTTTATAAAATCTTTTAATGTACCTTCAAGTACTTAGTAGATTAATGGCTCACAATTCTTTTTTCTATGGTTAAACCAACTACAAAATTGCTCAACTTTTTAATTTTTGATAAGGAAGTCCCTTGTTACATTCTAGAAGGCAACTATGACTAATGTGATTTGAGATTGAGATGCATGGTGTGTTAAAGTCACCAACCACTCTCTCTATTATTCTAGATTATTCCATTTCTATTATTATAAAAATTACTTAGGAATAATATTAACATACTATCACTTGAGAAGCTATTAGAAGCTTAATTATCACTGCCAAGCATAAGGTTTTCTATAAATATAAGCACTAGTCATTTGAGATTTGTAAAAGGTAGAAGTTATGTAAAGTAAAACGTGAAAGTGCTATATGAGTGACGTGCGTAGGAGTGAAAAATTTTTCAAATATGTGTGTTATATATGTACTAAAGTTCTACTTAGTGTAATTAGTGTTTTATCATCCAATTTAGTCCACATATTTAACAAGTTTTATTAGAGCAAGCAGTCAAAGACCAACTGTCAAATGCATCAGGAGTTTGCAATCAATAATTATATTACAACTTAATAATAGTGCATAGTCTAGGACTATAAAGTTTGTTGGTCTATGATCAAACTTGGTTGATTAAAGGAGATAAACAAATCACTATGGTTGATATGTATACCTTAGTAAGCACTTTTGAAAAGTTTAATAATGACAATTATAGCACTTGGAGTACTCTTATGTGATTCTACCTACTAGGTTAAGATTTGTAGAACATTTTCAGAGGCAATGAAACATCAGCTCCAGCAAAACAAGATGATCTTAGAAAATGGGAAGTTAAGGCTAGTCTATCAATGTATTATTTATGAATCTAAATGGAGGATGACTTAATGCAATGTATGAAGGATGTGAAGACCCCTAAGAAGGCATAGGACACTCTCACTAGAATAATTATGAGAACAAATGATGCCAAGCTCCAACAATTCAAGAACGAGTTACTATCAATCTCATAGTGAGATATGACCGTGAGTGAATACTTTACTAAAGTTAAAATTTTTTCTAACAAATTTTCAAAGTTGGAACGTAAAAGTAAAATCATCGAGAGAAGAATAAAAAGAATATAATTCATAAGTTGCGTCTTGAGTTTAGCAAGTTGTTATAATAACCTACAAGTGGGAAAAAGAGATAAAATTGAAATAATTAGAAAATATAATGGCTAATTAAGAGGGTTTAGATGTAAAAAATCTCTAAAGGCTTAATTAAATAGGAAAATAAAGGTTTTTTAGTAATAAAAATGGAAAGGATCTAAAAGCCACGATATCAAGAAGTGGGAGAAAATCCAAAAAATAAGGATCAAGAGAAAGGCAACAAGGAAGGAGTTAGCAATAAAGGGGAGTTTGCAAGACTTACAGTCTTTTGGAGTCATAAAGGAGAAGCCTTAAAAGCTCTAAATCTTAAACTAGTTGACACATGCAGCATGGAATCTTCCTAGAACTTCTAAAGGAGCTTGAGAATCAAATGCAAGAAAAAGGAAGCTATTTTGAGGGACAAAGAAGCCAACTGATCTAAACTGGTGTTACAAATTTATTTGTCTTGCTTGATGAGCACATGGATTTTGGATGAATTACGCACTTGTCTCTACCTTATAGTTCCCATGCATTAACTATCTTGTGGCGTATTGTAATAGTGATGGATATGTTGTTATCATGGTGTTATATGATGATGTACTAAGTGTCATTGTAATTCTTATATGTTTCTTACCTATTCAATGAAAAATACTTATTTTTCACAAGAAACAAAGGGGAGCTCTCTACAACCATAATCAAGTTGAAGATAAGACAATCAGTGTAAGAATAATCAATATTTTGTTTATAGTTAAAAAAAAGGACATTACGCTCATGATTATTAATATAAGAAAGTATAAGGAAATTTTGTGATTTCCTCACACTCCCAAGTTAAAAGTGAAAAGGAATGGGACTTCTAGTCTTTCATATGATATTACAGAGCTAATAATTCATAAATTCGATACATTCATACCCTTCAAAGCCAAAGAAAAACAAAAGTAAATGCTTTTCATAGTGAGAGTGATAATTGTATTAATTACAATGAAGATTGGAAGTACATTATAAATGTTTTAATCATGTGATAGGAGATAAAACAAATATCAAGTACGATAGAGTATAAAGGGGAGCGAGTTATTGTCACTACAAAAAACTTAAAGTTATCACTTATATTGGCAAAATAGTGGTAATGCCTTGATATAATTCAAAACAAGCACAATTAATTATGTGTTTCATATACTCAAGATGAAGAAGAATATGATATCAATGTCACAACTAAGATCCTTAGGACACTATGTAGTATTTGGATTTAAAAACATAAAAGTTTATAGGGACAAAAAATAAAGTCTATCTACATGATTGCTATACAAATAGTCTATATAGAGCACGCCTAGGACTGTGAGCTATTACAACTTAAAAGTGATGATGAATAAATATATGCTTAAAGGGACTTCCACAACTTTATATTAAAGAAGATGTTGTATTTTTTGGATACTAGTATAGGAAAATACACCTTGTATATAAAGACTCTGAGTGTTTGCCCCTGAAAATTTTCTTATTGAATTAAGCATGATTTAAATTAATTATGAGGTTTGATTGTCGGAACCCGACCCAGAGACCGGACCCCAACTGTTGGATTCATTCTGGAACCCAACTCTCTTATAAGATCGTGAAACCTGGCGTCGTATTACTTTGAAGGGTTTTAAATTTTTTTCATTCTTAATCCTTGAACCGTTAAAGACATCATGAATTCATTCTCATGCTCAAAACGCTCCCAAAATTCACTTACCAAAGTTCCGTAATGTGCCCATGTACCTAATCATCTTACTTGAACTTATTTTTCTCTGCGTTCACGAATTTGAAAACTTAAAATCTTAAATTCATTTGGAATTTTCTTGTAAATCATAGCCTTATGACTCTTGTTTAATTTAAGACAATAATTGCTTCAATCGGAGTTATATAACTCTAGATATACTCAATAACTGAAAGAGTTCATCTAGGAAACATGCTCTCTTAACCGGCCTTTCACTTTCTTTAATGAGAACTTCCTCAATTTAACTCCAAATGATACCAATATCTGTAGTAAGAAAGATATATGTCTTATAAATCCAATGGTTCAAGCCTCACCTCATTTGGAGGTCGTATGAGGGATTTGTACCCAAAACAATCGACCATGCTCACTTCAAAAATCCAATTGAGACTCTTTTGGCGCAATTTCCATAAATTTTAATCTAGAGGTCGGATCATGTTTGTTCTTTCACCATTTGAAAGTAGACATCTATATCTACAACTCTTGTGAAGACCACAAAACCAAATTCGGCCTCTAACAATGTCCAATATGCCATTTTTCCCGTAACTCGAGGTCTGCTGATGGATAACTTGACTTATCACTAACAAGTCGACTTATCGAGACAAATAACTCGACTTATCACTAACAAGTCGACTTATTATTCAAACTGGGATTCACAAGTCGAGTTATGGAAACAATAACTCGAGCTATGTCTATTATTAGCTCGTCTCCAACCCTCTATATGCTCTCTTGACCTAACCCAAACACCATGAACACTCCTAACCTTTTTAAACCTACCCATTTCTATGCCCAACTCATTCATTTAATAATTTAACACCTCAACATGATTTTGCTCAATCAACCTCACACAAGCCTCATTCTCACCTTCATTACACATGCATGACCATCAATCCCAACCTCATAACATTTACCTATCTATATGATATTCATGCCCTCTCATGCTAACATACTTTATAACGACTCAAACATCACACTTATTTTATCATTCTATAAATTCTTGATTCAATTTGCTCATCAAACCCTAAATTCCTAGGCAACCATCAAAGCTATCCACATCAACAAGACTTAGGCATCATGCTAACTTTCAACCATTGCTCCATATGCGTTTATATGCAAATTTTACATTCACAACCATACTCAAATCCATATTACATTAATCATCATACATAAGAGTTTTACAATTTCATTGGCATTTCCTAGCCAAAATTCAAAACCAATAACCTTATTCAATTGCTCATATGAATTACAACTATACATTTACATAACCAAACTTCAAATACACAATAAAACAAGCACAAGATGTCTTGATCCACTTCCTCTTGACTTCTTGCTAAAAACCTGGAAATTGGGAAAATAGGGGGGTGAGCTTGGGGAGCCCAATAGGTTCTACGCTTATAACCAAATAATGAACAAAACAGTTTTAGAAGTCCATTTCCATATAAATTTCCTTTGGATCATAAAACATTGTTTTCTTCAAAACTCTTGTCATTTTCTTGAAATCACAAATCATTCATTTTTTCAAAGTTTCATAAAATCATAAACTAAGAACTCTTGTCATTTTCTTGAAATCACAAATTATTCATTTTTTCAAAGTTTCATAAAATCATAAACTTGAAAACGTAAGATATTGTTTGTGTAAAATTTCCAGCACTTGTTTTATTGAATGAGTAGAGTATATATACACAATAAATGATTTTGATCTAACCATTGAATACAATTTGTTATAATCTAATGGTCAACAATGATGTCAGTATATTGTTGTGTCAGTAGACAGTTAGAAGGCAGTTATCGCTGGAGCTAATCCTCTGATGTATTTGTGCAGATCCTTTATTGTGAGCTGCAGATGATTTCTCCAACGTCAATTGAATGGGCCTAGAATTCTTCGTGGACTTAACATTATTACAGACTGGGCTTGAGTTGAGGTCCTGATCCTTTATTCTAACATTCCCTGTCAAGCGAAAACGGGGATGAACATCAACGTTGAGTTTGGAGATGAGCTTCGACGATCGGACCACTGTGAGAGGTTTTGTAAGTAAATCTGCTAATTGATTTTCAGTGTTGACATATCTCACATCTAATTCTTCTTTTTCGATTTTATCTCGTATGAAATGAACGTCATCTTCGATGTGTTTCGTTCGAGCATGAAACACCGGATTTAGGGCAAGAGATCTAGCGCCATTGTTGTCACACCAGATAATTGGTGTTTGTTTGAGAGTAAAACCCAGCTCCTTAAGTAAAGAGTGAAGCCATAGAACTTCCGTAGAAATTTAAGCAAGTGCTCTGTACTCAGCTTCAGTGCTTGAGCGAGAGACAGTGGATTGCTTCTTTGAAATCCAAAATATCATATTACCCCCTAGGAAGACACAACCGCCAGTAGTGGACTTCCTATCGTTTGGATTTCACCCCAATCGAGTCCTTTGTGAAGCCGAGAGAAAGGGTTTGATGATGGCCGAAATAAAAGAGCAAGCCCTAAAGTTCCCTTTAAGTATCGTAAGACACGCTTGCAGGCAACCCAGTGAGAGTCGAGAGGATTGGAGAGAAATTGACTTAATCGATTGACTGTATAATTGATATCTGGTCTGGTATGACATAAGTATTGTAACGCTCCAATGATGCTTCTGTACAGGGTTGGATGCGCAAAAGGAGAACCTTCAAGAGCCGACAACTTGGAACCAAGAGCCATGGGAGTGGAGCATGGTGTACAGTCGGACATATTAGTGCGAGCAAGGAGATCCACGGTATACTGTCGTTGTGACAGGTACAGACCATCTTTATTTCTGTAAGCTTCGAAACCAAGGAAGTGTTGTATACTGCCTAGGGTCTTGAGAGCAAATTTGTTGTTGAGTTGCTTGATGATTGATTGAATGTCTGAATGTGAATTCCCTGTTATTAAGATGTCATCAACGTAGATTAGAAGCAGTAATAGGGAGTCATGACGTTTTCTGTAGAAAAGAGAAGTGTCTGATTTGGAGTTGTGAAATCCCCAATGTAGAAGAGTAGACTTTAAGGTAATGTACCAAGCTCGTGGAGCTTGTTTAAGGCCATAGAGTGCCTTATCTAATCTGCAAACATGATGAGGAAATTGGTGATCCTCAAAGCCTTCGGGTTGATGGATATAGATTTCCTCATGAAGATGGCCATTGAGAAAGGCGTGATTGACGTCTACTTGTTGGATGTCCCAATTTTGTGAAACAGCTAGAGATAACATCACCTTAATAGTTGAAGATTTTATCACAGGACTGAAAGTCTCCGTAAAATCAAGGCCGGGAATTTGGTTGAAGCCTTTAGCCACAAAACGAGCCTTGTATTTTGCAATTGCACCATTAGAGTCATACTTAATGCGAAAGACCCATTTAGTGCCCAGAATTTTCATAGAGGACTGAAACGGAACTAAAGACCATGTTTTATTGCGTTGGAGAGCCTGAATTTCTGATTGCATGGCTTCTTTCCATATGGGATCTGTGAGAGCAGTGGCAGTTGATGTTGGTTCAGAAGGTGAGGAAGATGTGAGCGATGAGTGATAGATCTTTGGTTTAAAAATACCACTCTTAGCTCGTGTCTGCATGGGATGTAAGTTTCGAAGAGGTTGTGGTGTAGGAAGGTGAGGAAAATCAGATAATGGTGAAGAAGAAATTGGAGTAGAGTTGTGTACCTGAGTTGTTGTCCTTGAAGAAGAAGAATGCAGGAGAGGTTCCATACGTGGAGACTGCCCAGAAATTGCCTGTAAAGTGTCAGTCAATGTAGAAATAGGAAGACTCGGTTGGCTAGTATGAGGAGTAGGTTGCCTGTGGAATAGGGAAAAGTAGGGAAACTCAGATTCATTGAATGTGACGTGTCGAGAGATGTAGATATGAACAGATGGATGTAAGCATTTATATCCTTTATGATAAGGACTATAGCCAAGGAACACACATTTGCTGGTGTGAAAATCAAGCTTATGTTTGTTGTAGAACCGTAAGAAAGGAAAACATGCACATCCAAAAATTCTTAGGTGATCATACGTGGGCTGTTTGTGAAATAGTTTTTGGAATGGTGAGAGATTTTGTAGAACCGGAGTAGGAAGAGTATTTATTAAATAGGTTGCAGTTTGGAAAGCTTCAAGCCAAAAGGTGAGAGGTAATTTAGCATGGGACAAGAATGTAAGACCAATCTCAGTTATATGACGATGTTTCCTTTCAGAGATCCCATTTTGTTGATGGGTATATGGACAGCTGAATATGGATTTAATCCCATGTTGATTAAGAAATGGTAACAGCACAGTAAACTCCCCACCCATATCGCTATGTAGAGATTTGATTTTGTGATTAAGTTGTAATTCAACAAGAGATTTGAATTGCTTAAAAATTCCCATGGTTTCTGATTTGTATTTCATAGGGTAGAGCCATGTGAACCAAGATAAAGCATCAACAAATATTAAATAATATCTATGGCCATGTGTTGAAGGATAGGAACTTGGACCCCAAACATCAGTGTAAATTATTTCCAAAGGAGCAGAAACAGAGATAGGATGTGTTTGAAATGGCAATTTGTGGTGTTTACCATATTTGCAAGAATCACAGAAACTGATGGATTTAGGACTGAATTTGAGTTTCATTGGTGTAAAATGTCTTTATGTCTGAGAGTATTAGGATGCCCTAAACGAGCATGCCACACATTAACATTTGATTGAGAAAGAAAAATAGCATATGGATTAGAAGCGAAGAAGACTTGTTCTTGATGGAAGATTGTGGAGTGATTGGTTTTGAGCTAAGGTGCATGGACCATTCACGAGAAGCCCTTGAGAGAATCCTCCTGTAAGCTTGTCCTTAAAAACACAACGAGTCATTAAATTCAACAATAATCCTATTATCTTTGGTAAGTTGGGAGATACTAATTAAATTCTTTGTGATTTGTGGGATGTGTAGAATATTGTGTAGTTTGAGAGATGTAGTGGAATTTGTAGGTAAAAGAGAAGAACCAATATTAGAGATAGGTAATTTGTTACCATTACCAACTGCAAGTTGCTCTCGACCAGTGTATGGTTCTTGAATATTTAGATTTGACAAATCTGTAGTGACATGATTAGTTGCCCCGCTATCCACAAACCAATTAGGTTCAGAAGAAGAGTTAGGAGAAGCAGCAGCTGAATGATGAGCTAGATAGGCCTGTTAAGGAGTGTTGTGTATTTGCTGGGAAGGTTGATTTGATCGATTGCCATGCCAGTGAATGTCAAAACGCTTGTAGCATTTCAACACCTCATGTCCTGGTTTCTGACATAATTGACAATGTAACTTGTTTCTACCCCCTCGTCCTCTGTTTCCTCTGCCTCTATAGGATCCATGACTATGATTGATAGTGCGAGTGGGTTGAGTAGAAGAGATTGCTAAATTAGCAGAGGCAGAAGATACAACAATATGGGAGATGGCATGTTGTTGTTCAAGCCTAGTTTCATGCATCATTAAAGTGTAAAGAACATCTTGAAGAGAAGAGACACCCATAGATCCAGTGAGGAGAACAACCACCGAGTCATATTCCTTTGCCTAAACCACTAAGAGCGCTAAGAATTAATTCTTGCTCTGACGACATGACCAGCAATTTTGAGTGAGTCGCCAATGGACTTTACCTTACATATATAATCGAAATAGTTGAAGCACCCTTTTGAAGGGATGATAATTTTGCTTGAGCTGCAAGACTTTAACAAGTGAAGTGCTGCATACAAGCTAATAAGGATCTGCCAAAGCTCCTAGAAGAGCTAGCATGATTAACTTGGCCAATAACGGTGTCACCGATAATGGTGAGAAGCCCGAGAAGAAGAAGTTGATCTACTCGAACCCAAGCTTTATAAAATTTGGATTAGGGGTAGAAATAGGATCGAGTGTTTTACGAAGACATAACAAATGGAGGAGGAGAAGCATGATCGGTGAGATGTAAGCTTCAGATCCAATGCGCGTGTCATTGCAAGAATCTGAGGCGCCAGTTGAGGTAATTGTGTTGATCGAGTTTCAAAGGAAGGTTAAAATTTAGTGTTTTGGCTAGGGTAGAAAAGTCAATGGAAGAAGAGTTTAGAATGGGGCTGGAATCATGGTCTGTGAAAGAAGAAGAAGAAAATCCAGTAGCCATGACGATAATGATTTGATGACGATGAGTCAGTGAAGCTCTGATACCATGAAAACGTAAGATATTGTTTGTGTAAAATTTCCAGCACTTGTTTTATTGAATGAGTAGAGTATATATACACAATAAATGATTCTGATCTAACCATTGAATACAATTTGTTATAATCTAATGGTCAACAATGATGTCAGTATATTGTTGTGTCAGTAGACAGCTGGAAGGCAGTTATCGCTGGAGCTAATCCTCTGATGTATTTGTGCAGATCCTTTATTGTGAGCTGCAGATGATTTCTCCAACGTCAATTGAATGGGCCTGGAATTCTTCGTGGACTTAACATTATTACAGACTGGGCTTGAGTTGAGGTCATGATCCTTTATTCTAACAAAACTAAGAACTCTTGTCATTTTCTTGAAATCACAAATCATTCATTTTTCAAAGGTTTATAAAATCATAAACGCAATTCATGCATTTTTTTCAAACTTTCATGAAATCATGAATACAATTCAACTTATCACAATTCACATCATATAACACATACAACCTAACACATCATAATGGTTTGGCAAGTCCACAATTCTTGGCAACCATATAATCTCATTTAATGATCTTATATGGGCAAATCTTAAGGAGTCCAAATATTGGATCATCCTATGCCACTGATCGGGCATTTGGTGAAGGCTTTTCATGGTCATCGTGCACGAGACGTTTCTTGGGTGGACTTAACCTAACCCACTTAACATATAATCATGACTTGAAACTTGATTGCCCTATGGCAAAAATCTTGGAAATCTTGGAAATCTTATTCTTGCATAATTCATGCAAATTTTCATAAATCATTTCATATGCAATACATCATCATTCCTCAACAAAATCACATTCACATATCCAATCATCAATCATCCAATTCACATAACATTTTCAAATCATTCATACCATTATGCATCAATGATAACAATTTCTCAAGGCATTCAAAAACAATGAGTTTAAAAGCATTTTTACATTCTTAATTTTTTTGAAAATTTTGTCAATGGCCCATTATTTAACTATAAACATAAAACCTACCTTATAATTCCTTGCTTAAAAATCTTGTTCCCATAGCCTTCCCTTGCTTTCCATTCCTCTTTCCTCTCATCATTTTCCTCAAAATCAATAAAATTTCCAAATCAAAAGACATCCAAAATGCAACAAACCATAAGGACACAAATCATGAAATTGATCTTGGAATCACAATACCCATTCATTTTCTAAACTTTCTCAACCATAACCCAAACAAAAGCTTAAACTTAAATCAAGAACTTACCTTGAATCTTTAGCTAACCAAGTGATTCCTTGGTTCATAGTGAAGCTCTAGTGATTTCCCACACTTTTTCCTCTTGAACTTTCTTCAAAAACCTCTTAACTCTCTTGGAAAATCACAAACCCTAGCAAGCTTCTTTCTTTTCTCCTTCTCCCTTCCATGGCCGAAACTCTCATCCCTCTCTCTTTTAAATTTTCGTTCCTCTCTTCTTCTCCTACACTAACTCACTTATCCTTCCTCTTTTATACTCCTTCTTATTCACTTAAGCCCAAAGGCCCATTTGCCTATTCCTTTCTTCTTCTTCCTCCTTATTTCCTCTCTTTTATACTACTTCCCACTCACTTAAGCCCATAAGCCTTAAAGCCCATTCTCTTCCCTCTTCTTTCCTTCTTCCTTCCTTCATTTAGCTCATACTACAACTTAAGCCCAAGCCCACTTCATTTCCCTTAATTCCTTCTTCTTCTTATTTTCCTCTTATACTACTCAAGCCCACTAATTCTTTAAGCCCAACTTATTTTCTTTTCTTTTCCTACTTCATTAAAGCCCATTTCATATACATCCTCTCTTTATTCATTTCATTTGGACCTAAAGCCCAATTATTCTTTCTTCTTTCTTCTCATCCTACTAAATCTCTTAAGTCCAAACCATTTCTTCTTCTTTTCATTTGATTTAGGCCCATTATTCTCTTAGGCCCAATTGAACTCTAAACTCTTAAATTCAACTAGCACATTTAATTTTATTAAATTATGCCACCTAACTCATTACTCTCGTTTAATCCTCTTCTTTTTATATCACCACTTAAGCCCAACTTGAGTCCACGGCCCATTTAACCCTTAATACATTCATAACATGCATAACACCTTAATACACTTAATCCTTGTCATATAGTCTTAGTCTAATCAACATGTTAATTAAATTTCCTTAACATGCTAATTAAGTCCACAAAATACAATATTTGAATCCCATTAAATCATGCCACCTAATTTCATGACACCTTACCTTAAGCATATTAACATGTCAATTAATTCCACATTAATCCATCTCATATTTATACCATATCTTCTATTTCATTTCAATTTTAAGAATTCTTAACTTCTTCACTCATGAATAATCATTCAAAAATCCTTATTAAATCATCCTAACTTACCAAAAGATTCGGGGTCCAATATTGATGGATAAAGTTTTGGAGCTACTTGTTATGTAAATGTTAGTAGAATTTATTATATGGTTTGGTTGTATTAAAAGTGGTAAGATTTTATGACATAGATTAAGTGAATTGAAGCATTAAAGTTGTAAGAATGCATAAAGGGCATTCTTGGTAAGTCACTTAAGATTATAAGACTTAAGGCTTAAAGGAAGTGGCAAAATGGACATTGCACACTCATAAAGGGGTATAAAAAGAAGAATTTATTGTTTTTCTTAGAAAGGGAAGAAGAAGTCGTGGAAGAAGAAGAGAAGAAGAGAAAGACTAGGGTTTTTGGGAGATCTTTGAAGATTTTGAAGAGTTTGAAGCCAAATCAATTAAGTATAAGCATCATTCCTCTTGATTAGATGAATGAAACATGTTTTGATGTTATTTAAGAGAGGATTATGTGTGAGAAGTTGTAGAATGGGTATAAGCATATGTTTGGTTTTAGGGTTAGTGATCCAAGATAGATTTTGATGTTTTGTTAATGATATTGGTTTGAAATGAGCTTGGAAATGAAGTAGAAGAGATATTTTAATGTTAAGATGGGTTATATTTGAAAGATGGGAAGTGTATAGGTGATGAATGTTGAAAAAAGGTTTTCAGAATGAGTTTGTGGGAACGTTCACGCACAACACCAAATTTGCGAGGACCCATTTTTCTGCACAGACATACTTTGGTATTTTGGGCATAAATTTTGATGTAGATGTCGAAATGAGTTAATTTTTAGTTTTTTGTAAACTAGAGACATAGGGCTACAAGTTTTATGAAGAAATGAAGTTTTCATTCAGTCTCTAAAGATCTCAAAATTTGGTTGGAAGTTGAGTATAGATTCTTGTTTTAGCATAAGGATAGTCCCAATATGTTTGAGGTATAACTTCCACATTTCTGAAACAAATTGAATGATTTTGGATTCATTAGAAACTTAAGACAATGGGGAACATTTTTATAGAAGAGAATATTACCAGATTTTTTCATTTACTTGATCATAGTGATCATGGAAAATTGACCCGAATGTTTGGACTTTTGGAAGAGTTTGAGTTTTTAGAATTTTTCTTAGTGAATATGCAATATATGGGTCCTCAAATTGTATTCCTATTGAATGGAAATTTTGCATTTGATAAAGGGAATCAAGAAAAGCAAGAGGATCAAGAGGAGAGGCATCTTTTAAGCATGTATCCAAGAAAGAAATTCAGGTGGGTTTCATGTTTATAATTTAGTAATAAGCCAATAATGTTTTCTTCCAAATCAAGAATGATTTCAATTACTTCATAAATGTTGTTTTTGTTTCTTTTGAATGATTTGCAAAATTGCTACATGTTTCAATATATGAACTTTGTTGATGAATTTCAAATAAAGATAGGAATGCATTGAAACATTTGATGTTCTGCCTTGAACAATGTCATGGCATTTTGTATGGATGAAAAGAAAAAAAAAAGAGCATGAAAAGCATGAAAGCATTTGATAAAATGATTTGAACATGATTATGTGCTTCTATTGGGCGAGAGTGGAACCATTATGTTCATCACGTGCACGTCGACAAGAGCATTTTCCTGGCTGCCCGCTTGTGGCATATGAGCTCCGAATATGGACTCATTCTGTTCAGGGTGTAAACTTTGATTTCTCCCTTCTGTTTTCATGGAATCCTCGAGCCATCTATTTGTGCATTGCATCTTTGAATTGTCAAGTATGTTGCATAAATTGAGTGTTTTGTATTAATGGTTAAATGGATATGCTGTGCTGAGGTGATGATATTTAACTATGAGTTTTAAGTTCAAATTGCAAATTTGACTGAGAAGTTGATAACGAAGCATTTTATAAGTTCATTATGATTTGTATACGACAAATAACCATTTCAACGGTTTTGCTTATTCTTCATTATAAACATGTTACCCACGAGCTATAAGCTCACCCCCCTTCATTCCTATCCACATGTGATGAGAAGAAGAACGGGTGAAGGGAAGTGAAGGTTTTTGTTTGTATGTGTACATATTGTATTGTTTTTAAGTTAGATTGTTGTTGAAAATTTTGGGAGTTGTGTATTTTGTATATTCGGATTTCGATATTGATATTGTATTGTGGCTTGGAATGCCATTAGAGCTTGTAAAATTCTATTCTTTTGATGTTAATGCATTATGTATGGATGATGTTGAGTGGGAATATGAAATTTCATATGGATAAGGTTGAATTGAAATTAAAGTATACTTGAGGAAGTTATCGATTTGAGATGATAAATCATGAATACGAATTATTGTCATACATATTTATAAGTGAGATGTGTTATGGAAAAATGAACATAGAAATGGTATGAGACTTTAAGCTTCATGATTTCTTTGAATTACGCCAACCTTTATGGTTCACGAGTTAGATTCCGAAAACACTAACCGAACTAAATTGAATTGTAAAAAGTTTGTAAAATGTATTTTTGGATTTTTGGGAATAGAAAATGGAAAGATTAAAACAAGTGATTAAAATTGATAGAATCCTCTTGAAAATGAGCTCTGGCCTTCCTAATCCGAAATTGATTTTTCTATGGAGTAGTGATTACTAAGCTTCAAGATGATAAACCTTAAAGAACTCTTTAAGTCCAAGATCTTAATTCATGGACATGGGACTCCATTTCTTAAGATCTCGTTAAGTGCAACTTAGTGTGTGTAGTAGGATCACCCAATGCAATAGGTCAAATGAAAACTTAATCAACTCAATATCAAACACAACCATGCAAGAATAAAAAGAATCAAGAATCCAAACTCAAAGTTCTACATCAAATAATCCATCTACACATAATCCAACATTTGATTAAACCATAATCAAGTAGCTTAACTACAAGTTACAAATTCTAGACTTAGGCATTCATAAATCATAGCTAAACTACGGATTAAGCTACTCCCCTTTTAAGAACGCTGAACTACATCCATTGCTACTTCTTCCAGAGGAAAGAAATCTCCTAGCCATGCATCGCAACCGAAAGCCTCACAACTAGGAATGAACCCGAGCTAACCATAGTGGAAGATGACGATGAGAATGGAAGAGAGAGATGGGAACCGTGGGTGTCAAAGTAGTGGAGTGTGTTATGATATGGTGGCTTCCTTGTTACTTAACCCAAAATAGGTCTTCTTTCTAAAAATAGGTTGTGGATCGGGTTATACAGTATGTGAAATTTCCAGAAATAGTTCGCGTTTGTGCTAATTCGAAGGTTCGTCATGGCAAAACATAGACTTCATCGCGACGATCTTTAATTGTTTTGCCTTGGTGAACACTGACCCCTTCGTGGCGATATTAAATGGTTGTGCTGCGGTGAAACACTAACTTTGTCGTGGCGAACTTTGCCCGAAATGTCTATGCTTGATCTTGTGACTTCAAGTTATTTGTTCCACTTTTGACTATATGTCTTGAGGTTCCTACAATGAAAATAGCAATTTGTAATATCAATTATCATATAAATCAAGTGAGTGCAATTATTAACTAATTATGACAATTTGATCCTCAAATTACATTAATTCAAAATAAGCACTTTTAAGTCAAATCAAGCACAATATCTAACAAAAGGAGTCGAAAAGTGTAACAAAAACTATGAAAATGTCACTAAATAATATAGAAAATTTGGGTTCAATCAAATTCTCCCACACTTAGACCTTTGTACTCCTGGACAAAGCTTATGAAAGATTAAAGATATACATGTACAAAAGAAAATATCGACCACACTAAAAAATAAGAGCAAAAAATTAGTAAAACCAATTTCTCATAAATCAACTAAAGCAGAATGAGAGAACGCTAAGAAGATAAATACTACAAGAATTTAATCCACGAGATCGGGTAAAAGAGATTTCTCTCAAGGGAAACTGTTTAACGCTCAATTCACTTGTCTTGGGATAATTTCACTCTAAAATACGCTTAGTCCATTCTCTACCATAAGCTTGTGATAGTTCTACCTCTCCACTACAAGAACCATAATTTCGCAAATCAAGAGGACTTTAAGGGTTGTAATGATGGATGAAGGCCCAATGAAATGGAAGGAATAAAAGAAAAAAGAGATGAGTAACATGTACTACAATTATTCTCGTCATCAAACAAGCATCAACTAATATAAAGGAAAGATTTAAAATTATACCCTAGTTTGACTTTTTTTATTTTTGATCATTTTATTTTGTTTTGCTTTGCTTTTTTAATACACAATTGAATTCTACAACTAAAAACAATTGCTTAGGTAAACACATAATTTAGAGGTAAACAACATGCCCTTTTTTTAACTTGAATCTAAAAAGAAAAATTGTAGATAAAATATTTACATCAATATGAAGACATGTGCATGTACTAAAAAAGATGGCTCAAGGGGCTAACAATGGTTAAATGTTTGGGATTGTGTTTAGATTAAGGATTTTGAAATGAACGCCTCTATCATATTCACACAATTTTAGTTTATAAATCCTTGATTAAGAATTATAACAAGTTCTAGAGAGATATGAAATTAAGTAGATACACACAAATGACAGAATTGAGGCTCAAATATCCTTCCAATAAGGGTAATATCTCAATTAAGTGATCTCAAGGTGTAAAAACATATAGCACCACTTTTTAACATAATCTCATTTACCTCTCGTTGAAAACATTGAAAAAGGAATTAGCCAAAATCAACTATCATTTTAAAACATGGATCATTTTTCAAAAGCATATGTAACACTTTAAAATTTCAAAAAAAAATTCAACACAAAAGTAGTAAGAATCTAATTTGGAAGAATTGTTGACCTGAGGGAATAAAAACATTTTAGCTAAGAAAAGATGAAGAGGCGTTGGCGCGGCAACCATAAGTTTGCCACGACGAAGAAGTTTCAAGCAGAGTTTCACCGTAGTGAAACCAGTGATGGCCGCGGCGAAAGATGGCAGAAATGCAAAAAGAAATAGCATAAAATGACATATAAGTGCAAATTCACCTCAAACCAAGTTAACAACCTTAAACACACAAATGACTAAAATTGATGCATGAAGCTATTATATTGAATTCAAAAAGATAAACATTCTTCCCCCACACTTGAACATAAGATTGTCCTCAATGTTAAACAAGCAAAGATAAAACACAAAGGAAGAAAGTAAAAAGTGCAATTCAACACAACAAAAAGGACAACAAGAGATAGAACTAGAAAAAAAGTTTATTAAATTGAAAAACTATTAATCAAGCTAAAAACTAAGCTATTTCCTACTGGGATATTTTGCCCCCACACTTACTTTACAAACTAATGCATCAATATATGTCACGAGCAATCACAGGACATAAGTAAGTAAACAAGTGAAGGAAACAAACAACTTGACATTCATGGAGGCTTCTAGTTCTCATGATAGAGCTTCAACAGATGGTCATTCACCTTAAGCTTGGCTCCAGTCTCTTTATATAAAAGCTCTATCATGCCAAATTTGTGGACCTTTATTGTATATGGCCCATCCCAATGAGTGTTAAACTTTCCTTGCTTAAAATCGAAACGAGCCTTAAACAATAGCACTTTATCTCCCTCTTTAAAGGTCTTCCTCAGAAGAACCTTATCGTGCACAAGCTTGGTTTTCTCCTTATAGAGTCAAGCGTTGTCATACACCTTTAGCCTCAACTCTTCTAACTCTTGCAACTGGAGCTTTCTTTCCATACCAAAAGATTCTAAATCCATGTTGCATTGCTTGACTACCCAATATGATTTATGTTCCAACTCTACTGGCAAGTGGCAAGTGGCAAGTTTTTCCATAGATTAAACGATTGAGGGACATGCCAATTGGTGACTTATAGGTAGTTCGATAAGCAGACAATGCTTCTTTTAGTCATAAGCTCCAATCTCTTTTTGATGGCTTCTCTATCTTCTCCAAAATGTGCTTCACCTCTCTATTGGATACTTCAGCCTGACCATTGGTTTGGGGCTGATATGCAGTAGAGACTTTGTGAGTGACACCAAATTTGGAAAAAAAAAGTTATCAATTATCCTATTACAGAAATGTGTACCCCTATCACTCACCATAGCCTTTGGAATCCCAAACCTACAGAAAATGCTCGACTTAAGAAATTTAAACACTATTTAAGCATCATCTTTTCTATTAGGTACAACCTCTATCCATTTGGACACATAATCGACAGCTAAAAGCATATATATATATATATATATAAACCAAAAGATGGATGAAAAGGACCCATGAAATCAATCCTCCAAACATCAAAGATTTCGCATAATAGTAAAGGCTGCAGAGGCATTTCATGCATTTTACCTAACCCCTCCAAAACGCTGACATTTGTCACAGGACTGACAAAATGTAACAGAACCTTTAAAAAGGGTTGGCTAGTAAAAACTAGAGTCTAAAATCTTCCTAGATGTTCTCTTTACACTAAAATGATCCCCACAAACCATGGAATGGCAAACTGAAATAATAGCATCAAATTCTTCACTAGGTACACACTTCCTAATGACTTGGTCACTGCACATTCTCCATAGATGAGGAGCATCCCAAATGTAACATCTTGGTTTACTTTTGAGCTTTTGGGCCTACGACTTACATATAAAAAGAGGAGTGAGTCCAGTCATGAGGTAATTAACTATATGCGCATACCAAGGCTCTTTTAAAATTAAAGCGCACAAAACTGCATCAGGAAAAGAATTAAAAGTGAGTTCAAAAGGGTCTACTCCCCTTTTATCCTCTGGTAACCCACTCAAATGATTGGCTACATGATTCGCTGCCCCAGCTCGATCCTTAATCTTAATGTCAAATTCTTGAAAAAGTAAAGCCCATCTTATCAATCTTGACTTAGATTGTGCTTTCTTGAGAAGATAGCGGATAGCTACATGATCAGTAAAAACAGTCACATAAGAATTTAACAATAAGGCTTGAATTTTCTAAAGCAAAAACTACTGCAAACAACTCTTTCTCCATTGTTGCGTAGTTGATTTGAGCTGCATCCAAAGTTTTCGAGGCATAAGCAATGGCTCTTGAGAGCTTCTCTTCACTTTGCCCAATATAGCTCCTAAAACATAATTAGAAGCATCACATGAAAACTCAAAAAGTAATTTCCAATCAGAGGCAATCAGAATAAGGGGAGAAATTAGTTTAGATTTTAACTCATCAAAAGCATCTCTACAAGAAACATCAAAGTCAAATTTTGCATCCTTTTGGAAAAGCTTCAAAAAAGGCAATGCAATCTTACTAAAATCTTTTATGAAATGCCTGTAAAATTCTGCATGACCCAAAAATGATCTTATATCTTTAATAAAGACAGGATAGGGCAAAGAAGATATGACCTCAATCTTAGCTTTATCAACTTCAATTCCCTTATTAGAAACTATTCCTTAATTGATCATGAAATGACATTTCTCAAAGTTTAAAATTAAATTCTTTTCAATGCATCTTTTCAAAAAAAATTCAAGGCTAGCAAGGCAATCATCAAAAGAACCACCATAAATAGTGAAGTCATCCATAAAGACTTCCATGCATTCCTCTAAAAATTCACAAAAAATAGCCATCATACAACGCTGGAAAGTCCCTGGAGCATTACATAATCCAAAAGGCATCCGTCGATAAACGAAGGTACTAAAAGGACATGTAAAAATGGTTTTATCTTGGTCTTCGGGTGTAATAGGTACTTGAAAGTAACCAGAGAAACTATCCAGAAAATAGTAATGAGATTTGCCCGCAAGTCTCTGAAGCATCTGGTCAATAAAAGGAAGAGGGATATGATCTTTTTGTGTGGCATCATTTAATCTTCTATAATCTATGCACACACGCCAAGAATTTGGCACGCTTGTGGGGATAAGCTCATCCCTATCATTTCTAACCACAGTGACCCCTCTCTCTTTTTAGGGACTACATGCATCGAACTAACCCATTCACTATCGGATATAGGATAGATGATCCCAGCACTCAGAAGTTTGGTGATTTCTTTCTTAACCACATCTAGAATAAGTGGGTTTAGTCTCCTCTGGGGCTATCTCACAGGTTTGGAATCCTCACTCAAAAGGATCCTATATGTGCAAATATCCCAGATATGTCTACCAAAGTCCACCCTATAGCCCTCTTATGCTCTCTCAACACAGCAAGGAGTCTCTCTTCCTCACCGTATGACAAGGAATTGGCAATTATGACAGGTAAGCACTCATTAGACATAAGGAAAGCATATTTTAAAGTAGGGGTAGGGGTTTTAATTCAATCTCAGGAGGTTGCACAACAAAGGGGATCAATTTATGAAGTTCAAGAGAGAATAGATTACTCCCCTTTTCTTCAACCAATGCTAGTTCGGACTTCATGCGGTCAGCTTTAAAATCTCCATCGATTCCTAGCATTGAACCAACTTCATCAACTGCCACGTCAATGTTAGCCTCCACGATGCTAGATTCACCTTAAACGTTATTAGAAAACCTTCCCCCAAGGGATCATCATTGATAGTAGAAGAATTTAATGAATATAGTGTATAACTAAAGAAAGCATTTTTGAATTCAAGTTCAGAGCAGGCATCAACAACAGCGATATCAAGTATGTTAACTCCCAAAAGCGAATAATCCTCATGAGGATGTTTCGTTGCTTCATACATATTAAAACACACTTTTTGATCACCTACTTCTATGGTGATGGTACCTTCTTTCATGCTAATCATAATTCTAGTAGTCCTTAAGAAAGGTCTACTAAGAATCACTGTGATGTCCTGCACAACTTCAGAAGACTTGTCAGTAACATAGAAATTAGCGGGAAAGACCAAACCCTTAACCTGCACCAAAATATCCTTTATAATGCGAACAGGATGCCTAAGAGACCTATCAGCCAATTGGAGTACTACAGATGTAGACTTAAGATTCTTGACTCCTAAAGACCTGTAAATGGACTTAGGCATGACATTTATAGCTGCTCCTAGATCTAACAAAGCTCCCCATATGGTAACTTTACCTATAGTGCAAGGGATAGTGAAATATCCAGGTTCTTGGCATTTTACAAAGATTTGGGGTTTAAATAGAGCAGACACATTTAAACTGACTTGCACTCTTTCATTTGATCTAAATTTCCTTTTGTTGGTATAAAAGTCTTTGAGGTATTTGGCATAAGTAGGGAACCTTTTCACAAGGTCGAGCAAAGGAATATTGACCTCTACTTTACCAAACAAATCAATGATATCTTTCTCATGTTTAGTTTTAGTCATTCTTTTGCTCATAAAATATGAATTAGGAAAAGGAAGGTCTTTAAGATTTACCTCTTTACCATTTGCTTCATGGGCTCCATGCTTGCTTGATTCCTGGTTGCTCTCAAAATTTGTTTTTTTGCCCTTTAAGGATGTGGACTCCTTGTTAGCTAAAAGTTCTCTCTCTTTGGAGCTTTTAGGCTTCTTGACTCTTGTAGATTTTGAAGGCAATTATTCACATTCAATCTCCTCTTCATTTACTCCCTCATCTTGATTTCTGAACCTCACTTGCTTCCCACTTCAAAGAGTGATGGCATTTAAAATCTTTGGGTTCATGACAGTATTAGAGGGAATAGTGCCACTACTCCTAGCTTGGTGCTCACTCATGTCATTAGATAGCTGAGTGACATAAGAGTTGATATTCTTAGCATTGTCTGCCATTGCTCCATTCTCTTCTCTAGAGCATTGAATCTAGCAACATCTTTAAAATAGTCCTGTTGAATCAGAGAGGCTATGGCATTGAACTAGTTATTATTAGAAGTCCTCTCCTCTTTCACCAATTCCATCATATTATGCAAGAGTTGATTAGTTTGTTCCTTTGGTAGGACAGTTAAAGCTTGTTGTTGGTTTTGGAACTAGTTTGTGGAAGAACCAACCCCACCACTTTGCAAAAATATGTTTGGACCTCTACTTTCTTAATTTCTCCAACTGAGTCTAGGATTTTCTTTCTGTTCCTCGTTATAGGTGTTGGAATAGGGATTCCACTTCTGATTAGGCCGACCCTGATAAACAACTGACACCTCTTCATAACGACTGGGGCAGAAACTAGAGATATGCATTACTGAACCACAAGTGTCGCAGCTAGGTACAGTAAGATCCATAGAAGTTGGTGAATGATGCACGCTCATATTTTTCAACTCTGCAGTAATGAAGGACAGCTGCGAAGTCACTTTACTCTCCAAAGGGTCAACCTTGGACTCAAGACTTTCCATTCTTCTAGAATGAACCGTTGAAGCTCCCAACTCATGCACTCCTCTAGTGTCCCTAACTCTGTACTGCTAGTGATTGACAGCCACTTTCTTAATTAGATCCTATTCCTCTAGAGTTGTGAGGTCAATCAGTGAACCTCCTAAAGCTGCATCCAACATACCCTTGTCTTGACTTTTCAGTCTATCATAAAAGTACTACACTAGTTGCTCATCAGGTAT
Source organism: Erythroxylum novogranatense (assembly GCA_029891385.1). Classification (NCBI taxonomy): domain Eukaryota; kingdom Viridiplantae; phylum Streptophyta; class Magnoliopsida; order Malpighiales; family Erythroxylaceae; genus Erythroxylum; species Erythroxylum novogranatense. The sequence goes on from CM057224.1 coordinate 6,894,782, forward strand.
ATGATGGTGAGGACATCTGGACAATAGATCCTAAAAATGGTTCCAATAATCATATAGGGACTCATCATAGTCTTGACGTGTCGAGTAAATCTCCTTCCTCATTGATGAAGTTCTGGATCCCATAATATACTTCTCCAATAATGCCTTTCTCAAATTTGCCCAACTGTGATAGGCATTTGTCGTATGTCATGGAAGGCTCATATACCACTCCCTTGCTTTACCCTCTAAGGATAGATGAAAGACTTTCCATAGTACTTGATCAAGAGAAACTCCCACTGGTTTCATGCTCTGATAAATCATGGACAACGATTGCAAGTGAATGTAGGGATCTTCTACTGTCAAACCATGAAATTTGGGAAGAGAGTTAATAAGTAATCCTTTAACCTCAAAATTCACATCAAAATAAAGCAAGTAGTAGTAAAAGGATAATAATTCACATCAGAAGTAGTAGCTTCCCTAATGATCCTTCTTCTATGATTTCCATTGTTTTCACCAACTCACTCCTACTCTCCATTACCTCCATTATCACCATTCCTAGGTGGGTCAACATTAAGGTTATAGTTTTCAGCCATTATCTCACCTACTAATGACTCACTCTCATTACTGGATAGGCTAGATTCCACTAAATTCTCCTCCTCAAAGACTACCTTGCTTTTCCCTTTTTCTCTCTTCTCCTTTTTAATTTTTCTCAGATGTCTCTCAATTTCAGGGTGGAAAGGTAGAATTTTGGTTTTTTAGGGCATGCAAAAAATGGGCAATTTTAAATATGAATAAAAGAACACAAAAATGACTTGCAAGCACACAAAGTTAAGCGAAAAGATAAGATGTGAAGGATGCAAGGGTATGGGCGTATAATTATGTATGAAAGTTTGTATGAGAGTATGTATGAACAGATGTATGAAAGTATATATGAATAGGAAGTTTGCCGCAGTGAAGTAGTGTTTGCTGCGACGAAGTAGAAAATATTTGTCGCGGCGAAGGCGAGAGTTAACCACAACGAAAATAAGAAATTAGTCGCGACAAAAAGAACATTCACAGAGAAAGAAAATGGAAAATAATAAGTATCAAAACGTGTATTGCCAAAAATTATGCTACTATGCAAAATGGAAACTATAAAGCTAAATTTTTTAGAATGCAATCTAAAAACAAAAGGCTCTTACCTCAATTAACATGCAAATTGACAACAGTCAACCTAGAGAACCAATTGCTTGGTTCCCCAACAATGACGCCATTTTGATCTAGACCTTGTTTGTACCCTTGGAGGTCAAATAAAAAATAATCCAAGGATTGCAATATAGGATGCAACCTCAGGTTGTTTCATTTAATTGGAACCTAAAATGAATGGACCTAAATTAACCTATATGTCATGTTATGCAAGATAATTGGGAAAAGGGGGTTTTTTATCTTTGAAAACACTAACCAATCTAAATTGAATTGTAAAAAATTTGTAAAATGTATTTTTGTATTTTTGGGAATATAAAATGGAAAGATTAAAACAAGTGATTAAAAGTGATAGAATCCTCTTGAAAATGAACTTTATCATTTCTAGTCCGAACTTGACTTTTCTATGGAGTAGTGATCACTAAGCTTCAAGATGATAAGCCTTAAAGAACTCTTTAATTCCAAGATCTTAATCAATGGGACTCCATTTCTTAAGATCCTGTTAAGTGTGGCTTAGTGTGTGTAGTAGGATCACCCAATGCAAAAGGTCAAATGAAATCTTAATCAACTAAACATAACCAAGCAAAAATAAAGAGAATCAACAAGATTACAAATGACATATATGAGACTTCATAAATTCAAACTCAACAAGATTACAAATGACATATATGAGACTTCATAAATTCAAACTCAAAGTTCTACATCAAATAATCTAACTACATATAATCCAACATTTGATTAAACCATAATCAAGTAGCTTAACTACAAGTTAAAAATCTTAGACTTAGGCATTCATAAATCATAGCTAAACTACTGATTAAGCTACTCCCCTTTTAAGAGCGTTGAACTCCAGCCATCGCTACATCTTCAAAAGGAAGGAAATCACCTAACCAAGCATCACAACCGGAAGCCTCATAACTAGGAATGAACCCGAGCTAACTATGGTGGAAGATGGCGGTGGGAATGGAAGAGAGAAATGGGAACTGTGAGTGTCAAGGCAGTGGAGTGTGTTATGATATGTCAACTGCCTTGTTACTTAACCCAAAATAGGTCTTCTTTCCAAAAACGGGTTATATATCGGGTTATACAGTATGTGAAATTTTCATAAATGATTCAGGTTTGCGTTAATTTAAAGGTTTGCCACGGTGAAACATAGACTTCATTGCTGCAATCTTTAATTGTTTTGCTATGATGAACACCGACTTCTTCGCGGTGATATTTAATGGTTGCGCCACGACAAAACACTGACTTCGTCGCGACGAACTTTGCCTGAAATGTCCATGCTTGATCTTGTGACTTCAAGTTATTTGTTCCACTTTTGGCTATATATCTTGAGGTTCCTGCAATGAAAATAGAAATTTGTAATATTAATTTTCATATAAATCAAGTGAGTGCAATTATTAACTAATTATGACAATTTGATCCTCAATTTGCATTAATTCAAAACAAGCATTTTTAAGTCAAATCAAGCGTAATATCTAACAAAAGGAGCCAAAAAGTGTAACAAAACTATGAAAATGTCACGAAATAATATAGAAAACTTAGGTTCAATCAGATGTATTCGGTTATTTAAAACAACTATTGATTAATGGTTACCAGTATATGATAATCTTCTTTTCTGACTTCTCAGGGTATGCATAGGTGTATTTTTGAAGGAGAAATCAAAAGCATTAAGCAAGTTTAAGGATTTCAAAGATATGTTCAAGAAAGAACTTGATTAAAGGATTTGATGCCTTTGTATTAATAATAAAAGTGAGTATACTTCATATGATTTATTAAGGTATATAGAAGAGAGTAAGATATAATTCTAGTTGACTTATCACAATACTCCATAACAAAATCGAGTAGCGAAAAGAAAGAGCAAACACCTTACTGAGATATACAGAAGTATACTAGATGTTAAAAAATGTTCTACCTCAGTTTTGGGTAAAGTATAGGAGAATAGTTACACATTTCATTAATATGTCACCACAAGCACCATTTGGATCGATTTCACCGTTCGAGAAGTTATGGAATAGAAAACCCATTATTAGTCATTTTTCAATTTTTGGCTGTGTTTGTTTAATTTTTGTTCTTGATCATTTATATAGTAAATTTGATAAGAAATTAATAAGATACATCTTTATAGATTATGACAATCAAAGAAAGGGGTGGAAATATTGTGATCCAATAATAGGAAGGTGTCATATTTAAAGAAATGTAATATTTGATGAGGCTTCATCAATGTGCTATCCTCATAAAATGATTCTACATGATTCAAAGGAAATTGAAGAGAAGTTAAAAGAAAAGCTTAAAAAAGAGGAAGTGGTTAAAAAAATCACCTATGAAGTGGAACTAATATGAGAAAATATTAATGGTAAATCACTTGAAAAGACTCGATATCTATGGTGCATAAGAGTACATCATTAAACAATTGAAGAAGCACGACCAACCCACTATGAAGATATTCAAATTTTGAGGAAGCTATAGAATATGGGACACATATATAAAGGAAGAAAAGAAAACACAAGAAAATTCCTAAATATTCCAATGCAGCACTTATTAAGGATGGAAATATAAAAGAAACTGCAGCTTATAAAGAAGTGTCCATAAGTAATGAGTGCATGATGGCTATGGGTTTAGCATCCAAACCTAAATATATGAAGTCAATTTCTCATAAATGGGTTTATAAAGTAAAGAGACGTACCAATAGATCGCTTTTAAAGATATAAAGCTCAATTGGTGGCTCAAGGATTCTCATAGAAGTATCTACTAGACTATGATAAGAAATATAGTTTAATTACAAAGATTAAAATAGTACATGTTCTATTAGCCTTAGTTGCATATAATGATTGCAAGTTTTAGCATAAGGATATGAAGAATGCTTTCCTACATGGTGAGTTAGATCGAGAAATCTATATATAGAGCAACCTTAAGGATTTAAGGGCAAGAGTCATCCTAACTATATGTGCAAGCTAAAGAATGCACTCTATGGATTGAAGTAAGTACTAGAAGCTTGTTATAAAAAGATAGTAGAGTTCTTAATTTAAAATGATTATATGATGGCACCAGTAAACCCTAGCTTATTTGAGAGAGTCTAAGGTGACAATTTAACTATAGTATTAGGCTATGTGGATGACATTATCATTATAGGTGATAATGTTATTAAGATTAATCAAGTCAAAGCAAAATTATCCATGCATTTTCACATAAAAGCTTTAGAAGAGCTAAATTATTTTATTAGTCTTAAAGTTGAGCACATAAGTGATAGACTTTTCTTATATCATCATAAGTATACTAAAGATCTGTTGGAGAAATATAAGATGCTAAAGTGTAAGCCTATTACAAATCTGACAGAGCGACACATAAAGCAATACTGTGTAAAGGAAAATGATTTAGAGGATGCTATAATGTATAGATAACAATTTGGCAGATTAATCTATTTTACTCTCACGAGGCTAGATATATCACATATAGTGGGTATGGTAAGTCAATTCATGCATAATTGAGAGAATCCATATTTAGAAGCTATTCGAATAATTTTATGATATATTTAATGCAGCATTGATTATGATATACTATACAAGAAAGAAGGAAAGTGTGGGGTTAACGGATATTGTTATGTTAATTATACTGGAAATCATGATATAAGATGCTCAATAATAGGTTATATGTTTAATCTTGGGTCAGGATTTATCTCTTGATGCAACAAAACTTAACTTATAATTTCCTTATTGAGTACTGCAACAAAGTACAGAGCAGCAATAATAATAGCTCAATAATGGACATCGTTAATAAAACTTATGAAGGATCTTTGTTAGCCAGTTCATTACTAAGTATACTTGCACTGCGATAATGATCAGTTAGCTATGCACTTGACTAAGAATCTGGTGTTCCACATGAGACCATTTCTGGTTTGGTAGCATCTTTTCCTCTTGCAGTCACTTCAGGTTAACACCTCACCAAAGAATGGTCACCAAAGTTCTAAGTGTTCAGTTTATCTCACCGCTAACACCATTAGAAGCGTCATCAAGAGATCCGCAAGGATGGTCACTAGATGACTTACAAATGAGGCAATTCAATTTCCCCTCTTATGTGTTAGCGTATGACAAACCGTAAACCACTGATACAGCCTCCAGTCACCCTTTCTGATGACAAAACTTCCTCTCAAACTACCTTGTACTAACGATGTATGATGGTGACCTATGGGTGTGGTTTTTTGATGACATGTTTGATGCTATATATGTAGGTTTCTTAGTATAGTCACTAGATCAAGCTCAAGTCTCTACTTTTTTTAGAAATTAAAATTTTTCATTAATCTGATAAATTTACATAGTGGAGACTTACACACATGCATAGTCTACTTAATGTTCTATTGTATAGTCTACTTAAATACAAAACGTCAGGGGACACCGTGATACTTCAACATTCTATACTTACCTAACCAGACTATTAAGGTAAAATGAACTCGCGTCTTTGAATCTTTACTCAATTTAGATGAGCGATTGATTGGGGCTACGACTAGCGATAAGGAGAGGCTCTAGATGTGATGTTGGCTCTAACGGACAACAAGGTCTTCAATCTACTTCCAAACGATTCTTCTTCGCAGGTAATCAGTTTCTCTCATGTTCATTATTTAGTGATTAAGGTTTTTGCTAAGAAATTTCTTCATTTCCAGGAGACTCTTTATGACTTCCAGGTGACTCCAAGGGACATTCTGTTCTCCAATCTACTTCCACTTGATTGTATTCCATATGTAAACATCTCCTTCTCGGACATCTTTTAGAGATTAGGGTTTTTGTTAATGAATCTCTAAGAAATTGCTTTATTTCTAGAGATGGAAGGGGATTTCTTTGTGGGCTTAACATTTGATGACAATTTGAAGAGGAAGAAGAGGATTTAGGTCAGTTCCTTTTTTATGAATTTGTCTATTTCTTCTTCCATATATCTCTGTTGTTGAATTTGGTATGTCTGATCTAATTTCTCTGTTCTTGATTAGCTTCCCTATATGATTACAGGGACTTCAACAACATTCCCAAAAAGGGGATAGGCTAACCCTACCAAGGTATGTGTTTAGATTCTCTTATACTTCCCCTTTCTTTTCATTGAGATGAATTTGAACTGTGTACCTTATACTGTGTTCATCCCTGAGAAGGGGATTGAATCCATTATGTGCATTCCTTAATCTTCTTTTATAAACTGTGGTTGTGGTTCTGTGGTTGTAAATTAGTTTCTACACAGTTGATTGAGTGCATTAAGTAGCTGCTTCTTTGGAGTAGAAACTAGATATGGATATATCCTCCATACATAAGCCATTCTCCTACTACAGTATATGTTTAACTAATTTATAATCAGTTGCTCCCTTATGTTGGTAGTAATGAGCTCTATAAGAGAGGTTATTGAAGTAAACTGGTCTTTGAACCTTCTGTTATTCCTCTCTTTCCAGATCTCTTGAAAATATATAGCCACCGAGAGTAAGGTTATATCCATATCATATTTTGACATGTTCATTTTAGGAAGCTCTTGTATGATGTCTATGAATATACAAACATTGAACCCAAGGCACATAGAGTAGAGAATTTTATCCGTATTTCTCTAGAGAAGGCACACTCGAAGAAGGGGTGGTCTCTGGATTCTTCCACTAGATTACAAAGAATGCATAGTTTAGAGGAGGTTAGGAACGTCAATCTATCCATAGTAGAAAACTCATGTTAGGTTTATGTGTCTTATTCCATATCAAAGCATCCCACCCTACTCTATTTTTTGGCCTTCCCCCCATCTTCCTTACTTCCGTTGCAGTAATTTCCCGAGATAGGATACCCTTCCATAAGTAATTATCTCTCTTCCCATGTCCTCTGAGTTCAGGAATGTGTAGAAGTGTAATCTCATTTGAAGATAAGAACCATTCTCCATTCCTTATTATTACTTAAAGTTTAGTATCCTTAGGGAATCGAATTAATAGGGTATTGGCCATCTTGTTTTGTATTAAGGGTACACTGACTAGTTATCATACCATAATGAGAGTCTATCACCCTCCCCTATTTAGCAGGTGATGTGCTAGTAGATCTCTTCCCTCATTCCAAGAATTTGGTTAAAAAACTAGGCGCAACTAACCTTGATTTTTTAAAGCCCAAAAACTCCTTCCTCTTAGTATATAAATATGAATCCATTTAGTCCACATTGATTCCTTATCACTATGGAGTCTCCAAATCCTCTTTGACATAAGGAATTTGTTTTTAGTAGAAATTGACTTAATTCCTAACCCCTTTCATCTTTCGGTTGACAAATTGTCTACCAACCTACTTTGGCCATTACTTTCTCTCCATTCCTTTTCCCCCATAAAAACTGTTTCATCAATCTTTCTACTGTTTTAATCATTCCTTTTGATAGGAAAAGGTATAAACACCAGTAAGTGTTCATGGATAGGACTACTGATTTGAGTAACTGAAGTTTACCCCCATAAGAAAGAGCTCTATTGGTCCAAGATCCTAATTTTTTTGGATCTTTTTTATTAAAGGGAGACATTCACATAATCTAAGCAGCTTAGATGAGATAGGAATCACCAAGTAATGTAAAGAAGGAGCTTTAACTTTCATATCCATAGCTTGAGCTAAGACATTTTAGAGGTGAGAAGCACTCTAGGAGATTTACACATAAACCCGACATCTCCTTAAATTGATTAAGAGTTTTCATCAAAAGAGAGACTGATTGCACATTTGCTTTGCTTAAGAGAATAAGATCATCTGCAAAACATAAACTGGTTAGAGAAATTTCCTTACATTTAGAGTGATATCTGAATCTTGGTTTATTTGAAACATTATGTTTGAGCAGCTGAGAGAGGATTTCTATATAGATTAGGAATAAGTAGGGAGAGAGAGGATCTCCTTGCCTAAGACCTTTTTTCCCTTTATAAAGTCAAATAATTTTTATATATTATTATATTAGTTACGATTGATATTATGCTTGATTATAATAGATTATTTTGTAATTAGTTAGTCTCGAACCATTATAAATATGTACCAATACTCTCTAATAAATGCAATACAAAACTACTTTCTTCATAACAATATATTTTAAATAAATAATTAGTTGAAAATTTAATAATTCACAATTAATAAATTTAATTTAAATAATATTCATGAATTTTATAGTAGTAAGTGATTGACTTCATCTAATAATTTAAGCCCAATGTAGGAGAGGTAAGAGGCCATTAAGTAATTTAGAACCATCCTTTGTTTTCGAAGTATCTTTCCTGGAAACTACAAAATATACTGATCGTTATGTTGACTCAACTGAAAAAAGAAAAAAAAAATGACCTTGACATGATATATGCCATACCCACAGGATCGCAATTCCTGGTGGGTTCGTATTATAACAAAAATGAAATCTTTCAGACTTCTGATTTGCGGCGAGCAATCAGAAAAGGCAATAGTGTCAATGGTATCTTTCTCTCTCTCTCTCTCTCTCTCTCTTTTTGTGTTTTTTCTGGTTTGTTTGTCAAAAGAACATGCCACCATTGTGCTACTTCCTAAATTTATTGTAAACCTGTAGAAATTTGTATCGCAGAAGCAAACCACAAACGTGCATCTGTTTATGAGATATGGGCGCACTCGAAATCTGTTTTAGTCAAGCTTGTACGCTCTTTGGCTTTTGGTGTCTTCTTTAAAACTAGGGCTTTACTTTTCTCTTGGTTTTAAAATAGACTCGGGAAGCCAAAGTCATTCTTTAATGCGGGTGCTTTGCATGTCCCAGAAATCATATTTATATGGACTCTTGATTATCACTTCTTCTACTTTTCTCCTTAGTTACTGCTTGTCCTTTTCCGCGAAGCCCTTTGATTATTTGTCCTGAAAAAGATTTCGAGGCTAATAAACTACCGTGAACAGACATTTGAAGTTTCCGATTCAGTGTCATGGACGCTGCATAGTAGCTGACAAGTGACTTCTGTCCTATTCTTATTCTAACTGCTGAGCCTGAGGAATGCATTTCTAGGCACCTTCCACTCTTGTTTCTCACCTGCCAGCCATGATTACACATTATAAACCCAAACTTTTTTCTTTCCCTCGCCTACCAAAACAAATTCACAATGACGTGGAGAAAAAAGTTTTCTTTGAGCCAAAACTCACGTTTCCATTTATTTAGATAAGAAGAACAAGTACGTCTCTTGACGTTTACTGTGTAGTTGAATCGTGTCTTCACTTGATTTTTTTTTTTTTTGCATCAGAAGAAAAGTAGAACAACCAATTACATAAGATTGTGTGGGTGTCGAGATCCCGTCATATCTTCAAAGAGGATCGAAAGACACCTTAAAAGCGCATGTACAAAAGTGATAAACTTCAAATTAAAATTGACTGCAAAAGTTACAAATCAGTCGACACACTGATTATCTTTCCGATAAATATGACGCGACAAAACTGTCTAATTGCGACTGAGAAGCTCAGTGTTGCCGAACTTTGAGGACCCGCTGAACTCTAATCGGTTTTTAATTTAACAGTAATGTGTACATGGAGTTTTTCAGGATTACAAGGGCCTTGTGAACAGGCATAGATGAAATTCGGCTGTCATTTTGCCGACTAGAAAAGGTGCAAGTGGAGCTTATATTTTAAAAATTGGTTGTTAATTAAATCGATCATATAAAAGATTTAAGATTTAAAAAGTTTAATTAATATTATATTCTTAGTTAAAATTAAATAAAATTAAAGAAATTAAAATATAATTAAAAGATATTATCTTTATTTATCAAAAATTTAAACTTATTTTTAAAAATTATTAAATAATAATTAATTAATTAATTTTAACTTATAAAATTTATTAATTTACAAAAATCAGTCGATTAATTAATAAATTTATAAATTTTAATAAAAGTTGTTAAAATTAACATAAAAATTTAAAAATTATTTTAAAATTTTAATTAGTTTAATTTTTAATATTAAATTAATAGAATGGTTAAACCTTTTATCATTGAGTGTTGCTGCATTTTTTTGTCTTTCAACGTTGTTAGTTTAATTTGGATATGCCAAATAAACCTATTCATAATAACCAATCTCTTTTCTCAGAGATTCAGATCATTTCTTTTAGATTAGATAGTTGCTCGTAAAATAATACAAGCAGGTAATTTTTTCGCTTTTTTCAGGAAGTGCTTGGTTGATGAATTTGGAAAGAGGTTAATGGGTATAGAATAAAAAATGAGTGATTGGTTGTTGATTATAATTATAGGAGTAATGGTTTGATATCTCACTTTGGAGGAATCCTTCATACTCCCCATTTAGTAAAGGAATGAAACTCATTCCTTAGTAGAAACATTTTAAAATATTTTTAATATTAATTAATTAAATATAATCAAATAATTAAAATATAATTAATTACAATATAATTAATTAAAATAATAATATTAATTAATTAAGTACATTATAATTAATTACAATACAGTTAATTAAAATATAATTCATTCATTAATTAAAATATAATAATTAATTAATTAATTAAAATAATATAATTAATTAATTACTATAATTAGTTAAAATATAATTCATTCATTATTTAAAATTCTGTAATTAATTAATTAATTAATTAATTAAAATATCATTATTTATTAAAATATAACTAATTGAAATATAATTATTAATTAATTAATTAATTAATTAAAATATTATTATTAATCAAAATATAATTAATTACATTATTAATATTAATTACATTATTATCAATTAAAATATTATTATTAATTAAAATATAAATAATTAAAATATAATTATTCATTAATTAAAATATTGTTATTAATTAATTAAAATATAATTAATTAAAATATTGTTACAATATAATTAATTAAAATATTATAATTAATTAATTACATTATAATTAATTAAAAATTAATTAGTTATAATATAATTAATTGAAAATTAATTTATTCATTAATTAAAATATTTTAATTAATTAACTACTGATATTTTAATTAATTAATACATTGTAATTAATTAATTACATTATTTTTACAAACCAACCACTATCAATGATAATGGTAATCATTCCTTCCTCTTAACCAAGCATCATAATTATAATGATAATATCCATTATCATTTCTCACTACATTCATTCTCATTTCTATTATCATTCCATCATATAAATCAGGCGCCCCCTCACTGTTACTAATGACATGATGTCTTCTTCTTCTTTTTTATACAAAAGAGTATTAAACGATGCCTAAACAAATGGCCTTAGGGTTAAGACTCCAAACGCATCCTCAGAAAGGAGTACAAGGCATTCTGAAGAGGGATGAGTTAAAGAAGTAAATTTGGGTCTGTACAATTTCGCATTAGAAGTCAACTAATCAATGCAACGATTTCCTTCACGAAAGATATGGCAAACTCGAACCGTCCAGGATTGCGCCAGTAGGGCATAAATAGTCTATACCAAGGAAGAATTTGTGAGTGAGTACAAAATAGACGATGATAGGATGTTGATAACATCTAAAGAATCGACCTCAAGGTTCACTCGCCGGTATCCTACATTCCAAACTAGAGTCAATCCCGAATATACTCCCCATAATTCAGCTTCTAAAGACTAGCAAAGGCCTATATTGTGTACAAAATCTCCTACCCACCTATCGGTCCTGTTACTAATGACATGATGTCTTCTTTTTCGTCATGAATTGTCAACCTTGGCAGTCCGTGGTGTCTTGCTAATACTTGAAATTCTTACAGGATTTACCCGGAAGTAAGATTACATGGGAACTACGATTTGAGGATGAATGATGGTAGGGGCCACTCGTTGAACTTGTAACAACTCTATGAGTAAAATGAATTGAAATAAGCTGAAATCAATCAATCAATCCATCGATGAACCAACCCACCAACCCACCAAGCTTGTTAGCCACCATGAACCTAATCTTCACTCTAATGCTCTAATTTGATTCCACATGTTAGAATAGGGAAATGCGCTGTACATTTGAGAGAGAGAAAACAAAAAGCTTGAGAGATAGAACCAATGGTGTAAATAAAGTCACCGATGAGAAGATCTAGGTAGAGACAATGGAATAAAGGCACAATCTACTAGTTTCTAACATGTCCCCCAAAGCTAACAGAAAGTTGGGTCCAACTGGACAACTGTCCAACACAAATTCCTTTCCTATGTATTAATTTATGACTTGATTCACCTGAAAACATATGCTTTTGGGTATATAATATGACCTTTGCCTACTGTAAGAAGATATGCTCAGATCTTCTATTGACCCTTATTAGTATATATGCTTACATCATTGCCCACTGCTTTTATAGTTTTATTCCTTTGTTTAGCAACTACACTTCTTAATATTCTAATGCCATTACCAAAACATGGTCAGGATAGACAGATTTTATACTTTTCCTTATTTAATTTTGTGGGTGGATGGATAATAACGAGAAGCTTCATCTAAGTGCAGAATAATCACATTTCTACAGCACCCAACACTGTGTAAACATTATTTGTAGACCCTGTGGTGGATGGGAATGGGCACCCACAGTTTATATTAAATACATAACTTTTTGTACTATATAAATATAAACTTTGTGAATCCACTGACTAATTAGTTGGTTTAGTAAAATAATCTGAGATATGAATTTAAAGTACAGTGAAAGATATGTTGAAGAGAGCTGGCTCCTTCCTAACAGGTGATTACGTCCCTATCTTTCTTTGACTATTGTTGCCACACACTTAATATATATTTGTTGATCCTTTAATTCTTTAAGTATGCAATATCTGTTCTAAACATGTGATTAAGTGTTTATGGTTGGATTTTTTAAGCACTTAATGTTGCTTGCAAATCCTCATCAGTCAATAAATAATGCACACCGAATCCTGATCGATGGAGAAAGTTTGTAAGTGCATCTACTACAAAGTGTATTTGCATGAGATGGCTTCTCTGTTCTGACTTTCCTTTTCTTTTTCTAAATCTTTTTTATTGACATTCGGGTACCGGTTGTGCTGTTCCCATGATTATAAAACTAATCCTACTATAGATGCAATTCATAGCTGGAAACGGTAGAGCTTAATATAAAGGGAAGAAGCCAGATTACTGAACGGTACACTGGTGCTACTGGCCCAATCTTTTCTCACTTGAGGATACAGATGGAAAAGGAAGCCTCCAACATGCATTCTTCCACATTAGAAGCAGAAAATTGCCAGTCCGCTGACTCCAGTGTGCAGAAGCAGCTCAAATTATTCGGTTTCGTTCTCAATCCCCATAATGAGCGCTGCCAGAAAGTGCTTGTTGAAGGAGATGAAAGTGTGAATTCGTCTCTGACGATTTCATCTGATCATAAGGAGAAACCTGTTTTAAAGGAGAAGAAAAGTTGTTCAGGTGATCAAGCTGACGACAAGAAGTTTGAGTGCCAGTACTGTTTCAAGGAGTTTGCAAATTCACAGGCCTTGGGAGGTCATCAAAATGCTCACAAGAAAGAGAGACTGAAGAAAAAAAGATTGCAGCTTCAAGCCCGGAAAGCCAGCATAAGCTATTATCTGCAACCTTTCCAAAACAACGTCAGTTACAACTACAAAACCTCAACACCGTGGCTATATGATCCTTCCTGCTGTAACAATCCCGAGTTCAGTGTTTACGAGGAATCCCATATTAGTTTCAGTCCCTATGACCAAGAATGTTACCATCTTAATGCCTCTCAGGAACCAGCATGGTACGCTGTCCCAGTTCAAGTCCCTTTACAACAAGATACTTGTTTGCTCAACCTAACACCAACGGAAAGATCCGCCGAAAACAGGCCTGTTATCATGAAGTCTTCAGCTTTCTCTGCTTCCAAGCAAACCAGTAAGTCTTTGGATCTAGAGTTAGGCCTTAATTAGTTTACAAAACTCGTCAAGAACTGGGATGCAAATCTTTCCGTTGAAGGTAAATAACTCCATGCCTTCTCCAGGAATGTGGATTCTTTAAACTCTTGGCAAATTGGAAAACTTTAATACAGGAAATTTTATGATCCCTGAATTAGGAATCATATAGCAGGCATTAAGAAAGTTGGTTTGAGAACATGATCTTTTGTAGGATTCAATTTCTCTCAGGTTGTTAGCAGCTTGTCAAAGGAGTTCTAGCCTAATCTTGTCTCCTGACTGACACAATTTGCCCACATCAATGTCAGATGAACACATGTATATTGAACTCACTGTCGTGGCAAGTATTTCATTTGCAATGGTCATTTAGGTTTGGAACGTCGTTAAGCAAATTGTGGTTGGTTCCCAGAACTGATTCCTTAAAAGTTTTTGACAACGAGCCAAGATTCTCATGCATTTTGCTCTTAGTTATTATTCATCTGCGTCGGGATCAAAATTCTGAATCTTCCTTTAAACTAAGGAGTTGGATGACCGGGAAAAACATACAAATTATGCCCTAGATAACCGGGAAAAACATACAAATTGTGCCCACACATACATGATCTTTTCACTTTTTAAAACATCTTTTATGTGTTATATATCGTTGGAGGTTGGCAGGATTCAATCATAGCGACGTACCATATTACTGTTGGGATGAATTGTTTTGTAAAACCAGCTATGTTGAAGTTGGCTGAAGATCTTGCAATGTCAATCAAGTTGAAGAAGAAAAGAAGAGTGAAGATCAAGTTCAATCATCCTAGACTCATCAGAAAATTGAAGTTGATGATATTGGGCATAATTCAAGGCTGCATGGTTCAAGGAAATGAAGATCAAATTCAGATGAGAGAAATTCAATGGAAAGGGGAAGATGGAGGCAAGATGGAAGCAATAATAAAGAATTGAAAATGTGCAGATTTTGCATCAAGAAGGAAAAAAACAGAAGTGAAGATGCAGTGCAGGAGGAATAATTATGTTTTTTAACACTCTAAGGACCAAAAGGATGCAAAGGAATGAGAGAAATTCGTAATCCCCAGATTTGGCCAAAATTCAGAGATTAGGCGTGGGCACGCCTAAGGTTGGAATTTGGGCTCTGCAACAACAAACAAGCAATTTTTCCAGATCAAGTTTCAAGTTAGTTTAATCAACATAATCAGAGGTAATTGGAACTGAACAAGACATGTGTAGCTGGTCATTTTTGTAGCTGACAAGAAGATTTACAAAATCAGAATTTGTCTACAGGTTTTCTTGTTTTTATTAGCTCTTAGAGACATCAGTTTCTGTTATGCAAAAGTTAGTGCTTTTATGTTTTTCCAGATGAGGAAAGTTCTGTTAGACCATCAGTTCTTGTTTTTTACTTTTCAGTTATTAGAAAAAGTTGTATCAGATGTAGAGAGCTCATTATGAAGCTCATGTTTTTTACTTTTCCAGAGAGAGCTTATGAATGAAAAAAAACCAGAAAAGTCCAGATACGAACTTCAGTTTACATATTGTGTTTTTTGCTCTTTGATTTTTCCAGTAGCTGAACTTAGTAGTTTAGAAGAGCAGTAGATGTTTTGTTTTACTCTGCAAAAATCTGAAGCTAGTTTTGTATCTGAGTTGAAGTTAAAAAAACAGAAGTTGAGCTGTAGTAGTGATTGAAATACTCTGTTTTGTTGTTGAAAAATCTGAAGCAGGTTGAGTGTTTCTTGAGTTCGAAAATTTCAAACAATACACAAGTTTTTCTGGTTTTCAGTTTCAGCCCTTACTTTATCAAGTTTTAATTCCAGTCCATTTTCCTTATGTTGTCCGAGTAGCATTTAACTTCACAGAAGTTAAGTATTTTAAGGTAGAGTTGCTGAAACAAAATATAGATTTCAAAATTGTAAATCTGCAGTAGTTTTCATTTATTTCTAGCTGAGAGCCAAATCTTCACAAACGTACCAAATCCATACAAACACTTTAACTCATCTGTTGAGTTTTATTTTGCATATTGAGAGGAGCATTTCAGATTGTAAAATCAAACTATCAGCATTCATTCCTTGAAGCTGACGTGAACAGTAGAGCTACACTCCTACACTCATTTTTCGTTACACACAATACTAAACACCATACATTCCCTGACTTGAGAGAGGCTTGAGCTAGAATTTTGAAGGTGCATTACACATTCAGTTCACATAGTTAAGGAGACAGAAGTTGCAATCGTTGTCTGCTGAAGGCTTGCATGAACAGTACACCAAATGTTTGACACTTTGCTTCAACCAAACTGAAGGCTCAACAGGTTGTGGACTGAAGGCGATTTCTTCAATCAGTCAAGGAGGCCCCTAGCAAGAATTACCTGCTTTTTTTTTTTTTTTATCTGCTAGATTACGATCCATGACAAGACCATGTCATTGCATCGTTCATTTCTTGTATATGAAAGTTCATATCCGTTGGGGACGATGCTTTAATGGATCCATTTACATATTCAATTTTGTTCTTCGCGCATGGCACCACTCCTCCGTGTCCCATAATTATATCCATCCTTCGACCAGAACAATCCCTGGACCATCCTCAGTGATGGAAAACAAGGGGGTCTGAGTCATCATTTTTTTATGTTTATGTGATTTCTGGGCAACAGTTTATCAAGCCGCCAATAACGGTGCCCTGATACCATGAGAAAGAGATGAGTTGCTCGGATAATTTTATTTAGTCAATTACACAGCTCCATACAGACTAATAAAAAGCTATTCTAGGCATATGTGCAGCTATTAACAGAAAGAAAGAAATATAAAGATAACTCTGTAAACGGAAAATTTTTATCATCTTTTGAGTAGTAACACTGAAGATATTCCAAGTTGTCCCATCTACTACATGAAAACAGTAGCATATAATGGCCCAAAGGAGTGACTGCTTCAGATCAAATTTTTATTTTGATTAACCCTAGGGTTGGGAATACAATTAGGCCCTTGTTTTCCACTTGTGAGTTTACCTCCTTTTCAACTAAATATTAAATGACGAGTGTTTTATATGTCAAAGATGCACAAAATTCATTAATAATACCCATTAAACTATATATAATTTGACAAAAAAAGATTATGTTCCCTGTAATATTTTTATTGATACAAGAGTTAGTGGAAGTTTAATCATAATTTAATATATAATTTTATAAGTTTCAAGCTAGATATATCTTAGAAAAATCAACATAAGAGGTATCGCTATTTTGTATAGCGTTTATTTGCTATAATATTATTAACTTCTTGAAGAGAGACGTAATTATCTCATTTAAAGAATTTAAATCTATGTCAAGTAATTCATATGTAAATTTTTCTAGAAAACAAGAAGTAATGATGTAACTATATGCATAATAGTTTCAAACTTTCTAAATTAAAGAGTCTATTACACTTACGTACCTCACTACAACAAAGTACGGAAAAAGCTACGTTTTTCTTGTTACAATTTTAAAACCGTAGCTAAAGATCAATATTTGGTGACGATTTTTAAAATTGTCGGCCAAAGATTTACTTTTAGCAACGTTTTGAAAAATAGTTTTTAAAACGTTCACTTTTCATGACGATTTTCAAAATCATTACCAAATATCGACATTTAGCTATTATTTTAGAAAAATAGTCACTAAATCTTTTGGCTACGATTTTAAAAATCGTCGCTAAAAGTCAAGCAAAGAAATGAATTTAGCAACAAATTTGAAGAAACGTCACCAAATATTTGAACTTTGGCAACAATTTCTACAATCGTCACCAAACAATACATCAAAATAGGCAACTGACTATGTTTTTTGGGCTACATTTTATAATTCGTAGCTAAAAGTAATCCTTAAAATCGTCCCTAAAGGGTAGCCCTTTTGCGACTATTTCAAATTTCGTCACCAAAAGGTAAGCTTTTGGTTGTAAAAATACGTCCCTCAATAATTGTGTCATTATCCTCTATAGAAAAATGCAATTTCTACCCTCTCTTTTCCTAATCTCCTTCGACTGATCCCACTATATTGGTGCTCCCCTTTAATCTATAATTTTCTAACTTAAAATTTCTCTCCTTAGGAATCTTAATATAATTAAAGAAGTATTCTACT
Organism: Erythroxylum novogranatense; assembly: GCA_029891385.1. Classification (NCBI taxonomy): domain Eukaryota; kingdom Viridiplantae; phylum Streptophyta; class Magnoliopsida; order Malpighiales; family Erythroxylaceae; genus Erythroxylum; species Erythroxylum novogranatense. The sequence continues at coordinate 6,912,819 of CM057224.1, forward strand.
TCTTCTAATTAATCTAAAAATGCCCTTATATATAAATCTCTACTAAAGGACGTGATATTCAACTTTACTTTAGACTCTTACTCTCCTTTACCACCTCTTTGAAAAATAACTTTTTCCTTACTGCTAAAACAATTTCTATGATCTTATAATGTAGAATTTTGAATTTGAGGACATCTTATAGAGCCATCTTCCCTATCAATTTGATCCATAATTCTCTTATTATTATCTCCTCACAACAACACTTGCAATTGATCCTTTTTCTCTACTTGTTGTCATTCCATATTGCAATTTGACTCTCTTTGTTTTTCAATTGCTCTCCAAACGTAAAGTAACCCACAAACTTCATTTATGGTATTATTGGCCATTGTTAGGTGAACTAAGATTTAGGTTTCAAAAGCTCTTATACAACTTGAAGCAACACAAAAGCAATATACTCTAATCCAAAAATAAAAAACATAATAAATATAAGACTTGTATAAAACCTTAAAGAGATCAAATTATTAATAAAACAATGAAAACAAGTTCTGCCATTATATGACTATTTATAATGAAAATGACACCTTAAAATAACGTTTAGTCAAAATAAAACTCTAAAATATGTTTTTATTCTAAATGAAACTCTAAAAATTAATTTTATTTAAAATATAACTTTAAAATATGATGTTTATTTGAAACAGAATTGTAATAGCTTTGGATATGAATTCTTGGTCATTTTATACAGATTTGTGCATTTTAATGCCTAATCATCCAACATCCTATTGCAACATCCATCAATTCCACTAAATCTCCATCAACTAAAGTACCAATATGCTCAAACTCCACAATCTTTATCCCTCCAACCACTACTAAGTAACAAAATCCTCCCTTCTCTTTATCTTTATTTACCACCCCCATTATTCATTAATGTTACAAATACTTTTGAATGTAATTAAAACATCCCTAGAAACCTCTTTGCAACATAAAAATTTTGATCAATGTATAACTTCGTCCACCTAGTCAAACTTATCTTTATTGTTACATTATTGATAACTTGGAACCTCCACTTTAGTAAACTCAAGGTTCATAATCTTTTGCTTAATAAGAAAGTACTAATGTCTCATGCTTTGCACCTTAGTAGATACATCTTTCCAAGTCCATTATCAAAGATAAATAAGACCGCATAAATGTGTAAATAATTGATATAAAGTGTAATGACCTTATATTTCTTATCACGAGTTTTCATTTTAGCAACAACTAAAATGAATAACAGTTTTTCCTTTAGTTATGTCCATTTATTTCTGTTTATAAGCATCACTAAATGCCAACATCCAAAGTACCAATATCAGTAGTAAAATCCTAATAATCCTAAATTTAGTCTAGACTATATACTCAAAATCACACTTTTACACCTTAGGGTGTTCTAAAACCAATTCATATAAAAATAATGAAATTAAGCACCAAAAACAAAAAAAATTCTTATCTCAAGAGTAAAGAGAGGAAATTTTACTAGTATTATTTTATTCATATTTTAGTCTAATATTGAATGTATTTTGCTTATTTATTTGAATATTTTATTGATTTTGGTACTTAAGTTGTTAATATTTTGTTTCCAGGTATAACTTACTGACTTGGAGCAAAAAAGTACAAATTTAGAAAAGTTTGAAGTAATTTGGAGCTATTTTTACTAAGTTATAAAGTGCATAACAATGTACATGGTTACGTTGGAGAGTTTGGAGATGTATTTAGTGTTTCCTATGAAACTTGCCCATATTGGCTGGTAATGTGCCCATGTTGAATATTAAAAAGACTATTTTGATGATATATCTCCAAGTATATGCATGTCCTAGCTTTAGATAACATTTCACATTAATGTAAAGAACACAGATACCATCATGCCCATATGGGTGCTCTTGTATCTTGCTATATTTGAATTTTGAATTTAAAAAGATAATATTTGAGTTATATAAGAAAAAGAGGGGGTAAGGAAAATGATAAGGGAAACCCTAGGATGATAAAAAGGAAGATAATAATTGAGGAAACACTTTTGGTCGATTTTCATCAATTTAGAGTGGAGTTCTGAAGGTTTCATGGTTTTCAATCAAGTTATCCTTAATTTTCAGCTTTCCCTTTAGTTTTGATATTATGTTGGATATTATGATGAGCTAAACCCTTTGTCATACCTTGATTAAATGAACCTCGAGATGGATTTCGTAGTGCCTTTGTTTTAATTTAATTTATTCTTTAATTTCATTGAGATTCAATTATGTGATCTTATTTATTCTTGAATTAATATTGCAGGTATGTTGATTCATGTATGATTTCATACGACTGAGAATAAGAAAGTCATTTCATAAATAAATCTAGCATAATTGAAATGAGTTGCATGCAATCCTAGAGATAGGTCAACATATATATTTTATATTAGTGTCAAACGTAATAGTAAAATTCATAAATTATGTAATGTAAGAAAGAGATTTTAATTAATCAACCAAGGATTAGGAGTTAATAGTCTTGAGAAAGATATTGACATAATTAGGGATTTTTACAGTGTAATGAACTTAACAATAAATTGATTAATGGAATCATGATTGCATAAGAAGTCCTAAAGGGGAAATTGAATTCTAGGTACCATTTGTTTTATTGGATGATCTTTCACTCTTATTCTATTATAGATTCATGATTATGTTGTCATTTTTTAGTTTATTTTTATTTTAAATCTAAATTATCACCATCACCTTAGTTGTAGGTTAGATAATAGGAAAAGAATCATTAATAGTACTCATAATCTTCATAGGATCAACACTTGGTACTCTAAGTCTTATACTATGGAACAATAGGTACACTTGCTTTAGACAATTTGTAAGTTAAAAGAATTAAGTTATATACATCATATACGAGTGGCCACCAAGTTTTTGACATTGGTGGCTAAGGAATAGGATATTAGGAAAGCTTGATTGCTGTTAATCTAACCATTTATTTCTTTTACATTTATTTTATTTCTTTTCATTTTTTGATTTCATAATTAATATTTTTTTTCTTATTGCTTTTTTAAGAGCTGGATTTGTTTATAACCTAAAGCAATTTGGTGAAATTAGTCGAGGGAGATCCTGAAGTTGAAATGATAGCTTTTCAGAACCTTAGAACTAGGCTTAAACAAAAAGAAGAAGAGTTGAAGAAAGAATTTGAGAACTTAAAACTAGAAAACATGGTATAACAATAAAGGATCATGCCTAAGTATTTGATGCCTTCGCTAACTAGAAATAAGTCTAGTATCATCAAACAAACTATTACAGTTAACAAGTTCAAGATTAAATCAAATGTTCTATATATAGTGCAACAATTTGTTCAATTTAATGGATTGCAAGATGGGGATCCAAATGCTCACATCACCAATTTTATGGAGATTTATGATACTTTTAAGATAAACGAGGCCACTAATGATGTAATTAGATTAAGGTTGTTTCCTTTCTCTTTGAGGAACTAAACTAAGTAGTGGTTAAACTCTATTCTTTGAGGATCAATCACGATTTGGGATCATATAATTGAAAATTTTCTAATGAAGTACTTTCCACCAGCTAAAATGAAAAAGATAAGGAATGACATCTCTTCGTATACCCAAATTAAATTAGAGACTTTATATAATACATGGGAGATATTCAAGGATTTACTAAGAAGATACCTATATCATGATTTTCTTTATTTGGTTACAGGTTCAGAGATTCTATAATGGTCTAAATCCTTCAACCAGACAGATGATAACTGTCACAACTAAAGGATCCCTAAATAGAAAAATTACTTAAGTGGGTCAAGAGTTGATTGAAGAGACAGATATAAATAGTTATCAGTGGAACCTAATAAGGGATAAACTTAATAAGCTAGCTAGAGTTTATGATGTAGATGCAGTTATAACTTTGGCACTTCAGGGTGAAGCTCTTAATAAGAAGAATGGTAGATTATTAGTCGTGCAATAAACCACTCATATTATGTTGTGTTAGTTATATGGAAGAGTCATACAATCTAAGATTATTAAGTAATTAAGGTTAAAAAAATTAATTGAATATATTGACTATATAGGTAATGCTCCTTAACTGCAAAATAACCCATACAACTACATTTACAACTCAAGATGAAGGAACCATCTGAATTTTTCTTGGGGGAATCAAGGGCATGAAAAATATAACTCTCCACCTAGTTTTGAAAAACTCCGCCTAGCCTAAAAGATATCATGACTGAATTTATTCGAGCATCTGAAATTTGATTCCAAGCTACTAAAGCTTCACTTGGAGAATCAAATAGGACAAATTGCCAAGATAATTTATGAGAGACCTCAAGGAGGCCTACCTAGCAATACAGAGATAAACTTGAAAGAGCACATAAAAGAAGTCACACTTAAAAATGGGGAGGAGCTGATCATGGAAAAGAAAAAGGATCAAGAAGGAGATAAAGAAGACAAGCAACCTAAGTTGGTGAAGTGGTCCAAGCCTTATATACTATATCTAGCAAACCTAAAGAGAGATCACATGGACTAATAGTTTGGTAAGTTCCTAGAACTCATTAAAGAATTTCACATTAACTTTCATTTTTTAAGGCTCTTTCACATATAAAGTATGCCAAAAAATTTTAAGGAGATACTATCAAATAAAAGGAAGTTAGAGGAACTATCTGGTGACATTTAGCGAGGAGTGTTTGACTATCCTTTAGAACAAACTACTTAAGAAGTTCAAAGATCAGGGAATTCCATTATTCCATGTTTAATTAGTAGTTTATCACTTGAAAAAGCATTAGCTGACTTAGGGGCCAACATTAGCTATAAATTATGTAAGAGATTACGATTAGGAGAACCAAACCAACAAGGATGAACATATAGTTAGTTGATAGGTCATTCAAGTATCCTAGAGGCATCACAGAAGATGTGTTGGTTAAAGTTGATAAAATTCATTTTCTTGTGTGAATTTATCATATTATATGTGACGCAAAACCCCTAGAATCGACTCGATTAGGAACCCCTTGATCGATCAGATCAAAACCTCAACCTAAGAATTCAAAGTTGTCGGAAGATCCTTCGACGCCTTGACCCAAGATTAACAATGCAATTAGAAAATAAAATTCACAAAGATATCAAAAGAACACCACAAGCAATCTGACTAATCACTTGATAAGTTCTTAAAATCAGTTTGTAGAGAATTTCAGGATTGAATCCCTCACAAAGTAACCTAAAACTATTCTCCATGTAATCTAAATAGGGAGTGCATAACACCATCTTTTCAAGTCTCAAAAAGTGGGCCTAAAAACGAAAAGCCTAACTAGGAAAAATGAAAAGTCAATTAGCAATTCGTAACAATTTTCTAACAGAACATCCTTTAGCAAATCGAGCATATCTTGGGCTATAGACCTCCGATTAAGGAAAATCGTATACCGTTGGAAAGATAAGAAAAAATCTATAACTTTCATGCTAATTAGTTAGACTGAGTCGGCCTGAATCAATGTCATAATTTTGGCCCAAGTTAGAACGCGTGAATAGCATTATTGCCTTGATGTTATTATTTGTAACTTGATCTCCAAAGGTCTTTTCTTCATCAATCATGGTACATATAAGCCCACCAAAAGCTTCTCGAAGCCTCTTAGCATTAGCATGAGTAATCAGTCCTTTTGGCACGGTCAATGGGCCATCCGATAGTTAACTTGTTCTTCAACTCTCTTTTGAGCTCATATCATCCTCTCCTTCTTGAAAACGATTCGTTCTCAAATCTACAAAGGTAAAAGAAGATAAATCAGAAACATTAAACAAAGTGCTAATGCCACCATGCTCACCTCGGAGATCCAATTTATAGGCATTGCCATTTATCTTTTCGAGAACTTGAAATGGGCCATCGCCTCTTGGATGTAGCTTTGTCTTTCATTTATCAGGAAATCTTTCCTTGCGCATATGCACCCACACCCAATCTCTAGGTTCAAATGGAATAAACTTTCTTCCCTTATTAGCACTAGATGCATATTGTTTATTCTTTTTCTCAATGTGCCGACGGGTCTGTTCATGAATCTTGCTTACCAAATCTGCTTTCTTTTCACCATCTGCATCAAATAATTCACTAACAAGCAAAGGAAGTAAATCCATAACAGTTAGTGGGTTAAAACTATAAACAATTTCAAATGGTGAAAAACTTAGAGAAGAATGAACATTTCTATTGTATGCAAATTCAACAAGGGGCAAGCATTCTTCCCAAGTGCGCAAATTTTTACTAATCACAGCACACAATAAAGTACCAAGAGTACGATTGACAACCCCAGTTTTTCCATCCATTTGTGGATGACAAGTACTCAAGTACAACAATTTAGTTCCTAACTTTGCCCACATCACTTTCCAAAAAGAACTAAAAAATTTGGCATCTTTATCACTAATTATGGTCTTTGGAATTCCATGCAGTTGAACAACTTCCTTAAAGAACAAATATGAGATGCATCATTGGTTTTATGACAAGCAATGAAATGAGACATTTTAGAAAACCTGTCAACAACCACAAACATTGAATCTTTACCATGTGTAGAATTAGGCAAACCTAAAATGAAGTCCATAGAAGTGTATTCCCAAGTTACACTAGGTATAGGCAATGGTGTGTATAATCCATGAGGCATAACTTTAGATTTAGCTTGTTTACATTGAACACAATTTGCACAAACACGTTCTACATCCCTACGCATATGTGGCCAAAAGAAATGCTCATGCAAAATTTCCAATGTTTTTTATACATCGAAATGGCCCATTAAACCTCCGCTCTATGATACTCTCTAACGAATAATTCACGCAAAGAACAATTTGGCACATACAGAGTCTATTTTCCTTAAACAAAAACCCATCATGGCGATAAAACTTATTGAATGTAGTAGATTCACAAGCATCATACACATTTCTAAAATCAGTATCAGCAGTATACAAATCCTTGATATATTCAAATTCTAACAACTTACTACTCAGGGTAGAGATTAAAGCATACCTACGAGATAGTGCATCAACTACGATGCATCAACTACCACATTTTCTTTACCTCTCTTATATTGAATGACATATGGAAATGTCTCAATAAACTCAACCCATCTTGCATGCCTCCTATTCAACTTTCCTTTTCCTTTGAGATGCTTTAAGGACTCGTGGTTAGTGTGGATGACAAACTCCTTCGGCCACAAGTAATGTTGCCATGTTTTGAGGGCTCTCACTAAAGCATACAATTCTTTATCATAATTATAATAATTTAGAGTCACTCCATTCAACTTTTCATTAAAATATGCCAAAGGACGTTTCTCCTGCATCAACACAGCACCTATGCCTACTCTAGAGGCATCACATTCAATTTCAAAAATGTTACCAAAATCAGGCAAAGCAAGCAAAGAAGTGGAACACAATTTATCTTTCAGTAGCACGAATGTCTTTGCCTATTCAGGATCCCTCATAAATTTAACATTTTTCATAATGACCTTTGGAAGTGGTGCAGCTACAATGCTAAAGTGTGGAACAATTGCCTATAAAAACTGGCTAAACCATGAAAGCTTCATACTTCTGAAACAGATTTAGGTGTTGGCCACTCTTTAGTGGCTTTCACTTTATTCTCATCAACCTCAATGCCCTTAGCACTAACAATAAAACTAAGAAAATTAACCTTATCTATACAAAAACTGCACTTTTTAACATTTGCATACCACTTTTGTTCATACAAGACATCAAGTACATATTTCAAATCATGCATGTGTTCTTCTAAGCTCCTACTATATATTAAGATGTCATTAAAGTACACAACAACAAACTTATTAATGAATGCACGAAGTACATGTTTCATCAATCTCATAAAAGTGTTAGGTGCATTTGTCAAACCAAATGGCATTACCATCCACTCATACATTCCATGTTGAGTTTTAAATGTAGTTTTCCATTCATCACCTTGGGATATACGAATTTGGTGGTAACCTCCAATCAAATCGATTTTAGTGAAAATCACAGCACCATTCAATTGATCTAACATGTCATCTAACCTAGGCATAGGATGTCAATACTTTACCGTAATTTTATTGATTGCTCTACATTCCACGCATGTCCTCCAACTTACATCTTTCTTTGGCATTAGTATCACATGAGCAACACATGGACTCATACTCTCCCTGACATGGCCTTTAGCTATAAGCTCTTCCATTTGTCTTTATAATTCTTTAGTCTCTTTAGGGTTACTGCGATATGCTAGCCTATTAGGTAATGAAACTCCCGGCACCAATTCAATCTGAAGCTCAATCCCTCTGATGGGCTGCAAACCTTTTGGAAGTTCCTCTAAAAAAATATCACTATATTCCTACAAAAGAGATTTAGCAATAGAGGGCAAAGAATCATCAAGGTCAGCAGCACTAAAACAAGTTTCCTTGTACATCAACGTTACAAATGACTTTTTTCATAATAAGCATCTCTAAAATCCCTCCCTCTCACATACAAGCTCACTTTCTTATCTCTCTTGCACTTAGTGTTTCCTTTTCTTGTCTCACTCTCTCTAATTTTTAAATTCTCAATCTCACTCATTTTTCCCTTTTCCCCATTGTGTTTGTTCAGCTCAACTCTCTTTGCTTTTTCTGACTCCTCTCGTTGTCTAAGCTTTAGCTGATCTTCGTATACTGTTTTAGGAGACAATGGCTTGAGGGTGACAAGTCTTCCATCTTTAGAAAAATAATAAGTATTTAGATAATCATTACGTGAGATCTTATGGTCATACTTCCAAGGTCGACCTAAAAGTATGTGGCCTACTTGCATCGAGATCACATCACATAAAACTTGCACATCACATAAAACCTCATCAGAATACTTGCCAATAGTAAATGGCATTACCTACTTAGCCACTTTGACCTCGCCACAATCATTCAACCACTGTAGCTTGAACAGCTTCAGGTGTTTCAATAACGACAATCCAAGCTTTTCCACCAAATAAGTGCTAGCAGCATTGATACAACTACCTCCATCAATAACTATACTACATACCTTCCCACCTACATTGCATCTAGTAAAAAAAATATTTCCTCATTATTCTTCTGGAGTATCATACTTATTCTGCAAAATTAACTCTCATTGTCACTAGTAAGTCTCCATACTCTGAATATTCTACATCACTTGCATCTTCCAACGGTGGCATTTTTGGATCTGTTTCCTCTCCATCTATTTCAACAACCCCCATCATCTTTTATGATCATAACTCTCTTGTTAGGACATTGAGAAGCTATGTGGCCATACCCTTGACATCTAAAACACTTAGTTTTGTTGCTGCTAGCCACTGGAGTGGTTTCTTTGTTCTTTTAAAAAATTCTGCTCTTTTCTTTAAGAGTGTACTTTCCTTCCTTATATTTTGGCGTAAACATATCATCTTTGAATTTTGATGAATTCCTCTCTTCACTACTTCTCTTATAGCCTGACTTCCAAGGCAATCCACCACTATTACTGAATTGAGACTGTCTAGCTAATTTTTTGTAACTAAGTTGTTTCTTCACTTTCATGGCAACATTAATCATATCTTCAATCTTCATATAATGTTGTAGCTCAACTGTGTCGGCAATTTCTCTATTCATCCCACACAAGAATCTATCCATAGTAGCCTCTCGGTCTTCTACAACATCTGCCCTGATCATAGCCATTTCCATTTCTTTATGGTACTCTTCAACACTCTTAAACCCATGTTTTAAGTTTTAGAGTCTTTGATGCAGTTCCCTGTAATAACGACTAGGAGCAAATCTTGCTCTCATGATAGCCTTCATTTCATCCCTAGTTCAGATAGGTCTCTCCCTATTTCTTCTTTTGTTAGTTTGAATTTGATCCCACCAAACTATGACATAGTCTGTAAATTCTACAGCTGCTAATTTGACCTTCTTTTCTTCTGAATAGTGATGACAGTCAAATACAAGCTCCACCTTTCTTTCCCACTCCAAATATTGGTATGGATTACCTCGACCTTGAAAATAAGGAATCTTCATTTTTATACTGCTCAGGTTTCTATCAACTTCTTCCCTAGCTCTCGGTTCTCTTATAGGCATGTCACCTCTTCTTCAACCTCTTGTCGCATACTTCCTAGTTTGATATATATTCCACTATTCCATGTTTGTTGAAGTAAGTTGAAGTGGGAACGTTAAGTTAATGACATTAAATAATCGCTTCTTGGAAGGCAACCCAAACTTTTTTAATTTGGTAATTTTGTTTCAATTAGTTTTATTATAATTTTGTAGGTTTTAGTTTCTATAATTTAACTTATATCTATGTTAACTTTGTGGTTTAGTATAAATTTTTGTTTGGTTTATGATTATATGGGGGCATTTTTATCTTTTATACTTTAGGTATATGTTTTGATTAATAGGAGTGAAAGCAAGAGGAAAAATTAGCTAAGTCAAAAAGTAACAAAAATTAACACGCCCATGTTGATGGTAGTATAGAGCTACAAACTTATATCAATCAGAGACACATTATTTTCCACTCAAAGAAAATAGTCAACAAGTTATACTGACACACCAGTTTTGGTAACCATGTTGCTAAAAAATCACTATAAGCCATATACACACCTATTAACACACCCATGTTACTAGACCCAAGTAAGTTTTTGAGAAATAGTAAGAAACATGACCACCAATATGCCTGTATAGGTGATCATGTTAAATTATGTTCCATCTTCCTTTTTTTCTAAAAAGTTACAAAATGCTACATGGTCATTAACATGCTTATGTTAGTGATCATATTGATTTCAAAATTTTAAAATCTAGTGTCAACAAGATCATATTAAGTCTTAGCATGCCTGTGTTATTTATTGTCTTGTTTTGACACAAATTAGATACAGGATTATTTTTTGGACCTTGATACCCTCTATCATAACACTTTTGAGATACAAACCTATGCTTACTCGCCCATGTTATAGCCCAATATGTTTGTGTTATTTTAAAATGAACCTTAAATTACTTAACATAGGACAACTATATACTCATGTTGTCACTCATATCACGCAAAAAAAAAAATTTAATCACCCGTCACCACCCAAAACTATATCTTTCACTTTGTCTCTCACTTTTCTTTTCTAGGCTATAACTAATTTCTCTTGAAACTTCCTCAATTTAAGGTATTTTTAATGCTTTATTTCAATTGTTTTAGAGTTGTTGAATGGTTTTGGATGAATTAGGTGTGGGAATGCATATCTATGTGATTGGAAGGACAAATTTCGATATGATGGTTGTTCTGCACTAAGAACAAGGATATAGGGACTCTATATTTCATCTTTTGTGTCATTGTTGGAGTGATGGGTACATGTTTTTCAGTACAAATCCGTATGGAATTAGCACAACTCGACAACCAAATTTTTGGTTAGGGGGATTGATTGATATTCATGAACCATTTTGCATGTTGAATTCAAAATTTTTTAGGATTTGTGAGCTATTTTGCATATATTCTTGTGAATTTAAATCTCTAAGGTTGTTAACTACTTTTATATAAATTCAATTGTGAAATTGCTTATGTTTTGCATGCTTTACATTTTTATTAGGATTTTGTACTGTTTAATTTTTTGGGCCTATTTTATTTTATTTTATTAGGGTATTTAACTAAATTAGTTGTAATGTTCGTAATTAATTGATATTAAGGAAGTATTGTTGACTAAATTGGATATTATGGGGATAATGTCGTTATATTTGATAGTTATGGATTAATTTGTGGTTTATTGGATTTTTTATGTTTTTATTATTAATCTAGAACGAATTGATCATGAGATTATATTTGGTGTTTGTTTGTCAGGGCTTGATTAATATATATTATTCCCTTATTTTAGTAAATTTTGTTATTTTCATATTTTAGGGAATGATGACGAAAAGAGAAATCACACCAGTCCAAAGGTGAGAAAAGAGATACCAATAAAGAGATAGAGGAGTAAGGGTAGTTCACAACAACAACTCTGAGGATACACTATAGTTGATCTTTAGTCGTGAGTGGTTGTATGAGTTGATGATGTCCAAGGTGACGTAGCTAATATCCCATATAGTCAGATATGCACACACATTGATCGATAATATGATCAATGGGAAAGGAGACAACATTGGATTGGTGCGGAAGGCGGATATGTTTTTATCTCTACAATATGGTAGAGAAAGTCACTATCCTTAGGTTAGCTTTAGCCTAGTTCTTTAAGCATCAGGCATATGACATTAGAGTGGGAGTCATATATGTGGGTGATACATGATTAGGCTGGTCTAAGGCATAAGGCTAACGAAATGTTCACATGAAATAACACTGATTCAATATATGGTGCTTATCACTCTCGAGACCTTGGAGTGATGTGGATAGTTCAGAGGAGGCTAGGTTAGTAGGGACATGTTTAGATTCTAGTGGGAGCTGAGGATCCAACAGTTACAAATAGAGCATAAGGGGAACACCTTGATATACGATAGTAGTAAACCAAACATGATCCCCTACAATAGTCTATAATAGCACCCAAGTGTTAGGATAACTCCTCATATAGTGCAAGCACTCCTAGAGGTCATCTACACCTCCAAATCAGGACTAGTTAAATATAGCCCAGTTAGAGAGATACATGTACGCTAACTATAAGAGTGCAACGTACCATTTGAGAGGGAGAGTAGAATTTGGTGAAACACTTAGTATGGTTAGAGAAATATGATCGATAGATGGAGGAGGTGTTGGTACATATTGTTGGAGACTTAAAAGTTACAATACTAGCTCCAGCTGCTACATTGCTGTTATCTCCTCAGTAACTAGAAGCTCCAGCTACCACAGAGGTAGCACCCCATGAAACTCGAGACCCACATACTCCCATCACACCTACAGATCTCCAAACACAGGTAAATCGTAAGCAAAATGTTTGATAAACGTATTTTTGTTTATTTTTATTTTAAGTATTTTTCTATTTTATTTTGTCCTGATAGTTAGCAAAGGATTGCCACTACTGAACTACTATTACGTTGTTCATTCTTTTATTTGTCCATTGTTAATATACTAAACCATTATTTCTTTTCATAGATATAATTAAATTGTGTTTATTATATTTACCTTATATTGGATAATATTTTATTTTATTTGTAAAAGGATGATAATGGATGTAAATCACATCGGAAATACAAACATCTACATAATAAAATGGGGAAGTACTTGTTTACATTACCTTTTCTCTATATAGGGATTATCTAGTCTTTTATGTGACTTGCTGTATACATAGGGACAATACACATCTTTAAATGCGGGAAGGGGTATAGAGATTTTGGATTATGGGATTTCATTTTGATTCAAGAATATTTTAATTTTAATTTATTGATTTCTTTATAAGGATCTATAATTTGTTTATATCTTGAAACATTTTGAGTTGAAAATTATGGAATTAATTCAGAATATGAAAGGAAGAAAGCATGATTATATGGATTTTACTTATACATCATGAATGTATTTTTCAATTAACGATTAGGATTAAAGTGGATAGAATTTTCACATTTGTATTATGAGGTTCAAGTCTATAAGCATCTATTATCATTATATTATGCTCTATTTTATTTTATTGTATAAATATCATGTATAATTGGTTGATTTTAGATCTTGCTTTTATTATACATGTTGAGACCATTATTTTTAAATTAGAGGCCTTTAGATGAAAAAAGCATCGAGATTAAACCTTTGATTGAACCCTTTTATTTTATTTTACTTTACCTTATTTTTATCCCTTACGTGTAACCAATTTCGAGCTTTATCCTTTTCTTTGGATTATGTTAACTGTGTTATAAGTTGATAATCATTTTTATTAGCCTTATATTTATTTTTGCACCCTAAAGGAATGTATTTACTTAATTGTATAAGTAATTGATTTGTTGGATCCCGTTACCGGAACCCAACTACATACGCAGAACGGAAACCGAAGCACAAGGAAACGAAGGGAAGCGGAAATTTCGGATCGAAATTTCAAATCAGAAAACAAAGCACATCGAAATGTAAGCGGAAACGGAAATGTCGAATCGAAAACAAAATGCGGAAGCGAACAAATCCGAAAGTAGCGAAGCGGAAGCAAATACAAGCGGAAGCAAATACTAATCGAATCAAAGCGAGCAGATTGCAAAGCGAAAGCGAAATCAAAGAATACATCCGACATCCTAAACAATAATCAAAGAAAACTTATCGAATGAACATAATCGCGTTGGGAATCCTAAGCGTTCCAAAATCCGTTATGAATTTTTTTTCTTTTCTTATTCTCATTTCTTTTCTCGTTACTCAATCATATACCAATCATCTTAAATCCATACAGTCGTACATATTCTGATATAAATCCATATCAATCTCAAATTTCTCAAACTCTTATATACACTTATACATATCCAAAGTCTCACTTTTATCCAAATTTTTTACCAAAATTTAAAAAGATAACTACTGCCTTTATCCTAACCCAAAATTTCCTGCAAAGGCAAAATACACTTCTATAATCCTAATCGTAATATCGAACCATCGGACTCTCCGTCCGCATCCAAACACCAGTGAAACACAATCTTAATTCTAAACACTTCATAAATCCAATCCATAACTATCTCAACTCGAAATTTCAATCAATCCCAACCACATTCAAAATCCAATCTCATACATAAAGTATAATCATACTTATAACTCATTCCAACATAATACAATCTTATACATTTATCGCCACAAGCAAAACCATTCATATACAATCGAACTAAAATACACTTTACTAGCTTTCTAACTATCCATAAAGATCGATACAAACATTAAACTTTAAACATACTACGAACACGCATAAGTCGGACTATGATCATACTCGTCTTCCATCCGATCTCCTGCGTAAAAACACGGAGATTGGGGATGAAAGGGGTGAGCTCTAAGCTCGTGGATAATATATTTATAAACCGAACAATAGCGTTTAAAATTATTTTCTTTTAAACTTTTCAAAATTTCCCATTTAAGCATTTATCCAAATCTTATTTTCAAACTTTTCAAAACTTTCATAAACCTTCCGAAATTTCATGATTATAAATTCTTGTCTTATTTCTCAAAATCTCAAATCTTTTTCAAATCATGCATGACTTTAAATATGAATGCATCACATTATAACCAAATCAAAACACATAACACATCGAATTGGTTTGGTTCGCCCAAAACAGACGTACTACACATTTCGCATAAGCGGTTATATGCGGTACAAGTGAACAGACGTACTACACTTTCCGCATAACGGTCCAGTGTAATAGTGAAAGGAGTCCGTAATCGGATCTCCATTGCCTATTGCAGCAAAATGCGAAGGCTTAAACAGTAGAGACAACAATGACTCACAAACGGACTGACCAAACCCACTTAACACATAACGAAAAAGAATTCAGATTGCTCAAGGCACTTTTTGAAAATCTTGATTTTCACATTTTCAAATCTTATCATCATATCAGGTCATAAACGACACAAGCACGTATCCACATGAATTCACATAACAAATCTAATGCAATTCATATCATTACTTAAATCACATACTCATCACAATATATGCACCAATTCTTTAAATCATCCAATTCATAAATCACATAATTTGAAAGCCATGAAATTCACAAGTTTTGCATTTTCTAAAACTCATTTTACTTCTTTGAAATCATAATTTCAAACATTTACATCCTTTTCAAACATTTTTATCAATAATAATTTATCAAAATCAAATTTTGCTTTCTTTAATTTTCAAAATTCACATTTAGCTTATAATTCAATAAATAAATATAATACCCACCTCATATCCATACTAGCATCTTGTCCAATGCTTCAATTTGACTTTTGCTTCTCTCTCTTCCAATTTAACAAAACCTAAACCATAATCATCCAAATTCACATCATAAATAACATAATTCTCAAAATTAACTATCGGAAATTCATAATCATCATATTTCCAAGCTTTCTAAAACCAAAATTTCTAAAATGCCCAAATTCGAATTTGACCTAAACCTAATTAGTCAAATTCAAGATCATAATTCACCTAATTACTCAAATTAAACTTAGTAAACACCAATTCCATATAAATTCAAGCTATTTCAATCTCCAATTTTGAAAACCCCCAATTTTCAAAATTGGCCTAAACCAATACACCCAAATTAAATCTCATAAAACATAATTTCTTCAAAATTAAACTCACAATTCATCAATTCACATTAATTCCAAACTATTTAAATCCTCAATTTCAAAAATCCCCAAATCCTAAAATTGGCCTAAACCAATTTATCCAAATTCAATTCCATAAAATGCAAATTCTTCAACAATTGATTTCATATATCACTATCTATAACTCTATACCAAAATATCTCAAAATTCTTCATCATAAAATTTAGCCTAAACCTTAATCAATTTTCCATCCAAAATTAAACCCAGCCTAAAGCATATATATTTCAAAATTAACTTCATAAATCATAAACCCATCTTATATGCCATAATTCTAAACCGAAAATTAATCAAAATCTCAAAGTAGAAAAATTTCTCTTACCTCTTTCTCTTCCAAATTCGAATGTTTTTGGTTCCTTAGGAAGCTCTTATGCTCCTCTACCTTTTTCTCTCTTGGAACCATCCCAAAATCCTTAAGAAAACAAGTAGAAAAATCAAAAATAACTTTCTCTCTCATCTTTTCTCCATACGAAACTTTCACTCTCTTCTTATTTCTTCTTCTTTCTCTTCTTCTGTAATTTTCCAGACTATTCATCGTTTTTAATAGCTCAAAACGACAATCATTAATGAGTTTCATTAATTGATGGTCAAATGACCATTTTGCCCTCCATTCAAAACTTAAAATTACACTTACTTGCGGTTTGATTCGCACTATCGATTTGAAGGAATTTGTCAAAACTTCCTTCTTGAGAAATGTTCCTCTCACTCATACGAATCCAACGCCACCGACCGCGCTCAATTCCGAGCACTACATCAAAAGTTATGTGCTAAAGCAAAGGCGGGAAAATCCATATTCTAACACATTTCTTATGTACGATTATTTCAGTCCCAAAATTCACATTCTTAATCCCAGATTTAAAACTCGCTGTCTTCATAACAATTGTAGCCTTATGTCTCTAGTTTAATTCAAAACAAGAATCTCCTCATTTTGATTCCCAGATTAAAAGTTATGCTCAAATTACTCACAAGTGTTCCCAATCCAAAAATTAAACCCTAATCCGAACTTAAATTCAGAAATTAAAAGTCTTAGGGGCACAATTGACATTTCATGTCTTCATATGATTTGTAGCCCCTTGACTTATCTTTATTTCGCCTCAAGAATCGCTTCAATCGGATCTCTACAGATCCCGAATTTCACAAAACACTGAATCATGCTCGAAAATTTCCCGACTCACTTTGATTAAATTAATCACCATTAATTTAATCTCAAAAGTTCACAAATTTCTTATAAATGAAATTCATTGTCTTAGGAATCCAACGCAAAAGAATCAACTCAATCGGATGTCGGACGGAAAGATATAAGCAAAATAGTGAACAAAGGTCGGATTGGAGGAAATAAAGTCAAGAAAACCAAAGAATCAAACGGCGTCAGACGGGCAAGATCGCCCTAGCGACGCTGTCGCCCTGGTGACGCGGGCTAAACGCCAGCCGTCGCGAGGCGAAGCGTCGCCTAGCGATGCGAAATAAACGCCACCATCACTAGGCGATACGTCGCCTAGCGACGGGATGAATCAATTTCATTTTTTTTTTTGACATAAAAATCCAAAACTTCCAAAATTCATAACTCTTAATCCCAAACTCTAATTTTGACAAACTTAGTCTCTATAGAAAGCTTATGGAAGCTCTAAATCTTTCACGAAGGACATAAACATCAATTCGACTCTACGGAAGTCCATTTTTCCGGTCAAAGATACTATCCTCTATACAAACTTGTAAAATCATAACTTATTATTCCGAGATCGAAAAATTGCATACTTTATATCGAAATAAAGATCAAAACAAATCCTTCAATTCTCATGAAGAACATCAAAGCTCAAATAACCTCTAACTAGGTTAATTTCTCAGTCAAAGTTTTAACCATAATAAAAGTCAAACCCGATCAAACATAAACTTTGACTGATCATAACTTTCACTCCCGATATCGAAATATTGAAAACTTTATGTCCACAAAAAGCTCTCAACATAATCTACAAGTTTCATGTAGATCATTTTATCAAATTTTGTCTCAAACAAAAGTCAACTTTCAAATGCCAAAAAGGTCAACTATTTCACAATTTTTCATATTTTCATACTTTCTCTCTTTATTTCATGATCTTCAACTTAATTTCAATCAACTCATCCACTTGATCATAGTCAAATTGTCACTCAAGGTTCGGGGTCTAACATTTTCTCCCCCTCTTAAAAGAATTTCTTCCTCGAAATTCACACTTACTTAAACTCCAAGTAACTCATTCTTGCATAAATTTCTTTTTAAACAAAGATCATCAAGCACTTTCTTACTAATTTCTTTCCAAAACTCATAATCAGTCACTCTTTTATTTAATTTACTCATCACACATATTTTCAATCTCGTCACAATTTTCATTTCCTTAAATCATATACCACTCATATCATATCAACTTACTATATTCATAACTTACTGTTTCTACACTTCTGGACACAAGTCAATGGTCCAATTCGTAAGAAACCTTAGTATGATTCAATCATCGTTTAATCTGTCTCATTATGTCATCATTCTTTCATCTATATCAATTCATCACAATTTATCAAGAAATTCTAATCTTAAGTTCCTCAACACACTTCGAAAATCGGTCATATTCTTAACACCCAAATCAAACCAATCACTTGAATTCATCAAATAGTCATGCATATCAATTTTCAAATTCCTAAAGGCAATCATACTTCTTTCATCAAAATCAAATGATCACTTAGCACATTCTCACAAATTCACCCTTATCTTTACAAACTTGTATCAATTCCTTATTCATACTCATACGCCCAAGTAAGATCATATTACTGGGCTCTGATACCATAAATGTTGGATCCCGTTACCGAAACCCAACTACATACGCAGAACGGAAACCGAAGCACAAGGAAACGAAGGGAAGCGGAAATTTTGGATCGAAATTTCAAATCAGAAAACAAAGCACATCGTAAACAGAACGGAAAACGGAAATGTCGAATCGAAAACAAAATGCGGAAGCGAACAAATCCGAAAGTAGCGAAGCGGAAGCAAATACAAGCGGAAGCAAATACTAATCGAATCAAACGAACAGTTGCAAAGTTTAAACGAAATCAAAGGACACATCCGACATCCGAAACAATAATCAAAGAAAACTTATCGAATGAACATAATCGCGTTGGGAATCCTAAGACGTTCCAAAATCCGTTATGAATTTTTTTTTCTTTTCTTATTCTCATTTCTTTTCTCGTTACTCAATCATATACCAATCATCTTAAATCCATACAGTCGTACATATTTCGATATAAATCCATATCAATCTCAAATTCTCAAACTCTTATATACACTTATACATATCCAAAGTCTCACTTTTATCCAAATTTTTACCAAAATTTCGGCAAAGATAACGGCCGCCTTTATCCTAACCCAAAATTTCCTGCAAAGGCAAAATACACTTCTATAATCCCTAATCGAATATCGTAACCATCGGACTCTCCGTCCGCATCCAAACACCAAAGAAACACAATCTTAATTCTAAACACTTCATAAATCCAATCCATAACTATCTCAACTCGTAAATTTCAATCAATCCCAACCACATTCAAAATCCAATCTCATACATAAAGTATAATCATACTTATAACTCATTCAACATAATACAATCTTATACATTTATCGCCACAAGCAAAACCATTCATATACAATCGAACTAAAATACACTTTACTAGCTTTCTAACTATCCATAAAGATCGATACAAACATTAAACTTTAAACATACTACGAACACGCATAAGTCGGACTATGATCATACTCGTTTTCCATCCGATCTCCTGCGTAAAAACACGGAGATTGGGGATGAAAAGGGGTGAGCTCGGAAGCTCGTGGATAATATATTTATAAACCGAACAATAAGCGAAAATTATTTTCTTTTAAACTTTTCAAAATTTCCCATTTAAGCATTTATCCAAATCTTATTTTCAAACTTTTCAAAACTTTCATAAACCTTCCGAAATTTCATGATTATAAATTTATCGCCTTATTTCTCAAAATCTCAAATCTTTTTCAAATCATGCATGACTTTAAATATGAATGCATCACATTATAACCAAATCAAAACACATAACACATCGTAATTGGTTTGGTTCGCCTAAAACAGACGTATTACACATTTCCAAGATAGCGGTTATATGCAAAAAGTGAACAGACGTACTACACTTTCCCGCATAACGGTCCAGTGTAGCCGTGAAAGGAGTCCGTAATCGGATCTCCATTGCCTATTGCAGGCAGCCGGGCGAAGGCTTAAACAGGTAGAGACAGCGCTGACTCACAAACGGACCTGACCAAACCCACTTAACACATAACGAAAATGAAATTGATTGCTCAAGGCACTTTTTGAAAATCTTGATTTTTCACATTTTTCAAATCTTATCATCATATTGTGTCATAAACGACACAAGCACGTATCCACATGAATTCACATAACAAATCTAATGCAATTCATATCATTACTTAAATCACATACTCATCACAATATATGCACCAATTCTTTAAATCATCCAATTCATAAATCACATAATTTGAAAGCCATGAAATTCACAAGTTTTGCATTTTCTAAAACTCATTTTACTTCTTTGAAATCATAATTTCAAACATTTACATCCTTTTTCAAACATTTTTATCAATAATAATTTATCAAAAATCAAATTTTGCTTTCTTTAATTTTCAAAAATTCACATTTAGCTTATAATTCAATAAATAAATATAATACCCACCTCATATCCATACTAGCATCTTGTCCAATGCTTCAATTTGACTTTTGCTTCTCTCTCTCTTCCAATTTAACAAAACCTAAACCATAATCATCCAAATTCACATCATAAATAACATAATTCTCAAAATTAACTATCGGAAATTCATAATCATCATATTTCCAAGCTTTCTAAAACCAAAATTTCTAAAATGCCCAAATTCTGAATTTGACCTAAACCGAATTAGTCAAATTCAGTATCATAATTCACCTAATTACTCAAATTAAACTTAGTAAACACCAATTCCATATAAATTCAAGCTATTTCAATCTCCAATTTTGAAAACCCCCAATTTTCAAAATTGGCCTAAACCAATACACCCAAATTAAATCTCATAAAACATAATTTCTTCAAAATTAAACTCACAATTCATCAATTCACATTAATTCCAAACTATTTAAATCCTCAATTTCAAAAATCCCCAAATCCTAAAATTGGCCTAAACCAATTTATCCAAATTCAATTCCATAAAATGCAAATTCTTCAACAATTGATTTCATATATCACTATCTATAACTCTATACCAAAATATCTCAAAATTCTTCATCATAAAATTTAGCCTAAACCTTAATCAATTTTCCATCCAAAATTAAACCCAGCCTAAAGCATATATATTTCAAAATTAACTTCATAAATCATAAACCCATCTTATATGCCATAATTCTAAACCGAAAATTAATCAAAATCTCAAAGTAGAAAATTTCTCTTACCTCTTTCTCTTCCAAATTGAATGTTTTGGTTCCTTAGGAAGCTCTTATGCTCCTCTACCTTTTCTCTCTTGGAACCATCCCAAAATCCTTAAGAAAACAAGTAGAAAAATCAAAATAACTTTCTCTCATCTTTTCTCCATACGAAACTTTCACTCTCTTCTTATTTCTTCTTCTTTCTCTTCTTCTGTAATTTTCCAGACTATTCATCGTTTTTAATAGCTCAAAACGACAATCATTAATGAGTTTCATTAATTGATGGTCAAATGACCATTTTGCCCTCCATTCAAAACTTAAAATTACACTTACTTGCGGTTTGATTCGCACTATCGATTTGAAGGAATTTGTCAAAACTTCCTTCTAGAGAAATGTTCCTCTCACTCATACGAATCCAACGCCACCGACCGCGCTCAATTCCGAGCACTACATCAAAAGTTATGTGCGAAACAGTGCGGGAAAATCCATATTCTAACACATTTCTTATGTACGATTATTTCAGTCCCAAAATTCACATTCTTAATCCCAGATTTAAAACTCTCTGTCTTCATAACAATTGTAGCCTTATGTCTCTAGTTTAATTCAAAACAAGAATCTCCTCATTTCGATTCCCAGATTAAAAGTTATGCTCAAATTACTCACAAGTGTTCCCAATCCAAAAATTAAACCCTAATCCGAACTTAAATTCAGAAATTAAAAGTCTTAGGGGCACAATTGACATTTCATGTCTTCATATGATTTGTAGCCCCTTGACTTATCTTTATTTCGCCTCAAGAATCGCTTCAATCGGATCTCTACAGATCCCGAATTTCACAAAACACTGAATCATGCTCGGAAAATTTCCCGACTCACTTTGATTAAATTAATCACCATTAATTTAATCTCAAAAGTTCACAAATTTCTTATAAAATGAAATTCATTGTCTTAGGAATCCAACGCAAAAGAATCAACTCAATCGGATGTCGGACGGAAAGATATAAGCAAAATAGTGAACAAAGGTCGGATTAGAGGAAATAAAGTCAAGAAAACCAAAGAATCAAAACGGCGTCAGACGGGCAAGATCGCCCTAGCGACGCTGTCGCCTCGGTGACGCGGGCTAAACGCCAGCCGTCATGAGGCGATCGTCGCCCTAGCGATGCGAGCGAAACGCTCACCATCACTAGGGCGATACGTCGCCCTAGCGACGGGGATGAATCAATTTCATTTTTTTTTTTTTGACATAAAAAATCCAAAACTTCCAAAATTCATAACTCTTACTCCCAAACTCTAATTTTGACAAACTTAGTCTCTATAGAAAGCTTATGGAAGCTCTAAATCTTTCACGAAGGACATAAACATCAATTAGACTCCTACGGAAGTCCATTTTCGGTCAAAGATACTATCCTCTATACAAACTTGTAAAAATCATAACTTATTATTCGAGATCGAAAAATTGCATACTTTATATCGAAATAAAGATCAAAACAAATCCTTCAATTCTCATGAAGAACATCAAAGCTCAAATAACCTCTAACTAGGTTAATTTCTCAGTCAAAGTTTTAACCATAATAAAAGTCAAACCCGATCAAACATAAACTTTGACTGATCATAACTTTCACTCCCAATATCGAAATATTGAAAACTTTATGTCCACAAAAAGCTCTCAACATAATCTACAAGTTTCATGTAGATCATTTTATCAAATTTTGCCTCAAACAAAAGTCAACTTTCAAATGCCAAAAAGGTTAACTATTTCACAATTTTTCATATTTTCATACTTTCTCTCTTTATTTCATGATCTTCAACTTAATTTCAATCAACTCATCCACTTGATCATAGTCAAATTGTCACTCAAGGTTCGGGTCCAACATGATTTGATTAAGAAGTTTCAAGAATGAGGAAAGGTGTCAGCTTGTATATTTGAAGTAATGTCTTCTTATGTGTTACTTATCCATATTTTGTATATTCTACTTATAAGTTCAAAAAATAATGAATCAAAAAAATTGTTTAAAAGTGTCAAAATTATAAGTAGGAGAAATATAAGATATATGATGTGTTTTTCACCTTACTTACATTCTACATGGAGATTTAAGTTTAGTTAAATCAAACTTTTGTATGATCTTGTTTATGCAATTTCCTTTATGTTGAGTAACCCAAAATTTATCTTTCACCATACTTTACCTAAACATCATTACACCTTAGTTGAAAGATGTTTTGATTTTTTCCTTTAATTTATTTTATAGTGGTGGAGATATGATATGAATCAATTCGATATATTGATTTGACAGTTTCACTGATGATCACCCTAAAGACTAGTGAATTAAATGAATCTTTTGTGTAAGGTTACTAAATTTTGTGGCACTTCATTTCAGAAGGGTTATCAAAATATCATTTATAGATTTGCCTTGTGAAAATTTTATTATATGATTATTTTATTCTAATTGTATTTTGATTTAATTTTTAAAGCATGACATTTGAAGTGTGAATAGATAGGTTGAGATGAAGAAGAGGGGGATATTGAATTGGAATTATCATTTCCTTAAGGATAAGCAGATACTTAAGTGTAGAGAAGATGATAAGTAGTATTATAGCCATATTTTTAGTTCTCGTATCTATGGATTTTGTTTGTTTATTAGATTAATTTTTATTATTTTGTACTAAGTTGTACATATTTTATTTTTGGGTCTAATGTAGAGAGCAAGTTGGAGTTGTTTTCATTAAGTTATGGAGTAAATAATAATGTGTAACATCCCGCTACTGTTATCAAGGATATTATGGTAATATTGGGTCAGACTGATAGGTTTCATTGCATTCACTGATTAAGCATGCTACTGGCCTCTAATTATAGAGGAACTGGTTTCTTGCATATGCATATATTCATAGGTACATGCATTCATGATTTTTCGACATTTTTAATTATAATTATGAATTGATTGGATTGTGAACTGGAGAATGACTGAACTGACTGAAATATGATCAATCGAGAAATTAGGAGTAATTGAGCTCGAATGATTAATTTAGAATAGTTTAAGAGTGATTGACAATTGATAGTGGCTTATAGGAAATTTTTCGAATTGGGCAAAAATGCGGACCGTAAATTTTCGAAAGGATTGACCGATTGATTTGTATAAGATTGAAAGAATTGTCCAATGACAATGGAAAAATTAGGGTTATACTGCTAGGAAATAAATATGTTGAGCCATTGAAACTTTGAGACTGAAATTTGGGTGAGTTGGAGACCTTTGTCTATAAATAGCTAAGTTTGAATGTGGGAAATTACCGAGGCATTTCTTCTTCTCTCCACGGTGATCTTCGATCTCTTCCATTGGTGAGGATTCTTGATCTTTCTATGGTTTCTTCTCATTATGCTAGCCTAACTGGTTTATTGTGATTGATGAAGGTTGAGAAGGATTTGGAGTGGGTTATCGTTGAGTTTGAAAGATTTTAGGGTTACGGTGATTTTTGAGAAATTTGTTGATTGATCTTCGATTGGTAAGTTTTAATGGCTTTAATGTTGTTATTACTGGTTGTTTGAGTATTAATGGCATTTATTGGGTTAGATTGAGTAGTTAGGGTGTTAAATGTTGAGTTTAAATAGCATAAATGGCGGAAAATCGGATCGGAGAAGACGAAGTCGCCGCACGTCATGACGTCTGCGCAGTGGCCTCGCCGCGACGAGCAATTGCATGCTCGCCGCGACGAGCGAACCCAGGCGCCGCAGCGAGCGGATGATTATCGCGCCGCGTCGAGGCGAAAGTGAACGTCGCGGCGAGCGACCCGCATACGAAGCGACGAGAGTCGCAAGGTCGAGGCGAAGGGGCTTTTCTGATTGGATTGAGTTTAGTCTATTGGGTATAACTTATGGTATAGACCTCCGATTGAGGTGATTCTCGATTTGTTTATGATCTAGAGAAAGAGGACTACAATTGAGGATAATTATGAGAGTTAGAATTTAATTTAAGTGGTATTGATTTATCGAGATTAAGGTCAATTATGGTTCATAGTGCGACCTGAATATTGAATTGAGACAATTGGAGTTTTAACTGGGATTTTCAATAGAGGTTTTGACCTAATGGTTATGGAATTGCTATAGGAAGCGTTATAGAAATATTGAATTGAGAAAATTGAACTGAATTTTAGGATTGGATCAATTATTGTCGATCAATTGAGCGAAGAGTTAGAATGGGGCACCAGAGTTCAAAATTGGGTTTTAGCGCCGGGGAAAATCGTGAACATGCATTGTACATAATTTCACTGAGACATATGCATTACTGAATCGTTTTATTGAGCACCTAGTAATGGGACTGTATTATCTTTGTTATAGAGGCGCGTTGGATCGTCATTCCACGGACATTGCTGGAACTTCGGCGAGAGTTTCGGAGATTCTGGTGAGTAACCTAGTTGGTTTCTCAAATTCCTAACTGCTTAAATGCTCAATGTGAATTACTTGCCACCGTGAAATTGCATGATTCTTGAAATGTACATGATCGAATGACATGTTTCTCTTGTATGGGATTGGACCATCGTATTGGATTGGATTATTGATGATCTTGAGGAATGTAATATCGGGCTTTTATAGCCGTACATCGTAGATCTTGAACACGAATCGATATCAATTGGGCTTTTATAGCCGCATAATCGTAGATTCTCGAACACCGAATTACTAAACACTGCATTGCATGCATAATTGCATGATCAGATAATGGAATGTGACCCAAGTTGCTATTATCACTGAAAAGAGCCTCGAGCTCGAACACTGTACTGACCGGGCCTCGAGCTCGAGGGGAGAAATCCTTGACGCGTTCCCCACTGAATACTGACTGAGCACTTGGGCAAAATACTGAATAACTGGAAAAGAGTCTCATATGCATTGTAGACACATGACTGATTGAATTGCAAATTGTTACATGCTACTGTGAACTGTTGCATGATACTGTAAAGTGTGATATGATACTGTAAATGGTTATATGTTAGTGTAAATTGTTATTTGATACTGTAATACTGTTAATTGAATATTACTGTGTCGTGCTGTATGCAATTTGCGTAATGCATGATTTGAGTGAACCATCGATGATGGTTTCTCACTGAGTTCGCAAACTCACCCAAAATTGCATCGTATTTTTCAGGTTTGTTAGAGTAGATTCCTAGCTCCGGAGATAGTCTTTTCCTGCCGTGCGAGCGTGCTGGCAAGAGAAGCGATGGCACACAGGTCGGTCAGCTGGGTTGAATTTTTGAGGATGACTTAGGATAGATGCTTATATCAGTTTCCTTTTTGGTTTTGTTTAGGGGACTGATAGTCTTGTCTATTCTACTATTGGATGACTGTACCAGATGATTATTTTGGATTTTAAAAGTTACTGATTTCTAATATTTGGTTTTATTTATTGCGATGCCATGTGGATTATTAGTGGAATTTTCTGGTAGTGCACCTTTATCGGGATACGTGTCGGGCGACCTTGAGCGCCCCGACGTGTACCTACGGTGAGGGGGGCTTCATTAAAGTGGTATCGAGCATAGTTTGGCATCTTTGGGCATAGTGTACTTTAGGTGGAATCACTGTAAGAATAGCATAACTGATTGAAATTTTCTTGTCTGTTTTAGGTCATCCATCCTTGGAGATCGAGTTGAGTTACCAGCTGACCTGGAATCGGTAGGAGCTAGTAGGGAGTCTCCTACGCCTCATTCAGAGGAGTTGCCTCCTCGAGTTTCGTGAGACGCGAACGGAGATATGATCAATGCGTAAGGCGGTGATTGACTTCTATGCAAAGACCGACCCTACAGAGGCTGAGGGATGACTAGAGAGGACTGAGAGAGTCCTCGATCAGATAGACTGTGACCCGGATGAGCGTTTTGACTACGCGGTTTCTCTGGTACAGGATCCTGCATATCAGTGGTGGAAGAATGTCCCGGGCAGTACCACCAAGCCTTGTACACTGACATGAGATGATTTTCTGAGGGCCTTCAAGGACAATTTCATGCCCAAGATCTATCTGGAAATGAAGTTACAGGAGTTCTTAGAGTCGAGACAGGCGATTGACCGTGGCCGACTATGAGGTTGATTCAACGAGTTAGTGGTCTATGCTTCTTCATTGGTGGCTAATGAGGGTGATAGGTGTCGGCGTTCGAGGGCGGACTCAATCTGGAGATCCGCACCTATTGGCGTGTCGATATGGGTAATTTTATTGGTGAGAAATTTGCAATAAATGAGGATAAGCATTCATCGAGACGTGTGACCTGAGACCGATCATAGGACCAGCATAAGAGATCCGATGTGACGAGGCGATCTTGGAAGAGGGTTCAACAATGACGAGTAGGCCCTTCCGATCTGCAGGAGGGGCTGACAGATCGGTCATGGGCAGAGGGGCGATTTTTGCAGATTGTTAGTGGTGGTGGCGGTGCGAGTTTGAGGCGATCTGCTCCTTTATGTGAGCATTGTGGCAAGAGACACGATGGAGAGTGTCGATGGCTATCTGAGCTGCTGAGGTGTGGTTCGATGGACCACCTAGTGAGGAAGCGCTCGAGACTTTGGGAGCCCAGCCTACTATGATTGAAAGATCAAAAGAATACCACGGTCGGTAGAGCCGTGGAGGTGGATCAGATGGAGAGGTCGAGGTCGGCGAAGGGTCCGCATGAGATGAGGGTCGAGAGAGCAGCAGTGACGGCGATCTCGAGCCGTGGTCTATGCCATGACTCGGCAGGAGGCCCAGATTCCCGGATGTTGTTGCGGGTATGCTTCTTATTTTCGGTTTTGAAGCATACGCATTGTTGGATCTGGATCCACTCATTCTTTCATTGCACCGCATTTAGCATGTAGATCGCATGGGGATAGGCAGAGGTTACAGATATGGGTTAGAGGTGAGTACACCTCCAGTAGTCGATCAGATTGGGAGAGGTGCGTATGGGGTCGAGGTTCGGATCGATCGGCGATTTTGAGTGTCGATCGATCGTTTGCTCTCGAGAGA
The DNA here is from genome assembly GCA_029891385.1 of Erythroxylum novogranatense. Classification (NCBI taxonomy): domain Eukaryota; kingdom Viridiplantae; phylum Streptophyta; class Magnoliopsida; order Malpighiales; family Erythroxylaceae; genus Erythroxylum; species Erythroxylum novogranatense. The sequence continues at coordinate 6,941,399 of CM057224.1, forward strand.
TTGACGTGATATTGGGGATGGACCGTTGATCGCAGATAGGTCATCATGGACCGTTATACCAAGGAGGTCGATTGAGTCTCTGGTCGCCCAGTACGTGTTTCGAGGAGTTAGTCGAGCAATGCTAGCGAGGATGATATCCTTCGAGTGCCCCGAGATTGATGCAGGAGGTTGTGAGGCCTATTTGGCTCACGAGTGGATTCCAGTCGGCGAGATTGCGGGATGTTCACGTAGTCGAGGATTTCTGATGTGTTTCGAGGAGTTCTGGGATTACCGCCAGAGCGGGAGATAGAATTTGAGATTGATCTCGTTCAGACAGCCCCTATATCGATCCCTCCAGATAGGATGGCACCGTGGAACCGAGAGAGCTTAAGGCTCGATTCAGGAGCTACTTGGATAAGGGTTCACTAGACCGAGTGCTTCACCATACAGAAGTTCGCATCGTTTGTGAGGAAGAAGGACGGACACCGAGGCGTGCATCGATTATAGGCAGTTGAATCGGATGACAGTGAAGAATAAGTATCCACTGCCTAGGATTGACGATCTATTTGATCAGTTGTAGGGAGCTCAGGTGTTCACAAAGTTGGACCTGAGATCAGGTTATTACCAGTTGAGGATTGCAGAGGCCGATGTGCCTAAGAGTGCTTTCAGGAGCAGGTATGGGCATTTCGAGTTCCTAGTGATGCCGTTTGGGTTGACTAATGCCCCGGCAGCCTTCATGGCTTTGATGAATAGAGTATTTCAGCCCTACTTGGATCGATTCGTCATAGTGTTTATTGATGATATACTGGTTTACTCGAGGAGTAGACAGGAGCACGCTGAGCACCTGAGGATTGTTCTGCAGGTCATGAGGGAGAGACAGTTGTTCGCCAAATTCACTAAATGTGAATTCTGGCTTGATGAGATTGTGTTTCTGGGGCACGTGGTGTCTGGTGAGGGTATCCAGGTGGACCCTCACAAGATAGAGGCAGTTATGAGTTTGGAGATTCCGAGGAGTGTACCAGAGTTGCGGAGTTTCCTAGGATTGGTCGGATATTACTGGAGGTTCGTCGAGGGGTTTTCGTTGATCTCCGCCCCTTCGACGAAGCTATTCAGGAAGAATGTACCGTTCAGATGGTCTGAGGAGTGCCAGGAGAGCTTTGAGGAGCTGAAATATCGGTTGACTTGTTGGACCCCGAACCTTGAGTGACAATTTGACTATGATCAAGTGGATGAGTTGATTGAAAATTAAGTTGAAGATCATGAAATAAAGAGAGAAAGTATGAAAATATGAAAAATTGTGTAATAGTTGACTTTCTGGCCTTTGAAGGTTGACTTTTGATTGAGGCAAAATTTGATAAAATGGTCTTCTGGAAACTTGTAGGTTATGTTAAGAGATTTTTGTGGACATAAAGTTTGTAATTTTTCGATATCGGGAGTGAAAGTTATGATCAGTCAAAGTTTATGTTTGATCGGGTTTGACTTTTATATTGGTTGGAACTTTGACTGAGAAATTAACCTAGTTAGAGGTTAATTGAGCTTTGATGTCCTTCATGAAAATTGAAGGATTTGTTTTGATCTTTATTTCGATCTAAAGTATGCAATTTTTTGATCTCGGAATATTAAGTTATGATTTTTACAAGTTTGTATAGAGGATAGTATCTTTGACCGGAAAATGGACTCCCGTAGGAGTCGAATTGAGTTTTATGTTCTTCTTGGAAGATTTAGAGCTTTCTTTAAGCTTTCTATAGAGACTAAGTTTGTCAAAATCGGAGTTCGGGATTAAAAGTTATGAATTTTGGAAGTTTAGAGGAAAAAAAAAAAAAAAAGAGAAAAGTTTTAGCGCCCTCGCTAGGCGACGGCTCGCCTAGCGGCGGGAGCCCGTATCGCCATAGTAGGCGACGCCGCCTAGCGAGGCGGGCGTCTGTCGCCTCTCTGAAGTGTGGCGCCTCGCTAGGCGACGCCCGCCTAGCGAGGCGGGGCTTCCGCCTCGCCAGAGCGACGCCCGCCTAGCGAAGCGAGGCGTCTCTCCTCATGACGGCGTCTCGCCCTCATGAGTTAGGCGCCTCCACGCCTGCTTTGCTTCTTAAATTTTGATTTCTTTGTTTTAATCCGACCTTTGCTCACTATTTTGCCTATATCTTTCCATCCGACATCCGATTGAGTTGATTCTTTTGCGTTGGATTCCTAAGACAATGAATTTCATTTTATAAGAAATTGTGAACTTTTGAGATTAAATTAATAGTGATTAATTTAATCAAAGTGAGTCGGGAAATTTTTCGAGCATGATTCAGTGTTTTGTGAAATTCGGGATCTGTAGAGATCCGATTGAAGCGATTCTTGAGGGGAAATAAAGATAAGACAAGGGGCTACAAATCATATGAAGACATGAAATGTCAATTTTGCCCTTAGGACTGTTAATTTTTGAATTTAAGTTCGGATTAGGGTTTAATTTTTGGATTGGGAACACCTGTGAGTAATTTGAGTATAACTTTTGATCTGGGAATTGAAATGAGACGATTCTTGTTTTGAATTAAACTAGAGACATAAGGCTACAATTGTTATGAAGACATCGAGTTTCAATTCCGGGATTAAGAATGTGAATTTTTGGACGGAAATAATCGTTCATGGAAAATGTGTTAGAATATGAATATTCCCGAACTGTTTTGCACATAACTTTTGATGTAGTGCTCGGAATTGAGCGCAGTCAGTGGCGTTGGATTCGTATGAGTGAGAGGAACATTTCTTGAGAAGGAAGTTTGGACAAATTCCTTCAAATTGATAGTGCGAATCAACCCGCAAATGAGCATGACATAAAGTAATAATGTAAGGGTAAAATGGTCAATTAACCATCATTAAATGAAACACAGATGGTGATGTCGTTTTGGCTTAGTAAAAGCCACGAAAGTGGCTGGAAATTTCCAGAGAAAAGGAGAAGAGAAATAAGAAGAAAGAAGAAGAATGGAGAAGAGTTCGTATGGAGAAAGAAGAGGGAGAAGTTTAGTTTTAATTTTTCTACTTAATTCTTCAAGCTTTTGGGATTTTTCCAAGAAGGAAAAGAGTGGAGAATGAAGAGAGCTTCTTCATGAGCCAAGAAAATTCGAATTTGGAGGAGAAAAGAGGTAAGAGAAATTGTTCTACTTTGAGATTTTGATTAATTTTCGGTTTAGAATTATGACATATGAGATGGGTTTATGGATTGTGGAATTAATTTTGATGTATATGCTTTAGGTTGGGTTTAATTTTGGATGAAAAATTGATTAAGGTTTAGGCTTAATTTTATGATTGAGAATTTTGAGATATTTTGGTGTAGAATTATAGGAAATATGATGAATTGACGATATATGAAATCAATTTTGAAGAACTTGTATTTTGTGGTATTGAATTTGGATAAATTGGTTTAGGCCAATTTTAAGATTTGGGGATTTTTGAAATTGAGGATTTAGATGTCTTGGAATTAATGTGAATTGAGGAATTATGAGATTAATTTTGAAGAAATTATGTTTTATGAGATTGAATTCGAGTGTCTTGGTTTAGGCCAATTTTGAAAATTGGGAATTTTCAAAATTGGAGATTGAAATAGCTTGAATGTAAATGGAATTGGTGAATTCCTAAGTTGATTGTGAAAATTAAGTATTTTCTGATGTGAAATTTGGATGATTATGGTTTTGGTTTTGGTATTTTGGAAGAGAGAGAAAAGCAAGGATCAATTGGAGCTTGAAATCAAGTTTCCGGCAATAATTCGAGGTGGGTAGCATATTTATATTTTGATTTGTGAGCAATATGCAATTTTTGAAAAATTAAAGAAAGTAATTTTGAAAAATAAAGAAAGCAAAAATGTGAAAATTTTGACAAGTTATTGTTTTATAAAGGTTTGAAATTCTGATTTCCGAATGTTTTATGAAAGATTTATATAAGTTTGAATTCATTGCTTTCAATGATTCGATAAACCGATAGAAATTTCTGAAAATGCATTTGTTGTGTATGCATTATTCAATTGTTGAATGTAATGAATGATAGACTGAATAAATTGAGTGGTATGCATTTTTGGGGAAAAATTTTGAAGAAAAGTACGCAATTGAAAAGTGCCTTCGGGCAATCCGACTTTTCGTTTTCGATTATGTGTTATGTGGGTTTGGTAGGTCCTTGGTGAGTCGTATTGTCTCTATGTGTATAGCCTTCTCCGTGTCGCCCGCTAGGGCACGGAGTCTCGATTCGGACTCCTTCACGGCTATTTGGACCGCAATGCGGAAAGTGTAACGTTTCTATTCACGATCGCACAGGACCGCTATGCAGATCGTATGCGAAGACGTTCTGCTTGGACCGAACTGCACCATTTCGATGTGTTATATGTTTTGATTTGTTTATGTGTTCGCATTCATATTTATGAAAAATTCAAGAAGTATTCAAGGAGTTTTGAAAATGAGAAAAAGTGAGATTATTATGAAAAGTTTGAAAATATGAAAAAATGGGTTTGAGGAAATTGTTTGAAAAATTATAAAGTTTGAAAAAATTCGCCCTTTTGGCAAAAAGATTATTAAAAATGATTTCGGCTTATTTATCAGTTTATAAATGTGTTATCCACGAGCTTTGAGCCACCCCTTTCATCCCCATCTCCGTGTTTCGAGCGGGAGATCGGATGAAAGAATGTGAAGACATCAGTTTCGACATTTCTGTCAGTTAGATTTTGTGTAATTTGGATCTTTAGTATGAATATATTCATGACTTGAGATAAGTTTGGGAAAAGTGTATTTGTGTATAAAGTTGAGTATCGGGAATGATTGAGAATATGTATGAAGAGTAAAATGTGATGAAAAAGACATTGATTATGAGTTTTGGAAAGAAATTAGTAAGAAAGTGCTTGATGATCATTGTTTAGAAAGAAATTTATGCAAGAATGAGTTACTTGGAGTTTAAGTAAGTGTGAATTTCGAGGACGAAATTCTTTTAAGAGGGGGAGAAATGTTGGACCCCGAACCTTGAGTGACAATTTGACTATGATCAAGTGGATGAGTTGATTGAAATTAAGTTGAAGATCATGAAATAAAGAGAGAAAGTATGAAAATATGAAAAATTGTGTAATAGTTGACTTTCTGGCCTTTGAAGGTTGACTTTTGATTGAGGCAAAATTTGATAAAATGGTCTTCTGGAAACTTGTAGGTTATGTTAAGAGATTTTTGTGGACATAAAGTTTGTAATTTTTCGATATCGGGAGTGAAAGTTATGATCAGTCAAAGTTTATGTTTGATCGGGTTTGACTTTTATATTGGTTGGAACTTTGACTGAGAAATTAACCTAGTTAGAGGTTAATTGAGCTTTGATGTCCTTCATGAAAATTGAAGGATTTGTTTTGATCTTTATTTCGATCTAAAGTATGCAATTTTTTGATCTCGGAATATTAAGTTATGATTTTTACAAGTTTGTATAGAGGATAGTATCTTTGACCGGAAAATGGACTCCCGTAGGAGTCGAATTGAGTTTTATGTTCTTCTTGGAAGATTTAGAGCTTTCTTTAAGCTTTCTATAGAGACTAAGTTTGTCAAAATCGGAGTTCGGGATTAAAAGTTATGAATTTTGGAAGTTTAGAGGAAAAAAAAAAAAGAGAAAAGTTTTAATCCCGAACTCCGATTTTGACAAACTTAGTCTCTATAGAAAGCTTAAAGAAAGCTCTAAATCTTCCAAGAAGAACATAAACTCAATTCGACTCCTACGGAGTCCATTTTCCCATCAAAGATACTATCCTCTATACAAACTTGTAAAAATCATAACTTAATATTCCGAGATCAAAAAATTGCATACTTTAGATCGAAATAAAGATCAAAACAAATCCTTCAATTTTCATGAAGGACATCAAAGCTCAATTAACCTCTAACTAGGTTAATTTCAGTCAAAGTTCCAACCAATATAAAAGTCAAACCCGATCAAACATAAACTTTGACCGATCATAACTTTCACTCCCGATATCGAAAAATTACAAACTTTATGTCCACAAAATCTCTTAACATAACCTACAAGTTTCAGAAGACCATTTTATCAAATTTTGCCTCAATCAAAAGTCAACCTTCAAAGGCCGTAAAGTCAACTATTACACAATTTTCATATTTTCATACTTTCTCTCTTTATTTCATGATCTTCAACTTAATTTCAATCAACTCATCCACTTGATCATAGTCAAATTGTCACTCAAGGTTCGGGGTCCAACATGACTACTGCACCGGTGTTAGGCATTCCATTTGGGACTGGAGGCTTTGTGGTTTACAGTGATGCCTCGCATCAGGGATTGGGATGTGTATTGATGCAGCATGGGAGAGTTATAGCGTATGCCTCGAGACAGTTGAGGTCTCATGAGGTGAATTATCCAGTGCATGACTTGGAGTTAGCAGCAGTTGTATTTGCTCTGAAGATCTGGAGACATTATCTGTATGGTGAGACGTTCCAGATCTTCACTGATCATAAGAGTCTCAGATATCTATTGAGTCAGAGAGAGCTCAATCTGAGACAGAGGAGATGGATAGAGTTACTGAAGGACTATGACTGCACGATTGAGTATCATCCAGGGAAGGCCAATGTGGTGGCCGATGCACTGAGTAGGAGGTCGCATGGCAGTGTAGCTCAGGTTCAGGTTTCGAGGTTACTTGGTCTGATTCAGTTGAGAGCTCTTAATGTACAGATGGATTTGGGTTAGGATGGAGCTCTGATTGCTACTCTGAGGCTGAGGCCGATGTTGCATGATAGGATCCGGAGAGCTCAGGATCAAGACCCAGTGTTAGTGAGACTGATTGAGAGAGTCCAGGCAGGTACTGATTCAGAGTTTGAGTTGAGAGATGGGACATTATGGATGGGACAGAGACTGTGTGTGCCTGATATTGATGAATTGAGACGTGAGATTCTGGAGGAGGCACATGTAGCTGCCTATGTTATGCATCCTGGTATGACCAAGATGTATCGTACTCTAAGACATCATTTCTGGTGGCCTGGTATGAAGAGGCAAGTGGCAGAGTATGTTTCCAGGTGTCTGATTTGCCAACAGGTTAAGGCTGAACACCAGGCTCCAGTGGGTAAGTTGCATTCATTGCCCATTCCGGAGTGGAAATAGAAACGAATTATCATGGATTTTGTGATGGGATTGCCTAGGACACCGAGGCAGCATGATGCTATCTGGGTCATAGTGGACCGATTGACTAAATCGGCTCACTTCTTACCAGTGAGGGAGAGTAATACTCTCGATCAGTTAGCCCAGAAGTATGTGGCAGAGATTGTACGGTTGCATGGGGTTCCGTTGTCGATAGTCTCAGACAGGGATCCCAGGTTCACCTCGAGGTTCTAGAAGAGCCTATAGACTGTTATGGGTACGAGGTTGAACTTCAGTACTGCATTTCATCCTCAGACAGATGGACAGAGCGAGAGGACGATTAAGATTGTTGAGGATATGCTTCGAGCTTGTGTATTGGAATTTAGAGGATTATGGGATCAGTATTTGGCACTGATCGAGTTTGCATATAATAACCAGTATCAGAGTAGTATTGGGATGGCACCGTATGAGGCCTTGTATGGGAGACCGTGTCGATCGCCACTGTATTGGGATGAAGAGGGTATGAGATCGATTGAGGGTCCCGAGCTGATTTAGGACACAGTGGATAAGGTACAGTTGATCAGGAGTCGCATCAAGGCAGCTCAGGACAGACAGAAAGCTATGTGGATCAGCATCGACGAGAGATGGAGTACAGTATAGGTGATAGAGTGTTTCTCCGAGTGTCTCCTTGGAAAGGAGTACTAAGATTTGGCCGTAAGGGCAAGTTGAGCCCTCGGTATATCGGTCCGTATGAGATCCTTAAGAGGATAGGACCGTTGGCTTACAGATTGACGTTACCGAGTGAGATGTCCTAGATGCATGACGTGTTTCATGTTTGTATGCTCCGACGGTACCGTTCAGACCTGACGCATGTGATTCCGGCTTAGGAGATTGAGGTAGCCAGTGATTTAGGAGCCGGTACAGATTATTGGATCACGGGTCAAGCAGTTACGAAACAGGGTGATTCCATTGGTGAAAGTCCTTTGGAAGAACCACTCTTCTGAGGAATCTACATGGGAAACTGAGGAGCATATGAGGAGTCAGTATCCTCATTTATTCGATCGAACAGGTATTAAATTTCGAGGACGAAATTTTTATTAGGAGGGGTGAATTGTAACATCCCGCTACTGTTAGCAAGGGTATTATGGTAATATTGGGTCAGACTGATAGGTTTCATTGCATTCACTGATTGAGCATGCTACTGGCCTCTAATTATAGAGGAACTGGTTTCTTGCATATGCATATATTCATAGGTACATGCATTCATGATTTTTCGGCATTTTTAATTGTGATTATGAATTGATTGGATTGTGAACTGGAGAATGACTGAACTGACTGAAATATGATCAATCGAGAAATTAGGAGTAATTGAGCTCGAATGATTGATTTAGAATAGTTTAAGAGTGATTGACAATTGATAGTGGCTTATAGGAAATTTTTTGGGAATTCGGGCAAAATGCCGGACGTAAATTTTCGAAAGGATCAATCGATCGATCAGATAAGATCTTGAAAGAATTGTCCAATGGCAATGGAAAAATTAGGGTTATACTGCTAGGAAATAAATATGTTGAGCCATTGAAACATTAAGATTGAAATTTGGACTGAGTTGGAGACCTTTGTCTATAAATAGCTAAGTTTGAATGTGGGAAATTACCTAAGGCATTTCTTCTTCTCTCCTACGGTGATCTTCGATCTCTTCCATTGGTGAGGATTCTTCGATCTTTCTCTATGGTTTTCTTCTCATTATGCTAGCCTAACTGGTTTATTGTGATTGATGAAGGTTGAGAAGGATTTGGAGTGGGTTATCGTTGAGTTTGAAAGATTTTAGGGTTACGGTGATTTTTGAGAAATTTGTGGATTGATCTTCGATTGGTAAGTTTTAATGGCTTTAATGTTGTTATTACTGGTTGTTTGAGTGTTAATGGCATTTATTGGGTTAGATTGAGTAGATAGGGTGTTAAATGTTGAGTTTAAATAGCATAAATGGCGGAAAATCGGATCGGAGAAGACGAAGTCGCCCGCACGTCGCGACGTCTGCAGGTGGCCTCGCCGCGACGAGCCATTGCATGCTCGCCGTGACGAGCGAACCCAGGCGCTGCAGCGAGCGGATGATTATCGCGCCGCGTCGAGGCGAAAGTGAACGTCGCGGCGAGGGAATTGGGAGCTGCACGCGGCATGAAGGCCATTCACGCCGTGATGAAGCGACCAAGCATACTGACGCGACGAGAGTCGCAAGGTTGCGGCGAAGGGGCTTTTCTGATTGGATTGAGTTTAGTCTATTGGGTATAACTTATGGTATAGACCTCCGATTGAGGTGATTCTCGATTCTTTATGATCTAGAGAAAGAGGTCTACAATTGAGGATAATTATTAGAGTTAGAATTTAATTTAAGTGGTATTGATTTATCGAGATTAAGGTCAATTATAGTTCATAGTGCGACCTGAATATTGAATTGAGACAATTGGAGTTTTAACTGAGATTTTCAATAGAGGTTTTGACCTAATGGTTATGGAATTGCTATAGGGAACCGTTATAGGAAATATTGAATTGAGGAAATTGAACTGAATTTTAGGATTGGATCAATTATTGTCGATCAATTGAGCGAAGAGTTAGAATGGAGCACCAGAGTTCAAAATTAGGTTTTAGCGCCAGGGAAAATCGTGAACATGCATTGTACATAATTTCACTGAGACATATGCATTATTGAATCGTTTTATTGAGCACCTAGTAATGAGACTGTATTTTACTGTTATAGAGGCGCCGTTGGATCGTCATTTCACGGACATTGCTGGAACTTTCAGGCAGTAGCTCGGAAGTTACAGGTGAGTGACCTAGTTGGTTTCTCAAATTCCTAACTGTTTAAATGCTCAATGTGAATTACTTGCCACTGTGAAATTGCATGATTACTTAAATGTACATGATTGAATGACATGTTTCTACTGTATGGGATTGGACCACTGTATTGGATTGGATTACTGTATGATACTGAGGAATGTAATACTGGGCTTTTATAGCCGTACACTGTAGATTACTGAACACTGAATTACTGAACACTGCATTGCATGCATAATTGCATGATCAGATAATGGAATGTGACCCAAGTTGCTATTATCACTGAAAAGAGCCTCGAGCTCGAACATCAGATCGACCGGACCTCGAGCCCAGGGGAGAAATCTCGACGCGCCCCCATCGAATCTCGATGAGCACTTAGGCACAATACTGAATAACTGGAAAAGAGTCTCATATGCATTGTAGACACATGACTGATTGAATTGCAAATTGTTACATGCTACTGTGAACTGTTGCATAATACTATAAAGTGTGATATGATACTGTAAATGGTTATATGCTAGTGTAAATTGTTATTTGATATCGCAAACCGTTATGTATCATCGTAAATTGTTATGTAATACCGTTAATTGAATATTATCTTTGTCTTTGTCAGACGCAATTTGCGTAATGCATGATTTGAGTGAACCATCGATGATGGTTTTCACCGAGTTCGCAAACTCACCCAAAATTGCATCGTATTTTCAGTCTCATTAGAGTAGATTCCTAGCTCCGGAGATAGTCTTTTCCTATCGTGCGAGCGTGCTAGCAAGAGAAGCGATGGCACACAGGTCGGTCAGCTGGGTTGGATTTTTGAGGATGACTTAGGATAGATGCTTGTATCAGTTTCCTTTTTGGTTTTGTTTAGGGGACTGATAGTCTTGTCTATTCTGCTACTGGATGACTGTACCAGATGATTATTTTGGATTTTAAAAGTTACTGATTTCTGATATTTGGTTTTATTTATTGCGATGCCATGTGGATTATTAGTGGAATTTTCTAGTAGTGCACCTTTATCGTGGGATACGTGTCGGAGCGACCTTCGGGCGTCCCGATGTGTACCCTACGATGAGGGGGCGCTACACAATGTACACAACCGTGTTGGACATTATAGAGACTTATTGAGTGTTTTATGTGGAAGACACACATGTTGGTTAGTAACACTACCGTATTGAATAGTGAGAAGGCTATATTGACAATCAATGCCTAATTTTGTGTATGTATTAGCTTTGTGTAGCGTTATATATTAATTTGAAGAATACAGTCACCAATATCCAATGTTGGTGACCTTGTATCTTGTTGGATTTGAATTCTGAATTTAAATAAACAAGATAAAGAAAGAGAGGAGGCGAGAAAAACATCAGAAGAAACCTTAAGATGGAAAAAAAGAAAAGAAAAAAACGAGGAACCCCCTTTAGAGCAAAATTTCATCAATATAGAGTGAAGTCTTTGAAGATTTTAGGGATTTTAATCACATTATCCTTGATTTTTGGTTTTTCCTTTAGTTTTGATGTTTTGTTCAATATTATGATGACCTAAACCCTTTCTAGTACTTGGATTAGATGAACCCTATAATGGATCTTATAATGACTTTGCTTTAATTTAATTTATTCTTTGATTTCATATGATTATATTATGTGTTCTTATTTATTCTTGATCTAATATGGTTGGTATGTTGATTCATGTATGATTTTATGCAATTGAGATTGAGAAATTCAATGTATGAATAGATTTAGCATAATTGAAAGGAATTGAACGTAAAACTAGAGCTAGATCGATATAAATCTTGCTTGTATAAAGTTAGTTTCTTTGCTTTTTACCTTAAGGTCAATTAGTTCATTTATGAAATTATTATGGAAATTTATTTTTACATGATTTTCATTTGGTTACTGAATTTGAACACAACAGTGGGGGAGTTAAACTCAAGAGGTTTTTGTGTTTTTTGATAATTACTCAAGACTTGATAACGTTACAATTTGAGATTAAAATTCAACAATCATCAACATGTAGATAGTGTTCTGGATGGATTTCCATTCGAAATCAAAGATATCCTTGGAGAGAGAACCATATTGTTAAAAAGAAAGTATCGTGACGAGACTATCAAAGTAGAAGTTGATATGCCTAATGTCAAAGTTGAAGAGGGTAATGAAGATGATGATAATACTGAATCCAATGCCCCACCTAGTGTTCCATTGGTTGTGACAATTTCTAAGGATAACAGTAGTAAGTTTTTGGAGATTGGTGTCACTGCTTTTCTTGATGATATCTCTATCGATAGCTTGGCAATTAAGGACTCGAATATTTCTGAAGATCAACTTGCGTATGAAGGCCCTAACTTTAAGTAAGTTCTGTGATATGAATTGCTTGATTTTAATATGAATTACCTGGTTTTAAGTAAGCTGCTTATGATATAGATTGCCTGAAAGTTTGCGATTATTGGCTTCTGCTAACGGCTTTTTGCTAATGCATTTCGGGTTTCGATTTGGCAGTGATTTGGATGAGAATTTGAAGAAGGCTTTCCATAAGTATCTTGAGAAGTGAAGGGTATTATTCATGGGAAGGTAGCACATGGAATTTGAAGATGATATGGTAGTCGGTTTTTGTCTCAATAATTTAGGAATTATTTTGGAATAACGATTTGGAGACATATGTTATTACTTTTATTATCGGTGTCTATGTGTTTATTATCTATGATTTGCTTATCTTTGATGAACAACAAAATATATTTTGAAAAGTTAATTTTATAGTTATAAATTTGTTTCGCATTAGTTTACCATTTTATATAAGTTACACAAGATATATTAGTAATACTATTATAATAGCGTCAAGAAATGTTATCATAAATTCAATAATAACATTTTTAATATTGTTATTAAACAATAATCTAGAGCATTTTAGAAGTGTTACTGAAACTCATATTCACAACATTTGACGGATGTAAAAATAATAATTTATAACAGTTTATGAATGTTATGGTTAACTAATTTATATGGTTTATAAAATGTAACATAAAATAAATTGTTATTAATAAATATCATAATAGACTCAACAATAGCATTTTAGTAATGTTGCAAAAACACTTTTATATCATTTTGAAGTTAATATATAACAGTTCAAAATTGTTACAAATAGCTAATTAATAATATTTATAAAATATAATATAAAATCATTTGTGGTTATCAATAAATGTTATAATAAACTCAACAAGAACATTCTATCAATGTCATGGAAAACTTATCTATAACATTTTTAAAATGTTGCAAAATTCATATCTATTACATGTTAATGATGTTGCAAAAATTAATAGATAATGATTCAAAATGTTACAAATAGCTAATTAATAATATTTATAAAATATAATATAAAATCATTTGTAGCTATCAATAAATGCTATAATAAACTTAACAACAACATTCTATCAATGTCATGAAAACTTATCTATAACATTTTAAAATGTTACAAAATTCATATATACTACATGTTAATGAAGTTGCAAAAGTTAATATATAACAGTTCAAAATGTTACAAATAGCTAACTAATAACATTTATAAAATATAATATAAAATCATTTGTAACTATCAATAAATGCTATAATAAACTTAACATCAACATTCTATCAATGTGATGAAAACTTATCTATAACATTTTTAAAATGTTATAAAATTCATATCTACTACATGTGAATGATGTTGCAAAAATTAATATATAACAATGTCAAAATGTTACAAATAGTTAATTAATAACATTTATAAAATATAATATAAAATTATTTGTAACTATCAATAAATGATATATTAAACTCGACAATAACATGTCAAAGCTATTACTAAAGCATCTTATCTTTAGTAATATGGGTCATCATAAGATAGTCATTAGTGTTACTATTCATATTTAATAACACTTATCACATGTTACCGTATGTCATTTTTGTTGTAGTGTCACGTGGTACATATATTTTTAGTTAGACTTAAATTAATTTAAACTAATTTTCTTAATTATGATTATATAAAGTAAATCTTAACTAAAAACTAATAAACCTAATTTAACCCTAGTTTAACTAATTTTAACTAATAAAACCCTAATTGTTAGTAAATTTTCAATATGGTTTTTAACCCTCTTGCATTTTGAAACCCAAATATCCTAATTTCTAAATTTTTTTGTTTAAACCAGAATCAAGTGACCTTTAGAAATAGTTAGTGAAATATCTGACTTCCTTTCCTATATAAAACAAAAAAAAAGCAAAAAAATGATGTGAGTAAAGACGAAGCAGTAAAGATGAGAGGATAGAAATGAGACGGGAATAAAAGAGTTATAAATAGAGACTAACAACCAAATGACATAGAAAGGAGAGCATAAGAAAATAGAGATAATACAATAGAGGGATAATCTAAAAAACAAAATTAAATGCTTATTTGGATTGGTTTGGTTAACCAAACTAGGAAAACATAGTAGTGATGACTTCTCAAAATTTTATTAGCTATTCTTAGATACCTATTAATACACAAGATCATTTTTGTAATCCTATTTTCTTTGGGTGATTAGATTGTATTTAGAGGAATCGTGAGCCTTATCATGGTTCCTCAACTGTAAGTAAACCAATATGGATGAAGATGAAAATACATTTTTTTTCCCACTAGTTTGGAAGTGAAATATGCAAATCCTGAATATATTGAGATCAAAATCTTAGAAAAGGTAAGAAATAATGCAAAAAAGTCAAGGTGAGGTGGAAGGAGCATTAAGGATAAGTGTCTTGATGAGCTTAAAACTATTGCCACACATTCTAATAGCTACTCGGGTGGGATAATGAACAAGGACAAGTCAAGTGGAGTTAAAAGTTTCTCCCAATAATTTCGTACTTCAATAGGCCTAATAGTTGATCGGCTCCAAGATATTAAAAGAACTAATGCTCAGGTTTAAAAAGAACTTCTTGAAGTGTCTTGATAAGATTGCTTAACTAATTTTGGTTTAATTAAAATGTATGAGCCATATTGTAACACATATATGTCATAAGGCATGGTGAGATCAGCATAATTAATAAAAAGTAATAAATTTATTTAGTATAACACAAAATGGATAGAAACATAATTATGTTAATATTTTTGTTTATTTAAAGTTTAAAGTGAATGTTTTGCAAACATTAAAGAACATTTTAAACACTCTAAAATTATGGTTGACTTATATTTTAGTGAAAATATTAGGATTAAAATGCACTTTTGTCTATAAAATTAAAAAAGTGTAATTTTTACATAGCTTTTCTAAAGATTTATCAACTTAAGATTTCACTAACATGTTCTGGCAAAAAATATTTTTAACTATATTGTTTGCACTAAAATATAGATTAAGCCTTAACAATTTATAACGCTGAAAAGAATCTTATTATTTTATAGTCATTCAAATTTAACCTTAAATTGATTGAAAACTCATAACGAGTTTATATCTCTGTTAGCTGAATGTAACATCAACATTGACGTGACACTTATTTTTTATTTTCATCTTTCATATGAGTCTCAAAGAGCTATTTGGCTTCCACTTGGCACTTTGAGATCTGTTCATTTTAATTAAAACTAAATTATTATTAATCTAATTGTTCCTAATTTTAGATTGATCCTACTTTAATTAATCTTTAAAATCAAATAAACCTTAATTATTAATAACAAGATATAATTTAATCATCATCATCATCACCCAAATCGAAATCCCATGAATGAAGAGAAGTCTGCGGAGTTCGATAAGACGCAATTTTTACCCCTACACAAGAGAGAAGAAATGCTTCCAAGAGATCAAAGATTCAAACGGATAATATAAGAATGATGCAGATCTGTAAACAATAAAAGGAAAAGATGGTGACTACCTGAATGAGGATAGATCAGCTAGAACCTAGTATAATATAAAGTCTATCTTTCTTTGTCACTCACCAAATAAGGGGATTGGATAACTGGAACAGTTAATCCTTTACTCTTATCCGACCACGCCAAATTCTTCTATTACGAGCCACTACCTCAACGTTTAATATTAACCTTAAATGGTTACAAATGAACCTAAATTAACTTTTTATTCTTTGCTCTTTTCTCTTTTCTCTTTATTACTATTAAGCCACTATCCCTGCCACTCACCAACGTTAATACCTTCTCCTTAAACCATTTTCCCACTCGACATTGTTTTCCCTTTGATGACCTAACCACCATTATAATCTCGCTAGCCACAATCTTAACCTCCTCGACACCCACCACCCCTCAAAAGGGATCCGTAATCAAATCCACCACAGCTGCTTCTTTTTTGTTTTCAAGAGTGTTCCTTTTTTGTATTCTTTAAGTTACATGATCTTTTTATTCATATGATTATCCCATCTAAATCTCAATTTAATAATTTTATACTCTCTAAAGACTTATTTGACATTATTTCCTTATTCTACGGAGAAACCCACTTCATATTCCACCTGATCATTGTCTTTTCCTTCTTTCAAGGCATTAACAACCTCTTCAACCACCGCTTTGCAAGTGTCTAGAATCTCTTATTACAAGGGCATTTCATTGTTAAATCTGTGGAACAGAAACTTAATGACTGCAAAATCCACCACTCATTAGAAAGTTTAGAATTGTAATAAATCAAAATTAGGGTATATGTGATATTAGAACACAATTTAGAAAATACAAGAAAACAGAGTTGCACACATGAACTTCATCTTGCTCCTAATGTGCTTAATGCTTAAATTTTATATGAAGCGTAAACACTACTTTTAGCAATTGCAACATTGATGGATATACTAGTAAAAATATATCATATTTCTTTCTAGAATTAGGTCACTGAAATATGACTTGAGAAGACCATAACAAATAAGGAAAATATGCAAAGTTTGATGATGCCATTAGCTTTGTTCTATTCTTCAACCACCATATCATCTTCTAGATATCTAAGAACTTACAGGTATACAAATGTAAAGCAGTATAGTCAAAATCCATCAAGTACATACCTTTTGATGTGTATGCTTCTATATCACAAAATCGTATAATGTTCATCAAGAAGCTAATATTACCACTTGAACGTTACCTAAAACCCGACTTTAGAGCAACAATATGTTACTCAGCTTACTCTTTTCCATTAAGTTACATACAACAACAACTTAAAACGGATGAACCTAAGATACTCCTTGGACTATTAGTTAAGGAGAAATTGAAAAAGTGAGACTGATGTTGTTGCAACAACTCCTAATCTCTTTTCAACTTCTACCTTATATCCTTTACTTCCCTCAAATTTCATTTAAAACTACCTAGAACAATATAATTTTCTATAAAGAAATGGTATTCCATGTAGAACAAGGAAGTCATAACAAAGAAGTCTCTGAAGGGTGCAAAATCATTTAATTTGGAATTTGTTTCGATAATTATGTGAATAAGGAGATTATGAACTTGAAAGAATCCGAAAAGAAATGCTCTTGAAAATAATAATATAGTCTTGTTGAAATACTAAGTCTAAAGAGGTCTAATAAATATCAAGTTAATATTATTAATGTGACATTTAAATCCTATTAAAGATTTTGTCATTGTGAAATTAAATTTAAACAATTATGAAATATTAAAATTCTTTCAAAATTTTCTCAAATATTGGAATTCAATATTATTCTAGTCCAAAATTAGGGTCAAAATGCATTTTAATAATTTATTAATTTTATTAAATATTAAGATTTAAATTAAATTCTTGTTTGTAAAAAAAAAAGTAAGAGATGCACGTGTTTGTATGAAATAAGCAAATGAGAACAGTGGTCCTTAATAACAGTCCTTTAAAAAAAGGTGGGAGAATTTATTAGTTGTGGGATGAAGGTCCCAGTTCAGCTACTGGCTGCTGGCAAGTACCTTTTAAACACACTTCCCACATCCTATTAGTTGCATATTGCAGTCGCCGTCTGGTAATAATTGAGTGTATATTCTAAAGCAAACACATGATGCGAGTGGCGTTGCATAGTTGTCATTTGCTGGGGGAGAGAACATTTAAGTTTGTAGTCTGAGGTTAGGTTGGATCTTGTGTGACCCCAGCTCATTATGTATATACTTTCTCCTATTTAAAATAAATATTATTTTAGAGAGATACATATTTATTAAAAAAATTAGTGAAATATTTAATATAACTGTATTAATTGCATGTTGAATTGTCTTGAAAATGTGATCTGTATAATTAGGATGTGAAAGAAATTAAAGGATAATTTTGAAAATAAAATTATAAACATGCATGAAAAATCGTGAACGACACTTATTTTAAATAATTAAAATCTCTCTAAAACGACACTTATTTTGGATAGGAGTGAGCATATATGTAACACTCAAAACTCTCATTCCTCTTCTTACAAACATTGAACAAAACATGTTAATTGACTATCTAACTTTGGAAATAAATCTTCTTAATTAAAACCTATGCACATACACATTAAAAGCTGTGCTTTACCATATTCGGTTGTGTTAGCTACCTTAACTGCTATTTTAAGCTTATTTCCATTATTGCAACTGTGAACTTCTGATCATCCTAAGCTATTCAAAAAAGGTTTCTAACAATGTACGTTTCAATTATTTATAACTTGAGTAGACAAGGACATCCATTGATGGTAATTTCAATGACAATACCAACAAATGATCTGTTGCTTTTTCCACCGAAAAATATAAACATTCTTGATTTTGTCAAAACTAGAAACGTAAACCACAATAATTACTTAACCATAAACTAAGAATATCCATTATGATTTTTAGTATTAAAATAAAAAAAAAACAATCTTTTAATCACGAGCCATAAAAAATAATATTATATTATATGCAGAATTTTCCATTCATTCATCAACAATTTAACAAGAAATGAAAAGGGCTTTGTATCCACAAAAAGTCAAAAGACCTATCCAATGATAATGCCAATGATCAAATAATCAATTGGGCGGCAAAAGTATTCAAAAATTGCTTAGCTTTTCGGCCTTGATTGCGCTATTCTCTTCACAGTTCAAAACTCCTCCCATTTTACAACAACTTTATTGTATTAACTAAAGCTTCCTTTTTTACGAGGGTAGAAAGAGAGATACATTAATTTTACGCAATTAAAGTTTAATAAAATTAAAAGTAGAATATAGGCAGTGATTCAATTATTAGTTAAAACACAAATAATTCATTTTAACTAATTTGAAAAACTAGCTTAGTTAAAAGTAAATACTCTTACCTGCCAGCGGCTGTCATCACCTCACAATTGAAACATGTCAGCACTTGGGCCCCGTGCATTGTACGCACCCCGGCGCACGTTATATGAGAAGGATGTTGATAAGTGATGTGATTGGAAGAACAAGGAGAGAATAAGTCCACCTAATTTCCCCACCATTTTCTTGCTCATTTGTCTCTCTCTACTCTGTCTCGCTCAGGAGTTGCCATGGAATCTCTCTCTCACTTGTTCTCTTTGTAATGCCTGCGGCGTTTGCTTTTAACTACCTCTATGTCACAAAAACTTTCGTGGAGAGTGTTGGAGTTTTGAGAGAGACATCGCTGGGTGTAGATTATTAGCTTGTTAAGGATTTTTTGAAATTATAGGGTTTGTATACAACTGGGATTGGGGTTTGATTTCGAAATGCGGGCTCATCGATCGAAGTCGGAGAAGGACGATGCCGGAAAACGGCTCCGGCGAGACCCTTATGAAGTCCTCGGCGTCACTCGTAACTCTACGGACCAGGAAATCAAAAGTGCCTACCGGAAGTTAGCTCTTAGGTTATCTTTCTCTCTATACTTGTCGTATTTTGTTTTATTAGCTGCTGCAGTGCATAGTTGGCTCCTTCGACTTATTGTAGTTGAATGTGTCATCTGAAGTTTGAGTCTTTTGACGAAAGATGGCATCTTCAAGTAAATGAATTGTATTTATGTATCGGTTTAGTTCATTTATACGCATGCTTTGGTATTCAAAAGTGTTTATTTTCTTAGAACGTAATTTTTACAGTTTGCTTGACTGAAACTTTGTGTTTTGGAAACTTGGAAAATTTTTTTTTTTGGTGGATTCTCTTATGTGAAACGGATGATTTTAGTGCAAGCCATATGCGGCTGTGACTATGCAATATGCATGAATGAAGAAAGCTCTACAGATATCTGATCTGTGTCAAATAGGATGGCTCCGTAATGTTAACAATGATGTGGATTGATTGCGTAATTTAGCTGTATATGAGTATATTTTGATCTAATTTATAAACATCCCCTGGCGATTGTCAATAACAGGGAAAAAAATGGGTTTACATATTTGATTGCTTGTGTGGATAAATTGAGAATTGGATGTAGCAAAGTTTAACTTCCACGTGTGGCATATGATCTGCGAAAAATTGACCAAAAATTATGTTCAGATAAGGATGAAATATACAAGATGAACTTCCGTTCACGATACTATTGTATGGTATAACAACCAAATTTGTCAAAAACCCAACATGGACCCTAGAAGGATGGGGAAGTGGAAGACTATGGGTTGATGACACTTATCTGGATTCTGCAACTGCTAATTGAATTTGCTGTTTCAGGTACCATCCTGACAAAAACGCAAATGATCCTGAAGCAACTGACATGTTTAAAGAAGTTACATTTTCCTATAACATCTTGTCTGACCCTGAAAAGAGGCGGCAATATGACTCAGCTGGTTTTGAGGTAGATTTTTTCTGTATAACAATACATTTGACTGAGAAGGATATTTATGTTCTCTCTATAGTTCCATGTTTTGTTTGGTGGCAATTAAATTGCTTAAAATCTTACCAACTTGTAATAGCAACTAAATATGAGATATGAGAATCTTTAATCATCAAATTTTGATTCCTGTTCATGGAATCAATTTGGAACATAAGGATGATCAATTGTCAAATGATCAGGCGGTTGAATCGGAAAGTCAAGAACTAGAGCTAGATCTTTCAAGTTTGGGAGCAGTGAATACTATGTTTGCAGCACTCTTTAGGTTAGTTTATTATGGATTTGTGCCTTTTCATTTTCAATATAATTAATGGGCCTTTCATTTCAAGTTAATTTTGTGGAAGAATTATTGACAGTTTTAAGGATGCCTGGTCATTTTGGTACTAACTATTTATTAAAAAACAGTAAACTTGGTGTGCCAATCAAGACCACTGTATCAGCAACTGTCTTGGAGGAGGCACTGAATGGCTCGGTCTCCATTCGTCAGCTTCCACTGAGCCATCTTATTTCTAGAAAGGTGATGTGCTAATATACTGGTTCAGGTATCAGTTGTAGCAAAATTTCAAGGGCTCATTGTATACTTTCACATTTCCAAGCAGGTTGAAAAGCAATGTGCTCACTTCTATTCCGTTACAATAACAGAAGAGGAGGCAAGAGCTGGGCTTGTATGCCGAGTGCAATCTTCTGAGAGAAGCAAGTTCAAGGTTCGTACGAAACATAAAGTTTGCTAGATGAATATATGAGGATTTGACTTGATCGGGCATGATGAAACTTGATGTATTTGCTAGTTGGTTTAGGACAATACGAAGATTACAATATTTTATAGAAATAAACAAGTTGCAAAGTTATATGGTTTCTGAATTTATTATTAAGATAAACAGTAGGAATCATATCCTCTGAGTTTACAACAAGAACTAGGAATCACTCCTAGTGTTTAGAATGATAGAAATTATTAAACAAAGTAACACCTAAAATAATTCCCTCTCCACACTATCAAATTTTTTAAAAAGCTTTTCAAATGACTCTTTCAAACATCATATTCTAGTTTTCTTTTGGAGGAAAGATGACAAATAAAGAATCGACTTAACTTTTCTATTAAACAAAGCAAAACCTAAAATCATCCCCACTCTCCATCTCTACCAAATGTTGCTGATAACATTTCAAATGTATCTTTGAAACATCAAGTTGTGTTATGAGCCAGGGATTTCTAAGTATTTAAGAGGGATGTTGACAAACTGATTGTTTGAGTGATCTTGGTTGTTGTGAACATAGCATATTTAAGATCGTTACCTAAGCTACTCTTAATTCTGATCAAGGTTTATGAATCATGTTTCATTGTGAGAAGCAATAAAATATGACACTTCCCGGAGGACTTAACTTTTTACATGATAAGTTTCGTAGTTGTTGTGGTCTCTTTCTTATTTGCTTGATTCCCATGAATTTTAGCAACAAGTGAGGAATGAGGCAGATGATGCTTTTATGGAGTTTTGTTTATTTTACTGAAAATTTAGTTAATCCTTTGAGGTGTAAAATATGATTGTACTACGGGATGAGAATTTTGGAAGTCATTGTTCCATTATTTTGGTTAGTAGTGACTCAATTGCATTCAATGTCTTTGATTGCTGTCTGCTGTGAATTCGCTGTCTTATTCTACCCTTTGTAATGTTGTTTAGTAAAATTAGTGTAATGATAGGGAAATTAAATGAAGGTTTAGTGATTGTTGACTTGTGCATGAAAAGTGGATGATAGGCATGCTAGGCTTACTATCAAAAATCTTTTTGCAGTTATTGTATTTTGATCAAGAAGATAATGGTGGCTTAAGCCTTGCATTACAGGTAAGAAACATTTCATTCAATTATTTTAGTTGTCAATATTTTGATCTATAGTCCACAATTTGGATATGGTTTACGTATATTATTTTATTGGATTGACATGCATTAAACAACAATTTGGACATCTCTGCAAGTCTATTGTAATTGATAATGAAATGTTAGCTTGAGAGTTTTAATTTTTTTCAATGTTTAAAGGATCGGGATGGTTATTAAACAGGTAAGGAGAGAGGTTCAAGGTTGAAAGGTTCAATTAGTAGTAAATTTTACCATATTGGTAAGTAAAAATTAATTAAAAATATATTTAAACATAATATTTTATTTAAATAAAATCAAAATATTAATTAATGCAGAAAATTATCCAAATTCAATAACTTCCATTGAAATTAAATTTAATAAAAATATGTTAAAATGATCCTATTTAGTTTTGCTGCATATGACATGGAGCATACTAGGTTCTTGGGTACCCAATAATAAGAAAGATAGCTAGAATAGTTGAGAGGCTTGAAGGAAATAAGCAAGTTCCACAAGATAACTTATCAAAGTAAGCCCCTATTGAAGTCTCCAATTAATCGGCCATTTTAATTCTTCCTTGTGATTTTGCAATTTGTAAAGAGAGAGAATGATTTTGACAGATTGTAAATTCTGAATCATCACTATCGGCTCAGTTCTTCATAATGTTGTTAAGGGCCAGCAATAATTTCATAAATGTCTCATTATTTTCTACTCTGGCTTTGCCTGCTGACTGTACCTAATCCAAAATAACACAGACATCACTCAGCGATTAAGCCTTTTCCTGCCACTGTTTGCATGTACATATAGTGTATAAGTTTTTCACAATTGTGAAAGAAGGATAATAGATAAGTTTTGGTTCATAAAAAGTTCCATAAAAGATAGAGAAGTATGGGTTTGGCAACCTCCAGAGAGATGGCTGAAGTTAGATGTGAGCTATCTATACATCTCTCTTTGTATCCCTATCCTCTAAAATCTTATATTTGCAAATTGATTTCTGTTTGTCTGACTTTGATAGAGCCAACAAGACGGAGAATAAGACAAAGGTAGAGTGGCAACAACAAACAAACAACCCTAAGAAGATAGCCAAAAGGACCAAACAAGTCCTAAATAAAAATTAGAAACACATCGTAAACAATACCGGTCAAGTTTTAAATATTAACTGGGCGAGCTTTAGATTAGGCATCTTTTATACCATGAACTGGCTCATCACGGTAAACCTGGTCAAACTGGCTGGTCCCATTCGGTTTTTGAATCATTTTCTTAGTATCTACTGTGGAAATTTCATTCAACGAGGTTTTGAACTTGATCTGAAGGACCACTATTTCAGTAAGCTGTATCTTGGGATTCTCAGTTAGCATTTGACTTTCGTATGTAACATAGCTTGGGTGTCTACTTTTTGGGTTGTACTTCTACTTCCTGATTTTCATTTTGTGTGGTCCATGTCTCTTCCTTTTTCTCTCTGTTTATTCTACCCATTCTAAGACGAAAATATGGAGATATTATTCTCTTGATCTTTTCTCTCCTCCTTTTGTGCA
Organism: Erythroxylum novogranatense; assembly: GCA_029891385.1. Taxonomy (NCBI): domain Eukaryota; kingdom Viridiplantae; phylum Streptophyta; class Magnoliopsida; order Malpighiales; family Erythroxylaceae; genus Erythroxylum; species Erythroxylum novogranatense. The sequence continues at coordinate 6,965,332 of CM057224.1, forward strand.
AAAGGAGTGCAGTTCTGACACAGGCTTTGGTAAAACTCTAGTCTATGTAAGAAAGTTCTCGTCGGGCTTGTATTTTCTCTTTCCAGTTAGCATAATTCCCTAACATTTGATTTTCAAAACTTGCCACAAAACTGATATGCTATCGCTTAAGAATTCTGGAATTATAGCATGGCTGTAGGTAAGCAGAATATGTCATCTTTTTCCGATTATACTAGATGTCACTTGAACAAAAGCTTATTGGGGTAATGCTTGATCTTATGGTTGGTTGGTTCTCTCTTAATATGGGGGTGTGTACATCAGCTAGAGCAGAGTGGAAAAGTCCTTGTATGGGCTTAGAACTGACATGAGAATTGGGTTTTCGTCAGGTTTTTGTTGAATCCAGCTCCAAGCTCTCAAATGATCAGGAGATGTCTCCATCATTCTCATCTGTATAACCATTATTTTGCACATTGTAAGGAACTTTAAAATTGTGACTGGGTGGTCCATTATAATCATATATATATATACGGAAGGAAATAGGCTGGCAGATGCTTTAGCTAATTTTGGGTTTAAGTTGAGTAGTTTTTTCAACTTCTGGCAATACCCAGCAAATTAAGTGGGTAGAGTTTCGTTTTTTTGATTAATATGCAGTTCCCTACAGTGGTATGAACAATTGAATTTGGGGTCCCCCATTTGAATTAAAGAGAGCTTAATTGATCTTAGAATAAATTCCATGTTTTACTTGTTCAGTTACCCATCTTTTATTTATCTTTATTGTAGGAAGACAGCATAAGAACAGGAAAGGTAACGTCTGCTGGGTTGTATTTCCTTGGGTTTCCTGTTTATAGATTCGATCAAACAGTTAACTCGGTGAGTGATATGAAGTATCACTTATATGGGACTATATTAAACTCCTGTTTTGCTCATTATTCTCCATTCTGGGAATGGCATTGTTGTTCATTCAGATTGCAGCTGCAAAGGACGCCGATGCTGCCTTTTTCAAACAGCTGGATGGATTTCAGCCATGTGAACTAACTGAATTGAAGGCTGGCACCCATTTTTTTGCTGTCTATGGTTAGTTTTGGATGCAACCTTCTTTGGTTTCCGTGTTTGAGTATTGTATTGTGAGAGGTTTAAAACATGTTTTCCAGGTGACAATTTTTTTAAAAGTGCCAGCTATTCGATAGAAGCTGTTTGTGCTGAATCTTTCATTGAAGAAAAAGAATATCTTAAAGATGTTGAAGCTAAACTTCTCGTAAAAAGAGTAGAATTATCCAAGTTTGAAACTGAATACAGAGAGGTGTGCACAACCTTTTATTCTTTTGCAAGTATATGCATATTTATCTCTCCTTTTTCTAATTTCATATGCTATACTGATAGGTCTTGACACAATTTGCGGATATGACAAGTAGATATGCACAAGAAATGCAAGCGGTTAGTTCGGGTTCTTGAAATCTTCATTTATCTTCTGCAATAATGATTGAGTTTATTTGTTTGGTCTCAGAATTTTGTTGGTTTTACAGATTGATGAACTTTTTAAACAAAGGAGTAACATTCATGCTTCGTACACATGTGCTGCACCAATTAAGCGGATGTCAAGTAAAACAAGGAATAAGCAAAAGGATGCGAAAGAAGATGGAAATGTGAGAGATAAGAAATCTTCAGCTAAGGAGAGATCGAGGAAGAAGAAATGGTTCAATGTTCAATTGAAGGCTGAGAAGAGAAAGCCTTGCTGAATGTTTACACGGTCTGGAGATATAGTTTCTAATTATGCAAATGCAGGTGCCCTTGATTGATCGGGTGTGGAAAGCTGAACAAGAGACTTGGGTCAGGCATGAGGCTTCTGTCTTTTTAATTTTCTGCTTCTCTGGCTATCCGTCAATCCTAGGAGATTTAAGTTATCATTGACCTTGTGTTGGCTGATGAAGTGTAGATGATTGTGTGTTGAAATCTTCAGCATGTCGGAGGATGGCAACAATTCATTGTTATTGTAGATTTTCCTTGATTTGCTCCGTCTAGGTGGGTCTGATACAATTCCTCCTTTACAGACTTCCCTTGTTATTTTTCTCCGGAGCTGTATGCAAGTCAGAATATATTACGTGATTCGTTGGTGCTGCTACTTGTGGCTTATCTCTGTGGATCAACTGGCGGGCAATATTTGATTGGTACCAGGTCCAATAATAGGACTTTATGTTGAATAACCAGGTAACAGATGCAGATTTCAGTTTAAGAACAGAATTTGTAACTACAAGTTTTGGAGTAAACCTAAACGTTATGGGGATAGCTTTAGGAAAGTAAAACAATGTTTTGAGTTTGGCTCTACCTGACAGGTGTGGCTGTCAACACAGAAAAAGAGGAAGATAGAAACCATACTCCTACATAAACACATGTATATTTCCATAGGAATTAAGTCACTACCAACCGTCTCGCACAGTGATGGTTTAATATTCTGGATTTTCATTATTCCAGATTGATCCAACACCCCGTCTATGTTTTCATAGTGTTAAAATCAAGACTTCAACTGATCTTTCCTTCACTGTCTCCACCTGAGCCTCGCGTGGCGTGAATAAATGACATGTCCTGTTGCCCTGGGCTATAGTACTGTTCTGTCCCGTTCGCTTCATGCAGTCCGATAAATGGCCTGGTCCGCTTGTCACTGAATCAGCAGGACAACAGCCACAATCATTTCTTCAGATTCCGATATTACATATTATCAACCTTTCCTGGCGTCATCACATTCGTTTTTTTTTTTTTTTTTGGGTGTAAACCATCCGGTTTCTGTCATCACATTCGTTTAAGCAGGCGTGATCAGGGTTGTTAGAGTAAACCCTCTAGCGGCATAATACGATATAACTGCAAGTTCAGCATGGCTTATATTGGTTGATTAACGTCAACTCGAGAAATGTTTGACACTCAACTATTCTGCGAGCATGGAAATCTGCACAGAAATTAGCTTCTCGATAAACATGTTTCAATTCTGATATGGGTGAGGGATTATACGTCCCAAATTGATTGGGACGGTTGAAGGGATCAATTGTAATTATGAAATTTACGTAAGGAGAGAGAATAATATAAGGCTATTCACACATCACATCATAACATTATGATATTTTTCATACTTCTCACGTGAGTTGATTACAAATATATATATATAGCAACTGGAGTACAACGCGAATAGTGGGAATCCCCGTTGCAGATTTCCAGAACCACCCACCCTTGCCATGCTGGCAATTCATTAACTATTAATACTATTAACTCTAATGGGACCCGGCCTATACTGCTAACTTGCCCACTTAATCTCAACAAGAAGCTAACCCAATTGACAAATAAACTACCGAATTGAATGCTCCCAATCCCTAATTCCCAATTCATGCATCAATACTCGCTCCTTCGAGAATGTCCTTGTCCTCAAGGACAAAACTTAGATACCTAACCTTCATGTCATCAAGCCATTCTCAAGTAGCATCACTGGGAGATCCACCGTCCCACTGAATCAAAACTTGTACTGCCGCTCTGTTACGCTTACGATTGAGCCTTCTACCAAGTATGCATTTTGAAGTCCAAGGGAGCTCAGGCATGCTCAAAGGTGAATCAACAGGAGTAGTTGGAACTCCAACAAATCTCTTGAGCTTAAAAACATGGAAAACTGGATGGATTGAAGCACTAGCAGGCAGTTTTAAACGGTAAGCCAATTTTTCCACTCGTTCCATTACCTGGTACGGTCCAAAAAACCTTGCCGCTAATTTTTGGGTAGTCCTGGTAGCCACAGACTTCTGTTTAAATGGTTGTAGTTTAAGAAGCACCCAATCTCCCACTTCAAATTCTCTTTCTGTCCTCTTCCTATCTCCAACTCGTTTCATACGGTTTTGAGCTTGCACAAGGTTCTGCTTTAATTCCTCAATTTTAGCTTCCCGGGTAGTCAACAGAACATCTACTGCATGTACATTAGAATCATTAGGAATATAGGAATATGGAGAGGGAGGTACCAGATAAGACTTCAAATGGAGTGACTTTAGTAGAAGTGTGATAGGTGGTGTTATACCACCATTCCGCCAATGACAACCACTTCACCCAATTCTTAGGAACCTCTCTTTGTCATACGCCGAAGATACATTTCCAAGCAGCGATTAACCACCTCAGTTTGACCATCTGATTGCGGGTGATAGGCAGTAGAATAGCACAACTCAACCCCTTGTAATGAGAACAACTCCTTCCAAAAATTGCTTTGAAAAGTAGGATCCCTGTCACTAATAATGGTTGCTGGCATACCATGCAGCTTAAAAACATTGTCTAAGTATACCTGAGCCACTTCTTTAGCCGTATAAGGATGGGACAAAGCTAGAAAATGAGCATACTTGCTCAATCTATCAACTACAACTAGTATAACTTCCTTACCTCCAGACTTGGGCAGTCCCTCTACAAAGTCCATAGTGATGTCAGTGAACACAGACTCAGGAACAGGATTCGGTTGTAAGAGTCCCGCTTCTGCAACATTTTCTGGTATTCTTCTGGCACACTTCACACTCCCTAATGAACTGTCTGAGCATTTTCTGTTGCCCTTTCCAGTAAAATACTGATTTCAACCTTTTAGAAGTGGCTTGCATGCCTGAATGCCCCCCAATAGATGAATTATGATATAAGCCCATAATCTGGTTTTGCAGTGTCTTGTCCAACCCTACCACCAATTTACCCTTCCTGGTTAATAGGTTATCTTTCCACTGGAAGGAGGGGTGAGACAGAGGGTCTTTTTCCAGTTGAGAAATCAATTGCTGAATCTGTTCATCAATAGCCCAAGAAGCCTTAATGCACTCCAATAAATCAGTAGAAGCAGTAGAAATAGTCATAGACAATAACTCAGAGCCAGATACTCTTGATAGAGCATCAGCAGCAATGTTCTCCTTTCCTTTCCTGTAGACGATCTCATAATCCAAGCCCAATAACTTGGCCAGCCATACCTGTTGACTCTCATATGTCAGATTCTGATCAAGTAGGTATTTAAGACTACTATGATCAGTCTTGATTTTAAAATGTCTCCCTTTCAAGTAATGCCTCCACTTGCCTACCGCTTGCAAAACTGCTAGCATCTCCTTTTCATACACTGATAAACACTGGTGCCTAGGACCTAAAGCTTTACTCATATAGGCTATAGGATGACCAGCCTGCATTAATACTGCACCAATTCCTGTACCAGAAGCATCAGTTTCTATCACAAATTCTTGTGACAAGTCAGGTAGCGCCAAAACAGGAGAAGTAGTTAGAGCTTCCTTGAGCTGCTGAAAAGCCTTATCTGCTTCAGTGCCCCAAGAAAATCCCTCTTTCTTAAGTAGATTAGTCAATGGCTTGCTAATGCTGCCATAATTTTTCACAAATCGTCTGTAATACCCTGCTAACCCCAAAAATCCCCTTAACTGCTTCACATTAGAGGGTACTGGCCAATCTCTAACTGCCTGAATCTTTTTCGGGTCTGTGGACACACCCCTAGCTGAGATATAATGCCCTAAATACTCCACACTAGTACCCCCAAACACACATTTACTCTCCTTGGCAAACAGTTGGTGCTGTCTTAGAATTTCAAACACTAATCTTAGGTGTTTCACATGCTCCTCAATGCCCTTACTATAGACTAAAATATCATCAAAGAACACCAAGACAAATTTCCTTAGAACAGGTCTGAACACCTCATTCATTAAGTCTTGGAAGGTGGCAGGGGCATTAGTAAGCCCAAACGGCATTACTAGAAACTCATAATGCCCATTGTGAGTTCTAAATGTTGTTTTATATATATCAGGTGCATGCATTTTAATTTGGTGGTAACCAGCCCTTAAGTCAACCTTAGAAAATACCTTAGCTCCATGTAATTCCTCTAACAACTCATCAACAAGAGGAATAGGAGATTTGTTTTTAATAGTCATCTGATTCAAGGCTCTGTAATCTACACATAACCTCCATGAATTGTCTTTTTTCTTTACTAATACCACTGGGCTAGCAAAAGGGCTAGAACTAGGTTGTACTATTCCAATAGTGAGCATTTCATCAACTAGCTTTTCTACGACATCTTTCTGTAACCCTGAATACCTGTATGGTCTTTTATTGACAGGTTGAGACCCTTCTTTTAGTGGAATTTGATGATTGTGAGATCTGTCCGGAGGTAGCCCTTTCGGTTCACAGAACAGATCTTGGAATTCTCCAAGCAAGGCTGCAATGGCTGGCGTATTACCACATTCCTGATTGCTAGGGGCCACTATGGTAAAAAACTCAATCTGTGCTGTATCTTTCAACCTGAGACTGCATAATTGCATAGAAGCAACCTGAGTAGGCTTTCCCATTAACTTAGCCAGTTGATCATTACCAATCTGTTTAATTTTCTTCTCAGCCTTCCCTTTGATAGTAACCAGTTGATCATCCCAGTAAAAAGACATCCAAAGTTCAGCATAGTTAGAAATAATATTGCCCAAAGTTGATAACCATTGGATTCCCAGAACCATATCACAACTAGACAATGGTAACACTAAAATGTCTGCGCAAAACCTAGCTCCCTGTAAAGACCAGTTTAGCTCTTTGCAAATTGCTTTACACTCCATAATACCCCCATTAGCCACCTCCACTGTCAAGGGTTTAATAGCAATAAGCTGAAACCCTAGTCTCTTTACAAAGTCCTCACTTATGAAATTGTGAGTACTTCCTGAGTCAATTAACACTTGCATGGCTTTTTGACTCACAACCCCTACAACCCTCATTGTGTGGAACCCTATTTCACCTTCAAGAGCATTCACAGATATGTGTGGATTAATGTCCCCCTGCAATTCTTGCACACTGAAACCTTCTTCCTCATCAATCTCCTCCACCGTATCGTCTTCTATGCTGATTGAGAACACTTGTCTGTGCTTGCAAATATGTCCTGGTGTAAATTTTTCTGGGCACCAGAAACATAACCCTTGAGCTCTCCTTTCATCAAAATCCCTGCTCCGGATTCTTTTGTTTGCATAAGGTAGATTGTTAGGTTTTTTCTGGCTCAATTTGTTGCTGTTGTTGTTTGCTGATATGTATGGGGTGTTGGCTTTTTGTTGATTAGAGGTATTTTGGGTGCTAGGGTTGTATTTGGTGAGGGTGGTAGATTTGGTGTAGGTATGTGAGGATACTTTAGGTGTGGGAACTGGTGTTTCCACCATCAAAGCAGGTTCGCTTTGGAGCCTAGCTAAGTCATAGGCATCACGCAAATCCTTTGGCCTAAACATCTTCACCAACTTCTTTACTTCATGTTGTAACCCACCAATGAAGAAAATTAAAGCTTGCCTCTCCTCAATATCTGATCTATTCCAAAGTGTGTCAAACTGGCTAATGTATGTCTCCAAATCCCCTGTTTGGCTAAGATCCTTTAGCTGCTCTAATGGGTGTTTATCCCCGCCAAACCTGAATCCAATAGCCTCCTCGTAATCTTCCCACGTATTAATTCCTGATCCTCTAGTGTGGGCTTGATGCCAAGAGAGAGCATCATCACTTAAGTAGTAGGCAGCCAGCTTAATCTTATCCACGTCTGCTACCTCCTCAACTTCAAAATATTGCCTACACTTGAAGATCCAAGCATTCACATCCCCTTGCCCAGTAAACTTCGGAAAATCTCTCCTGGGTTTCTTGAATCTACAACATCTATGCCCACTCTCACTCTGTTGATGGGTCTCTACTGTGGTTGCAGGTATGGTGGAGTTTTTGTCACTTTCTCTTTCGTCACCCACTGACTTTCCCTTGGAGGAACTCGTGCCTCCTTGGGTTTGTTGAAGCTGCTCCAGAAGTCCGGATTGCTGGAGGTTGAGTCCCTTGATCAAGCTTTTCAGTTCTACTAGCTGCACCTCATTTTTCTGCTGTGATTCCTCTAGGCGTTTGTCAGTATCTCGTAAACCTTGAGCAAGTAGTGAATATTTGTCTTGGGTTTCTTGCATCAGGTTGGACATGGTGTCCTCAAGATTCTTAAGATCGTGTGATCTCGTACCAGTGGCCATTGACACAGTCCAAGGATGAACTGCTTTGATACCAGATGATATGGGTGAGGGGTTATACGTCCCAAATTGAATGGGAAGGTTGAAGGGATCAATTGTGATTATGAAATTTACGTAAGGAGAGAGAATAGTATAAGGCTATTCACACATCACATCATAACATTCTGATATTTTTCATACTTCTCACGTGAGTTGGTTACAAATATATATATATATATAGCAACTGGAGTACAACGCGAATAGTGGGAATCCCCGTTGCAGATTTCCAGAACCACCCACCCTTGCCATGCTGGCAATTCATTAACTATTAATACTATTAACTCTAATGGGACCCGGCCTATACTGCTAACTTGCCCACTTAAGCCCAACAAGAAGCTAACCCAATTGACAAATAAACTACCGAATTGAATGCTCCCAATCCCTAATTCCCAATTCACGCATCAAATTCACAAACCCAATCTCTACAAAGCAAGGACTGGATATCGTCAATAACCGCACCCGATACACCTTAAGATTAGTACGGTACAAAAGGTTCTCCTAATGCCATGCTTCAAAGTCCTATTGAAAGAATTACCTGACTTAGCGGCAGTCACGAAGAGCATGCAGTCTGCCTTCTAAAGTTATTAAGATTTCTAATAGTAGGATATAGTTGGATAAATATTGGGATGAGATAATGTGACTATAGATAAGGAGCATTTTTTTAAATATATTATCATGGTAGAAGTCAAATGGAGCTTAATATCCAATTATATAAGCAATTTCATAAGATCTATTAGCAATTCTAGTATCTATAGTTGCTTCTAAGTTTGCTTTTAATATTGGCAGTTAGATAATGAGTCCTCGTCGTAGCTGACTTCATCCTAAACCTATGGAAGCCTTGATGTGTGCCCGAAGTTGGTTAGGTCTAAAAATATTAAAGGTAAACTCTATATATTATAATACATTAGTTTTATTTTTTTGCTTTTGTAAATTTAATAATCATCCATCATATTGTCTTATATATTATATTTTTTATATTATGACAGGTATGGAGAATGTGAATACAACAAAAACCATTCATCTAGCTGAAATTTTTTTGATTAAATATTCGATGATGAAGATACATTTATTTGTTAATTATCATGCATTCATTTAATAAAACTATTGCATAATTGGGTATGACTTGTACAGTTTTTATATATATATAGATGAAATGGTGCTAATTATTATCAATCCTAACATAATGATTAGCTAACCTAATTCCTTCTATTGTTGGTTTTTTTTCACTAATCTTTACTTTTCATTTGCTTTTTTTTTAATGTAATTGATTTGGTTTCCACTAAATCTTGCAAATGAAGATCTAAATAGTTAAACTTTCATATACTTATGTGATTTGTTGCAGATCAACAAAGAAAACTCCCTTATGTGTTTTTTTTCAGATCAACAAAGAAAACTCCATGCTATCGTCTCTAAAATGATGTGTTTAGAAATGAACAAGTTCCACCCCATCTTTTCTAAGTGATTGCTTATTTGACACCCTATGGTTGCCTCCTATCATTGCATCTTTTCCAACATTTGTATTAGAGGATCTGAATCACTTTATGAAAAATACTTGTTTGCATTGTCTCTGTAATGCTTTCCATGAGGTCATGATATATTATTTTATTTTGGAATGTTTTAAAGAAGTTATAAAGGAAGAAGCATTTACATGTTTAAGATAATTAGTTGTGTTTTTAATTTTTGGGCTAGCCTAATTTGATTAAGCTTCAAGCTTGACAGAGCTTAATTAAACTAAGGCACATATTGTTCTACATTATCTAAGCTTGACTAGATTTTAGGTTAGGCCCAGGCTGAAATTATGAAGATATGGATCAAACTTGACCTGACATATTGCCAATCATAGTAATACCATTATTTGTTCTGTTGAAACTCTTTTTGCATTATTTATTCTATCCAAAAGGGAGTTCACAATTTCGACTTTGAGTTATGAATGGTCAGGTGGCTTATTTGTTAATTTTGTGAGTTAAGTATAGGTGATCAATCCCATATGATGAATGAAAACTGATAAGTGTAAATTGCATTGCATTTTAGAGCATAGTTTGGTATGCGTTTAGTTATTAATTAAATCATTTAGAATGTGTTTATGTTATAATTGTGTTAGTTTGTTAATTATTTATGTTTTAAGTGTTTAATAGATTAGTACAAGTTTTTGAGCGTAAATATTATGTTTCAGGGTCAACATCGAAGAACGGAAGAATTTTGGAGACATTCGGGCTAAAACAACAGCTAAAAGGCCACGATCGTGACAGAAGCTCCAAATTTGGCCCACGATCGTGGCATGGAATGGCCTATGATCGTGGCCTACATGCCACAATCGTGATAAAAGGCTTAGATGTGAGCTACGATCGTGGTCTGTGTCAGGCAAACGAGTAGACACTCACGAATGTCAAATTTTGAGGGATTTTTAGACCTTTCGGACCTCAGAAAAACCCCAGGGTTACCTAATACAAGAGGATATAAAAAGAACAAAAAGAGGTAGAGAAAAGAGCTTTCTGCATCATCCACCTTGAGAAACCCTAGAAAGAGATCATTAAGAGATAGAGGAAGAGAGCAGATGAGAAGAAACTGACTCGAAGTACTTCCCAGATTAGGAGGTTTTTAGATGTCGCTACCTTCTGTCATCCATTTTAGATTGTATTTCCTATTCTTTTCAGTTTTAGTATTATATGGAATTGAATTGAACAGTTGATGATAGAATCCATAATACAGAGGATGTTCTAAACACACATTCGGAGCTTTATCTTGAGTTAATGAGAATCTGATAGCTTATGTGTTTATTGGATATTGTTGTGGTTTGATTATGCTATTGCATAATTCGATAATAAACTAAGAGAGTGAATTGAATGAAAAAAGATTAAATTAGACTAACGAGAGTTAGGAGATTTAATAGAAAATAGAATTAAATCATATCGATAATTTGTGGGGAGAGATCTTGTATAGGTTTCTAATAGTTTATTAGAGAACTTCATAATTAATTAAGATTTTAGATAGGTTGTGAATTGAGAGATTGCAACCTCCATAATCTGATTAGGGTTTATGATTCAAGGTTAATAGTTATAACTCGAGAGAGAATAATCAACCCTAAGATAGTCTAAAACTAATAGTCCAATAATTCATAATCAGTTAGGTTAGCATTAAGGATAGGTAAAATTTTCTTTATCCCAATTGGTAGTTTCCTTCGGTTGATTCTTGGGGTATTGTAAATTGCTTGATAATTAGTATTTTTGTGTTTGATTAGTAATTTGATTGATTGAATTAAATTCTTGTGTTAGTTTTGTTGCATCTTAAATTTCTATTATTTGTTTCTAGCCTTAGATTTTAGGATTAGATTAGTTCCCTCATTGTGGGATTGATATCTTTGATATTACACTAATGAATCGTATGCTTGCGGATTATCGAGGGTTAATAAATAAAACTTGCACACAATCAAACCCCAATCAAGTTTTTGGCGCTATTATCAGGGAGACGATTAGTTTTGTTCTTTAGTCTAAAGCGTTGTAGTTACCCTTTAGTTTTCGTTCTTTCTTTCTATTTTTGAATCCATGCCCTTATATGAATACAAGAGTTACGAGAAGTTCGAGTTGTACAACTAAAACCTTAGAGCTAGATAACACTCTATTAAAACGATCAATTAGGAAAGCTCGATGTGAAGAAGAAGAAGAAATCGCAAAAGCAATAATGACCAAGGAATTTTAGCAAGATTTGGATCACATAGCGAACCAAGGATGCCAACAAAGAACCCTTATGGATTTCAAGAGACCAGAGTTCAATGCAGCTAAACAAGGAGTAGTTAGGCAACCTGTACAAGCAGCCTCTTTTGAAATTAAACTAGCCCTCCTAAACATGCTTCAATAGAATGTGCAATTCTATGGACTAACAAATGACTCGAATGCACATATAGTAAATTTCCTTGAAATCTGTGATACCTTTCGGTACCATCAGATGTTAGAGGATTCAACAAGAATTAGGCTTTTCCCTTTTACCCTAAGAGATAGAGCAAAGGTCTGGTATCACTCCTTCAACCCAACCAATGTTACCACTTGGGATCAACTAGCTTGTGCCTTTTTAGACAAGTGTTTTCCCTTTACCATGACCATAAAGATTACCAAAGAGATTACCAACTTCTAGTAAAGTGACGAGGAATCAATATATGAAGTGTGGGAATAATACAAGGACTTGTAATGAAAATGCCCATACTATAACTTACCTAAGGAGTTCTTGTTGCAAACATTCTATAATGGAGTAACTCCATATACGAGACGCACAATTAATGAAGGTTTAGGAGGATCATTGATGAAAAAGACAATAGATGAAGCAGAAGAGATAATAAAGGAGATGGCAAGTAATGGTTTCCTATGGACGAACGAAAGGAGTAGACAACCCACAACCTTCCGAGAACAAAAAGGAGTTGTAGTTATTGATTAAATGATAGAGATGCAAATGAAAATTGACAACTTAACTCAACAGCTCAATAACATAAAGGCTTCATCCTTAGCTTTGGTAAAAGTCATGCAACTAAAGTGTGAACTCTGCAAACAGATGGACTATGATATGGTGGATTGCTTTTTGATGAAGTAACAATTTGTAGCGTGTTAGTTATATGGGAGCTCAATATGGACGAGGAGGGGGAAACAATCCTTACTCTAACACATATAACCCTAGGTTGAAGAATCACCCTAACTTCTCTTAGACGAATAATGCTAGATGACAATTCAGACCCCAAAGGCAACTAGGTTTCCAATAAGATAAACTAAACTCAATGGAATCCAAGTTGGATAGGATTTTCGATAAAATTGGAGGCATGGAGGATGCATATAAGAGTCTTTAAAGTAAGTTCAAGCAAGTCACTAAAAACTATGCCTCTTGAATATATAATATGGAGGTCCATGTCGGTCAACTAGTAGAGGCAATTTCAACTCAAAATATAGGAGCCCTTCTATGCAATACTAAATCTAACCTAAAGAAGTGGATCATGGCCAGTACTTAGACCCAGGAAAAGAAACTTGAACATATGAAAGAAGATGGAGACAGTAGAGAAGGACAAGCAAATATGAAATTCCTTCCAAGTGAGCTCATAATTAAGCCAATCGAGGAACCATGACCTGAATTTTCATACCCTATTTTAGCTCAACAGAAATCAAATTCAAGTAAGGCGATGAGGAATTTTAAGGAGGTTGAATTAAACAATGTTGAGGACATAACAGGATAACTACAAACGGGGCTCACACTAAAGGAATCAATCAAGAAGAAGGTCAAGGAGCTTATAGTAGAACAAAACCCTAATATAACACAAAAGAAAGAGGACCCAAGGAATTTTTACATTCCTTGCAGTATCAATGAAGTTAAAATAGATAGGGTATTCAAAGATTTGGGAGTGAGTATTAATATGATGCCTTATACCTTTAGTCAAAAATTGGGGTTAGAAGAGTTAGAACCCACTACGATGATAGTGAAGACGACAGACAGAACAATTCATCAGCCAAAGGGTCTTATTAAGGACGTGTAAGTATAGATTGATATATATACCTTTCTCATATACTTCTTTGTATTGGATATTGGAGAAGATGTGGAAATCCCTATGGCCCTTGGATGACCATTCTTGGCTACTGCTTACTCAATAATTGACGTTGATGGGGTCTAACTCTGAGGGTCAGAGAGCATCAAATAACCATCATTATGTCAAAGAATGATAATAGTTCTCCCTTACTTCTAGTTAACATCAAAGAAACTGAACTTTAAGGACAATGGGAAGATATTAAGGACCCTAGGAATGCATTTAGAAAGAAACAATTGCAATGGAGAAGGCGAAGGAAGTTGAAGTAGAAGGAAGGTGTGACCTAAGGCATGGTAGCTCATGTGCAAATTGTAAGATCGATGACTGCACTACCATTGCATAATTCATTTAAACCACTTTGAGCACAAGAAAAGTATCGAGCTACTAATGTTAAAAGAAGCGCTGCATGGGAGGTAACCCATGGATTGTTAATTCCATGTTATTTCCATTTACGTTTATATAGTTTGAATTTTGTAGTTAGGTTATTTCATTTCCAAATAAGGTTGGGAAGGCATAGGACTTTGACATGAGTTAGATGATCGAGGAAGCAAAAAAGAGGTGAAAGAGCTATAAAAGAGTTAGGACGGGATCTCAGGAATATGTAGAAGGACAAAAGAAGAAAAAATTAGAAAATAGGTAGAATTAATGCAGGCCACAATCGTGGCTGCGGCAGAGTAAAACTGTCCATGCAATTTTTAGCTAAATTTTTTCCATTTTACCTTCCTTCACCTATATATTCACTTCATACTGCATTTTTCATTTTAACTTTATCTAAGTTTGGAACCTCCAAAAAATCTCACTTCTCGCTATCCAACTTCCAAATTTCCACTTTAGTCCAACTTCCACCTACTTATAGTCCATTATGCCGTGTATTAAGTAATCAGCGAAGTGCAACCAATCATTAGGAAGAAATCAAGTCTCGAGCTAAGGACAAAGGAACAGGGTGGCAAATTTTGGAGCACCCTTCCCAATCTACACAGAGAAGGAAGGTATTCGACTCCAATCTCTTCATGTTAAACAGATAGTAGTCCTAAAGTACTTTGATTTTGCTACGCTTGATAAGCTAGAATTGCAAGATAGGGTAGAGAATTTAGCAAAAAGAATTCAGTGGAGTAAGTTCATACACTTCAAATATCCTATCTACCAGGAATTCAACCTTGAATTCTTCACTTTCCTTTAGTTCAAAACTAGTAACCCTAAGAAAATATGGTTTAGGTTGTAGGGACAACCTTATGAGCTAAACCTTGAAATTATGTATGAGATTTGTGATTTCCCTCGAATCTTCCATTATCGATTGACATGGTGATTTTTGTGCTCCCCACTATTGTAACGAGTTCGCTGCGTTGGAGTGGTTCAATGCCAAGAATGCCCACAACAACATTATATGAAGCCATGATCACTTGTTGTTACACAAGTTTATATGTCAAATGGTTTTTGAAAAATTAGAAACCAATAGGTGCTTAACGAAGGAACTTTTTATGTTATAATGCATGGATCACAACATCCCAATGTGCACCTTCACACATGCGCTAAATGCTATTGTTGCAAATTTATGTAAAAAAGGCAATAATTTAGGTATGGGTTATTTTTTTAATGCCATTGCCGAGTATTATAGTGTGGATTGTAGTGGTTTAACTGTCTACCTCCGTGATTTTCTAAATCTCCATCACTTGTGGTGTGCTAAAATCATAAAGTCCTATAACATGGTACTATGGGACATTAGCCAAAAACTCATGTAAAGATCAGGGCCAGTCAGGCAAGGTCTAGCACAGTGCCATCTCAATAGGCAGAAGAGGACTTGACTAGCGAGGAGTCCGAAGAAGAAGAAGACATAGAATAACTTGGTTAGAAGAAAGTACTTGATACAATCTCCACCAACACCAAAGCAAGTACAGATATAATTGCAGAAAACATTAGGATGATGAAAGAGATGCCCTGTACACAACAACGTCAGAGCCAGGATATATGCCAGATTCATCGATACTTCGAGGCTCAAGGTGTTTAATTGTCACCTCCGACACCATCCCCGCCTCCATCACCATGAGGCTTTGTTTGTAACCCTTTTCTTTTAAATTTAATCTTTATTTTTCTTTTATTTGATGTCACTTCTTTTCATGTGTGTTTTTTTTGTCTCCTTCTCACATTGAGTACATTGTGTTGTTCAAGTCAGCGGAGAGTTGTGCATTTTGCTTGGAGTGCGAATTTTGTATATTGTATGATAGTTTTTTAGGTTGCTTATTGTGAATTATGTGAATGTGTCATGGCTTAGATGAAATGAAATTGATTTAATTTTGATCATAATCTATTAGGTTGCGAAAATTCATTAGCTCGGAAAATTAGGATCTAAGTAACCAATTGAGAACGTGATGTAGTCGAGTAACTGGGTCGACACACATCACAAATGTGTGCCTTCATGTCAAAAGACTATAATGATGTTCCAACCAAGCAACTTACTAAAAACATTACTTAGTCAAGTAATTGGATAGACATTCATCACCAATGTTTGCCTTTATGTAAAAGGTCTAGGTCTATGTCCACAAAAAGTAATAAAAAATGGTTCCTAATAAACCCTACCGAAATTGTCAATAGCTTAACTTTTCATGAAAATGTACTTAGGAGTAGTTATAGAGTTTGAATGACCAAATAATTATTAATGTGTGTGAGCAATTAAAAAGGGTGAATAACTTGACATTTGTGTCTTGATTAATATGTATATTTAGTCTAGAGCTCCTAAATGTGGATTTTGCATGTTAATGATTTGGAATAACTTAAATGATTGTGTTTAGAAGTAAACTTATTCCATGAAGTTACATTGTGTCTCATTATTGCATTGTGTGTGCTTTGTAATTTTGTGTTGTTTGTTGTTTTGTTTGCTTGAGGACAGGTAAATGTTTAAGTGTGGGGACGTTAATAAGTGCAAATTGCATCATATTTTAGGGCATAGTTTGATATGTGTTTAGCCATTAATTAAATCATTTAGTATATGTTTAGGTTAGAATTGTGTTAGTTTGTTAATTATTTATGCTTTCAGTGTTTTATGAGTTAGTAAAAGTCTTTGAGCTTAAATATTATATTTTTGATATACCTTGATATGCTTAATAGTATTTTAGGGTCAACATCGAAGAACAAAGGAGTTTCGGAGACATTCAGGTCGAAATAATAGCCAACATTTGGGATTTGATTAATATGTATATTTAGTCCAGAGCTCCTGGACACGGATTTTGCATGTTAATAAATTGTAATAACTTGAATGATTGTGTTTAGAATTAAACTTATTTCATGAAGCCGTATTGTGTCTCATTATTGCAGTGTGTGCTTTGTGATTTTTTGTTGTTTGTTGTTTTGTTTTCTTGAGGACATAAATGTTTAAGTATGGGGATGTTGATAAGTGCAAATTATATCATATTTTAGGGCATAGTTTGATATGTGTTAGCAGTTAATTAAATCATTTAATATGTGTTTAGATTATAATTGTGGTAGTTTGTTAATTATTTATTTTTAAGTGTTTTATGGGTTAGTACAAGTCTTTGAACTTAAATATTATGTGTTTGAGGTACCTTGATATGCTTGCTAGTATTTCAGGGTCAACATCAAAGAATGAAAGGGTTTCAAAGACATTCAAGCCACGATCATGACAGAAGCTCCATATTTGGCCCATAATCATGACATAGAAGGCTCAAATATAAGCCACGGTCATTGCTTGCATTGGGTAGACACGCAGACACTAACGAATGTCAAGTTTTGAGGAATTTTTGGACCTTTCAAACCCTGAAAAGAGCAAAAAAGAGGAAGAGAAAAGAGCTTTTTGCATCAACCGCCTTGAGAAACCTTAGAGAAAGATCATCGAGAGATGGAGGAAGAGAAGAAGGAAGAGAGAAGAGGAGAAGAAGATGACTCGAAGTACTTTCCTAGATCAGGAGGTTTCCTGACATCGCTACCTCCCGTCATTTTAAGGATTTTGACATAAAAGATATTGAGGATTCATAATTTATTCTTAAAGTGGAGATCCATAGGGACATCTAAGAGGATTTTGGGCCTAGCTTAGAAGGCTAATGTTGATAAAGTGTTAAAGAGGTTCAATATATATGGTTGTAAGTCTAACATATCACTATGGTTAAAGGTGACCAATTGAGTAAAGAGTAGGTCCTTAGAATAAGGTGGAGAAACTTAGCATGATGTATTCATAAGTATGTACTAGGCTTGATATTGCTGTTGTGATTATTGCTCTTAGCAAGTATTTAGCAAATCCTATGAACACTTTATTACAACAAATAAAGTGTTATACTATATTCATAAGACTAGAGATTATATGCTATTTTGTATATGTGTAGATGGTTAGGATATTACTAAAATATTTTGACACTTATCTTGGTAGTTATTTTAACAACAAGAAATATATTGTATGCTATATTTTTACACTAGTTGTAGGAGTTGTGTCTTGGAAGAGCTTTAAGTAGATTGTTTAGAAGACTTCAACTATAGAAGTTGAGATTTATATCTTGTTCCGAGGCATCAGCATATGCCGAGTGGTTACAAAATTTCATTATAGGGCTTTTAATTGTTGATTTGATTTCTATGCCTATTAAGATCACAGTGACAACTCATTTGTTGTATTCTTTTCCAAGAATACAACTATGGAGCCAAGTTAACCGAGCTTAGTTACTTTAAGATTCAAGAATGGATTGATGATGGTGTTGTATGTTTTGAGTACATTATCACCACTTATATGTTAGGTGACCACTAACTGAAGTGCCTAGGCTTATACACATTCATAGACATGTAGACTGTACGAGTATTATGTCTTGTTATGATGTTTGATATTTTGACTATTGTGATATTTACTATACATGTTTGCAATACTTGAGATTAATAAAGTTACAAATTTTGCACATTTTATTGCACTAAGATGTTTTAAATGCATGGATATAGTTATCTTATTAGACTATGCAAATGAGATTTTTTTTAATATCTGGATATGTTATGGTTTCTTTATGGAAGTAGATAGTTTATCACATGACTGATCTTTACAGTCAACGAATTTTTATGAAATGGGTCATCTATTTTTTTATAATTTTGTATTGGATTAATGGTCTCTTTTAGAAATGATGAGTTTTTTTTTAAGACCAACCTCTCAATTTATGATTGGATTGATGTAGTTATGTATGGTTTATGATTTTAAGGTTCACAAACGCAAACCATACCACCCTAATACTACACTAAATGATTCAATTAGTAAATTATATTGTTTATGTTTGTGATTATGAAAAGTTATATGTTGATTACAATATATTAACTACTATTGTTCAGTATGAATTGTAGCACCCCCTTACCATAGGATATGTACCGGGACGCCCGTAGGTCATTCCAACACACACCCTACGATAAGGGTGCGCTACGAACAATCGCTAACACTCCACATGGCATCAAAAATCATAAGGCATTAATATGAAATCCACTAAATTTTGAAACAATAAATTCTCATTTCATAACCTCAAAGCAGCAAATTTACACAACTGGTATGTTCTGTACATTACTCCAAAAGAAAATCAAACAAAAAGCTAGCTGGGTCATCCCTCAAAAAGTGCCAGCTGACCGACCTGTGTGCCATGACTTCTCTTGCCAACTCGATCTGTACGGCGGGAAAAGTCTCTCTGGAGCTACGAGTCTACTCTCTCAGTCCTGAAAAATAATTTACAATTTTGGGTGAGTTTGCGAACTCAGTGAGGAACCATCATCGATGGTTCACCCAATTCATGCATATACACAGTATATCACAGATACATACAGTTATTTCTCTAAAACACATTCAGAAGTACTACATGATTATTACGATATCAGTCAAAAGAACCAATTCAAATGCACATGAAATGCGTATGTGACGCTTTTCTCATTTATTACGTTGTTATGACCGAGCGCCTAAAACTGTTCCATTAAGGGCGCATTAAACGGTGAGCCTTAGGCTCTGAATCACTGTGACTCAAGGCCCAATCACGTTGAGCTTTAAGCTCTCGTTGGCTGCTCTGGTCACAACTGCCAATTACTGATTATGCAATTATGCATGAAATGCATATGTCCAAATAAAACAAAACCAACATCATAACTGATCCCAATTCAACATATTCACACAAGTCACTCACAAGTAACCACATGAAAATCACATATAGCACTTCTATATCATAATCTCCCAATCCATCGGACCTTCGGTCCGCAATCCAAGCACAAACAAACACAATCATCCCACCATTATTCTTCACAGAGTTCTAAGTGCAGAATTATAAACACTTACTAACCGAGGAACCATCTAGGTTACTCACCTAATAACTTCCGAGCTAATGCCGGGAAGTCTCTGCAACGTCCGTGGGATGACGTTCCAACTGTGCCTCTATAACAATTAAAATAAGGACACATTACCAACTGGACAGTTAGAAATATCAACCAATGCACATGAGATAATTAAAACGTGTATAATGCATGTTCATAGCATTCCCGGCCCTAATCCAAAATTTTCCCATAATAAAAATTTCATCTAAAATTAGAAAACTATAGCCACTGACAGCACCCAATTTGGACCTCAGTCGGTCCAAAAATAAATAAAACAGTGATCACAGAACAATTGCCCGGGTCTACGTCAATTTTCCGTCTAAAAATTCTCAATTTCTCAAAAAATGAAATTCAATATGTCACAAATCTGATGCCTCAAGAATCAGATCAATCGGACATCGGACAGAAAAGAAATTGACAAAAGAAACCAAAATTTAAATTAAACAATTAATATCTATATATACATTACCCTTATTCCCTTCTTTATTTTCCTGATTTCAAGCCAACTTTCAACACCAATAACTCATTGCACACAATTTAGAAAATTACCAACTATATCTCATTGGAAAGATCATGAAACCCTCTACAATTCTCAAGAAGACCATAAAAATCAATTTCACCCCTAAGGGTGTCAAAAATCCTATCAAACCTACTGCCTACTCAAAACCTATCAACACAGGGCAGTACATTGCAAATTCAATAACTCTCTGATTCTTCAGTCAACAATTACGCAATAATTAAGGCAGTAAGATCACAATGTTATCTACAACTTTCATGAACAACCCAAAATCAAATTCACTTATTAACAAGGTCAAACAATTCCACAAAGAATCTACCTACTGAAATCAACCAATCTGGACAGTAATTTTTCAAACAGTAATTCTCTTAGCACAAAAGTCACAAAATTCACTACCTTATATCCCTGAAAAGATAAGATCTCAAAATTCAATTTGCATGAAGAACTCAAACTCCAATTCGATTTCTAACAATTTCAAAACTGTTATGGAAGCTACTGTCATGATCAGCCATTCACAACCTAGTTTAGGTTCAGTTTTTGCAAAATCATAACTCCCAAATATGACCTTCAAAAATTACATGCCATATATCATTTTCAAGATAATTTCTTCCTCTACAACTTTTCAGAAGATCACTCACACCAATTCAGTCCACATAAATTGCTAAAATTGCTTCTAATCTGCATGTTCACAAAATCGACAATTAGGCTAGGTTTCCTCAAATAACAGAAAATCAGTCAACATGCCACAATGCATAACTCCCAATATACTGATCGAAAAATTACAAGATCAGTGGCAATGGAAAGCTAACAATGTAGGCTTCAACTCTCATGAAGACCATTTTCCTTAATTCCATCTCAATTAATTTAGAAAAATCAACAAAGTAATCAGGTCATATATGCGGGTACTGTTTACAGACCCTACAAACAGAAACTTTCCATGCAAAAATTCACCCTTCTAACATTACAATTTAACACCACCTATTTCACACAAAGTTGAAGCCAACATCCCAAAGTTTCATTGGGCACAAACTTCACCTCATTTGCACTCCTACACAATTAGTTATGATCAAAACATTGCAATAGGGTCAATAACAATTTTCCAGCTTACATCAACAACCAAACTCCTATCACTTCTAACATCACTAACACATCACTAAGCATCCATTTATACCTCTAAATCAACCACAATTTCATCATAACATATACTTATATAATAGAGCATAAGTGGCAGCACCTACATATATTATCTTCCTAAGTATTCCATTCACCTAACCTTGTAAAACTCAATCCAAACCAAGCCAAAATCAATGGAACTATAGTCATTCATTCATCCATACCCAAGCATACATTTACACCCATTCAAACCTACCCTTATCATCATGAAATAAATGTATAAGTGATTCCCATAATGGCTTCTAACTACCAAAAGCATAAAAACAAAATCAAATCTCACCTTAGACAAGTTCAAGCTTTCAAATCTCCAAGTTCACACACACCTCTCAACCTCTCCCAAAACCCACGGCTATCACACCAACCATGCATATATCATCACCTTCACAAGGCTTCAACTTGGTCTTAGGTGTGCAAGGAAGAAGCAAGAAAAGCTCCAAAGAAGACCTTCTTGTATGGAATAAGTAGAAGCAAATTTGAAGGAGAAAAAGAAACACTCTAAGAAGATGAAGCAAGTTTCGGATGGGAGGTGGAAGAATGGCCTTCCAAAGCTTTCCAAATGAGTTTTTAAAGATAATAGGGAGAAAAGTCGATGGTGATGGATATAAGATGACAAAATTCATTAATTAAAAGAGACACATGGCTCTTTAAAATAAGAAAAGACAAAAACTAGTTAATCTTGGTTAATTTAAGCACTAATCCCAATTAAACTCTAATCATGGCACTAAAATAATTCCCTAACACCATTTAGTCAATAATCTAATGCCATTAGGCAACCTTTTTCAGTACAAAAAGGCTCACTCAATCAGTCAGTTGGAATTTTCCGGTCCGAGCAAGAACCCCGAAAAATTCCAGAAAAATTTTCATAAATCCCTAAAAATGTAAAACACTCAATGACGCACTCCAAATAATTTTTCAAATACAATTATCCCATAAATTTCACAAAAGATCTCAATTTGAAACCTAAGCCGGAAAATATCATGAATGCATGTATACCATGTGCAAGTGCAACAAACCATCAATCATTGAGGTTATATGCTGTATGTGCATGCCGAGATATAATTTAATACTTCTAACCCGTCCCAAATTACCAATAAACCCTTCCTATGGGAGATGGGATGTTACATGAATAATTCATTGAATTAAGTTTTTATAAATGTTTTTAAAAAAGTATGCTCAAACTTATTAAAATTTTGTTTGATCCAATTACATTATTTTAACATATTTTTTGAAGTTATTAAATCTTAATTAATATTTGTATGTGGAAAAATATTATGTTGTTCTATAGAGCTATAATTAATTAGTCTTTTGTTTTATAACCAAGTCAAATAGAGATTTGAAGGCCCTTAGTTACATTTGTGCTCATTTTAAAACTTTAATGTTTTCAATAAATTTATTGAATGTGATATGATTATTGTGTAGGGCTATTAGGACACTTTGATAATAGAATTCAAACTTACGAACTAGTTTAGGTTTTTTAGTCATCTAATAATATATTTGTGAGTTTATAAGAAATTATATTTACTGAATAATCTCATTCAAACTAGTGAAAAGGCAAGAGAAGAATATTTCTATGTTTATATTGCAGGTGATTTGTTACAAAGAATAAAAATTATATTTTTGAATCTAAGAGTTTCTAATCTTATTTACTATTGATATATTCATTATTAAGTTACATTAAATAGTGTGGAATGATTTAGCATAAAGTAGGATAACCATATTGCTGGCTTTGCGTGGTTACAACCTCCAATCCCAACACTGGCACCAAAAGGAGTCAAATACTAACTTTCTTTGGCATGTTTTTGATGTGAATTTGGGTTGCCGGAGACATAGAGAGAGTTTGGACACGTGCAAAACATTTATTACGTCCGGTGTGTGGTGAAGCTTTTACATTTCCGCAACTTTTGAAAGAATGTGAGATTAGAACAAGAAGACAACTAATCCATTTTCCATTATTTAGTCTTCGGCTCACACAGAAGTCGGCATTACAATACTATTCCTTTTTCGTTTCTTGTTCAAACCTACTAGTAAGGTATCATTTCACGTGTTCTTTCTGCTTTTGTCTAGAAAATACTAAGGTTGGAATTGTTTAGACTTTTTGGCATTTTAATCATTCCCATCCACCAAAACAAGGTTTTGGAAAATTTTATTATATAGTTTTCCCTATAAGTAAGAGTGGGTACATAACTTGCGGTACTTTTATAGTTGTACAGAGATCTATTTAGCTGATAAGTTGGACTCCCGAGTGAAAGTCAAAGTGTGATAACTAAAATGATTAATTCATGGACATTATACAGATAAGAAAATCTTTGAAAAATATTAATAGATAACTCTTGTTAAGAATATATAAATTCACAAGTTTGACTTACCATTTGTTAATCCTTTAACATTTTCATTTTTAATCAATGTAGGTACTCTAATAATAACATATTAAAATTTTTACTATAGATAGAGTGTAGAGCTTATTAACAAGAATGATGTTTAGGTATAGTTGTTTTCAAAATGACTAGAATTAATCATTTGGTTTGTTGGTTTGTACCATTTATTAACCCTTTAATATTTTCATTTTTAATCAATGTGGGATACTCTAACACTTCCCTTCAAGTACAACTGAGACTAGACATCTAATTATCACTTGAAATAAAGGTAAGTCTTTGAGAAGTTTTGCAAGAAACTTCAAACAAAAAAAGGGTACTACATTACATTGATTCGAATCCATCATAGAGGAGAATTTGATAATATAAAATTTGAAGACTTTTGCAACGAAAATGGTATAACTCACAACATCTCACGCCCAAGAATTACTCAGTAAAATAGAGTTGTTGAGAGAAAGAACATGACACTCGTAGATATGGCCAGAATAACGCTATGCAAAAGTGGCCTACCTCAGGGTTATTAGGAAGAAGTTGTGTCAACCACTTGTTATAAACTCAACAGGTGTCTCATAAGACCTATTCTGAAAAGACCCCCTATGAGCTGTGAAAAGGAAGAAAACCAAATATTGCTTACTTTTATATATTTGGCTGCAAGTGTTTCATTCTAAACAATTGAAAAGGCAACTTTGGAAAGTTCAACGCGAGATCAGACGAGTATCGCTAGGAAAGGATACAAAGTTTATAATAAAAGAACAAGGAAGATAGAAGAATCGATACATGTGGTATTTGATGAAGCACTATCTTCGACAACAACAACCGACTCAGATGATAAAGAGCATCCGTTGGTACCTAAAAATATATCAGATAATCAAACTACACCAATAATGCCTTTAGAATTACAAAATCTAGAAAGCTTATATAAAGCTAGAACAAAGTAGGCTCCTTCATCTCAACAGGAGCCTATACAATGAAAAATATCGAGAGAATGGAGAGGTCTTGATATACATCAATATATTATGACAAATCGCTCTAAAAGTCTAAGAACAAGATTATCGTTCAAGAATAACTTTGTTGCTCTCATCTCACAAATAGGACCAAAGACTGTTGAAAAGGCCCTTACTGATGCAAATTGGGTTTAAGCCGTGAAAGATGAACTGGATCAATTTGACAAAAAACAAAGTCTAGAATCTAGTACCTGGTCCTCAAAACAAGTCAATCATTGGGTCTCGGTAGGTATTTCAAAACAAACTTGATGAAAATGGTAAGGAAGAAAGAAACAAAGCTAGACTTGTAACTCAAGCTTACAATCAACAGGAAGGTATTGATTTTGATGAAACTTATGCACCTATTCCTATATTAGAATCGACATAATTTTACTTGCCTTTGCTTACTATAGAAACTTCAAGTTGTTCCAAATTGATGTTGAAAGTGCATTCTCAAATAGTTACATTAACGAAGAAGTATTTGTTAAGCAAACCCCAAGTTTTGAAGGTGAAAACCTATGATGAAGTTAACAAAAGCTCTGTATGGTATAAAATAGGCTCCTCAAGCGTAGTATGAGATGTTAAGTAACTTTTTGCTTGAAAATAACTTTGAAAGAGAAAAGGTTGATAAAACCTTATTTATTAAAAGAAAGGAGAATGATTTACTTATAGGGCAAATATATGTTGATGACATAGTATTTGGTGTTACTAATCCATCTTTCTATGAAGAATTCTCAGCATTAATACAGAGGAAGTTTTAAATAAGCATGATAGTAGAATTATCATTCTTTCTCAGATTACAAATCATACAAACAAAAAAAATAATCTTCATTAGCTAAGATAAATACACAAAGGAACTCATCAAGAAATATCATTTTGAGAATGTCAAACTAATGGGTACTCCCATGTACACTGGAACTAAACTTGATAAAGACGAAGAAGGAAAAGCTACGGATGAGACAAAGTATAGAGGAATGATTGGATCACTACTATATCTTACCAACTCAAGACCAAACATTATGCTTAGTGTGTGTCTTTGTGCACGCTTTCAATCAAATCCAAAAGAAAGACACTTTTAAGTAGTAAAAAGAATCTTTAGATATCTCCACAGAACTATGGATTTAGGACTATGGTATCCAAAAACTGATTCATTTGACATAGTGGGCTATTGTGATGCAAATTATGTAGGTGATAAAGTCAATCGAAAAAGTAGAAGTGGTCACTGTTAGTTTCTTAGAGGATGTCTATTATCTTAGTCCTGTAAGAAGCAAAATTGCAAAGCACTTTCGACGACTGAAGCAGAATACATAGTAGCTACCAGTTGTTGTGCTCAAATCTTACGGATGAAGCATCAATTACATGATTTTTCTCTAAACTTTTCTCATATTCCTATATTATGTGATAATACTAGTGTTATAAATCTTTCTAAAAATCATATGCATCATTTTAGGACTAAACATATAGAAATCAAACATCATTTTCTTATAGATCATGTTTTAGAAAGAACCATTGATCTTTTGCATGCTAATACTGATAATCAAGTAGCTGATATCTTCACTAAGCCTCTTTCAGAAGATAGATTATGTTTATTAAGAAAAAGGTCCTGGTATATGTAGACTTTCTGATATTTAATTATGTTTGAAGATACTATGCTACTTTCGTCTATAGGTATTAGCAGGCCCCTTCTAAAAGGAATACCCTTATCAGGCTAAATTAGTTACATAGAAGGATCTTACAGTTTGAATGAATTATTTTGAAGGCTCCTTCTAGTTTAATATCCTAGAGTAAATGTCTCTTAAATGATATTCGTTTTTACATCTTTGTGTGATTTTGAAAATTTTACTTTTTGATTGATTAGTTCTTTCCCCTCTTCTTTTTGATAATGACAAAGGGGGAGAGTAGATATATGTTTTGATAATGACAAAGGGGGCAAGTATTTAATGATCTATGATATTTTTTTCCAATATTTCTTTAATGATTTGTGATGTATTCTGCTGTAATATACGATCTATTAACGAAAGGCTAAAGTCTACGGGTATATCTTGGTTTATGATTTGAATTTTTGAAAATATATCTATTATTGGTTGTCATTATAAAAAAGGGGGAGATTGTTAGCTCAAGACTTTTTAATGATTTTGATGATGACCTTATAATATTTAAAAATTCAAATTGGATTTGTTTCCCTATATAGGTAACGATACTTTTTCTCAAAAGGAAATAAAATCATAAGATACCTCTTTTTTATGAACTTACCTTATTTTGTTTACAATATCCGATAGGATCCTGCTAATCTTATATTTATAAGACATTGCCATATTTTGTTTTTCTTAATGGTTGAAGATTGAAGATTCCAGTAGAGATATAAAAGATACAAAGTCATCCTAAAAATGGAAATGATGTAACGACTAGTTGAAGGAAATGCCTACTTAAGAAAGAATCACTGTAATTGGGAACAAGAAGTGTGAACAAGAAAAAATCTCAAATTACATTCATAGTATCAATACTTTTGAAAGTGATATCATTTTCAAATATCTCGTATTTTAGAAAGTGATTTTTTAAAGAGAAATCATTGAAGCTCATATCGACAAATTACATTTTCATCTATTGAGAGCTTGTAGAGGCTAGCTAAATACTACTAGTTTGGAAGGTTGGAGAACCTTGAAAAATACGTACTCGAACCATTACAAATGAAAATTTTGTTTGAAGAGTATCAGCATGAGAAAGATAGAAGGGAGAGATTGAATTATGAAATTGGTAATGGAAGTTTGTTTACTAGTGTTTAGGATGATATTGGAAATGTTAAAGGTGGTATTGTTCCTTCCTAACAAAAAGTAAATGTTGCATATGGAATAATGTTAGAAAAAGAAGAAGGCAAGTGTCAAACTTTTTTGCATCAAGAACAACTCCTAGAGTTCAGCCTTCAACTCATAGTGTCATGCAATTAAGAGAAGTAACTCACAATATAGATATGACAACTTCTAGATAGTGGTATGATTTAGTGATAGAATCCAGTGCTTCACAATCTTATTATTATCAGCTTATGGTGGATGTTATAATCTCTTATGGTCCAGGATGTAATGCTCCGTCTATTGATAACTACAGAGGTAAACGTTTGAGTTGCTCTATTGATGAAATTAAAAGTTATGTAGACGAAAAAAGAATGGAATGGGCTACTTATGGGTATTCAATTATGTGTGATGGTTGGAAAAATAGGAGACATGAACCTATTATTGATGTTTTTGTTTATTTTGTAAAAGACACATTATTTTTGAAGTCTATTGATGCATCTGGCCTTGCTAGGAATATTTATACTTTATTTGAAATATTCAATGAAGTTATGAATGAAGTAGAGCCAGAAACTATTGTTTAGTTTATTATTGACAATGATTCCAATTATAAAGCGACAGAAAGAAGATTACAAAGTAAGTATAATTCTTTTTTTGACACCTTATGCTACACATTGCATTGACTTAATGCTGAAAATTATAAGAGAAGCTAGGTATTTTCCTATTATTGATGAGATTGTGCAGAAAGCAAAAAAAATGACCAAGTTTATCTATAATTGTTCATGGGTCTTGAATTTGATGAGAAAAGGTTTTACTAATGGTAGAAATTTGTGTCATCCTACTATTACAAGATTTGCAACAAATTTCTTATCACTTCAATATTTTATTATGATGAAGAAAGAGTTGAGACAGATATTTATAAGTGATAAATGGGTTGCATCTCAGCATGCTAGGTCTAATACTAGATTAGATGTTTCTATAATTATAATTGATGATACCAAATTTTGCTCCCAATATCAGTTTGTCATCCAAGTTTGTGAGCTTTTGGTGAAGATTTTTCTTTTAGCTAATAGTGATAAAAAGGCAACAATGGGTTATTTTTATGATGCCATCGAGAGGGTAAATGAAGCAATCAAGGTCAATATGAAAAATATGTCTTCTTTATACACACCTTATCCTACAATCGTCAATGAAAGATGGGAAAAGCACCTTTACTCAAGCTATTTGCAGCTGGGACATTTTTGAATCCTAATATCTATTTCAATTTTTACAAAGAAAGCTATTAATTATTACAATAGTTGTTGCCCATTAGATGATGCAAGATCTCCTAAGCTCACAAATGGAGATTTGTAACTAGTCTTTTGAAAATTTTAGGATGCCAATTACTAGTTAACAAAAAGCAAAACTTAATCTAGGTATATATTTTTTTCACTTTTATTATTTGTTGAAAATTAATTATCACTTTATTTTGTTTAAGACACTATTTTTGTTGTCTTACGAATTACAATTCTTTGTTGGGACCAATTTGAAAGTGGTGTTCGAAAATGGCAAAGATTTGCGGTTCAAATTTTAAGTCAACGTGTGAGTACAACAAGCTATGAAAGGAATTAGAACACATTTGAATCAATCCATTCTAAGAAAAGAAATAGATTGGAGCACAAAAGATTAAATGACTTGGTCTTCATTTGATACAATTTAAAGCTTTAAGAAAGGTATATTATTATCATTACTAAATTAGATATAATTTCTTAAAAAAATTTAGTAATTTAATTTTATTGTTTACTAAGACTCTTAATAAAACTCTTAATAAAAAAAGTAATTCAGTAGATCCAAGTTGCATTGATAATATTAATCTTTTGGCATATTGGGTTTTTGAGGAACCAGGTTTGATAAATAAGAGTGACTTTAAAGATAATCTTGGATAGGAAAGCATTGACATGTCATTTGGTGCAATAAATTTGAATGATGATGATGATGTGGCTCTTTTTAATAATGAGGATTTTGTATCAAAATGAGAATTTAAGTCAATGCAGTTATAGCAAATATCTCTCTGTAGATGATTGAATAAAGTTTCAATTTTTTTGTTTCCCTCTTTTTTAATTTTACTTATATTTAATATATATGTTAAATTATATATATGCAATTTAATTGTAAATGTTTTTGTTTCATGTTTCATTTCCAGTTGTTTGTTTTCTCATCACGAACTCTTATTGTAAATTGTAATAGTTAGAGAGTTAAGGATATTTATTATTCTTTTTATTTGATTTTATCTAATTATTATTTATTATATTATAAAATTGCAATATTTTAAATACTTCATATTGTTCTTAATTTTATATTTGTATGATGATTAAATGACCTTTCATATTAATTATAGTTATTATTTATATGTGAAATATTTGAAATTAATGTTAATAAAATCAATAAATTGTTGTTATTTTAAATTTTATTATTGTAATTTTTAAAGATATGGTGGATGCAAAATTATAGAATATACGATACAATATACAAATGGACTATTTTGCAATTTTAAAAATTACTTGAAGTGGTACCAAGTATTGACCAATATCGATACATTACCGTATCAAAATCTAATCCGGTTTGATAATTTAACACATTTATTTCTTATGTATAATTAATTCTTGTACCCCATGTTAAGAATACCAAGAAATTGGTATAAAATTAATTATACATAAGAAATAAAATGTTAAATTAACAAGTTGGGTTTCTAAACATTTGACTATGAGTATATTTTCGTAGCCAAATGTTTTTTAAAAAAATTATATAATCTATGACTTTTAGCTAGCTATGAAAAATAGTTTTGTACCTAAAATTATTCTTTTTTTTGACGAAAATCAAAAGTATCGAAAACAAAGAAAGGCTAACGATCTAAACCAAGTCGACAAGCTTACCCTATACACCCGGATCCTACGAGCCTTTCACTATCAGCGACATTACAAAAAGATTGCTCTAACGATAAAATAAAACGTAAAAAATGACTAGTGTCCCAGCTTTAGTGGTTTGCATGTAATAAGGCTACCCTTGCTAAGGAATGAGCCGCCTTATTAGCAATCCTACGTGTCCATTGGAAGAACAAGTGAAAGAATTGTCGTTTAAGCATTTGACAATCAAATGCCAACATTCCGATCTCTGAATAATTTAAAGAAGAAGTTGTTATAGATTGAACCGCCAGCAAGCAATCCGATTCCATAATGACATGGTCGATTTGTTTATCTTTCAACCACGAAAGTGCTTCCCTTATCGACATTAATTCGTCTATGACTGGATCAAATAAAGATGAATAATGCCCTGAGAGAGCAGCTATAAAACTGCCCATTGCATCCCTAAGTACAGCAGCAAACCCCGTAATGTTCCGTTCCTTAAAAATAGATGCATCCACATTGTATTTCATAAAATCTTCTGGTAGTTGACACCAACCTGAAACGCTATAGCAGGAAATGTTATCTGTTGCTCTAACCCTCTCATAACACCTCCGAGCATCCTGCCAGTCTTTTAGAAAATTATCAACAAAGTGGACGATCATACTGGAGGGAACTATCTTAACTTGCCAGACTTGAAGGTTGTGATGATACCAAATGATCCATAATATAGTTAATACACGAGTTAAAAGAGTTTCAAGCATGTTAACTAGGATATGCCCAAACATGACGTCAATCCCCATAGCTTGAATATGCACGTTCGCTAGAGCCCAACTTTCTTTTGCTTTAGGACACTCAAATAACACATGGTTCAAATCCTCTTCATTACCACAGACGTCACAATCAGGGGGGAGTATGGCGCCCTTCATCAGTAAACGAACTTTACATGGAATAAACTCCCGACAACATTGCCATGTGAAGTCTTTAATTTTAGGAGGGATAGGTAAATTCCACAGCCGATTCCAATGTTTGTCCACAGTATAACTAGCAATATCATTGCACAATCTAAGAGTCAGTTTGTAGCCTGACTTAACCGAATACAAATTATCCCTACTATAATGTCAAATCAACTGATCAGGGGGTTTTGCAATCGCAATGAGGATTTTGAAAACCTGTCCAACATCATAAGGTGTAAACAATCCTTCAAGCATCTGCTCGTCCAGACCCGAACCCGACTCATTAAAAAGCTCACGCGCTTTCATGTTACCCGAATGTTGGATTGTAGGGGAAGTGATGAAAAAATTATTCTTAGTTAAAAGAAAAAAAAACAAAAACATTTGGGTATTAATATACTTTCATAGTCAAATGTTTTTAATTAGAATTGCAGGATTTGTGACTTTTAGCTAAGAAAATATATTTGTAGCTAAAAGAAGAAGAATAAAAGAGAGTTTTTAATACAATCAACTACGATTTTGTGAAAACATAGACAAAGTTTGCTTTTTAACAACAATTTTGAAAAAAAATGTAGCCAAAAGTGCTACAATTATCAGATAGTCATTAAAGAAAAGTAGCTAGAAGGTTTCTTTGTTGTAGCATTTAGCTAAGATTCGTAAAATCATAGTCAAAGGCTAACCTTTTTTATAAAAAAAAGTAGTCATAAGGCTACCTTATTGTAGTTTTAGCTACGATCCACAAAATCATCACCAAAGGATCACCTTCGTAGCAAAAGAAATACAGTCAAAGGGCTATCTTGTTGTAATGTCTTTAAAGATATGACAAATATAATTAAAATTCTTCAAGTCTTTATTTGTCTTGAATATTAAAAAAAAAATACTGATAAATTTTAACCTAAATAATGAAAAATCTTACTTGTAACTTCATCAAAACCTTTGAGAATGGTGGAGGCATCAGGTCGAGTAAGGTATACATTGAGACATTTACTCGAGTGTTTCACGGTAGTTTACAATTATGGAACTTAGGTATGGACCACTGCCAGGCAGAACACGATAGCAGTAGGTGGTGTTTGAGGCAACACGACACATGAATGACTTCCCGTATCAAAAGTTGGCACCTCAATCTTTGGCAATCGCTTGCTTTGGCGCTGTCAAAGAACATATATAATGGAAGTGTGTCCCCAACACGTGATGGTCACCATCCCTGGTCAAAAGCTACTTACTATTACCAATTCCTAACCGTTTACTGCAAACTGATTTGCTTTTCGGGGCCTTTTCCAGCTGTTCAATGGCCCCTCGCGTAGCTCTTCTGCTTCCCTTTATAATGTGTTGTTACGTTTTCACTCCCAGTACATGCTTAGAACCTTTTTTTACCTGTGTTCCAGTGCATGTATCTGTATCTCCTCTTCTAGTCGAAACATTCAATGCCATTCAAATCATCCAACCTTTTCTGTTGCATGTGTTTCAATACATTCATATCCTTTTCCAATGGAACCGTTCAATCCTTATCAATCCTCCATCGTTTTCCAATTGAAACTTGTTTAATTTTAACATGCCGAAAACGAATGATAAAGACTTATATCAAAATTTGAATGAGGAAGTTTTAAACCTCTAATCCTAATCCTTAACTAGATAATTGAAAGTTGAATCAAATAATACAACAGCTTTGCATGCTGATTCTGAAATCTAGTGCAATACTATTAATTAGAGCATATCCTAAATAATATTATTGCTTTTAAAACAAGTTATAATTTTGTGTTAGAAACTTAACGAATGATCTTATCCTTCGCAAAGAAAAGCATATTTTTCTTGATTCCAAATATAAAGATCACTTCAATACGTGACTTTTTAACTCAGAAAATAGTAAAGTGTAAATTTAAATTCATAGTACTTTATTATAAAACTTGATTCCTTTTTCTGCGGTTCCCTTTGAATCTATGAGTTTGTCCCAAGTCCCAACTATGATAATTACACAAGTATCTAACCTTTAAAAGCATTTATACGAGATCTAGAGAGAGATAAGACAAAAGAGCTAGCTCATGTAAAGCTTCCACCTATCTATAATATGCTTTAGATATTTTAATAATTCAATTAAACTTTAAATATAATCACAACTAATTCTAATTAAATACTAAATGGATATAAATAAGATTCAATATCTAATATTTGTCTTTATTTATCAAATATCTTATCGATCCTATAAAGTTATCTTTTTCTATGACTATTACATACCGATAGAATTTTATCATAATTGTGGACTAGCATAATTGAAATTATGTTTGTACAAATCCGATTAATTAGATGTCAATTGTAATTCTCTTTTAACGTGTCATTGGGCTTTGTGTTCATGGGCTTGCTATGATGGGTAGGCTTGGCCCATGTATTATAAAGCATGGAGGCCTCTATCGCTATTTCACCTTTTAAATCTGATTGCCCATTGAAGCTGTATGTGTTTTTTTTTTTTGCTGAATAAGGATTCGGAATAGCAGTAGCAAATCCTCTGCATCTTTGTCGTGTCTCTGTCGCTTTCGCTTGATTCTACAAAAAACAACAATGGATTTAATGTTTCCCCAATTTCCAGGTATTTATCAATCGAATTATTGAACATAGTATGTTACAATTCTAGGTTAATTATTTGTATAGATTAATCATGCAATTAATCTGTATTTTGGATTTAATTTTCTTTCAATTGGTATCGAGCGAGTTAACCCTAATTGTGACTGCTGATTTTGAGTATTTTCGAGATGTTTATTTTCAAAGCATTTGGGGCTTTCGGTCTTGTTATCTTTTTTCTTTGAAATCGATTTTGTGGTTATTGATTGGTTTTGTTTGACGTCAAAGCATGTGTTAGGTTTTGCAATTTGTTGTTGTCTCGTTATGCATTTAAAACCCAAGAACGAAAGCACGAAACCCATTAACGTCCCTTTCGATTTTTCGATTCTTCTGAGAGCTTTTTCATGAAATTGATAGAGGGTTTGATAGATCTATGAATTTCGAATCCAATGACGTAAATTTTGTTAAAACGGATCAAAATAAGGAAGATATGGACATTTATCCGAACAAGATCATGAATCGGTCGTGTGACGGATACCGATACCATCGGGCGGAGAAGATGAAGTCCGACCACAGACACTCGCCCATCGCCAAGACCGGTGGCGCGTGTGAAGCGCGTGAAGGCTTCGGTGGCCTTTTTTCTCCAAATTTTTTCCTACATGCTCCACTTGCCCAGTAATATATTATGGTAATTTTTCTGAAATTTTTGGAAGGCTAGAATTTTTATTTTTACTTTTACAGAATTTTAAAATTAATAAAAATATGTTGTACTCTCCGAATTTTTCCTTGAAAATTTTTATACTTATTCCTAGTATTATTTGGGCTTGTGGGGTATTGTGTACTCTCAGAGTTATAAAGTTTTACACCATAGTTAAATTTTGATGTTGTTTATGCATATAATGTTATATTATATGATTACTATGGTTAATTCTGTAATTGTGGTGCTAATTGAACCTATGAGAACAATCTTGGGGAATGTTATTGGACTATTGTCATTCATTTTGTGTAATTGTGAGCTCGCCTATCGTGAGACCAATTATTACAAATTGCTATTGTGATGTTGTTATTGGGCATACATTAGATGCTATGTTAATGATGCACTTACCCTATCGGTTTGTCTTTATCAATGTGGTTTCTAATGTTTGTTTAATTCATTGAATTATGTCTTTAAAGTTTTCAATATCCTATCGATATTAGCTTTAGGACATAGTTTAATGTTCTGGGTGATCTGTGTTGTAATTCGAGACCCTTAGGCAGGATTGCAATTGCATGAGAACCTAGCTGTGTTGTTTGCCCAATTATGCTAGTTTTTGATACATTTGTTAAATCTCCTTGCTTTGTATCAATTTCCAGCTTTGAATTCTTTGATTAAGCTGAATGGGACCATTATGAGGACCGGCTTGAATCTTTAAATCTTTTTTGGCGGTTTCTAATGTTGATGTTGCTCTCACTGAGGATGAGCCTGCACAACCCACTGTTGAGTCTTCCGCTGCAGATAGAGCTAAATATGAAAAATGGGTTCGTGCTAATAAGGTTTGCTTGATGACCATCAAGTACACAATGGAGAAGACCATTAAAGAGAGCATCACAGAAACTGATAATGCCAAAGATTATCTCAAGGCTGTTGGTGAAAAGTTCCAAAAGTTTGATAAGACTGAAAAGTCTAATTACTTGTCTCTATTGTCTAAGACCAAGTATGATGGTGTGGGAGGAGTTCGTGAGCATGTTATGAAGCTTGTGAACTGGTATAATAAGTTGAAGGCCATGAAAGTTGTGCTGGGAGAGGATTATCTGATCTGGCAGGTGTTTGAATCTCTTCCATCTGAGTTTGATGTTCTCAGGACTACTTACCATGCTCAGAAAGATGAATGGAGCATTGATGAGTTGATTTCTATTCTTATTCAAGAGGAGCATACTATGAAGAAGGGAAAGTCTCATAGTATTCATCACACTTCTCACAAGAGTGGTGAAAAGAAGAAATTCTATAAAACAAAGCAGGTAAGCCTCATTTTAAGAAGAAAGGAAATGATAAACTGCATTACCTTACGGGCTGGTGAGAGTTACGGTGCTAAGTCGAAGCATGTGTTTAATGGAAGCTGCAATTTTGTCATGAACATGGGCATAGGCAGCGTGGGATGTGAAGTTTCATAAGCTGGTTGGCAAAGAAGAAAGGTATTCCTCAAATCTTTATCATTTTGAATCAAATTTGGTTGATGTTCCTCCTAATTCATGGTGGTTGAACCTTTGGTGCCACTATTTATGTAACGAACTCATTGCGGGAGTTCAAAAGCAAGTGAAACCAAATAAAGGGGAGGTGATGGTGCAATTAGGAGATGGATCTAGTGTTAATGTTGAGCACATAGGAGTAGTTTCCTTGAAGTTGAGTAGTGGACATGATTTGGTTTTGAAAGATGCTGTTTATGTGCCTTCTATGAGAAGGAATTTGATTTCAGTTTCAGTTTTACACAGTTGTGGATACAATTTCCATATAATCAATAATGGAATTGTTTTATACTATGATTCTGCTATTGTTGGTTCTGCAATTATGCGTGATGGATTGTTTATGCTGATTGCTAATTCTTCTCGTTTTGATCGACTGCATGATAATATTA
This sequence comes from Erythroxylum novogranatense, assembly GCA_029891385.1. Lineage (NCBI taxonomy): Eukaryota > Viridiplantae > Streptophyta > Magnoliopsida > Malpighiales > Erythroxylaceae > Erythroxylum > Erythroxylum novogranatense. The sequence continues at coordinate 7,002,047 of CM057224.1, forward strand.
ATCTTTGTTGTTGGAGAGAAAGCGTGGGAGAGTTGCTGAAAAATCTTCTATGTTGTGGCATAAACGGTTAGGACATATCTCTAAGGAGAGAATGGAGAGATTGATTAAGGAAACTATTTTGCATGATTTGGACTTCTCTGATTTTGACACTTGTGTTGATTGCTTAAAGGGAAGTTTCTGACTAAAGTAAGAAAGGAGAAAATGATCAGGAAGGAGGAACCATTGCAGATAATTCACACAGACATCTGTGGACCCATTACTCCTATTGCCATGGGAGGCTATAGGTACTTTATCACCTTCATTGATGATTTTCGCGGTATGGATGGATTGAATTATTGCGAGAAATCTGAATCCTTGGATGCTTTTAAGTCACCGAAAATATTGTTGAATTGCAACTTGGGAAGCAGATCAAATGTGTAAGATCCGATAGAGGTGGTGAGTATTATGGTCGGTATGATGAAACCGAAGAAACCCCGCCCTTTTGCTAGATACTTGCAAGATTGTGGAATTGAGGCACAATATACCATGCCTGGCACTCCTCAACAAAATGGGATTGCAGAGAGGCGAAATCGTACTCTTATGGAGATGGTTAGATGCATGCTTAGTCACTCCACCTTACCAGAGTTTTTGTGGGGAGATGCTTTGAGGACTGCTGTTTATGTTCTGAATCATGTGCCTAGTAAATCTGTATCAAAGACTCCTTTTGAGCTGATATCAGGAAGCCTAGTTTGAAGCATTTCCGTGTTTGGGGCTGTAAGGCTGAGGTGAGGATTTATAATCCTCAATTGAAGAAACTTGATCCTAGAACTGTTTCAGGTTATTTTATTGGTTATTGTACTGGGTCAAGAGGTTCAAGATTTTATTGTCCCAATCACACTACTAGAGTCATTGAATCAGATCGGGCTGTCTATTTTGAAGGGACAAGGAATATAATGAAAGCATGAGTCTCGTGTTGTTGATTTTAGAGAGGATCGTGTTATTGTTCCTATACCTATTGTTTTTCATCCCGAGGATATTCGGACTCCTCGATTCTGATGATGTTGTTGATTCTAGAAATGATGTTGAAATTCCTCAACAGTTGGCATTGATTTCAAGTCCCGGATGTGGTTGTAGTTCCACCTAGGAGATCCGAAAGGATTCCTAAACCTATTGAGTCTTCTAAATTTCGAGATTATTATATTTACTTGGAGGAACATGAATTCAATTTAGTTGAAGACTCGGATCCTATTTCTTTTCAGGAAGCCATTTCTTGTTCTCGAAGTTCACAATGGTTGACAGCCATGGAAGATGAATTGGCTTCTATGAGTATGAATGGCGTTTGGGATTTGGTGGAATTACCCAGTGGTTGTAAGACTATTGGGTGTAAATGGGTCTTTAAGACTAAACGTGATGCTAGAGGCGAGATAGAAAGGTACAAAGCCAGACTTGTTGCAAAGGGATATAACCAGAGGGAAGGTATAGACTACAAAGAGACTTTTCCCGGTCTCTACTAAAGATTCATTACGATTGTGATGGCTTTAGTTGCTCATTTTGATTTGGAGCTCCATCAAATGGATGTGAAACCGCTTTCTGAATGGTGATTTGTATGAAGATGTGTTCATGAATCAGCCTGCTGGTTTTGTTGAGAAAGGTAAAGAACATATGGTATGCAAATTGAGAAAATCCATTTATGGGCTGAAACAAGCTTCCAGACAATGGTATTTGAAGTTTGATCAAATTGTTTGCTCTCTTGGCTTCAAGGAAAATGTTGTTGATCAATGCATTTACTTGAAGAAGAGTGGGAGAAAATTCATTATTCTTGTCTTATATGTTGATGACATTCTTTTGGCCAGTAATGATGTGGATTTTCTTTATGAGACTAAACAAATGTTGACAGCTCATTTTGATATGAAAGATCTTGGTGATGCTTCTTTTGTCCTGAGCATTGAAATTCATCGTGATAGATCTCGTGGTGTTCTTGGTTTGTCTCAGAAAAGATATATAGAAAGGGTTTTGAATAGATTCAACATGAAGACTTGTAATCCTTGCAGTGCACCCATTCAAAAGGGTGATAAACTCTCGAATAGCCAGTGTCCTCAAAATGATAAAGATAAGTTAGAGATGGCAAAGGTCCGTATATTCTTCATTGTTGGCGGTCTTATGTATGCTCAAGTTTGTACACGCCCCGATATTGCTTTTGTTGTTGGTGTACTTGGGAGATACTTGAGCAACCCCGTGTGGGTCATTGCAAGCTATAAAACGAGTTCTGAGGTACCTACAAGGTACTAAAGATTACATGCTCACTTACAGGATGTCTGATCACCTTGAGGTGACAGGTTATTCTGATTCTGATTATGGTGGCTGCCCTGATGATCACAAATCCACATCAGGATATATCTTCATGCTTGCTGGAGGAGCTGTATCTTGGAAAAGTGTTAAACAAACACTTACAGCAACTTCAACTATGGAGGCAAAGTATGTGGCTTGTTATGAAGCTACTCGACAGGCAATATGGTTGAAGAATTTCATTTCTGAGCTTCATCTTGTGGAGAGTGTTTCTAGACCTCTAACCATATATTGTGATAACTCTGCTGTGGTGGGCTTCTCTCAAATATGCAAGAACTCCAAGCGTTCGAAGCATTTTGATACGAAGTATATGTTCGTTAGAGAGAAAGTTAAGGAGTTTCAGACTCGTATAGAGCATATATCCACCGACCTTATGGTGGCAGATCCTTTAACCAAAGGCTTGACTGTTAAGGCTTTTGTGAATCATGTAACCCGTATGAGTCTATTTAGATCTTTTGATGCCTTGGATTAGTGGGAGTCTGTCTTTTATGTTATTTTGATAGCAACATTGTATTTGACTATTTTGTTATTCATCTACAAACTTTGCATATAATTGTTGCTATTATTGTTGTTGCCATATACTTTGTTGAGATCTTTGCAGATATATTTAAATGTTTGTATATATATGGCATTTTGTTGGAGACATTTTGTATCAAGTCTCATCTTGTTGTTCGAGATATTTTGTTAAATCTCAATTGGCATCTTGAGTGGATGCTTGGGCCATTTTGTTTGGAATTGCACAAACGAATTACCATTTGTGTGCATTTCCTTATGACACATTTTGTTTAGGTCATCGAGGTATGGGTATCTTGCATATATGTTATCGATTCTATCGGTCCGATTTCTATATTGTTGAGGTACTTGTAACCTCATTTTGGACTTATGATTGAGAGATTCTTGACTCTACTTTGACATCTTATTGTGGCCACATATTGTTATATTAATCTGGGATTTGTTTATGTTGTTTAATGATATTGGTTATCTTTGTCCAAGTGGGAGAATGATAGAATTTTATCATAATTGTGGACTAGCATAATTGAAATTATGTTTGTACAAATCCCGATTAATTAGATGTCAATTGTAATTCTCTTTTAACGTGTCATTGGGCCTGTGTTCATGGGCTTGCTATGATGGGTAGGCTTGGCCTATGTATTATAAAGCACAGGAGGCCCTACTGCTAGCCCACCTTTTAAATCTGATTGCCCATTGAAACTGTATGGGTTTTTTTTTTGAATAAGGATTCGGAATAGCAGTAGCAAATCCTCTGCATCTTTGTCGTGTCTCTGTCGCTTTCGCTTGATTCTACAGAAAACAACAATGGATTTAATGTTTCCCCAATTTCCAGGTATTTATCAATCGAATTATTGAACGTAGTATGTTGCAATTCTAGGGTTAATTATTTGTATAGATTAATCATGCAATTAATCTGTATTTTCTGATTTAATTTTCTTTCAATACCTAAATATGTTAGTAATAAAGATAAACTATAACATCAAATTATATTTAAGATTAGATAAATTAAACACCTTTAATTTATCTTTAATTCTCTAATTAAACAATTTATATTCATAGATTAAGATTGACGTCTAGTTACGTAATATAATTACCTAAATATTAAGAATGTCAAAGTAGTTTGGACTAATATTTTAGTTCATAATTTTATCATACAATATTCTAATTAGATATAAAGTATGAAATTAATGTCTAATCTATTTGGATCCAATCGTATTAATTATTCACCATTAGTAATGAAATTATTTCAATAACGTTTGAAAATTATTTTAATTATCTTTCCATCTTGCTCAAGAATTTTGAAGCTAATAATAAACAAAACAATAAAACATTCTTTCTAATCATTTTAGGGCTAATAAATTATAAATTAATCCTCAAAGATACCTCCATAAGATTCATATTATATCCAATAACTACTAATTGAACTACTTTTGATTAGGATAGGTCATAAGTAATATCAAAATATAGTAATCACTTTATAAGATATTTAGAGATCGCAAATCAAAAGATCATTTATACAATTATCATAATGAGAATTTTCGTAGATATATAAATAATGTTTCAAATACCGAATCACTTCAGTGAACTTATTTTCTAGTTAGCACCAACATTTTTGTTTAAGTATCTCCATTCTTTAGCCCATAAGATTTGACTATTTCCTTCTTAAGAAAGAAACACAATATATGCTAGTTTTTCTACTATAATAATATCTAGTCTTAGTAGAGCAATGACTAGGAAAATTTAGGAATAATGATTAATGCACTATGAATCTCATAATTATGTCTCATAATAATTTTATTTGCAAATTGTATTTATCATATGGATTTTATCTTATACATTTTTTTTAAAATTAATTAAAATTGCATTAATAAAGGTCTTTAGAAGGAGTTACAAGAGTTTATGGCCTAAAGAGGCCCAGAAGAACAAAGGCTTAAACACCAACAAAGGATTATACATGAAGATATATTCCAGCTTCTACTATCATTTCTATAGTCTAGTTTAGAAGTGCCTAGTCTACTGAGCCACCATATATGTTAACCTTAGTACATTGCAACCTATATGTACAGCCTAAGTAGAGCTTCCTTATGTATTTCTTGCCTGCCTAGCATCTATGCATGAAGTTCCTAAGTTAGGGAACCAATCATTTATTTGCTTTAGCCTAAACTACCTTTGCTTCAGCTTAGATTCCATCTGTTGGCCATACTAAAAGTGATCCCAAATTATTCTTTGTTAACCATCAAAGACTTCCTCATCCACACTATTGTATTCTAGTAGAATGTTGAGCTTCTAGGCAATCATTTTTAAAAATTATTTTATTCCATTTGATTCCAAATGGCTTATATTTCATAGTTGAAAGCAACTTTAATTAGTGTATAATCTCCTTCATAAAAATGATTTTTTTTAAGAAACCAAGCTAATACTCCTTCCCAACTTTTTTTGAGAAAAAAATGTTCCTTTAAAACTCTTTAATGTATGCGCATTAGAAGAACATGAAATCCCTACTTTTATATTCAATACCATATAGAGAGAAAGTTAGGTTGGATATATTGGGGTTTTTGAGTCTGTCCAAGGTGCCTAGTTTGCTCATAATAGCTAACAGGTAATAAAAGTAGTTATAAGATGATTCTTTATAAACCAAATTAGCTTGCTCTATTGGATTTTATTTTCTCTTTCATTGAACAACTCATAACAAGATATGTTAGTGAAGACTCCAAATACCTACCTTGCCCAAAAGACTTTGTCCTTAAGATACTGGCAAGGTTTGTAATTGGGATATTAAGCTAGAAAATTTGGAGGATCCCTTAAATCTTAGGTACTCATCCTGCCTAATGATGTCCTTGACTTTAGTTTGAGATTGTAGCATATGCCTAAGACATAAGACCTCTGGTATTAAGTAAAGGGTAACTTTTTTGCTCTAATTATCATAGTAAAGCTAAGTGGCCTAACCATTGCCTATTTTATGCTTTATTTCCCAAGTTAGTTTACACTTTAGCCCAAGTATCTACTGTATTATCTAAGTGGTTCTAGGTTTAGGCCTGATTTCCCATAAACGTTTTCCCTCTAAGAAGTGAGAGTGGATCCATTGAACCCATATATTTTCCTTGTCTGTGAAAAGCTTTTGGACCCACTTGGATAGTAATAGTTTGTTGGATGCTTTCATTGGTCATACTCTTAGACCTCTTTCATCTTTTGTCAATCTAACCTTAGTTCATTTGACCTTAGCATTAGTAGCTTTATAGGGGTCTCCTATCAAGAGAAAGTTTTTCATAATTCTCTCCATATCTTGCATGATCTTCTTAGGGAGCACAATATAGTATATCCAATTATGAAGAAGATGATTTAAGATTAATTGGATTAACTAGAGCCTACCTGGGTTTGACAACAGGTTGAGTTAAAAAAATTTATCCTATCCCCCAATCAGGCCTAGGTTTTTGAAACCCTACTCGGCCTTTTTTTTAATTAAAAATGGGTTAATTACAAAAAATGCCAAACTTTCATCAATTTTCAATTATAGGCTGAACTTTAAAAAGTAACAATAAAATGTTTGAACTTTCAATTTTTCAATTCTAGCCTAACATTAGTGTCACCATTATCTTTTTTTATGTGCAGTGTCATATGTATAGGGACCCTCATTAATAAGACATGTCGGTAGTGATTAAGATTCAAAACCCTACTTAGTTAAACAATGTCGTTTAATAAGTTTAATAAATTTGAGATCTTGTCGTTGTCTGGATCTTTCTTGCCAACTCCAGCCTCATCGAGAGTGAAAAACTATTTTTCTAATCGGAGGATAGGGTTAAGTAGTTAAGGGAAGCGTTATCAAAGAGTTGACGGCAACAGGACTTGTGATAATGATTGCATCATTGTTTACAAACGTTGCATATGAGTGACTTCCTTTGGACAAGGAAGAGCAGTTGCAGATGTAGAGTGGCGGCGATGGAGGAGGTGGAGGTGCTAGTGTTGGAAATAAACCTTTCCCTAAAGCTGGCTCAAGAGGTCTTTCATTTTTCAATTTGCCTCCCAATAGGCAATTGTCAACGGATGGATGTGCTGGGAATTCAACAGGTAGGGCTCTACTTTGAATTAAATCAAAGAGTACAAGGATGCCAGGGATCTACTAGAAAATTAACTAAATTGTTTATGGAAAAAAATGTCTATTTTTTTGGATTAAAGCAATTTGCAATGGTAGAAACTACGAGGATTAGTAATGGATCATAAAAGGTCAGTGATATAATTGTTGGATGACTTGTGTTCTCAAAATCATCTTCTTCTCTACTAGTATTACTACTTCCTTTCTTTTGTGATGTTTTTTAGGGTAGACTCTATGGTTTCTGTTAGAAATAGTATTCATGTTCTTTGTGTGAGGTTATAGTTAGCCATGTGTGTGGGTTTAGTGTAGTCTATGTGCATAAACCAAAGGAATAGTGGGGTTACTTCTCTTTGTAATCTGGGAATTGTTTTCAAGCTCATTAATGGAGGCTTTCAATGTTGTTATTTTGATGACAATCAGTGAATCGAATGATGTGAGACAAAGAATGATTACTGAATGAAGTCTTGGATTTGGTGAGTTCTGTAAACTGAAGAAGAAAAGGAGTTATATCATTTAAACATTACACAACATCTCCTAAACTAATTAAATGACATCATTTAACTAATCAGGGTTTTGAATATTAGTCATTGCTGAAGTGTCTTATTAATGAGGGTCCCTGTATACGTGACATTATCATGTTAACAAAAATAACGATGGCATTAACGTCTGGCTATAATTGAAAAAATTTGAAAGTTCGAGCATTTTATTGCTCATTTTTAAAGTTTGAGCTATAATTGAAAATTTGTTGGAATTTTTTAATGAACCCGTTAAAAATAGATAATAATGACATCATTTTCCTAAAACTTTTAGGCTTCAAACCAACCTAAATTTTCCAAAAGAAAAAGCTCGAGTCAGGCTCAAAGCCAAGTCAAATTGAGTTGTGCCAATTAATTTCAAGTCAGGTCAAGCCCAATCTTAACTGCCACCCTTAAGCCTACTAGTGTAGGATATGCTTTTATTGGTCTAATTTCTCATTCTTTTTTGCATCATATAATATAAAGGTTGGCAATCTACATATGAAGGATTTTTAGTTTTGATGGGGACCCTCAAATAGGTGAAGGGGGGATCCCTAAGCTTTATACTTGATAGGCTTAGAGTTGTTAGCGAAATGGGACAATAATTATAGAGACCATGAGAAACATTTTGTTTGGATTGATGACTAAACATAGTAATTTGTCGAAAATGTTGATATAATTCACCAGCACCTACATAGAGGAAGGATCAGCTTTGCAAAACATTAGGATGTCATCAATAAATGTCAAATTGAACAATTTAAGCTTGCTACATTTGTTTTGAAAATTGAATAATGGGCTTTTAGAAAAGTTAGAATCAGTGAGCCTAATAAGATCCTTAATGTAGAATGAGAATAGGTAAGGAGAGATAGGATCTCCCTACCTTACAACCTTCTTTCCTTGAAATAGCATGGTTTGTTCACCATTCACTAGAATCTGAACGAGGTAGTGGTAATGAATTGTTGAATCCAAGTTATAAATTTGTATGGAAAGCTAAAAGCTTGGAAAGGATTAATAATGAAGTTCTAGTTGATTGCTTTAAATGCCTTATTAAATTCAATATTTATGATATTATTCTTTGTGGAAGATTTCTTTTGGTAACCTTTAAGAAGCTCCTATTGAGCAAGCTTTATCTAATGTAAAATCCCTAAAATCCGTAAGTATACGAATCATAACTTGTAATATCAAAGGTGTTGATCCCACGAGAAGTTGTGAATTAATCTAATCCTAAGTTATCTACGGCTAGAAAATTTAATAAAATGAAAATAAAAATTGAACAGAAAAGTGAACATAAGAAGGTGAGTGACAGAAAATTAATTTGTGAAATTAAAGCAAGAAATTGAATATTGAGAAACATCAAATTCACAATGGCAAATCGCAAAAGAAAATTTACCAAATTATAAGAGAGGGATTTGTCTTATCATCAATGCTAAATTAATCAATTATGTGTTATTATGGTGTTAGTTATAGACTATTATTAGGTGGATTACTCTCTTTCAAGTTATAATCACTAAATCCTAATTAATAAATCTTAATTAAGTCGAGTTATCAAATTTGTAATCTCTCAATTAACTATTAGCTCACAACCTAATAAGTTCTTAAGCTTTCTAATAAACTATCGGGTCTCACACGGGATCTCTCTCCGTACAACTGTTGATTTGCTTAATTATGTAATTTATTAGATTATTTAACTCTCATTAAACAACCTAATCATCTCACACTGGATTCACTCTCTTGATTTATTATCGAAGTGTGGAGTTACAGTAATTAATCATAGCAACCAATCGAAATAACACAAAAACGACTATATTAACATTGAATCAAGTTTAAATCCCTAAAGAAAAGTTGGAACATCATCATCAATCCACATCCCATTAACATAATCATATTCATCTTACACGTTCAATGAAGAAAATGACAAAGATGAACAAAACATCACTTGGATGGGACCAGGATAACTCGGGAAGGCAGCAACGTCGGAAGCCCTCTCCTCTTCTTCATCTTTTCTATCTTCTTCTTCTCTCCTCTTGAAGCATTTGCCAAAGTGGCAAAATGTAAATTCCCTTTTATCTTTTATTTTCCTTTTATAGTGTTTTCGAATTAAGGCAACTCTGGGGTCTTCCCAAGCTCAAAAAGTTCGAAATGTCCCCAAAAATGAAATTTGGTAAGTCGAAGCGTGCTATTTGTCGCGTAGGCCATAATCATGAACCTGACATTTACCTTCTGTCTTCATCTTGCTTCTGTCATGACCATAGCACATTAGCCACGATTATGGCTCTGAGTTTCACTTCGGGCTTCCTTTGATTCTCCTCTGTTCTTTGATAATTGATCTAAAACACTAATAAACACGTTAAGACACCTCATATAGACAAAATTTAAACTCAATGGCATACTATAACCCATAAACACTCACAACACAAATGTTTAACTAAATAACACAATCCTACCCTAAATATGCACTAATTATTCAATTTAACAACTAAACACATACTAAACTACCCACTAAAATATTATGCAATCTACCACTATCAGCTCCTATACTAATCTTACACCTTTCATTTATATAAGCACCTTGTCACTTACTAATTATTGAGGTAAAAAATTCTTACATTTTTTATACAAATTTTGGAGATCACTTTGTAAAGGATATTACAGCAGGTAATAGGCTTGTATTCCATGAGGGAGCTAGGATTTGGGACCTTAGGAAACAAAACAAAATGTATGTCTTATTGAGCTCCCAAAGTAGCTTTACCGAATTGAAGAATTCTACTATTTCACTTGTGACATACAATTTTACCAAGGTCCAAGATTATTTGAAAAAGCAACCATTTAGTTTATCTGGCCTTAATGCTTTCTTGAGGTTGAGGCTCTTCAAATCATATTCCACTACCTTTTCTTAGATAGGCCTCATTAGGCTTTTATAGTTGATCAACAAAGAGAGTTTGATTTATAAAGATATTGAGAAGGGAAACTAAAGTATTACTAGAGTTGCATGATCCTAATGTGTCTTGAAAGAAATTTTAAACTTCTTCCTTAAATTCTTCCTGCTCCTATATCCTTACCACTTATTCATTGCATAGATTTGTGATTTTGTTAGAGTTCCTTCTGGCAAGCATCACCTTAATAAAAAAGTCATATCCCTATCACCATCATGCATCCGATTCACTATTTTTTTTAATTATATTAGGTATCCTGACTTAGCCAGACTAATCCTAACCTCTTAAGACCCCATCCCAAGAGTCTTAAAAGATATAAACCTGGAACCTTAAGATTCCTCAGGTTCCTATGTAGCTTATACACTTTTGCGCACAAGGAGTCTTCATATACTTGATTGTTCAGTTGATGACTGATCACTGGCTTCCCCTTGTTCAGCATTAGGTTCTCATTAGTCCCTAAGTTCCCCAGTAGCTCCAACTCCTACATTACCGCTGGAAGCGAGACGTCCGTAATTAATCTGATCAAGAAGCTTTGCCCAGAGAGCTAGAGGATCATCAACATAAATATTTCTTATTTCTCCTTTTTTGACGTGACTTGAACTCAATACCCCCTAAAAATGAAAGCCTTAAGTGAAGAGTTGAAACCATTTAGGTTACTTATACTTATCTCCAATTCACTATTTCTTTCTACTTAAGAAGGGAGTTTTTAGCTTTTAGGTCAATTATGTATTGGTTAAGAGCCAGCATTTCATCCTTAATTTTTAACTTATATAAAGGATATTTGTAAAGTTCAAGTTGAGATATAGAAAAAGGCTATTTTTCTTATTGATGTCTAAACTTTTTTTCCTTATAGTAGTTAGTGCAATATTCTGACTATATTTTTGCTCCAAAACGATAACGTTTTATGTGAACAAGCTCAAAACGACTTTGTTTTTTAAGGATAAAAATAGAATTATAACAGGTTAAGTAGTATAAAAAATCTATTGCCGAACTAACGCACCTTGCCGAGGTGTAACTAGGCTATTAAGTACAAACCGTTTCTTGGGAATAAAAAAGGAATGGTCTTACTAATTGAATACCGTTCCGTGGGGAACAAACAAGGAATTAATTGTAAACCGTTTCGTGGGAATAGAAAAAGGGCTTAAGGTGATATTAATTGCGTATTGTTTCTTGGGGAATTAAAAAGGAATTAAGGAGGATGTTTAGAAGACATTGACACATGTTTTCATCACTTCAACTAATATATTAAATAACAATTCAATGGTGGCTTGCAAGTCCACGTTTTGTTGAACATTGAAACAAGTGCATGATTCTTCATACCATTTGTATCTGACTCTGACTAGTATAATTGCCGACTATTACTAGCACGCCAAGAGTTGACTGTTTTCATCTGATTGCAATTCCTCCCTCCATATTGTAAAAACTAAAAATGACCATCCGCCGGTTAGCCAGAAATCTCATTTAAAATCAAAGGAAAGTACCATGTAGATTCTCATATTATTGCATTATTCAATTCAGAGCGTTACAAAATGGCAATATTGTTATCCAATATAATTCAACCGTGTACAACGAAAAGATAGCCAGTAGTCATGTAAATAGAAATCCTACTAATTATGAAGTGCTCTAGAGCACGGAAAGTGAACGCTCTACATTTCAACTCCTACTACTACGTTCAGAGACATTAGCCCATGTGATGCACAAGATTGAATTGGCGATAGTCACAGGATCTTCTCTCAAATCAAACATGTGCTGAAATTGCGAAATATCAAAAGATGATGCGACCAAACTGATCACGCGACACCATAAAGTCCTCCAACCTTGTAAACATTCCAAGCCCATCTTTCCACATCCTGACAACTTTCGACCAAACAATGGCATTTTTACTTCAAGTTTTTCTAGTTTTACTAGCCTTACCCTTCTGCCTCTCTTTGAGCTTCCTAGATTCGGATTATGTACATGGTTTCAATCCCTCACACGGAACAAGCCAAGTTTCATCGATAAAGGATAGGATAATTGAGTTAGCCAATCGTCAGGACACGGTGGATAGGATGAAGATGGTCAGGAGAAAAATTCACGAGAACCCAGAACTTGCTTTTGAGGAGTTTGAGACGAGTAAGATTATCAGGCAAGAGTTGGATCGTCTTGGTGTTGCTTATCGGTGGCCGGTGGCGAGGACCGGTGTTGTGGCAGCAATTGGGTCTGGTTCGCCACCATTTGTCGCTCTGAGGGCTGATATGGACGCTTTGCCTATTCAGGTTAGTTCTTTATTCTCGTAGCTTTGTTTTTGGTGGATCGGTGCATATATGGAAATGCTATGCTCATGGACTGGGAAGGTATTCTTGTGCCTATTCCGATGTCATGCTTAATTATGGTCATGCTATTGGAGAATCTAGACTAAAAGAATTCACAATCTGGCTTCCTGTTAGATTGGAAATAACTAGCCATATTAAACTATTCTTTCCTCGAAATCTTTGTCACTTGCTGTATTGTATCTTTAAACGAGTTTTCGTTCTTCCTGGGGATTCTTGGGACCGGGAAATGTCGAAGTCAAATAACCAGGCATAACCCGAATTGGCAAACAAATGGTGTTCTTGAAATCCTGTGGAAAACGTCTCACGTAAAGCTGTTCAGAAGCCGTAATTGTCCTGGAAGAGAAAACTTCTTAATCTTGATTTCACTCTTGCTACAGGAATTGACTGAATTAGAGTATAAAAGTAAAGTAGATGGCAAAATGCATGCTTGTGGTCATGATGCACATGTTGCCATGCTTCTAGGCGCTGCGAAGATCCTACAAGAACTGAAGGACACATTGCAGGTAATTGAACTTTTCAAGTTCTACAGGAAATGTGCGTTAGTTAATAACAAGGGCTATAATATCACTCTCTGATTGCAACTTGTAGTTGCAGTTTTGCGATTTTGTGATTGTTGCAACTGATATTGAGACTTATCGCAGTCTATACCCGTAATCATGCTTCTGCAGTAGCTTGCAGTCTTCTATTTAGAAAGTTGGGTAATATCGTACTCATATATAGTTCCAGAAATTAAGCAAAAAGCGTTTGAATTGCAGGGGACTGTTATCCTTATATTTCAACCAGCAGAAGAAAGAGGCCTTGGTGCAAAAGATATGATCAAAGAAGGGGTGCTTGACAATGTAGAGGCCATTTTTGGGATACACCTAGTACATGTTTATAATACTGGGGTTGTTGCTTCAAGGCCTGGGGAATTCCTTGCTGGATGTGGAAGCTTCAAAGCAACTATAACTGGCAAAGGGGGTCACGCAGCGATTCCTCAAAACTCCATCGATCCAATCTTGGCAGCTTCAACATCAGTAATTAGTTTGCAGAGTATAGTCTCGAGGGAGACAGATCCTTTAGAGTCTCAGGTATTAGATCTTCATTCAAATGCTTCTTTCCTGAATTGGGAGTTTAAAATTGTCTAGGTTATTAGTTGACTCGTATAATGCAGGTAATCTCTGTTGGTATGATCCAAGGGGGAACAGCTTTTAATGTGATACCAGACTCTGCCACAATAGCAGGAACTTTTCGAGCTTTTAGCAGGAAGGGATTTAAAGCACTCAGAGAGAGAATAGAAGAGGTAACTGCTGGATCTGTTAATGTCAAAAGATCATAAATTTCATTACCATGGTTAGGAAGGTCAGGATACTGATAAACAGAGAACATATCTGAAGTTGGGAGGTGTTTAGGCAAGCCTTCAAACGGATGGATACACTTTTAACAATAAATAACTGAACATTTATGCAGAGATTTGAGTGCCTGTTTCAACAAACAAATTGTTATATTAGCTACAATATGAGTGAAAAATAGTCAGGGGAGGTTTCTTATTCATTAGAAGCCTTCTAAATCAATTCAGTGTGAGTTGATTGGTGTCTGATTACCTGTTTTATTGATATTGTGGCAGGTTATCAGAGGTCAGGCAGCTGTACATAGGTGCACTTCGGAGATTGATTTCGAAGGAAGGGAGCATCCAATACTCCCCCCAACGATAAATGATGCCAGAATTTATGAGCATGCAAGGCGAACATCCGTCTCCATAGTAGGAGAAGAGAACATAGAAGTACCTCCTATCTTCATGGGGAGTGAGGACTTTGCTGTTTATCAGGACAAAGTACCGGGAGCCTTCTTTTTTCTGGGCGTTGGAAATGAAAGATTGGGATGCACGCATCCACCTCACAGCCCTTATTTCAAGATAGATGAGGATGCATTCCCTATCGGTGCAGCAATGCACGCATTATTTGCCCATTCATACCTCTCAAACTCAACAAGGACTTACAGTTTCTGATGTGTGGAGTCCTGCTATTCATTCCTCTCCTGAGATGCGTTCATTCTTTGGGTACAGAAGTTTAAGATCATGAATTGATATTGGGACTCCAAACAGATATTAACCAAAGCAGAAGATTGGATCTGCTGTATTTCACCAGTGAGTGAGAACTGAGAAGAGATTCTTTCACTGGGAGCTTTCTGCCTTGATTGGCACATACGTTTTCCTTGACATCCGATACCTATTAGAGACTAGACTAGAGGCATATCAACCACTTGACACCTTTTGTTGAGTTTTTTTTATCAATGCCAATCAAATTAATTGATTTAACATTTCGAATGTATACTTTCAACATCTTGTCTATCCCCTCTACCAGGCTTAATGACAGATGATTGAAATAATCCGATATTGGTAATTCGATGGATACAATGTTGATTTTTGACGCTTTTTTGCATGATTAATAGCAAACATGACAATTTTGAGTAGCAGGAATAGGAAACTCATATGTATAGCAGCAATCAAAAGCAAACATTTTAATCTATCATGTATGCATCCAACCATACTCGAGAAGATGAAAGAAAGATACGGATTATTAACGCATCAAAACAGCAGAACGGTTCTGGACGTACAGCGGAGAGGAATATTTCTAGATGTTCTGTCAGAGTTTGTTACAAGGGATATTCGTTGATTGAATGCTATCTGTGTAATAGTTATACAAACTACCCTGTATTCATTATTCACATATAGAGAAAAATAAGAAGAGAATAACCTCTATATTTTTCACAGCTTCACTCTTTTCACTTAACATGATATCAGAGCGTTGATCCTGGTTATCTCCTCTCCTTTTCTCTGTTTCCTCTGTCATCAGTTTCTAATTGTTGTGTTCCTTCACGCTCACTCTTATCATGGAAACAGCCATCAACTCAGTTACATCTTCAGCCGATCCAGCCTTAGATGTCTCAAATCCCTTCTATCTAAATTGTGCAGACAATCCTGGAGCTTTACTTGTGTCAACAGCTTTTGATGGAACAGGTTTTGGTGTCTGGAAAAGAGCTATGGTTTTAGCTCTCTCTGCTAAGAACAAACTCGGACTTGTAAATGGAGATGTCGTGAAGCCTGATTCAAATTCACCTCGCCTTAGTAACTGGAATAGATGTAATTCAATGGTCATAAGCTGGCTACTAAACTCTTTTGAGTAAGGAAATTGTTGAGAGCGTATTATATTTTAGCACAGCTCATGAAGTATGGTTTGAATTAATTGAACGATATGAGCAGTCCAATGGAGCTGTGATTTATCAAATCCAGAAGGATCTATATTCAACCTCACAAGGCGCTGATAGTGTCTCAACTTATTTCACTAAGATGAAACGTATTTGTGACGAATATAAACTGCTTCTTGACATTCCTATTTGTACGTAAGTGTCATGGTAAAAATACAAGAAGATCATAAAGTCATTCAACTTCTTATGGGGCTTAATGATCCCTATGTTGCGATTAGAGATCAGATATTAATGATGCAACCTATTTCTAAGATTGCTTCTGTCTACTCAATTCTTATTCGTGAAGAAAAACAACGGGAGATCTCTTCTTCTGCTTAAATTCATTCAAGAGTCTTCAGCCATGAATGTAGTTTCTGCTGGTTATAATTCTGGTACCAAACAAGGAAATAATGGAAAGGATAATAAGAAGTTCAATCCTAACGTGATTAGCAATTATTGTAAAAAGCCAGGACATGTGAAAGTGATAAAAAAAAAACTATACTGTAATGAAACAAATATTCTCTTTTTAGCCACTTTATTGATAGTTGATTGTGTGTATATATAGGCTTATAGTAGAAGAGTCTAGAACATATCACAACCGATTGTATCATTTGGACATTATAACATTTGGACTTGGGCTTGGGTATTATGTATTAACCCATTAAGCCCATGTTGATAGTGTAATTGCTTCTGGAGACTTCCTTTGTATCTCATCCATTCTCCTAATGTGCGTGGAAGCAAAGTTGTGTAGTTCTTGTTCAACTATTACCCCCTCGTAAGCTAGAATACATTCTGGAGTCCAAGCTTAGTGCAAAGTGAGTCAAACCGAGGCTTAGGTAAAGCTTTAGTAAAGATATCAGCAAGTTGAGAGTGAGAGGCGATAGGTAGAAGATGGAGGAGTCCAGATCTGAGTTTTTCGCGGATGAAGTGGCAGTCGATCTCGATGTGCTTCGTCCGTTCATGAAAAACTGGGTTTTTCGCAAGATGGAGGGCCGACTGGTTGTCACAATAGAGGTAAGCCGGGGTTGGAGGAGAAAAACCAAGATCTTGCAACAAGTAGAAGAGCCACTGGATCTCACACGAAGCTGTGGCAAGGGCACGATACTCGGCTTCGGAGGAACTGCGGGAGACGATGGCCTGCTTCTTAGATTTCCAGGAGATGAGAGAAGACCCCAAAAAGATGCAAAAACCAGTGACCGATTTTCGGGTGTCGGGACAAGTGGCCCAGTCCGAATCTGAAAACACCCGCAACTGCAAGGTGGAAGCCCGATGAAAGAGGAGACCTTGGCCAGGAGCTGAGCCATCTGGATTGAACTTATACCGATGGACCCATTTACAGTCAACTGCTGATTTACCAGGAGGTAAGTAGGTGAGCTCCCAGGTATTGTTTTGAGATAAGGCCATGAGTTCTGCTTGCATTGCATCTTGCCATTCAGGGTACTGCATAGCATCAGTATAAGTTGTGGGTTCTTTCAGGACAGTGAGAGATAGGGAAAAATTCTTATATATTGGGGAGAGGTTGCTGTAAGAAAGAACTGAGGAAATTGAATGAGGAGATGTGTGAGACAATGTGGGGTAGATGTAGTCCTTTAAATAGGATGATGTTTGAGTTTGTCTAGTGGAGCGTCGAGGATGAGGAATAGGCTCAGAAGGAGATGGATCAGAAGCAGATAAGGCTGGTGGGTCATCATAAAGTGGCAAGTTTTCAGGAGAGGATAGAATTGGGTTTGGTAAAGCAGAACTAGGAAGTTCTTGAAAGGGGAAAGAATTCTCATAGAAGATGACATCCCTTGATAAGAAAAATTGGTTGGTGTTTAGATCAAAAATTTTGTAGCCCTTGGTCCCCGGAGAAAATCCCAGAAAAATACCTTTTCTGGCTCTGGTGTCTAACTTTCCTCTACTGGCTTCCTTAGTGGAAGCAAAGCAGAGACAGCCGAATACTTTGAGATGTGTCCGGTTAGGATGACTTCCAAATAGAATGGAATAGGGAGATTTGTTGGATAGAAGAGGGGTAGGAATGCGGTTAATGAGAAAGACTGCATGTAAAACACATTCAGACCAGAATTTAGTTGGAAGTTTGGCCTGAAACTTTAGGGCTCTTGCCACACTAAGGATGTGTTGGTGTTTTCTTTCAACCCTCCCATTTTGTTGAGGTGTCTCAATGCATGTAGTTTCATGTAAAATACCATTTGCAGCAAAAAATTCAGTCATGGCAAATTCAATTCCTTGGTCACTTCGTATACATTTGATTTGTTTAGTGAATTGTCTTTCCACATAAGCAAAGAAATGCTTAATTAAGTCTCTAGTTTCTGACTTATGTTTCATTAAATATATCCAGGTCATTCGGCTGTGATCATCAACAATGGTAAGGAAAAATCGATGGTTGTGAATGGAAGGCGTATGGTAAGGTCCCCATATGTCAACATGAATAATGTCAAAGCAAGAAGAAGTAACAGAAGAGCTTAAAGTAAAAGGTAATCTTTTTTGTTTTAAAAAATGACAAGTCTGACATTCAGTAACATGCTGAAACATAACAGAATTGTCTATGCTAGATAACAACTTAAGTCTGGTATTTGAAGGGTGTCTTAGGCGCTTGTGCTGGTTATAATTCTGGTACCAAACAAGGAAATAATGGAAAGGATAATAAGAAGTTCAATCCTAACGTGATTAGCAATTATTGTAAAAAGCCAGGACATGTGAAAGCTCAACGCTACCGAATCAATGGTTTTCCTTCACATTTTAAGTTCACCAAACCTAAACACTTCAGTTCAGCAAATTCAGTCAATATTCAGCATGCTCCTTAAGGTGCTTCCCAAGCCCAAACAGATTCTGGCAACGTTGCTACACCTCAGATCACTCAAGAACAATATAATCAGCTCATCTCACTCCTAAACCAACACAAGACTAATGATCAATCTGTTGGTATTTTTCAAGGGATTCTCGCTATTACTTCTGGTTCATCCAATTGCACAGGTAGCTACAGTGATAAATAAACAATAATGTATGTTTGTGCTGCAAGCCCTTGCCGTCTGTTTCTGGACCTAATCATTTACATGCTTTATGAACAATTGACTCTGGTGCATCTGATCATATGTGTTCTAATAAGACTTTGTTTTCTTCTCCTTATCAACTCCCAAATTCTTATTCCATAACCTTGCCTAATGGTTTTAATATTCCAGTACCAACCATAGGACAAGTCAAACTCAATGATCACATCACTCTTTCTCATGTGCTGTTTGTTCCTTCATTTAAATACAATCTCATCTCCATAAGTAAACTTGTTGTTGAGTTTTGGCTCCTTTATTTGTCCCATATTGGTTGAGAAAAACAATTGGAGTAAGGCTCTTGCCTATATAAGGAGGTTGCTACTTCCTTGGTTAATGCACCAATACAAAATCAAAGATTTATATAACAAATCTTTTAAGATGAGAGTTGGAGAGTTTGTTTTGGGTATTTCTTTGTGGGCGTATTGGTGTATCGAGAGAATGTGTGAGAGGAAAAATTGTGTGATTGTAAGGATTTTTTACATAGTAGATTTTCTTCTCAGTGCCCGTTGTTTTTTCTCCGGTTTGGGAGTTTCTATATAAATTCTCTTGTTGTTATTATTTCTCTATTTTTGATATTTTTGCTATAAAATATCTTTGGGTGTGGGTTCGGGAGATTTAAATTCCTAACACTTGTCACTCAATTAAATTGTACCATCCTTTTCCACACTAACTGATGCGAGGAAGGCTAGAAAAAGGTTGGGGAAAGGTTGGAAAAGATTTGACAAAGTTTGGACAGGTTTTGGTCTTCTCGAGTAAAACTGGAACATAAATTTTCAGGTCATTTTCTGTGAAATAGAGGCATAATCGGGGGCTGGTGTAGAAGGGAAAATTGTAGAACTTTTTGTTCTAAAGAGTTTAGACATAACAATCGGACAATTTGGTTAAGGGACGAGTGAGTTATGGGGGTTTGAAGGTGGACATGTATGATTGGGATGTGTTTGGACGTTCTGGGGAAAATTGGGATTTTCTGGGAAATAGAAGATGAACCGATAGAAACAGGCTTTTGATTCTTCTAACTCATTCCTTGAAAGATGATTTCAAAAAAATAATTTCTTAATTTGGATATGGGAAGAATGATTTATGGCTGCTTGAAGTTAGAACGTTTTCTGGGCTTCTACAGGAATTTATGGGCGATGAAGGCAGAATTCAAAGTAGGATTGGAACAGTTTGTGAGATCGGTTTATAGAAATTCGAATTAGAGTTGTTCTTCAAGGTGTCTACTTTCAAAGGAAATAAAAAATAGACAAATTTGACTCACGACAAGGCATATTAGAATGGATTCATGAAAACTGTGCAGATTTTCCATTAAGGCAGTGCGATTAGAACAAGAACCAGATATGGATAATTTTCGGAAAATAATCAAACCCAGTTGTTTTAAAAACAAAAAAACAAAAAACTCAGACAATTTCTTGCCAACAAATTGAAGAAAAAGCTCTCAATATTTTTTAATTTTTTTTTATAAAACTGGATGATTCCTTTTGCAAAGAAAATGACAAGTATAAAAGGAAAGTTTTGACTCTTGGAATAGCCATAAGGATTTCGGCCCTTCAAGCTCAAAACTGACCACACACACATTAAAACTCCTTTAAGTCTCCAATAACTTGAAAATGGGAGAACAAAAGGTTGATTCAACAGAGTCAAACCAAAACAACAAACAAAACAATCCGGAAATATAAAATGTCAATTTTAAGGAGCTAAAATAGCTGCCTTTTGATCACCAAATGGGCCGAAATTAGCTTGGAACTTAAGCATCAAATCCAACCCAACTTCACCTTGTTCTTCACCTGGATCCTTGTCTTCAATTTGTGCCTCATTTTCTTGCTCTTGTTCACCAACACCCATGTCTTCAACATCCTTGAGAGCTTATGGGGATGGTCCTCCATCACTAACTCTTGTCTTTGGCAGGCCCTTCATTGAAGAGGAAAATTCCCCTTGGTAAGAAGATTGGTGGTTTATACATTATGCATCACAAATCAACCACGAACTCTCGTCATTTAGCTGACAATTGTCTTACACTCTGATTATAATACCTTTGAAATCATTCTCAGTTGCACTAGTTCTTCATCTGCTGATGTACACCTTTGGCATAGTAGACTTGGTCATTTACCTGGAAATAAACTAAAGCTTTTGTCTATTATACCACATACATTTAGTGATGTTCTACCTTGTCTCATATGTTCACAAGCCAAATAACACAAATTACAATTTCCCAATAGCTCAATCAAAACTGCATAACCCTTTGATATTATTCATGTGGATATTTAGGGTCCTTACTGAAGTGAGCAAGAGCAAGGATCACCATGAAGATGGCATACGTGATGGGGGCGAGCTTGTTATTCCAGTTGGACCTATGTCCAAAGCTAGGACCGAGAGACTCAAGGAGGCTTTCTATGTGCATGTGGGCCAATTTGTGGAGATAATGGCGAACTCTAAGCCAATTGGAGGAGAATTTAATAGAATTGAGCCCAAACTAATTTATTTAACTCAAATCCTTGGACCAGATACACTTGGAGCTTGAAGACAAGAAGACTTGGGCTATTTTAATGCTTCATCACTTAAGCCCAAGAAGTGTTTGATGAGCCACTTATTTTATTAGTGGGAGTGGGCTATTTAATTTACTTAAGCCCAAGAGCATATGGATCCAGTAGTGACACCACACATCAGACTTATTTATTTAGTTTTTGGACTTTGTTTTATTTTGGACTTTCATGTATTTTAGCCCAACCTTTTATTATTTAACCTAGATATAAATATGTATCTTTAGGTCAAATTTTCGTAACTTTTATATCAAAATTGCTGGAGTGTCGTCGGCTTTAATAGGGAGAAACATTATTCTCTTGTTCTTGTTACCTTTCGAACCATCTTTCACTTATCAATTGCTTTCCCAATTGTGACGTGTCGATTGTTCATTTCTCTTGGTTTTATTTTGATCATCGTGATTCTTTGGAACAAGTTTCCAAGAGGTGTCGTAGAAATCAAACATTGCATATCCTTATTTTTCTTGATTATTGAATTTGAAATTTTCATCCTTCTTAATTCGTCAAGGTCAAAAACACACAAAAAACACCCATTGAAAACATCATCAAATCGACGTCAATCTTTTCGCGGTGCACATTACTTACAAACATCGTACTCATAATAGTTTTCGTTATTTTATTACCACAATGGACGATTATAGCATAAATACATGGGTTCATCTTTTGTCACATAGAAGTAGTGGTTTCACAATGATCACGTCCTTTGTATCCCTTGTTTAAACTCAGTTTCACAAGACTATAAAAATATTGAGAACTGATAAGGTTCCAGAATTGTGTAAAAGTATAGAAGGAAAATAATATTTAGCTTCCCTAGAGATTATTCATCACAAAAGCACACCTTATACTCCATAACAAATTGGAGTAGTTGAGAGTAAACACAGACACATATTAGAGGTTTCTAGAGCTCTTCTTTTTCAATCAGGATTATCTCTCTCTTATTGGGGAGAATGTGTTCTCACTACAGTTGTGTTAGTATGCTGGCATTTTAGTTCCACTTTTTCAGTTCAGATTTTTTTCCTTCATTTCTGCAATAATAACTTAGTTGTAGTTGCTTGATTTCCTGAGTCTAGTGGCTGTTAGTAGCATGATTTTCTCAATTAGTTTTATCCACTATGTGAAAGTGGCTACTAGATAAGGAAGTTTGTTATTTCCTCTGTGTATAAATTCTGCAGTTTCAATGAATAAAATATGCTTCCTATTTTTCAATTTTTGTTGTCATATTTTCTTTCTCGTATAGCTGCTATTTTCTAACTTATTATAGCAACTATGTCTTTCTATTTGTACAACAGTGGTATCAAAGCTTTAGTTGGTCTTATAGGACCTGCAGAAAAAAAATTTTGATTTAGTTTTTGAATCACAAAACTAACGTCCAAAATTTTTAACTATTACAGCTATTTTGATCTAGTTTTAGTAGCTTACGTAATTTTTTTAAAACTTGCTATTGCTACTATTTTGAATATGTTTTTAAACAATTTTACAGTAGCAACTTTCTCATATTTTCAACTTGTTTGTTGCTGTCTTTTGAACAATTTTTAAAACTTCTTTCAAACTTATTTTAAACACTTTGTAGCAGCATATCTACAGCTATTTTTAAACCTTTCTTTTAAACCATAATCAAAATGTCTTCTAGTATCATTGCTTTAAATCCTCCAGAAGTCTTCAATGGTGAAAACTATCAAATGTGGTCAGTAAAAATGTAGTCTTATTTGGAGGCCTTTGATCTTTGGGAAGTTGTAATAGAAGATAGGTCAATGCCTCCTCTACCAAAAAATCCCACCATGGCTTAAATCAAGTTCAACAGTGAAGAAAAAGCAAAAAAATCCAAAGTCAAGACACTCATTCAAAATTATGTAGGACATTTTGTTTTATATAGGATCATGGCTTGCAAGACAGCAAAGGAAGCTTGGGATAGATTGAAAGAAGAGTATCAAGGAAGTGACAGAACCCAGCAAATGCAAGTGTTAAATTTGAAGAGAGATTTTGAGTCTCTAAACATGAAAGAGGATGAAACAATTACCAGGTATTCTAATTGTATTTCTTTAATTGTTAACAACATCATATTGCTTGAAGAAAATTTTCCTAATAGCAGGATTATAGAAAAAGTTCTTGTAACTCTTTTAGAGAGATTTGAATCCAAAATATCCTCTCTTGAAGAGTCCAATTATCTCGGCAAGATATCATTAGCTAAGATAATGAGTGCTCTTCAATCACAAGAGAAAAGAAGAACCTTTAGGTAAGATAAGATTACCGAAGGTGCATTTTATATACAAGGACAACAAGCTGGAACAGGGAAGAAGAATTTCAACAACAAGAACAAGAGCAACAGCTGCGAATTCCCACGTTGTACACACTAGCGTAAGACTACTCATCTTGAAAAATATTGTTGGTGGAGGCCTGATGCAATGTGTGGTAAATGCAAACAACTTGGGCACATTACCAAGGTTTGCAAATTCAAGAACAAAGATTGTCAATCTCAACAAGCACAGATGGCAGATGGAGTTTACACACAGGAGGAGCAACTTTTTGTAGCTTCTTGCTTGTCAAACAATGTCTCCTCTAATGAATAGCTCATTGATAGTGGATGCACACACCAAATGTGCCAAAATGCTACCACATTCAAAAATCTTGATGAATCCTACAAGTCTAATGTGAAGTTGGGCAATGGTGATATGTGAAAGTTGAAGGAAAAGACTTAGTCGTTACTGAGACAAACTCAGGTATTAAACTTATTTTTGATGTATTATTTATGCCTAACATTAGCCAAAACTTATGAAGTGTTGTCCAACTACTTGAAAACGGGTACTCAGTAGCATTCAAAGACAAAAGCTGCTCCATTCCTGATCCTACTGGATTGAAGATGCTAACTACAAAGATGAAAAGAAAAAGTTTTTCTCTTGACTGGAAAGAAGCTAACAAAGAGGTCAAGAAGAAGGGAAAAAGACAATGCCAATAGAAAGTTTGAAGCTTTGAAGAATTTGTCACCAAAATGCCATGGAGGAGTGTTAGTATGCTAACATTTCAGTTCCACCTTTTCAGTTCAGATTTTTTCCGTTATTTTTACAACAATAACTTAGTCAATGTAGTTGCTTGATTTCCTGAGCTCAGTGGCTGTTAAAAGCATGATTTTCTCAATTAGTTTATCCACTATGTGAAAGTGGCTACTGAATAGGGAAGTTTGTTATTTCCTCTGTGTATAAATCTGTAGTTTGAATTAATAAAATATGCTTCCTATTTTTCAATCTTTGTTGTCATATTTTCTTTCTCGTATAGTTGTTGTTTTCCAACTTTGTATAGCAACTATGTCTTTCTATTTGTACAACAAGTTTATGTAATTAACAGAATGCCAACTCAAGTTTTCAATAGAATTAGCCCATTCGAAAGACTTTTTAAATCCAAACCTCCCTTGAATCACCTTAGAAATTTCAGTTGCTTATGCTATGTATCCACTAACGCTAAGGAAAGAGACAAATTTCAGCCAAGAGCATCTCTATGCATTTTTATTGGTTATCCATTTGGTCAAAAACCATACAAAGTCCTCTATCTTTCTACCAAACAAAACATCATTTCCAGAGACATAAACTTTCACGAACATATTTTTCCCTTACAAAAACCTTCATCTCCTACTACAACTACTTCTGATATTCCTTTACCTAACATAATAATTGATATTTATTCTTTACATTCTTCTTCACACATTTCTGATTCCATATCATCATCTTCACCTTCTGTACTACCACAAAATGTTTCCTCCCCTAACTTACTCTTTTCATCTTCACCACCACAACAATCTTCATCTTCTTCTCTTCATCATCCTTCAGCTCCTTCCTCTTCAATTTTCCATCGTCATATTCCTCTCAGAAGAACTACTAGACAAGTGAAATTAGCTTCCCATTTACAAGATTTTGTGTGCAATTTTGCATTTTTCTCTGAGCCTTTTCATTTTTGTCATCATACTCTTACCAGTACATGAACAGGACGCCTTTGTTCTAGTGTTTTTGGACTTGTGGATAGACCTATGTTCAACTCAGTTTTGCAAGACTTTGAACCACTTCATTATCATCAAGTTGTTAGACATCCTCTTTGGGAAGACGCAATGCGATAAGAACTTTTAGCCTTGGACAGTAATAACACGTGGGAACTCGTCAAGCTTCCCAAAGGCAAAAGACCCATAAACTGTAAGTGGATGTTTAAAATCAAACGTAAATCAGATTGGATAGTTGACAAAGCCAGGCTTATGCCAAAAGGCTTTACAAAAAAAATATGGTGAGGATTGCCATGAAACCTTTTCTCCAGTTGTTAAGTTCAACACTATTCGTAGTGTTGGCTCCAGATTCCGGAACCCAACCCTTTTGCTGAACCATGAAACATGAGCATATTACCTTGAAGGGTTATTGCATTTAAACCCTAATAGCCATGAAGTTTTTTTTTTGGACCCATAATAGACATTATCAATTCATCTTTATTCTCATAACATTCCAAAACTTACTCACAAGTGTTCCATGGTGTGCCCACACAAAACAATCACTATGCTTGAACTCATTTCTCCTATTTGCGAACAGAAATTGGAAAACTTCAAATCAGAATTTCAAATGGACTTCTTCATATAAATCATAGCTCTATGTCTCTTGTTTATTTTTAAGTAAGAATCACCTCAATCGGAGTTCTACAACTCAAGATATCATCAAAATACCAGAATATGTTCTTACCCTAAACAAGCCCTCCTGACCGACCTCTCACTTATTCTAATTCAAACACTCTCAATTCATCTCCAAATGATACAAATTTTCTTGAAGAGATAGATACGTGTCTTAGAAATCTATTGCCTCAAGAATCACTTCATTTGGAGGTCGGATGATGGAGTTATGATCAAAAGAATTCAACATGTTTAAACCTTAAATCGATTTGTACCTCCCTTGGCGCGAATGCCATAACTTTTTATAAAAATGTCCAATTGCTTTCGTTTTTGAACTATTGGAAAGAAAACATCGAGATCTACAACTCGTATTAGAGGCCTCAAAGCGAGATTCGGAGCCTAAACTGGTCAAAATCATAAATTACTGTAGCTGACCCGAGAATGTACTTTTAACGGACATAGACTGGCCAAACACCCCATTTTTACCCGTGAAGGTCCGTTAAACGGACATCAAAGGGGTCCAAACTCCTTCCAAAGCCTCTCCAATGCTTCTAACTTCCATCCTAACACCCTATACCAAAAACAAAATTACTGTAGCTGACCCGAGAATGTACGTTTAACGGACATAGACTGGCCAAACACCCCATTTTTACCCGAGAAGGTCTGTTAAACGGACATCAAAGGGGTCCAAACTCCTTCCAAAGCCTCTCCAATGCTTCTAACTTCCATCCTAACACCCTATACATTCACAAAGTCCCCAAATTCAACTCTTCAAGTGTAACACAACTTCATAACCAAACAAATACCAATCTAAATGCAACAAACTTCCAAATCTCAACTCAATTAACTCATATAACACCCAAATTTTCATCATTCACCAAAGCCCTCAAGTTCATACTTCCCATACACATCATCCCTTGCAAATGTTCATAACTCTCAACTTCAAAATCCAAATTCATCACGCACAAGCTTTCCAACTCCAACATGCTATCCTAACACAAGCAACAATTGACAATCTCGACAATTAGACTATACACATCCAACACATTCAAATTTGGAATCAATAATAATACAAAGGGAACTTTTCAAGTTCTCATTTTCATTTCCAAGACAAAATGAAGCTCATACAAAGCTTTCATTCATAGCTTTACTCCAAGTACAAAAATGCAATTGATGCTCAACTAACAAGAAGACAAATCATATACAAAAAGAAAACTCTCAAATTCACATTCTCATAATTAAACAAAGTAGACAATTGTACCACTTCATTTACATATCAAAATACACATCATAACTTAAATCCAATACAGAAGGATGCTGAATGGTTGGTATTCTAAATAAGCTATACAAAATGTTGCTTAGTACAAAAGCTAACCATCTCTTTATCCTAATGTCTTGCAAGGATTCACTGATCTTATTGGCCTGCACCTGAGGAGTGGGAAAAATATTAAGTTGAGCTTCACAGCTCAGTGGCTAAAATATTTATAGCCATTGGCGTTGATCCACATAATCATACACATATAGGCATAGAAGCATTCACAATGAAGGTTCAACATTGACAATTTCATTCGCACTTCACAATTCATAACATGATCACATAATGGATGAAAATTTAATTCAAAGCATAACTTAAACATATCATATGCAATGCACAATTAATTGGCTCGAGGGTTCCGTGAACAAGACGATGAAACCGAAGTTTGCATCGTGAACGAGACGAGTCCATTTTCGGATCTCATGGGCCACAAGCGGGCTGCCGGGAGAAGGCATTATGTCAACGTCGACGTGACTACGAGACGGTTCCTCTCTCGCCCAAATAAGGCACATAATCACATTTTCATATTTTCATGATCTTTCCTCTTTTCATTAATCAAAATGCCATAATACAAGGCATAGCATTATCATGCTCAAATCAATAAGGCATAGCATTATCATGCTCAAATCAATCATTCATGTTCAAAATGCAATGGTTCAATTCATTGGCATAAGAATCATCTCAAAATGTGAAGCAATTATCAATACATAACATGTCATAAACACAATTCAATCATTTTATCATAAAGGTGTATATCATAATGAAATATCAACAATTCATACAAGTCATTTAGCACATAATCCACACATCATGCATTTTGCTCATCTCACACAACAACTATAAATAATTTACCCACCTTATACACTTGGAAATCCAAATTCAATGGCCTCCTTCCTCTTGCCCTTGAATAGACTCTTGATTTCCTAAACACAACAACACAATTCCATAAATTTCAATTTATTTAGAAAATCTCCAATTTTCCATAATCATCATAAACCCTAAACAAGCTCTAATCTAACCCATCCATAATCAATCTAGGTTAGAAAACTCCCAACCTAGCTTGGAAATCCAAAAGCCCTATGGCTTTCATCATCTTCTTCTTCCTCCAACCACTTTCTCTCTCTAGGGTTTTCTCTATTACAAAACTACAACCTATTTCTTCAATAAACAAGATGGAAAGATGAAAAACTAACCTTGAAACCCTTGATTTCTTGTTCTTTTCCACGAAAATCTCCCTTTTCCCTAGCTTTCCACGATTTCTTCTTCTTCTTCTCTTCTTTCCACGGCAACTCTCTCTTTTCCCTCTCTTCTTTGTTCTTTCTCCTCTCAATTTCGTGCCTCCCTTCCTTAAAAAGCCAACTCACATGTCTTTTGACCCTAATGCCCTTACTAATATGCCTTGTAACCTTAGAAGTTTAACTGGCTTGACCAATTTGCCCCTTATGTCATCTTTCCACCTTAATTTAATTAATTCATGTCATATGATCTTAGTCAAATTAACATGCTAATTAACTCCCATTAACATGCTAATTAATCACATTAACATGCTAATTAATTCCTCAAAGTCATCAATTATGACAAAGTCTCAAAATATCATAAAATCATGCTTAACTTAGAACATTTTTTCTAATCATCAAATTGAAGGAATTTGCTAGAACTTCCTTCTATAGAAATGTTCCTTAATGTCTTATCTTTCTAATGACACTAAAATTATTTAATTTGGAGCACTACCTCAAGATTTATGGTCCAAACATCTCGGACCGTCATTTTGCTAACACATTTTCCAGCACTTCACTTCCATCCGAAAATTGACAATCTTATAGGCTAAATTAAAATTCACTTCCTTCAGACAAATTGTAGCCCTATGTCTCTATTTTATTTTTCCTCAAGAATCAATTCAATCGAATCTCCACAGATCAAGAATTTCTCAAAACACTGAACCATGTTCAGAAAATTTTCCAACCCACTTTGATTAAATCAATTCTCTTTACATTTCCTTTCAATCTCATAAATTCTCCTCTTATTTACACATAGTTAATTGCCAAAAGTTCCTCGTTTAATAGTCCTAGCTTACAGAAAGATTCGGGGTCCAACATTTCTCCTCCTCTTAAAAGAATTTCGTCCCCGAAATTCTTACCTAAGCGATCAAACAAATAACTGATTCATGCGAATAGTTTCTTCCAAATGACCATAGTCAATAGACTCTCTTGATCTTTCAGTCACCTATTTCTTCATTCTCTTTCTTGACTAATTCCTGAATATACTTCAAATTATTCACTTTTTTTTTCACTTCTTTCATCGTTAACACCAATATCAAATCATATTTATATTTCTTAGCATACTCTCATATAACACATCATTAATCTGCGACATTTGCACACCATCTGTGCACACCTTGAGAACATGCTACTCTCAGAAACATGTCATCCTTTGGTTCGAAGTTCACATCTTTATAGTGTCCGTACACTTAATTCTTTTGTCTATTTCTCTGTATTCCATGCCTTTGGTTTTAACCCTTCTAATTCATTCGTCTTTTTCTTGAGTCACTTGATTCTCAAGACCGTCAGTTTTACTTATCATTAACATCTCCAATCGATTTTGACCCTATTCATCCAATTAAAGAGGTGATTTTGTCGTATAATGCTCCATACAATATTTTAATGACATCACTGCAATAATCTCTACAACAATCAAGACTATTTACAACTTATAAGTGTAATCATTTGTGCTTTCTCTTGAAATTTTCTTGCTCAATCATCTTTATCGATATACATACCTTTCATTTCGATTACAAAGCATCATTTTCCAATTCAAACTCGGAATCCAAATCCATTTCCAATTACTTAATAAGATTCTTAATTTCTAAATCCTCAATTTGGGCTTTATTAATCCCTTCATGTGAAACTGATCTTCAATTCCATAGCAATTAGTACTTTGATTTGCCTCAAGATTTAACTGCACATTCTACACTTTTATTACACTAGTTTTAACAACCTTAATACCTGAATTAATGCTTCACTGCTATTGGGATTTTCTATAATCCTTCAAAGAACTTTATCTATCGTCTT
Source organism: Erythroxylum novogranatense (assembly GCA_029891385.1). Classification (NCBI taxonomy): domain Eukaryota; kingdom Viridiplantae; phylum Streptophyta; class Magnoliopsida; order Malpighiales; family Erythroxylaceae; genus Erythroxylum; species Erythroxylum novogranatense. The sequence continues at coordinate 7,032,560 of CM057224.1, forward strand.
AGTCTCATATTCCATTCTCTCAACTCAATAATTTCCTCAAATTAGATGGTCTATATATTTCCTAATATTTCTGTACTTATACTGTCTCCAAACTTTCAAAATGATCACCATTGTAGCAAGTTCCAATTCATAAATCAATCAATCATCTCATGTGGTTTAATTATCTCCATGCATACAAAATCACTTTATCATGCTGCATTGGATTTTATCCTAATCTCTTATAAAACATCATTGTAGACTAAGAAGTCGTCAAATCTGGTTTATAAAAAAAATCAACATCAGTGTTATAATTTCTCAAAATTCTCTTTACTTTATTGCTCATATGATTTACATGTTTTTCCTCAAATATTCAAACTATTTTTCTCAACTTTTCGAGTACATTTAATACATCATCAAATTGCGCTTGGATCGCTCTAATCCTCAATACTATAGTACTTTCAAGGCATTTGTTAACTCGAATTAATATTTCCAAAGCTCCATATGCCCATGATTAGTTCTCCTAGTTCCTTAAAATAGCAAATTCCTCAATGAGGTAATATTTCCTCACATCGTTTTCAATCTTCCAACGAACTTACCTTCCTCTAATGATTTTCTCAATTCATTAAATTTTTTCTGATTTCGCATTGACTTATTCTACTATCTGCTCAATCATACTAATTTCTCCATATATTTCAACTTATTTGCAAAAGTAACTTCCTGCATTGGTACTAATACACTCATCAAAGTCTAATTCATATTTCCTGTGCATACTCTATCTCTTATGCTTGAGTCTCCACTAGGGATATGACTCCAATATTTACTTTTGGTTCATTTCATATTCTTTTTTGTTTTGCTCTTTCGTTGATCATTCTTAATTCTAATTTGTTCAACTTAACTCAATGAAATTCTTTTTCAAAAAAGATTTCTTACTACTATCATCAATACTGTTCATGCAATCTTTATGGATCAACTGCTATCATCATCAATGCTATTTCAATCATTTTTAACATCTCAATACAATCGATTTCAACTGCTCCTGATATTTTAATAATTTCAATCTTTGTCACACTTTACATGATCAAAACATCCCTTAGAATAATACTCGATAAAATAAGAGGCATATTCGTTTACTCTTGTATTTTGGCATGTCACCAATTTATATCTTATGCTACTGATACATCAATCATAATAAATTCCGAACAACCTCTGAATCTTATACTACTATTCAAAATTTCTGCACCATCGCAGTTACCTTTTCAACATAATCACCTATACTATACTTCTATCTCAGTACTCTGATTCATCTCATAATTTTAGCTATAGGAATCACAAATTACATCATATACCATATCCAAGTATCAATCTCATATATACTAAATCATATTATTCACCAATGTAACCACATTATCGGATTTGTACTCATAATGACCGGTCAACTTAGCCTCGAGGACTTCTACATATACTAGCAATTGTTTCATTTTTTTCCCATACGTACATTCTTAATCAATTTAGAATTATAAACACATAGCCCTCTGATCTCAATTTACTAGCACAATCTTATTCCAGATCATAAATTCCGAGTTCAACTTGTCAATTCCACTTTGCTTGTATGCCATAAATCTTGTCATTTTTACCTTTGTTTCTGTTTCCCATTCAGTCAATTCATGCAAATATTCTCACATCCATATCAATTCAAGTATAAATACATCAATTCAAATACAATTCACAACAAAATTTCGTTACCAAATTCACTGACATATCCACAATTACGGAATTTATGTCTAATATATTGAACCACGAAAATTTTCTTATTTCTAAATAGCCACAACATACCTTGCCTTACACTCTGACAAAATACCATTCTTCTCATTGTTTCTATTCCTAATAGTCCAAACACTTAACAAAAGTGCATACATATGAATCATGCGATTACAATTACTAGGATTCTATACTCATCAGAATCCTTCTCTAAGGGTGAAAAATCAGGTGCGGCAGATCCTTGCAAAACTCCTCGTATTCTTTTACGAGGTAGCATTTTACTCCTTCAATGCAAACACTAACATTTTTATTTTCTACATGTATGCATGACATGCATGTCACTTAATGAAATCAATCAATTCACAATGCAAACAATTTATCACATAGCACACTAATGCATAGCACAACCTATTCTAAGCCTAGGACCCTTTAAAGCCTACGCTTCAATACGACAGGATGTTAGGCCCCATTTTTGAAGCCCAACAATCTCTCCAAATATCATATCATAAGACGTACACTAAGCACCCTATAAGATTACTCCAATTAACCCTCATTGTCATCATCAATTTAAGTACGTTTCAACAAACTTTCCTTAACTTCTTATTTTCTAACAACTCATTCCTTTTCCTACTACTTCTATCAGCTTAAACCCTTAACAATCTCTCTTGCGTGAAACTTATACATATGCGCCTATGTAAGATCTCAATTCCGGCGCTCTGATACCACAACTGTTGGCTCCCGATTTCGGAACCCAACCTTCTTGCTGAACCATGAAACATGAGCATATTACCTTGAAGGGTTATTGCATTTAAACCCTAATAGCCATGAAGTTTTTTTTTTGGGACCCATAATAGACATTATCAATTCATCTTTATTCTCATAACATTCCAAAACTTAATCACAAGTGTTCCATGGTGTGCCCACACAAAACAATCACTATCCTTGAACTCATTTCTCCTATTTGCGAACAGAAATTGGAAAATTTCAAATCAGAATTTCAAATGGACTTCTTCATATAAATCATAGCTCTATGTCTCTTGTTTATTTTGAAGCAAGAATCACCTCAATCGGAGTCCTACAACTCAAGATATCATCAAAATACTAGAATATGTTCTTACCCTAAACAAGCCCTCCTGACCGACCTCTCACTTATTCTAATTCAAACTCTCTTAATTCAACTCCAAATGATACAAATTTTCTTGAAGAGAGAGATACGTGTCTTAGAAATCTATTGCCTCACGAATCACTTCATTTGGAGGTCGGATGATGGAGTTATGATCAAAAGAATTCAACATGTTTAAACCTTAAATCGATTTGTACCTCCCTTGGCGCGAATGTCATAACTTTTTATACAAATGTCCAATTTCTTTCATTTTTAGACCATTGGAAAGAAAACATCGAGATCTACAACTCGTATTAGAGGCCTCAAAGCGATATTCGGCACCTAAACTGGTCAAAATCACAAATTACTGTAGCTGACCAGAGAATGTTCGTTAAACGTGAAGTGAATCACACGTTAATATATTGAACAATAATATGATCAAGATACACAAGAAGGGGGGGTTGAATTGTGATAAACTTTTTCTTAATCCCCTTAAAAAAATTACTTGTTCTTTCGAAAACTTATGGTAAATCAATTTGTAACTAGTTTGAAAAACTTTGTTAATTTTGAAGAATACGATATAAGTAATATGAGAGTAGAAAGAAAACACAAGAATTTATCCCTGGTTCACCCCAAACGTGGGCTACGCCCGATCCTCGATATCCTTCGAGATTTCACTATCTCTGAATTGTTTACAAGTATTCTTTCGATTGAGCCTTTCCAGGTCTCTTTACGAGAAGTATTCTTTACTCTTAGCCTCTTCAGCTATCTCGTAACACTTTCTAATTGAAAGAATAGTAAAGAGCTTGTTCTAATAGAAATGCTCTTAACACTGTTCACTCGAAATATCGCTCACAATTTTCTCTCGATAATCTGAAAATCAAAAGTTGAATACTCGAGTTTTCATAAAATTTTTCTTCTTCAATCTCGACTCTTATTTATAGTCGGGTCTTCATTATTTCTTGAATATCCGCTTGAATCTTGAAGAAGCGGTTATTCAGTTTGACTCAGAACTAACTCAAACCGATGTTTCTTTCTTCCGTCGATATTTTGTATCTACGCTTTTCTCTTATGACGCTTTAAATTCGCTTTTTCTTATAAAGCTTTAAATGCGCTTTTGCTTGTAAAGCTTTTATGCCTTTGCTTGTAAAGCTTTCATCCGCTTTTGCTTGTAAAGCTTTAAATGCTTTTCGCTTCATTGATTTTTCTCCTTAATTTGCTTTTTACTTGGTGATTTTCTCCTTCATTTTTTTTACTTCGCTGATTTTTCTCCTTCATTTGTTTTTTTACTTCAGCATCGTCCATCTACTTTTCATTTGTATATTTCTCTTTGTTTGTCATCAAAATTATTTAATACGTGAAGTCCGATTTGACTTAACATTCTCCCCTTTTGATGATAACAAATATTGTGAAATAGAAATATAAAAGGTATCAAATTATGAAAAGTATCAAATATACGTAAGTATTAATAGATCAAAATAACTTCGCTTCGCTTTCAAAATTTCTTCATCTTTTCCTTTCAAATTGATTCTCCCTTCTCATTCTTCCTTCTCCCCCTATTTTTTATTAATCAAAAGAATTATTTTCCAAACTGTTTCACCAACTGTTTCAGCATCTTCTTAATCTTCTTCATATCCTTATCAAGTTTCTGAACTTGTTTCTTTAAAGTCAATGATTCAGCTGCAGTCAAGGATTTTGTCTCAACAACTTGTGTGTCAACAACAGCAACTGTTGTTGTATAAGCTTCCATGTTTGAGACATGTGGTTCAATAATCCGAATGTGACAAACTTTATGTCATTGGAAAGATCTAATCATGCACTACAATCTTCAAGAAGGCATCTCACTGAAAATCTTACCCTAAGATACTCTAAAACCCAAAACAAGTTGCTATCCAATTTGGGAAAAATTGGACAGCACTTCCCCTAAAAATGCTCTAGCCAAAATCTTAAATCCCACTTAACAACTTGCATAAAAACTCACTTTCCCATCTTCCACAACTCAACCCAATCTAAATATATATATCCTCAAATGGCAGCAACCGCACTCTTAGGATTCTAATTGTTTCCAAAACATCAATTAATCTAACTTAACTCTTTCTTTTGTCCAATGTACCCATTTCATGCTACATTTGAGAAAACATTACATAAAATACATTTCAATATTCAAAACTCTTACATTCTAGCCCTAATACATCCAAAATGACAAAAGTGAACGTACAAAGAATAACAATTATCCAAGATGTTAACTAATGCTTTAAACATGACTTCAAAAGCAAGAGGCATCGGAGTATTGTCTCAATCTCGATGCGGTGACTCGGTTTCTCGCTTGACACTTGTGGAGGAGAAATGGGGTGTGAGCTCGACGGCTCAGTGGGTAACAACTTAATAATCAAGGAATAAGCAAAAACCATCATTCTTTCCTTCATTTTCAAAACAATGTCACATGAATAAAAGCATTCTTACTTTTCAAATCTTTTCACAAAATTTATCCCATCAAACAATTTACAAACTTAACACATCACAAAAACAACCAAACATTTCACAAAAGCAAAAACAAAGTGGTTCGGGTATATCCGAAACAGAACGTACAACACATTTCCGTGAAGCGGTCATGTGTAGTCGTGACGAATAGGAGTCCTTGAGAGGAACTCCACGGCCACTAGCAAGCAAAGGGAGAAGTCTATGGGTGAGCAGTGCACGACTCAGATTGGACCACCACAAACTCAAAGAAAGCACGAAATTCACACTATTCGAAATTATTGGCCGTAACTGGCCTTTTCAAAGTCACTTTCTCATAATTAGGCCAAACTGGCAAATCTCTTTCCGAAATCGCACATTCGATTCTTTTTCACATACAAAACATTATACAAATGAGTTCTCACATAATTCACAATCAAAGAATATCACATACAAGTGAAAACATAACAAAGAGCAATTTATACTAACACTCTAAGTCATTAGAAAATGTCAATTTGCCAACATCACATAATCAGTCTTTTTTACTTATCAAATCATTTGTCCAACATTTCCAACATAACTTTACATTCAAGAAACATCACATACAAGTTTAAATCCTCACAAAAAATAATTAATACAAACTTCTTAAATCATTGGAAAGCATTAATTTCATTTATTATAAAAACGTTAAATTGCCTATTAACTCGATTATTAAGGAATCACCCACCTTAATTCCTTAAGCTCTAGGATTGATTAATTTGCCTCTCCTCAACTTCCAATGGCCTCTCTAGACCTTCATTAAGCATAATAATCCCATAAGCATAAGAGATAGCAAAATTCATAATCCTTAGGAAGAGAAAACATGAATTAACACCTATCTAACTTAACCCATACGTAAACTAAGCTATTTAAGCCAAAACCTACCTAAAATACCCAAGAATTTTGAAATTCTCTTACCTTAGGACAAAACCCACGAAATTTTGCTTTTGCTTCCAATGGAAAATTTAACCTTCCTCTAACCTTATCCTTCTTAAAGAACTTCCTAAATCCCTTTTCTTAAGCAAGAATCACAAAGCTTTAACTCTTCTTCTTCTTCCTCTTCTTCTTCTTCTTCTTCTTCTTCTTCTTCCTAGCTTGGCCGAAAGTCTCCTCTTCCCTTTCTCTATTGTAAGTTTCGTAACTTTCTAACTTAAAAGACTAAAGGAGCCTTGATTTTTTTTTAAACTTATAACCTAAGCCCTCACCCAAAACTACGTCATTTCATTTACTCTCCTTTAAAACTTACAACTTTCATGGCTTCCACTCTTCATTCACGGCAATCATCCTTGGTTTCCCATTTAAATCAATTCTTTTACTCATTTAATGACATTTGAAATGGGCTAAAAGCCCATCTTATAAACCTTAAGCTTAAAACAATTATGGACCTCCTAAAATGCCCTTACACCAACCTATTCCTTTAATTTCTAAGAATTTGTCAAAATTCTAATTTTTAACTAAATCCTTTCAATTTATTGTCATATACTAAGCCCTAAAGACCATAAATTAATTTCAAATAGAACATTAGGCAAACTAAACCTCAAAATAAAGAAAATCTGCTTAATGCGAATCGGGGCCCAACACACAAAGCTAACAATTCAAAACATTCAACATATATAATAAGTAACACAAAACCTACTCCAACAATTTGCAATTTCAACAATTACAAAACATACTTAATATTCATTCCATTTCAATTCAATTCCAATTCAATTCCATTCATTCCATTCCAATTCAATTCAATTCAAATCCAATTCAACTCAATTTCAATTCAATTCCATTCATTCCATTCCAATTCAATTCAATTCAAATCCAATTCAATCCAATCCAATCCGATCCAATCCAATCCAATCCAATCCAATTCAATCCAATCCAATCCAATCCAATCCAATCCAATCCAATCCAATCCAATCCAATTCAATCAAATCCAATTCAATCAATTCCAATTTCAATTCAATTCAATCCAATTCCAATTCCAATTCCAATTCAATTCAAATTCAATTCAATTCAATCCAATCCAATCCAATTCCATTCATTCCATTCAAATTCAATTCAATTCCAATCCAATTCAATTCAATTCAATTCAATCCAATCCAATTCACTTCAATCCAATCCAATCCAATTCAATCCAATCCAATCCAATTCAATCCAATTCAATCCAATCCAATTCAATCTATTCCAATTCCAATTCAATTCAATCCAATTCCAATTCCAATTCCAATTCAATTTTAATTCAATTTTAATTCAATCCAATCCAATCCAATCCAATTCATTCTAATTCAATTCAATCTAATCCAATCCAATCCAATCCAATTCAATCCAATTCAATTCAATCCAATCCAATCCAATCCAATCCAATCCAATCCAATCCAATTCAATCCAATTCAATCCAATCCAAATCAATCAATTCCAATTCCAATTCAATTCAATCCAATTCCAATTCCAATTCAATTCTAATTCAATTAATTCAATCCAATTCAATCCAATTCAATCATTCAATCCAATCCAATTCAATCCAATCCAATTCCCAACAATTTCCAATCCTAACAATTACAAAACAATCACAATTCAATTTCCATTCATTCCATTTCTAACGATTCCCAATCCTAACAATTACAAAACAATCACAATTTAATTTTCATTCATTCCATTTCTAACAATTCTCAATCCTAACAATTACAAAACAATCACAATTCAATTTCCATTCATTCCATTTATAACAATTCTCAATCCTAACAATTACAAAACAATCATAATTCCATTCAATATCCAACAATTTCCGATCCTAATTAACACAAAACATTCATAATTCTATTTCTAACACACCATAATATTATATACATCATTTTATATTTCATTCTTAAATATATATGATGCTTTTATAATTTTAATCGACATTATAAGTATAAATTGGAATCTACAAGTATACATCATATTCACAAATCACAATTTCATAACATTACCAATTTTAAATATTTATAATTCCCCACATATATATTGCCATTCCATTAAAGTTCAACATCTTTTAATTTTTTAGGAACAATTAATTATTTACCTAGCTAAAACTAATACTCAAATAAACAAATACTATCATTATTAACTACAATCAAATTATTATTAATTTCTAATTCCATAATTTTATAATTAACTAATTATTTATCAATATTCAATACCCAAATATTAAAATTAATGAACATTTAACAAATATTAAAATGTGTCAATTAATGATTGTCAATTTTAATTATCAATTTAACAATTTTACATTTAATTATTAATTTCACATTTGATCAATTGATTGTCAATTTTACAATTTGATTTAAATGTTGCTTTGAATTTAATTATCAAACTCAATTTCAATTGCACAAATTCAAATAGTCAAATTCAATCTCATTCACAATAATTCAACAATTCAATTTTAATTTCATAAATCTACTAAAATACTAAATCACAATCACCAATTCACCATTCCAAACTTAATTTGCAATCAGACCAATAATGACCAATCACCATTCAATTTCAATTTAACACAATCGGTTCAAGTTCAACTTCCACAAGGCAAAATCACAAAAATCACAAAATTTACTTTCAATTTCAATATCATCAGTTCAACTTCAACTTCAATCAAACCTTCCCTTCAACAACCGAAATCAGCTTCAACTCCTTCAAGCCTTCAACTGTTCAACATTCAAACATTCGGACAAATTCAAATTTTTTTCCTCATTCCAGCCGAAACAACCTCTACGATTTTCCATCATCCAACAACAAGTCAACAACACAATCATAGGCACAATCAACTTCAAAATTCCATGAAACATGAAAATAAAAAATAAAAAACATACACCCAAAAGCCAAAACAATCGGGTCTTCGGTGAGGTTGACGGCGACGGCGAGGAGGCGAGGTGGAGACGGCGATAGCGAGGAGGAGACGGCGATGACGAGGTGAGACACCGAGAGAGACACCGGAGAAGAGAGGAGGCATGCGACGTGGGAGAGAGGAGACCAAAGAAGAATCGAAGTTACCGACGAGGAGGAGTCGGCCGACCTAAGGGAGGCGATGGCGAGGACACTGCCATGAGACGGATCCGAGGAGGAGGAGGACGGCGATGTGAGGAGAGGAAGGAGAAACCGAAGAAGAGAGAAGACCAGATCTAGATCTAGAAACGCTGGGGGCTCGGGGGTAGATAAAATTAGGTTAAATTTTTTATTTTCAATTTAGTCCCTCAAATATTTTAATTTTACGGATTGGTCCCGAAATGTACCAAGATTATGATCGTTTGTCAGATCGACCGAATCGGTAGATCGATCGAATTCAAACCCAAATCAGACGCTGCTCGTTACGGTGCGGTTTTGGTGAAACGATACGATATACAGAACATTGCCTGCAACCTCTGCTCAATTCTGGTATCAACCACATGAGCCAGATAGGCCTCACAACCTCCCTGTATCAACCTCAAGGCACTCAGAAAAGAAATCATCCTACTGCATCGCTGCGACTAACTCCTCCGAACATTGTTTCAGTCGACCAGAGACTCTAAAACGACCTCCTTGGTATAACAGTCCATAACAGCCCTATAGGCAGTAAGCCAGTCCATCCCCAAAATCACATCTATCTCTCTCAGAGGCAATACTATAAGATCTACACTCAATACTGCTCGATCAATCTGAATCGGGCACCCCTTGCAGATCTCTCCCAAAGAAGACGTACTACCTAGAGGTGTACTCACCTCTAACCCATACTGCAACATCTCCCTATCCCCATGCAATCTACATGCCACATGCGGTGCAATAAATGAATGCGTGGATCCAAAATCCAGCAATGCATATGCCTCAAAGCCAGAAATCAGAAGCATACCAGCCACGACATCTGGGGAATCCTGAGCCTCCTGCCGAGTCATAGCATAAACTCTAGCCTGGGACTGTTGTCGGCTGCCCAGTCCCTCTGTCCTCAAAATTGACCCCTTAACTCTGCCACAACCTCTGCCTCGGCCTCTCAGTCCAGATCCACCACCACGGCTCTGCTGCACAGTGGTGTTGCTGCCTGATCGTCCAGTCATAGCAGACTGAGCTCCCAATGTAGCGGGGCAATCCCGAATCTGATGATCCATGGAGCCACAACTTAAACAGGCTCCAGTCAATCTCCAGCACTCCCCCCGGTGCCTCTTGTCACAATGCTCGCAGACCGGAGGAATCGCCTCAACCTCTACCATCACTGCATCGCCTATCTACACAAATCTCCCCCTCTGACCAAATCCAGACTGCCGAGATCCTCCTGAAGACCTGAAGGTCCTGCTCTGGTTCCTACTAAAACTCCTACCAGAGCTGCCTTGACTGTCACTCAATCTCTTACCCTCGATCCCCGACGGCCTCGGCTGACTGTCTCGAAGTCGCTCAACTCGACCGCAGCAGCCTCTCAACTCAATAAAAGTGCCCATATCAGATCAGGCTAACCTGGTACGAATCTCCAAATTGAGCCCACCCTCAAATCTCCGACACCTGTCAACCTCAGTAGCAATCAGAACAGTAGCATACCCCATGAGCTCGTTGAACTTAACCTCATACTCTGCCACTGTCATCGTACCCTGCTTCAACTCTAGGAACTCCTGCATCTTCATATCAAGATATACCTTGGGCATAAAGTTGTCTCTAAATGCCCTCAGAAAATCCTCCCATGATAATAAGCAAGGCCTGGTGATGCTACCCGGGACAGTCTTCCATCATTGATAAGCTGGGCCCTACAGGAGAGATACTGCATAGTCAAACCTCTCCTTTGCATCACAATCCATCCGTCAAGACTCGCCGACCCTCTCCACCATCCTCACCTCGGCAGGTCTCAGGCTGCCATAAAAGTCCACAGCCCCTTCCTTGTGCAATCTATTATACCTCCTCTCCCGTCTCGCGGGAACCCTAGGAGGCTGCTCCTCAAACCAAGGCACTGAGGACTCCCTACTAGCTCCGACTGATCCATGATCAACTGGTTGATCTACCTGATCACCAAGGACGGATGACCTAAAACAAAACCATGATTCCGATCAACTTATACATTTCTCATAAAAATTCAAGCCTAAAAACGTACTAGTCCCAACTGATGCCAAACCATGCTCTGATACCACCTAATGTAACGCCCCCTTACAGTAGGGTACGCACTGGGACGCCCGTAGGTCATTCTGATACATATCCGACGATGTGGGTGCACTACGAACGATCACTACTAAAATCCACATGGCATCATAATCACAAAGCATCAATATGAAAAACTCTAAATTTTTAAAACCATAAAATACTTTCTCATTTCATATCTTAGAAACCATAAATGTACAACTGTCATGATTACTGTCTGTACAAGACCAAAAGAAACCTAAACAAACTCTTCACTAGGTCATCACCAAAGGTCCCAGCTGACCCACCTTTATGCCATACTTCTCTTGCCAATATGCTCTACAAGGCAGGAAAAGTCCCTCTCTCACTGGAGCTAGGAGCCTACTATCTCTGTCATGAAAAATATTTGCAATGTTGGGTGAGTTTGCGAACTCAGCGAGAAACCATCATCGATGGTTCACTCAACTCATGCATATACAAACAATTCACATAATATCGCATAGTATCACATTCGGAAACATCACATGCATTATCATTTCACAAAAATAAGGCGTTTCGCCTTTCACACAGTCCATATCTAATTATTTGTATATGCAATGCACATGTGCACTTCCCATTTTATTATGGTGTTGTGACCGTGCGCCTGATCTGTCCCAAAAATGGGCTCATTAACGGTGAGCCTGTGGCTCTGAATTTACGGTGGGCTCGAAGCCCTGATACGGTGAGCCTGTGGCTCTGAATTTACGGTGGGCTCGAGGCCCTATTGTGTTGAACTTTAAGATCTGAAATACATTGGCTGCTCCGGTCACAACTGTCATTATCTGAACATGCCTTTATGCATGAATGCATATGTCTCAATTCGCATTAAAACCAAATAATTACAATTTACACACAAATGACACTTCGATATCAAGTTCCCGATATTTCGGACACCTATGGTCTGAAATCAATCAAAATTAAACACATAAACCCTCCATTATCTCCACATGGCATAAGCACATAATATTTAACACATAAAGGCTGAGAAACCAACTAGGTTACTCACCTCTAAACTTCCGAGCTACTGCCTGGAAGTCTCAGCCACGTTGGAAGATCGACGCTCCACTTGAGCCTCTAAAACCATCAGAATACACAAACATTACTAATAGCAAAGTTTTCAATAGTCAATAATGCACATGTAGAGAATGAATTGTGTACTATACATGTTTATGATATTCCTGACACTATTCCCGAATCTTCCCATCTCAACTCTTTTTCTCTAAAAGATAGAAATTCAAAGACTCCATAACTTATTTAGCTAAGTTCAGAACTCCCAAAAGCCAAACTCCAAGACATAGGGACTATCTTTGTATCGAAATCAAATTCACTATTCAATTACCATCCGATTTCGAGAATTTTTGAAATAAATTCAGAAATTCCATTCTTATAAATTTGCAGTTCTTAGTCTCTAAATTGAAATAAATCAATAACCAATTCATAGGGACTTAAACCTCAAAATTCATCATAAAGAACCTATTCCACTAGCGGAAAATTGGCGCCCTCTCCGCGGCACAAGGTTGCTCGTCGCGGCGAGATGCATCGCATACGTCGCGGCGTATGTGCTAGCACGCCCCTCGACGTGCCTGCTTACGCTCGCCGCGGCGTGCGTTTTCTCTCGTCCCAGCGTGCGAAAGGCAAATTGCTCGCCACGGCGTGCGATGAACATGTCGCGGCGTGCAACTCCAGAAACACTCCCGAAACCCAGAATTTCTTCTTTTGTCAAATTTTTAATCCATCTAACTCAGTTCAAAACACTCCCAAACAACTTAATACTCTCGAAATAACTAATCCCTCAATTACCCAAAACAAAACAAGAAAATCCAAGAATTCATATCATCCGAAACCTATACATTTCCCCTTTCATCAAATACCCTAATCAATCATCAATATACTTCAATTAATCCACAAACTAAACTATCCAAAGCAAAAGGAGTAAGAACTTGATAAATCTTCAAAATCTCCAACCCTTCCAACTCTAACAACACCCACGGTAATCACCTATTTCCTCACCACTCATCTTCTCCAACACAAAGCTTAAGGATAGGTTAAAGATGGAGAAGGAAGCAATTAAACAAGAAAAAAATGGAAGAAATGAACAAAGAGGAGATCCACGAAGAAGGAGAAGAGGAAATGTTCTTTCCAAAAGGAGCAAGCAATCGTGGGAGTAATTTCAAAGGAGCAAGGGTTTTAAACCCAAACAATTTAAAACTTAAGGCTTGTTTGGCAAAACTCTTGCCACAAGGCCACTTCTTACAGTCTAAAATCCAATTCTTATTCTAATTTTCTCCCAATTTTGTAATGGCTCTAAACAATAAATCCTAAAATCATGACTCTAATTTTCCAATGCTATTTGTCAATCAATTTCGGAACCGGAATCCAATTTATCAGCCATTATGTCATTTTTTCGGTCCGAACCCATAACTCCAAAAATTTCAGAAAAATTTCCTAAAAATTCTCAAAATATGAAAAACATATTCATACACTTCAATTCCATTTTTCAAATCCCTAGAATTCATTTTTCACTCCAATTCAATATTTAAAACACAATCTACACAAAAATCACAGAATTTTCAATTTACACAATGATACCGGGAATATGTCATACATGTATGTACATGCATATGCTAGTGCAACAATGATCATTTATCTATAAATATAGAGGCTAAAATGCATGTGCAATTCGAAATATGTATGCACTCAATCCTAACTCATTCCAAATTACCAATATGCCCATCACATCGGTAACGGGATGTTACAAATAGCCTCTTGAAAAGAGGTAGGTTCCTCTACTTCCAAAGGGGTGCATATGAAATTTTCCTCTTCAATTTGGAAAAGACATCGAGAAATTCTTCCACGCTCGCTCCTTCTAATATAAGGACCCTCATTATTTGCTTGTTCAGATGGAGAATCTCTCCCACTTTCCCTCTAAAGCTTGGGATTTTGAACATTTGGACCAACCTCAAGTTCAGGGACTAATGGTTGAGGACTAACCTCGTCCTCAGTTTGATTCTCATCAATTAGCATGTTTCCACCTTCTAAGGCGATAGGACTACTCAAACCATCTACTTCATTTGAAGGAGCTATGGTATCATCTTTGGACATATTGTGAATTCTTAAATCCCCCACCTCACTAATAGATAATTGCACATCTTATTACAACTTATACAAAACAAGGTCCTTTTTTATTGCACCAATACTTAGGAACTCATCCTCAAGAAATTTAACATTACGGGAGTCAATTTTAGTCAAGCCACTATTTGGGTGTTCGCCAAACATCACATACCCTTTGGAATGTTCGGAGTACCTAATGAACACCGTTTTAGTAGCTCTTGGACCAAATTTTCCATATTTATGGATTAAGTTATGCACATAGCCAGCCTTATGGACGTAAATGGTCCAAAGATGGCTTTCTTCCATTCCATAACTCATATGGAGTGGTGGATATACTCTTACTCGACATACGGTTAAGGATATAGGCTGCTATAAGTAGCACATATGCCCAAAAACTAATCAGAAGGCTTGCCTGAGCCATCATTGACCAAACCATATCAAGTAAAGTTTGATTCCTCCATTCTGCAACACCATTTTGTTGTAGAGTGCGAGGAATCATGAGTTGTTTATATATACACTTTTCCTCACAAAACTTTTTGAACAAATCAGAGAGATATTCACGTCCACGATCAGTTCGGAGAGTCTTAACTCTTCACTCCATTTGGGTTTCAACTTTCGCCACAAAGCGTTTAAAGACATTGATTGCTTCATGACAGTGAGATAGAAGGTACACATACCCATATCATGAATGATCATCAATTAAGGTAAGGAAATACATAGCACCATGACTACTTTGACACTCAAAGGCCCACATATGCCCGAATGGACTATTTCTAAGGGACTTAATGCTCTTAAAGCCTTACCAAAAGGCTTCATACTCACTTTGCCAGCCAAGCATGGCTCACACTTAGGTAACTTGACCTTAGTGAGCCGGTCTAAAAGACCTTCTTTAGCTAGTTTGTTCATTTTATCTTGGCCAATATGACCAAGTCTAGCATGCCATTTAACAAATTCATAATCAAGATCACAATTAACAACTAAGGCAAGCGATGAATTATTATAAATATCATCCAAATCAAGAACAAAGAAACCATGTCTTAAAGATCCATAAAACATGACCATTATACAAAATCTCTAAGCAATTAGACTGAAAATTGAAACAGAATCCCAGTTTTAATAAAGAAACTACTTAAACTAAACACCTTCGAACCCCAGGTGTATAGAGAATGTCATGAAGAAGTAACATATTCCCTCCACGCAATTTGAGCTGATAAGTCCCAATTCTGAAGATGTCTTCCTTGCTGCCATTCCCTAAGGCGACAGTTTGTGAACCCACCAAATATCGATGAAAGTTCACATAACTAGCTCGATCTCGAACTACATGCTCGGTTGCTCCTGAATCTACAATTCAATAAGGAAAGGAGTTAGCAACTAATGCATGGGAACAAACGTATAGTTCGACTGAATCAGTGAAAGTAGGTACCTTCTTAGGACAATCCCGAGCATGGTGACCTTTGTTTCTACAGTTGTAACACTTCAGTCGTGCTACTTTATTCTCTCCATAACCCTTGGCCTTTTCCTGCTTGACTGCACCACCTTTTGGTCCAGAAGTTTAAGAAGGGCGTTACCATTCTTAGGTTGTTTATCTCAATTGTTTTTGTTGCCTTTGTGCTTTACCACTTTAGCAACAAGAGTAACATTGGAGTGACCAAGAACCTTCAAACGTTCTTCCTCCATTTCGAGGTGCCTTGAAATTTTTGAGAAGGTTTTGATGTTCTCACTATGAGTCATCAAGAGCTTAAAATTAGCCCAGGAACGAATCACATTAAGAACATGTTCTTCTTCAGAAATCTTACGCCCACCAACTTTTAGATCCCAAGCCATCGCACTTAAAATGTGAACATGCTCGGCTATAATATGATTTGAGTCAATCTCATATTGCATCCACTTTAAGCACAAGGTACGAAGCCTTGTAGCGGATGTCTGACCATACTTGATCTTGAGCTTTTTCACATTTCTTTAACAGTTTTGTAGGACTCAAATTCTTTAATGAGATCATCATGCGTGCAATATACAATAGTACAGCATGCCTTACGATCCCATTTGAACCATTCCTTGTGTGCAGTCAAATTTATTTGATATTGTTCATTATCAATATCTTTAGTCTCTTTAGGCTCAGTCATGTGATTGGTCGCGCTTATTAAGAAGATACTGAATCTTCCTATGCCAGATGTCATAATTAATGTCATTCAACTTCTCGGTGGTGGACAAATCACCAACCATACTTTTCGCTGTCATATCTTGAAGTATATGAAAATTAAGGACATTAAGGCCCATACACGAATATTTAAATTATCAAAAAATATCATCATCTATATCATAAAATCGAAAATTTCACTAAGCTCATAATCATCACTTATGACATAAATTAGAAAATTTTACAATTTAATAATTATTCACATGAGACATATTCCATATATATATATATATATATATATATATATATATATATATATATATATATATATATATATATATATATATATATATATATATATATGTATATATATATATATATATATATATGTATATATATATATATATATGTATGTATGTATGTATATATATGTATATATATATATATATATATGTATATATATATATATATATATATATACACACTCACATCATATGTTAAACCAATTAACATAACCAATTCTTATGAAAAACATATTAAAATTTTTTATTTTACATCAAACAAATTTATATAACTCATAATAATTCATTTTATGTAAAACACATTCACATATCATTATTGAATTAAATAAATGTAAAAACAATTTACATATTTGAAGAGAAAAAGAAATAAATAGACAGACCACTTAAAATTATTTCACATCAAATCAATTTAGCAAAAACAAATTTACTAAACTTAAAATTAACATTTTATGCCACACACACTCACACGAACACATATATATATAACCACTGTCATAACCCTATCTCTAGCCTTTAAAAACAACGTTTATTGTCATAAACCCAAAGTTATGAATATCGCATCAACTCAGTATTTGATTGAGTTCGAACGAATTTTACCAGATCGGTCGATATCGCATCAGATTTGAAAAAAATTTAAATTTATGAAATAGTCCCTAAAATTTTTTAAAATTACAAAATAGTCCACATTGATATATTATACAACAGATCAGATACTTTACTAGTTTATCGCTTACATCAACCATGCTTTCAAAATCTTAATAATAAATAATAATGACAATTAATATGAAATAACAATAATTTTAAATATTTTACATATAAATAATAACCACAATTAATATAAACAAAGACAATCATCATCATACATTTATAAAATTAAGAATAATACAAAGTATTTAAAATATTACAATAATACAATTTCATCATTTTAATAAATAATATTACATCAAAATATTCAAAACATTCGATAAAAAAAACAATAAATATTACAAAAAGAGTTGATGAAGAAGAAACAATCAAGTAGAAGTTAAACTTAAAACAAAAACATTACAGTTACATTACATATATACAATTTAACATAAACATCAAATACAATTAAAATTAAAAGAAGAGGAAAAATAAAAACCTTAAATTCAATCGTTAATGGGAGGATACCCGCTTGAACTGCACTGATCCCAGTGATCATTTGGTACAAAATCCTCATAATTGAGAGGAGCTTCATCATCATTATCATTCAAATTTAATGCACCAAATGACATGTCAATGCTTTCCCATCCAAGATTATCGTCCAAATCCAAATCATTCACGTCAACCAAATTGGGTTCTTCAGAAATCCAATCCGCCAAAACATCAATATTATCAATGACAATTGGATCATTTGAACTACTTGTGCTATTAAGACTCCTAGTAAACAATTAAATTTAATAATTAGAAAATTATAAGAAATTCTATTGAAATTAATAATGATAATAATGAAAATAACATACCTTTCCCAAAGCTTTAAATTGTAACGAACATAAACCAAGTCATTCAACCTCTTATGCTCCAATCTATTCCTTTTCTTTGAATGGATAAATTCAAATGTGCTCCAGTTTCGTTCACACCCAGTTGCACTCACACATTGACTTAAAATTTGAATTGCAAACCTTCTCAATTCTGGAACACTATTTTTGATTTGATCCCACCAAGAAATTGCAAGTTATAAGATAACAAAAGTAGTGTTATAAACAAAATAAAGTGATAATTAATTTTTAACAAATAAGAAATAGGAAATAAGTAATACCTGGAGAAAGATTTCCTCTTTATCAAATAACAATTGGTATTCCAAAATCCCCATTAGATAACTTATAAAGCTATATTTGTGAGCTTAAAAGATCTTGCATTGCGTCATGAGAAATAATTGTTGTAAATGTGAAAAACAATCCTCTACTAACTTCAGCTTGCTTTTCAACATCCAATCTAAAATACACGCTAGGATTCAAAAATTCCCCTGCTGCAAACAATGGAGAAGAAAGTTGTCTTCCCCTTCTCTCATTAATGATTGAGAGATATGGTAGGTATAAAGAAGGCCTATTTTTCATATTGGCCTTGATTGCTTCTGTCGCTCTTTCCATAACATCAAAAATATAACTCATTATTAGCTTTTCTTCACTATCAGCCAACCGAAGCACCCTCACCAAAGGCTCACAAACTCAGATAAAAATTGACATTGCGACCAAAATTTCCTATCTTCCAGTATAATACTACAAATCTCCATTCCAGCATTAGACCTAGCATGCTGAGATGTAACCCACTTATCACTTGTAAATATTTGCCTTAACTCTTTCTTCATCCAAACAAAAGACTGAAGTGATAAGAAATTTGTTGCAAATCTTGTCACAGCAGGGCGACATAAATTCCTACCATTGGTAAATTCCCTTCTCATCAAATTCAAAACCCATGCACAATTATTAATGAATTTTTTCACCTTTTTTGCCTTCTACATAGTCTCATCAATAACAGGAAAATACCTAGGATCTCCTATATTCTCCATCATTAAGTCAATACAATGTGCAACACAAGGAGTCCAAAAAATGAATTATAGGTATTCTGCAATCTTTTCCCTGTTGCTTTATAAGCAGAATCATTGTTAGTAATAAACTGAACAATGTTTTCCACCCCTAATTCATTCACAACTTCATCAAATATAGTAACAAAGTCTCAGCATTTCTAATTAGGCCAGATGCATCAATAGATTTCAAAAACATAGAGCCATTTGAAGAATAAACCAAAAAATTTATAATATGCTCTTGTCTCCTATTTATCCAACCATCACACATAATTGAGCATCCATAAATACCCCAACTCACTCTTCTTTCAACCAAATAAGTTCTAATTTCAGAAACAATACAACTCAAAAATTTACCTCTTAAGTCATCAATCGATGGCCCTTTGTATCCTAGACCATAAGAAGCTATTGCATCTATCATAAGTTGATAATAATATGATTGAGAAGCATTAAATGATGGACCTATATCATACCACCATCTAGCTACTGCCATATCGACATTGTGAGCCGCATCTCTTGATTACATTGCACTACGAATTGAAGGTTAGGCTCTAGGAGTTGTTCGTGATGCAAAGAAACTAGTTACCTGCCTTCTTCTCTTCCTCACATCAGATTCTTCAGGATGTTGAGGCTCAGATGGAACACTACCAGTACCACTACCACTTCCACCTTTAACATTTCCATAATTACCACGGAAACTAGAAAATGAACTTCCACTACCAATTTCAAAATTCAATCTTCCCCTTCTATCTTTCTCAAATTGATGTTCATCAAGCAATGTTTTCATCTGTCACTTCACATCATGACTTACTTTTTTACACGCTTCCACATCTCCTTTAACCCCAGCTAAATGCCTTTTTAATCGGGTGATTCTTCTACCTTTCAAATGCTTATTACAAAACAAGCAAATAGTATGATTCTTTTGACCGAGAACCACACCAGCGTGAGCCCAAACTGGATCATTGTATCTTCCTGAACTAGGTTGATCAGGAGTAATTGAACTTCCTTCCATTTATCTGTACACAAAAATAAATAACACATAATTTCAGTACACAATGCCAATATGCATATCTATCTTATATAATATAACTCATTCTGTAATAATCACAAAGCTAACAATTCAAAACAATCAACATAAATAATAACTAACACAAAACATACTCCAACAATTTGCAATTTCAGCAATTACAAAACAATCATAATATCATTTCACTTCCTTCCATTTCCAACAATTTCTAATTCTAAAAATCACAAAACATCCAATATTGTTTTTCCATTCCCAACAATTTCCAATTCCAACAATCACAAAACTTTCATAATTTTATTTCCATTTCATTCCACTTACAACAATTTTCAATTCCAACAATCACAAAATATACATCAACAAATTTCATTTCCAACAAGTTCCAATTTCTCACAATCACAAAACATACATCTACAATTTTCATTTTTATCAATTTCTAACAATTCTCAATTTCCAACAATCACAAAATATACATCAACAAATTTCATTTCCAACAAGTTCCAATTTTCCACAACCACTAAACATACATCTACAATTTTCATTTTTTTCAATTTCTAACAATTCCCAATTTCCCACAATCAGAAAACATACATCAACAAATTCCATTTCCAACAAATTCCAATTTTCCACAATCACAAAACATACATCTACAATTTCCATTTTTATCAATTTCTATCAATTCCCAATTTCCCACAATCAAAAAATATACATCAACAAATTCCATTTCTAACAAGTTCCAATTTTCCACAATCGCAAAACATGCATCTACAATTTCTATTTTTATCAATTTCTAACAATCCCAATTGCCAACAATCATAAAACATACATCAACAATTTTCATTTTCAACAAGTTCCAATTTCCCACAATCAAAAAACATACCTCTACAATTTCTATTTTTATCAATTTCTAACAATTCCCAATTTCCCACAATCACAAAACATACATCTACAATTTTCATTTTTATCAATTCATAACAATTTCCAATTTCCAACTATCACAAACATACATCAACAATTTTCATTTGTATCAATTTCCAACCATTTTCATTATATTCTAATTTTGTGCCTTAAATTACAATTTTTTCTGGTCAACTTTCAAGGTAAACATGTTTCATTGTGTTATAAATTTATGCCCTTAATTTATAATTTGCAACTTCATATAATCAAACCAAATTGCAAACTAAACATCCATGAACCAAAACAACACAAATGACATTTATTCCAAATTCAAAATTTCAGATCACATTTTCAGCTCTAAGTCAGACCAAATAATTTCATACACAATGCATCATCCAACCAACACCGTGCATCATCCATGATCCAACCAAAAATTGAAAACCTAGATCACGCAAGAAGCCAACAACACAAAAAATACCATCCAAGTCTCCAACACCTATCCAACAAAATCCATCAGAAATTCACAATCCAACTATCCAAGTATCCAACACAACAATAAACTTAATTAAACATGAAATTTTTTAAATCAGAAACAAAATTCATAAAACCAACATCGAGTCTTGGCAGGTCTTCGGGTTTTGTCACAGGTCAGAGTGTCGATCCGTCTCTGATGGCTTCAGTTTTATCTCCGGTGGCTTCCCTTCGGTGTCGCGGTGCTGTGGTGTGGGCGGCGAGGAGCGAAGAAGGTGGTGGCGTCGGGTCTGTGTGGAGGAATGACGCACCGAAGGGAGAACGACCAAGGGAAGAAGAGCGAATGAGGCAAGCGTCGACGAGGAGGCGAGCAACGGTGGGAAGAGCAGAGGCAGGCGGCCGGGGCGAGGACCAAGTTCGCGGCACAGAGATGAGAGAAGAAGGAGAGGAGGAAAATTTTAGATGAGAGAAGACCGAAAGAGTTGGGGGGATGGGAGGAGGTTAGGAAATTTTTAGGTTAAAATTTTCCATAATTACATTTAGGTCCCTAGGGTTTTTTAATTTCACGATACCACCAAGACGGTTCGACATCGCTTGCATTCGCCAAGATCGATCGATATTTTTGATCGTCACCGATGGTGCTGTTAAGTTCAGTTTCGGCCGATCTGATGCGTTCGGCCAAGACCGCCGAACGGAATGGTACTCATATCTTTGCATCATAAACCCATCTCTATCTCTTGCCTTTAAAGAAAAATGTTTTATCTTCTTGTGCAGCATTCCTTTTTTTTAAAGAAAGTTCTATCCTCTCTTAAAAGATGCTATGGGTTCTATCAAAAAACAAAACAGAGAAAAACAACAACCCCTTCCCACCTATTCGTGCCGCTGTTGGGCACTCACTCCCCTCCCCCTCACCTATCTACGCTATTGCTGGGAGTCGAGAACAAAGGCGGATCGATGCCCAGCCACCAACCTCGACGTGAAAAGGTACGACTCCACACAAGAGTCATCACAGGCTTTCCCATTTCATACCATCATCGCATAGATCGGTCGAAAAAGAGGCAAACGATGTTCACCACGCCGTCAACATCACTCAAAAGGTGATACATGACTCACACGCGCAGCCATGAGTGACTATTTTCGTGGTGATTTCTGCAGATCGAACAAAGAGATGACTAACGATGTCATCCACGTGGCCAACACTCCTCACAATCTGTGGAGAGGTGCTTTAGATAGAGTGATGTAGGTTTGAACAGGTTTTTTAATGTAATTAATTTGACTACATAAACTAATCATACGATTATATCAAAAAAACGATTGTGTGGTTTTTATAGTTTAAACATTGAGCATGTTTGTATAAAAGGATTAACGAATCATATGCTTAATAACATAAATGTAATTCAATTAAAAACTAATTGTTAATAGAATAATAACAAACTGATTGTTAGTCAAAAACGAGGCAGAAGCTAAAACATACCCTTACTCTGATGCCACTGTTGGATTAAATCAGGTTAGATCACTAACCTTGATGCGGAAGCGAATTAATCTTTATGTCATTTTTTGCCCATGTGATTCTAGTCACAGTCACAAACACAGTCTCCTCAGTGGCTACTTGAGTCACCATAAGGATCACGCCTCAAATCTTGATCACTCAGATGATCAATATGTGATAAGACCAGTAGATTGAGAGACTTTAAGGCTTTTCCTTTTTAGAAAACCATCGCATTCTGCAGTCTCATTTAATCCATTTAAATAAGATTTTCTTATACAGTTATTTTATCAACTACTCTCAAACAAATAGGAGAGTATCTAGGCACTCAATAAACCATTCCTTAAGTGGTTGTTGTGGTCGTTACAAAAAATTCAACACACAATATATATCGATTACTGCTCCACTGCCTCACAACTTAAAGTTGCAGCCGCAGATGGAGAATACTTTGTCTGATCCTAGCATCTACAAGCAATTGATTGGAAAGTTAAATTTCGTTCTTCACACTCGTCCTGACTTAGCCTTCTCGGTACAATATCTTATTCAATTCAACCAGCAACCTGTGCAAGCTCATTTATAAGCTGCTATCCATGTACTACGATATTTATCTGGAACTTCCACTCAAGGTTTGCTGTTCAATGATACTAATAATTTTGATTTGGTTGCATATTGTAAATCTGATTGGGCCGCATGTCCAATTACTCGACGATCTGTGAGTGGTTATGTTATCACTTTAGGAGAATCACCAATATGTTGGAAATCCAAGAAACAAGGGACGATTTCCTTATCATTAGCTGAAGCTGAATACAGATCCTTTTGAAGGGTCACCGCCGAATTGTCATGGCTTATGTCGTCATCAATATTTCCCATGTTCCTTCCTCTCAGCAACTTGCTGACGTTTTTACCGAATCTTTATCTGGTCCTATGCCTCTTCGAGCGGTTTCCAAGCTTGGATTGTTGCCTCCACCTCCAGCTTGAAGGGGGTGTTCTGGATTATTAACGCATCAATACAGCAGAACAGTTCTGAACGTATAGCAGAGAGGAATATTTCTAGATGTTCTGTCAGAGTTTGTTACAAAGGATATTCGTTGATTGAATGCTAGCTATATTATATAAGAATTTGTTATAAGTTTGTTGGGATATTCCCTGAATGCTAGCTGTGTAATGGTTACATAAACTACCTTGTATTCATTATTCACATATAAAGAAAAACAAGAAGAGAATGATCTCTATATTTTTCATAGCTTCACTCTTTACACTTAACAGATACAGAGAGAAGCATAAATGCAGAAGATGGTAGAATAAGAGACAAGACAATCTGCAAAAATGGTCTAGGTCCTGAAGACTGATAGATGTAAAAAAACAACTATATGTATAACCAAGAACTCACCGTGAATTTCTTGGGTCTCTCAGATTTTATTCACCAAAATCTTATTCCGTTACAACAATACGTCGTTATTTATACAAGAAGCAACAATGAATGAAAACAACGAATTAACCGCTAATCTGTTATTTACACTTTACAACTGCGTTTTCCCGCCACAGTAACTGGTGACTATCATTTTCCCGCCATATTAACTGGTTACTATCAATACTCCCAGCTTAAGATTCCTTGTCCTCAAGGAAAGAAGGAAACCGTGTGCGTAATTCATCAACGAACTCCCACAAAGCATCGGCAGGAGAGAACCCTTCCCAATGGATCAACCACTACGTAGCAGCTGCATTTCTGCGTTTGACAGTCCGACAATCCAACACCGCTAGTGGCGTAGCATCCTGGATATGAGAAATAGAGGGAGGATCTGGAACGGGACCTGTAGGAGGAAAACCCGGCTTCAACTGAGAAACATGAAAAATATTGTGTAGTTGAGCAGTAGGGGGCAAATTCAACTTATAGGCAACAGCACCCACGCGATCCAACACCTGATATGGCCCATAAAACTTAGGTTCAAACTTCTGATGTCGTGGTCGAAGAGAAGTCTGGCGATACAAATGAAGTTTTAAAAACACCCAATCACCAATTGCAAAAGTGCGATCAGTGCGATGTTTGTCGACCTGAGATTTCATACGCTGAGTTGTACGTTGCAAGTGATGCTGAAGCAGAGCAATGGTAGACTCCCTGTCTCGTAAGTAAATGTCAACAGCAGCAACATTGGAGTCGCGGGGAAAATAAGTACTGTGGATGGGCAGGGGGAACCCAAAGAGAGCTTCAAAAGGGGACATGTGAATAGAGGAATGGAACGTCGAATTATACCAATATTGAGCCAAGGAAAGCCACAGAACCCATGAATGGGGTAAGTCACCAGTGACACACCGAAGATAACACTAAAGACATCTGTTCATGACCTCAGACTGACCATCCGTTTGCGGATGATAAGCAGTGGAATACTGCAACTGCACCCCTTGAAGTTGAAAAAATTCTCTCCCAAAACTGCTGAGAAAGATGGAACCACGATCACTGGTAATGTTTTGAGGCATACCATGCAATTTGTACACATGATCAAGGAAGGCAGTAGTCACTTATTTAGCAGTCAATGGGTAGGACAAGGCAATGAAATGAGCAAATTTCGACAACCTGTCAACGACAACGAAATAAATAGTTTTGCCTCTGGAGCTTGGAAGTGCCTCAATAAAATCCATGGTCAAATCAGTGAACAATGAAACAAGTGGGGGCAATGGCTATAACAATCCAGCAGGAGCTAGTAACTCAGGCTTATACCGTTGACAGATGGAGCAAAGCCTGATAAATTCCCTGACATCTTTTAACATTTTCGGCCAATACACTAAAGTAGCTAAACGTTTATACGTAGCCATAGCTCCCGAATGACCCCCAAGTGCTGAGGCACGAAACACTTCAAGGAGCTTATTTCGCAGAAGCACATTTTGCCCAACAACCAATCGACCAGCTCTACGCAGTTGGGAATTCAAATAAGAAAACTTAGGATGACAATGAGGATTTTACACCTTCTCCAGAAAAATAGATGACAAGTGCAAATCAGAGTGCTAAGTCTTCTGAATCTGTGTAAATAAATCAGTGGGAAGAATAAAGGAGGTCAAGGCAAGTAGGGATACCTCAGGTTGTCTGGACAAAGCATCCGCAACCTTATTGTCAACGCCCTTCTTGTACCGAATTTCATAGTCAAACTGCATCAATTTAGCCATCCAAGCCTGCTGGGTAGGAGTACTAAGTCTTTGCTCCAGCAGGTAACGTAAGCTCTGATGGTCAGTAAAAATGATGAACTTCCGAGCCTGCAGATAATGATGCCATTTCTTGACAGCGAAAAGAATGGCAAAAAGTTCTCTTTTATAAGCGGATAATAATTGATGCCAAGGAGACAAACACTTGCTGATGAAAGCGATTGGATGCCCACTCTGCATCAAGACAGCGCCAATACCAGCACCAGAGGCATCGGTTTCAATGACAAAATCTTTGGTGAAGTCAGGTTACGCAAGAACCGGAGCAGTCACCATTGCTTCCTTCAATTTATCAAACGCAACCTGGTGGTGATTTCTCCATAAAAAAAACAGATTCTTTCAATAAATCCACCAATGGTCGTGCAATGGCCCCATAACTGTGAACAAAACGTCTATAATATCCTGTGAGGCTAAGGAAACTTTGCAATTGTTTTGGAGTCTTGATGCGAAGCCTTCGCCGGATCTGCAGAATCTTATCGTTTTATTGCCACGCCATCCTTGGAGATAACATGCCCAAGGTATTCCACCGATTGACATCCAAAAACACATTTAGAATGTTTAGCAAGTAAGTTGTTGGTCCTCATAGCCTGAAGCACCTGCTGCAAATGAATCACGTGTTGTTCCCTAGAAGCACTGTAAACGAGTATATCATCGAAAAAAACTAAAACAAATCTCCGCAAGAAAGTTTTGAACACAGTATTCATCAGATTTTGAAACGTGGCCGGGGCATTGGTTAAGCCAAATGGCATAACCAAGAATTCGTAGTGACCTTCATGGGTTTTAAAAGCGGTTTTAGGAATATCGGGTTCATACATTCTTACTTGCCAATAACCGGATCTAAGGTCAATCTTAGAAAAGTAAGAAGCATGGCCCAACTCATCCAATAACTCCTCAATAACTGGAATAGGATATTTATCCTTCACCATTTGGTTGTTTAATGCCCTATAATCAATACATAGCCTTCATGTAGCATCTTTCTTCCTTACCAAGATAATGGGACTTGCATAAGGACTGGTACTGGCTCGAATCACTCCAGCTTGCAACATGTCACCAATTAAAGCTTCAATAGCATCCTTCTACGTAACTGCATACTTATACGGCCTGATGTTAACTGGAGAACCTTCAATGGTATTCTATGATCATGTGCTCGCTTAGGTGGTTGGGAACTTGGCTCCTGAAAAATATCACTATATTGTCTCACTAACAACTCCAACTCAGGCCACCGACCCCCACTCTCCAATTGGCAACAAGACAAGTCCTTCCCCCACGATGTCACCAATAGGCTGCAATCTAACATGCTTCTCATACAAAGTAAGACAATTCAACTCATTCCCCTTAAATTTCCAATCCTCCCCTTGCAATATTTTTTCTTCAGTACCCACCGTAAAGGTCATCTTCATAGTCCGAAAATTCCATTGATCTCCCCAATACGATCGTACCATGGACCCCAATATAACTTCATAAGAGTCCAGATCAATAATATACATATCAGCAGTAAACCATGTACCTTGCATTTGCCATTTAAAATCCAAGCATTTACTATTACACTGTAAACTTTGACCATTCGCCACTTCTACAGAAACTGCTGCAGTCGGTGTGAGCATACATTTAAGCTTGGCTGCCATCGTAGCACTTAAAAAGTTGTGAGTGCTACCCGTATCCACCAGAATTCTTAACCTCTTATGATTGCACTCTCCCCTAATACACATAGTCTGAGCTCCAGACAGAGCCCACATAGCATGCAGTGAAAGATGAACATCTGCGGAACCACTTTCAACTTCTGTCATAGAATCCTCCTCGAAATCATCATCACAATCAGGAAATAAATGCATTACATACAAACGTTTCTTCTTGCAATTATGGTTCATAGTATACTTCTCCTCACACCAAAAACATAACCCCTTTGCCCTACGTTCATCCATCTCCTTATTAGTGATTCTAGAGGCTCTATTAGAATTATAAGGAATGTTCGCAGTAGATGGTCCCTTCGGAGTAATAACATAAGTGTTTGATGCTTGTAGCACCGGCGTTGAAACTGATATAGGCTTCGAGTGGGAAAAATTTGTGTTGGCAACATGTAAAGTCGGTTTGAAAATTGATGGCTTAGGTTTGTTTTGAATTGCAGCAACAGTCAATTCTTGGAGCGTAGAGAGAGCATATGCATCAGCCAAGGTCTTAGGCTTAAACATACGAACTGGCATTTGCAGTTCATCTACTAACCCAGACAAGAAAAAACTCAATGCTTGATCTTCCCTTATACCTGCCTTAGGATATAGCTCATCAAAAGCATCACGATAAACTTGGAGAGTTGATACCTGCTTGAGATTCCGTAGATCAGCAAGTGGATCCTCAAAAGCCTTATCACCAAATCGAGCAACCAAAGCAGACACATACTCCTTCCAATTATCATAAGCAATGTTACCTTTGAGACTTACATAGCCTTGGTGCCATTGTAGCGCCCTCCCTTCAAGGTGCAAAGCTGCGATTTTCACTTTCTCTGCCGGTAAAACATCTGCCACCTCAAAAAAATAATCAGCGCGTAGGAGCCAACCATCCAACCCATCACCGGCAAATTTAGGAAACTCTAAACGAGTAGATTTGCCCCAACTCTGTCGAATTCCACCCACATGTGATTCACGACTACCAGATTCCGTGTCTGCCATCGCCGTTACCCGTTCTTGATTCTGTAAGTTGATACCTCGAATCAATTCCATGAGTTCAGCAAATTTCCCATCAGTATGTCTACGCATCGCCTCCTGCTTCTGATCAATCTCATTGATCATTGATTCAACTCGCTTCTCAAGATTATGGGACCTTGTTTCTTTCGCCATGGCCAAGGACCGAAAGCTTTGATACCAATGATAGACTTAAAAAAACAACTATATGTATAACCAAGAACTCACCGTGAATTTCTTGGGTCTCTCAGATTTTATTCACCAAAATCTTATTCCGTTACAACAATACGTCGTTATTTATACAAGAAACAACAATGAATGAAAACAACGAATTAACCGATAATCTGTTGACTATCATTTTCCCGCCATATTAACCAGTTACTATCAAAGACCAAGGCACCATTCTCACACCAAGAAGGCTACAGTCAAATCCAGTCACCACACCAGTGATTCTGCTTCTGCTGGAGTTTGGTGCAGAAGTCACCGCAATTATGGCAAAGGATCACTGGAGACGAAGCCATTTCTTGTTTCTGACAATAATCACCTGGGCTTCCGATGTTATGCCTGTATACATAAAGAGTTACAGTAGAAGCCAAACCAAGGACCTTTATTTCGTTACGGTAATGGTGCAAGCAACTACACTACGGTACCATATTACCTAAAAAGCGAAATATATAAAACCAAGAAATTGAACTCCGAACCGACCCTGAATCTGGGGTCTGAAACAACACTAAATCTAAGAATTGGGCCAGTCCTAAGAATCAGGGCAGAACCAATCATAATCTTCGCTTTGGACCGGGCTTAAAACAACGGTTATAGTCCGGTTTTGGAACATACCGGAAACTGAGAGCCGCCGCTTTTATCACCATCATCGCCACCACTCTCTCTCTTTTTTTGTTTAGAAGAATCGAAGGAGTCAACACTGAGGATAAGACCAACTGAATCAAGCTCAAGCTCACCTATGGGCTTCACTTCCACGGTCGCACTCTACTCGCATCCTAGGGTTTGTGTTTTCTCACGTTACTTGCTTTCATTTTCCTCTTTCTTTCTACAACTCCCGTTTCCTTCAATTCCCCAGGTTCCACCTTCGGTTCGCTTTCGAAAACTTCAATCGAAAGCTGTGGCCTCACCCTATCATGCGCTTGGTGGACTGCTTTCACTTCCTGCGACTGTGTCCAGTGCTCGGGGGAGGACGAGTTTGGTAGTAAATGCTGCTGCTGAAGGAAATGCGCGGCGGTCGGGGAGTGGCCGGAGAGTGTACAGGCAATCTCAGGGGGAGAGTCCTTTTAGTAATGCTCCAGTCCAGAAGATTGCATCGTTCGTGGTTCCCGCCGGCGTTTTTTTTTCTGTTACTTTCGGTATGAGCAAAGTTTCAGGTTTTTGTCATAATATTGAAAGATTCAACTCAGCTTACTTTTCCCTTCTCTTAATTATGGCACTAATTTGATGTCTTCAGTTGACAGTTTTGTGGAAGGTGGTGGAGAAGCTCCTTATGCCAAAGCCTCCAAGGACCAAATCAATAGAAAACAGGTCGCCTGCAAAAGGAATGAGTTTTTCCTTTGCTGCAGGTACAAATTTACTATCGGGTCTCACTGCAAAGGTTGATCGAGAATCCAAGCAGAAGCTCAATGAATTTTCCAAAGAATTAAGATCATTCCAAAGTGTTGACATGTCAGGTACGTTGTCTATATTGGTTTATGCAACAGAAGAAAGGATAAAGGGAGAGAGAAGAAAGAGAGGGATGTACCAGGATTCCTGTTTTATTTTCTTTTCGTCTGGATTCCTGTTCTTTGGTGTAATTTTGACCTATAAAATATGTACCAGGATGCAACTTTGGAGATGAGGGATTATTTTTCCTTGCTGAGAGCTTGGCTTATAATCAGGTGGAGTTGAACTAATTATCAAAGCTAGCCTATTTACCATGTTTTCATTCTCTTTGTTTCCACTGTCTTTTATTGCTATATGTATGGCTATACTCTCGAGAAAAAGATTATTTGTATTAAATCGGAACTAGATTTTATGATACTCTCTTTTAGTTTACTGAATGTAGATTTGTATGTTTTCCAGACACTAGAGGAAGTGAGTTTTGCAGCTAATGGAATAACTGCTGAAGGAGTAAAAGCCTTTGATCGCGTTCTTCAATCGAACATAATGTTGAAGACGCTGAATATATCTGGAAACCCTATTGGAGATGAAGGAGCCAAGGTAAGGCAACAACTTTAGCATTGCCAACTAAGTAGACAAATACTTACTGTTAGCTTACATCATTTTTCAGTTAGAGATGAAAGGGACTTATATACATTCACATTTTTGTTCAAGGAATTTCCTTTTTCAGAATACTGGAAACTAAACTTTACGTGCTTACTTTTCATGAGTTTCAATTACTATCTATAACTTGACCAATGCTCATGAACAGCATGCATAACATCTGACAGCTGACGAGAATGATTTAAGTTTTTTGAATGTAGATGATAGAAGTATGTAGAGATGAGTGAATATGTTTGTTGTAGGCAATATCTGGCCTGTGACACTGCAACTGAACTAAGAATGAGCATAGTAAAATTTAAACACTGCCTGTTTTTGTCTTGGTCTATATTAGTCTTTGCTGTCCATATGAAATGCATGCCATGCTGATATGATATTCTATTTCAGGTTTAAATTCTCGCTTCTTCTTTTATCAATCTTTAGTTTAATGCTGCATGTTTTACACACTATTGCAGTCTGGCTTATATATTGTGTAACATTTTTTTATCAACAGAATCTATGTGATACGTTGGCCAATAATAATGGTATTGAGAAGCTGCAACTAAACAGTACTGGCTTGGGTGATGAGGTCAGCTAGTTTCAGTTGAAACTAGTATATGATAATGCCATATATTTGAGGCACATATTGGTGGCAAGTACCTTATTTGTGCCTTATTTAATGTGCAGGGTGCAAGGGCTATTGCAGATCTGTTGAAGAAGAATTCCACCTTGCATGTGATTGAACTTAATAATAACATGATTGACTATTCTGTAAGCTTTTGCGACTAAATGTTTTCCAAGTTTGTTGCTTGATTAACCTGAATTAGCTAAAACAAAACCTTTGGTGCATTCATGCTGGAAATGGAAGTAGGGGTTCACAAGTCTTGCTGGATCACTTTTGGAGAATAACACTATAAGGAGTATATATCTGAAGTAAGTAGTACTTGGTAATTGCATCTTTCATTATACTTCCCACTTCTTCTTTTTGGATGGAACAACATATCAATGCTTATAGTTGTATACAGAAACCACTGTCGTTATGGTGGATCTTGGTACCAGTTTTGGATATAGATGTATCCAATAGTGCATTTCTTTATCTTACTTTTAGAAAACTAACTGGCTCTCCTTTAATGTTTAGTGGAAATTATGGTGGTGCTTTGGGGGCTAATGCTTTGGGAAAAGGGCTTGAGGGACACAAGTCCTTACGGGTAAATAACACATTTACTCTCTATCATAGCACATTTACTCTCTGTATTTTATCCTGTATTTCCTCCAAGTTCCTTTTTTTTCCCGAGGATTTGCCATCCTTATCTACAGATTATTTGAGTAATTATTTTTATGTGATTTATTATCTGTTTTTGGACTATGAAATTGACAATTACACGGTGGTTCCAAACCCAGCCAACTTGTCAGGAACTTGTTCGTTGATCACATTCTCCACCTCATGATATCCGATCATACATATTGAATATATATCCATGCCCAATTTTAGTGATTGTTGATAGATCCTATGTTTCTATCCTTCATCCAGTTTGCAAATCTGACTTCTACATTCAGCAGTCCTTGTTTTTGATCTGTCACCTGTGGTGATATAGATTTATGAGCTAATAAGCAAAAAAGGGATGGCCATCCGACATTTTGGAGTGCGCCTGAGAAAACCGGTTGCATGTGCAATATAACTGCCTGTTCTCAGTTGCTTTTGATGAATTGAAGATGTTATTTTATCTCCACAAAAGAGTTTGCTATTAGGTGAACTTGTATGAAGCAACTGAATCATTTCTCAGATAGATTAATTAAAGCAATGCACTTGTAGTAATCACAAGTGAGAAATGCTTGTCTTTATGATTGATGCTTGTTTTGAAATCACGCATCATGATTTGTAGTGATGGGATAATTCTTCTCATTATTCTCACCAGGAACTTCACTTACAAGGTAACTCTATTGGAGATGAAGGAATTTGTGCCTTAATGTCCGGTCTAGCTTCAAGTAAAGGTATGTGCATTGCCATGTCAGAGGCCATTATCAATCAATCTAAACAACACTTGAGTGCATTTCATGAAGCTGAATTTCATCTTGTTTCTTCAGCAAAGCTAACCCACCTTGACATTGGCAACAACTCTATTAGTGCAAGGGGTGCCTTTCATGTTGCTGAATATATCAAGAACAGCAAGAGCTTGTTTTGGTTGAATATGTATATGAATGACATAGCTGATGAGGTAACAACTGATGAATGGTAATCCAATTTGTCTGTAAATTGTCTTGCTCAATTTTATCTGAGTTGGTTGGAAAAGATTGTTAAACATGGACTTGCCATTCACAAATTTTCAGGGTGCCGAAAGAATTGCTCTTGCTTTGAAGGAAAACCGGAGTATAGCAATCATTGACTTGGTCGGAAGACATTGATTGATCAGAACACTTTTTTGTTAATTTAATTAGTTTTGAAGTGTTTTTTATGAAAAAATTCATTGGGGCTTTGCAGGGTGGAAATAATATACGTGCAAAGGGGATCAGCGAAATTGCTCAAGCCTTCAAAGATAATTCTGTTGTCACAACAGTGAGTCCTTACCATATATTATGTCCTTTAGTCTTTTGTCTTGCAATGGTATAGAGCTGTTCCGGACCATTTACTTCCTGTGCCACTGCACGATGCATTGAAGTCATAAATTTACTCTCTCACACAGCTGGAAGTTGGTTATAATCCCATTGGACCAGATGGGGCCAAGGCATTATCTGAAGTACTAAAGTTTCACGGGAACATAAAAACCTTAAAGCTTGGTTGGTGTCAGGTAAATCCATTAGATGATCATCATTCTTAAAACCCTTATATCAAAGTAGTTTTCTCAATGTGCCATGTAAACGCTTTGCAGATAGGAGCAAAGGGCACCGAGTACATTGCCGATACTCTAAAGTACAACAATACAATATCAGTGCTGGACTTGCGAGGAAATGGACTTAGAGATGAAGTTTGTACCCTAGATATTGTGATATCTCTTGATTTATGATCATGGGGAATTTGAACTTTATCTTACCTTCTTCTGCATAAAATATCTTCAGGGTGCTATCTGCCTGGCTCGTAGCTTAAAAGTGGTCAATGAAGTTCTAACTGAACTTGACTTGGGCTTCAATGAAATTAGAGTAAAGAACTGCTCTTTCAACTTGCTTTCAGTGCAGTTTCCAATACACTAAAAATATTTGCTTTCACTATCAGCGTCTTGCATTATCTCATGTTAGTTCTCTGTGCAGGATGATGGGGCTTTTGCTATTGCTCAAGCACTCAAGGCAAACGAAGATGTAAAGATTACCTCCTTAAATCTTGCAAATAATTTCCTGACAAAGTTTGGACAGGTAATAACGTCCCTCCATGTATCCTGTTTATTTTCTAACTTGGAACTTACGTTCTGTATTTGAATGAAATTATTTTTACCATGCAGAGCGCTCTTACTGACGCAAGAGATCATGTATATGAGATGAATGAAAAGGAAGTAAACATTGTATTTTAGAATGAAATTAGTGAAGCAGGAACACATTCTTTATACTAATATGCTAGAACTTCGAGCCTTTTTTATTCTTCCTTCGGCAGGTATAGGGAAAAACTTCAACAGCAAAGTGGGGTGATGCTAAGAAAAGAGAGCTTACCCCGCTGACAAAACTGACCTAATGTAGAGGAAAAACTTTTTAACTCCAAGGTCAGTGTATCCAATTAATAGGTCAAGCTTTTGAGAAGTTCTTGGGATGAGAGATTCTAGTGGCATTGGCACTATTTTGACTTTTCCCAATTGCTATAGCTTTAACAGAGGCAAGCTTTGTTTAATTTTGTTACTCTAAATGCCTAGAGTTGAATTTTGTTTAATCTGTATACTAAATGGAATTATTTTAAACATCTTCCTTACTCTTATGATGTTAGTGTCTCGGTTCTCGGATTTTCATATATATTTCTAGTTCCTTGTCATCAAGCTAATATTTGGTCTACCGAGTTACTGGACCTGTAAATTTGCGTGGAGGAAACAGAGTGCCTCACCATAAATTCAGATACTATTCTCACTTGTCATATTGTTTTGTAATTGGCATCCGGGATAACTTGTTTAAATTTTATATCATATATGCCTAATAAAATATATTTTAAATGCATATGAATACTTTTGTTTCATTATTATTACTTTGAAATTTAATTAACATAAATCAAAAGAGAGTTCTTATATAGTTTCTTTTTCTTTCTTAAGTTCTTTTAAAGGTAGAAATGATAAATTTAACTCGATTTTATTAGGTAGATCGTATAAAGTCAACAAGTTAAAGTTAAAATTAATCTGAGTTTTGATTGAATTTAAGTCTAAAAGGTTGACTTAAACTTCTTTGAACTGCATTAATTCTTTTTATAAAATAACATTATTTTAGTTTAATGTTTTAAAACAATGTTTCTTTAATATTTAAGTTTAAAATTTTAAAATTAAACTAATAATTTTAAATGTTAAAGTAAAATAACAATATTTTAGGCTGGTGGAACAACTAACTTCTAACTCAATTGGGATTGTCTCTTAAATAAATATTTAAATTTTTTAACATAATGAAGAACTCTCAAAGGTTACTATCATCAATATAAATAATTAAATATAATGAATAGCTCTCAAAGGTTACTATCATCAATATAGAGAAACTTGGTAACAAAAATGATGGTATATGACAATAAAAAAAGGTGCAATATCTCCTTAGTGAGAAGAAATTACTTAAAAACTTTTATTTTAACAGTAAGTCTTTTTGAAGAAAGACATTCAATTTCATCATTAATGTGATCAAGAGACCTATGAAAATTGGCTTAAGAGTTTAAGCAGCATACATGAAGACATGGTCAAAGAGTTTAACCTTTATTCCATTACCAAGGAAATGTAGAACCAGGTAAAGATTCAGTTTTGCTGCATATTAATTAAGAGTGTGCATGCATTAAACATAAAGTTTAATTAGTATATGTTCAACTGCAAGCACTCAGATGCTTGAGCACCTTAGGGTGATGTCATCTATTATTCAAAACCTTAAGGTAATTAGTTCATGTCTCATTAATGAACAAGTTCATATTAATGACCTTTATAGGGACAAGTCAAGATGACTCTCATTCATAATGACAACATAACCACGTTTAAAGGTGTTTCGCGATACCTCTAGCTAGAAGTAGAGCATAAAGAGGCAAATCCCTTGACTGCTTGATTTCTAATGTTGGCTAACGTCAAGATATTAAGCCTAGCCACAACAAGCAAAAGAATGGAAATAATGAGGAACCTAAAAATCTACTAACCCAAAATGGAAAAGTCTCCAAACATTGTAAGCCTATGCGTGAAAAGAAAAACCTAAACAATGTTAAGTGCTATAGTTTCCAAAAGATGGGTCACTTCATTCGTGATTGCACTAAGCAAAAGCAAGTACATCCTTAACCTACTAATCTCTTAATTCGCATTATTCTCATATGATGGTTGCTTGTAGTCTCTTTTGATTGATTATAGGCTGGGAAGAAACAAAAAATGTAGCTAAAGATCCAACAAGCTACATGTAGATTACTAATTGTTGGGATAATAACCCAAGCCTTCAAGATTTATACTTTATGTAGATTGCTACTTTGTGTAGGTTTTATATTACTAAAAAAAAGGAGATCCAATAGTATGGTAGAAAGAAATGTAGACTCCGATTGTATTTTTCATATGTGTACTCATAGGGATTGGTTTGCCACCTATAAAACTGCTAAAGGTGTTGTCCTTATAGAGAACAGTACACAATATGATATGGTGGAAAATGTACAATAAATATTAAAACTTATGATGGTGTTGTTAAACCCTCACTAATGTTCATCACGTTCCTGATTTAAAATGTAACCTTATTTCACTTGGTACACTTGAGTCTCTTAGGTGTAAGTACTCCTCTAAAAGTGGAGTTATGAAGGTGTCTTGAGGTAATCTTGTAATCTTTAAAGGGAAAAGACATGGTACTCTTTATGTGTTACAAGGCTCTACTGTTATTGGTAATGCTCCTAATCTAAGTCTCACCAAGATACTACTAAGTTATGGCATTACCGCCTAGGCTATATGGGTGAGAAAGGCATGCAAATCGTATATAAGAGGGGTTTATTGAGCCAGAGTTCATGTAATATGGAGTTCTATAAACATTGTGTCTTTAGTAAATAAACTAGAGTAAGTTTCTCTTCCCCAAGGATTCACAAGACCAAAGGTACTTTGGATTATATTCATTATGATCTATCGAGTCCCTCTCGCGTTGGTTCTCAAGGTGGTAGAAGATATGTGTTGACCAAGCCACTACCTATTGCTAATTTCAAGCATTACTTGGACTTAGCCGATATTCTTGATAATTGAGCACCCTTTGGGGCTTATGACAAAGAGAGCTCCTACTTTTGGTATTGTGTCAAGGTGGAGATTTGTTATGATAATGACCCAAGTCTTTAAGATTTTCACTCTATGTAGATTCCTGCTTTGTGTAGATTTCTCACCCTAGGGTTATACTACTATATAAACACCCTTTAGGGGTCCTTTGTAATATCGTATTGGTGTACTCTTCATTAGTCCTAAGGTTTGTGTGAGAGAGAAAAAATAGTTGTAATTTTTCTTTCTTTGACATAATGTATATTTTTAGGCTCTTTACACCTCCTGGGTTTTTCTCCTAACACTCTGGTTTCCCACATAAAAATTCTTTGCATCTTTATACTGTTTTTTCTTGATTTACTTGATTGATTCCATTTCATCCGCAACTACTAGCATAAGAAATAGGTATTATAGAGAGAGGTTTATTTTGTCCAATCAAGTCTAGTCACCATGTATCCTTTAACCAAATTCGACGTCGACAAGTTTGATGAAAAAATTAGTTTTGCTATTTTGAAGGTTTAGATGCAAGTCATTCTCATAAAAAATGGATTGAAGAAAGCTTTATCTGGCAAGACAAAGAAACCTTCCAATATGTCAAATGAGGATTGGGAAGAGTTGGAAGAAAAAGCCTTATCCACTATTTAGTTATGCTTCACGAGTGAAGTGCTTCGAGAAGTAGTCTATAAGACTACCATTACAGGACTTTAGTTGAAATTGGAGTCCCTTTACATGAAAAGTTTGGACAACAAACTTAGTATCAAAGAATGTCTCTTTACGCTTAAATTGTCCGAAGGTACACCCATCCCATCCCATCTTAATATAATTCCATTATTATTGATTTAGAAAAATCTTGATGTTAAAATTGATGATGAGAATCAAGTAGTGCTTATTTTTATTTCACTACCTTATTCGTATAACCGCTTTAAAGAAATTATGCTTTATGGTAATCATGAAACTCTGTTTACTATCTAAAGAAAAGGGTAATCAATCTGATTCTACCCCTGAGGATATTATCGTTGATTCTAATTCAAAAAGTGATGTGTTTTTAGTTTTTCAAGGCTAACAACTATCCAAAGTTGAATGGATCCTAGACTCCGATTGTATTTTTCATATATGTTCTCACAGGGATTGGTTTGTCACCTATGAAACTGCTAAGGGTGTTGTCCTTATCGAGAACAATATACAATATGATGTAGTCGGGAAAGGTAAAATCAATATTAAAACTCATAATGGTGTTGTTAAAACCCTCACTAATGTTCGTCACGTTCCTGATTTGAAATGCAACCTTATTTCACTTAGTACACTTGAGTCTCTTGGGTCTCTTGGGTGTAGGTACTTCTCTAAAGGTGGAGTCATGAAGGTGTCCCGAGGTAATCTTGTAATCCTTAAAGGGAAAAGACATGATACTCTTTATGTATTATAAGGCTCTACTATTATTGGTACTACTGATGTTGCCTCATCCAATTCTCACCAAGATACCACCAAGTTGTGACATTACTGCTTAGGTCATATGGGTGAAAAATGTATGCAAATCTTGTGTAAGAGGAGTCTATTGAGATAGAGTTAAGGTAATATGGGGTTTTATGAACATTGTATCTTTGGTAAACATACTAGAGTGAGTTTCTCTTCCCTAAGGATTCACAGGACCAAAGGTACTTTGGATTATATTCACTCTGACATATGGGGTCTCTCTTGTGTTGCTTCTCGAGGTGTTAGAAGGTATATGTTGATCAAGCCACTACCTATTGCTAAGTTTAAACATTGCCTAGACTTGGTCAGTATTCTTGATACTTGAGCGCCTTTTGAGGCTTATGGTGAAGAGAACTCCTACTTCTGGTCTTGTGTCAAGGTGGAGATTTGTTGGGATAATGACCCAAGCCTTCAAGATTTTTACTCTATGTAGATTTTTACTTTATGTAAGTTTCTGACCTTGGAGTTATACCACTATATAAGCACCCCGTTGAGGATCCTTCATAATATCATATTGGTGTACTCTTCATTAGTCTTGGGGTTTGTGAGAAAGAGAAAAATAGTTGTAATTTTTCTTTCTTTGACATAATGTATATTTTTGGGCTCTCTTTGCCCCGTGGATTTTTTTCCTAGCATTCAAGTTTCCCATGTAAAAATTCTTTGTGTCCTTCTGCTATTTTTTCTTCATTTACTTAATTGATTCCATTGCTTCCGCAACTACTAGCACAACACTAATGAATTATGAGAGTTATTCAACATTTGTTTATAGGCAATGGAGCACGAGTTAAAGTGTTAAAAATGGGTAATTACAAGTTGAGGATGTTGATAGGACATAACCTTATATTATATGATATATATGTTTCTAAGTTTAGTTGATAGGACGTAACCTTATATTATATGATATATATGTTTCTAAGTTTATCTAACTTTTTAATTCGTGACACTTGTGTGTTGAAGTCTTTTAAGAATTTTAGGATAAAGCTTTTTGTTGTTGAAAACAAACCTACAAATTTGGCATAACATTAGGATCCCTTAATTTCTCTTTCTTTTTTAGATATTTTATAATCTACTTGTAGTGGTTTATTAAGTAACAACTATTTGACCTCTAGATCTAATTTTGAGTTGAGTATATGGTCAAAGAAAATATGGTACATGCTTATAGTTATCGATAATAAGCTTGGTTCTAATGACAACTCGCTTATTACTCTTAAGTTATTGTTAGTATGCTTACTGTTTTTATTTTTATGAATTTAGGGATGCATCTAGATCACTTTTCTTCTGAGGCTAATAAAATTATCTCTAAAGACAAATCTACTAAGTCTAGTAAGAAAAGGAAGTGTGATAAGAATCATGATAGAAGTAAGTGGCATAATTATGATAAGTCTAAGTCCTCAAAGTCTTCCAAGGTGACTTCTCTTCAAAAGGAGATATCAAATCTACTGAAAATGCAAGCTACTTTAAAATAGGTTGTCATTTGTTCAAATTCTTCATTACTCCCTACCATAATAGGGATAAAGTCTAGGTAATGAGGAAGAATTTTTCTATTTTCATGATTCCTTTGAAACGAGAGATTTTTAGTTTGAGGCCAATAGTATGGGACCTCAAATATGTGATGGGATCCTATTGCTTAATGATGAGAAATATCTCAACGATGCTTAGCGAGACACAATTTGAAGGACTTCTCAACACCATATAGCCAAGATATGTCTTTTTCTTATTTTATGATATTGATTAAGTTGTAACACGTAACATGAGCCTTAATTACGTATCTTAGATTGAATGTAAAAGGAAAATAACAAAGAAATGCGAAAAATACTTGATTTTAATTCGATAACTTCAAACGAGCTTTTTGAGGTTGTAAGGAGTGTGAATCCACCAAGAATTTCAAGGGAGTTGCTTGCCACTAAGAATTTTTTGTAGCTTTTTGTATATGTGAAACTCTGAATAGGTCAAAGTATCCGTACGTTCACGATTTGCTACAACAGCTACAAGAGACCTTAACCTTCTATATATAACATTCATATCAAGCTTTCCCATCACAAGGTCAATATGGGTCTAGTCTACACTAATCAAGGTATATTTTTGTCCTAGACTTTGGCCCATTAACCCAGATTCTTTATTGTGACACTTTATTATCTTTATCAGGATCAAATTTATGTAACTTAACTAATAAATTATTTAAAAATTGATAAAATGCAATTAATTGTTATCTACCAAATGGGAAAATATCTAACATTCTCCCCCTTGGATAATAATCAATTGCGGTATTGATTCAAGTTTAAAAACACAGTTAAGCCACATTATTGTATTGATATCAAGTTTCAAATAAAACATTTGATCCAAAGATAATTAAAGTCCATCATTCTGTTTCGTAAAGATTTCGATATCGAAAACTATCAAATACATATGTCATGTGTGACACAGGTATAATATAATCACACATATCTAATACCTCACTAACATGAATGAGAAAATGAAATGTGACAAACTAAGATAATACCTATATGATCTAAAATGTATCATCTTTCTATTTGTAGGTCTTAATTTCTCTAAACTTTATGCTAAACTGCAAATGCAAAAATGCATCAAAAAAATCTTGTTTTCTATCACCCAAAGCTAAACAGAATTAAAGAAAATATTTATGTTATTTCACTGAATGCTAAACTGCATTAGAGAACACTTATGGGGTTAAAAAAACTTATATCCCCTATGTCATGTTAAATCCATGGATATACATATTTCTCTGTATATGTCCTAATAATATAGGCATAAGGTCAATCTAAATATATGCTCAATGACTTTTAAAATGCTTATGATCGACACAGTCTTTTAGATTTTTACATGTATTATGACAGCATATAGTAATACATATAACTGGGGATAAATGATGATCATCTTTATTGATTAACCACAATACTGTCACAATACATTAAAAC
The DNA here is from genome assembly GCA_029891385.1 of Erythroxylum novogranatense. Classification (NCBI taxonomy): domain Eukaryota; kingdom Viridiplantae; phylum Streptophyta; class Magnoliopsida; order Malpighiales; family Erythroxylaceae; genus Erythroxylum; species Erythroxylum novogranatense. Next base: position 7,074,873 of record CM057224.1, read on the forward strand.
GTATAAATGTATATGGAGCAAACAAAATGATCCCTAACTAAGAGCGTTGAAAGACTTCAATACACCCATACTATATACATGTCATTCAAACACATATGGGTGAAGTCCTTTGAATAAAGGATCAACTAACTTTTCCTCAATCCTTAAATGCTCCACCTTAATGTCACTTTTCTATATATCATCTTTATTGATTAACCACGATCTATCACAATACATTAAAATGTATAAATGTAGAAGGAGCAAACAAAATGATCCCTAACTAACAGCGTCTAAAGACTTCAATACACCCATACTATATACATGTCATTCAAACACATGTGGGCCAAGTCCTTTAATTAAAGGATCAACTAACTTTTTCTCAATCCTTAAATGCTCTACCTTAATGCACTTTTTTGTATCAACTCCTTTCACTACAAGAAAACTCACGTTCTCCGACGGAATATTCCGTCAGAGAAATGGATATTTCCGTCGGAAATTATCTTTGCCGACGGAACGCGACAAAAGAAGAAACCGTCGTAAACATGGTTGTCGTTATAACTTACCGACGGAAACTGACCGTCGGTATATTGTCAACGAAAAACCGACGGAATATTATCCGTTGTTGTTATGTTGCGACGGACATTGATTAAAAATTGCGTTGGTAAAATTCATATATCACCGACGGCATACATCCGTCGGTATAATTTAGGGACGGAACCACCGTCGCTACATTTCGGAAGTAAGTAATAACGTTAACGACGGAAATATAATCTGTCGGAAAGTTTCACCAATTACCGACTGTAATTTGTACGTCACCAAATTTAGTTCAGGTTCTGTGCCGATGGTATGTTCCATTCCGTCGGCAAACCTATACCAACAGAATTGTGTATTCCGTCGGTGAAATAAAATTGGTATAAACCATTAAGTTGTACATATATAATTGGAAATCCACACATCAACCAGTACATCAAAGGTTTAAATAATGCCAATTGTTATACAATTGGATTTACATAATTGGACATCCACACATCAACCAGTACATCAAAGGTTTAAATAATGTCAATTGTTATACAATTGGATAAAAACACATCAAAGTGAACATAAATTGTTATGTTTGTACCTTAAAATAATGAGTTCGAATATTTAAAGTTGTGGTGATCGTGGGTGGTCCTCTGTAGAACTTCCCTTCGACTGTTCGAACGGTGGTTGCAATTGAGCCATCTGCATAATCTCTTCTCTCATCTTCGCCATCTGCTCTCTCATCTGTAGCTCCATCTGCTCCCTGATTCGTTGCTCCTGCTCTCTCATCCGTTGTTCCTCCCGCTCTTTCTGCCCCTCTTCCAAATGAGCAATCTTGTCCATTAATGTTTGTATTGTGACTCGAAGCTCGATGACTTCATTGTTGTTCGATGGCCTAGTTGACGCTGCTGTACTGGACATGGAAGATTGGGAATAACATGTGTTCCCATACGAACCTAGACCAAATATCTTGCCACGGCGATCCCTACCACCCACGGCCTCAAAATACGTCTGAGACACGTCTACAGGCTGTTCCTCCTGCGACTGTAGCTCAAGAGTTTGTTGTAATTGGTCCTATAAGGTATGTGAAGTTAACATTAAGAAGAAGGACGGGAGCAGTATTTAGAAATATATAAAATGCAATAACTAGACATACATTCAGTTCTCGACAGCAGTTGTTGATGAAGGTTACACCGTCATGCTTCTTCGTGTGAGTGTGCAGAAATAACTGAAGGCGGTAGGCTTGGTGCCTAATGACTTCTCCTACATGAGAAAAAGTAAAATGTTAGAAGTGAACTAGAAATCGTTTAAACCTCGGCAGAGGTTCGTAAAGTTGTATGATATTCGCCTCCGGTTGTGTTGGATCGCGTACGGTCCGAGTATTCACAATACACTGCGGAAAAGACCATACAAGAACATCACGTATAATCGAAAACACGAAGGATTAACGAAAATACCTTATTTTCGTGGGTGGATTGTTTCTTTTTCGGATTCCAAGACACTGCAAATCGCTAATGCCCTCTACCGGTATCCACACGAGCATGCACGATCCGAGCTGCGTCTGTAGTGTGCTAGCACATCCTGAAACACTTTCTGAACGCCGCACGATCTTTCTCTTGGATGGCAGCTAGGGTTTCGTGAAAAAAATTTTATTGTCTTACAATTAGTTTCATTATATATTTCTAACGAGACCTAAGTTTCTCTTTTTATAGAGAAACCCTAATCCCATTTAGGCCCTAATAAGTTTCGGCCCATTATATCTCATATAATAGAAGCCCGACAACTTAATTAAATCTAGCCCAATAAATATATCTAAATATATTTATTCAACACCTAATAAATTAGGCCCAAGAGAATAAGCCGGATCACATAACTCTTTGTGTGCGACCACAGAGGCTCATTTGATGTTGGCAATGGGCTTGATCACACTTCAAGGCCCATAAGTCATAAACGGCCTCAAGCAAGACATTATGACTACCCAAATCAAATGAGAATCAATAATCCGACTTAACCTATAACAATGGTTATAGGCTTAGTCCTTTTGTAACACGATATCAAGATTAATCACAAGGTATGGTACATGTCAACCTTTGATTAATCATAGTTTCTTGATCCCCAAGTTGACTGATTATAACAAATGACATTGATGACTCTTCATCAATTCATTTGAGCACGGCCATGCATTTCTTCATTCACACTTGTCAAGAGGCCTAAATGATATCTCTCTCATTTAAGAGATGTACAAATCCCATCTACGTCATTCACATCCCTCTGCATGATTCATTTAGTGTCCAACATAAGACTATTTGTTATTCGGTTAAAAATAACTTAGTCTAATATCAAAACACTAAATTCCTCATGTAGGGAACCATGATGACTTCAGGTCAAATGACTAAAGTCAAACCATATAAAGAATCACTAATGACATGAAACCATGTAGTATTCTTTATGTGGATCGGTCCAATATATGTTCTCTAACATATATCTATGTTTCGATTTGATATCTCATATCCATGATCAAGAAAACGTGATCATCAATCGAACACATACTAGCCTTAATTCATTATTGTTCCACCAATAATGATCGACTGAGACGATCTAGAATAGTGTTATAACGCTTATGGTTTTACTATCAAGTCACATACTTGATGACATAAGTCTAATACTATTCATGGAATGTAAATCACATTACATAAATGAAATACATGCATATATAATATGAATACCTCATAATATATTATTAACAAATCATAATGTTAATACATGAATCACAAATGTTCATTGGCCTAGGGCACACTACTAACAGGTTGGACAAAGAAAATAACTCAACACAACCATAAGTGGTACCAGACATTTAGACCATTATCATTATCCATAATACAACCAAGCTAACTATCGACAAAATTAGTGTAAAGTGTAGATACTTACAAGTCTGTCTGCATGCTCTTAGTGAGTTATTGAGCCTCCCGTATGTACGGGAAGACTCTGTTGACCTGGGCTTCCATATTTGTTGGCCGAGTTACGTCCTGAGATGGACATTGCTGCAGGTGATGCCCAATACGCCAGCCAACGATTCCAAATATCCTCCGAAATAAAGCGGGGTCGTGCACCAGCCTTGTTTATCGCGTTAATGAAGTCGCGATAACGTGTACGAGCCCGTCTCTCCGGGAATTTGTATATGCTCCCATCCAAAGTAGCGTCCCAAAAAAATGCTTTCTGATTAAAGAATAAAACAAAAATATGTTAGTTAATGTAAAACTATATATATATATCATGACACTATATATATATATATATATTAAATAAATAACAGAAATAATTATTGTACCTCGAACTCATGAAAGTACAATTGTTTAGTAGCTGCAGTGATATTCTTCCACGTATATCCATCGGGTTCAATCATTTCCTTAAAAGTGGAGGTCATATGCCTGGAAACCATTCCAGACGGTACGAACCTAAAACAAGAAGTTATTGTAGTGTACAAATAGACTGAAAAACCTAAGGCTTATCGACTAGAAACAGTGCTTAATCCTATAACCATACTTACTGGTCATTGATGAAAGTGATATACTTTTGCCCATCATCTCCTACAGATCCAGGCTGCCGGGCATGTCCTCCATCCCCTATTGTGGTATTGGATGATAAATGAGTTGGCGTAGGGGATGGTGTGGCATTAGTAGCAGCAGGTGATGGCTCATATGCAACGGGAGGATGTGTAGGAGGAGGAGGTGAGTCGGTCATGAGTCATGATCGTGACGATCCACCTTGACACGGCTGCCCTCTGAACATCCCTCTAATCCTCGGCCGCATAACCTCACGTGGTCTCTTAGGTCCCATATTAATGAATGAAATACAAAATTTATCGAATTCTGTACAAATATAACAATCTTAAGAGCAATCATTTGTACAAGTTATTTACATATAAGCCAATGTTATTGAAAGTTAACAAACAAGTTAACAACAACAAATCAACGTCAACAATTATATAATTATGACTTTGTTTACCAAATTCAAACAGATACAACAACAAACATCTTTTAAGCTTTGTCGAATTATGTAATGCATGAGAAAATTATTCCGTCGGATTCCATGTGACATGAGAGTCGGTAAAAGCAAATGAGTCCCCGAGGTCTGGATTTTCGAGAAGCATCCTGGCACGTTCAAACGAAGCTCGAGAAACAGTCAGACTTCCCCCACCAGGTGAAGGGCTTTGGACACCTTCTCTCAATAACGTTTTGGCTATAGCCATACTTGGTGAGGAAATTGTAAATGTGTCGTCGCTCTTGGTACAGAGGACGAATTATCCAGATGAACTACTACAAGGGGGAACAGTTACACCTAAAACAGGGAAGAACATATATTCACATTTGATTCTATGTTATTAGACCACCGTGACACAAAGCAAAACTGGATATGATAGCATACGTGATTGTCCAAACCTAGTATGAGCAATTGACGAATCTTTCACAACAACTGATTTGCCATATCGTTCATATGTCGTCGTGTCATGGCTCTGGCCTTTACTGGCACTTATTTCTTCATTGAGAATACAGGACGCTTAGAGCAACATGAAGTGCAAACCATCAAATTACTATTATGTCATGGGCACTTAAACTAAGGAAATGAGATGTACAGAATAAGAACACAGACGTAATAATCATAGGAAACACCTTCAAGTAGAAGATCAGTCATGGATGGCAAACGAATCGGAGTGTTTTTCGCAACACTGTTTCCTGCAATGGTGATTCCCTGGGACGGGACAAATTTTCCACATTCCTCCCAACGGTAAGAATTATTACAATCGGGAACCATTCGCCACATCGACATCCCTTGAATAAGAATTGCAATGATTAAAAGGAATATTGTATTTGGTACAGTAAATAGTCTATTACAAAGATAAATTAATTGCTATCAGAACTTAAATGTAAATTGCAATCATCTTCCTCGTCGGAAGAATAAGAATCAAACTCTTCCTCTTGTTCAGATCCATTATTACCCTCGTCAGACTCTGCAGATGAAATATCAACATAAGCGTTAGAAGGATCGTGCAAAGGTTCTGTCTCGTCACACGTTATTGTTTCATTGATAGAAGCCACGTCTTCTTGAAACGCTTCACTGTCATTTCTCTGCTCTCCGTTTATATGGGATTCAAACACTCCCCTAGGTTTAACTTTGCACACCGTCAACCAATCCGCCTTATCACATCGTAAGCTTGGAAAAGGGACATAACACACCTGTCTTGCTTGCATAGTCAAGATGAATGGTTCAAATTGTCTCAATCGTCTACGGAAGTTGATTTCAACGACATTGTATCGACTATGCACTTTTGTTCCAACGTTTGGTGTCGGGTCATACCAGTCACATTTAAATATCATACATCACTTAATTGGCAACACAGGGTACTCAACTTCAAGTATTTCAATTATTTTCCCATAATAGTCCATCAATTCTCCCTGTATCGAAACTTCACTGTTCATACTTGACATGGTATGTCCATGCGACTCTGTATGGTATTTATATCCATTCACGAAATACACCGGATATGAGTAAACAGTTCGCAGAGGTCCCTTCACAAGATAAAAAATGAACTTGTTCTGTATTGAATTTTCGACGGCCTATGTAACAAGAAGTAGCAAAGGAAAGAGTACAATGTCATCGGAACATTTCAAAATGGTGGGTAACAATAGGAATAGTTTAAAGTGAGAACTTACATATCGCGCGAACCATCGAGGGAATTGTTTTCCAACTTCGTTATTCATGTCATCCTGTGTGATACCAGGCATTATCTCATGCAACAATGCCTCGTATAAGCTGCATATGACATGACACCAATCAGAAATGTTCAACACACTAATACCTGCAATTGAGCATACCAGTTGTGCAACTCACTGTACGAATGGAAGAACCTCCTGACAGTTCAATAAAATGTACCCATGTGCAGCATCAATTTCCTCCTCTGTTAGCATTCGTCTTCTTGCACGTTCAGAGGTACGTCTTGGATATGTAAAAATTGACAAGTTCTCATCCGCACCACTTGTTCCTCCCCCATCGTCGTTACGAGGAACTTGTCTCGCCCTTGTACGCACATGAGGCTCAAAATAATGTCCACAAAACATACTAGCTTTCTTAACTAAATAAGCATTACATATGGGGCCCTCAACTCTAGCTTTGTTTTTCACATTTTTTTTAAATGATGTAAATACCTATAATAAAGCAAATGGTTATTACAATGTTCGGTACACACAGCATGTACAAATGGGTAAGGATATGATAGTAATGGAGTTACCTCTCAAATGGATACATCCATCGATATTGGACTGAACCGGCTAGTTTTGCTTCGTATGGTAAATGCACCGGTAGATGCTCCATGCAGTCAAATAAGCTTAGAGGAATAATCCCTTCTAACTTGCACACAATAACTGGAATTTCATTCTCTAGTTTTTCCATTTCATCTAAATTGATTTCAGATGATGTTAAGCTTTTGAAAAACAAGCTCAACTCCGTTAATGGTTCCCATACTTTAGAAGGTAGCAACTCGCGAAAGGCAATTGGAATTAGCCTTTGCATAAAAACATGACAATCATGACTTTTCATCCCAAATAATTTGTACTTTCTCATATCTACACACCTAGATAGGTTTGAAACATAACCATCAGGAAACTTTAGTCCTTTCAACCATTCACACAAACTCTCCTTTTGTTGCTTGTCCAAAGTGTAACATGCTTTCGGATATTTACCGGTACGAACATCTTTATGTAACTCATGTCTTCTACAGAGCAGTTGCAAATCAGCTCTGGATTTGGCATTGTCTTTTGTCCTCCCTTCAATGTTCATAATCGTATTGAACAAGTTGTCAAACATGTTTTTCTTAATATGCATCACGTCCAGATTATGTCGTACCATATTTGTTTTTCAATAAGGTAAATCCCAAAATATGCTTCGTTTTCGCCAACCAAAATTTTGACTGATGCTTCTATTTACTTCATCAGCTTCAAATTCAGTTATTTTAAGCAAGCCCAATGCCTCAATCTCTTGCAAAATCTCAACACCACATTTTGGAGGTGGAGGTGGTTGTTTGACAATCCCATTTTTCATGAACTTATATTTATTGTGCCTAAACGGATGATCAGGAGGAAGGAATTTTCTGTGATTGTCAAACCAACTAATTTTGCCACCGGTTGGAAGATAAAATGCATCTGAATCATTGCCGCAATGAGGGCACGCCAACTTCCCAGCTGTGCTCCAACCAGATAACATGGCCAAAGCCGGAAAGTCATGGAGTGAATCACACGTTAATACAACACTTAAAAACACAATAGAATGCACGAGAAGGGGGGGTTGAATTGTGTATTCCCCTTTTTGAATATCTTTTAGAATTACTTGTTAGAATTAAGATTCTTTACATAATTCTTATTAATCCTGATTGATCAAACTTTTCAATGCTAAGTATATGAATAGTAAATAAAGATCAACTTTGAAACTAAAAGTGAGATAGAGAGTGAGAGTAGTAGACACGCAGATTTATCCTGGTTCACCCCAAACCATGAGCTACGTCCAGTCCTCAGAGTTTCTTATGAGATTTCACTATCTCTTCAAAAGTTACAGTATTCTTTCACGAGCCTCTTGGTCTCTACAACCAAGATTCTTTCACACTTAGCCTCTGCAGTTATCTGCATAACTTTTCTTTTCGAAAATATTTGAACACTCTATTATGTAGGATAGCGTTCAATTAATTCGCACTTAATCGCTTTTTGCTTTGTGTAATTTTTCTCAAAACAAAGAAGCTCTTTTTTCGACTTGACTTGTATTTATAGCCTTCGTCTCTAATCGCTTCTTGATTCTTGAATCTTGAATCTTTAAAGAAGCAGTTAATCGGTTGAGTTCTCAGAATTAACTCGAATCGACTCTTGCGTCTGTTTCTTTTCGCATCTGCGTCTGCGTCGCTTTTGTTTTCGCATCGCGTCGCTTCTTTTATTGTCTTGTGTCATCTGCGTCAGATTGACTTTTTACTTTGACAAACTTCGCCTCGTGTTTTGATTTGTGCGTAATGGCTCAGATGTCGACTTTTTCAACTTAGTGTGTCAACTTCGACTCAGATACGCGTCTTTAAATCATCTCCGAATTCGCTCAGATCACGTCTGTGGATATTTTTGTTTTTCTTGTATTTGATCTCACTATGTTTGTTGTACATCAAAATCATTTTTATGTAAAGTCATTTTGACTTAACAATCTCCCCTTTTGAATATAACAAATTACATACAAGAAAAGAAAAGAAAAGAAAACAACAACAAAAATTCGGATGTTGCAAAACTTATCTTCTTCTGTCTTTATCATTGTGGTCACACCTTCTTCATCTGAACATCCTCTCCTCTTCGATTATTTTCTTCTTTCCTGCTCTCCCCTATTTGTTATAATCAAAATGATTATCGATTCGGTTCTTCGCCAGATTCGCTATCATCTTCTTTAGATCATTCATCTTGTCTCCTTTATGTCATTGAGTTCACCACGTAATCTACTAACTTCATCGACGAAGAGGCTTGATCGCCTGGCGATGGAGGAGCGAAAGGAATTGTAGTAGTATAGGCATCGAGGATGGAGTGTAGTCTTCATTAATCTCAAAAGTCGGTGGACGAATGAATGTTGCAGCTTCAGGAAGATTTAGATTAAAAGGCTGGCAAGATCAACAAGCGCCTTCCTTGCAGGATAGGACATGTTCTTCGATAGAGCGATGTATTAGACAAAGGGATAATCTGAAGAACCTGTCGAACAAGGAACTCGATAGAATGTTCATATTTTATACTTCCCCCATCGACGGTCTTCCGCACGATTTGTATGGCATTTCGCTTGATCTCGGGTCTTGCAGGCAGAATGCATGCTTCATCAATTTTCGACTTCTTCGCAATCGATCGTGGACGATCATCATCAACATTATCTTCGTGAAATAATTTTGACTTTCCCATTGTAAAATCTTTTGGACACCTTGGTTGAATATCTGGAACAACCTTTATCTCTGTGTTCTCTGTGATTGGAAACATAGTACGGTGGGTAAGGTGGACGTCTTGAGGATATGGCAAATGATCAAGAAGCCTCAAGGTATCGTAAAAGACTTCTTTTCATTTAGTAACCGCCACGTGATACCATTAATCAACATAAGTTGCACGTAACTACTATTTTCTTCTTTGGTTCAACATCGATTATAATAGCATTGCTCGATTGGTAATAACTTCTACCAATTTGATTTCCACCTATATTTCCTCAAGAACTTCGGTAGTTATATACCTTCGACTTGGTTCATCATCGACCAAATCGATAATGCAGCTTGCTTCGGTTGTGTTCCTTAGAAGTCTCTGAACCGCCATTCTTCTGCTGGTTCCTCCTTTATAATGCCAGTGTCTCATGAACCGTGCTTTCATCCTTGGTTCTTCTGTTAAGCACTAGAAGTTTCTTGAACTGCATAATGCTCAATTTCGCTTCAACTTGAGCGATGTCGTAGATCTCTTTTGTAGACTAACTTCCTCGGTGATTGAGATGCTCTTCTTTTGACTAACCTTCTTAGTCTTTTCTCTTCTTGATTAGTTTTCTTTGATTTCTTCACGGAAATTTTCCTTTAACAGATGTTGCTTTTCTCTTCCTCTCGGTCTCTTTAGATCTTCTAGCCGTATCCTCTTCCGAATAGAGACTAAGGATCTTGTGGCTTTGGTCGCACAAGATTTAGAAGTTTCTTCTCGCCTTTGTTCTCTGGCAATCTTCTCTTCTGTTGCCTCGAGTCCCGATTCTTGGAGATCTCTTGGCTTTCTTCACAACTTCGCCAAGAGACTTTCTCCTTGTCTCTTTGGCGCACTTTACTTTGCCCTCGAGATTGACTTTCTGCGACAAGAGGACTCGCCATTTTCATGAGAGGTCTCCCTAGCACTCTCCTTAATTGAAGAGGCGATTTGATACTTCTGAGCGATTGAGAACTTGAGGCAGAGTCTTCTTCAATATCGCTCCCCTCGGTTCTTGGTTTCTTTGAAGAACCAGCATGATCTTTGTCTCATCGTATTCGGACCCATTGGCGAATAGTATGAGCATCAATCGTGCTCTTCATGGAGCATTAAGTCTTATACCTTAGTGCGGATAAATCTTGGATTCCATAAAGATCCTCGTCAAAATCATACCATAAGGATAACTGGAAGTTTCCTTTAACCCCTTAACCATATAGTGAAAGATTAAGAAGGGTAGATCTATAGGATTTCGATTGAGAAGAAAGAACAGACATTGTTCGTCTAAAGTAGTCACCAAATGTCTTGAACCAACTCTAGGAAGAATGCAATTGAACAGGATTGCATGCAAAACCCTAGCCTTTGGAATCAGATTTGATGTCTTCCTTTCTCTTGAATCATTTGTGTCATAGAGCTGCCTCTTGACATCTTCTTCTTTCATTCCAACTGAGGACATCCATCCGGCCTTGGTAGACAGTTTTTCACCAACGGATGGGCAATCAGTTACTTTCCTTATCAAATCTTTTGTGACACTAACTGATATTCTATCCACAGAGGATACAATAGTGTCTTCTATCAGACGAGCGTTCTTCCATAACTCATATACCTCATTTATATAGACAGGTTCTTGTATCTGAAAGAAGTTCTTCCACCGACTTTTATAATCTCGGGTTCTACATCCATGCCGTCACCCTTAGTGATTCAAAGTTCACAAGTCTTCCATAAATCATTCTTTGCTTCCATTGTATAGAGCTAAAGATTATCTTCGGAAAGCTTTTGAGTGAGAAGATTTTGAGAGAATTGGTAAAGTAGAAATGAACCGTCGGAGATGATGAAAAGATCTGCTATAATATCATCTTCGATCTACTTATAGGGTTATGGATGATGGGTTCTCGAATCATTAAGAACCTCGAGTTTATCGATATTTCCTCCAAAATCTTCCTTGTGAGAAAAGTTACCATTTGTAACTCACCGTGTATAACGTCGTTAGTTTCTCACGTTATTTTAGCCTAACCGCTCATTTAGCATCACCATATTGAGATTGCGTATTATCTTCGAAAGCGTTCTTCACTCGGTGGTTTAGTGAAGATGTCCGCCCATGAAGCTCTGTTTCAACGAACTTTAGAAGCACCACCTTTCTTTGAGCGTAGTCTCGTGAAATGATGTCCGACTTCTATATGCTTTACTCGGAATGTCAATTGGATTCTTTGATGAGTTTATCAGCCTTTGGTGTTGTCGCAATAAATTGGAATCTCCTCCTCCTTAATCGAATAGTCTTGTCGATACATGATCCACGTGGTGCGTGAGCGATAACTTCGGCGGCATATGTATTACGCTTCAACGGTTGATAGAGCAATTGAGCTTTGTCTCTTGCTTAACCAGGAGACTAGATTTCCTTCAAGAAAGTGACATCCTCCACTTGTGCTCTTTCTTTCGATTCTATCTCCGGCATAGTCCACATCACAGTATCCGATTAACCTAAAATCTTTACCTTTCTCAAACATTAAGCAAAGATCAGTAGTACTGCGAGATATCTCAAAATTCTTTTAACAAAGAAGAAATGAGACTCTCTAGGATCGGCTTGAAATCTTGCACACAAGCATACACCTGAAGAATATCAGGTCTACTTGTCATGAAGATACAATAAAGAACCGATCATCCTCTATATAGGGTTTGATCCACCTTCTTACCAAGTTAGTCTTTCGACAAAAGGTTTGAAGGATGCATCGAGTTGCCGTTGGCTTCACATTATTCATGTCAAACTTATTGACAACTCTTTCACATACTTACATTGATGAATGAAGATCTTCTCTTTAGTGCCGCTTAACTTGCAACCTAAGAAAGAACTTTAATTCACCCATCATACTCATTTCAAATTCTCTTTTCATTAGTCTCTCAAACTTTAAACACAACTCTTTTGTAGTAGCACCAAAGATAATATCATCAACGTAGATCTGTACTAATATAAAATCATTCTGAAAACTCTTTCTAAAGAGCGTTTTATCAACTTGACCTCTACTGAAACCATTTTCTATTAAGAAGGTACTCAGACGATCATACCAAGCTCTAGGGGCTTGCTTTAGGCCGTATAAGGCTTTGTGAAGTCTATAGACATAATCTGAATTTTTAACATTTTCAAAGCCAGGAGGTTGTTTCACATAGACTTCTTCGTCTATAAAGCCATTCAGAAATGCACTCTTAACATCCATCTGAAACAACTTTATATCGTGACAAATTGCATATGCCAACAAAATCCTTAGAGCTTCAAGTCTCGCTACTGGAGCATATGTTTCGTTGTAGTCTATTCCTTCTTGCTGATTGTAACCTTGTGCTACTAATCTGGCCTTGTTACGACTCACTCTTCCTGATTCGTCTAACTTATTCTTGAAAACCCATCTTGTTTCTATAATGGATTTCTTAGGAGGTTTTGGAACTAAGGATCAGACGTTATTCCTTGTGAATTGGTTCAACTCTTCTTGCATAGCAAACACCCAAGCTTCGTCTTGAAGAGCTTCCTCAACCTTCTTAGGTTCTACTTCAGAGATAAAAGCTACATTAGCTTCTCGTCTGAATCTGGACCTTGTCCTAACTCCTTCTGAGGTCTCACCGATAATTAACTCTTCTGGATGAGAACTTTTATACTTCCAATCTCGTCTTAATTCTATAGTTTCTGGAATATCTTCAATCTTATTCTTATGAGTGTCTGACGAGGGAGTTTCTGAGGCATCATCTAGGTTCTTTGAAGGACCTTCAATCTCCATGTCATCTTCCTTATGGGTTTGAGAACTATCATCAAATTTGACATGGATCGTCTCTTCAACAGTCTTTGAAGTCAGGTTGTAAACTCGAAATGCCTTAGATGATAATGAGTAACCTAGAAATATTCCTGGATAGGTCTTTGAATCGAATTTATCCAATGACTCTCTCGTATTCGAATGGAACATTTGCACCGAATGGATGAAAGTAGGATATGCATGGTCTTCTTCCATTCCATAACTCGTAAGGAGTTTTCTTGACATAGGTCGCAACAAGATCCTATTCGAATATAGCATGTTGTATTCACGACTTACGCGAAATACTTAGGAAGATTTGTCTCACATAACATAGTCCTTGCCATCTCTTGAATCATCCTATTCTTTCTCTCAACAACTCCATTCATTGTGGAGTTCTAGGGGCGAGAAGTTGTGGAAATTCCATTCTCCTCACGAAAACTCTAAACTTCTCATTCTCAAATTCTCCACCATGATCACCCCGATACTAGCTATAGACATTCCTTTTTCATTATGTAACTTTCTGGATAGAGTTCTAAAGTACTTAAAAGACTCATCTTTGTGTGATAAAAACAATATCCAACAAAATCGAGTAAAATCATCAACAATGACAAGTCCATATTTCTTTCTGCTAAGACTTAATGTCCTTGTAGGACCAAACAAATCCATATGTAATAGTTCTAAAGGTCTTGAAGAAGTTACAAAATTTTTAGAAGAGAAAGAGGTTTTAACCTGTTTTCCTTTCAAACAATTTTCACAGAAAATTCTTTGTCAAAACTTATTTTTGGTAAACCTCTTACCAAATCATGTTTTACCAATTTTGAAATATGTTTCAAAGAGACATGACCTAGCTTTTTATGCCAGATTAGTCTTTCTTCTTCAGAAGATAGAAAACATGAGATATTTTGACTTTGAAAATCTTCTAAGTTGATTTTGTAAAGGTTGTTTCTTCTCTTGGCGAGAGAAAGTATAGACCCATCTTTGTTTCGACTTCACAAAGATTTTGATTGAATGTAACTATAAAACCATAATCACACTGGTGACTCACACTAATCAAGTTATGTTTTAGACCATCAACAAGCGGTACATTATTTATACATGCAAAGGAATCTTTACCTATTTTCCCGATTCCAATGATTTTGCCTATTTGGTTGTCTCTGAAAGTTCTTGATCCTCCTTCTTATCTTGAAAGTCTAGAAACATAGACCTTCTTCCGTCATGTGTCGCGAGCATCCTTGTCTAAATACCAATAGTCTTTGCCGTATCTTCCAAGGAAAGATATCTGCGGGAGAAACTATTTTATTTCTTGGTACCCAAATTTTCTTGGGTCCTTTATGGTTAGTAGTATGCACATGATATGATCTTTGATGCATATTACTCGGACGTTGATTAAAATATGTTATCCTATTTCTTCCTTTTGAGAGACAAATTTATTACGAGGCGAGTATTGTTTCGATAAACCCTAATCCGGTCTTATCACTAGGATGTCTACATTTTCTAGCATATCATTCATTTTCTTTGTACTCTCTGTGAAAGTAACTAGATCGGTGATAGATTCTTGATCCTCGGTTTGAGTTGATTAATCTCATCGATCTCATCTACAAGTTTCTTTTAACTTCTAACTCCTTTTTAAGCAAATATTTTCTCTCTATTTTCTCAAGTATTTCTAATATTCTCTCAGATACTTTTTCTTCAACGACTTGTCTTGTTTGAGAATAGCATGAGAATCTTCTAATGATTCTGAATATGCATCATGCAAATTTTAGTAGTCGGATTTTACCTCCTTATCACTATCTTCCTCGGCCATTAGGCAAATGTTTGCATGTTACGATGACTCGGAGCCTGTGATCGATTCGAGATAAATCTAGGTCCTCCCATGTTGCCATCATGCTTTTCTTGCCTTCTACTCTTCTTGGGTTTCTTCTTGAGAGTAGGGCATTGGACTTGTAGTGTCCGGTGATTGCACTCGTAACAAATGATAGAAGACTTTTCGGCTTAGCTTCATATTTTCCATTCTTTTCGAATGTCGGTTACTACGGGCTTCTTCTTCCACATCGTCTTATCTTTCTCGAAATGAAGATAATTCGTCATCTTCATCACTCGATTCGAATCGGTGGCTAGAGTTGTCATCCCTTGATTCTTCAATTTTCAATGCTTTTGATGACTTCCTCCTTCTCGAAGTCTTATGATTTTTTGTCCGACCTTTCAGTTATTGACTTCTCTCGCTTGGGCTTATCTTGACGTTGAGTTCAACTTCATGAATCTTTAAGGATCCCAAAGAACTCATCTAGCTTTAATATGCTCAAGTCTTTGGCTTCAGACCTTTGTCGTAACTTTTGGTCTCCATCTCTTATGAAGACTTCTTAGAATCTTGCGAACGTGATCTTGATTATTGTATGTCCTTCCAAGAGCTTTCAATCCATTGATAATTGTTTGAAATCTTCCAAACATTTGATCAATAGATTCTTCATCTTCCATCCTGAAAAGTTCATATTGATGTACAAGAATACTTATCTTGGATTCCTTAACTTGACTTGTGCCTTCATGAGCAATGGACAATGTGTCCCACATTTCTTTTGCTGTGTCGCAACCATGCACTTTGTCGTACTCGCTTCTACTTAGGGCATACGTTAAGAAAAATTTCGCCTTTGAATTCAGTTGTATTCTTGCCTTCTGATCAGCCGTCCATTTGCTTCGTGGAATAGAACTACCTTCGTCATCTACAGGTATATAGGGTCCGTTCTCTATTACGTCCCAAAGGTCTACATGTGTAGATTCGATGAATAACCGCATCCTATCTTTCCAAGAATGATAGTCTTCTCCATTAAATCTTTGGAGGTCTAGTGACTGAGGCTCCTTCAGCGATGTATACATGTGACTCCGCCATTATCTTTAATCCACACTTCGCCAAAGTGATTCTTGGATACCAAGCTCTGATACCAATTGAAGTGAATCACACGTTAATACAACACTTAAAAACACAATAGAATGCACGAGAAGGGGGGGTTGAATTGTGTATTCCCCTTTTTGAATATCTTTTAGAATTACTTGTTAGAATTAAGATTCTTTACATAATTCTTATTAATCCTGATTGATCAAACTTTTCAATGCTAAGTATATGAATAGTAAATAAAGATCAACTTTGAAACTAAAAGTGAGATAGAGAATGAGAGTAGTAGACACGCAGATTTATCCTGGTTCACCCCAAACCGTGGGCTACGTCCAGTTCTCAGAGTTTCTTCTGAGATTTCACTATCTCTTCAAACGTTACAGTATTCTTTCACGAGCCTCTTCAGGTCTCTACAACCAGTATTCTTTCACACTTAGCCTCTGCGCAGTTATCTGCATAACTTTTCTTTTCGAAAATATTTGAACACTCTATTATGTAGGATAGCGTTAACTAATTCGCACTTAATCGCTTTTTGTTTTGTGTAATTTTTCTCAAAAAGCAAGCTCTTCGATTTTCGACTTCGACTTGTATTTATAGCCTTCGTCTCTAACTGCTTCTTGATTTTTGAATCTTTAATCTTTAAAGAAACGATTAATCAGTTGAGTTCTGTAACTAACTCGAACCGACTCTTGCGTCTGCTTCTTTTACGCATCTGCGTCTGCGTCGCTTTTGTTTACTGCTCAGATCTACATTTGCGTCTGCGTCTTTTATTGTCTTGTGTCATCTGCGTCGTGTTGACTTTTTACTTTGACAAACTTCGCTACGTGTTTTGATTTTGCGTATGCCTCAGATTCGACTTTTCAACTTAGTCGTGCTAACTTCGATCAGATACGTCATCTTCGATACATCTCCAAATTAAATCAGATCGTGCATGGATTTTTTGTTTTCTTGTATTTGATCTCACTATATTTGTTATACATCAAAATCATTTTTATGTAAAGTCATCTTGACTTAACAAGTCACTTATCGTCCACATTAAAGCTGCTCTCATTACAAAATTTTGTTTCAAAGATACATCATATGTTTGCACACCAGTTTCCCAAAGATGCTGCAATTCCAATATCAACGGTTGTAAGTAAACATCTATTTTCTGCTTGGGATTTGTTGGTTCTGGCACAATAACTGTAAGGAACATGTAAGCCTCTTTCATACACATCCACGGAGGCAAATTATAAGGAGTAATTATCACCGGCCAAGATGAATATTGCTGCCCAGATTGACCAAAAGGTTGGAATCCATCAATCGACAATCCCAACCGCACGTTCTGACTTTCAACTACAAAGTGCTGATGGGTGTCATTGAAATGCTTCCATGCCAGTGCATCTGATGGATGACGCATAACTCCATCTTCCTGATCGTGTTCAGCATGCCATCTCATGTGACATACAATCACATCAGATGCATAAAGTCTCTGTATTCTCGGAGTTAGCGGGAAATAATACATCCGCTTCCATGGAACTAATTTCTGTTTCATTGCACGCTTTCTTGGCTTAAACCTCGATTGACCACAAAATTTGCACTCATCTAAGTTTACATCATCTCCCCAATACAACATACATCCCAACCGACAACAATCAATTTTTTGCACTGGCAAACCAAGACCCCGAATCAGTTTCTTTATATTGTAAAAACTGTCAACTATTGAATGATCAGCGGGTAGTGATTCAGTATACCACTCCAGAATGTTATCAAAACTACGATCCGATATGTGTCCTTCACTCTTTACGTTCAAAATTCACGCAATTGAAGACAATTGCGTCATTTTCTGACAACTGGGTCACAAGTCTCGGTCAGCAGATTGGAGTAAGTCAAAAAAATTTCGTGCTTCTGCGTTTGGTTCTTCTTCAACATTTACCCTATTTATCCCAAAGGTACAACCGACCCCATCAAAGACCATTTGCCTGTACGAGTTTTCAGTTCCATAAACAAAATTCCCTCTACTTCCAACCTCCCCTTCATACTCATTTACGTTGACAGACATTTGTGGTTCATTCCCCCTTGAGGTGCTACAAACTAATGATTCGCCATGTCGTGTCTACTCAAAATAATTGGGCACAAACCCTTTTCGCATAAAATGCAACTTAACTTCATCAAGAGTAAGGAAACATTTGTGCTTGTGCTTGCTACATGGACATCTGATCTTTTATCCATCTATATATGCAGGTTGAGAGCATGCATAATGAATAAAATTGTCAACTCCATGCACGAATTTAGGATTAATGAAGCCAGCAGGGGTTAATCGCCTATACATCCAAGATCTATCCCTAAGCTCATAGTCGGGATCGTTAATTTCAACCACCAATCCATTGTCAAGATAATTCATGTATGCCACATATAACAAAGTAGGTCAAGATCATTAATTGTTATACGAGGATTATCTTTGAAAATTCAAACATTTCTATCACATAATCATCCCCTCTTACACATAAGAGAGCCCCCGCATGTAAAAATACACTTCTATATTCGACAAGTAAAGTCAACTCACAACTGATCTCTAAACTACATGTCCATACTTTGCCTTGTCAACAACTCATGTTACTTATCAAGAATTAAACATTAAACTCAAATCAATTCACAACCATACAAAATTTTCTTATTACGTCAAATTATATTAAAAATATATATGCTTAAAGTTACCATAATTGAAGTAAAAGTATAGTTGTCATTTTAATACCTGCGTAGGCTTCTCTTCACGTTCCTCGAAAGTATAAATACTGGGGACAATACAGTTCCTACAACCAACAAAATCAAATTGTGTCTTATCATATTGAGGCGTCCTAGCATTTGTCACAGAAGTTCATAGGATTGATTCAAATGAAGGAGGAATAAGGCAATTATAAAATAAGTAGTAGTGATTTTGCTCTACTTGATTACTGAAGACATACTTGGTTACTTTTGTCCACTCTAATACTAGTTTTGTTCTAGTTCTCATCCTCTATAAACTTCTTGAAAGGCAGGCACTTGTCTCCTTAGCAAGTATGGTTCCTATTATGTTGTCTTTTACCAACTTCTCCATTTTTTTACCATCTTCAAATTAGAATTAACATCCAATTTCCTACACAAAGGTTTTTACTAATAAATGTTTTGCAATTGCACTCAAACACTCTCTCCAACCTTTTAATACTCTTAGCAATTTTCTAGTATGTCAAAATTCTTTTCACAACTCATATGTAATTCAATTCTACCAAAAACTAAATCAAATGATCGTTATTCAATCGATTAGAATCAAATGATTTGTTATTCAACGATTAGTTTCTAAGCAGGATCAACTAGTTGACCATATATCTTTAGCTAGTAAAGGCACCATCATAAGACAAAATCTACCTATTTTATTAGAAATTATTCTAATCATCGACTACTCAATTGTCCATTGGTTAGCTCATCGGTACTAGTCAACAATCTAACCAATGACAAATGATCTATTAGGTAAGTTTTTGAAATTTATCTAGCTAACAAAACCCCCCATCAGAGATTAAGATTCAAAAACATTTTGAGGCATCAAATATTTATATATTAAAATTTTCAAAAGTTTCAAAATACTCCATTTAATAAATACTAGATTCAATACCATTTATTTTAAAAGTTTTTCAAAATTTGTTTGAAGATTAAGATTTTTTAGTTCAAAATAATTAAATTTTCTCCCGATTATCAAAAGACTTTTCATTATGCCTCATAAATAGTCATGCAATGATTGAACTTCTAATTTATTGAAATGACTAATATAAGATTATAAAATGATTGTTATATAAGGAATTATTTTATTCTTTTTATTCTTGGTCTACTTGATTTGAATTACCTTGAAATTCTCTTAAATTGTACTTGATTCTTTATTTTATCCGTTAAATAAAACATCTAAGACACAAGAATGATATATCTTTGTATTATATTAAGGAAAATCATTCATTGATATATTTAATAAACTATTAAACAAAACTAAAAAGTATAAAATTGTAATATTAAAACAATTAATTTAAACTTTTCAATATTTTTAAATAAAGATTGATTAAGTATCAATATTTATAAAATCAATTAAATAAGAAATATAAACATATTTTCTACTTTTATTAAATAAAATAAAATTTTAATGGAAATTACTAGAAGAAAGATAAATGAAATGAAGTATTTGGTAGATATTATAACAATAATAAATGAAGAATATTAAGAATAAAAAACAAAACCAAATGTTTGGATTTTAAAATTCTAAGAACCATTTTTTATTTTAGAAAAGAATTGATTAATTTTTTTTTCAATGGTTTATGTTAGGTTGAATTGTTCCATTAGTTTATGCTTAGGGACATTGACTCCTTTAATTTTTCTTATTTTGTTAGACATGTCTTCAAAGTTTTGTCGTCGTTACACTAACATACCTATCGTTCTTCATCAAGTTATTAAAATTAATAACTCATGCTGTTCAATATCCTTTTCATTTGTAAACATTTTTCAAATATTTTTTTCTATAAAGATCCACCAACTAGAAACTTGCTTGTTCTTTTTAACATGCTAACATATATCTAACCCTTTAATAATTTTAAGCAAAGAAATTCGTTCATTTTCAATCCAAGCCCTCTAAGGGTATCCTGTGTATATATGAAGTCCATTATTTTATTAATACTCTAGACCCATCACATATCAAAGGAATTCATTCCTAATTGCTTTTCAGTTTACTTTATAAATTGCTATGAATCTCATTCCTAATTCAAATTTTAAGTTCATTCTTTTCCTTCATACTAGTTCGATGCTTTCCTCTTAATTACTTTCAAATGTAAGCATATCATCTTTATAATCCGCATACTCACTTTGAACACTCATATAATGATACCAGTTTAGTTCTACAACTCCTAATGCATTTCACCGAACACCTTGAGGTCAAAACCATCTCAATCCTATCTACACACAAATCCTTTAATTCTTTCCATTATGAACATCCAAAACATTCACACAAGACCAATCAAACCTAAATAAACAAATGAAATGCATTAAATCAGTCCAAAACCACATCACAACAACCGCAACCCACAAAACCCATGCTTTACCTTCGGATAGTCCAGATGAGAGAGGAAGCAGCACGTCGCCGGAGAAGACGGAAGCAGCACGTCGTCGGAGACGGGGTAGGCTGGTTGGACGTTCACTATGGTTCAACGTCGCCGGAGGAGAGGAGAGAAAGAGAAGAGGAGAGTAGGGGAAGGAGAGAAGAAAGACGACCGCACAGAGGATTTAAGTTTATTTTGGCGATGGAATGAGCCGTCGGTATAATTAAAAACAACCGTCGCAGCATTAAACTTCCTAACCTAGTTTTCCGACGCCGTTTTGAAATATACCGACGGCTTATTTCTGTCGGTGAAAATTCTCTTGCCGACAAGTTTGCCAATCGAAATTTAATTCCGTCCCTATTTACAGACGGTAATGTATTCATCGGCATATTTTCGTCGCTATAACTCCCCGCGAAATTTTCCCTCCACTGTTGGCAACGGATTTCTTAACCGTCGCAACTTTTCTTTCTTTCACCGACGGATTAGGGAGTCCCGTCGCAAATCACATACGACATACTTTCCGTCGGTATATTTCCGTCGCTATTTAACAATTTCCTTGTAGTGTTTATGGTCAAGTATTTGACCTCCAAATGCTTAGATCATATGAAATTCTTATTTTTATTATTAAAAAACACAACAAAAATATTATCACGATACAACCGAATGGGTTTAGCCACTGAATCAATTATAGATAACTCAGAAATTATGTTTTTGAGTTAAACCACCTATGAAGCAACTTCATAGCTTGCAACAAACTTTGCATACATAGTCAAGCAGCACCTGTGAAGCAACTCCATAGCTTGCAACAAACTTTGCATACATAGTCAAGCAGCACCTGTGAAGCTACTCCATAGCTTGCAACAAACTTTGCATACATAGTCAAGCAAGTCACCACTGTCTACTTGACACTCTTCCACGATACTGCATCATCTGCTAACATAAAAATGTAATATAAAGTAGAATTTCTATCATTCAGAAACATAACAAAATCAGAATCTGTATACCCTATAAGGTCTAGGTTGCTGACTCTTTTGTATGTTAATATATAATCCTTAGTTCCCTTTCAGTATCTCAACACTTGCTTAACTGCATTCAAGTGGTTTATACTTGGGTTGGCCAATATAATCCTTAGTAAATGCAATATCCGGCCTAATGCACATGTGGGCATCTATCAGGCTACCAACCGCATTTGAATATGGAACATTCTTCATAGTCTCTCTCTCAACTTTATTCTTTGGACATTATGCCAGAGATAATCTCTCACCATGAGAGATAGGCGCTACGATAGGTTTATGGTCATCCATATTAAACCTTTATAGCATACACTCAATGCATGCACTTTGTGAGAGGTCTAAAGAGTGTTGAGATCTATCCTGATGAATTTGAATGCCTAGGAAAAAAAGATGTTTTACAAAAATCCTTTAAGTCAAAACTCTTGACTAAAAGTTACTTAACCTAATGCAATATGGTCAAGTCATTATATATCTCCGTATACAACAATAGGAAGATAACTTTGCTCCCCTTAACTAATAATAGGAAGATAACTTTGTTCCCCTTAACTTTGTAGTACAAACATCCTCCAACTTTATTTTCCACAAAGTCGAAAGAGGTTAAAACATCATCAAACTTAAAGTACCATTGTTTAGAAGCTTGTTTCAAATCATATATCGATTTTATCAATTTGCAAACATTGTTAGTTTCTCCTGGATCTTGAAATCCTTCAGGTTACTCCATGTCTTTCATAAAGGTCTCCATTTAAAAAAGCAATTTGACATCTATCTGATGTAGCTCCATATCGTAATGAGCTACTATTACCATTATCACTCTGAATGCATCCTTAGAGGACATGGGAGATAGGGTAACATTAAAGTTAAGCTCTTCTCTCTAAATAAACCCTTTGGCAACCAATCAAGCCTTAAACCACTAAACTTTACCCTGAGTTCCCTTCTTGGTCTTAAATAGTCATTTACAACTAACAATTTTGTAATATTAAGGCAAATCAACTGGCTCCCACACCGTGTTGTGCTTTATTGATTGCATCTCGTCCTTCATTGTATCCCACCACAAATCTAAATTGATTCCAAAGATAGCTTCTGTAAAAGTAACTGGATCCACAACATGTCTAATGTTATAGTCTTGTTCACCTGAATAAACTATGTAATCAGATGAGATAGCAGGTTATCTCACTCTAGTGGATCTTCGCAACTGCATTAGTTCTTGGACCCTAGAAACCTTTGTTTGTACAAGTATGAGTTCATGTTCTTGTATAAGCATGGTACTAAGACTTTGATCCATAGGACCTAATTATATGAGTGACAGACACTATATAATTGTAGTATCCATTCTACTATCATCTGAAGGGTGATAGGGCTCATCCTTATCAAAGACATGATATTACAGAAGCTTAGTTGTTTATGATTTCACTATTCCAGCCCTCACCTTTTCTATAGTAGAATTTATAGCCTTGAGAGTGGCTGAGATATCCAACCAAATGGCAATGAGTAGAACGAGCATGCAATTTGCTTTTATAAGGATTATACGTCAGCACCTTGTAGGGTAGCCTCATACACAAATGTATAAAAGGCTAAGCTTTCATCTTTTCTAGATAATCAGGTAGGTTAGTCCTGCTCTACATTGACTTCAACATGTCGTTTAGGGTGCAATTATGTCTTTCGACCACATCATTTTCTTTAGACTACCCAACATAGTGAATTGAGTCACTATTCTAACTGATTCCACATATCTGACAATCAAACCTTTTATTGTCTTGAAACACCATGTTTGCCATAATACTCTCCTCTATGATCAAATCTAACAATATTGACAGATTTTTTCAATTGGTTCTCAACCTCAATTTTAAAGATCTTGAATTTCTTAAGAACTTTAGACTTTTCCTTAAGCAAGAACACGTAACCATAATGGGAATAATCATCAATGAATGCCAGAAAATATCTAGCATTGCACAACATAACTATATAGGGTCCACTATTATTCAGCAAGATACGAAGAATCATATATCTAATTCTAGGCAAGACACATTATACATAATTCATATAACAAGAAAGTTATACCAATATGTTTTGTATTGAACGACAATTGTACAACAGAAGCATTAATTACAAAACTATATCCTTCTTTGTCCAAAATTGATACAAAGATCAAATTTCAGTTAAAGATGGTATATAAAATGTGTCATATAAAAACCAAAATGAACTTTATATCTAGGTTCAAACATACATCCCCTATAGATATTACAATTGTTTCTTCATTGTTGCCAACCATCAGTTTTTGCTTCCCTTTAGTTGGCGTCTATTACATTTCTTATTGAAATTGCCTTTCATATATATGTGTATGTGTGTGTGGTAACATTCTAAGGGAACATTCCTAGGTTTGAAAGTCCAGTGCAGAACCTTGAAAGATATCATTAGGAAGTAAAGCAACATTGTGTTAAAGAAAACAAAAAGGAAAAAGGAACTTGATGCATGATTTCATACTAGCACCATTGGAGTATAAAAAACATGATTTCATATGAGCACATCAATGGTAGACATGTTGAAGTTTCAATACTGTGGTTTGATAATAAAATATAATACACTTGTTGGATGAGGAGTCGGGACTTTTAGATAAGGACTTTATTGACAAAATTTTCAAACAGGAAGAAATGAAGAATATCCCAATATTCTTCAATCCTGTCAAAGACGGAATATATTTGGAGATTCTCAAAAGTAAATGGTAGAGAAGCCATAATCATACACACGACATATTCGAAAAGAGAAGCTTTCTCAACAGTAAAAACATGATGTCTATGATGTAAAATTAAAATTAAAATTAACATTCATAATTTTATAATCTTAAATAAATAATTATCACAAATAATTAGGGTATAATATAGTGTTCCTGATGTAGAAAACATTATCGTAAAGAGATTAACAAAATTTTTATATCATTTGTTAAAACTGATTTTCTATCTTCTCTTTTCTTATTGAAAAAATTGATGAATTTTTTTGTAACCATAATAAGTAAAGAGAGCACCGATTTATATAACAATAACTTTTAATATGATATATCCATCAAGTGATCAAAATAAATGGTTAAGTTGATTTTATTATTAAATAAAAATACGGCTACTAATTGGGCCACATTTTAACATTGTCTCATTTAGTTCAATATTTTAAACTTTATTTTTAATAGTGTAAACATTAAACTCAGTATAAACAAATCTCTTAACATCTTTACAATTTATTTTAGTATAATAAGTCACGTAATCATATTATGGCGATCATACAATTCAACATGGCATACTTCCTTTTATGTACCATAACACCTAGTAATTTATCAAGTCAAGTAACATAAGTAATATATAAATATTATAAGAGTCCACATTAATATCTTATGGACAATTTTATTTCTTATTTAATAATAATTACATATACACAGTCATAATAAATAAGAAAATTATCAATCATAATTTTTTTTAAATATCTTTAGTTGTACTTCTGTAGTTAAGAGATATGCAATCATAAGACCCATCTTGATTTGTTCAATACATACTCTTAATTTTTGAATTTCCTCCTTTATGGCAAAATACTTCAACTTCATATGTTTAGCATTTCTAGAGTACTTGTCATACTTTGAGAAGAAAATTGTTGCAGAATTGTCAAAATAAATTTTTAGTGGCTTAGTAATGGTGTCAACAACCCACACCTTGAAATAAAGTTCTACAGTTATAAAACATGAATTGTAGCCCCAAAATAAGCTAGAAATTTCGTTTCCATAGTAAATGAAGCAATTACAAATTATTTAGCACTTTTTTAAATTAAATTGCTCCTTTTTCTAGAATAAACAATTAGCCAAATGTTGATTTTCTATTGTCAATCCATCCAACAAAAATTTAATATGAACATCCAGTCACTTCTAATGGATTAAATCTTCTGTACATGAGCGTATAGTCTTTTATTCCTTGAAGATACCTTAAGACTTCCTTTGCACCTTTCTAATGGTCAATTTCAGGATCACATTGATATCTACCTAGCATTCCAAACACAAAGCTAATATTAGGTCATGTGCATGTTTATAAATACATCAAATTGCTAACAACAAAGCATATGGAATAGATTTTGTTTGCTTACATTTTACATCATTCTATGGACATTGCATGAGAATAAATTTATCCCCCTTTTTTACATCGAGACAACTCTTGTTGAACATTTGTTCATATTAAATCTCTCAAGAATTCTTTCAATATAATCTTTCTGAGGCAATCGTACTAGTTCTTGTGATCTATTTTGGAATATTGAAATTCATATCACATAGAATGCCTCTCCCAAATCTTTCATTTCAAAATTGTTAGGGTGAAAATCTTTATTCTTATACATTATATCTAAATCATTAGTAACAAACAAAATCAACATATTACTCCCACTGATCTTTCGGTAGATACAAAGATCAACAACAATTTTTTGAAATACAAAATATGTTAAGATTTCATTAAACTTAATATACCATTGTTGGGAAACTTGTTTAAGTCCATATATTGATTTCTTAAGTTTACACACCATGTGACCATTTTCTTCTCTAGAAAAACCTGTAAGTTGATTCATGTAAACTTCCTCCTCGAAATCTCTGTTTAGAAAAGCAATTTTATAATCTATTCGATGTATCTCTAAATCAAATGAAGCCATTAATCCCATAATATATTCTTAGTGAGTCTTTCTTTAAGATAGCTGAAGAAGTCTCTTTATAAACAATGTCATCCTTTTAAGTATACTTTTGGCAATAAATCTAGCTTTATACAACCCAATATTGTCATTTGAGCCACATTTGGTCTTAAAGACACATATGCATTGATGTGTGATAATTTCACCTTATTTTTAGCATACATGTTGGCAATTAAAATAAATTGCCTTGTTGAAATATAGATGCTAAGAAATAATATGAATAATCAAGAAACAAAATTTTAGGCACAAAAAATACTTTTATTTAAGGAACAACACACTTTAGTTAATAGCCAATAAACAATTCTCAAGAGGGAACTTGTTGGAATTTTCTTGTATATCTCTCAATTCTTACATATACACTAATATAATATAATAGATGCAAAATTCCTATGTATATTGCAAGCCATTTTTTTTAACTACTAAACTTGACATAAGACAGCTTCTAAACAACTCACAATTTTTTACTATTGACAGCAAATAAACTCAGCTGATTAATATCTAATAAATTGACATAATGAACTCTTAAAAAAAACAACAATAATCTTTGACTATTCAAAGCCTTAATAATTAAGCTTTCAAAAAAGTTCCACCAGCTTCTAGCAAATAATAGTAATCAAGTTCAATATCTAACATTTTCCCTTAAACTTGGCTTGATCATTTCGACCATTTTTTTAACTTCAAGAACAAATTGATTTTGAGTGGCTTTGTAAAATTTTTTGCCATTTGATCTTTTGATATATAACATTCAATCACAATTTCTTTATCACTAATCAAGTCTCGAATATAATGAGGTTTGATATCAATGTATTTGTTGTGATCGTGAAAAATTAAATTCTTGGTGAAAGAAATTTTTGATTTATTATCAGAAAATATCTTTATAGGAGCATCTTGTTGATGTTAGCTTGCTTTGCATCTTTTGCAACTAAAACAAAATAAAATGATTATTAAAGAAATTAACATATTATATAATTTTGATGATAATATTATGATAAGCATTAATATCTTGATAATAATTTGATAATAACATGATAATATTCTAATAATATCTTTAATCTTTTATTCTCAATTTTCATTCCAGCATATAACCATACCTCTTGTAGAATAAAAGTTCAGGATGATAACCAAACAAATAAAAGTTAGGAATGCAGGTTGTATTCCCATCCCATATATTTATTATTAGTTACCAAACAAGACCTTAATATTTTACAAAATTTAATTAAGCTCCTATTGTTATTTTTATTAACACTTTTAGGTATAATGAATATTATTTTATTAATATTAAAATGCAATAATCACTATTTTAATAACATTAAAGTACAATATAGTATAAAAAATAATGGTAAAGAATTAATAAATTTCTTGCAAAAGTTCAAATCCAAAAACATAAGGATTATCGAAATTCTGTACTACACAATCAAATAGATGCTGATAAAGCCGAATTGATTATGTGGATTTCATGAAACGACACTCCTTTTGAGGCTTTCCCAGAGAGTTTCTGGTTTTATCGAAACGGAGGATCTTCACAAGAGGATAGTTTGATTCTGAAACGTCCCACATAATCATGGATGACATGACAACAAAAGTAGCCCATCCACTTTGCACAAAATGTTTCATCATCAGGAAAATATACATCACGAATTTTAGACAATGCATACAATCTCAAGTCCCATAGTAAACACGTGAATAATATTTAAGAAAAGAAAAGGATATACGAACCTTTTTTCTTAAATCACCCAGCAACATGTTTCCACAAATTTTATATACTTAAAACACATAATTGGAGGTTGGAACGTGAATCGTGTTAGGCCCATATCGGAAGAAGAGCAAGCACCAAACAACTGAGGAGCATTTAAATTATGGTATCCGTGACTTGAGTAACCATCTTTGCGCTTGGGGCAATGACGCAGCTAGTGAGGTTCTAACCGAGGCGCGTCTATTGCTGGTTGAAAACTATTTCCAAACCCCCTCTTTGGCCAGGGCTTGTCCTTGGCCATCGAGAATTTCTGGAAGGGCTTTCCTCTGGGTAAAGTCCTCAAATTCGAAGTTTTAAAATTTAAGATCTCATAACCTTGAACTTTGGGGTGGTGCTTCTATCGTGAACTTTTGGGGCTAGCTTATCAAACAGTGAAATTTAGTAAATCTAATATAAGTCACACGTGTAACTCAGGCAAATAGTGTACGTGGTAAGTTTCAGATGGGTCCATTGCAATCTGGAGCATGCGTCCTACTATACAAACGCAAAGGTAATGCGAAGCGGTTATGCTGTGTTTGGGCTGAATAAACAAGGGAAAGGCAGTAAAATGGCGCCGAAGACACCCATCAAACGAGCTCTGTCTCCTGACCCAAATGGGATGTTCTCCGGAATGGTCGTGTTCTTGGTCGAAAATGGTGTCCAGCCTCGCAGATTACATGTCTCTGCTTACACCCTTTATTTGTTTCCACGTATTATTATTTTCAACGGTAGGCTTTTGATCTTTCGTTGACTTGGGGTTTCTTTGTTCTGTTGGTGGCATGAAGGTTTGGAAGCAGAAGTTAGTCCAAATGGGTGCTACTATTGAGGACCGCTTGTCCAAGAAGGTCACTCACGTTTTTGCCGTTAGCTTGCCGGTTCTTCTTCAACAATTGGGCAGAGAACGCGTCAAAGGAGTTAATTTTCTGTTTAAATTCTTGGTTTCTTTCTGGGTTATTTTATCTGATGTTAATTGCTTGTTCCAGAAAGTACTTCTTTATCAATGGCTTGAGGACAGCTTGAGGTCAGGCGAGAGAGTGTCTGAAGATCTGTACCATATAGAAGTTGACAAGGAAAAAGGAACCAGTCCTGACAAGTCTTTTGTTCGAAAATCCGTTAATGGAAGCAGCAATTCGGATGACGGTGAAGTGCCACCTCACAAAAAAATCAAGTCTTCTCCGGAGAATGTGAAAAGTTCCAAAGCAGGAAGTGGCGAGAGTGCAGAGAATAAAGTTTATGAGTCACCTGATAGTCCAAGACATTCTCCAAGCTCATCCATTTCTCTTAGCCCTACTAGGACTAGTCCGTCTTCCATTAGTCCAAATCATGATGTGAGATTTAGAATTTGCATTTACAAACGTATTTCTAATTGTTTGTGCAAAGTCTTATACGGTTTTTAATCGTGTCTATGCATGTTTGCAGCTATCCTCGTTATACAATCCACCTGACTTAAACAAGAACATAACTGACATATTTGGAAAACTCATCGGTATATATAGGGGTGGGTGAGACTTTGTTTTCCTTTCTATATACATTCTTCCTAACCTTATTTCTTGCTGCTTCTTTTGATGGTCTGATGCTAACCGTGAACTTTCATATGGACAGCGCTGGGTGATGATCGTAGGTCATTTAGCTATTACAAGGCTATTCCTGTGATTGAAAAGGTACCCTTTAAGATTGAAAGTTCAGAGCAGGTCAAAGGTCTGCCTGGGATTGGCAAGTCATTGCAGGATCATGTAAGTAGGAGGAACTTCATATGAAATTTCCACATTTTATTGTCTCTATAATGATCAAGTAATTCTTCTTTATTCCAAGTTCCTTTTTATTTGTTCACTATTGCGTTGTGGGGTAACTTTTGTTCCCTGGTTATTCTCCCATTCTTAATTTCGGATGCTTGCTCTGGTTCGTTCCATTCAAAATATTGCACATTGCAAGTTCTCCATATCAAAGTGTTGGCTTGCTGAGTTGATGTTTGATGTCTTATCCAAGGAATCAAAATTTACTTTTTGAAGCTTCTATTGCTAGTTTCCTTAGTGCCATCAATTACATATTAGAGTTTTCTTGCAGATTCAGGAGATAGTGACTACGGGAAAACTATCGAAGTTAGAGCACTTCGAAACCGATGAAAAGGTACTTTAAACGTTTACCCTGTGATTGCTTTTTGATGTCAAATATTTTATGAATTCTCTTTGCCTTCCCTTTATATATGTTCCAAGTACCTTCCGAACTGCTCAGTTAACTAAATGTTAAGATTCATACCTTGCATGTAAATTTCACTTGTAACATTTTTTTTGGAGACATCCACTCAATCTACACCAGAAGAAGGTTCTTACGATTGACTTGCATTTGATTTGCCTAGGCCCTACTTCCTGTAGGTTGTTATTGACGTTTTCTGCTTCTAGCCGATGCACAGTTACATCTATTTTATTGGTTACTAAAACTGTTTACAGGATTTAGATCTAAATTTAGTATTAGTTGGACAGATAAACAATAGAATGGTTAGTTTATCAAATTTTTGGATCTATTTACTGGTACACAGGTATGTACGCTAAATCTATTCGGAGAAGTTTGGGGCATTGGTCCTGCTACTGCCCTAAAACTGTATGAGAAAGGTTATCGTACACTGGATGATCTGAAGAACGAGGATTCTTTAACCCATGCACAGAAGGTAGGACTGAAATATTTCAATGATATAAAGACAAGGATTCCACGTAATGAGGTAAAACTGTTGTTTTAGTTTGTAGACTTTGGGATTTATATGTGATGTTTTGTGTATTGCTTGACCCATAAATGTATAAAACAACAAAAGTGGTTCCTATTTGGCAGGTTCAAGAAATGGAACAACTTTTACAGAAAGTTGGAGAAGAGATTTTGCCTGGGGTGAGAATTTTGCTTCTTCGTTGGAATTGTGTACATATGAATCTTAAAGGTCCTTGAGGTAACCTTAATGTTAATTGTAAGTTGTGTTTCAGGTTCATGGCTGGCCACCTCCTTGGTGCACGTCTCCAATTCCTTTTCACTGTTAAATATAAAAAGAACAACTAAATTAGATGCACCTTTTAATGTCTCAGCTAGGGGTTTCAACACATCATTACCAAATTGGTGGCCACTGATAGGAGTTCCGTGCAATCTGGTGGCTACTGATAGGAGTTCCGTGCAATCATGTCACTTGCAATGTTTGTGTAGTATGTGGGTGCAAATATGTTAGGAAAATTCAATCAATTTCTTGAGTGCATCCACAGCTTATTTATCAAGAACATGAAGGAAACAAAAGTCCTCTAAGACACATGAATTTTTGTTGAGATTTTGCTTTACATATCAGTTCTTTTTCTCAGACAGATTAAGCATTTTGATGTTGAAAGTCATAGTTCAAGCATAGGCATTCATTTAGGTGCGCTTGATTTAATATGATTGCTCTAATATCCATGTTTAAGGTGGTTATTGTATGCGGAGGATCTTATAGACGAGGAAAAGCTTCTTGTGGGGATATGGATATTGTAATTACTCACCCTGATGGGAAAAGGTACATATCCTCTTCTCTTCTTTCTTTCTATTCAAAATTTTATCATTTTCATTCGTGCTTGTTCATGTTGGGAGTTGCTCAGGCATCTTCAATTTTTAACAGCATGAAAGTAACTTCTTGATTGACTATATTCAGGTTAAGCCTATCTTTGGTATTACCCTTAGATATGTTATTCTCTACTTGCAGTCATAAAGGATTTTTACTAAAATATGTAAATCGCTTAAAGGATATGAAGTTCTTAAGAGAGGACTTGATTTTCAGCACCCACAGTGAGGAGGTACGTTTTTCTCAGAATCCAGTTTTCATTCTCTTCTGTGGTTTTTGCATTTCAGTTGTGCGTCTGTTTTTGCAATAATGTGTGCCAAATTCATGGAATTTTGTTAGTCATTCTTGATACTTTGTTTGATATACCCTTTTTACAAATATTTGGAGATTCTCAGTTGCTTATTTATTTTGCTACTTATATGTTCTGTATCATGGGCCTCCTAGATTGTACTTTAATTTCTCTTTTGTTTCCCTTTTCCCTATTCAAAATGCGTACAGGGTACTGATTCAGGTGTTGACACGTATTTTGGTCTGTGCACATATCCAGGAAGAGAATTGCGACACCGCATAGATTTCAAGGTAATTCATTGTTGACAATGACGAAATTTCTCTCTGTTAAATTATGAGTTACAGGTATATAGACGTATCTTTCTGGTTGATTCATTATAGGTATATCCAAGAGACATATATGCATTTGGTCTAATAGCTTGGACAGGGAATGATGTATTAAACAGGAGGTATGCTCACATTTATCAGTTGTAATCGTTTTTAATTTGTAAACTTGAGAGGAATCCAGTTTCTAGACACTAAAGCAAATTGTGATTGTAATAACTACATTACTCCATGCTATGTTTTGGTTTATTTTCTCCATATTTTCCAAAACTCAATGACTCTAACGTGGAATTGAGTACTGTGAAATGGCAAGTCAATGGTTTCTGAAGTTACATATGAGGAGAAGCAAAACTCTGTGAAGTTCCATTCTGTTATGTCTTCCCTTGCAAAACTGCTCCTCTGATGATCTTGGTTGAAACTTAGAAATTCCTTTTGCAGATTGAGGTTGCTGGCACAATCCAAAGGATTCCGGCTTGATGATACCGGGCTCTTTCCTAAGACACAATCTTCAGGTGGCAAACGGGTAACCAACCGATCTCCTTGATCTTTGTTGAACTTAAGAATTAATCTCAAAGTTTATTAGCCAGTAAACTTGTTTATTTCATTAATTGTTTTGCAGGGTTCTGAAGGTAGCGCAAGTCTGAAGTTTGACGCTGAGAAGGAGGTGTTTGATTTCCTAGATTTTCCTTGGCTGGAACCTCATGAAAGGAATCTCTGAAACCCGTTTAGCTTCCAATAGTGATAGCATGTGTACATAGGAGGATAAATATGAGAATCCAACAAAGTGCAACTTACACTACGATCAACATTAACCGACCTAGGTGTACATGGCTTGCTTTGACTCTCAACTTGTAATTAATGTCGACCTTACAGATTATGTTAACAGACCTATTTTGTGATTATGTAATATCTTCTTGTCAATAAAAACCTTACGAGCCAATGAAGTTTCCAACTGAAGGAAAGGAGTGGATATCTATGGTACAAATTCTGTGGTAATTTTGTTGATGAAATTCTGGTCTTATAACCTAATAGGTCCTCCTTAACGCGCAAGAATATACGAGGACCAGATGAAACAATGTCGTATTCTTCAAAGGTCTTTTGCTCGAAACGGAGTAATGGAGGGAGCCCGGTCACAAACTCTCTCTCTCTCTCTCTCTCTTTTTTTTTGAAAATTTCAAGATATATGTAATTATAAAGAAAAGGGTAAAACAATGTACAAGAACTATAATCTACTATCCACGGACAAAAGGAGAAAAGCCTTTCAAGCCACCAACACTAGGAACCTAAAAATCTCGTAACAAAAGAGCAGATCACAAAATGTCCAAAAATTAGCTACAACTAAATGCTCCATCGTTATTGCATAGCTAAACTTAGCTGCTCTTGCATACCATGCCCGATGATGATCTCTCTGATTAGGTTAATAATACAGTCTGCCAACGGCAGGCGGATGATTTTAGTTTTTGCTTAGGTTGGTAGATAATGTTAGTGCTAATGCTTGTTTTAAGTAGCTAATACCATGTCAACAGTGAGAATACTTTTAAGTTTCTGAGGCATATGGATCACCCATCGCTTGTTCCGTATCAAAGCCCGGGCTGGGGAGCAAATGAAATGGTATGTTCTGCGCATGGCAACTGAGAAAGGTCGGAGTCTCAGAGATGCTTGGCATAGTATAGAATATCCGCAACCGACGCAATCCCACATCGCTTGTTCACTTCGTGTGAGAAGTTTACACATGCTAGATAATATGATCTTCTGTGCACTCTAATCTCACGCAGCCACGCGTTGAGCACAGAGCGAACTATTCTTTCGCCTTTTACTAAAGAATACCGTGTGCGCGACGCATAAAGTGGCATACGCCTATTTTTGGAGGGTCCTCTCATGTGGAGGATCCAATAAAACACAGTTGAACGTTAAACTAATGTGTGTGTGTAATGAAGCAAGCAGGGTCACCGGTTTGATCAATTCGATTGCTTAAGATGCTTGACGTTTTGTCGGCATTGTTAAAAGTCGAGTGTACATTTTCTTGCAAGCGTATCTTTATGTTTTGTCGTAACTTTAAATAATTTTGAAAAACTCAATTACATTTCTTTTGATCCACAGTAAGGGTGTTTATTGGTGGGAGGCCTAGGCAGCATATGAATACGCAGAAATAGATTGCGCATTTGCACAGTGAATATATTAAAATTTTAAGGGAAAAATAGAATTGTGAGATTGAAAGTTAAAATTGTCCAAAAAGAAAAAGGAAATAAACAATTATTTGAATAAATTAATAAAATAACTGTTTAAATAAGAAAATTGTAAATTTTAAATTTCTTGAAATGTATAATAAAAAGTGAATAAAAATAAATGAATGAATGAATTAAAAAATAAATGGATGAAATATAGGAGTGAATATTGTCAAATTTATATAAGAGAAAAGATAAAATAATTCAGCAAATTTTATAGGAAATGTTCTAAATAAAAGTATTATAATATTTTAGTACATAATTTAAAAATAAAGTTATAATTTAAAAATGTATAAGAATAATATGGTATTTTATGATTAGCTAAATATGTATAAATAAATATTGTTAATTTTAAAATTTGTGAGAAAAATTTGTTAATGTACATAAATTATTTGGAAGAAAATAAGCAAAAATTAGAATATTTGAAATGAATTAATAAAATAAAATTTGTAAATGTATATGAGTTATAGGTGTTATAATATTTTAGTATATAATTTAAAAATGAAGATATAATTTTAAAAATGTATATAAATATAAGGATTAATATGTTATTTTATGATTGTCTAAATGTATACAAATAAACATTGTTAACTTTGAATATTTGAAATGAACTAATTAATTTAGTTAGTAAAAGTTAAGAATGAAGAAAATAAAATTTGTAAGCGTATGTGCGATGTAGATAAGAAAAATAAATTATAATATTTAAATTAAATGTTTTAAAATTTAAAAGAATTAGTGCTAATCCTTTGTTTAAGTAATTTCTGCGAGTGGCAACTGAGATAGGTCGGAGTCTCAGAGATGCTTAGCATAGAAAATGCGCAACCTACAAATCCCACATCGCTTGTTCAGTTCGTATGAGAACTTTACAGATGCTATATAATATGATTTTCTATCACCTTCATAGTTACGCAGCCACGCGTTGAGCACAGAGCGAACTATTCTTTCGCCTTTTACTAAAGAATACCGTGTGCGCGACGCAGGAAGTGGCATACGCCAATTTTTGGAGGATCTTCTCATGTGGAGGATCCCATAAAACAAAGTTAAATGTTAAATTGATGAGTAGCGAACTATTCTTTGGCCTTTTACTAAAGAATATCGTGTGCGGGATGCAGAAAGTGGCATACGCCAATTTCTGGAGGATCCTCTCATTTGGAGGATCCCATAAAACAAAGTTCAATGTTGAATTGATGCGTATGGGTACTGTAGTACGGGGCTCCAGCATGTTTTATCAAAGTCATTTATTCAAGATGTTTGAAGTTATGTCAGTATAATGAAGAGCCGAGTGTTTGTGTCCTGAGTGTACCCTAATGTGTTGTTTAAATTTAAACAATTTTGTTTTAAACTCAACTTCATTTCTTTAGATTCACAGTTAGGGTGTTTCTATGATTGGTGGGAGGCTTAAGCCGCATATGAATACGTAAGCCTAAAGCCCTGAGGAACCAACAGAAAAGGATAAGGAGTACTCTCTGAAATGGCTTCATTTTCATGGAGTAAGGGTCTTGTTTCTGCAAAAATTTATCCATATGTTTCCTTCTGTTCAACTGCTTGTCTCCATATTTCTTCCCTTTCCTTCACTTCTGTTGTGGATTGGAGATTCTCAAGAACTCACCTGCCCACTACCTGTTATCCTTCGTTAACGACCAAGAAAGCTCGAAGGAGACTTTTTTGCATTGCAGCTGAGTACAAATTTCCTGACCCAATTCCTGAATTCGCTGAAGCCGTACGTCGTATCCTTGTTTTAGTGTTTGTCTCTTCTGATACTATCTGAGTTTTACTTTTGGACTTTCAATGCTGGATATTTGAGTGAGCTATGGTTTTCTGAATCAGGAAACCGAAAAATTCAGGACCCATCTTCTTAAGAAGCTCACAAAGAAGGATCTTTATGGAAATTCACTTGAAGAAGTAGTGGGAATCTGTACCGAGGTATTTGCGTTTTGGGTTGTTGGTTACTTCTTGTGCTACATCAATTTCAGTACCATTTGTCCATTTAGGTTCAGCTTCTTGATTTGAATTTGCTTAAAGAAATATGTAAGAAATAGCAGAAACAGGCGCACTTAGAGATATGAGCACTAAGCTTGTTATCCAACAGGTCTGCCTATAAAGGGCAATTTCTCCATATTATTTGCTGTACAGTTTCTGCTTATACTGGGGCTAAATGGATGAAATGAGACTAGTATAACTATCTTATACTAAGTGAGTTCATTGTTTTCATTCAGGTGCTGTCATCTCTTTGGCACCTCATAGGTTTATACATCATTAACCATGTGCACAGACTTCATTCAGACCATTAAGATCCCTTGCCTCTAATGTAGGCACCGCTGGCATTGTTGCAAGTTGCCACAAGTTTTCATATTATTTCGGAATTCCATTTCCATTTAAATTCACGAATGGTTTGAACTTGTTTATTTTGTTATTTGTCAAGTGCCTGAACTGATAATGGTGACCAAATGGGTCTTTGAAGTGATGATGTTAATCCACTGTTTATTCTGTAATTTACATTATTTTAATTGCATTCCTGTAGCTATTGTTGATGGACAGAGTTTACTAGTTTATGTATTTTGATTTCTGAAATTAAAGTAAACAAGTTGAAGGAAATTCATGAGTTGCGTCTAGTGTCAGGAAAAGAATAGAGGTATTGGAGTTTTTCACTGGGATTGCTCTGTTGCTCGAAACAATGAGAGAAAAAATACAGGCAGGACTGTTATCAGGACCAAAGAGTGAACTCAAGCCATGGGGGTGTCTTATGTAACTATTTTGTGGGCCTATTGAGAGTTCTTTGTAAGGCTTTGTTCCCATGATCCCATCTCTATGAACAAAGCCCCTATGTCATAAGCATCGATTGCAAATGCCTCGTTAGATAGCTTAAACTGATTTCTAAACATCTTCTGTTTCTGGAAGTGTGCTTATCATGACCTTTTGTTTTCTGATGATTTGCTACAGATATTCAGTTCGTTCTTACACTCTGAGTATGGTGGACCTGGAACACTTTTGGTCATACCCTTCATGGACATGGCAGATACTCTAAACGAACGAGGGTTACCTGGAGGGCCACAGGCTGCCCGTGCAGCAGTCAAATGGGCACAGGATCACGTGGATAAGGACTGGAAAGAATGGACTAGTGGAGATAGCGATTAACATAAGCATTGCACAAACTGTTTGGTGATAATAATGTCATTAAAATGGCTTTCATGTATTCAGAGTTGAGATCATTTCTCGTGATGAAAGTGTGTTCAGCATGTGTTGCATCTTTTGATGAAAGAGTGTTCAGCATGTGTTGCATAGTGATTACTGGGAGGTAAAAAGTAGCTGTATTTTATCCTTGCAATTTTTGGCATTGTGTGAATACAAAAGGTTGTGTAGGTTATCCTTTACGAACTTTTACTTCCTAGTCATTGTTAGCATCAATTTGGCATATGATACATTACTTATTGAAATAGCTGTCAGATATCTTGTGTGCGTGTGTGGTGGCATTCTAAGGGAACCTTCCTAGGCTTGAAACCCCAGTGCAGAACCTTGAAATATACCGTTAAGGGAGTGAAGCAACATTATCTTAAAGAAAACAGAAAGGCAAAAGGAAAAACTGAAGAGAGCCCATATGGATGTAGAAACTATAGAAAATAGAGAGGATTGAGTGGAATATGAAGAGTAGAGAACGCAAAAGCAGGTAAAGTTTCCAGGCATGAGCTTGGGAACTTCGGATTTGTCATCTTGGTTCTTCCAACTGCAGAGTTCCATACGCACAAAACTGACCCAAATGAAAGAAATAAACAAAAAGACTCTTGTGATCATATAAGAGGATGTAAATGTGAAATTCAACATCAGTGAGTCACATAGGTCATCGATAGAACTCTTGGCAGACACGAGTTTTTATATTACTGAATTTGATGCACGATTTCATAGTAGCACCGTAGAAATACATGATTTCATACTAGCAATCAAAGGTAGACATGTCAAAGTTTCAATAGTATGGATAATGAGTTAGATAAGGACTTTATTGGCAAGATTTTTACACGGGAAGAAAAAGAATATCCCAATACACTTCAATCCAGTCAAAGATGGAATATATCCGGAGATCCTCAAAGTCGGGCTTATGTACATAAATCATTTGGAAAAATACATTTGTTAAAATTAATTGTCTCTTTAACTCTTTTCTTTTTTTTTTTTTAGAATAAAACTTTCATTTAACTAACATAACGTACAAATAACCAAAGCACGGGCGTGTTAACCCATACCAAAACAAGTCTACTCAATTACCTAAACTAAAGTCTCGTGCTAGGATTGAAATCATCATAATCAAGTACATTACTAAGAAAAGGAGTAGAACTCCAGAACATTAGATTATGATAAAACATGGCCACCTTTGCGAGAGAATGAGCAATCGTATTACCTAATCTTGAAATCCGGTGAAAGGATAAGCTAGTGATTTGGTTTGTAAAGAACAAACAGTCTGACAAAACAGTACCAATCTCTGAGAGTATAACAGATTTAGCCTGGAGTGCATGAAAAACAGATTGACAATCTGTTTCAAGATCAACTTGACAGTGTGGAGTAGAGATAAGCCAAGAGAGGGCTTCCCGAATAGAAATAGCTTCAGCAAGTTCTGCGGATGGAGTTCCAGCAAATGTGTACGTTCGTGCATGAAGGAATACACCATTTGAATCTCTAAGAACTGTAGCTACACCAAACAATTTATGTCCAAGAAAGAGAGCGGCATCAGTGTTACATTTAATTCGCCCAACAATAGGACTTCGCCACCTTGATAATATAGAGCTTTGACCATACTCAACTGGAGCAGTATGAGATACAAAAGATCTTACCTGCTGCCGGTCTGTAGCTTTAGACAAAGACATATGAATGATCGTGCTAGTAGGAGCTTGATTCTCATTCCAAATCAGGTCATTTTGAAATATCCCATGAAATCGCTGCAATCTTTTCAGCAATCCCACCTGTGTTATGATGGAGATATGGCAATAGAAAATTAGAAAAACATGTGTTAGGGACCAACCCAACAGAATTCCAACATTGTCTAGCCCGTACACACTCAACTAGCACATGATTGACATCTTCCCGTAAACCACAAAAAGGGCAACCCACAGGAATAGGAATTCCCTTATTATAAAGCGCCAACCTGGTTGGCAAGATGCCTATGAGAGAATGCCGCAAAAAATTTTTCATTTTTGGAGGAATTTTCAAATTCCAAACAGCTTTCCAATTACTCGAACGTAAAAAGATTCCAAATAAGATAGCATGTCAATTGCTAGTCTATACCCAAATTTGACACTATAGAATCTAGACTTATTAAAATACCAAGTCCATTTATCTTCCAAGCCACATCAACTAACAGGAATGCTAATAAGATTTTGATAGTCAGCAGGAGAGAAAATAAAATTGACCTTTTGGGTATCCCATTCAGCTGCATTTGGTAGAAACAGGTCAACTACTCGAAGATTTTCTAGTCCATCTACCACCGGGGCCCGAACAAAGAAGTTGGAATCATCATTACTCCATGGATCCAGCCAAACTCGAATATTAGAACCGTCTCCCACCCGCCATCTCATCCCAAACCTAAGCAAATCTTTGGCTTGCAATCCAAATATAACTAGGGTTGCTGCCAACTGTGGCACCGGTCTTTTCACCGTAGCATCAACTTATTCCATGCTTCTGGATTAAGATGTCTCGAATCATGGGGTCTAGAAGGCAATTTGGTAGTGACAGGGCCCACAACGAATGTGCTGCTTCTTATGACTATTGGCACAAGATCGAATACTCACTAACTAACAACGCGTCCAAAAGCACCTCACTACAGACGGAGCTTGTCATCAGTGTAACCTCGAAGAATGCTCACCACACGCAGTGAGAGATTGCATCAACGCTCTCCAAGTGTGGCACACATTATCTACACACATTAGTTCTCTAGACTTTTTCCCTATGACAAATCGAGAATGGATCCTTAAAAATCTTCAACAGCACTAGCAAGTACTGAAACATGATTGGGCGATTATCTTTGGCATTACTTGTTAGTTTCTCTGAACATGGAGAAATACGTTACTCTTTAATGTTCATTTCATTCGGCCATCCTCACTAATTTATCTTATTTTGTCTTATGCAAATCAGATCTATAAGTCTACCATGTGACAAAGACAAGTTGATACCGGTTATCGTCTTTACCAAGAGTAACTCATCGGATGGAGCAAACTGCCAACTGGGTGGGTAAAATTAAACATTAATGGAGCATACAATCGTTCCCAATCCTCGACCACAACAGGTGGCCTTATACAGAATAGTGTAGGTAATTGACTTGGAGGTTTCACACAT
The DNA here is from genome assembly GCA_029891385.1 of Erythroxylum novogranatense. Lineage (NCBI taxonomy): Eukaryota > Viridiplantae > Streptophyta > Magnoliopsida > Malpighiales > Erythroxylaceae > Erythroxylum > Erythroxylum novogranatense. The sequence goes on from CM057224.1 coordinate 7,116,268, forward strand.
AATCTTAGCTAGTGCGCATCAATGTCTGCAGAACTCTGGGGAGTATTTACAAGGCTCTCGCTCGCGTGAAATTTGGGTTTTTACCGGATAGAACTGAAAGTGGATTCTCTCGTGGTGCACAATATCATCTCTTCCTCAGACAATCACTTAATGATTCTCAACTCCATAATAATGAGTATTCACGAACTGTTTACTCGAAACTGAACTGTTATTCATCGATATATATATCCAGAAAGTAACAGATATGCTGACAGGCTTGTTACCCATGCAAAACATTTTGATGTGGGTGTCACTTCTTTTGATACTACATCTATTAGGTGTCAATATATTCTATTAGAAAATATATCGAGAATTTATTTCCCGTACTCGTTTTAAAATCTGTTTTGTTAGCTTCTCTTTAATTAAAAAAAAAACAAATCTCCCACACAGAGATCCATTATAAGAAAGCCTTTGAACGTCTCTCTCCTTGTGAAAACTTTGTGGTAGGCAGAGTAGGTTTTTTTTTTTTGTTTCTCTCCACTAAAAGCCGTTAACGTCAATTTTTTACGGAGCAAGTACCTGTGGTAGTCCATAATTATGTAAAAGCTATCTGTTCTTGAACGACGTAAGTTGTCTTCCTTGTGCTAACAAACGGAAGTGGTGGTTAACTTGTTCTCAGCATCTCTTATAGTATGACTTGTTTTTTGTGGATTATTAGAACATTGGACTTTTACGTACTGTCGTAACTTGTTCGGAGCATTTAAACGAGGCATGGAACACTTATAGTCAAACTTCAGAGTAAACTACTATGCTTCTTATCATGAACAAACTCCAGCAAACATGAATCAGTTGAATGAACTTTCTATCGCAGTAATGAATGAATGAAAGTTCGTATATTCTGCTTCCGTTCATTGACAGGTATCTTTACACAAGAAAATAGCAAGTTGGAAGATCACAAAGCCAGTTTCTAATCTGGAAAATATCATTTTGATTCTATAATCTCATCTCTATCAATGAAACGCTCAAGCAGCTCTTTATGATTCAAAACTAAGCAGTGATTGGCCTTTCCAAACCATTTGTACCGTCGTTGTGCAACATAGTCGTATACAGCATCCCTGACAGGAGTTGGAACTATAAAGAGTGTACTCAAGACCGAGTATGGTAAAGGCAAGTATGAAACTACTCTCAGTGCAGCTGCAGCGCAACATTCAAAAGTTAAAAGCTCCACTAAAAGGATTGACAGTTGACTGAAAAGTTAAAGAGATATGAAAATGGTTTAAAAAATGATGAGCAAGTTAAAATTGTATCAATGAAAGTCAGATAGTAGATTGATATTCATAATGGAATTTCAACATTTACTACAGGACCAATCTCTGATGAAAGATTCATTTTCTACTTTCAAAGATTGCATTAAACAATGCAATTGAATTATGGAGAATAGAACTAAAATGCCATATATTAAACCACCAACTAAATCAAACTTAACTATAGCTACTAAAGGGAAGGGGTTCTCTCCTTGCAGATCAGACATCCATATAATATGCAAAAATAAACTCCATAATTTGATATCTTCCTCTTTGAATGAGATCTTGTGAGCAGAAAAAATTCAGTGAGCATCAATTGTTAATCAAGTGAAAAAAAAGAAGACAGACAATATGACATAAGAGCGGTTGGAAACTCTTGTTTCTTCACATTCCAAAAGTTGTATTCAGTGAGCACCAAAGACAGACTAGTCACACACTTGTACATTTTGGACAGAGGAAGAGGGTCATGACAAACTGATGAAGAAAAGGCACAATTACAGAGATTGAATGGTCGTTAAGTGAGAAAGAAACACCCTTATTCATTCATTCATATTAGTGGGAGCATGAAAAACAAATTCAAAAGAAAATTAAGGTGCATTTAGAATGAACCAACCAGTGGATCCTTGGTGGTATAAACCTAGGCCTTCAACGAACAGAAAACGACGCATAACATCCTCCTTCTCAAGACCACACAACTTCAAGTATGGTTCAGCAGCCTTGGATTGGAGGCAACAGAACTTGATCTTCCTGTGTTTGTCAGCTTCAATCACCCACTTGACCCCTGTAAAATGGATCAGAGTTTGAGTAACAAATCAGGGGGCCAACATGGGTCCAGCTAAATTAGTAAAACAACTGAAATCAATGAAAAAACTAGAAGTTATAAAAAAAGCCAGTTGCCTTTGCAAGCACATAACACTGATGTCTCCCACTGAAAGTAATCAAGCTAACATTCCAACTACAAACAAAAGATTAAAAAACTTGTAGGATTGCGTGCTAATACAGGGACAAAAACCATAAATCAGGAATTCCATTCTGATCTTCAACATGTTAGCAGAATATTGAGATGAACCAATTTGCATCGTTACAATTCAACAGATTTCCAGCTAAGCAAGAAAGCAACAATAAACCAATGGACTTGGGAGTTCTTGGCAATGAGGTCAATTACCATACAACCACTTCCTAAGGAGAAGCATAAACATAAACATGAATGAAATCAAACCTATGCCAAATGCATTATTCAAGAAACCCAGATAAACATTTAGATCAATAGTGACCAAAATTAGCAAAGCCCTAAATATGCTAGGCTAAGCAAGAACCTACATCCGTGACAGAGATGGCAAACACCGTCATAGACCACGACACGTGGCTGGAGGAGGGTGAACGTAGGAGCAGCAGGGCTAACAGAAGCTTGTGGATACACCGGATCCTCCTTTCCCCAGCCGACGTCGTTGGCATCAGGTTCAGTTTCTTCGATGACGTCAGTGGCATCAGGTTCAGTTTCTTCAACCACATCCGTTGCTGACTGAACTATAGATGATGATCCTTGGGAAAAGAACCGGTACTTCAATAATGAGTAGCAAAGTGGGTTTGTCTGAGCAAACGGTGGTGTGGTCAAGTTTCCTAGCGCTCTCGTCATCAACCTTATCATTGCCATTTCTGGTTTCTTCGAACAATAACATTAAGATGATCGCAGGTTAAGAAAGTTCTTTGATCTTTATGTGTAAGTGAAAATGGAGGCAAAATCTTGCTCCCACTGTTACGAATAATATCACTGAACGTAACAGAAGAAGGAGAGGAAGAGAACGACGTCGGGGAGGAAAACGAAAGAGCGAGAAGATGAAGAAAACGACGTCGAAACTTAACCATCAGTAGAATAAAAATACGAGCCCTCTGTAATGATCTTAAGTCTTAACAGTGATCACAAGGCGTGTTGCCATTGTAAGGTTCACAGTACTATTTTACAGCCTAATTAATGTTTAATCGGAGGTTTTCATTATATTTAATCGATATCAAACTAAATTATAATATGTTAAAAATTAAATAAATTTAAAAATTTAAAAATTATTTTATTTATAGAAAAACTTGACGTTTAATTAAAAAATTATTAAATAAAAATTAAATGATTTATTTTTATTTATAATAATTAATTAATTTACTAAATTAACCAATTAATTAATAAATTGGGATATAATTAGTAATAAGAATTATTAAAATAAATCTAATCAAAAAATAAAAATTGAATTATAGAGTCAATCGATTCAAGTTTTTTATGATTAAATCAATCAAACCGGTTAAATTTTTTAATAATTGGTTGTAATGACTAAAGTATGTATGAAAAATTTGAAGCAAAATTTTATATTTCCCTTCCATATCTCTTCTTCTCCACTGCTCCTTTCCTATGTTCTAAAAAAGGTTACTATAATAGTTGGTATCAAAGTGGATGATCTTTAGTTGTGACACAATGATAGAAAAAACAAGGAGAGCATAAGTGAGGCGCCTAGAAGGAGTGAAGAATCTTTTGGAGGCATAGATAAGAAACAAAAAAGAAATCAACGACTTCAAATATATGTTTTAGCAATTTATTTTGAAGATGGAAAAGAAGAACCCTGAAGTGACGTCACGAAACTCTAGTGGTACAAGAAAATACACCCTTCCAACCATATTTAACAAGTTAGACTTCCCTACTTTCAATGGAGTAGAGGTGACAAGTGGGATTTACAGGTGCAAACAGTTCTTCACAATCGACCACATACTAGAGGAATTAAAGGTCTGTACATGGAAGGTGTAGCATAGGAATGGCTTTAGCTAATGATCAGGAATAGAAGCAAAGGGGAGTCGATAGGCTAGGAGGAGTTTATAGCCGCATTAAGACATAGGTTTGACGAATAAATATTCAAAGACCTAATCGATAACTTGAAGATTCTCAAGTAAGAAGGATCAGTGTTAGAATACTGTGCGCAGTTCGAAAAACATTCGAATAAACTCACACTTCTAAAGAATTATTTGATAGGTTTTTTGCTTGAAAGGCCTTAAGCTGGAGTTGGAGCTCAAGGTTAAGATGATGGATTCACAATCACTCCAGCAAGTGTATGCACTTACTAAGAAACAGGAACTTATAGTGGTCACCAGCATACCCCTGTACTTTGAGAAAGTAGCAAAAGTGCCAGCGCAAAAAGGAGTGAACTTAGAATACAAAGGTGTTAATCCAACTACCTCTTTGACCAAAAACAACTCTAAATCAGGTTTGTTTCTTACATTGAGACACCAAGGGAATGTAAATAAACCTAGTTACAACAGAACCTTGAGAGGCACAAAATCTATAAATAGTAGAGAATTTGACAAGAAAAGAGTAAAAGGATTGTTTTGGTGCGATGAAAAATACACAACGGGACACAAATGCAAGAAAAGGCAATTTCAGTTATATATGGTAGAGGAGGAGGACCTAATAGAAAACAAAGAAATTTATAAAGAGCAAGAGGTGGACAAAAATGGCTAAAGGTACGAAGGGTATGGAAGTGTGATGGTTAGAGGAAGGAATGAAAACATTTTTGGAAGCACACGACATGAAATCTATGTTTCGACAGCTCATGCAAAAAATGGGTAAGGAAAATGTCGAAGCACCACCAAGACATCCTGAAGACTTAGACAACTACACCATTTCTACTTAATTCAGGAAGTTGGATTTCTCAACCTTCGACAGAATTGAAGTGAAAAGTTAGATATATCATTGTGAGCAATTTTTTGTTATTGATCGCATTTCAAATGACTTAAAGGTTATGGTGTCGTTATTATACATGGAAAGAATAGCTTCTGAGTGATTCCAATTGATGGCAAGAAATAAAACTGATGGAGGGATGGTAAAGTGAGAGGAGTTCATAACTATCTTAAGACAAAGATTTGAGGAAGAAATTTTGGAGGATCCCATTGGTGATTTGAAAGAGCTCAAATAGGAGGGTTCGACAATGGAGTATTGCACACGATTTGAAAAATATTCAAACAAATTGACATTTCCTGAAAACTATCTCGTCGTGTTCTTTTTGAATGGACATAAATCGAAGTTAAAATTGACAGTTAAAATGATGAACCCTCAAACTCTTCAACATGCGTATGCTTTAGTCTAGAAGCAGGAAGCCATTATCGCTGCTAGCTTATCGGTATACTTTGGTAAAGGGGTCAAAGCCTTGGGGCAGGCGTCAGGAGGAGTTAGCCCATCACACAAGAGGGTAAGTTTGAATAATTTTCCTAATAAAAACAACGCAGAAGTTGGTTTACTTCCCACTCCAGCATACCAAGGAAATTCAAATAAATCTAGCTACAACCGAAAAATATGAGGCATAAAAACATGGAACAATGAAGAGTTTGACAATAAAAAGGCCAAGGGAGTTTGTTTTTGGTGTTATGAGAAATACAACCCCAGACATATATGCAGGAAAAAACAATTCCAACCTTATACGATTGAGGATGAGGAAGCAACAGAGATTGAAAAAAAAACATGATGAAGAAGAGGAGCAAACTTGGACACCCAAAATATCACTGGAAGCTATATAGGGGTTGCGTGATTAAGGGAAATTTAAACAAATGAGGTTGGTTGGGAGTCATCAACAGAAATCTCTATACATCCTCATTGACAGTAGCGGCACGAGTAACTTCCTCAATGAAAAATGGATTAAAAAAGGAGGAGTGGAGGTGATAAACATACTGATATGTATTTAATTGTTGATATATTTAATCATCTATACTTATCAATTAATAACACAAAAAATGCTTAAGATACTCACTTTAATTTGTATATGATTTTAGGTATAAGTTGGAAGCAAAGAAATTAAAATAAATCGAAAGCACTGTACTTGGGTTATTTTTTGAAGATTAATTGTTACTTGTCTTTATGGCGCAAGACAAAGAAAATCAGAGCAAGAAGTGAACAAATTTATCCCAAAAGAAGTGGAACCATAGCAGCTGGAATGAAGCAAAACGACATCGTCATTGACCAAGCAAGGAGTAGCGAAAAAAAGCAAAAATGCACAGCAGTTGATGCATTTAACACTTGCATTAAACACATGCGTACGCTACGTTTTGTGAAAAATGCACAGTATACGTTAACGCAACAATGTTACGATTAAGCAATGTGTATGCGTTTTTATGAAAAACGCACAGTATAGGAACGAGAGCAAGGTTTAAGTGATGTGTGACCTTTATTTGTCACATCACAAGCAACAAGAGAGCTACAGGGGACGGCGTAGAGGAGAGCGTGTGGCTTCGTTGTTGGTGAAGGCTGCGTCTACGGCTTGGCTGGAGAGTAGACTTGGCTGGAGAGTAGGCTTGTGGCTTGGTTGGAGCACGCAGACGAGTAGCAATCATGCGAGGAGTTGAGTGAATAAATACCCTCCCATCTTATTTGTCCCATCAAGCTATAGCGCACAAGGGAATAGTGAGCAAAATAGTGAAGACTTAGTGCAGTCGGAGAAGTTGGAGAGTTTAGTGCGGTCGGAGAAGTTGGAGAGCTGCATAAATGGGCTGAACCAAGGGGGTTTCTCAGCTGAGGATTGGAATAGGGGCTGGAGTATTTTTTCGGGAAAGACCCATTAAGGACTAGGCATCCCGATGCTGGTTCGAACATGACACCGACACCTACGACCCGGATTAAGTATTTTTTTTTATTTTGTTGTTTCTTTCTCTCATTAAGAATTGATTGTGTTATCCTATATTAATTGATTTGGGTATTGTGTATGGATAATCAGATTTTCGTTATTATTCAGCTATTTGTGTATATACCCATTGGGTATTGTGAGTTGATAATTTTAATGCGTTCATTGAATTGTTAAATGCAAAACCATTGCTAGAATTTCGATATAATTCGTAATTGTTATGTTAAAATTCATGTGTAGTGACTAATGAAACGTAATCATTAGGGATAACTTGACCTAGGTTAAATAACGCATCGTATGTGATTGTTGCCTTAATTAATCGGTTTTCCTAATTTGCAATGCTACTGCCTAATTAAATCTAGAGATCGTATCTTAAATTGTTCGATGGTTAGGTTTAATTAACGATTGTATCTTGATTAAATAAAACTTAAGGAAAAACTTAAGTTAATTGTTAACCTACGATTAATAGTTGCTAGGAGAGGTTAAAGAACAAGAAATTAATGAAATATGCTTAATTAGGGTGTAGGTTGAGATTGAACTAAAGAACCGGGCCCCTACTGAATTCCCCACTTTTATCTTTTTTTTTGCATGTATTCTTTAAATTGTTTTTATTAGTTAGTTTCATTTTATTTTTCTTATTCCAAAAGTCAAACCCCCCATTAAACCTAAACACCGGTTAATTTCATTTCATAAACTTTGCACAAATTCTTTGTGAGATCGACCTAGACTTATCACTGCTATAGTAGTAGTCTAGTTATTTTATTTTGACTAGCGTTACGTCACACAGTCACATACGTACGCTGGACACTATGGTAGGAGGAGGATTGAAGCTGTAATGTAACCCAAGTTTGTTGCAACTTTTCCAGGAAGATGCAAGGGACACACTTTCTCACTGATGCTTATATCATCAAATTAGGCAGACGTGATATGGTGTTGGGTGTGTAATGGCTTGAAACCCTGAATTATGTGCTGCGTAATTTCAAGGAGTGCACTATAGAACTCCAATAGGACGGGAGTACAATGAAACTCACAGGCAACTTTGAAGAAGAGGCAAGAGAATTATTGGTAAGGACCTCCAAAAACTAATGTTGAATTCAAATAATAGTTCATTGTTTAAGCTTCACTTGACATGTCTTGTGAAGTTTCACGTGCAAAAATTATCGTTGGAGGATAAGTGATAAGAAAGAGTTTAGGAAAAAATCAAGTCTGGTGATTCATTAGCTCATCAATAAATATATATAAGTACATACGTTAGCTTACAAAGGGCATTAAGCTTAGTTAGGAAACTAAAATCCTAGAAGTTAGGCTTACATTTAGTAATACAAATAATCAGCCTAATAGTAGGAGACCGAATTAACAAAGGAATAAATATCAGTAATATCACAAGCATATATACACCAAGATATTATCTTATCATATATACACCAAGATATTATCCTTCAACACTCTCCCTCAAGTTGAAACATGTGGATTCGTAATGCCTAGCTTGCTCATTAGAAAAAAATTGCTCTCTGCTAAGAGCCTTGGTGAGCACATCAGCTAGTTATCCCTTGCCAGTGATATATGCAGCAACGGTGTCACCCGTTTTCAATTTCTCACAAACTAAATAACAGTTAATTTTAACATGTTTCATTCGTTCGTGGAATACGGGATTATTTGCAATATAAACAGCAGCTAAATTTCCACAGAAAAGTTGCATTGGTTACTGTTGAAGAACTGTAAGATCATGTAGTAGTGATTTAAGCCATACTAATTCAGAAGTAGTTGCTGCCATGGCTTTATATTCGATCTCCGCTGATGAGTGAAAAATAGTTACTTGTTTATTAGATTTCCAAGAAATTGGCGTATTTTCCAGTTTTGCAATGAATCCAGTAGTTGATCTCCTCATTTTTGGGTAATTTGCCCAATCTGCATTGCAGAAACCTCTCAAAAGAACATCGTTGTTTGCTAGGAACAACGCACCTTGTCTGAGAGAATTCTTCAAATATCGCTCATGACTGTCTCCATGTGTAGTTTTGTTGGCTTCTCTATGAATTAGCTAAGCAAATTGACCAAAAATACAATATCAGGCTGAGTAATAGTTAAATAAATCAACTTACCAATCAAACATCGATATTGTCCAAGATTACTGAGTAACTCTCCTTCAGCCTCAACAAGTTTATGGTTTTACTAAAGTGGAAACATCACAGGCTTGTTGTCAAGCATTCTAGTATCTTTTAGAATGTCCATTGTATACTTTCTTTGAAAAATAAAGATTCTCGTAGATAATCGCGCTACTTTGAGCCCAAGAAAGCACTAAATCTTTGAGTTGAAATTGCTTACGAAGGTATTCCTTCATTCTCTTTATTTGATCACCATTGTTTCCTGCAATAATAATGTCATCGTCATAGATTAGCAAGGTAAGAAAGTCATTTTTAGATCTTATAAACAACGAATAATTGCATTTAGAGTGTTGGAAACTATAACATAAGAGAGTTAGACAAAAATTTCCAAACCATTGGCAAGGTGCCTGTTTGAGCCCATAAAGTGATTTTCGAAGTTTGTGGACTCAATAATCTCCTAGTTTTATCACAATAGGAGGTGGTAACATGTAAATTACCTCTCGAAGATATCCTTTCATGAAGGCATTATTAACATCCAGTTGGTGGAGTTCCCAATTTTTAGTTGCAGTTATAGATAAAAGACATTGAATAGTAGTCAGTTTTGCTACGGGTGAAAAAGTTTCTTTATAGACGATACCCTCTATTTGACTAAACCCTTTAGCAACCAAACGCGCCTTGTAGCACTCAATGCTACCATCTGCCTTACCTTTGATCTTAAAAATCCATTTTGCTCCGATAGGTTTCTTTCCTACATGAATTTTTTCAAGGGTCCAAGTTCCATTTTGTTTTAAGGCTTTAATCTCTTGTTTTATTGCAATTTGCTAATTAGGATCTTGATTTACCTGCTCAAAGTTTTGAGGCTTGGTTTGCTCAACTAAATCTACACGATAGCTTTTGTGAACTGAACTAAACTTCGAATAATCAAGATTTTGAGCCAAAGGATATAGCTTACCTGGAGCGACTTGATTGACCAATTTTATAGACGATTATACCCATAGACATATTTGTCACATAATCTTGATGATAAGGTGGTGGACGTCTCTCTCGTTATGGTCTTCCTTCTTGATTTACTGAATGTTGTATTGGATCATTTGTCGAGGCTGATTGCAGAATCCTTGAAGCTAGGGATGTTTCATCGTTTTCAGTTTCTTGATGGATGGCTTGCTTATCCATTGAGAAACAATTTTCTTGCAACTCAAGGTTTGATATTGAAATGCTGCCAGAATTTGGAATTGATGGAAGGATGAAGTTTGTGTCATTATTTTCAGTCCTGTAAAGAATTTGTTTTCGAGAAACACGACATCTTTAAAAACAAAAATTTTGTTAGTTTCAAGCTAAAAAACCTTGAAACCTATTTGTCCTATTTGATATCCAATAAAGATGCAAAGTTTAAAGCGAGTTTCAAATTTGTCTTTAATTCTTAGTTTATAGTGCATATAACAAAGACATCCAAACCATCTTAAACGTTTAATTGAAGGTAATTTTCTAACTAGAATTTCAAAAGGGCTATTACTATTCAATTTGTTGGATGGCATGAGATTTACTAGGTATGTTGTTGTTAAAATGCACTCAACCTAAAATTGTAATGGAAGATTTGCTTGAAAATGAAGAGCTCGAGCTTCTATGCTTCCTTTCCATAATGCCATTTTGTTATGGCATATAAGTACACGAAGTTTGTACAAGGATTTCGTTTTGTTGAAAAAATGCCAACATTGATCTAGCAATGAGTTTTGGTGCATTACCAACCCGCACCTGTAAAATATTTTTCTAAAATTGATTTTTGATCATCGCATTAAATAAAATAAATTGTGAGACAACATTAGATTTAGATCTTAGCAAATAGGCCCAAGTGCTCCTACTGTGATCATCAACTATTGTCAAGAAGTAATGACATCCAAAACTAGATGCAATCTTATATGGTCCCCAAATATCCAAGTGAACAAGATGAAATGGATTACTTGAATTATTAGAACTCACAGGAAAAGGTTTTCTTGCTTGCTTAGCCCTAAAGTAAGGCCCACAATGTTTATTTATTATATCAATATGCATATTAGAAAGTTGCGAAATAGAAGACAATTTTCCAAAAGAAACATGTCCAAGGCGTCTATGCAAAATAGTATTAGAACAATCTAATCTCAAACTAGAAGCAATATGTTTGCTACTATTATGAAAATAATAAAGTCCATCTTGGCATTCACCTTTGCCAATCGTCATCCTTGACTCAACGTCTTGAAGGATATAATAATCAGGAAAAAAATGTCAGTGAACATCTTAAATCACGAGTTAGTTTACTCACAAATAAAAGATTGCATTTAAAGGATGGAACATATAAAACACCCTTCAGTTTTATGTTCGAAGATAAAATAAGTTCTCTTCGAGAGTTAATCTCCAAACTACTTCCATGTGGGAGTCCCACAAGTGAGGCATCTTTTATAACTTTAGAGTTTGAGAGACAATTTTGATTAAAAATCATATGTTCCGATGCTTCAATGTCAATAATACAATTTAAAGAATCAATAGTTGCCTTACCAACAAAATTTGTCATTTGCCATAATTTTCGATTTCTCACACAGAGACATCAAGTAGTCATAGTGCTTTTGACTCATGTACAGATCCTTTTCTCGGTCTCCTCCATTACTTGTTGACGATTGATTGATCGAATGGTCTTAATTTGGTGTCGCCCTTTTATTTTCAACCCTTTTTTATTCCTTTTCCACTAATTAGGATAACCTTTACGCTTGAAGCAATCATCAGAGAGATGTTTGATTTTGCCACAGTATATGAAAAGCATATTGGCTCGTTTAGGGTCTTTGACTTGTTATCTTGCACAAGTAAATTTTGTTGCAAAGGCTGCGGCTAAATCAGAATTTTTACGAAACTACATCGTTTCGGATTTTGACAAATTATCTTCTTCTCTCTCTGTAGTCATGTGATTTCTATACAATACTAAAATATCATAACAGATCTTAAATCCAAATATCACCAAATTCAGATGAAGGAAGAAGATATTCGAAAAACTACATTCAAAACACATGATAGGCTCTTTAAGTTTTGGGTAATGCCTTTCGGGCTTAAAAATGTACCTTCGATCTTCCAAAGCTTGATGAACGAGATTTTCAGGCCACGTTTGTGGAAGTTCCAGTTAGTTTTCTTTGATGACATCCTCATCTATAGCTGCAACTTCATGCAACACCTAGAACATTTACAGAAGGTTCTAAACATTTTAAAGCAACAATAACTCTTTCTCAATGGGGGCAAATGTGTCTCTGGGGTCAGACAAATTGAGTACTTGGGACAATCCATTTCTGAAAATGGAGTATCAATGAATGCAAAGAAAATCCACACAATCCAACATTGGCCACCACAATAAACGCTAAAAAAACTTAAAGGCTTCCTCAAACTAACATGCTACTATAGATGATTCATCAAGAACTATGGGATAATAGCCAAACCCTTGAATGCTCTACTAAAGAAACAAGCCACAGGGAAGTGGGAATAGTAGGAGGTTTAACAACGAACATTTGGGAAGTTGCAGGAAATGTTGGCAGCAACTCCCGTTCTCTCGCTACCTAACTTCTCACAACCCTTCATCATGGAAGCAAATGAGTGCAGAAAAGGAATAGGGGCGGTACTCTAACAAGATAAACACCCTATAACATTCCTCAGTAAAACATTGACTCCCAAATGCTAGGGTCTTTTAACCTATGAAAAGGAGTTTTTAGCCGTCATCAAAGCTATGAAACAATGGCATCATTACTTAAATGGAAGATTTTTCATAGTCTTGATAGACCAAAAAAGCTTGAAATACTTATTGGAGCAAAGGATCTCAATGTCATTCAAACAAAACTGACTATCGAAGCTGATGGGGTACAACTTTTAGTCTTTTGCATAAGCGGTATGGAGAATGCCACAGATGATATGCTATCTCCGATTTCCAGCCAATAGTTATTAGTAATAACGATGTCCCAAGTCCAATCAACATTAATGGAAAAAATCAAAGAAAGGTGGAGGAGGGATGCTGTTGGACCCTGCTTGCTTTCGGAATCCAACTCTTGCGAAATCATGAAACTTGAGCTTGCTCTGATACCACATCTGTTAGACCTCACTTGCAGAGCCCAACTTTGGATCATGAAACTTGACTATCATCGGTTCATCTTCATTCTCATAAAATCCTAATAATTTTCCTCACAATTTGTTCAATGACTTACCTATACAAACTAGTCACTATACTTGAACTCGTTTCTCTTATTTGTGAACAGAATTTGGAAATCTTCCAACAAGAATTTCAATTTGGCTTCTTCAAATAAATCATATTTCTGAGCCTCTATTTTTTCTTGAAGCAAGAAATCACCTCAATCGGAGCTATATAGCTCAAGATATGTTTAAAATCCCAAAGAGAGTTTATACCTCAATCATATTCTCTAAACTGACCTCTCACTTTCTTACAATCAAACCTTTTCAATTCAAGTCCAAAATATCAAACTTTTCATGTAGAGATAAATTCATGTCTTAAAAATCTATCGCTTAAATAATCACTTCATTCAGAGGTCGGATGAGCGAGTTATGACTGAAAGAATATAACATGTTCATAACCTCAATCATGCAGTAACATGTCTTGGCGCGATTGTCATGACTTTCACCACAAATGTCTGATTAGTTTTGTTCTTGGAACATTGGAGATAAGACTTCGAGATCTAAAACTTTTATGAAGAACACAAAATCATATTCTACCTCTAAAATGATCAAAAATCGCGATTTACTAAAGTTGACCCGTGAATGTCCGTTTAACGAACATTGTCGGGCCAAAATGCACTTTCTCACCCGAGAAAGTCCGTTAAACGGACGTGGGGGTTTCCAAAACCCCTCCAAACCCTCTCCAAAGCTTCCTACCTCCAATCTAACATCATATAAACTTATAATCTTCACTAATTCACTTCTTCTAATGCAATCACACTCCTAAAACATTCATTTACCACTTTGGGTGAATCAAACTCCCAAAATTTAACTCAAATAAATCATCACAAACTCAAACTCTCATCATTCACCATGATTGTCATGTTTAAACTTCTTATGCATCATCTTCACTTATAATGCTCATATCTTTTCACTTCGATATCCTAAATTTGCATACTTTATAGCGTCGGAAAGCTAAGAGGTTCATCTATAACTTTTATTAAGACATCTTGGTCAAAATCATCATAGATTAATACAGAATTTCTTTTGAACTCAGAACACACACAATTTACCCTCATGAAAACTTGAAATTTATCCCAACTTCACTCCCTTAATTTCACATCATTCATAATAATTTAACTATCAATTGGAATTCATCCAACCCTCAATCTCAATTCATTTGACTCCTCATATTCATCAACATCCCTATATTCATAACATCTCATTGAAGTGTATATATATATATATATATATATATATATATATATATATATATATATATATATATATATATATATATATATATATATATATATATATATACCATTCATGCTCTACATTAATCATCCTCATCCATACATCAATCATAATTCATTAACAACAAATAAGAGTTTACAAAACTTTAATGGCATTCGAAGCCACAATACATTAATGTTCCAGAATCTCTAAAGTACACAAGATACTTGAATAATAATTGCTCAAAATGTAATTACAGCTTTGTTTACATAAATTTCTCCAAAACAAAACAAAACATGCAAATTCGGATGTAGTCTTTGATTCACTTTTACTTGATCTCTTGTTCTTCACCTGAAGATGGGGAAAGAGAGGGGGTGAGCTCGAAAGCTCGTGGGTAACAGTTTTATAAATGGTAATAAGCAAAAGACATTTGAAACTTTCATAATCATAGCAAAACCTCATTGAAAATTTATAAAACATTCATTTCTCAAAATTGTCAACTTGTCAAGCAAATTCACACTTCACTCAAGTCAAACAATCATCAAACTTATCAACACTTGAAAACACATAAACACATCATAATGGTTTGGGTAGGTCTATATTCATGACGCACTACATATTCCCATATAATGGTCCTATGTAGTCGTAAACTTGAGGGAGTCCTTGAAGGAGCTCCGTGCCACTAGCAGGCAGGCGAGAGAAGCCTATTTTTGGGTTAACGTGCACGTGACGGTTCTTGAGGGACTACCACAAACCCACATAACATGAAGTTCATGAACTTGAAAACATTTGGCCCATATGAAACATTTTTGAAAAACTTGACTTTCATGAGCATGCACCATTCATATGCAATTCTATCATCATTTCACAATTTCATAACCAAAAGTATATTCCAATCATAATAACCCTTTCTCAAATCATGTGAAGGCAACATGTATCACAATTATGAAGCAATTAGCAATCATTCTCAAAAATTCATTTACAAAAAGCATGTAGAAATTTGCAAGCATTCAAAGAACAATAAATGCGCTTTTGTCAAGTAGTTGGAAAAATCAATTAATTGTATTTATTGTAAGAACATTTATAGCTTATTAACTCAATTATAAAAATGTCACCCACTTTAATTCCTTGCTTGAAACTTGACTCAAATTGCCTCCCCTTGATATTGATTCCTCTTGCCTCTCTTAATCTCCTTCATCCATGGCAAAATTTCCAAATCAATAGACATCCAAAATTAAACAACCCATAAGACATAATCACCAAAATTGGTCTTAGAAAACTTAAACACATATCATTCTTAAGCCATAAGAACCAAAATCTCTGTAAAAATCTAACAAATCAAAATCTATTCTTACCTTGAATCTTCACCAAATGAAGAATTTCTTGGCTTGAATGGAAGCTCTCATCTTCTTCCACCTTTTTCCTTCTTGAATCAACTTGAAATCCTTCTTAAAAACCAAGAAATGAAGAACCCTTGTAACATCCCATTCCCGATGGGAAGGGTAAATTGGTCAATTGTGACAGGCTAGTAAATTGCATTGCATATTTTGATTGAGCATTTATTTGACCTCTAATTTTAGAGGAATGAGTAAATTGGCTCATGCTCATGTAGGTACATGCATTCATGACATTTTCCCGGCAATTATTTGTGATTATGATAGGATTTGTGAATTTTGATATAAAAGTGTTTGATTGTGAATTGGTTGAGAATTGTGGAACAATTGGGTCTGAATAGTAGAATTGGAAATGTTTTAGAGTAACCGTCAATTATAGTGACCCTTAGGAAACTTTTCTGAAATTCGGGAGAAAAGTTCGGACCGAAAAATCCTCCGAGTAACGGACTGATTGATTGTATAGTGCTTGAATAACTGTACAATGGCCATGGAAATTTAGAATTGTAATTGTAGAAATTAAAGTGTCGAGCCTTTAAAATTTGGAGATGAATTGGACTGGGAATAAAACTGGAAAGAAAAAGAGATTTAAACGTATTGTGAGGAAAGAGACGAGAGGCTTATGTGTTTAACCTTTAAATGCCTTAGGTTTTAAATCTTGGCAAAAGCTTTTTCTCCTCCACCTAGGGCAAACTTCCTCCTCCTTTCTTTGTTGATTTTCGTTTCTTCCTCCCTTTGTGATTTTTGTTGTTAGCTTGCTTGCTTCTTCTGTAACACCCCACACCCGTAAGACCCGAACCCGATATCGTTGGTGATATCCGAGTCCGTGTCCCACGAGAGTGGCGTACTACATCAGTCGATTTAAAATTCAGTATACACTTTTTTTTCTTTGGGAGCCATTAACTCCACGGTCACACGGCAAACACAGTAAGTAAATAAAATCCGTGTTTAATATAAACCAGTTTCAGTTATTACAGTCATTCAGTATTAATTACAATCAGTCAATGCAGTAAAATATTACTACCACAATGGCTCGGTAAAAATACAATGCCTTGTTATACAGTGATTGCGGAATACAATTTACTAAAACACTAATGCAGACACGAACTGATCCCGACCTCTAACCTTTACTCGTCTACAGTAGATATACTCCCGTGTCAACCGGGGTATTCTTCAGACTGAAAAATAAATGCAAATTTTGGGTGAGTTTGCGAACTCGGTGAAAACCATCATCGATGGTTCACTCAAATCATGCATTACGCCTGTGGCGTCTGACAAGATCAAGAATCATCAATTACCAATAAGCAATCAATAACCATATCCGAAGAACGATAAACCATTCACGGTAACACATACCATCACGAAGCGGTACTTATCACAAAAGCAGTCATTTATGCGAATGCAATGCATATGTGACTCTTTCGATTGTTGATGTGTGCCCAAGTGCTCATCGGTGTTGATGGGGACGCGTCGAGATTTCTCCCTCGGGCTCGTGGCGGTCGATGCTGATATGAGAGCTCGAAGCTCTTATCAATAAAATAGCAACTTGGGGCACGTCCATTATCTGATCATGCAATTATGCATGCAGTACAGGATGCAAGTAAATGTACAGTGTTTGGCTATAAAGCCCAGTGTATCAGTGAATCAATGATATGGCTATAAAGTCCAGTATAGCAGTGTTCAGTACGGTGGCTATAAAGCCCAGTCTATCAATATCAGTATCATTCAGTACAGTAAAATCATATAATACAATCCCATACATTACATGCCAGTATTCATACAGTGATCATTCAATTCACTTTTGCACGTAATTCACGTTGAGCATGTAAACAACCAGAAATTTGAGAAACCAACTAGGTTACTCACCTATTACTTCCGAGCTAATGCCGGAAAACCTCTGTGACGTCGGTCAATCGACGCTCCAATTGGACCTCTATATGAATCAGAAAAAGTACGAGTCACTAAATATGAAATTTGTGCTCATAATGATGAGATATGCATGTTCATGAATTCCCGGTCCTAATTCAATATTTCCCCATAATAAAATTCTATGAAAAATTAGAAATCCATAAAAGGCCGACGGTGCAATTAGGACCTCTATAGGTCCTCAATTAAATAAAACAGTGTTTACATGTTCCGTCAATAGGGGCTACGTCAAATTCCCGTCTAAAAATTCCCGTTTTCTCATAATATGAAATTAAATATTCAACGAATCCGATGCCTCTGGAATCAGGTCAATCGGACGTCGGACGGGAAAGAAATTGACAAAAGAACAATCGGATCAATTAATACCAAATAAAATCAAAAACAATAATATATATATATATATCCGGAAGCTTGCCTCGCGGGGGCGAGACGCCGCCCTCGCGAGGCGGAATCATCCTGCTTTGTCGCGAGGGCGACTCCAATTATCCCGCCCTCGCGAGGCGAGAAGCCGCCCTCGCGAGATGGCGATTTCTCCTGCCTTGCCCTTTTCCTTTTTCCAGATTTCAATCCTACTTTTCAACTACTCTAACTTTTAGCACACAAATCAGAAAAATACCCACTATACCTCATTGGAAAGCTTATGAAAAGCTCTACAATTCTCAAGAAGACCATAAAAATCAATTCCAACCCTAAGGGTGTCAAATAAGCCATCAAACCTTCTGCCTTCACAATTTCCCTCAACACAGGGCAGTACATTGACAATTTCATAACTCACTGATTCTTCAGTAATAAATTACCACAAAAATATGATCAATAAGTTCACAATTTCCTCTACAACTTTCATGAACAACCCAAAATCAAATTCTATTTCTAAACTAGTCAATTAATTCATTCAATGTCACTGTCCCTGAAATCCTTCAATTTGGGCAGTAACCTTACAAGAGGCATAACTTCCAGTATACAAGTCAATAAATTCAGAACTTTATATCCCTGTAAAGATAACATCATAAAATTCATTTTTCATGAAGCACTCTTTATCCAATTCGATTTCTATCAATTTCAAAACTATTATGGAAGTTTCTGTTATGATCAGCCATTCATAACCTAATGTAGGGTCAGTTTTTGAAAAATCATAACTCCCAATTCTGACTTCTAAAAATTACAAACCATATGTCATTTTCAAGGTAATCTTTTCCTCTACAACTTTTCAGAAGCTCACTCACACCAATTCAGTCCACATAAAATGTTAAAATTGGCTCCAATCAGTAAACTCACAAAATCACACTTAAGCTAGGTTTCATCAAAAATACTCAAAACCAGTCATTAGTAATCAGTTCATATCTCCCAATACACAATTCTAAAAATATCAAGATCAGTAGCAATGGAAAGATAATCAAATATGCTACAACTTCCATGAAGACCATTCTCCCTAATTCCATTTCAATTAATTCATAAAAATCAACAAAACTCAGATGTCATGGTTGCGGTTACTGTTCATAGGCAATGGAACAGGAACTTTCCCATTCAAAATTTCACCCTTCTATCATTGGAATTCAACAACACCCATTTCACACTAAATTGAAGCCAACATCCCAAAGTTTCAGTGGCCACTAACCTTACCTCATTTACATTTCTACACAATAAGTTATGAATAAAACAGTAACATCACTTATAATTCCAACTTTCCAGATTTAAGGTTAACCTTAGTTCAACCACTTCAATGCCTTTTCACATCACTAGACATCAAAATAAATACAAATAAAAATATTACTCCAGTCATACATATACTAGGGTTACTACTGAACAATTTACAGCATTAAATTCCTCAATTCAATTATTACTTATCTATATTCACTTCAAAATCAAATTAACAACACATCTTTCAAGCTAGCTTCCTCAAATCATAACTCAACAATTCAAACTATCTTTTTCATAACATTTAACCATCATCACTCATCATTAATAAACAATAACCCCCTTTAAATGCACCCACTAATCATGACTTATGAACTACATCATCAAAACATCATTTAAAGCTTAAACCTTAAATGGATACATACCTACTTCAAAAGCCTCCTTTAAAGCTTCAACAACCAATCTCTACACCAAGGTACTAACCTCTTTCCCTTCTCAAGCATGCACAAAACTCATCCTCTAACTTTGGGGGAATCAAAGAGAGGAGCTTGAAGTTATGGAGAAAGATGAGAAGAGTGCAAAAATTTCGATGGTTTCTATCAAGAGGGTTTCTGTTGTATATCTTTCGGATGGCTTAACAAAGCCTTTAAAACAATTTATTATCCTTTCCTTTCCTTTTAATAACAATACACGTCCGAGACTTGATAGGGAATGCATTTAATGAGACCTTTTAAATGGCAAGATGGGATTGGTCTCTTTTTATTTGAAAAATCAAAGTAATAATTCTTTAATCCAGTCCAGATCAAAAACTAACCCAATCAACTCTAATGACCCTAATTGCACTCCCACAATAAAATACCCAATAGTACAGTACCAGTGGGTAGCGATTTTTGCTACCAAGAACAATAGGTTCATTAATTGGCGATTTATCCGTCCGAGAATTTCCAATTATTTTTACGAGAATTTATGAAATTCCTAAAATTATAAAACAGTGTGATGCACTCCAAATAATTTTCAATCACAACAATTACCTTTTCTACCATAAAACATGTTTAGGCGAATGCAAGCGATTTTGCGGTCAGGAACTTCTCTGAAAATTCGGAAAAATTCCTAAAATCCCTTAAAATCGAAAACGCTTAACAATAAGACTCAGAATAATTTTTCAAATCCCATAACCACGTTAATCACAATAAAATACCGTTAGGCCCAATTACCGGGAATGTCATGAATGCATTTACCGTAATTCCATGTACACAATTAATACTGTGTATCAATCCTATTATGCATGAACAGTAATGATTATTCCTTATCAATCTCATCCTATGCCAATTTTACTATTTTACCCTTCCAGGAGGGGGTGAGATGTTACATCTTCTCTACTTGCAAAGCCAAGCTTTAACCCTAAGGAAGATGAAGATTTTGAGGTCTGAGAGGGAGCCCGTAAGTGTTAAAGAAATTGGAGGATTTTCGAGAGTTGAAGATTTGAGCTTGATTTGGTAAGTAAATTGATTGTATGTTGGTTATTTATCTGTTAAATGCATGCATGGGTTTAATTGTAAAAGATTGGGGTAGTTATGGTTGAGTTTTAACTGGTTTTAGAGAGAGAAATGAAAAAGAAAATCAGAGAAGACGACCGCACGTCGCGACGAGTAATAATTTAGACGTCGCGACGAATGTAGACGTCGCGACGAGCGGGAATTTATACGTCGCGATGAGCCAGATGGGACGTCACGGCGAGCGTGAAAAATCCACGCCGCGACGAATCTTCTCGTGCGCCGCTGCGAGTCTTCTCGTGCGCCGCAGCGAGCAACTCTGGAATGATGGGACGCCGCGGCGAGTGTCCCTACGTCGCGGCGAGAATGGTTTTTCTGAACTGAGTTGGTTTAGTTTTTGAGTCATAACTAATGGTGTAGACCTCCTATTGAGGTGATTCTTGATTCGTTTTGATCTAGAGAAAGAGGTCTACATTTGATGTTAAGAAAGAAAGTATTGAATGAAAATTGAGAGTAGATTCTATTACAACCTAAGGTTGTTTCATGATAATTGGAGTATTATTGGGAGATTCCTGAAATTAAGGAAATGTTATTGGGATTTTAGAAACTGAGCATAAAGGGTGAATTTTGATCTAGAGAATAGTGACACTGATCTTGAGAATATCCTAGTGTGTATGACTTGGTAAATTGACTGAATGTTAGAATTGAAATTGAGGAGTTCCGTAATATGCCATTGAATTGAAATGAGTTATTATTGATCAATTAAGTGAAAAGTTAGAATTTGACAAAAGAAAGTGAAAATTGGGAAAGAGCGCCGGGAAGGTCATGAATAGGCATCGTGCATCTTTTATTTAAGACATGTGCATCATTGAACTATTTTGATTGTGCATTTAGTAATGAATGGCTATTTGATTGTTATAGTGGTACCGATGGAATGATATTCCACGGATATTGCTGGAGCTCCCAGGCAACAGCTCGGAAGTTCAGGTGAGTAACCTAGTTGGTTTCTCAACCTATATGTGTTTAATATTACGCACTTATGCCATGTGGAGATAATGGAGGGTTATATGTGTTTGCTTTAATTGATTTCGGACCACGGGTGTCTGAAGTATTGCAATGCGATATCGAAGTGCTAATTGTGTATACTGATTGTGAATGTTTAAAAGAAATAGATTGTGAATGTGCAAATTGATTAAGACTGAAACACCGGACTAAAAGTCCGAAGGAATGAGAATTGGATAATGAATTGTAAATTGATTGTAAATGTAAAATTGGGACATGTGCATTCATGCATAAAGGCATGATCAGATAATGACAGTTGTGACCGGATCAGCCAACGTATTTCAGAGCTTTAAGCTCAACACACAGGGTTTCATGCCCAACGTATTTCAGAGCCACTAGCTCAACGTATCAGGGCATTCAGACCCAACGTATTCAGAGCCACATGCTCAACGCAATGTGCAAAATCCCATCGACGATTTGGCATGCAGTCACAACAACGTAATAAAATGAAGAGTGTCACATGTGCATATACATATAAATGATAAATTGTGAATTGTGTGAAAGGCCTTATATTTGTGGAATAGAATGCATGCGATATTTCCGAACATGGTATGATGTGATATTCTGTGAACTGTTTGTATATGCATGAGTTGGGTGAACCATCGATGATGGTTTCTCACTGAGTTCGCAAACTCACCCAATATTGCAAATATTTTTTCAGGAATTGAAGAGTATCCCATTAGAGAAACGGGAGCATGATTACTGCAGGTAGGTTAGAGTTAGAGTCGGGATCAGTTCACGTCTGCATTAGTGTTATTTTGGTTTTGTATAAGATTAGTATTTCTGAAATTTCCGCAGAATAGTATTGTCATTTCAGAGGGCCCCAATTGATAAATGTTATAATTATAATATGGTTGCTGAAATTGTGTTTTGATCGAAATGTTTTTGGTATAAGAGTGGGCCCAAGTTGTTTACTGATTTTCGCGCCCGCGATTGCTTTAAAAAAAAATGTCTTTCTGAGTTATTGAACTGTTTTGACTGCTTTAGCATACCACCCTCGTGAGGCACTAGCTTGGATATCACCATTGATATCGGGTTCGGGTCTTGCGGGAGTGGGATGCTACATTTGTGGTATCAGAGCCCAGAAGTACAGTCTTACATGGGCATTCTGAAATATGGGTTAAGTTACATGCATTTAAGTTATGTCACGGCAGACAGTGACAAGTGATCCCTAGTCTAGCATATGAGTCACATACATGAGCCTGTATCAATTGTTTAAGTGGTTAGAAATAGTGAGAAAAATGATGATATGTTAGAAAGTGATAAATGGAAGTTGTGGATATCGTGAAATAAGAAAAAGTGTACGATTCGATTTGACAAATGGAGAATTATTGTATTGGGATTAGTGGATATATTATGAAATACAATATCAGTGTTATACCTGAGTATATCATTTAATGTGGGATAGATATGAAGTTAGAATTATGGATTAATAGAGGAAAATAGCGATATGTTGGAAATGGCAAGATGAAAAGTGTATAAGCAAAGTGGATAAAATTAAAATGTTCTATGATCTAGAAAGGCTACAATTGGATTGGATTACCATGAGGAGAGTTTATGAATAAAGGTTTATTACTTAGAGTCAGCATATGTTAGTGGGAAAGCGAGAATGATTGTACATCTATGATATTGATTTGAGCGTGAACATACATGGGTATGATGAAATAATGAAAAAATTGAAATGTAAGATACTGACTATGGTAGATGAAAAAGTCATCTAGGTTTAGTTGATTTGCCTATGTGAATGCACATCTGATAATGGGAGCACCATAGCAAGTGAAAATATGAAGCGTATATGTATCATATGGATAGAGGTGATATCGAAATCAATCGGTGAGCTAGCAGATAACCGCCAGTCATAGTTCTTAAAGTTTAAAGTTCAATATGAGTTAGAATAAGAAATGAAAGTGCTTATAATGATCAATTGGGAATAAATTGAGATTGTTATCTGTTTAAATAGAAAAGGGCGCGATCATGGCATAATCCTCACGAGCGAGGATAGGTGCAAAAAGGGAGAGTGTTGTCAAAAATCAAATGAGATCAAGGGATCCTTAATGTGAGTGACTTATTGGTGAGTTGTCCTACATCTGTCTCTCGATAAGATGTAATGATTTTGGTGGTATATACTTCGCTGAATTTTATTAAAAAGGATGTCCTGATTATATGAATTGTGGCATAATCAATCTTCATGGGATATTATGAGTTATAGCTAAGGCATTGTGATTGGCTGACAAGAAATGAGACGACTGTTGATGAATTGGAATTTCATAAGCGGTATCGATGAAAGTAGTAAGAAATCTTCTTAAAAAAAAAGAGTTTCCTTGAATTGGATTAAGTCGATCAGATGATTACAATTGAAAATTTTAGTAATGAAAGGACAAATTGGAGATAAATTTGAAATGAACGAAAAGCCATTATTGGGAGTCCTGATCCTAGTGGAGACTTAAGCGTAAAAGATAGAATCTGCTACTGAGTAGGTATGTACTATGTCAATAGGATTATTGAACAATAAAGAAACATTAGTCGTGATTATGAGGAGAATATTGATTCACAAAAATTTGTGTAAAAATGTTCGGAAAGTACAAGTGGATTTGGTGAATGTGTTATTAACCCAGTTTGAAATTATGGCAATCAATTGAAATATGTGGAGAAGCTAGTGCAAAGGGACATGTGTCAGAGTATGTTATTATGAATCTGAGAAAGTATAAGAGAATTGTTCCTCATTGGAGAAATTCAATTTTTAAAAGAGTTAGGAAAGTCAATCAAGAGTATAAGGAAGTTATTATGCTACCGAAGAGTAAAGTGTTTCAATTGTATTTAGATTGGAAAGTGACTATGATCATTAATGATACATCAAATGCATTTGGAGAATGAAGAAGAATAGTTAGCATAGTTGAGGAAATTTCTTATCATGAAAGCTTCAACAAAGTGAATCTTAGTTGATCAAATAAATTGTGGATGAGTTAGTATTCGAGCATGGCATATTGGGAGACTTAATGACGATAGAGGTAATGATAAAATGCAAAATTGCAAGGGACATATGTATATGGGAGTTGGGGCTATTTAGAACCAGCTGTATGCTGGATACGTCCAGAAGTTGTTAAAGGTTTTCTGGTCTTAGCTAGTTGACAGAATTGATTGAGGAAGAACGTGTGAATAATATGACTGATGATTGTAAAAAGAGACATTCGAGATATTTACAATTCGAGTTTTGATGGTAGTACTTTAAATTGGAGATTTTGCAATATTTAACGAAATGTCCCAGTAAAGGTTATGATGCAATCTATTGAAATAGTATAAAGAGGTTTGATGTGTATAGGGACAAGTATAACCTCATGGACTGCATAGTGATTGACGACTTGAAACTTGTTGTATTGAGTATTGCTTTGAAAGTTTGGAGATTTTATTCGTACAAAAACATTTTTGGAGATATCTATGGATATGCAAATCGATAATCGATAATTGATAATCGGTCAAGATGTTTCGGGAGTTTGAAGGAATTGAAAAGGATTATGCGATTAAATATTTAGAAATTAAGCTAGTGATGCAATTTAATGTATTGAATAGAAAAGTCAATGACAGAAGATCACAATTTGGGCGATAAGGTTATTAAATCTAGTGTAATACCGAGTGCAAACTGTCGAGCTAGCAAAGGGCAAAAAGAAAGTATTATTATTAGTAGCTATTGGAATTCTAAGTCAGGTGTGTATAAAAAGGATTGGTAAAACCTGAATTGAGAATTTAGAAAATGAGGACCTTATCGAGGAATTGAAATGAATACAGTTTTGAAGAAAATGATATTTATGACTGGATTTAGAAGTTTGTGTATTACCCTCTAAAGAAACTGTTAGAGAAAACTTAAGGAACAATCAAAGCTTTATGTTCTTGTAAGAGTGCATTGAAAGAGTAATTGAAGGTTTAGAATGTGAAATCGGATGATTATAAGTGTGATTAACCAATAGACTTGACTGATATAGACAAATGTAAAACTGATCTTTTTGGAGTTCTTTGGGACTTGAGATTGCTGTATAGTTTAGTTTGATCGTGGGCATAACAATCGTTATATTGATGACACCATTCGAATAGTGTATAAGGGGGCCTTACAGTCAAAATGGAGTCGTTCACCCATATATTAAAGTGAACAGGGCCTAGGAATAGTCAAAGGCCATGACTGATTTGAGATAATGTTGATAAATGAAATGAATCGGTAATAGGGGTTAAGAAATCCAAATTAATGACAATGAGTCGAGTTGATTATTATCGAGATTATTGTTAACCCTAAAGTAATGTAATCTGATAGGCGATAAATGAAATGTTTCGAAGTGTGTCGCCTCGGCTAAAGCGCATAGATGGAGACAAAGGTAAATAGGGAACTGAATTCGTTATAAAGAGGCCTCTATGTGACTGTGGTGTGAATAGAATTCTGGATTGGTAAGTCAGTCTAAAACCTAAAAGATGATTCGAATTCGCAAAGTGTTAGTTGGACTGGATTAGGAAGTATTGTTATCATCTGATATATGTGTTATTGATATCGAAAGTGAAGAATTGCGAGTATCATGAGGAAAAAGTTAAGACAATGTAAAATTTGAGAAAGATATAAAAGGGTGATTGATTGTATTGATTTCAGTTAATTGGCAAAATTTGGTCATGTAGTGCAATAAGTGTGAAACAGTATATGAGCGATCGAAACAATTCCCCCTGCCTTTCTGATTAATCGTATATGAAATTTCGAGGACGAAATTTTTGTTAGGAGGGGAGAATTGTAACATCTCATCCCCGATGGGTAGGGTAAATTGGTCAATTGTGACAAGCTAGTAAATTGCATTGCATATTTTGATTGAGCATTTATTTGACCTCTAATTTTAGAGGAATGAGTAAATTGGCTCATGCTCATGTAGGTACATGCATTCATGACATTTTTCCGGCAATTATTTGTGATTATGATGGGATTTGTGAATTTTGATATAAAAGTGTTTGATTGTGAATTGGTTGAGAATTGTGGAACAATTGGGTCTGAATAGTAGAATTGTAAATATTTTAGAGTAACCGTCAATTATAGTGACCCTTAGGAAACTTTTTTTAAATTCGGGAGAAAAAGTCCGGACCGAAAAATCCTCCGAGTAACGGACTGATTGATTGTATAGTGCTTGAATAACTGTACAATGGCCATGGAAATTTAAAATTGTAATTTTAGAAATTAAAGTGTCGAACCTTTAAAATTTGGAGATGAATTGGACTGGGAATAAAACTGGAAAGAGAAAGAGATTTAAACGTATTGTGAGGAAAGAGACAAGAGGCTTATGTGTTTAACCTTTAAATGCCTTAGGTTTTAAATCTTGGCAAAAGCTTTTTCTCCTCCACCTAGGGCAAGCTTCCTCCTTCTTTCTTTGTTGATTTTCGTTTCTTCCTCCCTTTGTGATTTTTGTTGTTAGCTTGCTTGCTTCTTCTCTACTTGCAAAGCCAAGCTTTAACGCTAAGGAAGATGAAGATTTTGAGGTTTGAGAGGGAGCCCGTAAGTGTTAAAGGAATTGGAGGATTTTCGAGAGTTGAAGATTTGAGCTTGATTTGGTAAGTAAATTGATTGTATGCTGGTTATTTATTTGTTAAATGCATGCATGATTTTAATTGTAAAAGATTGGGGTAGTTATGGTTGAGTTTTAACTGGTTTTAGAGAGAGAAATGAAAAAGAAAATCGGAGAAGACAACCGCACGTCACGACGAGTAATAATTTAGACGTCGCGACGAGCGTGCGCCGCAACGAACGTCGACGTCGCGACGAGCCAGATGGGACGTCGCGGGGAGCATGAAAAATCCACGCCGCGGCGAGCAACTCTGGAATGATGGGACGCCGCGGCGAGTGTCCCTACGTCGCGGCTAGAATGGTTTTTCTGAACTGAGTTGGTTTAGTTTTTGAGTCATAACTAATGGTGTAGACCTCCTTTTGAGGTGATTCTTGATTCGTTTTGATCTAGAGAAAGAGGTCTACAATTGATGTTAAGAAAGAAAGTATTGAATGAAAATTGAGAATAGATTCTATTACAACCTAAGGTTGTTTCATGATAATTGGAGTATTATTGGGAGATTCCTGAAATTAAGGAAATGTTATTGGGATTTTAAAAACTGAGCATAAAGGGTGAATTTTGATCTAGAGAATAGTGACACTGATCTTGAGAATATCCTAATGTGTATGACTTGGTAAATTGACTGAATGTTAGAATTGAAATTGGGAAGTTCTGTAATATGCCATTGAATTGAAATGAGTTATTATTGATCAATTAAGTGAAAAGTTAGAATTTGACAAAAGAAAGTGAAAATTGGGAAAGAGCGCCGGGAAGGTCATGAATAGGCATCGTGCATCTTTTATTTAAGACATGTGCATCATTGAACTATTTTGATTGTGTATTTAGTAATGAATGGCTATTTGATTGTTATAGTGGTACCGATGGAATGATATTCCACGGATATTGCTGGAGCTCCCAGATAACAGCTCAGAAGTTTAGATGAGTAACCTAGTTGGTTTCTCAACCTATATGTGTTTAATATTACACACTTATGCCATGTGGAGATAATGGAGGGTTATATGTGTTTGCTTTGATTGATTTCGGACCACGGGTGTTCGAAGTATTGGAATGCGATATCGAAGTGCTAATTGTGTGTACTGATTGTGAATGTTTAAAAGAAATAGATTGTGAATGTGCAAATTGATTAAGACTGAAACACCGGACTAAAAGTCTGAAGGAATGCGAATTGGATAATGAATTGTAAATTGACTGTAAATGTAAAATTGGGACATGTGCATTCATGCATAAAGGCATGATCAGATAATGGCAGTTGTAACCGGAGCAGCCAACGTATTTCAAAGCTTTAAGCTCAACACACAGGGCTTCGTGCTGACATATTTTGAGCCATCGATTTCGACTTATCGGGCATTCAGGCCCAACGTATTGAGCCACGGGCTCAGCGTGAATGATATGCAAAATCCTTGGGGCGATTTAGTATGCGGTCACAACAACGTAATAAAATGAAGAATATCACATGTGCATATACATATAAATGATAAATTGTGAATTGTGTGAAAGGCCTTATATTTGTGGAATAGAATGCACACGATATTTTCGAACATGGTATGATGTGATATTCTGTGAACTGTTTGTATATGCATGAGTTGGGTGAACCATCGATGATGGTTTCTCACTGAGTTTGCAAACTCACCCAACATTGCAAATATTTTTCAAGAATTGAAGAGTAACCCGTTAGAGAAACGGGAGCATGACTACTGCAGGTAGGTCAGAGTTCGAGTCGGGATCAGTTCACGTCTGCATTAGTGTTATTCTGGTTTTGTATAAGATTAGTATTTCTGAAATTTCCACAGAATAGTATTGTCATTTCAGAGGGCCCCAATTGATAAATGTTATAATTGTAATATGATTGCTGAAATTGTGTTTTGATCGAAATGTTTTTGGTATAAGAGTGGGCCCAAGTTGTTTACTGATTTTCGTGCCCGCGATTGCTTTAAAAAAATAATAATAAAAATGTCTTTCTGAGTTATTGAACTGTTTTGACTGCTCTAGCATACCACCCTCGTGAGGCACGAGCTTGGATTTCACCATTGATATCGGGTTCGGGTCTTGCGGGAGTGGGATGCTACAACTCATTTCTTCCCCCTTTTATACCATTAATGATTGGACAATGTCCATTTTGCCCTTACTTATATGCCTTGCAACTTAAATGGCTTAAGTGGTCTTCCAATTTTGCCCCTCATGCAAACTTATCACCTTAATACAATAATTCAATCAACCCATACCATATGATCTTACTCAAATTAACATACTAATTAACTTCCATTAGCATGCTAATTAATTCCACAAAATACCCTATTAAGACCTCAAAATTCATTTAAATCATACTTAACTCCTTCCGAAAATCAACACCTTTTATAATCATGCAATTGAAGGAATTTGCTTGTACTTCCTTCTGGATAAATGTTCCTCATTGTCTTAATTTTCTAATGACATAAAAATTATTCAATTTGGTTCAATAGTCTGAAAGTTGTAGCCTAAACATTTCCAACCTGTTCTTATGCTGAAACAATATGCTATGCTTAAATTCCACCCAAAAATTGACTTTCTTGGAGTCTTAATTAAAACTCAATTTCATCATACCATTTGTAACCCTATTTCTCTAGTTTAGTCCAAATTAAGAATTATCTGATTCGGATAACTAAAGCAAAAGTTATGGTTCAAACACTTTCGGGCTGTTACTAAACCGAGACTGTACATTATACCAAACTTCTCTCCAGAACTTAAAAGTCTTAAGGACTGAATTTCATTCCTTCAGATAACTTGTAGCTCCATGTCTCCAGTTTAGTTAGAAACAAGAATAAACTCATTTGGGACTCTACAAATCAAAATATCATCAAAATACTAAAGTATGTTCAGTAAAATATCCAACTCATACTCTATTTACCGATCCTCTCACTTTGATTCAATCAATCTTTTCTACTTTATTTCAAATTCAAGAATTCTCCTTTTCTATACACATGAAAAATCGCCAACAATTTCTTATTTAATAGTTCTAGCTTCCAAAGAAAATTCGAGGTCCAACAGATGCTACCATCAGGGACCTAATTAGTAAGCTCAAGAACTTGGAAGTTCAGATAGGGAACTGCAAATGGAAAAATGAGATGGAAAGGGAGACTGGTCATTAGCTGTAAAGGGGAACTAAGGAGGAAAATCATATCCATTGCACATAATAATCCCCAAGGATGGCACCCAGACATAACTATAACATTAAAATAGGTACAAAATTTGTTCCATTGGAAACAGTTGGCCAGAGACGATTGCAACTATGCAACCAATTGTGTTAAGTGCCAGCAAAGTAAGTACAACTATACCACATACTTAGGGCTATTACAATCTCTTTCAATACCTGTAGCACCCCAGTCTCGCAAGACACGTGCTCGACATCTTGGGTGATATCCGAGTTCGTGCCCCGTGAGAATGACATGTTAGAACACTCTATCAGTTAAAACTCATTATAATTTTTTTTAAAACACATAGATAGTATGTGGAAATCAATCATCAAATAGAGCCCATTTTATTCCATAAAATTTTTTTAAATCGTCAGAGTTTCGTTAATCACTAGGGCCCATTCCAGAAACAAAACACTCATAATCATACTGTCAATACAACAAGATTACATTCGCATACATATTGTATAATAATTTTAGAATACATTCCTTTCTACACAATTTGCAGAAAATACAATTCAGTACGAAAATAAAGGAATACAATACAGACGTGAACTGATTCCGACCTCTATTCCTTGCTTGTATGTTATAGGCATACTCTCGTTTGCCTAACAGGATATTCTTCCGATCTTGAAAAATGTTTGCAAATTTTGGGTAAGTTTTGCAAACTCAATGAGTGACTATCATCGATGGCTTACCCATTCACATAATACATAATTCACTTTCACATCAGTTTACATTTCACATTTAATGCAATTTAATCATTCATATTATGCATATGCAATACACATGAGACCCACTTTTCATTTATTACTTTATTGTGATCGAGTACCTAAATTGTCCCATATAGGGCTCATTGATAACTGTCCCATATAGGGCTCATTGATAACTGTTCCATATAGGGCTCATTAAACGTTGAGCCTGAGTCTCTGAATCACTTTCGAGCTCGAGGTTCATTTTCACTCGTTGAGCTTTAAGCTCTGATCGGTGACTATTCTGGTCACAACAACCATTATGTTTCATGCATTCATGACATGAAATGCATCAATTACATTTACATATTCCTATTCACTCACATTCACATATCTTCGAACCTTAGTCCGACATTAAACATTAAAGTTGAGAATCACACTTTCATTCATATGCAAATGTACATTCAAAAACATACTTGTCAACGAACCGTAGTCCGGCATTTAACAATCATATTATGCACACTTATTTCTGTAACATCTCATCATCGATGGGAAGGTTATTCGGTAATTAGGACTGGGTAGGAGTGCATACTGCATTTTATTGATTGAGCATTCATGGACCTCTAATTATGGAGGGATGAATTAATTGCACATGCATTGATAGGTACATGTATTCATGGCATTTTCCGACACTTAATTGTGATCATGAATTGATTTGTAAATTTTCGAGATAATTAGGTTTAATTGTGATTTATTGGGATTTATGGCATAATTGGATTTGTATAGTTAAATTGGAGTGAGAATTGAATTTTAGGGAATTGAAAATTTAAATTGGAGCATAGGATCTAGTGTCTTATATTTTTTAGGCTTTATAGGAAATTTTTCTGAAATTTTTAGAGTTATGGGTCCGGACCGGAAAATTGACTTAAAGACTGATGGATTAGATTCCGGTTCCGAAATTGATGAGTAAATGGCATGGAAAAATATGAATTGTGCTGTTAGGAATAATTATGCTGAGCCATTAAAATTTAGAGACCGAAATTTAATGGATATGAGAACTTGTGTTTGATGAGCTATAGGTTATAAATCAACCCTTTATATGTAGTATGTTTTGAAATTAGAAAGTATCTCTCCTAGGGCAAAATCCTTCTTCTCTTCGTTGGTGATTTCCGATTCCCCCTTTTGTGTGAGCCTTCGATCGTTGCTTGTTTTCTTCCCTTTTGGTGTGAGCTTAGCTGGATTCTTGAGAGAATGAAGTTTGGTGAGTGTTAAAGGTTCTTCGTGGTTGTGGGAGAAAGGAGAAAGAGTTGGTGATTTTCAGAAATTTGGGATTTTGAGTTTCGATCGGTAAGTTATTGGCTTTAATGTTGTTAATCGTTGTTGTTAGATGCAATTATGGTATTTAATGTGAAGGATGGGGTAGTTTAGAGTATTTAATGATGGTTTTAGAGAGAGAAAGGATGAAAAATAGACCGGAGAAGACGATGTAGTCCACGCGTCGCGACGTCTGCAAGGCGCCTCGCCGCGGCGAGCGTGAAATTTTATGCCGCGACGCGTCTCTCTTCGTACGTCGCGGCGAGATGAAGGAAGGTGTTCGCCGCGATGAGCAACCCTTATACGTCGCGGCGAGGACTCCTGCGTCGCGGCGAGGGGTGAAGTTCTGAAGAATGTGTTTTGGTTTTTGGGGAATAACTTATGGTATAGACCTCCAATTGAGGTGATTCTTGATTCGTTATGAACTAAAGGAAGAGGTCTACAATTGAGGTAAAGAATGAGAGTTCAAATTAAATTAGCGGGTTCTCAGTTATAGAAAGAGAGTCGATTATAGTTCCCATTGTAACCTAAGAATTTTATTATGACTATGAGAGTTTAAATTGGAGACTTATGAAATTAATGGATGATATTGATCTAGTGAATAGTGAATTTTGGTTATGAGGCAAGAGATAGCGGTATTGGGTTTTAGCGCCGGAAAATCATGAATATGCATCGTACATATTTTCAATTAAGACATATGCATCATCGAATTGTTTTAAATTGAGCATCTAGTAATGGAAAATTATTTTACTGTTATAGAGGCACCGTTAGATCGTCATTCCACGGATATTGCTGGGACTTCTAGGCAGTAGCTCGAAAGTTACAGGTGAGTAACCTAGTTGGTTCCTCAATTTCTGATGTGCTAAATGCCCTATGTGAACTGTTTGCTAATATGAATGATTTGATCAAGATGCATGATTTTGATAAATTGGAATTCACTGATACGTGACTATGGGAAACTATGTTAAATGGGCTTATAGCCATATGACTGTGAACTATCGGACATATGCATTACATGCATAATTACATGAACAGATAATGGACGTTGTGACCTGAGACGCTACTATTACTGAAAAGAGCTTTAAGCTCTAATATCATCCTTGAATCGAGATTGAGCTCGAAGGAGTTAGTGCATCTGCGTGAGGGCTCTCCTACTCCACGACGCGTCCAAAAGCATCCATTGAATCGGTAGCTCGGTCACTGACTGAAATAAGCGGAAAGAGTCACATATGCATCGCATTATACAATTGTGATAAGCGAATTGCGAATTATGCGTGTCTTGTAAGCGCTATATGATATTTTAAGCATTACTATGATGTAATGTACGCAATTTGCGTAATGCATGAATTAAGTGAACCATCGATGATGGTTTCTCATTGAGTTCACAAACTCACCCAAAATTGTATTTATTTTTCAAGACTGATATATTAGACTCCTAGCTCCAGAGTTATACTTCTCCTGCCGCGTGAGCGTTCTGGCGAGAGAGGCGATGGCACACAAGTCGGTCAGTTGGGATTGGATTTTGGGGACGACTTAATATAGACTTTTGTATCAGTTTCTTTTTTGGATTATTGTATTTAAGCTGTAGGGAACTAATAGACTTGTCTATATTTCAGATTGATTTTATGTATGAGAAAGGCTTTATGGTTTTTAGAATTTAGTGATTTTTGACATTGCGGATTTTATTGTATTGATGCCATGCGGTTTATAGAATTGATCGAACCGTAGTGCACCCTCGTCGTAGGTTATGTATCGGTATGACCTACGGGCGTCCTGGTGTATACCCTACAGTAAGGGGGCGCTACATTAGGTGGTATCAGAGCATGGTTTGACATCTTTTGGGCATAGTGTATTTTTAGGCTTAAATTTCATAAAGAAAAGCATAAAATTGATTAAAATTCTTGTTTGTTGTAGGTCATCCGTTCTCGGAGATTAAGTTGATTAACCAGCTGACCTAGAATCAGTAGGAGCTAGTAGGGAGTCTTCGATGTCTCATTCTGAGGAGTTGCCTCCTAGAGTTCCCATGAGACGGGAGAGGAGGTACGATCGACTGTGAAAGCAGGGGGTTGTTGATTTCTATGAAGCCTGAGACCTACGGAGGTGAGGATGGTTGGAAGGGTGGCGAGTCCTCGATCAGATGGACTATGACTCTGATGAGCGTTTCGACTATGCAGTTTCTCTCCTTGAGGTCAAACTTACGGTGGTGGAAGACTATCCGGGCGATGTCGCTTGAATACTGTGTTCTGACTTGGGATGATTTTCTGAGGGCCTTTCGGGACAATTACATGCCCAAGGTATATTTAGAGATGAAGATGCAGGAGTTCCTTGAGTTGAGGTAGGGTGCTATGATAGTGGCTGAGTACGAGGTCAGGTTCAATGAGCTGATGGGATATGCTTCTGTCTTGGTTGCTGCTGAGGCCGATAGATGCCGGAGATTTGAGGGCGGACTCAATTTGGAGATCCATACCATATTGGCCCGATCGGACATGGGCACTTTCATTGAGCTGAGAGCGGGTGCCGTGAGGATTGAGCAGCTGCTGAGTCAGGGTCAGACTGAGGCTGGACAGGGGTCCAGGGGCAAGAGGCCGAGTGTTAGTCAGGGAAGTCCTAGTAGAGGGTTCAGCAAGCGTCAGAGCAGGCCCTTCAGGTCCACTGGAGGAGCTAGACAGTTTGGATTTGGGGCGAGAGGCAGATTTGTTCAGATTGGTAGTGGCAGTGGCGGTTCCAGAGGTTCAGGGCAGATCCCTCCTGTCTGTGAGCATTGCGAGAGGAGGCATAGTGGAGAGTGTGGGTGGCTGTCTGGAGCTTGCCTGAGATGCGGCTCGATGGACCACTTGGTTAGAAATTGCCCCGAGGGAGCTCAGTCTACTATGATTGAGAGATCTGGCAGTAATACCACGATGCAACAGAGCCGTAGGGGTGGATCGGGATTTAGGGGTAAAGGCCGAGCTGAGGGATCTGTAGTGAGGACTGAGGGACTGAGCAGCAGGCAGCAATCCCAGGCTAGAGTCTATGCCATGACTCGGCAGGAGGCTCAGGATTCCCCAGATGTTGTTGCGAGTATGCTTCTGATTTCTGGCTTTGAAGCATATGCATTGTTGGATCCTGGATCCACTCATTCATTCATTGCACCGCATATGACATGTAGACTACATGGGGATAGGGAGAGATTGTAGTTTGGGTTAGAGGTGAGTACACCTCTAGGTAGTACGACGGTTTTAGGAGAGGTCTGCAGGGGGTGCCCGATTTAGATAGATCGAGCAGTATTGAGTGCAGATTTGATAATCTTGGCTCGAGGGAGATTGATGTGATTTTAGGGATGGGTGGTTGTTGCATAGGGCCGTCATGGGTATTATACCAAGGAGGTGGTATTAGAGTCTCTGATCGACCCGAGCTATTTTCGAGGTGTTAGTCAGGCAGTGCCAGCCAGGATGATTTCTTTCCTGAGTGCCTTGAGGTTGATGCAGGGAGGTTGTGAGGCCTATCTGGCTCATGTGGTTGATACCAGGGTTGAGCAGAGATTGCAGGATATTCTCGTGATCAGGAAATTTCTGGATGTGTTTTTCGAGGAGTTACCGGGTTTGCCGCCGGATCGGGAGACCGAGTTTAAGATTGACCTCGTTCCCGATACCGCTCCTATATCCATACCTCCATATAGGATGGCACCGGTGGAACTGAGGTAGCTTAAGGCTCAGTTGCAGGAGCTTCTGGATAAGGGGTTTATCAGATCGAGTGTATCGCTATGGGGAGCTCCAGTTCTGTTTGTGAAGAAGAAGGATGGGACGTTGAGGTTGTGTATTGATTATAGGCAGTTAAATCGGGTGACAGTGAAGAATAAGTATCCACTACCTAGGATTGATGATTTATTTGATCAGTTGCAGGGAGCTCAGGTGTTCAATAAATTGGACCTGCGATCGGGTTATTATCAGTTGAGGATTGCAGAGGCCGATGTGCCTAAGAGTGTCTTCAGGAGCAGGTATGGGCATTTCGAGTTTTTAGTGATGCCGTTTGGGTTGACTAATGCCCCGACAGCCTTCATGGCCTTGATGAATAAGGTTTTTCAGCCCTACTTGGATCAGTTTGTGATAATATTCATTGATGATATTTTGGTGTACTCGAGGAGTAGACAGGAGCATGCGGAGCATTTGAGGACTGTATTGCAGATTATGAGAGAGAGGTAGTTGTATGCCAAATTCACTAAATGTGAATTCTGGTTGGATGAGGTCGTGTTTCTAGGGCATACTGTATCTGGTGAGGGTATTCAGGTAGATCCTCGCAAGGTCGAGGCATTGTTGCATTGGGAAACCCCTAGGAATGTATCTGAGGTTCGGAGTTTCCTAGGATTGGCCGGATACTACCGGAGGTTTGTCGAGGGATTTTCGCTGATCTCAGCCCCTCTGACAAAGTTGCTGAGGAAGAATGTGCCGTTCAGATGGACTGAGGAGTGTCAGAAGAGCTTTGAGGAGCTGAAACATCGGTTGACTACTGCGCCGGTGTTAAGCATACCATCTGGTACTGGAGGCTATGTGGCGTACAGTGATGCTTCGCATCAGGGATTGGGATGTGTATTGATGTAGCATGACAGAGTGATAGCTTATGCCTCGAGACAGTTGAGGTCTCATGAGGTGAATTATCCAGTGCACGATTTGGAGTTAGCAGCAGTGGCTTTTGCTCTGAAGATCTGAAGACATTATTTGTATGGGGAGACGTTCCATATCTTCACTGATCATAAGAGTTTGAGGTACTTGCTGAGTCAGAGAGAGTTGAATCTGAGATAGAGTAGATGGATTGAGCTGTTGAAAGACTATGACTGCACAATTGAGTATCATCCAGGGAAGGCCAATGTGGTGGCAGATGCATTGAGTAGGAAATCTCACATTAATGCAGCTCAGATTCAGATTGGGAGATTGCCTAGTTTGATTCAGTTGAGAGCTCTTAATGTGCAGATGGATTTGGGTCAGGATGGAGCTCTGTTAGCTACTTTAAGGCTTAGGCCGATGTTGCAGGATAGGATCAGGAGAGTTCAGGATCGGGATCCAGTGTTGGTGAGATTGATGGATAGAGTTGTTAGAGTAGTGCTCTAAAGACAATCGCCTTTAGCGCATTTTGTACAAATTTGTGTACAGTCTTTATGTATAAATAAAGAAAGACATATTTCATTAATTTGTTGTTCATTATTTATGAACTGATAAAGATCTGTAATCAAATTAATGAAGTCCATGATATATGACATAGCATGAAGGAAATTATGATGTGATCACACTACTGAGATTCCTATCATGTGCAATTATGTCATTATCTAAATTATCCTAGTTATAAATTCTCGAGGCTGGACATGGTGTCCGGAAAGACTAGCACATCTCATGCTCCTTGATTTGATCAAGCGGTGGATCTCGAAGCTGTAAATATGAGATATTTAGGGTTGAGATGTGGATGCTTACTAGAGGTAGTAAGTACATTGGATGACTGCCATGAGATCATCACATGGATGTCCTATTCTAATGTCGGTGATAATCTCATCATAGCAATGGTGCAAGTATCCTTAGACTTGAGGTGCTCGAGGATATCTTGAATCTTGATTACGTGCTTTGACTCCATTCCTTGTTGCCTTGAGAGGTCGCTCATAGGGTGGTGCTTGGAGTGCGGTTTGAGGTATTGAAGGTAATTGAGTAGCCAATAGAGGATTCACCACTACGTGATAGCGAAGATGATACCCATGGCCTCTTGTTAGGGTCATTACTTAGAAATCTCTGGCGGAGTATGTATGTCGTGAAGAGTGTCTTGATGACATATTAAGTAATGAGTCCCGGACGAAGCTGAAATCACTTGGACTAGATTTGGCGTAGTCGATCTAGTGAGAGTTGACACATTGCCCATACTCATAACCAAGTGGGGTATAGGATGGTGAAAGGACAAATTATACGGTAATTGTCTATGGAAAGGTTCGTGATATGGTCCATGATGAATTTATATTCATTAAATCAAACCAATTACTTTCCGGTCAATTGGGGTCATGATGTGTTGCTAGATACGCTCATGACTTGCTTAGATTAAGTGTTAATCTAAGTGGCCAACATAACCGGAACCTAATGGGTCACACGCATAAGAGTGTCTCGGAGAACTCGTAAAATAGTTTTGGACGAGTTCCAATATATGGAAGCAATCGGATTAAATGGATCCCGATGAGATCGAGATATGCCCGATGAGATCGCGACATTGATATTCTTGAAAAAGGTTTAGAATTTTTCCCATACGGGACCCGTAGGACCGACCCAGTGTGGTGAACCACTTGATAATATATATACATATATATATATGATTAATTAATTAAATAATTAATTAATATATATATATATATGTTGAATACGTGGAAAGGATGGAAGAAGGGAATGGAATCTTCCATTTTACATGCTTAGTCATTAAGTAATTAATGACTAAATGACAAAAATGAATAAAAGGTGAATGGAAGATGATGATTCTCGTAGATGACATATAAAAGGTTTAAAAACAAGTTTTAAACCTAAGTGAAAAGGTCATCATCGTGGGTTGAACGAAGATAAGAGAAGATTGAAAGGAAAAATTGTTTTCCCTCTCATCTCATCTTCGTTCTTCATCATCTTCAAGCATCTTCTTCATCTCTTCCTCCATCAGTTTCCAAGCTCTCCATAGAACAAAGGTAAGATCTAGCAGTCTTTAATTTGTTCTAGCTATTCCCGGGTCAAAGGGTTTGTCCCGGTTAGGTTTTCCGATCTCTGCGTGGATACCATTAGAGACGGTCTTCTTTGGTCGTTCGGTTTGAGTTTGTTATATATACACTTGCTTTCGGGAAGGTCCCGGAACAAAAAATTTTTGTTTTTCACACCGTGGGCATGTGATGCTCACACCGGGATTTTCCTACAGTGGTATCAGAGCCACTTGTGTCGTATATAACAACGAAACCATGACTAGGTCGGAGTTGCTATAGCTTGTGATGATGATGCATGTTGTATGTGTTGAATTTCGAATTCAGTATGAGATATAGTTTTCGAAATTTTCTTACCCAGATATGTTCACAAGATGTTGTTGCATATGTCTGTGGAAGCCCGGAATTTATCAATGTGATTTGATATGGTTTTGCTAATTTATTCCCTAATGTGCTGGGTGCTGTCTTTGTGCACATTCACTGAATAGGAATGCTTATAAATTCGAGAATAAATTGTAGAAAAATGTTTTTTCGGATTTTCTTTCACCTATATGTCCCTAAGGTGTTTATGAATGTCTATGTGGATGGAAAAATGTTTTCGAGGTGATTTACTATTTATTTGAGAATTTATTGTGTGCTGCTGGGAATAGCTGTGTTAAGGAACACAGATTTTGCATTGGCTTTGTTGCTGAGGGTGAATGAGTTTTTGATGGAAATAAATCCTGAAACAATTCATGGAGCATTTTGGGAACATGTAGTGACCTCTGTAATTTTATCAGAATTTATTAAAATTTTTTCAATGGGTTTTTCAAGCAAAACATAGAACTTGGCAGTTTTGAGAAAATTGCTGGAGTTGTTTTGTTTGAACTAAGAAATTGTGTAGATTTCAGTTCCAATGCCTTGGATCATTTTTAATATGATTAAAAATGTGTTACATTGATGTTGTATGCTTGCCTAAATGAATTTTTTGAAATTAGGTTTCCAAATAATTTTCGGATGTCAAATGTGTCTCATTAGCGTCTCGTTAGTATATTCCTTATCTTGATTGTTTTGGCCGTCACAAATTTTGTGACCAGTGCAAGTAGTCTTGATAAAGTGTAGACTACCTAGAGATACTTAGGTTGATAATTTGATATTCTCGAATTATTTGGAAATCCAATGAATAACGATGTATTC
The DNA here is from genome assembly GCA_029891385.1 of Erythroxylum novogranatense. NCBI lineage: Eukaryota > Viridiplantae > Streptophyta > Magnoliopsida > Malpighiales > Erythroxylaceae > Erythroxylum > Erythroxylum novogranatense. The sequence continues at coordinate 7,156,827 of CM057224.1, forward strand.
AACGATTTCAAATTCTTCATGTATAGTTTTGACTATATATGGTAAGCAACAATGAAAGTGTTTCATTGGTACTTCATAATAATGTGTATTAGACTTGGTGTTGTGAATTTGAACTACACGGATTGATAAATTAGCCGATTAGATAGCAATTTCTCTTGGATAAGTCGACTTACACAATGTACAAGTCGACTTGTCAAGTCTGCTGTAGACGCGTAAGTCGACTTGCACAATGGTACAAGTCGACTTGTTAGTACTGATTACACAAGTCGACTTACACATGCATAAGTCGACTTACACGAGGCATAAGTCGACTTATACATACACAAGTCGACTTATAACATGCAAAGGAGGGATGATGGATGATTTTAGGTATAAACTCAATGTGATTGATCATATGCCTAAATCATTCCATATAGTCATAGTGACTATAATCCTACGACTTGAAGAAGAAGAAGATGAGACACGAAAACCCTCAAATCATATGAAAACTAACGCCTTCCATTAATATGGGGAGAACCAAAGTTCTTATAGAGTTGGGTTGTTGGGCAAACCCAAGCTCACTCTATCTGGATATGTTGAACCATGGAAAATGAGATTTTCGGATTAATGGGTCGGTTTTCACTAGAAGCGTTGATTTGTTGAGCAAACTCAAGGTCAGCGTGGACAGAGGCGAAATTGGGTAGTGTACATCATATGTACGCGCATCGAAGTTGATAACCCAATGTGTGCATACATCAAAGTTGATAGCACTAGTCGATAGTTGCACCTAAGATGGAAATGGTATGATTGATACCGATTGAACTAAGGTGGCTTGTTGGGCAAACCCAAGGTCATTTTAGGAATGTCGGATATCTATCTATGATGCAATTGGTATGATCGATACCTACCGATTGAACTAAGGTGGCTTGTTGGGCAAACCCAAGGTCATTTTAGGAATGTGGGATATCGACCCACTTAGGACATTTGTCATAATGTTTCTTGGATTAAATCTTGAGGGTTATGGATTCTATGAAACTAGTGGGAGCCATATGCATATCATGCAAGTCATTATGATTATGCATTTATTCTATTCTAACATTCTTTCTCTCTTTCCCTTTAGGTTATTGAAGATGACTTGAAGTGTGAACTTGCGCGCTTATGGAATCAACAAGTTAAGCTGGACCAAATTTTCTAGATTGGTGAGAAATCGAAATTGTTCTCGTGTGCGAGGCTGGGATATATCCTAGATGTTCCACTTCGATCCACCTCTGCGATGCTTGATGAGGATCGAAAGCATATCGAAGCATCTTAAAGACGGTGACATGGCTACTGCATCATGCTTGCCTCGATGTCACGAGCTCTGAAGCGGCGTGAGTCTATGGATGCTCATACCATAGTGTTTCATCTTAGGGAGCTGTTTGATGAGCAAGCTCGATGCGAAAGGTTCGAGACCTCGAGGCTACTCTTCACTACTAAGATGACTCTAGGTTCATCTGCGATGCGATGACTGCTGAAGATGAATGGGTATATTGAGAGATTGGCCGTCTTAGGTTTTGTCATGGATTATGAATTAAGTATTGACTTAATGCGGTTGGATTCGATAGTTATTCACGGTTTGTGTTAAACTATCGGATGAACCAAGTATCCACAACAATCCACGAGTTGATCAATCTGCTTTCGAGGCATGCAGAAGAAGCTATCAAGAAGGATAGCAAGCAAGTCTTGATGGTAGACTCTTCTTACGGTTCAAAGAAAAAGCAGAAGAAGAAAGGTCTAAGAAACCAAAAGGAAGTATAGCGAAGAAAACCAAAGAGCGCACCAAAAGGAACTTGCTTCCATTATGGCAAGGCCAGTCCTTTGAAGCGGGCGTAAAGTCTATCTGGAGGGGCGAAGCGAAGAAGGCATCGGATGCCTCGACTTCTTGGTATGTTTGTCATTGAGATTAATCTGTTTCGATCATAACATATGGGTATTAGATACGGTTGTGGCTCACACATATGCAATGATATCTGAGGGCCTCGAGGACGATGAGCATTTCGTGAAGGAGAGGTGAACTGCGTGTGGGAAATGGAGCAAGAGTTCTTTGCATTAGTAGTAAGCACTTATTTTTGTCACTCCCCTTGGGCTTGTAATTAAATTGGATGTTTGTTATTTTGTACTGTATTAACAAAGAACATATTATGCATTTCTTGTTTAAATAGAATTTGGTTACCATTTGACTTTTAGTAACAATGGTTGTTCTATTAGTTTGAATGGAATGCTTTATGGTACTGGTACTTTATGCAATGGAATTTACATATTAGATATGTCACATCCAATTATGAATGTCAATGACACGAAAATACATAAAAGAGATAATTTAAAATCAACTTACTTATGGCATTGTCGCCTTGGCCATATAAATGAGAGACGCATAGCTAAGCTCCATAAGAGTGGTAGTTTAGGGTCATTTGATTATGAATCATATGACACATGCGAATCTTGTTTATTAGGCAAGATGACTAAGTTACCCTTCAAGTGAAAGGGTGAACGAGCGACTGGAGTATTAGACCTAATACATTCAGATGTATGTGGTCCGATGTCCATCCATGCTAGAAGTGGTTACCTTTACTTCATTACCTTTATCAATGATTATTCTCGATATGGGTACTTATATCTGATGAGATACAAATCTGAAACATTTGAAAAGTTCAAACAATTCAGAAATGAAGTAGAAAACCAACTTGAGAAAAGTATCAAGACATTACGATCTGATCGTGGTGGGGAATACTTAGACCAAGAGTTTTTGGATTATCTCAGAGATAATGGGATTTTACCTCAATGGACTCCTCCTTACACACCACAACATAATGGTGTGGCAGAAAGGAGAAATCGAACCTTGTTAGACATGGTACGATCAATGATGGGCTTTGCAAAGTTACCAAAATCTTTTTGGAGGTATGCAATCGCGACAGCTTTTTAGTTGCTAAACAGAGTCCCATCAAAGATAGTTGATGTTACTCCATATGAGATGTGGACTAACAAAAGACCCTATCTTACTCATTTGAAAGTTTGGGGCTGTCCTGCTTATGTGAAAGCGGACACGGTCGGATAAACTTGATGCAAAGTCGACAAGTGTTTGTTAGTAGGATATCTTAAAGAAACAATGGGATATCAATTCTACTTCTTTGAAGAACAAAAGGTGTTTGTTTGAAGCATGCTGTCTTTAGAAAGAGTTTCTTTACAAGAAGGCGGTGGGAACAAAATTGAACTTGAAGAAGTTCAAGATCTTGTGAAGACCTTGAGATCAAGCTGCTGAACACGAAGCGTAACTCATACGGATGAAGTAGTGATTCAACCTTCTACAACACACGAAGTTAAGTAGGTCACGTAGGATCGCTCTGTTCCCGAGAGATATGGATTTCGTGAATGAGCAGGATAACGTATTGCTCATAGAAGATGATGAGCCTACCACCTATGAAGAGGTTACGAAGAGTTGAGTCTCGAAATGGCTTCATGCCATGCAGGCGAAATGGATTCCATGTATGAAAACCAAGTATGGACTTTGGTTGATGCACGAAGGAATAAAAACCATAGGGTGTAAATGGGTTTTCAAAAGAAAACCGACATGGATGGTAATGTAATTACCTATAAAGCAAGGCTTGTGGCTAAAGGTTTTAAATCAAAGACAAGGAGTTGACTCTGACGAGACCTTGACCCGAGAGCAATGCTTAAATCCATTAGAATACTCCTAGCCATTGCCACTCATTATGATTATGAGATATGACAAATGGATGTGAAGACGACTTTCTAAATGGAAATCTAGTGAGGATGTGTATATGACACAACTGAGGGCTTCACCTCCTATGATGGCGAAAAGGTATGCAATCTTCAGAAATCCATCTATGGATTGAAGCAAGCATCCAGGAGTTGGAATATCCATTTTGATGAGGTAATCAAAGAGTTTGGTTTCTCACAAAATCCGGATGAATACTGTGTGTATAAGAAGGTCAATGGGACTGCAATCGTATTCCTTGTGCTATATGTGGATGACATATTATTACTAGGAAGCGATGTCTCTATCTTGCAATCGATCAAGATTTGGTTGTCCAAACAATTTGTCATGAAAGACCTTGGTGAAGCAATTTATATCCTTGGGATAAGGATCTATAGAGATAGATCAAAAGGTTGCTTGGTCTTTCACAATCAGCGTACATAGACAAGATGCTAAAGAGGTTTAGCATGGAGCAATCGAGAGAGGTACCTTCCGTGACTCGTGGGATAACACTCTCGAAATCTATGTGTCTAAGACACAAGATGAGAGGATGCGCATGGATATGATCCGTATGCATCAGCGGTAGGATCTATCATGTATGTTATGCTATGTACGAGACCCGATGTATCATATGCTCTAAGTGTTACGAGATACCAATCGGATCTGGTGAGGGTCCTTTGGGTGGTGTCAAGAATATCCTTAAGTACTTACGAAGGACTAAGGATGTTTTCTTGATATATGGGGATGGAGATCTCCAAGTGGCGGGTATCTGAGATGCGAGTTTTCAATCGATAAGGATGATTCCAAATCCCAATCAGGTTATGTATTCACATCTGAGCAGTAGGCGATCGGTTGGAAGAGTTCAAACAAGAGGCATTGCCGATTCAACAACCGAGGCGAGTACATTGCCGCTTGAAGCGAAGGAAGGCGGTTTAGATCAAGAAGTTCATTCTTGAACTTGGTGTGGTTCCTAGCGATGATGGGCCCATCTGATTGTATTGTGACAACAATGGGGCTATTCTTGTGACGAAGGAACCAATGTCTCATCAACTATCCAAACACGTACTCGCAGATATCATTTGACAAGGAGATCATAGGGCGTGGTGATGTCCAGATCGAGAGTGTTCCCACCGAGCGAGAATATTCTTGATCCGTTGCGAAGCCATTGTCACAAAAGAGTTTTGATTCTCATGTACTCGCTTTATGGTATTAGATATCAAGGCGATTGACTTTAGGTCAGTGGGAGATTGTTGAGTAGTGCTTTCTAAAGGCAATCGCCTTTAGCGCATTTTGTACAAATTGTATGCGAGTCTTTATGTATAAATAAAGAAAGGCATATTTCATTAATTTGTTGTTCATTATTTATGAGCCGATAAAGATCTGTAATCAAATTAATGAAGTCCATGATATATGACATAGCATGAAGGAAATTATGATGTGATCACACTCTCGATATTCCTATCATATGCAATTATGTCATTATCTAAATTATCCTAGTCATAGAATTCTCGAGACTGGACATGATAATCCGGAAAGACTAGCACATCTCATGCTCCTTGATTTGATCAAGCGGTGGATCTCGAAGCTGTAAATATGAGATATTTAGGGTTGAGATGTGGATGCTTACTAGAGGTAGTAAGTACATTGGATGACTGCCATGAGATCATCACATGGATGTCCTATTCTAATGTCGGTGATAATCTCATCATAGCAATGGTGCAAGTATCCTTAGACTTGAGGTGCTCGAGGATATCTTGAATCTTGATTCGTGCTTTGACTCCATTCCTTGTTGCCTTACGAGGTCGCTCATAGGGTGGTGCTTGGAGTGCAGTTTGAGGTATTGAAGGTAATTGAGTAGCCAATAGAGGATTCACCACTTACGTGATAGCGAAGATGATACCATGGCCTCTTGTCGGGGTCATTACTTAGAAATCTCGGCGGGAGTATGTATGTCGTGAAGAGTGTCTTGGTGACATATTAAGTAATGAGTCGGGACGAAGCGAAATCACTTGGACTAGATTTGGCGTAGTCGATCTAGTGAGAGTTGACACATTGCCCATACTCATAACCAAGTGGGGTATAGGATGGTGAAAGGACGAATTGCACGGTAATTGTCTATGGAAAGGTTAGTGATATGGTCCATGATGAATTTATATTCATTCGTCAAACCAATTACTTTCCGGTCAATTGGGGTCATGATGTGTTGCTAGATACCGCTCGTGACTTGCTTAGATTAAGTGTTAATCTAAGTGGCCAACATAAAGGAACCTAATGGGTCACACGCATAAGAGTGTCTCGGAGAACTCGTAAAATAGTTTTGGACAGAGTTCCAATATATGGGGAGCAATCGGATTAAATGGATCCCGATGAGATCGAGATATGTCCCGATGAGATCGCGACATTGATATTGCTGAAAAAGATTTCCGGAGATTTTTCCCATACCGGGACCCGGTAGGACCGACCCCAGTGTGACTGGACCACTTCAGTAATATATATATACATATATATATATATGATTGATTAATTAAATAATTAATATATATATATATATATATGTTGAATACGTGGAAAGGATGGAAGAAGGGAATGGAATCTTCCATTTTACATGCTTAGTCATTAAGTAATTAATGACTAAATGACAAAAATGAATAAAAGGTGAATGGAAGATGATGATTCTCGTAGATGACATATAAAAGGTTTAAAAACAAGTTTTAAACCTAAGTGAAAAGGTCATCATCGTGGGTTGAACGAAGATAAGAGAAGATTGAAAGGAAAAATTGTTTTCCCTCTCATCTCATCATCGTTCTTCATCATCTTCAAGCATCTTCTTCATCTCTTCCTCCATCAATTTCCAAGCTCTCCATAGAACAAAGGTAAGATCTAGCAGTCTTTAATTTGTTCTAGCTATTCCCGGGTCAAAGGGTTTGTCCCGGTTAGGTTCTCCGATCTCTGCGTGGATACCGTTAGAGACGGTCTTCTTTGGTCGTTCGGTTTGAGTTTGTTATATATACACTTGGATCCTGGCTTTCGGGAAGGTCCCGGAACAAAAAAATTTTGTTTTTTACACCGTGGGCATGTGATGCTCACACCGGGATTTTCCTACAAGAGTAAGATCCGATTCGATTACCGATTTTGAACTGAGAGATGGGACATTGTGGATGGGACAGAGACTGTGTGTGCCTGATGTAGATGATTTGAGACGTGAGATTCTGGAGGAGGCACATGTGGCTGCCTATGCTATGCATCCTGGTACTACCAAGATGTATCGCACTCTTAAGTTGCATTTCTGGTGGCCAGGCATGAAGAGGCAAGTGGCAGAGTTTGTTTCTCGGTGTTTGACGTGCCAGCAGGTTAAGGCTGAGCACCAGGCTCCAGTGGGTAAGCTGCATTCGTTGCCTATTCCGGAGTGGAAATGAGAACGAATTACTATGGATTTTATTATGGGATTGCCTAGGACACCGAGGTAGTTTGATGTTATTTGGGTCATAGTGGACCGGTTGACTAAATCGGCTCACTTCTTGCCAGAGAGGGAGAGTAATACTCTAGATCAGTTGGCCCAGTATGTGGCGGTGTCTTGGTGCATGGGGTTCCGTTGTCGATAGTCTCAGACTGAGATCCCAGATTTACTTCGAAGTTTTGGAAGAGTCTGCAGTCTGCTTTGGGTACTCGGTTGAACTTCAGTACTGCATTTCATCCTCAGACAGATGGGCAGAGTGAGAGGACGATTAAGGCTGTTGAGGATATGCTTCGGGCTTATGTATTGGAGTTCAGAGGATCATAGGATCAGTATTTGGCTCTGATCGAGTTTGCATATATTAATCAGTATCAGAGTAGTATCGGGATGGCACCGTATGAGGCCTTGTATGGGAGGCAGTGTAGATCGCCATTGTATTGGGATGAAGAGGGTGTGAGGATGATTGAGGGTCCCGAGTTGATTCAGGACACTGTAGATAAGGTGAAACTGATTCGAAATCGCATCAAGGCGGCTCATGATAGACAGAAGAGTTATGTGGATCAACATCGGCGAGAGATGGAGTACAGTGTAGGAGATAGAGTGTTCCTCCGAGTGTCACCTTGGAGAGGATTTCTGAGATTTGGTCGGAAGGGCAAGTTGAGCCCTCGGTATATTGGTCCTTTTGAGATCCTCGAGAGGATAGGACCTTTGGCTTATAGATTGGCATTGCCGAGTGAAATGTCCCAGTTGTATGATGTGTTTCATGTTAGTATGCTCCGACGGTACCGATCAGACCCGACCCATGTGATTCCGGCTCAGGAGATTGAAGTGGCCAGTAATTTGACTTATGTAGAGGAACCGGTACAGATTGTGGGATCACGGGTCAAGTAGTTACGGAACAGGGTGATTCCATTGGTGAAAGTCCTTTGGAGGAACCACTCTTTTGAGTAAGCAACATGGGAGACTGAGGAGCATATGAGGAGTCAATATCCTCATCTGTTTGATCGGACGGGTATGAAATTTCGGGACAAAATTTTTATTAGGAGGGAAGAATTGTAACATCCCATCACTGATGGGAAGGTTATTCAGTAATTGGGACTGGGTAGGAGTGCATACTGCATTTTATTGATTGAGCATTCATGAACCTCTAATTATGGAGGGATGAATTAATTGCACATGCATTGATAGGTACATGCATTCATGGCATTTTCCGACCCTTAATTGTGATCATGAATTGATTTGTAAATTTTCGAGATAATTAGGTTTAATTGTGATTTATTGGGATTTATGGCATAATTGGATTTGTATAGTTAAATTGGAGTGAGAATTGAATTTTAGGGAATTGAAAATTTAAATTGGAGCATAGGATCTAGTGTCTTATATTTTTTAGGCTATATCGGAAATTTTTCTAAAATTTTTAGAGTTATGAGTCCGGACCGGGAAATTGACTTAAAGACTGATGGATTATATTCCGGTTATGAAATTGATGAGTAAATGGCATGGAAAAATCTGAATTGTGCTGTTAGGAATAATTATGCTGAGCCATTGAAATTTAGAGACCGAAATTTAATAGATTTGAGGACTTGTGTTTGATGAGCTATAGGTTATAAATCAACCCTTTATATATAGTATGTTTTGAAATTAGAAAGTATCTCTCCTAGGGCAAAATCCTTCTTCTCTTCGTTGGTGATTTCCGATTCCCCCTTTTGTGTGAGCCTTCGATCGTTGCTTGTTTTCTTCCCTTTTGGTGTGAGCTTAGCTGGATTCTTGAGAGAATGAAGTTTGGTGAGTGTTAAAGGTTCTTCATGGTTGTGGGAGAAAGGAGAAAGAGTTGGTGATTTTCATAAATTTGGGATTTTGAGTTTCGATCGGTAAGTTATTGGCTTTAATGTTGTTAATCATTGTTGTTAGATGCATTTATGGTATTTAATGTGAAGGATGACGTAGTTTAGAGTATTTAATGTTGGTTTTAGAGAGAGAAATGATGAAAAATGGACCGGAGAAGACGATGTAGCCCGCGCGTCGCGACGTCTGCAAGACGCCTCACCGCGGCGAGTAAATGCTTCCTCGCCGCGACGAGCCGGGTTGGGTTGTCGCCGCGGCGAGCGGGGCGAGACGTCGCGGCTAGCGTGAAATTTTACGCCGTGACACGTCTCTCTTCGTGCGTCGTGGCGAGCTGAAGGAAGGTGTTCGCCGCGGCGAGCAACCCTTATACGTCGCGGCGAGGACTCCTGCGTCGCGGCGAGGGGTGAAGTTCTGAAGAATGTGTTTTGATTTTTGGGGAATAACTTATGGTATAGACCTCCAATTGAGGTGATTCTTGATTCGTTATGAACTAGAGGAAGATGTTTACAATTGAGGTAAAGAATGAGAGTTCAAATTAAATTAGCGGGTTCTCAGTTATAGAAAGAGAGTCGATTATAGTTCCCATTGTAACCTAAGAATTTTATTATGACTATGAGAGTTTAAATTGAAGACTTATGAAATTAATGGATGATATTGATCTAGTGAATAGTGAATTTTGGTTATGAGGCAAGAGATAGCGGTATTGGGTTTTAGCGCCGGAAAATCATGAATATGCATCGTACATATTTTCAATTAAGACATATGCATCATCGAATTGTTTTAAATTGAGCATCTAGTAATGAGAAATTATTTTACTGTTATAGAGGCACCGTTGGATCGTCATTCTACGGATATTACTGGGACTTCCAGGCAGTAGCTCGGAAGTTACAGGTGAGTAACTTAGTTGGTTCCTTAGTTTCTGATGTGCTAAATGCCCTATGTGAACTGTTTGCTAATATGAATGATTTGATCAAGATGCATGATTTTGATAAATTGGAATTCACTGATACGTGACTATGGGAAACTGTGTTAAATGGGCTTATAGTCATATGACTGTGAACTATCGGACATATGCATTACATGCATAATTGCATGAACAGATAATGGACGTTGTGACCTGAGACACTACTATTACTGAAAAGAGCTTTAAGCTCTAATACTGTCACTGAACCGAGCTTCGAGCTGGAGGGGAGTTAGTGCATCCTGCATGAAGGCTCTCCTACTCCCTGACACGTCCATCAAAATCATCCATCGAATCGGGCTCGATCACAACACTGAAATAACTGAAAAATAGTCACATATGCATCGCATTATACAATTGTGATAACTGAATTGCGAATTGTCTGTGTGCTGTAAACTGCTATATGATATTTTAACTGTTACTGTGATGTGCTGTACGCAATTTGCGTAATGCATGAATTGAATGAACCATCGATGATGGTTTCTCATTGAGTTCGCAAAATCACCCAAAATTGCATTTATTTTTCAGGACTGATATATTAGACTCCTAGCTCCAGAGTTATACTTCTCCTGTCGCGTGAGCGTTCTAGCGAGAGAGGCGATGGCACACAGGTCGGTCAGCTGGGATTGGATTTTGGGGACGACTTAGTATAGACTTTTGTATCAGTTTCCTTTTTGGATTATTGTATTTAGACTGTAGGGAACTGATAGACTTGTCTATATTTCATATTGATTTTATGTATGATAAAGGCTTTATGGTTTTTAAAATTTAGTGATTTTTGATATTGCGGATTTTATTGTATTGGTGCCATGCGGTTTATAGAATTGATCGAACCGTAGTGTACCCTCGTCGTAGGTTATGTATCGGTATGACCTACGGGCGTCCTGGTATATATCTTACGGTAAGGGGGTGCTACAATTTCATCTCATTCACATACAAGTAACACTTCAATATCCCAATCAACATCACAATCATCAGACCTTCTGTCTAAAATTCAACACAATCATTCACATTCATAGAAGCATTCAGTGGTCAATCAATACAAAAATTCAAACAAAACAAACAATGAAATGAGACCATCTAGGTCTACTCACATTATGCTCCAAATTAACACTAGCTTCAATGATCTGAAAATATTTGAATGTTGACGTTTATCCTACACATCAAAAATATGCAATACACACAGTGCACACGCACATAAATATTTACACAATTATAAGCATTCATTTATGCACATGTGTGTATATGGAATATATATAATGCATGTTCATGATAATCCCGAGTATCTATCCATTATTCTCATTACAAAATCATTCTCATATCAAAACTTATCTAAGTACAATTTATACTTAGGTTTATACCTCATTAAAACCATTAAAATCACATTTCATTTCTCATTAAATCACTTCAGATTTTTCCATGACACACTTTCGGGTCTACTATTCACGATAGAACAGAGAGTGAAATTGATATAATTTGGCCATATCCTCTCCTAGAAAATCGTTCCTCTATGTCTTATGTTTCAATTGATACTAAAATCACTCAATTTGGTTTAGTAATGTGAAAGTTATACTCGAAATATTTTCAGACTGCTTTTATTTAAAGACAGCACCCTATACTCAACTTTCACCCATAAATTGAAACTCTTAAAGTCCGATTAAGAATTTGATTTCTTAAGATTATTTGTAGCCCTATGTCTTTAGATTTCTCCAAATTAAGAATCATTCAATTTGAATAACTATAGTAAAAGATATGCCCAAAATACTGAGACATGTTCAGTGTAGAGAAAAGTTCTCTGCGACGAACTCCTTCAGAGAAAAATTCTTGCATAAAATTCACAAGTTCGTTGCGGCGAAAGCTAAAGATGGCCGTGATGAACTTTAACTTAAAGAAATCCTCACTTAATCCTTTAAGTTCGCCGTGGCGAATTTCCAAAAGTTTGCCGCGGTGAAATTACACAGACACAAACCTAGTTTTTCAACAACTTCAATTCAGATTTTTCCTATCACATTTTATACTAATATCACCTTTTCTACTTCATTTACTCATCATTCTCTACTCCAATTCAACTCAATAACATTCACAAATCAATTCTTAAGCCATTATTTAGCATTCATGTGAAACAAAACATCAACATGTATACATTCATTTCTTCACCAGTGTTCTAGCATATACTCAACTCATTTGTCATGATCATTTACCACTAAGCTATCATCATATATGCTTCATTTAAAACAACACAGAAAGAACAAAATTTAACGTACTTGTTTAGCTCCATAGCTCCTTCAAATCACCGTAAACCCTAGCTCCTCCAACATACACGATTATCAACATTCATGGAGGAATAGGTTGGGTCTTTCAGTAATAAGAAGAAGGAGATAATGAATCTTGAAGAAGTAAGGTGAAAGAGTTGAACAAATATCAACATGAGAGGGTAAGGGTAGGATGTCGTGAGTGAAGAAGAGGGATAGAGAAGATGAAGAAATGAAGAAGTTGGAGAGGAGAAGTGTATTTTGTGAATGTATACTTAGTGAAATTTGCGGTTTAAACAAATGGTGTGGTAAGTGACATGTGTCACTTGCCCCATGTCACTTTCTCATGGTCTTTTATTTAACTAGTCCATTTTATTTCTAATTTCTAATCCAATTAACTCCCAATTTTCAATAACACTTCTCCATAAATCTTAAAGTCATTTATCAAAATTTCTTTCGCCATGGGACAGTAATTTCTACTACCATTTATCAATTATTTTACCAATTGACATTTTTCCTAGTCTAAGAATTATCCCAATTCTTTTCAAAAAAAATTTTCAAAAATTCCAAAAATTTTAAATCAAGTATTCTTATCTCCAAATCAAGTTTTCAATATAATCAAACCACAATTTCCAATAAAAACTACATTTACTAACAATTATACCCGAAAATATCAATGAATACATGTACAATCATTTTGATGTGTGCAAAATTTACTATTCACATATATGTGTATAACATGAAATGCATGAGCATGAAAAGTGTTTCCTATTTTCTTCGTAATCTCTTACATTTAAAATTTTAGCCTTAAGATAGATAACGAATGTTACAATACTGGAGAGTTGTTGGCAATAAATAAGTATGGATTTCATTAAAGACTTATCCTTATCTAAAGAAAAGTCTTGCATCTATGTAGTTGTGGATTGATTGAGAAAGTATTTACATTTTATGACCCTCATACACCCTTACACAGCTTAGGATGTTACATAAACTTTCATAGATCATGGTTTTCAATTACATGGAATGCTAGAAGCTATAGTAAGTGACCACGACACTTGGTTCTTAAGTGTATTTTGGCAGGAGACATTTAGACTATAAGGTGTCAACTTGAAATTCTCTACGTCCTATCATCTTCATACAAACGAATAATCAGAGGCCATTAATAAGATCCTGGAAACCTTTCTCAGATGCTTATGTAGTGAGACTCCTCAGAAGTGGGCATATGGGTTGTCAATGGCGAAGTTGTGGTACAACACAACCTATCACGTAGCCACCAATGCAATTCCGTTCAAAATCCTTTGTGGTTACCCCCTACCTCTCTACGTAGCTTACTTAACTGGGGACTTCCATAACCTTCTGATAGACCAATCATTACGAGATCAAGAGACAACACTTCAAATAGCAAAATTTAACCTAAATAGAGCACAATAAAGGATGAAGCAATATGTAGATAAAAAGAGGATGGAGAGGGAATTCAAAGTGGAACAATAGGTTTATGTCAAACTTTAACCATATAGACAACACTCCAAGCAAAGGAGGGCAAATCAGAAACTAGCTCCACCATATTATGGGCCATTTCAGATTGCAGCGAAGATAAGTAAGACAACATACCTTCCATGTTTCTCAACTAAAGAAATTTATCTATGAGAAAATGCCCTGCTTGACACAACTTCCACACACATGAAATCCATCGCTCTTTAATGATAATGCAATCAATCCTGTCGAACGTGTCTGTCCGTACATGTTCTGATATTAGTCAAATGCTACTAGTGTAGTCTGTGTCTAAGGAAAATATGTAATTAACAGCAATTCCTTTAGCTGTTCAAAGCAAAAGACACTCGGAGCCTTCATTGGTTGAAAGCAAATGTTTGCGAGTGCCATGTTTTGTCGTTGATTCCTCAAATAATTGCAGCCCGAACAGGAATGTTGTCCAACAATTTCTGAAATATTGTGCTTTGATAATGAACTACATTGGTTTATCGACCAAAAAAAGTTGCCGATAAACAACCAAAATGTGACTGCGGCAAATTTTAAAATGCAATGCAGTCTGATGCCTGACTAAGTACAGAGTTCCTCTTCCACCTCACCATCTGCAGGAGAATGGAAGGAGGTGATTGACGAATCAAGAATGGTAACTTTCAAATGCAGGAGGTTTACATAAAACATTAAATCTCACCACCAAGCATGGTGGCTAAATTAGCCTGAGCATCAGCCTCAGAGTTGTGTTCCTACAAAGCATAAACAAGGACAATTAACTAGTAGAAGATTAAAATGAGGACATCTTACAATCCACGTAAATTGCAAGTACCCTTAAAAAATGATTTATCTGAAAAGACACAAACTTGTTCTCCAAAGTCTTGGCCTGCTCATACAAGATGCTCATCATCCAATGTCTGACCTTCCATTTACCCTGTAGCTGTTGTTAGGTAAATTACATAAAAGTCTCACTAGTAAGCAGCCGCCATTAATGACAAGTTCTGAGGAATTAGAAAAAGAGAGAAAGCCAGAAACAATAAACCAACCTGGAAACAAACCAGTTTTGAGTCACCTAGGACTCTAATTTTTGTATAACCTTTCTTCAAAGCATGTTCCAGTCCTAAAATCAAGGCTTCATATTCAGCCACATTATTGCTTTTGTGGCCCAAGCCTTTCCGCAATCTGCAGATCTATTGAATTAAGATTTAGAAATGCTAATGTCAAAAAAAAAAAAAAAAGATTTAGAAATGCTGAAGCACTAAGAAAAAGATTCAATGCACAGATAAAAATGAATGCATACAGGACTACCATCAACCGTCCAAAGCACAGCTCCAGCGCCAGCTTGTCCGGGATTTCCCTTTGAAGCACCATCAAACTCAAGAACACAAGAGTCCTGCAGATAAAGGAAACCGTCTGTGAAAAATATTAAATCATTCCTCCTATTTTTCTTCCCGATAAGTCAAAAGCATCTAGAAAGGGCATGTCTAACAGTTACCCTTTTGTTATCTCATCAGTGTGCCCTGTGCTATATATAGAATGTACGATAGGCATCTTTTTGTTACCACTTACATGATCGTGGGAGGAAGAATGAACTTCAGCTTCATTATCCACTTTAAAGTGCTTCCTCAAAGGATCTGTAGAAGCAGATGTTGATCCACCTGCTTCCTGCAAAACAATCCTCAAAGGATCTGTAAAACCAGATGTTGATCCATCTGCTTCCTCCAAAACAACTGGCATAAATCTACGAAACCACAAATTACTGCTATTCAAGTATGTTATACAAATATTCTAACATGTGCAATTAAAATGGTTGGCAATGCAATTGGAGATGATTTTCCAGTCCTTTACTTTTCCTGTATGCAAGCAGTATGAGCCAAGAGCCAACAGTATCCTGGAAGTAATTATCACATGCAAAGCACACCATTAAACTTATAATTCTTTTCTGATAGTTTCCTAATACGATAGTCATCAATGAACTGACTTCTCAGCAGAAAAGCACAAAAACCAGTTCCTAATACAGCCTATTATCTTCAGGTCTGTTCACTGAACTTTTTCCTCAGTATTCTTGATTAATGCAATACAGCAGTAACAAGTACGCACTAACAGCCATAGGAGGTATGCTCACACCGACCCATGCACAGTGGGAAAGAAAGAACAGTAATAGAGCCGGGGAGAGGGAGTGCAGGAGAACAAAATAACAACATTGCACCTTTCATGTTACTCGTTTTCTATGTTTATGTATGTTAAAATTCCAAAACGATATAGATGAGGCCCTTACCACTGTTTGCAGTTCTAAAGCTTCCATCGATCCCTTTTCAGTAGCACTAGTCTTACTTGTTTCTCCTTTCAAAGAAGCACGTTTCTGTAATTGTTTAGCTCCAAAAAGAAAAAAAGAACCTGAATTTCTTGAAAGAATATTAAAGATGGATAAAAAATCCATGGAAGATATGCTCACATAACATTCTAGTTATCAATCAACCATTAGGACTCCTAGAAATTTGAATTGGCTTTAGCCTAGGCCAAACGGCTCTGGAATTGTACAATCATAAGTACTTAGCAGAAATCAGTTACTCACCTAATCAACGTCATAAGTTCTCAAAGAAGTTAGCATTAAAGGGATTTAGTAAACGATTTTGATATCCAATCCTGAAACTGCTAAACATTGGCCATTTAAAAGGAATGAATTTGACCAATCTGACAAAGGAGATGACTTACACCTGAATAGTACATGGCACAAGTGGACCAAAGAGGTCCTCTTTCAAATCTTCAGCTCTTATAGTGTACAAGGCATTTTGAAGTCCTCGCGAAGTGAGATACTCCCCAGTGACCACAGAAAAACAGTTCCCTTTGAAAATGCTGACAGGGGGATCGGATACCTACCAAAATGAAAACACAACAGTTTCTTCTTCAGTCAACCCTCCCGACAAAATCAAAATCTTAAGTGAATCTATCGAAGCTTTCTCAGTCACTTTAGTGTAAATACACCGAGAAACCCTCGAAAGAAAAACAAAACTAACTTAACTAGCATCACCAGCAATACAATCATGTCACACCCTGGTACCCTCCGTAGCATCTAAATAGTAACGACCTAACAAGTACATTAACTAAATCCTCAAAATTGTCATACAGCAAACCCGTATGGTTATAAAGCAAAGGAAAATAGAACTATTACGGAGGATCCAACTTGAGCCTGACATTCATCGAGACTTTTATAAACACCAACAACATCCCCTTTCCGTATGACAAAGAAAGCATCTTTCTCTTTCTCAATAGCCACTGGATGAGGAACTGATTTTTTCTTCTTCGAACTTTTCCCACTTGCACTACGAGACGAGTAGCATTGGGAATGAATTCTCGTCAAGAGATAATTCAAGTTCAGAGTTTTAAGCCCGCCATGTTCAAAGCTTCCTTCCCATGAGAAAGTAGAAGTTTTTGGATAAAGAGAACTTCTATTAAGGAAATGGGTCTCTCTTCCAAGTAAGCAAGCGGCATAGGAAGACACACGAGACAGTGTGTTCATTACAAGGATACGAGACGGTGATGAACAAGAAGAAGCAGGAAAGGTGCGATGAGATGGGGTCTTGTTTGGAGGGTTTAAGCTGGTCTTGTGGAATTTGGGCTATGTAAAGCCTAATTCTTGATCTGGCCTGATAAAGCCCATCCTTGCTTTACTGTATGCTCAGTATGCTTAATGCTTGTGGCACGTAGAAATGATAATGGAATACACACTGTTTTTTTTTTTTCAAAGAAATGGGGCAAACGCTCAAAAATAATGAAACTACACTGCAGTGACGTGGGGGCAAGATCATCCCAACAGAGTTGGCAAACAAGAGCGACGATAAACCCGCAACAGGCTCACCAAATCAATGAACACTAACAAATAGACAATAACTATAGGTAGCTAACTAATCCGCACAGCGATTAGCTTTTTGAAAAACATGTCGCACCCGAACTACCTAATTTCTAGTCAACAACTCTCGAATAGCTGAATGCAATGGATGAACATCTCGCTACGTTGCACTTGTGAGATTGGACACCACCAACGCAGAATCTATAGTCAAATCCACCCGATTGTAACCATAAAACCATGCAAGAGTTAGGCCATCATAAACCGCCCAAAATTTAGCCTGTAAAGTCGAACAACATCCCAAAAGTGCACCAAAACCAACCAGTCAACGTCCGTCAGCATCTCAGAGAAGACCACCTGCCGTCACCAGGCCCAAGTCCATTTTCTGAACTGAAAGGACACGGGGGAGGATTACCTACGTGGCACTAACAAAATTATCGTGAAATATAGTTAAAATAGAAAATAATGTTTCTATAGTGGAAGAAAATAATTTTTAATAACCTTTTAAAAATTAAGATTCTATAACATGATTAATTTATAAATAGAACATAATATTATTTATAAATTATACTTTGTTATAAAATTTAATTTAAAAAAATTAATTTTCTGTTGAGGTAACTCTTCTCAAATCTAAATGTTATATGAAAATCAATAGAGCCGTATAAGTAACCTAATTTGAATATTACTTATATTGATCAGTTGAGAAAGCTCCAAAATAGTATGCTAAGATAGTTATCTTTTATAAAGCCTGGGTTTATTTATAGTAGGATTCAAATCTTTTAATAATTTAATTGAGTTATAATTAAATATTAATTAAGTCTTAAGAAAATTCAATATCTAATATTGATCCTATGTATCATATATTTTATAGATAGTCATAAAATTTTTCAAACTTTACAATAAAACCTAATTTGACTATAACCTTTATCTCTCTTTAACGTTATCATTCATAATCGATAGATTCTTAAATATGTTTGACAATAAATAAAAATTACAATTCGATATTATAATTAGAATAGATAAATTTAAAAAATAGATAAATCTAACTCCTCTAATTTATCTTTAATTTTAATTAAATAATTTACGTCCATAAATTAAGATTAATGTCTAGTAACATCATGACGACTTAAATATTAAGAATGTCAAATTAATTTTAACTAAAATTTTGTAGATATTTTCTTGTAGAATTTAATTCTTTTATTATAAAATGTTCCAATTTTAAATATAGTATAGATTTAGTATCCATTTTATTCGAGTTCATCATTATTAATTCTTTAGCAATAATAATTGATTCTTTTAACGAAAATTGAAAACCATTGGTGAAGTATCATTCTACTTTGATAAAACATTGGTCAAGGTATCTTAATTGAATATTAATGAAGAACAATGATTATTCTTCCTAATTATTTTAAAGTGATAAATATTATAGTGATCACTTAACTACTTCCATATAGTTCATATCATATCTAATGATTACCAATCGAATCATCCTTAATTAGGTTCGGTCTTAAATAGCATCAAAATATATCAATCCATATATGAGATACTTTGAATATTTCAAATTAAAAATCATTTATACAATAATCACACTAAGCATTTATATAGACATACAATTATTCTCATGTTGGATCAATTTAACAAATTTATTGTCTTATAAGAATCTACACATTTCTTCAAGTATCTTAATACTTTATTTTATGAAATTGACTACTTTCTTTATAAAAAGAATATGATGTTTTGTAACCTTTTCACTCTATTATTGTCTAATATTAATAGAGCAATGACTAGGTAAATTTTAGGAATAATATATAAATATAATATGAATATCATAATTATGATCTTATTATAAATTTATTTGTAAAATATAATTATCATATCGACTTTATCTTATAAGTTAATTAATTAGACAAAATATATAACATAAAGAATGCTTTTATTTAAATATGACATAAATATGTAACCAATCGACTAGTTATAAGGTATAAATAAAAATCTCCTATTTACACTAAGCCAATTGTTTAGAAAAATTATTTCATATCTCCATATGATGGTCATTTTCCAGTTAAGATATTGGTTTAGCGAGAATTTTCACGATTATCTTTTGAGAACACTTACTTAGATCGTATAATTTTTATCTCAATTATCATTATAAATAAGGTTAACTGCCTAAATACGTACTTAGATCATTGATATAACACTAACTTTTTTATATGTCCAATTGATTTAATGTTCTGCAGTACATTACTATTCAAATAATGCACTAATATTCAAATAATGGGCCTAGTAACCATTTTGCTAATAAAATGATAAATTTATTTTCACTAAATTAGCAATTGAAGTAATATTAGAGCATTTCTTACTCAAAGTATATCTTAAGTAAGACTTACTTTTATTCTTGTCAAACAAAAGTTAAAATCAATATTAACTTGAACTCAAATATCAACTCACACATAGAATAATAGATATTTTGTATATTTCATAAATATATCAAATGTTGAACACCTTTAGCATATCATGCATGTACTTAGATGAGAATAGGTAAATAATTTTTAGTCTATCTCTATAGATTTCTTATTGGATTAACTTATATTCAACATTTATAAATGTGAATTATTGTTCTCTATTGGTGTTATATCTTCTACGTAATCCATTGAAAAGTATCAATACTACAAGTAACTTTCTTGTATGCATAATTTTACCTTTAAAACAAACTCTTTAGTTTTATCATAAAAGTGATCTTTTTCATCTTTAAACCCTTTGATTATACATCAAATGTATTAAACAAAGGCACTTATTCCATCAATATCTTAAGAGAAAAACATAAAGCTACCACTAGAATCAATATTGTGCGAGATTAATCTTGTAAGAACTTGGATAACTACGATAAATCGATATAAAGATAACGGATCCCCTTGTCTAATACCCTTCACTCCATTAAATGTTCTTGAAGGAGAACCATTCGCCAACACATTGTAAGAGGTAGATGAAATACAGGCATAAATGCACTCTACAAAAATATCAAGGAAGTCAAATACCTAGAAATAATGTACTATAAAGCCCCAATCAAAAGAGCCAAAAGCTTTAGCAA
The DNA here is from genome assembly GCA_029891385.1 of Erythroxylum novogranatense. Classification (NCBI taxonomy): domain Eukaryota; kingdom Viridiplantae; phylum Streptophyta; class Magnoliopsida; order Malpighiales; family Erythroxylaceae; genus Erythroxylum; species Erythroxylum novogranatense. The sequence goes on from CM057224.1 coordinate 7,177,483, forward strand.
AATCAATTTCCATTTAACAACTTTTGATGAAAGCGTTAGAGTTATAATCTTTAAGTAACTATGAGATTAATAAGATATTGTCCTCTATAGGTTTATAAGAGTTTCAAGGACTTTCTTCAACTAAGGTACAAGAAGCTTTAAGATCACCTTATAGATGGTATTACAATATGAGATAGGCCTATATTCATCTAAAGAATTTGGATTATTTATCTTAGGAACAAGAAAAAGATGAGTTATGTTCAATTCTATGAGCATTCTCTTACTACTAAAAAATTCCTAAATAAGGGCAATCATATATTCCCTTGTAATACTCCAACTCTTCTGGAAAAAGAAGATATTAAAGCCATCTAGCCTTTGAGACTTATAAAGGTTCAAATTGAATAAATCTTCCTTGATATCTTGAGGACTAAAGGGCTTTAATATATTCTTATAACTCTTGATTTTTTTCCATAAAAATGGACTTTAGGTCATTCAAAGAAGAGTGGCTGCCATAGGTTTGACCAAGTAAATCCTTAAAAAAATTCAAAACAATCTCACTGATTTTTTTTCCTTATCTTTACGTAAAAGCCCTTCCCTATCCACTAAGGAAGAGATCCTATTCTTGTTCCCATTTCTTCAAGCTAGAATTGTGTTATAAAAGATCCTAAAGTTATTTTCCCCTTCATATAGCCAATGAACCCTCGCTTTTTTTAATAAGAAATGAGTTGCAAAACTAAGTGATTTATTATAAAGATTGAAGGCCTTGGATTTTTTAGCTTTCATATCCTTGTTAATTGGATCAATATAGAAGCCCTACTTATTCTTCCTAGTAGCATCCTTAATTGACTGAAAATAAATACCAATATCCCTATAGACCTTATTTTAAAATGCTTTCAATTCCATCTTAACAACTCCAAGTTTTTTCATTAATTGAAAAGCTTGAAAGCCTTGCACCCAAAGGTTGAACCCAACCATGATCACCTCCTCAAAACCACCAACTGAAGCTAGAAAATTATAGAATCTAAATGGGGCTTTATGAGCTAAGGAGGAATTCAAGATCAATACCTTAATAATAGAGTGATATGAGACAAGAGGAGAAACAAATATAACAAATCAGTCTAGAACTTGTATCATCCAAGAATCATTAACTAATGCTTGATCTAGCTTTTTTTCCAAATGTATCACTCAACTTGTTCATTATTACTCCAAATGCAAGACTATTTAACAAAATTTAGATCCAACAAACCAATTTGATTTACCACATGTTTTAGTTCATTAGTGAGGTTCTTATAGTTGACTTTAGTTCCTTTAGCCTCATTAGTTTGGAGGATGCAATTAAGGTCCCTTATAATCAACCAAGGACCTTAAATCCTCCTCTAAATTTGAAAAAGATCTTCTAAAAAAAAGGCCCTTTGAAAAGATAAATTAGTAGTATAAGTAATTGATACACCAAAGGATTTACTATACCATTCAAAGAAATCAGTGAAGTGAATTAACTAAACATGGAAAATTGGGTTACTAACTTGTATAAGAGAGGAATCAAAAGCCAACACTTTCCTACCATTGAAGTGGCGGGAATGGATTATGATAATAATCTATTGTGCACAAAAAACCTCATACTTTCCATAAACTTGTCAAATTTGTTTTTGGTTTCCAAAATTCCTAGGAGAACAAACTTCTTGTCCAGGATCACATCTTTACTAGCTTGTTATTTGAGGGGCTATTAAGCTTTTTATACTCCAAACCAAAAAAGACATCAGCCATAGGGTAGGGAGCCTCCTAGTTTAGCTTTTCACACCTTTTTAGTAGTTTTTCTTCTTAGTGTAGGGGAGACAACAATAAACTCCAATTCGGAAGAGTTCTAAGACTGTTCATCATTCAAGTTCTAACTTATAGGTATGTTCCCATACTTATCATATAAGGCATGAAACTCCTCACTACGCTAGTAAGTTTCCTTAATCTGCATGAAGCTCCAAAACCTTTTTCTGTAGATTGTTTATTAGTATCGTTAATGTCCAAAGTTATACCCAAAAGAAGAAGAACAAAGGACAATAAAAACGATGTCGTTTTGTTCACTAACATGACATTGTTTTCTACATATTAACAACCTAATTAAAAAGCAATCTTCATTTGATTAACTTATCTTCATCCTTGTGTTCCAGGAGCTACAGTGATCGTTCGTCTTCTTCTAGTGTGTTTATCCATCTTCATCTATATAAACCATCATTTTGAAGATTTTTGGTTGTAAGTAAATCCAAACGTTTGAATAAATATTTGACTGTATCTCAGAGCTGACTGTTGAGTAGACAAAATAGTAGGATCCGTTGCTTATACTGAAATGATAGGAGCTTATCCATTCTAGATTTTGTGGGACCTTATCTCCTGTCGCCTTTCGCAGGAGCCTTTGTCCTCTTGTTTCGTCAACAAGTTCTTGTTTTTTGCCCTAATATTTTGCCCTTTGTCGTCTGCGCCTCTCTTGGCCTTCCCCTTTCTCTCTTTCCCTTTACTTTCCTTTCTTTTCTGCCTTGGTGCCTTTGGTTCCTGAGCTCTGTTTTCCCCTTTTCTCTGCTTGTGTGGGGCTATGGGTGATCCTGTCGATGCCACTGCGCTGATTGCTTAGATTAACGAACAAATGGAATTACAGGAAACGGAAGGGCGCATCCACATTCAAACAAACGACCAGAATACCTCTGTTCGTACTCCTGCGGAATGGCAACATTATGTGGTGGGTCGTATTCTCACAGATAAATCCCTAAATGTTCCAGCTTTCAAGCAAACCATGGCTAGCGTATGGCGACCTGTTAAGGGAATGGTTGTTAAGGAGATCGGTAATAATGTCTTTGTTTTTCAATTCTTCCATGCCCTTGATGTGGAACGTGTTCTGAATGGAGGCCCATGGAGTTCTTTTTCAGAACCTGGTGATGGTTAAGGCATTACAGTCTGGTGAACATCCGACTGATGTACAGCTCACTTCTGTTGACATATGGGTTCAGGTTCATAATCTGAAGAATGGTTTTATGTCGAAAATTGTGGCGAAGGATGTAGGCCATTATATTGGTGAATACCTGGAATCCGATCCCAGAAATTACTCTGAGTTATGGGCGGAATACATGTGGGTACGAATCCGTATGGATGTTCGTACCCCCATTAAAAGGAGAATGCAATTATCCAAACCTGGCGTTGACTAGTTTTGGGCAGATTTTAAATATGAACGGCTTCCTCAGTTTTGTTATTTCTGCAGATTTCTAGGACATTCTGATCGGTATTGCGTCAAATTGTATGATCTTCCGAAAATCCCACATGAATTATTCCCATATGGTCCTTGGTTGAAAGCCCCCACTAGAAAACCCAATCGCATTGGTGAGAAATGGCTGCGATCTGACGATGCAGTCTGGTGCCTTTCACCACATACGGACACTGCGACTGTTCAAGAGGGGGGTTCCTCCTGCGTCATGCCTCTGGCACAGGGTGATCAGATCAGGGTGACGAATGATATGCTGGTGGTGGGTATGGGCGGATCTTCTCAGTTTCACCCTGCGGCTGGGAAGCAAGTGGTTCATTCGACTACGAAGGGTCAACCTGAAGTCACTGTACCCAACTTGGATACTCCTCTTGTGATCAACCCTATCCTGGAAATGACTGAAGTCAGTAGATTGATTCTTGACTCTAAAACGCGACGGGAGGATATGGGTTCAAACTCAGATGAGGATATGGCTTATGTTGACAATGGATATGAGGGGGATGTTGTGCCTGCCTCCGGGGCACAAATTTCAAAAAACGGAGATGTGGTGGGTTCTGGTTTCCAGGCCCACCTAGCGCGATGATTACCTTATGTTGGAACTGTCGGGGGCTTGGGAACCAACGAACAGTTCGGGCCCTTAAGGACCTCATACATCTTAAGAAACCCACCTTTGTTTTTCTAATTGAAACTATGATTATGAAAGACAAAGTTTTCAAAATAAGAGATAAATTGGGCTATACTGGTTCTTTTGTTGGGGATTCGATTGGTTTGAGTGGTGGGGTGGCTTTATTTTGGAAAGGTTCGGCACATGTGAGTCTTCTTGGTTTTTCAGCCAGGCATATCGATGTTTAGTGTCGCCTTGGCTCAGGGCCGTGGTGGAGATTAACGGGTTTTTATGGTTTTCCGGGCTTGCAGAATAGAAGACGGAGTTGGGCTTTATTACTTTCTTTAGCATCTGCTTCCACTTTACCTTGGGCTGTGATTGGTGATTTCAATGATATTATGTACAACTCTGAAAAGTAAGGCAGAGTACCACACCCCCAATGGCCTTGGAAGGTTTCAGACAGACTCTTGATACCTGTCATTTACGGGATATAGGTTGGCACGGGGCCAAATTTACATGGTCGAATCAGAGGACGGATGCTACGCAGGAACGATTGGATCGTGCGGTCACGACTGGGGAGTGGTTGAATCGGTTTCCTAATGCGATCCTATACGTATTATAATCGATTCAATCTGATCATAAACCACTGTTTTTATCTTTGGGCATTTATGAACCACGCTATATCGCGAAAAAATTCAAGTATGAAAATTCGTGGAGTTTAGAGACGGATTGTAAGGCTGTGGTGGGTGAGTGTTGGAGGGGTAGTTCTCATCTGGTAATGGCAGATCAGTTACAAGTTTGTGCCACGTCTATTGCGAGATGGGCATCAACGTTCCATCAACAATTCACACGCAACCTAAAGGAATGCAGAGCACGTTTACTGTTCTTACGTAGACATGCTTTGTTGGTCGACAATGCTGAATTGAAGAAGGTTGAGGACACATATGGGGCTTTGTTGGCACAACAGGAGCTATATTGGAGTCAGCGTGCAAAACAGATATGGCTGAAGAATGGGGATGCCAACACTTGGTTTTTCTATGTCATGGCAGCAAATAGAAAGCGAAAGAATCATATCGATCGGCTGAAAGACGATTTGGGTGTGTGGAAGACCTGGAATTCAGGTATGGAAGACATTGTCCTTCACTTTTATCAAAATTTATTTACTTCTCATCTGGGGACTGCTGATTTGATCTTGAGGTGGGTGCACCCGAAGGTGTCTGATGAGCAGAACGACATGCATCTTGCACCCTTTACGGAGGAGGATGTGAAAGTGGCTTTGTTTTCAATGCATTCTGATAAATCTCCAGGGCCGGATGGTTTTAATCCAGGTTTTTTTAAGACGCATTGGTCGATTGTTAAGCATGAAGTCTATCAAGCTTGTTTCGCTTTTCTCCATAATGATACTAGTTTACCTGGTACAAATCGAACAAATATCATTCTTTTACCGAAGAAGACTACTCCTGAAGTGGTTTCTGATTTAAGACCCATATCATTGATGAATGTTATAGATCGAGTGGTCTGTAAAATGCTGGCAAACAGGTTGAAACGCGTACTGGACTCTGTTATTTCGAACACACAGAGTGCATTCATTCCGAATCGGTTGATTACTGATAGTATTATAACTGCCCATGAATGTTTTCATGTTATGAAACGGAAGAATCAAGGACAGACTGGGTATATGGCAATAAAAACAGATATGACCAAAGCGTATGACCGTATGGAATGGGGTTTTCTGCAAGTTTTGATGTCAAAGTTGGGTTTTGCTTCCTAGTGGGTACAAAAGATTATGAAGGTGGTTTCCTCGGTAGTTTATTATATTGCACACAATGGACAGGAGTTGGGGCCGATTGTTCCGTCACGTGGGTTGAGACAAGGTGATCCGTTATCTCCGTACTTATTTATTATTTGTGCCGAGGGCCTCTCTGCTATCTTATCGAGTTATGTGGCGCAGGGCTTATTATATGGCATAAAAATGGGCCAAGGAGGTTTATCTGTGTCACACTTGTTATTTGTTGACGACAGTTTATTCTTTCTGCGAGCGTCCGTTCTTGAGGCAGCACATTTGAAGCACTGTTTTCGAATTTATGAAGACGCTTCTGGACAACGTATCAATTTAACCAAGTCGGCCGTATCTTTTAGTCCCAATGTCAATTGTGCAGGACAACTTATTTGCCAGAACCTGGGTATTACAGAAGTGCGCCAACATTAGTCCTATTTGGGCATGCCCGCAATTATTGGCAGAGATAAGCAGCATGTGTTTCAGTATATTGTGGATAAAGTGGCTAAACGATTGGCCGGTTGGAAATCGAAAGTTCTCTCACGGGCAGGCAAAGACGTCCTTATTCGAATGATTGCACAAACCATTCCTAATTATTTAATGTCTTTGTTTCTACTTCCTTTGACTGTTTGCAGGAAAATTGAATCTCTGATGAATGCTTTTTATTAGACCTCAAGTGGTGGGGACTCCACTGGCATTCGATGGCGGAGATGGGATTATCTGTGCATCCCGAAGGCCAAGGGTGGTCTTGCTTATAGACGTATTCACGAGTTTAACCTTGCTTTTTTGGCTAAGCAGGGATGGCGTTTATTACACAATCCATCTTCCCAAGCTGCTAGAGTTCTCAAGGGACGGTATTACCAAGACTCCTCATTTTGGCCCGCAAAACTTGGTAGTAATCCTTCCTACATATGGCGTAGCATTTTGGAAGCTCGAGCTGGGTTGGCAGGAGGCTGCTATCGGCGTATTGGAGATGGGGAAGATACTTTGGTGTGGCATCACCCATGGTTGCCTGATCCTAATCAACCGTATGTGGTGTCTCCTATGGCTTCAGGTTTGGATCATTGTAAAGTCTCTTCTTTTATTATACCAAGCCTCCAGAAGTGGGACGATTTGCAGCTCAACAATTTTTCCAGCCTCGGGACATCATGTTAATTAACCGCATCCCTTTTCCTTTTAAAAAGCAAAGTGATGTTTGGGCTTGGACACGTGACCGCAAAGGACTTTACACTGTTAAGAGTAGATATCGCCAGGCTTTTAGGTACCACGTTTACCCAACCCCATTACTGATGATATTTGGAGTTTTATTTGGAAAGCTCACATCCCTAAGAAAGTTAAGCATATGTGCTAGAGAACATCTTTGGCTCTTATGCCATGTTTGGTAAACTTGCAACGTAAATCGGTGGTTGTTCCAAGTGTTTGTCCGGTTTGTGGTTCTCATCCCGAAACGGAACACCATATCTTCTTAACTTGTCTTGTGGCTCAGCGGACTTGGGTCCTATCATTGGTGGGTTGGCGACGAATGGCCACATTAATGGACTGGTTTGGATGGGTCAAATCGCTACCAGAGGATATTCGGCACGAAGCTTTGATGGTACTTTATGGGCTATGGTTGAATAGAAATCAAGTGGTTTGGAACCATATTTTTGCGTCTCCACCAGTTATCCTGCAACGCAGTAGACAACACCTACGGGAATGGCAGGCGGCCCATGCTCTTTTTGCAGCTACACTGTAGCACCCCCATACCATAGGATATGTACCGGGACGCCCGTAGGTCATTCCGATACACACTCGACGATAAGGGTGCGCTACAAACAAACTGACACTCCACATGGCATCCAAGTATCATAAAGCATTAATATGAAATTCACTAATTTTTGGAACCATAAAATTTTCATTGCATAACCTCAAAGCAGTAAATTATACAACTGATAGGTTCTATACATGTTCCCAAAAAAAAGCTAGCTAGGTCATCCTTCCAAAAAGTGCCAGCTGACCCACCTACGTGCCATAACTTCTCTTGCCAACTCAATCTACACGGCAGGAAAAGTCCCTCCGAAGCTATGAGTCTACTATCTCGATCCTGAAAAATAATTTGCAATTTTGGGTGAGTTTGCGAACTCAGTGAGGAACCATCATCGATGGTTCACCCAATTCATGCATATACACAGAATTCACATAGTTATATCACTCAAACATATTCAGAAGTACCACATGATTATCAATCAAAAGAACCCAATTCAAATGCACATGAAATGTGTATGAGACGCTTTTCCAATTTAATTCATTGTTGTGACTGAGCGCCTGAAACTGTCCCTTAAAGGGCGCATTAATCGGTGAGCCATAGGCTCTAAATCACTGTGGACTCAAGGCCCAATCACGTTGAGCTTAAAGCTCTCGTTGGCTGCTCTGGTCACAACTGCCAATTACTGATCATGCAATTATGTATGAATGCAAATGTCCAAATCCACACCATAACCGATTCCCATTTAACATATTCCCATAAGTCATTTCCAAGTAATCACATGAAGATCACATATAACACTTCGATATCTCATACCAAAAATTTCAGACACCTATGGTCCGAAATCAATCAAAATCAAACACACATATTCCCATCCATTATCTCCACAGTTGTATAAGTGCGAAATATAACCAAATAATAATTGAGGAACCATCTAGGTTACTCACCTAATAACTTTCGAGCTAATGCCGGGAAGTCTCTGTGATGTCCGTGGATCTACGGTCCAACTGAGCCTCTATAGCAAATACAATAGGTTCACATTACTAACTGTATAGTTAGAATGACCAAATAATGCACATGGAATAACTAAAACGTGTATAATGCATGTTCATGGCATTCCCGGCCCTAACCCAAAATTTTCCCATCTTAAAAATCCGTCTAAAAAAAATTAGAAAACTATAGGCGCTGACGGTGCGCAATTCGGACCTCTATAGGTCCCCAATTAAATAAAACAGTGATTAAATGTTCCGTTATCCGGGGCCACGTCAATTTCCCGTCTAAAAATTCTCAATTTCTCATAAAATGAAATTCACTGTGTCACAAATCCGATGCCTCAAGAATCAGGTCAATCGGACATCGGAAGGAAAAGAAATTGACAAAAGAAACCAAAAGTCAATTTAAACAATTAATATCTATATATATACCTAACCCTTATTCCCTTCTTTAATTTCTTGATTTCAATCCAACTTTCAACACCAATAACCCATTGCACACAATTTAGAAAATTACCAACTATATCTCATTGGAAAGATCATGAAACCCTCTACAATTCTCAAGAAGACCATAAAAATCAATTCCACCCCTAAGGGTGTCAAAAATCCAATCAAAGATGCTGCCTAGTCTATACCTCTTAAAACAGAACAGCACATGGTAAATCTAGTAACTCTCATTCTGTTCAGTCAAAAATTGCACAATAAATATGCTCATCAAGATCACAATGTCATCTACAACTTTCATGAACAACCTAAAATCAAATTCCATTGCTAAACAAGTCAATTAATTCACTCAATGTTGCTGTCCCTGAAATCATTCAATTTGAGCAGTACACTTATAACAAGCATAACTCCCTGTACACAAGTCAGAAAAATCCAAAATTTATGTCCCTGAAAAGATAAATCTTCAAACTTAAATTCTTCCTGAAATAACCAAACTCCAATTCAGCCTCTAAAAGTTTCAAATATGTTATGCAAGTTTCTGACCTAATCAGCACATAACATCACAATGTAGGTTCAGCTTTTGAAATTCCATATCTCCACATCTGATTTCCAAAAAATTATAAGCCATATATCATTTCCAAGATCAATGTATCATCTAAAACTCTTCAGTAGACCCCTAAAACCAATTCAGTTGACAAAAATTACTAAAATTACTCCAAAACAGAATGTACACCACATTTGCTAATCCAGCTAGGTTTCACTCAATACATAACAACAGTCAATAGTTATCAGGCCATAACTCCTAATATAAAACTCGAAAAATAGCAAGATCAGTGGAAATGGAAAGCTAACTCAATATGCTACAACTTTCATGAAGACCATTTTCCTAAATTTCATATCAATAAATTTATAAAAATCAGCAAAATAATCAGGTCATAGTGTCGGTTACTGTTCACAGGCAATAAAACAGTAACTTTCCATGTAAATTTTCGACCTTCTAACATTACAATTTCACAACACCTATTTCACACTAAATTGAAGCCAACATCCCAAAGTTTACTTGGGCACAAACCTCACCTCATTTGCTTACCTATACAATTAGTTATGATCAAAACATTCCAATAGGTCAAAACTCAATTTCCAGCTTTCATCAACAACCTAACTTCTATCACTTCTTACATCAATAACATATCACTAAGCATCCATTCCTACCTCTAATTCAACCCCAAAGTCATCACAACATACACTTCTACAATGACACAAAAATTGGCAGCACACATATACACAATTCCCATACTTTGTTTCCATGTATTAAGCATCATAAACATCATTAAAACAAAGAACTTAAAAGAACCTTACCTATCAAGCTTCCAATCCTCACTTCTTCTCTTCAATTCTTTCCTATGCTTTCTAACTACTTCTACCAAGACCAAGCATGCATCACCTCATCATCTAACTTTGATGTAATAAGAGATAAGAGATATTTTGAATTTGTGGAGAAAGATGAACAAAAAGAAGTAAAATCGATGATGATGGAGAAGTTTAAAGAGAGGATTTGGTTTTAATGAAAAAGCAAGCAATATGTAGTGTTTTCCTTAGGTATTTCATTAGGTTAACGAGAGATGGTAAGGAAGCATTAAATGATGGTTTTGGTGGCTAAATTTGATTGGTCCACATATTGAAAGAAAAGTCAAAGTAATATTTCTTTAATCCGGATCAAAACTAACCCAATCAACTCAATTGACCCCAATTTCATTCCCAAAATAATATACCCAATATTACAGTGCCATTGGGTAGAAATTTTCGCTACCAAAAATCGTAGGGTTAGCCACTTGGCGATTTTTTACGTCTAGGAATTTTCTCGGAAAAATCCGAAAAATTCCTAAAATCCTTAAAATAGACAACAATTTATGGCGCACTCCAAATAATTTTTCAAACACCATTTTCCCATAAATTTCACAAAGAAACTCAATTTGAAACCTAAGCCGGAAAATGTCATGAATGCATGTATACTATGTGCATGTGCAACCAGTCATTAATCATAGAGGCTATATGCTGTATGTTTATGCCGAGATATAATTTAATACCTCTAACCCGTCCCAATATACCAAAATACCCTTTCCTATAGGAGATGGGATGTTACATACACCTTCACCACCTCCTCGTACTGTGGAACCCTCCACCAGTGGGTTGTTATAAGTGTAATGTAGATGTCTTCGTCGTAGCTGGGCAGCATCTTTTTGGTATGGGTATGATCTTGCGGGATTCCAATGGTAGAGGTATGATGGGACAGATGAGGACAATTCCAGGTACGGATGATCCTGCTTTAGGCAAAGCTTTGACTTTTAGAGAAGCTCTTAGTTGGCTTAAACGCACTCAGGCAAGGTGTGATATTATGGAGTCTGACTCTTTACTTCTTATTAATGCTTTACAATCTACTTCTTTTGACTTCTCTTACTTTGGTGCAATTGTACAAGATTGCAAACATCTTCTGTCTTTGTTGCCTTCAATGGCTATTCAGTTTGTTCGCAAATCAGCGAACCAAGCGGCTCATTGTATTGCTCGTCTTCTTTGGTTCTATGCACGATTTAGAATGGGGATATATCCACCATCTTTTTGTATGACGTTTTGCGGTTTGACACTTCTAATATAGTTTGTTGTCTCATTTCAAAAATAAGTTTGTTAAAGCAATTACTATAAAATAGGAAACATTTATCCTTTTATTTTAAACAAATATATAATCATTTTAAGTTTAAGATAAATAATAGATAGCATAAATATAACAACATTTTAAAATTTTAAAATAATTCTAATTTTTGTTCATCAAATATGACTATTGATAACTCTTTTATTTTATAACTTACACAAATACTAAATCAAAATTTAGTAATATAATTATATAGTACTAAAATGTAGAATTATGATATGTATCCAAAATATTTTTATTCATTAAATTTCATGATATATTATTTTAAAATAATTTTTAAATTGAAATAATTAAAATTATAAAATTAAACCAACTAAATTAAAGATGTCTATAAACAAAATTTGCTACTTTTTGGCTTTCATAATTATAATATTATATCAAAATAACGATTTAAAACTACTACACTAACCTTTCAAAAGAAAAGAACCCATGTTTACTTATTGTAAATTTAATATTTACTCAAATATTTAAAACTATTCCATTAACCTCTGATAAGATTTGTAAATGTTGTCTCTTAATTACTTATGTGTTATAAAATATTTGATATTTACTAATATTTATCTTAATTATTATATTTCTCTTTGTAATTCAATTATAAAATATAGTAGTTTTAATTTGAAGATATTTTATGTATATTACTAGCTTTTAAATGTGTAAAGTGATAGAAGGAATTTCATACTATTATTTTTGTAAATTAATAATATGTTTTAATATGGAGAGAAAGATATTTATTATTCATCATATATGTACAATCGATTTTTTCTATCATATATGTTGACTTCACATTGGTTCTTTTCATTTCTCCTTTAATATATATACACTAGCTATTGACTCCGTGTCGTGTGGATTTAATAATAATATGTATGACCTTTATATATTTTAATCTTTATGTTTTAAAATTATCATTTTCGCCTTGTTATTATACAACTTATTCAATTTGCTATGCTTACATATTTCATAGGGATGATGAGAAACACTAAGGGGGCGTTTGGTTTGAGCACGGAGTTGGGTATGAATATGGGTATAATAGTAGAAGGGAATGAAAATGGGTATGAAAAATAAAAAATGATGTTTGGCATGTAACTTGAGTTTCTGTATTAATACCAATAATGTTGTTTGGTTTGTTGCATTAATGAGAATAAAAGATAATATAATATCATTTTTCATATCATATTTCCATATCATATTTATTATTATTATTACAAAATTTATAATAATAATAATAATAAGATAATTAATTTCAGTATAATAACATTAATAATTAATAATAATAATAATAAGATAATTAATTTCATATAATAACAATAAATAATAATAATAATAATAAGATAATTAATTTAGTATAATAATAATAATAATAATAATAATAATAATAATAATAATAATAATAAGGATAATAATAATAATAAGTTTAAAATTTATAATAAATAATAATAAGAACAATAATTAATAAATAATAATATTATTATTATTATTATTAAGTTTAAAATTTATAAATAATAATAATAATAATAATAATAATAATAATAATAATAATAATAATAATAATAATAATAATAATAATAATAATAATAATAATAATAACAACAACAACAACAACAACAACAACAACAACAACAACAACAACAACAACAACAACAACAACAATAATTAATAATAATAATAAGTTTAAAACTTAATAATAATAATAATAATAATAATAATAATAATAATAATAATAATAATAATAATAATTTTCAGAAAATTTGAGCGTTACAAAACCTTCAACAAAGTTTTATCTCAAGCTAAGGATGACTATTTTGACAAAGTTTCGTCAACATCTTACCTTAACAAAACCTTTAACAAAAATTAAGCAGCAGTTAATATATTGCCAGTGGGTATTATAGATAGCCAAATTGTACATACTCAATTGTTGGAGAAGATAATCACTTCCTTTTATAATTTCCACCTTTTGTGAATGAATATTCTACTTATTTAAAAAACTTATTCTCTTAAAAAACTTATTCAATCATATTTTGATAGTTTTAAATTTATTTTATCTGAATAACATAGTAATAAAATTCTTAATTTTAATATGATATTATTTTAGAGTTATGAATGGACAAAAAAAAAACGATCATGGGAGTAATGTGAAAATAACAAAAGCTATAAAGAATAAATGATAAATTTCAAAGTATAAGGACTCAAATGAAAAAGTTAAATCACATGGAATCCATTGTAATTAACCCATTCTATTTGAAATTATGAACTTTGCTTAACTTTTAATAATAACTTGAAGTACAAAATAAATCAATTAGATAACACAAATATCAATTTGTTTGAAACATAATTTAAGAGTTTGTTTCATTTATACCTTTTATTAAGGTAATTGAAGTAAGCCCGACCATTTTAAAATGTCATTTTATTCATGTGTAATTAAAAATTACATTTTACTTGATTAAAAATTTTGAATATGAAAAATATTACTAGTTGATTTTAACTCTAGCAATATTTGAACATTACCTATCCTATTATCTTTCTTCATACTTCAATTGTTATTAATAATTATTTCTTTTTACGGTGTTCAATTCTAATTGATATATAAAGGTCTTAGTTTAAGAATTCTATATATTATTTCTTATTCTATTTTGGATGTAGAAATCATACATATGAAGTCAAATTTAATATAATGGAAAATTTTATAACCTTTTACTTTATTTTAACTTGATTTGGTTTTGATTGTTAAACGATGAAGGTACATGTTGATAAGTTTTATAATGAAAACTTTCAATATCGCAAGTATATGAATTGTAACTTGTAGTACAAAAGTTGTTGTTCCCACGAGGACTAATAGACACCTAACAACTTAAATAGAACTTTGTCTAGGGTACTAAAGATTGTTTTAATTTAAAATAAATAACTTAATTGAAACAACTAATAAAACGAATAAGTAAATAACTGAGCTGAGAATAAAATAAACTTAACCAAAGTTGGAAACTTTGAATTATTCTATCTCTATTTTTTTTCCTTTATCTTGTTGATCCAATTATATTCGACCTAGATATCCTAAGGTTTTGATTACCATCTCTCGAGCTCTAATCAAGTAATTCTAATTTAGTTCGCTAATAATATAATGGTAATCTCTCGATTTACAAAACTACTCCCAATTATTTAATTAAATTTCTAACAATCCTAAAGATAATTAATTCACAATTAAAAGTTCTCTCCTCAATTGTTAATTAATCTAATAATTACAGGTATACTAAGCTACCGACTCCCATAGCATACCTTAACACAAATAACTTGATTAACTATCTCAATTTATTACTAAGTACAAGTATAACAATTATCACAATGCATTCATAGATATATTGAATCTAACAAGAATAAAGTTCAACTAAACAATTTAAGAATAATTCCTAATATGGATTTAGAAACCTGCAATCATGTTTAACATCTTAGGAATTCAAATAAACATTCAAGACAATAAAAGAAATATCTTTGCCTATCACAATCACGAGGGACCATGATAGTGAGGCATCACGATTGTAAGATGCCTGCATACATCTAATATCTTCTCTATTCTTCAATTCCCTATTTACATAAATTCATAAACACATCAAACATCTCTTAAAACATAAACTTAAGATTAAATTCTTTCTCTAAACCAATAAAACAGTTAGAACATATACAAACATTAACAAAAGCATAATTCTAAGCCTATACAAATGATAACCATATAAGAAAACACTTAAACACCTAAAAAACATACTATAATCTACACCTATCAACATCCCAACACTTAAACCTTTTTTATCCTTAAGTAAAACTAAAAACAAACAAAAAACAATTAAACATATAATCACATAATCATTCAAGATGCAATAATGATACAATGACATCAAATCTTAAGGAATTAACTTAATCTTAAACATCAATCACTCAAAATGTGTTAACATATTAACTTATTCCTTTTATGTTTTAGTGCTTTGATTTGAATATACATGTCAATCAAAATATAAACACCTTATTCTGTAGCACTGGCAAGTATACATTTATGATTATTGATCAATAAAAAAGACAGACTATCACTAAATATCATTTCATGAAAATACATGCTATTTGTTAAAAATTAGTAGGTTTTATTTATTGTAACAACAATTTTTAATTTTCTTTAACAATAACCTAATATTTGACTTAAAGCAAACTCCTTTTATGAATATCTCCCAGTTACTTAAATAGGTTACATTTTTTATTTAGCTTGGTTGGAGCGTCATTATAGTCTTTTGATGTGAATGCCCCCAGTTACTTAGCTAAATCTTAACTCTCAACTAGCTACCAACTTTACTCTTAGCCTAATTTTCTTAAAAAGGGTTAGCAGAATAGGAATTTAACACACATGTTTTTACCATTTAATTTTTTAGTCTATCTCATTTGTTTTTAGTCAACCACTCTCATGAAAGGGTATTAATAATGTTAACCAATTTAATTGACTATAATTATCAATGTGTCCGAATAAAATTTATAAAGTGAAAGAATAGGTATCATATCCTAATTAACATACATATTCGTCCAAAAGAAACTTAAGACAAAAAAATCACAAGTCACTATACCTTTACAATTTAAAAGAGATTCGATTTGTATATTTGCTCAATGTTTCATCCTTCTGCATACTTAAGGCTTCAAATTCCCTCCTTAAATTTAGAACTCGCATCTACCTAGTTCTGTCACTGCCTTGGTACTCCTCTTTCAATCTATCCCAGGCTTCTTTAGCTATTATACAGGTTATGATTATGTAAAAAAACAGAATCTGCAATAGAATTCTATATCAAAGATTACCTTGGATTTTTATTTTTTATTTTTCTTCACTGTGATTTTTTATTTGAGCCAAGGTAGGGTTTTCAGGAAGGGCTAGCAGAGGCTTGTCTTCCTCTACTATTTCCTAGACATCATAGACTTCTAAGTAGACTTGCATCCTAACTGATCATATATGATAGTTTTCTCCAATTAGGATTCTTGGAGGATTAAAAGATTGAATACTTGATACCATCTGATTTTTGGTTGGTTAAAAAATTTATTTTTTGGTCCGTTGAAGATCAACTGTGGTTGTGATATCACTGATAAAAGTTGCAGCAAAGCTATTGTTGAAAAATAGAACAAAAAAAAAAAATAAAGGCAAGAGAAAGAACTTAATTGTTGTGAATTGCAGACTAAATCTTATTAATGACAGTAAGTGTTTAAGTAGAGAACAAAAGCATAATAATTTTACTTGAATTCTAATTCTAATAATCCGAAAACTACTCTGAAAGGAACTTGAATCCAGCTGCACAAGGATTGCTATTAATATACTACTAGTAAAAATAAAAACTTATAATTCCAAAACTAATGACGAATGTTAAAAACAGATACTCTCCGATGAACAATGTTTCCCCCCAACCGGACTCCGAATCTCCACAACCAGATCACGCTGGTCATATGGCCAAGAAAGCTCGCATTCGCGAACGAGAAGAAGATCCTCCACCCCTTCAACACCCTTCCCCCTCCAGTCCCCCAAATTATCAACCTACTGTTACAGGTCATTGATTGAACCCAAGTTTAATATATAAGTGGCTACACTTTCATGGTTGTTAATGCACTTTTTGACTCTTAATTCATGATTTTTGTGCTTAAATTAGTCTCTTACGGTGAGCTTATGTTTTATACAATTTGCTAGTAAAATTGTACAAATTGACATTAATTGCATTATAATTTTTCTAAAAACAATTGATACTGGAAATTGTTATTTTATATTGTAGGAGAAAAGGAGTCAAGAAGGATCAAAAGAGTTAACATGGCATGAAGTCCTTAAGGCACGTCGTGGCGTGAACTAATCATGCCGCGGCGAAATGTAATTCCCACATCGCGGCGCATCAACACAGATCGTACGTCGCGACGTCAACAATTCAGCACGTCGCGGCGAGCAAACTAGATCGTACGTCGCGTCAACAATTTATACGTCGCGACATGCAGACGGATACCCGGACTCTAAATAGAGATTTCTCTCACTGTACCGACCCGGCCCATGACCCATCCTTTAAATCCTGCCGAATTAGGTTATCATCATCATCTGGATCTGGATGGGCAATCGACAAAAGGGGAGAAAAGAGGAGATCGACGAGCAAGAGAGAAGAAGAGGAAGCAACATCGTCCACCACCCAGGGTTCCCTTCGAGGTTCCCTGGGGATAACTTTTGCATTAGTTTTCATCTTCTGTTTTTACCATCGCCGTCCACCATGGATGACTTGGAGTCGTTGCGAGTTGTGAGGCTTCCGGTTGCTATGCGTGGCTTGGCATTTCTTTCCTGTTGAAGATGCAGTGATGGCTGGAGTTCACCGAAGGGGAGTAACTTAATCTGTAGTTTAGCTATGATTTATAAATGCCTAGGTTTAGGGGTTTGTAATTTGTAGTGAAGCTACTTGATTATAGCTAAATGTTTGACATTTAATGTGTTGTTTGGATTGGTAGTTTACATTGTCACATTTAACTACATTGTTATGAACAGCCGAGTTGGGGTTTATTGCTGTGTAGTTAGATTAGCTTAATTAGAGTTTAATTAAGCGTTGAACAATGTAATGTGTTATGGGTTTGTTTATGTAGAACTTTGTGCTTAAATATATGAAGTCTCATATATGTCAACTTGTGATCTTGTTGATTCTCTTTTATCTGCCTAATTGTGTTTGATAATGAGTTGATGCTAGATTTCATTTGACCCATTGCATTGGCAAATCCCCTGCACACACTAAGATGTTTTTAACAAGGTTTTAAGCAATGGAGTTCATTGATTAAATCCTTGGACTTAATGTAACATCCCATCACCGATGGGAAGGGTATTTTGGTAACTTGGGATGGGTTAATCTCGGCATGCACATACAGCATATAGCCTCTGGGATTGACGGTCTGTTGCACTTGCACATGGTATACATGCATTCATGACATTTTCCGACTTATGTTTCAAATTGAGATCTTTTGTGAAATTTATGGGATAATGGTATTCGAAAAATTATTTGGAGTGCGCCATAAATTGTTTTACATTATTAGGGATTTATGAGAATTTTTCTGGAATTTTTCGGGGTTCTGGCCCGGACCGGAAAATTGCAACTGACTGGCTGAGTGAGCCTTTTTTGTACTGAAAAGGATTGCCTAATGGCATGAGATTAGTGGATAATTGAGGTTAGAATAATATTCTAGTGCCATGATTAGAGATTAATAGGAATTAGTACTAAATTAATTTGGATTAGGATAAATTATATTTTATTAACTTAAAGCCAAGTGTCCCATTTCATTAAATGGTTTTGTCTTATACTCTCCCTCACATACGACCTTCTCCTTGCTTCTTTTAACTTCTTAATCACTTAAAAAGGCCATTTATCCTTTGCATCTCCCGAAACTTGCCTCTTCTCTTTGGTGTGCTTCTCCTCCATTGAATTTCTTTATCTCCTTCCATTCCTTTGTTGGTCTTGCATATATATACATGTATTCTTATCTCCTTGCTTACTTCTACTCCCATACAAACCAAGGTTAAGCCTTGTGATGATGGTGAAGGGTGATAGTCGTAGGTGTTGAAGAAAGTAGAAGAGAAATTAGGAAGTTGTTATAAGTTGGAAGATTGAGTGAAAGATTGAAAGCTTGACTAGGTAAGACTATGTTTTGAGCTTTGATCATTCATTTAATGCATGAATTAGTAGATAGAAGCATTTATGAGCATCCTTTGAGCATTTATTTGATTATGGAAGTGGTAGGTTTGAATGGGTTTAATGTATGCTTGTGTGAGGGAATTGGTTATGGTAGTTACAACATGTGATAAGAGTGTTATCAATGATATTTGTGATGAGTAATGAATGAAAAAAAAAAGTATGGAAGTGTGTAAGTATGTGCTGCCAATTGTTGTGTCATTAGATAAGTATATGTTGTGATGAATTGTGGTTGAATTAGAGGTAGAAATGGATACTTAGTGATGTGTAATTGATGTTAGAAGTGATAGGAGATAGGTAGTAGTTGAAAAGCTGGAAATTTCATTTTGACCTATTGGAATGTTTTGTTCATAACTAATTGTGTAGGTGTGCAAATGAGGTAAGGTTTGTGCCCAATGAAACTTTGGGATGTTGGCTTCAATTTAGTGTGAAATAGGTGTTGTTGAATTGTAATGTTAGAGGGTCGAAATTTTGCATGGGAAGTTACTGTTTTATTGCCTATGAACAGTAACCGAAACCTTAACCTATGAGTTTTGCTGATTTTTATAAATTAATTGATATGGAATTTAGGAAAATGGTCTTCATGAAAGTTGTAGCATATTGAGTTAGCTTTCCATTGCCACTGATTTTGCAATTTTTAGATATGGATAGTAGGAGTTATGGACTGATAACTATGGACTGTTTTTATGCATGAGTGAAACCTAGCTGGATTAGCAGATTTGGTGTACTTTCTGTTTTGGAGTAATTTTAGTGATTTTTGTGGACTGAATTGGTTTTAGGGATGTACTGAAGAGTTCTAGATGATACATTGATCTTGGAAATGATATATGGCTTATAATTTTTGGAAATCAGATGTGGGAGGTATGGAATTTCAAAAGTGAACCTACATTGTGATGTTATGTCTTTGATTAGGTCGAAACTTGCATAACATATTTGAAACTGTTAGAGGCTGAATTGGAGTTTGGTTATTTCAGGAAGAATTGAATTTTGAAGATTTATCTTTTAGGGATTTAATGTTATGATTTTTCTGACTTGTGTACGAGGAGTTATGCTTGTTATAAGTTCTTCGCTCAAATTGAATGGTTTCAGGGACAGCAACATTGAGGGAATTAATTGACTTGTTTAGCAATGGATTTTGATTTTGGGTTGTTCATGAAAGTTGTAGATGACATTGTCATGTTGATGAGCATATTTATTGTGCAATTTTTGACTGAACTGAATGAGAGTTACTAAATTTACCATGTGCTGTTCTGTTTTAAGAAGTATGGACTAGGCAGCATCTTTGATTGGATTTTGACACCCTTAGGGTGGAATTGATTGTTATGGTCTTCTTGAGAATTGTAGAGATTTTATGATCTTTCCAACAAGCTATGGTTTGTATTTTCCGATTTGTGTGTTAAGAATTATGGTTGTTGGAAATTCAGATTGGCAATAAGAAAGAAAGGGAAGAGAAGAGGTAGAATTTTAATGGCACTAAGTGACCTACTTGCTTCTTTTGTCAATTTCTTTTCCGTCCGACGTCCGATTGACCTGATTCGTGAGGCATCGGTTTGTGACACAGTGAATTTCATTTATGAGAAATTGGGAATTTTAGGCGGAAATTGGCGTGGCCGGGTAATGGAACATTTAATCCTTGTTTTATTTAATTGAGGACCTATAGAGGTCCGAATTATGTCGGCGCCAATAGGTTTCTAATTTTAGAGGAATTTTATGATGGGAAAATTTTGGATTAGGGCCGGAATGCCATGAACATGCATTATACACGTTTTAATTATTCCATGTGCATTGTTTGGTCATTCTAACTATCTGATGGGTAATGTTTCCTATTTTAATTGCTATAGAGGCTCGGTTGGACCGTAGATCCACGGACGTGGCAGAGACTTCCCGGCATTAGCTCGGAAGTTATTAGGTGAGTAACCTAGTTGGTTCCTCAACCTTATGTGTTTAAGATTTTGCAATTATGCCATGTGGAGATAATGGATGGTTTATGTGTGTTTGATTTTGATTGATTTCGGACCATAGGTGTCTGAAATATTTGGAATAAGATAACGAAGTGCTACTTGTGTGTAACTGTGTGTGAATGTTTATATTGGAGATCTCGGACCAAAGGTCCAAGGAAATGGGAAATTGATATTGAAGTGTTAATTGTTTGTTTCAATACATTGGATGTGACTTTTAAATGCGATATGGTATGATGCAATAAATTGGAAAAATATATGATTGAAATACCGGACCGAAGGTCCGAAGAAATAGGAAATGACATTGAATGTAAGTGATAGAAATAACTGTAAATGAAAATTGGAACATATGCATTCATGCATAAGGACATGATCGAGATAAAGGCGGTTGTACCGAGGAGCTGACCACCGTATCGGGGCATATCACGCCTAACGTATATGAGAGCTTTCACCAGCGCACAGACCTCAGTCCAACGTATTGAGCCTCGGGCTCGATGTATTAGGCTTCAAGCCCAATATTTGAGAGCCATCGCTCAATGCAATGTGCCCGATTCTTGGGGCAGTTTGGTAAAGCAGTCACAACAACATAATGAAAATGGAAAGGGTCTCATGTGCATTGCATATATGGTATGATTGAATTTGGATTGTATGAAAGGTGATCGCCTTACATTTGTGAAATGTAATGGTATGTATTATTTGAGATTACATTTGTGAATCGTGATCGTATGTGATATTTGGTAAGCTGATTGAACATGCATGAATTGAGTGAACCATCAATGATGGTTTCTCACTGAGTTCGCAAAACTCACCTAAAATTTGCATCTATTTTTCAGGACTTAGAAGAATACCCGTTAGGCAGCAGGCGTATGACATCTGTTAGTTGAGGAAGCGGAGAAGTGGTCGGGATCGGTTAGCGTCATCTTAATATTTCTATTCTTGGACTTTTGTATTACTAAATTGGACAAGTTGTAAAGTCAATTGAGTGAAATAAATTGTAAATGTAAAAAGGGCCCCAAGGCCATTGAATTGTTTATATAAATTGTTTTCCGCATTCACGATAATATGTGTGAGTATGTGTTAAAAAAAAAGTTATACTGAGTTTTCTATTGAGTGATGTAGCACGCCACCCTCGCGGGGCACGGACCTGGATATCACCGTCGATGTCGGGTTCAGGTCTTGCGGGAATGGGGTGTTACATTTAGGTGGTATCAGAGCCCAGAAGTACAATCTTACATGGGCATTCTGAAAAAAAAATGTGTGTCAAGTTATGTGCATTTAAGTTATGTCACGGCAGACAGTGACAACTGATCCCCAGTGTAGCATACGAGTCGTATGCATAAGTATGTCTCAGTCGTTTAAGCGATTAGAAAAAGTGAGAAAAAGGATAATGTGTTAGAATGTGAGAAAAGGAAGTAATGGATATTACCTGATAGGAAAGAGGGTATGGTTTGATCGGATAGAGCGAATATTTAGTGTATTGAGATTGATGGGTATATTGTGAAGTGCAAAATTGGAGTGATATTGGGTATATCCTTGAATATGAGTTAGAAATAAAGACTATAGTTGTAAATTAATAGAGGAAAAATAGAGATGTGATAATGGTAAGATTTACAGTGTATAAGGTAAATGAAAATAAAGTGTATCTATGATATAGAAAAGTTACAATTGGGATTGATTACCGTGATGAGAGTTATAAATAAGGATTGGTGATTTGGGGTCAAATTATACATTAAGTGCAAAATCAAGAATGATTTCATATCTATGATATAGATATGAGTATGGAAATATATGGGTCTAATGCAATAATGAAAAGATTGAAATGTAAGACAATGAAATTGGTAGATGAAAAAGTTGTTCGGGTTTAATTGATCTGCCTAAGTAAATGCACACCTGATTATGGGAGCCCTATGTTAAGTGAAAATGTTACCCTGTAACTGATGAGTTAATGGCTACTTACTAGCCAGAATTCTTGTCAAAAAAAAAAACCTTTATGAGTTAGAAGAAGAAATGAAAGTGCTTATAACGATTAGTTGTGAATGAATTGAGATTGTATATGATCCTCACAAGCGAGGACGGGTGTAAATGGGAAGATTGTTGAGTTCAGATTATATGATCACTGTAAGTGTATATGTGATAGTGGGATTACCATCATGGGTGAACTGAGCAAGCATAAATGAATAATTTGCGTGAACATGATATAGGAGGTAATCAGTGGCCTATTACATAAGCTCCGATTATGATACCGGTAGCTCAAGTTCAAAATGAGTGGGAGTAAGGCATGAGAATGCTCAGAATGATCAATTGAGAAAGAAGTGAGACAGTTAAAGATGTCCGCATTGGTAGTGAGCTTGAGGGAATAAAAAGAGGGACATGAATATAGTAAGGTCCCCATGATCAAGAATTGGTACCAAAAAGAGAATGGTTATCGAGAAGTAAATACAATTAAGGTATTCTTAGCAGTACGATCTATTAACGGGCAAATTGATGGGACTATAGAGATATATTGTCAGATAGGATGTGATGATTAGGGTAATGATGGCAAGATAGTAGAGGGAACGAAATTGTTTAAGTACTCTTCAGAGATTTATCTTAGTGAAGTATCAAGAGTAATGGCGATTTGTATTACATCTGGCGAGAGACTCTAGCGTAAGAGCTCAACTGTACTCTTGAAAAAGTGTACATTATGTTAATGAGATGATTCTGATTATGTAAGAGAATTACTGAATATTAATTGCGTCTTTGAGAGGATTAAAGGTTCGTGTATACCTTGTGTAAGTATGTTCTGAAAGTATGAGATCGATATAACGATTGTTTATTCAAGTCATTGAGGGATCTATCGTGAATAAATTAAGTTATGAGGAGGAATTAAGGTAAGGAACATGTGACAGAATATGTCATGATGAGAAAATTATAAGGAAATTGTTCCTCATTGGAGATGTTCGATAATTAACAAGTTATATGAATCAACTATGGGTACGGAAAAGGAACATGTCTCAATTGTGTTTGGAGTGGATAATAGATAAGAAATAGATAAATTGGTATTGGTGAGAAAATTGGTTATCATGCAAGTTTCATCAGAGTGAAATAAGGGATGAATTAGTATGCGAATATGGGATATCGAGAGAATTAATAAAGATATAAGTAGTGATAAAATGTGAAAGTTCAAAAGATATGTGTATGAGGAATTTGGAATTAATGAGAACTAATGGAATACTGGATGCACTCATAAATTGTCAAAGATTTTCTGGTTTTAGCGAATCGACAAGAATAACTGAGGAAAACATGTGAATGTTATGGTGATGATCTTAAAGGAGACATTTGAAGAATTTACTATCTATATTGAAGTGTTTGATAAAGGTTACGATGTGATCTATAGAAATTGGATAAAGTGATTTTATGCACCTTGGGATAAATATGATTCCATAGGCGGTATTATGATTGATGATTTGAAATTTGTTATCTTGAGTGTGGCCTAAAATCTTGGAGACATTAATCGTATAGAAATAGTTTGGAGATGTCTATGAATATGCAAATCGATACCGATTGAGTTATTTCGTGCATTTGAATGATTTGAAAAGGATTCATGGTGATTACTCCAAACTAAGCTAATGGTGCAATTCAAGGATTGAGCAAAGAAATAAATAAATAGATAAATAAATTCAATTGCGAAGATCAAAATTCGGTAATAAGGTTATCAAATCTAGTGTATTATTGAGTGTTAATAGTCGAAGCCCGACAAAAGGGCAAAAGAAAGCATTATTAGTTATGGAATTTCAAAGTAGGTGTGCTTCAAAGCGGATTGGCAAAACCCAAGTGAGGATGTAGAAGTTGTAAACCGTATCGAAGAACTGAAGATAATTCCAATTGTTGAGGAAAGTGATAGGTATAGTTCAAATTAAGAAATATGGGTGAAACTCATTACGGGGCTATTGAGTGAAAGCGTAAGGAATAATGGAAGCTTTATGTTCTAGCAAGAGCGTATTGAAAGAGTAATTGAAAGGTTAGAATGAGAAATCAAATGATTATAAGTGAATGGTTAGAAAGCACAAGAAACAATCGAAGTGTTATGTTAGAGAAAAGTATTGTGGAAAAGCAATTAATGGTATAGTCGTCAAAGTGAGCGATGACATGTGTGATTAACCAACGGTATTTTGGATTTGGGATATGAGATTGATGTATAGTGCAAAGGGTTTATGGCATGACAATCATTATTTTGGTGTCACCATTGAAAAGTGTATAAGGGTCTTCTTGTTCAAAAGGAGTCGTTATCCCTATATTATGTGATCGAGGCAATAAAGTGATAGGTTAAGTAATTTAAGATGGTGACAATGAGTTAAATTGATTCACCGAGGTTACAAATGTCATGAGATTTGTGGGTTGATAATAACGAAATCTGATAAGTAATAAATGAAATATTTTGAAGTGTGTCACCCCGGCCACAATGTACTTAGGTGGAAATAAAGGTGTAATTACGGAAAATTGAATTAAGTGAGGAGTGGCCTCTATCTGTTGTGGTGTGAATAGCATTATGGATTGGTAAGTTAGGCTAAAACCTAAAAGATGATTCGGATTCACAAAGTGTTTCAAAGATAGAATTGGAAATATTGTTAGGATCCGATATATATGTTAAGGGAAAAAGAGTGATTGATTGTTTTGATCTCCGTTCATTGACCGAATTTGGTCGGGTAGTGAAAACAGTGAGAAACAGAGGGTATTAATCAAAAGGACTCCCCTGCTTTCCTGATAAATCGTATATGAAATTTCGAGGATGAAATTTTTATTAAGAGGGGAGAATTGTAACATCCCATCACCGATGGGAAGGGTATTTTGGTAACTTGGGATGGGTTAATCTCGGCATGCACATACAGCATATAGCCTCTGGGATTGACGGTCTGTTGCACTTGCACATGGTATATATGCATTCATGACATTTTCCGGCTTATATTTCAAATTGAGATCTTTTGTGAAATTTATGGGATAATGGTATTCGAAAAATTATTTGGAGTGCGCCATAAATTGTTTTACATTTTTAGGGATTTATGAGAATTTTTCGAGGTTCTGGCCCGGACCGGAAAATTCCAACTGACTGGCTGAGTGAGCCTTTTTTGTACTGAAAATGATTGCCTAATGGCATGAAATTAGTGGATAATTGAGGTTAGAATAATATTCTAGTGCCATGATTAGAGATTAATAGGAATTAGTACTAAATTAATTTGGATTAGGATAAATTATATTTTATTAACTTAAAGCCAAGTGTCCCATTTCATTAAATGGTTTTGTCTTATACTCTCCCTCACATACGACCTTCTCCTTGCTTCTTTTAACTTCTTAATCACTTAAAAGGCCATTTATCCTTTGCATCTCCGAAACTTGCCTCTTCTCTTTGGTGTGCTTCTCCTCCATTGAATTTCTTTATCTCCTTCCATTCCTTTGTTGGTCTTGCATATATATACATGTATTCTTATCTCCTTGCTTACTTCTACTCCCATACAAACCAAGGTTAAGCCTTGTGATGATGGTGAAGGGTGATAGTCGTAGGTGTTGAAGAAAGTAGAAGAGAAATTAGGAAGTTGTTATAAGTTGGAAGATTGAGTGAAAGATTGAAAGCTTGACTAGATAAGACTATGTTTTAAGCTTTGATCATTCATTTAATGCATGAATTAGTAGATAGAAGCATTTATGAGCATCCTTTGAGCATTTATTTGATTATGGAAGTGGTAGGTTTGAATGGGTTTAATGTATGCTTGTGTGAGGGAATTGGTTATGGTAGTTACAACATGTGATAAGAGTGTTATCAATGATATTTGTGATGAGTAATGAATGAAAAAAAAAGTATGGAAGTGTGTAAGTATGTGCTGCCAATTGTTGTGTCATTAGATAAGTATATGTTGTGATGAATTGTGGTTGAATTAGAGGTAGAAATGGATACTTAGTGATGTGTAATTGATGTTAGAAGTGATAGGAGATAGGTAGTAGTTGAAAAGCTGGAAATTTCATTTTGACCTATTGGAATGTTTTATTCATAACTAATTGTGTAGGTGTGCAAATGAGGTAAGGTTTGTGCCCAATGAAACTTTGGGATGTTGGCTTCAATTTAGTGTGAAATAGGTGTTGTTGAATTGTAATGTTAGAGGGTCGAAATTTTGCATGGGAAGTTACTGTTTTATTGCCTATGAACAGTAACCGAAACCTTAACCTATGAGTTTTGCTGATTTTTATAAATTAATTGATATGGAATTTAGGAAAATGGTCTTCATGAAAGTTGTAGCATATTGAGTTAGCTTTCCATTTCCACTGATTTTGCAATTGTTCGATATGGATAGTAGGAGTTATGGACTGATAACTATGGACTGTTTTTATGCATGAGTGAAACCTAGCTGGATTAGCAGATTTGGTGTACTTTCTGTTTTGGAGTAATTTTAGTGATTTTTGTGGACTGAATTGGTTTTAGGGATGTACTGAAGAGTTCTAGATGATACATTGATCTTGGAAATGATATATGGCTTATAATTTTTTTGGAAATCAGATGTGGGAGGTATGGAATTTCAAAAGCTGAACCTACATTGTGATGTTATGTGCTGATTAGGTCAGAAACTTGCATAACATATTTGAAACTGTTAGAGGCTGAATTGGAGTTTGGTTATTTCAGGAAGAATTGAATTTTGAAGATTTATCTTTTCAGGGATGTAAAGTTCTGATTTTTCTGACTTGTGTACAGGGAGTTATGCTTGTTATAAGTTTACTGCTCAAATTGAATGGTTTCAGGGACAGCAACATTGAGGGAATTAATTGACTTGTTTAGCAATGGATTTTGATTTTGGGTTGTTCATTAAAGTTGTAGATGACATTGTCATGTTGATGAGCATATTTATTGTGCAATTTTTGACTGAACTGAATGAGAGTTACTAAATTTACCATGTGCTGTTCTGTTTTAAGAAGTATGGACTAGGCAGCATCTTTGATTGGATTTTTGACACCCTTAGGGGTGGAATTGATTGTTATGGTCTTCTTGAGAATTGTAGAGATTTTTATGATCTTTCCAACAAGCTATGGTTTGTATTTTTCCAATTTGTGTGTTAAGAATTATGGTTGTTGGAAATTCAGATTGGCAATAAGAAAGAAAGGGGAAAGAAGAGAGGTAGAATTTTAATGGCACTAAGTGACCTACTTGCTTCTTTTGTCAATTTCTTTTCCGTCCGACGTCCGATTGACCTGATTCGTGAGGCATCGGATTTGTGACACAGTGAATTTCATTTTATGAGAAATTGGGAATTTTAGGCGGAAATTGGCGTAGCCGGGTAATGGAACATTTAATCTTTGTTTTATTTAATTGGGGACCTATAGAGGTCGAATTGCATGCATCGTCGCCAATAGGTTTCTAATTTTAGAGGAATTTTATGATGGGAAAATTTTGGATTAGGGCCGGAATGCCATGAACATGCATTATACACGTTTTAATTATTCCATGTGCATTGTTTGGTCATTCTAACTGATGGGTAATGTTTACCTATTTTAATTGCTATAGAGGCTCGGTTGGACCGTAGATCTCACGGACGTGGCGAGACTTCCGGCATTAGCTTCGGAAGTTATTAGGTGAGTAACCTAGTTGGTTCCTCAACCTTATGTGTTTAAGATTTTGCAATTATGCCATGTGGAGATAATGGAGGGTTTATGTGTATTTGATTTTGATTGATTTGGACCATAGGTATCGAAATATTTGGAATGAGATAACGAAGTGCTACTTGTGTAAGCTGTGTGTGAATGTTTATATTGGAGATCTCGGACGAAAGGTCAGAAATGGGAAATTGATATTGAAGTGTTAATTATGCATTTCAATACATTGGATGTGACTTTTAAATGCGATATGGTATGATGCAATAAATTGGAAAATATATGATTGAAATCTGGATCGAAGGTCGAAGAAATAAAATGGCATTGAATGTAAGTGATAGAAATAACTGTAAATGGAAATTGAAACATATGCATTCATGCATAAGGACATGATCGAGATAAAAGCGGTTGTGACCGGAGCGACCACCGTATCGGGGCATATCACGCCTAACGTATATGAGAGCTTTCATTTCAACGCACAGGACCTCGGGTCCAACGTATTGAGCCTCGGGCTCAATGTATTAGGCTTCAAGCCCAATGTTTGAAACCACGGCTCAACGCAATGTGCCGATTCTTGGGACGGTTTGAGCAGCGCGGTCACAACAACGTAATGAAAATGGAAAGGGTCTCATGTGCATTGCATATATGGTATGATTGAATTTGGATTGTATGAAAGGTGATACACCTTACATTTGTGAAATGTAATGGTATGTATTATTTGAGATTACATTTGTGAATCGTGATCGTATGTGATATTTGGTGGTGATTGAACATGCATGAATTGAGTGAACCATCAATGATGGTTTCTCACCGAGTTCATAAAACTCACCCAAAATTTGCATCTATTTTTCAGGACTTAGAAGAATACCCGTTAGGCAGCAGGCGTATGACATCTGTTAGTTGAGGAAGCGGAGAAGTGGTCGGGATCGGTTAGCGTCATCTTAGTATTTCTATTCTTGGACTTTTGTATTACTAAATTGGACAAGTTGTAAAGTCAATTGATGAAATAAATTGTAAATGTAAAAAGGGCCCCAAGGCCATTGAATTGTTTATATAAATTGTTTTCGCATTCACGATAATATGTGTGAGTATGTGTTAAAAAAGTTATCTTGAGTTTTCTCTTGAGTGATGTAGCACGCCACCCTCATGAGGCACGGACCTGGATATCACCGTCGATATCGGGTTCAGGTCTTGCGGGAGTGGGGTGTTACACTTAAAGAATCCTTTAACGTTCTAGGGCTCAAGAGCACCTAATGGGGTCTTGAGACATGGAGTCAAAGTGACGAGTCCATTAATCAAGACCACGGACTTAAAGTGAGTTCTTTAAGGTTTTTCCATTCAAACTTAGTGATTTTAATCCACGCACACACTAAGATGCGCTTAATGGGATCTTGAGCAATGGAGTTCATTGATCAAGATCCTGGACTTAAAGAATCCTTTAAGGTTCTGAGGCTCAAGAGCACTCAATGGGGTCTTGAGACATGGAGTCAAGAGTGACAGGAGTCCATTAATCAAGACCCTGGACTTAAAGATAATTCTTTAAGGTTTACCGTTCACACTTAGTTTTGAACTGTGATAGCCAAAGCTTGTTTTCAAGAGGAATTTATCACTTGTTTTAGTATTTTCTTTTTCTATTTTCAAAAATCCAAAAATACTTTTTACATGTTTTTTAGTATAGTTAATGTTTTCAAACAAAACCCCCTTTTTTCTTACTGATTTCACTTGCTTTTTATGACATATAGGCTAGCTTAGGTCCATTTCATTAGGTTCCGATTAAGTGAGACGACCCGAGGTTGCATCCTATACTGCAATCTTGGAATTTATTTTATTTGACCGATTTCCAAGGATCGATCGTAAGATCGCATCGACAGAGCCGCGATCAAATTGGCGCCATTGCCGGGGAACCGCAAAGTGGTTTTCTAAGTTAGCTTTTGTCATTTTGTTGCTGAGTGAAGTTAGGAGTCTTTTCTTTTAGGTTGCATTTTCATTTATAGCTTTCCTTTGTTTTTAATAGTTAGCATTTTACAGATTACACCTTCTGTGAGAGTTTGCTGAGCCTAACTCTTACTATTTTTGCGATAAACATTTCAGGTGAATCTGGCTTTGTGGAGGCCGACACGGACATGGAAATGGATGAAGTTGTTTCACCACAACATGGCCATTTGTCGAAGGATTATCGAAAGTATCAAGAACCTCCATAACTCCCAGGTTGTCTCTTTCTTTCACTTGTTTACTTACTTAAGCCTCGTGATTACTTGTGATATATGTTGGTGCATTAGTTTGTTAAGTAAGTGTCAGGGAGAAACAACCCTTGTAGGAAAATAGTTTAGCTTTTAGTTTAGTAAGTAGCCTTTCCATTCAATAATTTCCCCCTTTTGAGTTCTATCTCTTGCCCTCCTGTTGTTGTGTGGAATTGCCCTTTTTGCTTCCTTCTCTTATGCTTATCCTTTGCTTGTTCAACATTGAGGACAATGTATTGCTTAAGTGTGGGGGAGCTGTTTCCTCATCTATCTTTCTTGTTGCATGCCTGTTTGACATCTTATTTATGAATGTGTTAGCCAATCTTGCATTCTGTTGGTAAAAACTTGGTAAATTTAAAAATTTGTTGTCATTCTACTGTTCCTCGTCGCGGCGACAGGTCACACGTCGCGACGAGGCTTACATTCATCACCTGTACATCGCGGTGTGCATGCTACACGTCGCGACGTCCACCCATTTTTGCAGAATGAAAATTTTTCTCAATTCAACTTCTTCCGCATGAAACTTTTGTACCTTTTGTGTTTCAAAGACCTTATAAGTTCAAAGTGGTACTTGAGTTTATGAAAATCCCTTCCATTCTTTTAATGATAGTTGGTCTTGACTCATTTTACTTTTGATGTTTTCAATTCAAAGTGAATTAAGGTATGCTAACAAAGTAGCACTTTAAGTTTTTGAGACCTGAGATTGTTCATTGAGATAATACCCTTGTTGGAAGGATATTTGGGCCTAATTTCTTTTCTTCAATCTTTGTGTGCATCTGCTTATTCCATACTTCTCTAGAACTTGTTTCAATTCTTACTCGAAGCTTGATGGACCAGATTTTTGTTGATGTGATAGAGACGTTCCTTCTTCAACCCCTTTTCCCAAACACAGTCCCTTAAACACTTATCCCTTGCTAGCCCATTGAGCCTTATTATGTATGAGCACTTGCGAACATTTCATATGATGTCATTAGTTTAATTTGCATTTCTTTTTCCTAAACAAAAAGAAAAAGAAAAAGAGCAACAGAAAAAAAAGTGTGTTCCAAAAAGGAACAGAAAAAAAAACAAAACGAAACAAAACAAAAAAAAGAAAGGAGAAGGAGAAAGAATAAATAAATAAATACATAAAAGAGTCATTATTAGTTCAACTGTTGACATCCATTCATAATTTTAGTGCATGTGTTCATATATTTTCTTTCGTTCATTCCATCCATTCATCTGGCCCTCCGCACATTACAACCCTGAAAAGTCCTCTTGATCTTTAAAATCATAGTCCTTGTAGTGGAGAAATAGAGCTGATACAAGCTTATGGTAGAGTATAGATTAAACAGATTGAGAGTTAC
This sequence comes from Erythroxylum novogranatense, assembly GCA_029891385.1. Classification (NCBI taxonomy): domain Eukaryota; kingdom Viridiplantae; phylum Streptophyta; class Magnoliopsida; order Malpighiales; family Erythroxylaceae; genus Erythroxylum; species Erythroxylum novogranatense. The sequence goes on from CM057224.1 coordinate 7,209,832, forward strand.
AATATCCCTAACACCAGGGAGGTGAGAGCAAACACTTTATATTGAGTGACATCTCTTTTGTCCAATCTCTTGGATTACATTTTTTTAGTGGTTGTTTTATTAGCACTCTTTCAATCTGCTTTGATTGAATTCTGAGAAAGTGTTTTGTGTCAATTTCCTATTATTGTTTTGAGCATGGGTGGATTTTTCTTTTACACTTGTATCTTTTTGACTCTTATAAACTTTGTCCAGGAGTACAAAGGTTTAAGTGTGGGGGAATTTGATTGAACCCAAGTTTAATATATAAGTGGCTACACTTTCATGGTTGTTAATGCACTTTTTGACTCTTAATTCATGATTTTTGTGCTTAAATTAGTCTCTTACGGTGAGCTTATGTTTTATACAATTTGCTAGTAAAATTGTACAAATTGACATTAATTGCATTATAATTTTTCTAAAAATAATTGATACTGGAAATTGTTATTTTATATTGTAGGAGAAAAGGAGTCAAGAAGGATCAGAAGAGTCAACATGACATGAAGTCCTTAAGGCACGTCGCGGCGTGAATTAATCATGCCGCGACGAAATGTAATTCCCACATCGCGGCGCATCAACACAGATCGTACGTCGTGACGTCAACAATTCAGCACGTCGCGGCGAGCAAACCAGATCGTACGTCGCGACGTCCCAGACATCTCGTCGCGGCGAGCAAGACAGAGCACACGTCGCGACAAATATTAATTTATACGTCGCGACGTGCAGACGGATACCCGGACTCTAAATAGAGATTTCTCTCACTGTACCGACCCAGCCCGTGACCCATCCTTTAAATCCTGCCGAATTAGGTTATCATCATCATCTGGATCTGGCTGGGCAATCGACAGAAGGGGAGAAAAGAGGAGATCGACGAGCAAGAGAGAAGAAAAGGAAGCAACATCGTCCACCACCCAGGGTTCCCTTCGGGGTTCCCTGGGGATAACTTTTGCATTAGTTTTCATCTTCTGTTTTTACCATCGCCGTCCACCATGGATGACTTGGAGTCGTTGCGAGTTGTGAGGCTTCCGGTTGCTATGCGTGGCTTGGCATTTCTTTCCTGTTGAAGATGCAGTGACGGCTGGAGTTCACCGAAGGGGAGTAGCTTAATCTGTAGTTTAGCTATGATTTATAAATGCCTAGGTTTAGGGGTTTGTAATTTGTAGTGAAGCTACTTGATTATAGCTAAATGTTTGACATTTAATGTGTTGTTTGGATTGGTAGTTTACATTGTCACATTTAACTACATTGTTATGAGCAGTAGAGTTGGGGTTTATTCTTTGTGTAGTTAGATTAGCTTAATTAGAGTTTAATTAAGCGTTGAACAATGTAATGTGTTATGGGTTTGTTTATGTAGAACTTTGTGCTTAAATATATGAAGTCTCATATATGTCAACTTGTGATCTTGTTGATTCTCTTTTATCTGCATAGTTGTGTTTGATAATGAGTTGATGCTAGATTTTATTTGACCCATTGCATTGGCAAATCCCCCGCACACACTAAGATGTTTTTAACAAGGTTTTAAGCAATGGAGTTCATTGATTAAATCCTTGGACTTAAAGAATCCTTTAACGTTCTAGGGCTCAAGAGCACTCAATGGGGTCTTGAGACATGGAGTCAAGAGTGACAGGAGTCCATTAATCAAGACCCTGGACTTAAAGATAATTCTTTAAGGTTTACCGTTCACACTTAGTTTTGAACTGTGATAGCCAAAGCTTGTTTTCAAGAGGATTTCATCACTTGTTTTAGTATTTTCTTTTCTATTTTCAAAATCCAAAATACTTTTTACATGCTTTTAGTGTAGTTAATGTTTTCAAACAAAACCCCTTTTCCTTCTTGATTTCACTTGCTTTTTATGACATATAGGCTAGCTTAGGTCCATTTCATTAGGTTCCGATTAAGTGAGACGACCCGAGGTTGCATCCTATACTGCAATCTTGGAATTTATTTTATTTGATCGGTTTCCAAGGATCGATCGTAAGATCGCATCGACAGAGCCGCGATCAGCCATCTACCCCCACACAATCAGATTGGCCTCAGGAAGACCCAGTCGAAATAGAGGATGGAGACATTAATATAGTACCTGGGGACTTTGGACCTGGCCTTGAGCTCTCCAACTCCTTTAAGGGACGATTGAACAAACAATGGGAACAGGCCATTGTAGTAAAGCTCTTGGGACACCGCATTGGATATGCCATGTTGAAAAACCGTCTCTCCTCTTTGTGGAAGCTCTCGGGCCCAATGAAGATCGTGGGCATTGACAACGACTTCTTTATGATAAATTTTCTGAAAATGGAGGATTACGTCTACACCCTCACCCAAGGACCGTGTGTCCTCCTCGGCCACGCCTTATCGGTTCAGTCTTGGCATCCCTCCTTTTGTCCTTCTTCTGGTCAAGTGTTGCACGTCGTCACATGGGTGCGCTTCCCTGAGTTATCCGTGGCCTGCTACCACCCCTCCATCCTCACCGCCTTGGGTAATCTAGTCGGCCGCACTGTGAAAATTGACACACCCACCCAGCATTCTCAACAAGGACGCTATGCCAAAGTTGCTGTCGACATGGATATCAGTCTTCCCCTTCGTTCTATAGTGAAACTGGACGGCGAGCAAATCAAAATCGCCTATGAAGGCCTTCCCCCAATCTGCTACTCATGTAGGTGGGTCGGCCACAGTATCACTAGTTGCCCTTCCCGACCTCCAACCACTGCTTCCCCCACCGCTAACCCATCTGATGAAACCACGTTGAATAACTCTTCAGGAAACCCAGCTCCGATGGCCTCTTCTAACACTACCAACCCGCGGTACGGTCCTTGGCTCCAAGCCCCACGCAGGAGTCGCCGTCCTCCAGCTCCCTCAACGGTCACTAGACACGACGTCTCCCAGACAACACCGATTGACACTTCCCACGGCTCCAGATTTCAGATCCTAGCCGACTCTCCCATCTCCACCAGCCACCCACCGCCTTTTGCGTTTCACGCGGACCCTCCAGCCTCTGCCCAGTCCCGCACCTTCGGGAAGCAACAAAAATCATCCTCTTATCCTTCCGTACCGCGCCGGGCAGACAGACCAACGGGCCGGATGGCCCAAGGCCTCTTCCAGCCGGCCCGTCAGGACCCCTTGTAACACCCCACTCCCGTAAGACCCGAACCCGATATCGTTGGTGATATCCGAGTCCGTGCCCCGCGAGAGTGGCGTACTACATCAGTCGATTTAAAACTCAGTATACATTTTTTTTTGAAGCCATTGATTCCACGTTAACACGGCCAACACAGTAAGTAATTAAAATCCGTGTTCAATAAAACCGATTTCGATTATTACGGTCATCCGGTAATAATTTACAATCAGTCAATGCAGTAAAACATCAAAACTACAATGGGCTCAGTAAAAATACAAAGCCTTGTTATACGATGATTGCGGAACACAATTTACTAAGACACAATCTGAGCGCGAACCGATCACGATTTCTAACCTTTACTCGTCTACGGTGAGACATACTCCGTGTCAATCGGGTATTCTTGAGACTGAAAAATAGATGCAAATTTTGGGTGAGTTTTGCGAACTCAGTGAGAAACCATCATCGATGGTTCACTCAAATCATGCATTACGCCCATGGCGTACAGCACAGTCCAGTAATAATCAATTACCAGTAAGCAGTTAATAACAATGTCCAGTAACAGAAAACCATTCACAGTAACACATACCATCACGAGAGCAGTACTTATCACAGAACAGTTACTTGTGCGAATGCAATGCATATGTGACTCTTTCCATTTATTCAGTATTGTGCCCAAGTGCTCAGACAGTGTTCAGTGGGGACGCGTCAGGGATTTCTCCCCTCGGACTCCAGGCCTGGTCAGTACAGTATGAGAGCTCGAAGCTCTTATCAGTAAAAATAGCAACTTGGGGCACGTCCATTATCTGATCATGCAATTATGCATGCAGTGCAGTATTCAATGAATGTACAGTGTTTGGCTCTAAAACCGGTGTAGAATAAGTCAATGATATGGCTATAAAGCCCGATATAACAAGTGTTCAAATATGATGGCTATAAAGCCCGATCTATCGATACCAGTATCATTCAAGATGCAGTAAAATCATACAATACAATCCCATACATGCCAAGAGTCATGCGGTGATCATTCAATTCACTTTTGCACGTAATTCACGTTGAGCATGTAAACAACCGAAATTTGAGAAACCAACTAGGTTACTCACCTATTACTTCGAGCTAATGCGGGAAGTCTCGTGACGTCGATCAATCGACGCCCAATTAACCTCTATATGAATCAGAAAAAGTACGAGACACTAAATATGAAATTTGTGCTCATGTTGATGAGATATGCATGTTCATGAATTTCCCGGCCCTAATCCCTTTTCCTTGTACCCCTTATCCTTCTATCTAACCTACTTCCAATACCCATAACTTTTTACATACAACTCAGAACAGTATAAATTATATCTCATTGGAAAGCTTATAAAATCCTCTATAACTTTCAAGAAGACCATGAAAATCAATTTCACCTCTAAGGGTGTCAAAAATCCCATCAAACCTTCTGCCTACTCAATTTCCATTAACACAGGGCAGTACATTTCAAATTTAATAACTCTCATTCTGTTCAGTCAAAAATTGCACAATAAATATGCTCATCAAGGTCACAATGTTATCTCTAACTTTCATGAACAACTAAAAATCCAATTCCATTGTTAACTTGGTCAAATAATTCAATCAATGATGCTGTCCCTGAAATCATCCAATTTGAGCAGTAATCTTATAACAATCATAACTCCCTGTACACAAGTCAGTAAAATCAGAACTTTATATCCCTGAAAAGATAACATCTCAAAATTCAATTTTCATGAAGCACTCAACATCCAATTCGATCTCTAACAATTTCAAAATTGTTAAGGAAGCTACTGTTATGATCAGCCATTCATAACCTAATGTAGGGTCAATCTTTGCAAAATCAGAACTCCCAATTCTGACTTCTACAAATTACACACCATATATCATTTTCAAGGTAATTTCTTCCTCTTCAACTTTTCAGAAGACCACTTACACCAATTCAGTCCACATAAAATGTTAAAATTGCCTCCAATCCGTAAACTCACAAAATCACACTTAAGCTAGGTTTCATCCAAAATGCTCAAAACCAGTCATTAGTAATCAATTCATATCTCTCAATATACAACTCTAAAAATAGCAAGATCAGTAGCAATGGAAAGATAATTCAATATGCTACAACTTTCATGAAGACCATTCTCCCTAATTCCATCTCAATTAATTCAGAAAAATCAGCAAAGTTCATATGTTGTGGTTTCGGTTACTGTTCACAGGCAATAGAACAGTAACTTTCCATTCAAAAATTCACCCTTCTATCATTGAAATTCAACAACACCTATTTCACACTAAATTGAAGCCACATTCCAAAGTTTCAGTGGCCACTAACCTTACCTCATTTTCATTTCTACAAAATAAGTTATGAATAAAACAGTAACATCAATTATAGTTCCAATTTTCCAGTTCAATGTTAGTCTTAGTTCAATCACTTCCAATGCCTTTTTCACATCACTAGACATCAAAATAAATACAAATTAACTGTTACTACAGTCATACATCTACTAGGGCTAACACTGAAAAATTGGCAGCCTTAAATTCCTCAATTCAAATACTCAAATAATTATCCATATTCAATTTAATATCAAACTATATCACTACTTTCCACTCAACATCACCTAGCCTTAAACCCATTTCTTCAAACCATATGAATCATCACTTTAATGCCTACATGAACCTAATACATGCACTAAACCTTTTATTAATCACTCCTTACTATCATGGCATTTAATTCCATATGCAACATCATTTAAAGATCAAATCTTAAATGAATACATACCTAATTCAAAACCTCCTTTCAAAGCTTCAATAACCACTTCTAACTTCCACACCAAAATACCAACCTCCCTTTCCTTCTCAAGTATACGCAATACTCATCATCTAGCTTTGATGAGAGTAAGAGATAATAGCTTGAAGTTACAAGGAAGATGAGAGAAAGGCAAAATTTTCGATGGTTGAAATGAAGAGTGTGCTTCGGATGAGTTTAAAACCAAAGGTACAAAATGCATCTTTCCTTTCTTTAAACAAGCCAAAACCGAGGAAATGGAGAGGAAGCTTTACATGGAACTTTTTAGTGGCAATTTCTCATTGGTCCATGGAACTTTTTAGTGGCAATTTCTCATTGGTCCACATTTATAAGAAAAGTCAAAATATTATTTCTTTAATCCAGATCAAAATTTTACTCCATTTAACTCCAGTGACCCTACTTTCAGTCCCAAAATAAAATACCCAATATTACAGTACCAGTGGGTAGCGATTTTTGCTACTAAAAAATCGATTCGCGATTGGCGATTTTTTGATCGAGAATTGTCTCCAAAAATTCAGAAAAATTCCTAAAATCCCTAAAATGTAAAACAATTTATGGTGCAGTCCAAATAATTTTTCAAACTCAATTACTCCATTAATTTCACACAGAAGTTCAATTTAAAACCTAAGCCGGAAAATATCATGAATGCATGTATACTATGTGCATGTGCAACCAATCAGTAATTATAGAGGCTATATGCTGTATGCGCATGCCGAGATGTAATTTAATATCCCGAACCCGTCCCAATTACCAAAATACCCTTTCCTATAGGAGGTGAGATGTTACACCCCTCCCCTCAACCGTGGCACAGTCCACCCAATCCATGGTCCAATTGCCCAAACCCAGGGACCTCAGCCCCACCCAACACCCCCAGCCCGCCCAACCCTCGTTCAACCCAGTCTAGGCCCCAGTCCTCCGCAGCCCCAGCTAACTCCACAAGCTCCCCATCATCAAGCAGTATCTCTTCCAACTCATGCAGACCTCCTCATTCATGATCACCACTTATTCAATGCCATGCAATCCACGTCAGGTGCAGTTCCTGTGGAAACCGAAATGACCCCTGCCACCGCCCCTCCTTCATCCGATCTCCCCCTTCCTCCTCCACTTTCGTCCAAACCGCCTGACCCGGTTCCAGACCTTCATCCAGCTCTGGATGACATGGACATTATTGCATCTACGATGGAGGTCACTCATCCTCCCCTTCCAGCTACGGCTGCATCATCTCCCTTAGATGCCACCCCCAAGACTAGGTCTTGACCTTCTACAACGCTATTTTTATGACGATATTTCTTTGGAATTGTCAAAGGGCCGGCGGGAAGACCTTCCGACCCCTTTTTAACACCTTAATCTGGCTTCATAAACCTCTGTTAGTTGTGTTAGTGGAGACGAGAATTAGTGGCAATAGGGCGAATAAGGTCATCCGTTCTCTTCCTTTTCCTAATTCCTACTGGGTGGAAGCTAATGGCTTCTCCAGTGGAATATGGATTTTATGGCATTCGGATCTCACCGTTCATGTCCTCCTTGCGCACCGGCAATTCATCCACTTACGCGTCGAGCGGAATCAGCAGTCTTATATCTTAACCGCGATTTATGCTAGCCCCACATATTCGCTCCAACCTATCCTTTGGCAGCAGCTTTGGAAAATTGCCAGTGTCACTACCTTACCTTGGCTGATTGGGGGTGATTTCAACACCAAACTAGAGTGGGCTAATAGACGAGGGGGCTCTCACACCCCTCAGTCTATTAATAGACAATTTCGGGATTGTATTCAGTGTTGTCTTCTTCAGGACCCTGGTTTTACTGGTCCTCGATTTACTTGGCATCGAGGCCATCTTCACGCTTGCCTTGATCGAGTTTTTTGCACCTCTGCGTGGTTCACTTTCTTTCCGTCCACGAAAGTGACTCACCTCCTGTTCCTTAAATCCGATCATAGGCCTCTACTATTTACTTTCCTTCCTTCAATCCGGCCCCTTATATCATTCCGTCCTTTCCGTTTCCAATCTGCCTGGTTGACTCACGAAGAATTCACACGACTTGTCGCGGACCACTGGCAACCACATCGCCAACCTTTGAGTGAGGCAATCCAGCAGCTGGGTGATCACTTACAACATTGGAATTATTCTACTTTTGGCAACATTTTCTGGCGCAAAAAGCGGCTCATCGTCCGACTCTCGAGAATCCAGCACGCCCTAGATAATCAACCTTCTGATTCCCTGCATGAGTTGGAAGCCCGTTTGCAAACGGAGCTGGACCAGGTCCTCCCACAGGAGGAGTTATACTGGCACCAACAATCTCGTAGCCAATGGCTCACTCAAGGTGACAAGAACACCAAATTTTTTCATGCCATCACTACCGCCAAACGTCGCAAGCTTCACTTCGACTCTTTAACTGATACTTCTGGGATTCTGAGCCCTGGTTCAGCGTCCATCCGTGCGCTTGTCAAGGGCTACTTAGAAACACTATACACTCTCGAGTCACCTTCCGTCACTCCTCCGCACTTCTGAGGCAGCTTTCCACCCCTCCTTCCTCGCGCTTCGATGGACCTCACCCACCCTATCCTTCGTGACGAGGTCCGACAGGCTTTCTTCTCCATGGCCCTCAATAAGGCCCCCGGGGTGGACGAATTTATCGCTTTATTTTCCTAATCCTAATGGGACATTCTAGGGCCCTCACTAGTCCGCTCCTTCCAAAAAATCTTCCGACACAAGATTTGGGACAATGACTTGAACCGCACTATCATGGTTTTGGTTCCCAAACAACCCGCACCCACTTCTATCACTCAGTTTCATCCCATCGCTTTGTGCTCGGTGATCTACAAAGGCCTCACCAAGCTCCTCATCAACCGATTGCAACCTTTTTCTTGATCACCTGGTTAGCCCATCTCAATGTAGTTTCGTCCTGGGCCGCTCCATCACTGATAACATCATACTCGCCCAAGAGATCATTCATACGATGCGCCGAAAAATGGGAAAGAAGGGCTTTATTGCCATCAAGGTCGATCTTGAAAAAGCGTATGATCTTCTCTCTTGGGACTTTATTCATGACACGCTGCTCGACATCGGCCTTCCTAGTTCTTACATCTCCCTCATTATGAAGTGTGTTTCCTCGGTCTCCATGCAAGTTAATTGGGCGGGTGAACTCAGTGAATCCTTTCTCCCATCTAGGAGCCTTCGCCAAGGCGACCCTCTCTCTCCATATCTCTTTGTTCTATACATGGAACGTCTGGGCCACCTTATCACTACCTTTGTCAATTAGGGTTGATGGAGGCCCATCCGGCTGAGCAGATCTGGCCCCCTCATCTCTCATCTGTTTTTTTGCTGACGACCTCATGCTTTTTGCAGAAGCCTCTTCAGCCCAGGTGCAAGTCATTCGGGACATTCTTTCCTCTTTTTGTCGGGCTTATGGACAAAAAGTTAGCAATGCCAAATCACGCTGCTACTTCTCCCGCAATATTCCTCTCTCCACGGCCTGCCCATTGAGTCGAGTGTTGGGTTTTCAATTGACGGCGGACCTAGGGCACTACCTAGGCGTTCCTTTGCTCCATACCCGGGTTCATCAAATCACTTACCAACATCTTCTGGATAAGGTCCAACAGCGCCTCTCGGGTTGGTCGACCCATCTACTCTCCTTCGCTGGTCGAATTACTCTCATTAAATCCGTCCTCTCCGCCCTCCCCACCTATACTATGCAAACCGTTCGCCTTCCCCGCCTACTTTGTGATGACCTGGAACAGTTGATTCGCAATTTTCTGTGGGGTTCGTCCCCGGGTGCTCGCCAACCACATATGGTCCCATGGGACCAAGTGTGTCAACCAAAAGAGCTGGGAGGTCTGGGCATTCGGCGAATTCGGAAATCGAATGCCGCGCTCTTAATTAAGCTTGGGTGGGCCCTTCTCTCACGACCGCACGCTTTCTGGGTTCAAGTTCTGACCGCAAAATACAAGTTGGATGCGCACAACCCGACCTCCTCCCTTATTGCTTCAGGAGGGTCTATGACCTGGCGAAGCATCCAGACTGTTTGGCCCTCCGTCATTCGCGACATGAAATGGTTGATACATGACAGCTCCCAGGCCCGCTTTTGGCTGGATCCCTGGGTCGAGGACCTAGGGCCCCTCCTCTCACACACCATCGGCCCCATTTCCCCCTTGGAGCATGCTAGTCGGGTTTAGCGCTATGTCGATCACTCAGGTAACTGGTTATGGCAGGACTTTTAATTCTTACTCCCTCACACCATTTATATGCTGATTGTAGGTATTCTTCCACCCCAGTGCCAATCGGGACCAGATCGATTGACATGGGGCAAATCGAGGACGGGTCACTTCTCTACCGCCGAGGCATATTCCATGCTGATGGAACAAGATTCACCAGAACACAGTGGTAGATGGCTCCCGATTTGGAGATGGCCAGGACCCCCACGTATTCGGTCCTTCCTATGGCTCCTAGCACGTGATTGGCTACTCACAAACCACCAACAGAGCCGTCGACACCTCACTCCGATGGCGGATTGCCACCACTGCCCGACTGAAGAAACTTCCCTGCATGTCATGCGTGATTGCCCCCGGGGCTCGAAGCATGTGGCTCGCCTTCCCACGCCAAGCCCTTCATCCGGCTTTCTTTACCACCCGCACCCCTGATTGGCTCTCCCTTAATCTTTAGTGTCATCAGCTGATCTGTGGCTTCGACTGGTCCACAATCTTTGGGACAACTTGCTGGTTTTTATGGTCTTGACGGAATCGAACTCTTTTTGACACACAGTTCTCCTGGCCCTCTTCTCCAGTCCACTGCATCCTTCAATATGTCCAGCAGATTACTTTAGTTGCAGTCTGGCAAGAGCACACTGCCCCTGGGTGGCGGCCCCGACAGGAACAGTACATTGGCTGGACTCCTCCGTCCTAGAGGTGGGTGACGCTAAACACGGACGGGATGAGTAAAATCAATCCCCGCGTGACCTCAACCGGCGGCCTCCTCCGTGGACACACCGGTGACTGGCTTGGAGGCTTTGTCCACAACCTGGGATGGTGCTCCCCCTTCACTGTTGAGTTGTGGGGAGTTTTCACTGGATTATACCTCGCTTGGGATCTCGGTTACCGCCGCGTGATCTTAGAAATCGACTCTCAGACAGCGTTGAGCTCTATTTCTGACCCGGACTCCCGTGCTTCCTCGCCCAATCCGTTCATCCTTGGCATTCACGCACTCCTCATCCGCAACTGGACGGTCCTCCCTCGACATATTTACAGGGAAGCCAACCGGAGTGCCGATTGGTTCGCGAACTTTGCTGTTTCCTTTAATCTTAGCATTACCACTTTTGTAACTGCGCCCCCCGGGTGCCTTTCGATCCTCCTCGAAGATATCGTTGGGATTAGCTTCCCCCGCTTTATTATGTAATTGGTACATTCCATTTTATGCCAAAAAAAAAAACAAAAAAAATTAAAACTTTTTGAATAATAGACTCTAGGAACAAAAATGCCACTGCTTCAACAGTTTGTTGGTGTAAACTGGTATGGGTAAAATACGCACTACCTTAATCTTCCTATACATATGATTCGCAGGGAAAAGGAAACTTTCCATGGTGGACAGATTAATCAAGTTTATGAATGTCCCAAATGGATGCTCTCCATATAAAGCAGATCAAGAAATACTGGACCATCTATTGTTCAAATATACATTCACAGATAAGGCTTGGATGAAGATGCTTGGGCTCAATATAAGAAAGCTGCGTGAAGCATGGAGTGACATTATAGAATATTGGAGCAACAAATCAAGTACAAGGCAAAAGAAGACAGGTAGATTTATAGTATCTCACTTTCTTTGTTAAAGAGCTTTTGTCAAAAATTAGGTTTCATCTGTGTGCTTGCAAGAACAAACTTCCATTAAGTAATCAGAACACGGATACGTGGGGCGTCGATTAGTGCAATCTCCACCTATTTCCTTTGTTTTTGTTTATCTAGCTGAAGCACTAAAGTGCTTCTTACTAATCACTTTGTAACTCCCTCTTGACGATCTTAATAGATTTATGTTTTGATTCTTAAAAAAAAGGTGCCAAACTGCATTAAACGTGAAACAGGAGTGCCGTGGTTTCTTCTTCTACGAGAGAGAAAGGTTATTCTTTCTCTTTTATGGCTGTTTTTATTAATATCCATCTTCACTTATTTTCAGAATTTTTCTGTACTCCTCTGCAGAATATGAAAGCACTGTTAAACATGCAGTCTTTATCTGGGTTCTCAGTCTCTTGTCAACAGCTTTCTCTTTCCAATATCACATGGTCGTAATTTTATTTTAGCAACATTGTTTGGCAGCATTAAAATGCATGACATTTTGGTTGGTGTTATCTGATTGTGGAGGACAGTTGGTCCCGTAATTTCTATCCCATTCTGGTTCGTAACTCCAGTTAATATCGCTTAGAAGGTTAGTGGGTAAGCAGAAACTCATCCATCAGAAGGAAAGATGGATACAACATGTAATTAAGGTACAATAAGCAACTTCAGTACGTTATGAAGGTCGAAAACAGACAATGTAGGACAGAAAATATGGAAGAAGCAAGTAATGGAGATTTACTTGGATTATGTAGCTACAGAATAGGAGTTCTCCACATTATTTATAGAAAATAAGACTCCTCAGTTGACATTTACGCCTTCATGATAAGCTCATCCACTGCCTGGAAGTTCTTCACCACAAAATCTTTAATGACGTGCGGTACAGCAATGTCTTCGCTTGCCTTTTCATATTCACAGCTCCATTTCACCAGGCAACCATCTTCCTTTGGGCCAACAACAATGTGACACTTGAAAGTCTTGTAGTATTTCTGGAGATCACCATCAATAACACTGTAATCGACTACCCTGTTTGTTTCATCTACCAAATCAATCCTCTCCTTTGATACATGAACAAGTGGAGAACCTGGAAAGTAGAAACAAGTCACTTCCGGGTAGAACTCCAACTAGAACAATATAATCAACTATTCAATTGCAAGCAACCATTCAATCATGAAGCTTTAAGTTACTGGATCATGTTGTTAGCATATATAATCATAAATACTATGGTACCATAACTGATAAAAAGTTAATATGAGACTCCTACGTACCTTCAGAGTATGTTATGAGGCGAACAGAGCCAACGGCCTTCCCATCACCTTCAAGCACTTCAATGCTCTTGTACGCTTCAGGAAAAGCCTTTGGGAAGACAGTTGTGGAGTCCCTAATACATTGCCAGAACTTATCTGCGGAAGACTTGATTTCAACTTCAACATCAAGCTTTCCACTGCAAGCCATTTGGTAGTGCCAAAAGACGCAAAAGAGGACTATGTTATAAGAAGGATGACTTCAGATGCCTGCTAGAGACCTTGGCATATGCTTTGCATTTATAGCAATCTCATGTACTTATCTTTGAATCGTCACATTGAATTCATTATCAACAAATTCAACTACCAATTTCTTAACCATTATCATTATGATCATGCACAATAGGGAAGCAATCACCGCCCATTCCAAGAGATGGGGCCAATTTCTTAAATATCTTCTATCACAAAGTAATGCCATGTGAATTTTTGGCACCATATTTAAAGCCTCTTGTCCTAGCATTTATTTGGCCTGCTGCAATGCAGAAACAGAAGGAAAAAAGAAAAACCTTCAAATGCACGTCATTTTTCATCTCTTCAAATAAATATATATTAAAACATCTATAAATTAATAATATTAGGACCATACAAAATTTATTAATTAAAAAAGATATTCATTAGTTGAGAATAAGTTCAATCCATTAACTCAAATTATGACCATAAAAGGCCAATATGTTTTAAAAATTATTAAATTAACTAATATTAATTTATAGAGATTATGAGAATATTCAAAATCATGAATTAAACTTATTTTACAATAGCACGTCATGTGTTGGCACCAATAAATCTATGAACTAATTTGTAGTTGCAGTCTTACAGGGTCACTTGGTACAACAAAAAAAGAAAAGTATCGAAACTTAGATAGGTGGTTGGCTTCGTATGATCCTCAACAGCTAAGATATATTTAAGGATCATTGATAAGATTATGGTTTTATCATCTTAAATTTATGTTATAAGGCTATGCAACAAAAACATTATGTTAAGAAGCAAGATAGGAGAAAGATAATTATCATGTCTTCTGATGAATTTGGGTATTATTTTGTCTTAAATAATGAGAAATAAAATATTCAAAATCAATTGATATATAATATTGATGTTTGAGATACAATTTTTAAGTCAAAGAAAATCAAAACATATATCCCGAGATAGGTTTCATCTAATTGTTGTGTTAGCACTTATCTTAATGGCATCTTTAGCATTGATGAGCTCACTAATTTAAGAGAATGTGTTTTTGCATAAATCTTGTATGATATCTTGTTCATTTTTTAAGTATTTTTGTTCTTCTTTCCCTCCATGATGTATAGTTGATACAACTGAATTCAAGTCTAAAGATTGCATAGTCACCTTTATTATGGAAGCATTTTTTCTAGTCCAATCTACCATCTAATTCCAAGCTTATTTGTACTATCTGAGGCATATAACTTGTAATAAAGTAAGGTTGAATATTGACAATTGAATAACATATGGTTAATTGGTCCCAATTTCCACGGACAAAGAGAACATATACAAGGACTTCTTGTTGTGAACTTGAATATATCCTTAATGTTAAGTCTTTGTTTAATGTCTAGTCATAGATCAAATGAATGAGGTCTGAGGTAAGTTATTGAAGAACCAAACCGAGTTGTGCCAAGTAGTTATTTGGTAAGGACCTAATAATATTTCCAAGTATGAAAAATTGGTGAAGGTTCTAAAGGGGTCTTTTTCATCATAGGTGGGGTTGTAGATTGATATGTTACCTTTTATGGTGGTAGAGCCTATGGAGTTGATTGTAAGCCAATGTTAGGAGTAAGCTTAGATAATTTCTACAACCGTGGAGTCATCTGGTATGCTTGATATCAACAAACCAAAGTTTAGAAGTTTATGTAAGGGACATGACTTATTCTAATTATCATACTAGAATTAAGTATCTTTGCCATCCCCTATAATTATACATTTGCTCATTGCTAATGCTTTCTCTCATACTTAGGATATGCTTGAGTGAGTAATAGGTGCTAAACTTGATATTAACTTTCCAGATGATATAGCAATTTAGGAAATTAAATCGTATCCACATGATCTATAGAAATTCTTTGTCTGTCAATAGCTTTTATAGTCCTTTTACAAACAATATCCTGTTCATAGCTCTAATGGGAATTATTCCCAAATGTTATTTGTCCTTGGAAATATAGATCTCTAATTAGTTTATCTTGGTTAGTGAAGCATTTTAGGTATTTCCTACTTATAGACAGTTTTTCAGGATCTTCTTAATTAACTTGGTCAGTTTTAAGGAAAGAAATAGTGGGAGCTCTAGCAAGTGTGAAAATTGAATCAAATAAAGGTTAGTGGCCTTGAACAACAAATGTTTATCAACTAAATCTTATTTACATAAGACAAGTGTTTATTGGTTCAGTTTCATATGCTCCTTTAAATTGAATCAAATAAAGGTTGTTGATCATTGAATTACAATCTCCTGGTAGAGATAGATATTCCCTAGTACTTAAGAAGAGGTTTCTAAAGTTTAAATCATGTTATTTGCAATATTTTATCAGTTAGAAGTGGATTATTTGTTGAAAATATGACTTTACTTATGATTGTGTTGATTGAAAGCAATAAATATTGTTGAACATCTCTAATCAGCTAATAAGCAATTTAATAGAATTTATGCTAGTCATATATAATAAAAAAAAGTTCATTAAAGGAAAGATTAAATAACTTCAGTTTCCAGTACTAATATTGAAATTTAAACTTGTTTTCTTTATTTATTCTCCTTGCAATGGTAATGTTAAGCACTTCAATACAAACAAAGAAAAGGTGAGCGATAAAGAATCATCTTGCATTATGTCTCTTGCTTCCTTGAACTTTTGAGAGGCTTCTTCATTAATCATTATATCTTATGAGGCTCTTCAAATTCTCTGTGCTAGCAATCCTGGCTCAACTCTGTCCTAGTTTATCCTAACCATTCATTTATAAAGATACATAAATGAATGGTTAGGATAGACTGGGACAGAGTTGAACCAGAGTTGCTAGCACAGAGAATCACATCCATATAAATGAATGGTTAGGATAGACTGAGACAGAATTGAGCCAGGATTACTAGCACAGAGGACCATATTCCCTTATGAGGCGGGTGCTATACGTTGCTCTAGCCATTCAATAAATTATTTAGGGAAACCAAAAGCCTCCAAGGCACTCAGAAGTAATTCCCATTTAATGGAATTAAATACCTTGTTGAAATCAATTTTCATATAGCAACTTTTCATCTCTTTTATTCTAGGTGGTTCTTGAATGGATCCTGAGCAATCAAGATACTATATTCTATGCTTCTTTCTTGAACAAAGTCTCCCTAACTTAGGTTGATACTAGTCTTAAATACAAGTTTCAGTCTTGTGACAATCATCTTAACGGTTATTTTATAGATGATATTACAACAAGAGATGAGTCTGGAATCTTGTATAGTAATAGGGTTAGGGATTTTAGGAATAAGAAATGTATGACTTATTCATTTCCTTAACCATCTTACATTTTTAAAAAAAATTCCAAAACTGCTTTAGAAACTATGTCACTAATCAAATGTCAGACCTTCTAAAAGAAAATATAAATACATTCAAGCCATCTTGTTTCTTCTAGAAAGAATGGCATTATGAAAGTATTTTTGTTTCTTTTTCCATCTTTAAGCCATAGTATCCTATGTTTCTATCTCAATATGGAGTTTTGTGGGTGTGTGAGCTTCTATGCTCCAAGCCAAATGATGAATCATAAAATCTAAAGGGTAAACAAGCCTTAATCAATTATATCAAAGCCTTAGAGGTCTAAAACTGCATTTCGAGATTTTATGATTCATCATTGGCTTAGACCGCAGAAGCTCATACGATACGCCTACAGAAGACATTCCTTGGTATCCTTGAGTGTTTGGTTAGTATTGTTGAATCGCCAGCTATTAAGATCTTTGAGTTCTTTTATTACTTTCATTTTTCTCATGCATTTGAAAGCCTTAATTCAATCTACTTCAATTCCCTACGAATACGTTGTCCTTAAATTCTGGTTGACAACATGATTAAAGAATCTGAATGAAGTTATTCTAATATTTGAAGATGCTAACATGGAAATTTCTGTTGAGGAGTTATTTTACAAATTGAAATTTCATAACCATCACCATCTTCAACTCTCCCTTTTCAAAATAACTGGGTTAATTTCTAGCTTGCTCTTTTCAATATCATTGTTAAACATATTCAGTCTTTATCAGGTTCTCAACAGCTTTCTCCTTCCAATGTCACATGGTCATAACTTCATTTTAGCAACATTAAAATGCATGACATTTTGGTTGGAATGATCTGATTACCGAGGACAATTGGTCCCGGAATTTTTAGCTCATCCTAGTTCGTACCTCCATTCAATATAGCTTAGAGGGTTAGTGGGTAAGCAGAAACTCATCCATCAGAAGGAAAGTTGTTAAAATAAGCAACTTCAGTACATTATGAAGGTCGGAAATAGACAGTATAGGACAGAAAATATGGAAGAAGCAAGTAATGGAGATTTACTTGGATTATGTAGTTACAGAATAGGAGTTCTCCACACTATTTATAGAAAATAAGACTCCCCAGTTGACATTTACGCCTTCATGATAAGTTCGTCCATTGCCTGGAAGTTCTTCACCACAAAATCTTTAATGGCGTGCGGTGCAGCACTGTCTTCGCTTGCCTTTTCATATTCACAGCTCCATTTCACCAAGCAACCATCTTCCTTTGGGCCAACAACAATGTGGCCCTTGAAAGTCTTGTAGTATTTCTGGAGATCACCATCAATAAAACTGTAATCGACTACCCTGTTTGTTTCATCTACGAAGTCAATCCTCTGCTTTAATACATGAAGTGGAGAACCTGGAATGGAAAAACAACTCACTTCTGTGTAGAACTCACCCTAGAACAATATAATCAACTATCAATTTCCAGGAAACCATTAAATCATGAAGTTTTGAAGTTATTAAGTCGTGTTGGTAGCATTTGTAATCATAAATACTATGGTACCATAACTGATAAAACACCTAAATCAAAAAGTTAATGTAAGGCTCCTACCTTCAGAGTATGTTAAGAGGCGAACAGAGCCAACAGCCTTCCCATCACCTTCAAGTACTTCAATGCTCTTGTATGTTTCAGGAAAAGCCTTTGGGTATATAGTTGTGGAGTCCCTAATCCATCGCCAGAACTTATCTGCGGAAGACTTGATTTCAACTTCAACATCAAGCTTTCCACTGCAAGCCATTTGGGTAGTGCAGAAAGACGCAAAAGAGTACCAAGTCATAAGAAGGATGATTGCGATAAGTTATCTTTTGACCAAGTCCAACCTCATCAGCTGCATGATCTTGAGCACGTCTCCATTTTGGTTTGATGCCGGCTTGAAGAATTCTTGGTCCACCAGGGGCCGTCAACATCGTCCTCATCGGACAAAGTGTTTTTTCCTTTATCATGAGGCCCTTTGCTTGCTTCCTCATGTTGGGTGTTACTAACTTGTGCTTTAAGTACAGCGATATCAGCTGCCATAGATTAGTCTAATTTAGCGACAATAGATGAAAGTTGGTTGGTGATGGGATCAGTGTTTGGGTTTACAGGTAGATTTGGGGGATCATTATGGGAAGCGGTAGATCGGTTGGTGACTATGATGGATCGTTAGTTTTGATAGTACAATGATAAGTACCAAAAACAAAATATGAAAGATTAGCTAATTGAAATGAGAAATTGTAAAAAGAATGATGTACAAGAATCTCAAAACAAATTCTCTAAATAAAATAGTTTGTATGGAGAGGACAAGGCTTCAATTACAAATGATAATAAATATTTTCTATGCCAAACAAATAAATCCTAAACAAATATATACTAGACAAATATAAACAAATCTAAAACAAGTGCGCAAGGGTGGTTTCTTATTAAAGGATGACTTCAGCTGCATGCTAGAGATCTTGGCATATGCACAATAGCGAAGCAAATTCACCTGCGACTTTATTAACCATTACCGTTATGATCATGCACAATAGTGAAGCAATCACTATCACAAAGTAATCTCATACGAATGTTTTACAGCATAATTAAAGCCTCTTGTCCAAGCATTTATTTGGTGTAAAAACAAAAGGAAAGAAAAACCTTCGAATGCACACGTCTATTAAAACATCTCATCATCATCTTCTTATTTTTGGTGCGAAATGAAGATGTAATAATATACAATCTTACCTTTACTTAATAGAGAGATTATTTTTTAGACCCACATGCAAGTTTATTAAAACATTTATAAATTAATAATATTAGGAAAAAAGATATTTATTAACAGAGCATAAGTTCAATCTATTAACTCAAATTAAGACCATGTTACCAGAATTATTAATTAAGCTAATATTAATTTATAGAGATTTTAATAATATTCAAAATCATGAATTTAGCTTGTTTTTACAATAGCACGGTATGTGTTGGCACCAATAAATTTATGAACTAATTTGCAGTTACAGTCTTCCAGGGTCACCTAGTATAAGAAAAAAGTATAGAAACTTAGGTAGGTGATTTGCTCCACATGATCATCAACAGTTGAGATCTATTTAAGGATCATTTTTTACTCAGAAGTTCGTGATTATGGGATGGCCTTAAATTCAACCTTTGATGTCATTGACAACAAGCAAGCTTTACAACTTGCTTCATATGAAAATAATATTTTATGATTATTTTGTATATTATGAATACATTAATTACATACAGCAACAATGAAGACCTTAAATGGCCACTCATCCATTAAAGTTGTCGGTTGCCTCCAACGTCTATATCTACCACATACGTGAAGGTCTGCAATAATTTCGTCTCAATTATACTAATACATAAGTTGACAATTAGCACCCACCAAAAATCTTTACAGTCGTGTCAAACGCTGGAGTAAATAAGGTTTTAAAACTTTAAAGGGACAGGATCAGAGCTTCCACTTTGGGTGGATATTAGCATGCAACCGGGACCGCTCCTATATTTTATAGACTCGGAAAACCCCCCCGGCCCCGCCCCCTATTTTAACTTATTATGAGCTCTTATAAAGAATAAAAAAATATAAGCATTTTTTTTTGTTTTTTATAAGATAAAGAGTAAGAGCTATTTTGTTATATTTTATTTTTTATAAGGATAAAAATAGCTTTATTTTATTATTCATGAGAATAGGTCCTAGGCGGGTGCTCTGACTGCCCTTGCCCAGGGCTAGACCTGCATGCAATATTCACATTTATATTATAATAGGAAAATGTTTGTTGAAATCAACAAATGTCATTACCTTAATTAGGATAATTCTTGAACGTAATCCATAATTTTAAGTCTGTGTCTTAATTAGGATAATTTTTTGAACGTGATCTATAATTTTTAAGTTTGTGTCATCTTGAATATTGATAAGATTTTGGCTTATCATCTTGAATTTATGTTATAAGGCTTTGCAACAAAAACATTATGGTAAAAAGAAAAACAGGACAAAAGATAATTATCATCCCTCACGATGAATTTGGGTATTATTCTGATTTAAATAATGAGAAATAAAAATTTAAAATCAACTATATATAATAATCATGTTTAAGATATAGTAAAAGGTAATCCATTAGTTGTTAAGTCAAAGAAAGTTCGATCATATATCTTGAGATAGGTTTCATTTGATTATTGTGTTAACACTTATCTTAACGATGTCTTTGGCATTAATGAGCTCCCTAATTTAAGAGAATGTGTTTTACATAAATCTTGTATGTCATTTTGTTCATTTTAATGTATTTTTATTTCTTCCTCCAAATTCAAGTCTAAAGATTGCATAGTTGTTAAGTCAAACCGGACTTCACGTATTAAATAATTTTGATAATAAACAAAGAGAAATATACGAAAGAAAAGGGATTTAAGAAAAGGCATTTAAAGAAAAGCGATTTAAACAAAAGCGTATTTTAAGAAAAGCGGACGGAAGAAAAATGATTTAAACAAAAAGCGCACGGAAGAAAAAAAAAAATGATTTAAACAAAAAGAGATTTTAAGAAAAGGCATTTAAAGAAAAGCAGATTTAAACAAAAAGCGATTTAAAGAAAAGCAAACGATACAAAAATGTATTTAAGCTTTACGAAGACAAAAAGCGAGCATTTATACGAAAATAAGACTAAGAAAGAAACATCAATTTAAGACGGTTCATGAGCTAAACCGAATAACCGTTTCTTTAAAGATTCAAGAAGATAGTCAAGAAAGTTGAAGTTCACTATAAATAAGAGTCGAGATTGAAGAAGAAATAACTTTTGGCAAAAGTGAATGAAACTCGTATTCAATATCATCTATCTCGAGAAAAAAATTGCAAACTATTTTCGAGTGTATATGTGAAGAGCAACTCTTTGTAAAAGCTCTTTATCGCTTTTCATTTTGAAAAAGTGCTTCTGAGATAACTCAAGAGGCTAAGAGTAAAGAATACTTTTGTTAAGAGACACAAGAGGCTCGGTCTAAAGAATACTTGTAAGCAGTTTGGAGATAGTGAAAATCTCGGAAGAATATCGAGGATCGGACGTAGCCCACGGTTTGGGGTGAACCAGATAAAATTTCTGTGTTTTCTCTCTAACTCTTACTTTTCTTAAATCGTAGTTTTCATTATTAACAAAGTTTTTCAAACTAGTTAAGAATTGATTTACGATAAGTTTTCGAAAGAACAAGCAATTGTTATCAAGGGATTAAAGAAAAGTTTATCACAATTCAACCCCCTTCTTGTGTATCTTGGTCATATTATTACTCAATATATTAACGTGTGATTTACTTCAATTGGTATCGAGCAAGGTGTTCAAGAATCACTCTAATAAAGTGTGAACTAAAGAAAATGGTGGAATCACACACGATATTGCGGAAGGAGCCTCGGTCACGGACCTCCAAAGATTCAATGGTGAAGACTACCACTATTGGAAGGATCGGATGAGATTGTTTATCGAGTCTACTCACATTGAACTTTGGGACATCATCGAGAATGGACCTTACACACTGAAGATGATGATAAAATCCAATTCCACAAGAAAGATGGACGGTTGAGCGTAAAGCAAGATTTCAACTAAACTCCAAAGCGAAATTTTCTTGAGTTGTGCATTGAAAGCGAAGCGAGTATGACAAAGTGCATGGATGCGATCATCGCCAAAGAAATGTGGGATACATTATCAATTGCACATGAAGGAACAAATCAAGTGAAGGAGTCCAAGATAAGTATTTTGGTGCATCGAGACGAGTTATTCAAGATGAAAGAAGAAGAGACCATTGATCAAATGTTTGGAAGATTCCAAACAATTGTTAATGGGCTAAAAGCTCTTGGAAGAACGTATAACGATCAAGACCATGTTCGAAAGATTTTGAGAGTCCGCCCAAAAGATGGAGACCCAAAGTAGCTCACTGACAAGAAGCCAAAGACCTAAGCGTCATCAAGCTTGATGAATTGCTTGGATCGTTGAAGATACACAAGTAGAGCTTGATGCGAAGATAAGCCCAAAAGGAGAAGTCCATAGCGCCAAAGCAAGTCAAAAGAATCACAAAATCCGAAGAAGAAAACAAAAGGAATACATCAAAGGCGTTAAAATTGAAGAAGCAAAGGATGATGATTTCAAGAAGTCGAATCAATCAAGTGATGAAGACGATGAGCTAT
Source organism: Erythroxylum novogranatense (assembly GCA_029891385.1). Classification (NCBI taxonomy): domain Eukaryota; kingdom Viridiplantae; phylum Streptophyta; class Magnoliopsida; order Malpighiales; family Erythroxylaceae; genus Erythroxylum; species Erythroxylum novogranatense. Next base: position 7,232,505 of record CM057224.1, read on the forward strand.
CTTTCATTTCAAGAAAGATAAGAAGAATGTGGAAAAAGAAGTCCAAAGGAAATTCAACATTTAGAAGGAACAGCGGCAAAGACGATGAAAAAGTCGATAAAGCATCCATTACCTGTTATGAATGCAAGAAGCCAGGACATTACAAGTCCGAGTGTCCAATGTTGAAAAGACAACCCAGAAGGAGTAGAGATAACAAGAAAAGCATGATGGCAACGTGGGAAGATCTGGATTCATCAGAATCAGATACAAGTTCACAAGCGTCGAACATGCTAACATATGTCCGTAGTGAAGAAGAAAGTGACGAGGAGGTAACTTCCACTATAATGATATACAAGATGCATATTCGTAATTGTTAGAGGATTCTCATGCTATTCGAAACAAAGATAAGCCGTTGAAGAAGAAATATGTAGAAAACCTCAAACATACTTATGAGATAGAGAGTGAGAATATAAGTTTGAGAAAGCAAGTTGAGGAATTGAATAACAACAAAGTTGTAGATAGATCTCAAGAGATTAATCAATTGAAACCGAGAACTAATAATCTCTCAATTGATCTAGCTAAATTTCTGATAGTACAAAAAGATGAATGAAATGATAGGAGAATCTGAGACATCCGAGGATAAAACTGGATTAGGGTTTACTAAAATAAGCCCCAAAGATTACGTAGTAAAATCGGTTGCTCAAAAATTAAGAAAAGATATCAATCGATTTTCGAAAGGTCATCAACATTATCATTCTACACATCATTATCATTCATTACATCGTACTAACCCTAAAGGACCCAAGAGAATCTGGGTACCTAAAAATAAAATAATATCTCCCACAGAAATCCTTCGTTGGAAGAACCAGCAAGCACCATTGGTATATGGACAGTGGATGCTCGCGTCACATGACGGGAAACAAGTTTATGTTCCTAGATCTTTAGTACAAGAAAGGAGGATCAGTAACTTTTGGAGACAACCAACAAGGAAAGATAATCGGGTTTGGTAAGATTGGTAAGAATTCTCATGCATGCATTAATAACGTACTACTAGTTGATGGTTTAAAGCATAACTTGATAAGTATTAGTCAATTATGTGATTATGGTTTTGAAGTTTCTTTTAATCAAAAATTTTGTGAAGTCAGAAACAAAGATGGTTCCATCTTCTTTTCAGCCAAAAGACGAAACAATCTTTATAAAATTGATTTAGACGTTTTTCAGTCTCAAAATATTTCATGTTTTTTATCTACTGAAGATGAAAGACTGATCTGGCATAAAAAACTAGGTCATGTCGGTTTTAAACATATTTCAAAACTTTTGAAACATGATTTGGTAAAAGGTTTGCCACAAATTCGCTTTTGACAAAGATTTCTTTTGTGAAAGTTGTCGAAAAGGAAACAAGTTAAAACCTCTTTCTCTTCAAAACATTTCATAACTTCTTCTAGACCACTTGAGTTGTTACATATGGACTTATTTGGTCCAACAAGAACAATAAGTCTTGGTGGAAAGAAGTATGGACTTGTGATTGTTGATGATTTTACAAGGTTTTGTTGGATACTTTTCTATCACATAAAGATGAGTCTTTCAAGTATTTTAGAAACCTTTCCATGAGATTACAAAATGAAAGAGGAATGTCTATAGCAAGCATAAGGAGTGATCATGGAGGAGAATTTGAAAATGAGAAGTTCGAGTATTCTGCGAAGAAAAGGAATTTTCATAACTTCTCCCCCAAGGACTCCACATGAGAATGGAGTTGTTGAGAGGAAGAATAGGACGATTCAAGAGATGGCAAGAACAATGTCATGCGAGATGAATCTTCCTAAATACTTCAAGCGAAGCTATCAATACAAGATGCTACATTCGAATAGAGTCTTTCTGCGACCAATCTTCAAGAAAACTCCTATGAGTTGTGGAATGGAAGGAGACCAAACATTTCTTATTTCCATCCTTTTGGCTGCAAGTGCACTTTTCTCAACACAAAGGAAGCTCTGGACAAATTTGATGCGAAGAAACTTTCAGAATTTTCTAGGCTATTCTCTCACTTCAAAGGTATTTAGAGTCTTCAACCTCACCTCAAAGATCCTGAAGAAACTATTCACGTTAAGTTCGATGATAGCTCTCAACCCAATAAGGAAGAGGAATCAAGATAATGTCACATAAAGGTGCCTTGACGCAGTTGTAAGGAAGTATCTTCATCGGGAACACTTCATGATGAAAAGACAGATATCTCTAAGAATTTTGAGTTAAAGAAAGATTGGAGATACAAAGCTCTTATCCTAAAGAGTCAATTATCGGAGAAACCTCAGAAGGTGTAAGAACAAGGTCCAAGTTCAGAAGAGAAGCCAACGTGGCATTTATATCTGAAGTAGAACCTAAAAAGATTGATGAAGCTCTAAAAGATGAAGCATGGATATTAGCTATGCAAGAGGAGTTGAATCAATTCAGTAGGAATAAAGTCTGGTCCTTAGTTCCTAAACCTGAAAAGAAATCCATTATTGGTACTAGATGGATATTCAAGAATAAGCTAGACGAATCAGGAAAAGTAAGTCGCAATAAGGCAAGATTAGTAGCACAAGGCTATAATCAGAGGAAGGAATAGACTATAATGAGACATATGCTCCAAGAGCAAGACTTGAAGCAATAAGGATCCGCTTGCATATGCCGTTTGCCATGACATAAAGCTTTTTCAGATAGATGTAAAAGTGCATTTCGAATGGCTTTATAGATGAAGAAGTCTATGTCAAGCAACCTCCTGGATTTGAGGATATAAAGTATCCAGATCATGTCTACAGACTTCATAAAGCCTTATATGGATCAAACAGCTCCTAGAGCATGGTATGATCGTCGAGCTCATTTCTTATTGAAAATGGATTTACTAGAGGTAAAGTTGACAAAACTCTTTTAGGAAGAACTTGTATAATGATTTTATTATTGTGCAAATCTATGTTGATGATATTATTTTGGTGCCACCTCAAAAAAAGTTATGCATAAGCTTTGAAAATATGATGAAAATGAATTTGAGATGAGCATGATGGGTGAGTTAAAATTCTTTCTTGGATTGCAAGTAAAGCAAATTAAGGATAAGATTTTATCCATCAACAAAATATGTCAAAGAATTGTTGTCTAAATTTGATATGTGCAAGTGTTAAAAGTATGTTCACACCGATGCATCCTTCAAACTTGTTGTCGAAAGACGAAAGTGGTAAGAAGGTGGATCAAACCCTATTTAGAGGATGATTGGTTCTTTGCTTTATCTTACAAAGCAAGTAGACCGACATTCTATTAGGTGTATGCTTGTGTGCAAGGTTTCAGTCGATCCTAGAGAATCTCATTACATAGTCAGAAACGAATTTTGAGATATCTCGCAGTACTACCGATCTTTGCTTAATGTATGAGAAAGGTAAAGATTTCAGGTTGAATGGATATTGCGATGCGGACTATGCCGTGATAGGATTGAAAGGAAGAGCACGAGTGGTGGTTGTCACTACCTTGGACCAAACTCGTGTCATGGTCAAGCAAGAGACAAAGCTCGATTGCATTATCAACCAGAAGTGAATATATGTCCGCCGCAAGTTGTTGTTCACAATTATTGTGGATCAAGTATCAATTGGAGGACTACTCAATACAAGAGGAAGAGATTCCAATATATCGCGACAACACCAAGCGCCATCGACTTGTCAAAGAATCCAATTCAACATTCAAGGGTGAAGCACATTGAAGTTAGACATCATTTCTTGAGAGATTACGCTCGGAAGAAAGTTGTCGATCTACAATTCGTGGAAACGAAATTTCAGTGGGCGATATCTTCACAAAACCACTAAGTGAAGATCGCTTAAAGAAATCGACGCAACCTCAATATGGTGATGTTAACGGACCAATCATCCGGTTTTTCGCAAAGAAGAAAGCAGATGAGACGGAGGAGTTAACGGACCAATCATCTGGTTTTTTCGCAAAGAAGAAACAGATAGAAGGAAGAATTAACGGATCATTCATCCGATTTTTAAAGACAAAGACGAGAAGACGGCAGAGTTAACAGATTGATCATCGATTTTCAAAAGAAAGACAATGAAGCGGTGGAGTTAAACGGCGTTGACGGTTTCAGACTTAAAACTTCTTTCACAAAGAAAATTTTAGAGGAAAAAGGCTGTCAGATCATCGAGAAGTACAATCGTTTTAGAATTTGCTATAAAATCCCTAAAACTGACGTTTGGGATCTCTAACAAATTCAGAAATTGCTAGTTCTCTGAAATCTCTCTGAAAATTCTTCAAGCGAGTTCCTATTCACTCGTAATCAACAAGATGAATGTCAAGCCCATTTTATGAGTTGATCCAGAGCAAACCGGGAAGATTGGTAAACTTTGAAGATCTAAGAAGGAACAAATGGATATAGATAGGAGATAATAGCGGCAGGATGGAGAAACTTCTTTCAAATACGAAAGCAAGTTTATCTCAAAGAAGTTTATGAGTTACGAAACATACTAAAGCGTGGATAATACAATCGTATCGTATGTAGAAACACTCCGTTATAGTAACCAAGGAGTTCTTGGAAAGAGTCCTTGAATGTCCGAGTAGTGGAGTTCAACCTACTAACATGGTGAAATGGATGACTAAGCTGAAGTTGAACGAAGATGAAGTTACTCGTCAACTTTATGGTCGTAACAACCCAATCGAAAGAAGAGCCTCTTGGCTTGTACCAAAGGCAAGGGTTTTGTTTCTTTTTTGTGTGTGTGTGTGTTACCTAGGATAGGTTCAAGACATCAAGTCACTACTTTGGATGAACAATGTATCCTTCATCTCTGAATCACCAACCAATAGATTTACCATTTTGATTTATCAATATATGGTTAAATCAATAAAGGATACAAACACTCTCCGTATGGGATGTTGTTGACAAGGATGTTTAAAGAATCAGAATCGATTGAGTTGGGAGTCGATGGAAGGTATCGAAGAAGTTATATAGATTCTACATCGACCAAAATGGGTCCGAGATTTTCGACAAACAAGGACTAGAAGAATCAAGGAAAGCAACAACCGAGGGGAGCCTAAACCAAGAAATCCTCTATGAAGGAGAGAAGATCACACTCTCAGGAGTCGAAGTCAAGATCTATTCGATTTTTTGAATCAGGTGACATTCATAAGCAAGCAAGAACGTCACCCACAAAGGAAGCTCGTGCGACGAGAAGAAGCCATCCTTCCAGAGATTCAAGCAAACCAAAGCATTATGAACGCAGAGATCAAAAGCTACAAAATCATCATCATCAATCCTTGAGAAAGTTTGAAACTCAATCTCAAGGAAATGAAGGAAAAGGAAAGTAGAAGAACCTGAGAAGAAGAAAGTTCAATCCAAGAGGTCACCAAGGTTAAAGAAAATGAGTGTAAGCAAAGAAGAAAATCCAACAACAGAGGCAAAGGCTAAGAAGACAAGGCTAGAAGAAACTGTTGTTGACATTTCTAAAAATCTGCTGCGTGTCTTTGTTAGTCTTTGTTGATGTCTTTGAAGTTAATATGGAAGTCGCTCATGAAGCGATTGTGGAAGTCATTAATGTAATATTAAGGATTCTCACAAAATTCTTAATAATCCAATTTTGAAGAAATAGTTCCTACTACTTTTCAGTCCACACTTGTCCATAAACAAGTTGCTACACATGTTTTGGGGACGAAGGCTACTTCAAAAGTTGTAAGTGTGATGACTAATGTTCCATCCAAGTATTTAACTTTTCAAAGAGAAAGATGGGAACATAGATTGGTTGTAAGAAAGGAGAAGAAGACCAAGTCAGTCATCATCAGAGACAAACCCAAGAGATTTGTCAAAGCATTCTTCAAATCTGTAGAATATGATAATGGCATTTCTCATCTGTTGGATAGGGGTTACAAAAATTGCTATGATCAACTGAAGAGAGTTGGGAGAGAACCATATCCACCAGAGCCATTTGGAGAGCGTATCACTTCTTATCCTATAATTGAGCAAAGATAATAATCAAGGTGGTACCGATCTTCAACCACCAAATTTTGTTGAACTCAATTATGAGAAGCTAAAGTGAAAGTTCAACTCGAGCCGAGATTGGATGACATGTCTGCCGATCGATTAAAGAGGCAAGAAATTGATTGATGAAGCATGTAAGGAGAAAAGGAGTGGTAAGTCCATCTGCGTGTATCAAGATCCAGGACCAAGTCTAACTAAGGCCACAGCAGATGATCCACAGGGAGGCAATATCAGAATGGGTCAAGATTGTTCATTCGATTGGCAACTCGAATGTTGTTTTACTATAATACGTAACATTCTGCTAAATCGACCTCTGTGGAGATCACTTCAATTGCGAAGCTATGCCATGGTTTGGACGACTTTTCAACGAATAAGAGATTCCTATGATCTTGATATCAATGAACAAAGTATTTGTTCCTCCTCCTCTTCGCAAATCATTGAACCAAATGTCTTTAACAAGGAAGCTTATACAACAACGGTGGCTATCGTTGAAAAGCAAGTTGTTAAGACAAGACCCTCGATTGCAGATGAATCATCAACTCTAAAGAAGCATGTTCGGAAGCTTGATAAAGATATGAAGAAGATTAAGAAGATCTGAAAAAGTTGGTGAAGCAGATTGGAAAATAATTTTTGATCAATAACAAATAGGGGAGAAGGGAGAAGGAAGAAATCAGTTGGAAGGATGAAGATAATTTTTTTTATCTCAATACTTCTGTATAATTCACAAGTATATGAAACTTTTCATATTTCTCTAAATTCACAAATATTTGTTATTATCAAAAAGGGGGAGAATGTTAAGTCAAACCAGACTTCACGTATTAAATAATTTTGATAATAAACAAAGAGAAATATACGAAAGAAAAAGCAGACGGAAGAAAAGCATTTAAAGAAAAGCGATTTAAACAAAAGGCATTTAAAGAAAAGTAGATGGAAGAAAAACAGATGAAACAAAAAGCATTTGAAGAAAAAGAAAATCGATTTAAACAAAAAAGGCGGAAGAAAAGCATTTAAAGAAAACAGATTTAAAAACAAAAGCGAGACTAAGAAAAAGAGATAATACAAAAGGGATTTAAGCTTTATAAGACAAAAGCGAGCGATACGAAAATAAGGCGGAAGAAAGAAACATCGTTTAAGACGGTTATTGAGCTAAAGCTGAATAACCGTTCTTTAAAGATTCAAGAAGAGATAGTCAAGAAACAGTTGAAGTTCCGACTATAAATAAGAGTCGAGATTGAAGAAGAAATAACTTTTGGCAAAAGTGAATGAAACTCTGTGTATTCAATATCTATCTATCTGAGAAAAAATTGCAAACTATTTTCGAGTGTATATTGTGAAGAGCAACTCTTTTGTAAAAGCTCTTTATCGGTTTTCATTTTGAAAAAGTGCTACTGAGCCTCAAGAGGCTAAGAGTAAAAGAATACTTCATTGTTAAGAGACACAAGAGGCTCGATCTAAAGAATACTTGTAATCGGTTTGGAGATAGTGAAAATCTCATAAGAATATCTCGAGGATGGACGTAGCCCACGGTTTAGGGTGAACCGGGATAAAATTGCGTGTTTCTCTCTAACTCTTACTTTTCTTAAATCGTAGTTTTCATTATTAACAAAGTTTTCAAACTAGTTAAGAATTGATTTACGATAAGTTTTCTGAAAGAACAAGCAATTGTTATTGAAGGGATTAAAGAAAAGTTTATCACAATTCAACCCCCCCTTCTTGTGTATCTTGGTCATATTATTACTCAATATATTAACGTGTGATTTACTTCAATAGTCACCTTTATTATGGAATCATTGTTTGCTTGCCCAATCTACTATCTAATTCCAAGCTTGTTTGTCATAATGAATATTATATAAAGCATATAATTTGTACCAAAGCAAGGTTAAATATTGAAAGTTGAATAACATGTGGAATGGTCCTAATTTCCATGTTATAAAGACAACATGTTCAAGGATTTCTTATTGTAAACTAGAACATATCCTTGATTTAAGTCTTTGTTTAATGTCTAGTCATAGAATGAATGAAGTCTTAGGTAAGTTGTTGAGGAACCATACAAAGTTATGCCAAGTAGTTGTTTGGTAAAGACCTAATAATATTTCCAAGTATGAATGATTGATAAAGGTTTTCAAGGGGTGTCTTAGCCATATGATTATGTCTTCTTCATCAAAGTTAGGTATATATATATATATATAACCTTTTATGGTGGTAAAGCCAATGGAATTAATTATAAGCCAATGTTTGGAGTTACCTTATATAATCTCTACAACCTTAGATTCATCTGGCATGCTGGATATCAACAAACTAAAGTCTAGAAGTTTGTGTAAGGGTCCTAGCTTGTTCTTCTTATCATACTAAAATCGAGTATCTTTATCATTCCCTATAATTATATATTATCTCACTAATGCTTTCTCTCATATTTATGATATGCCTACTAAACTTGATATTAACTTTCCAGATGATGTACCCATTTAGGAAATTAAAGTTTATCCACATGATCCATAGAAACTCTTTGTCTATCAATAGCTTTCATAGTCCTTGTTCCAATAATATCTTGTTCATTGATCTAATGGGAATATTCCCAAACCCTAATTGTCCTTGGAAATATAGATCTTTGATTACTTTATCTTGCCTGGTGAAGCATTGTTGGCATCTCCTAGCCATAGGAAGTTTTTCATGATCAACTTAATTGACTTGGTCAAGTGTTTGGGAAAGAAAAGGTGGGTGCTCTAGCAAATTGAATCAAATAAATATTAGCAGTGTCCTTGAATGGCAAATGTTTATTAGCTAAATCTTACGTTCATAAGATAAGTGTTTATTGATTTAGTGCCTATTCTCCTTTGAATAGAATCAAATAGAGATTTTTAATCCTCGAATTACAGTCTCTTGGCAAACATAGATATTCCCTAGTACTTAAAAAGAAGTTTAAATCATGTTATTTGCAATATTTTCCTAGTTAAAAGCGAATTACCTTCTAAAAATATGACTTTACTTTTACTTACGATGATTGAAAGTCTTTTACTTATGATGATTGAAAGTCATAAACACTGTTGAACATATCCATTGAGCTCATAAGTAATTTTGTTGAATTTATGACAGTCCTAATTAATAGTAAAAGGTCATTAAAGGAAAGATTGAATAACTTTAGTTTCCTGCACTAATATTGAAATTCAAACTTGTTGTCTTGATCTATTATCCCTGCAATGGATATGTTAATCACTTTAATACAAATTGAGAAAAGGTAAGACATAAAGGATCACCTTGCCTTGGGGCTTATTCAGTATCCATCTGGTATATAGCCCTATAAGTGAGTCTACCTGCTACTGACTGATGGATTGGGAAATGTATTAATTAAATCTATCTACTTCGATTCCCTCTGAGTACATTGTCCTTAAAATCTGGCTAGAAAAATGATTTAAGAATCTGAATGAAGTTATTCTAATATTTTAAGATGGTAACAGAGAAACTTTTGTTAAGTTGTGATCTTCCAAATTAAAATTTGATAACCAACACCATCTTCAACCCTCCCCTTTCAAAATAAAAATATTTATATATTTCTTTTTCTTATTGAAGTAATAATTGATAGTCTTATGGAAGATATTTCCCTTAGTATTGTTTCTTTTATGCTCAAATATGATTGCAGAATTGTATGTGATGCCCCTGTAGAAAATTACAAGCAAGGAGAATTACGTAGTATAAAAAAGAATATGACTTAAAGTGCCCATTGAAAGAGTGCTTAGTGAGTAGTAAAGGAGTGTCTAGTGAGTGCCTTCATTTTTTTTCTTTTGTGGTTCTAGTATGGCCTCCTTTTCTCTAGCCCCTTTGTTACTCTCAACTCCTACTTTTTCCTTATCTTTAACTAGTCTTTTTCAAGACCTTTTAGTCTTTCCCTCTCTTACCTTATTTTGGGTTCATTAACTCCTCTAATAAGTAGAAAAACTTGGCCAAAAGTAGTTAAGGATAATCAATAAAAAAATACTCAAATCCCATGTTATTTGATTGAAAGTAGTGAAATACTGAAGCAAGAGAGAGGAAATGGAAATACAATTTTAGTCAGCTTCTTCTTCAATAAAAGACTGGCATTTCATATAGTGGAAATGTTAGAAATCTCTAGCTAGTCAAATTATAACTTCACATAAATCTTTATTAATGCTACTAATGCCTTTATTTTTTAAATTTAACTGTGTTGTTGGATTGTAAAAGGTCTAGAAATAGATCTTTGGCAAATCAAGGAAGTTCTCACGAGGTTAATATCCTTATATCAATATGTTCAATAGCAATAATAATTTAAGTTCCAATTTTTGGAATAACATTTTTATTTTTAGAGAAATGGTAATCAAGGTTGGAGTTTGATTAGAAAAAAAGAGAAAAAGATTGGTTTGTTGTATATTAATTTTCATGATGTCCATCATAAATATTAGAGTGCATCATAATTGAGCCATCTTGCCTATGGTTATAGGAAATATGATTTATTTAGATGAAACGAACACATCATTAAAGAGAACAAGTTTTTCCAGAATTTTCATACAAGTGGAGTTGTAAAAAATCTATTTGAGTATGTAAAAATGACCAAATTGAATGAAGATATAAAAAATATCCTAGCTAAATGTATTGCTCACATAATAATAAAGACAAAAGAAAAGTTTGAGAATCTATATATAAAAAATTTCTCAGAAGAGATCTTTAGGAATTAACAAACTACCGCAATCTTTCTTGTAAGTGATAAGTCGACTTGTACCATGTGTAAGTCGACTTACACATGTTCGGTACCGATAAGTTGACTTGTTCATTGGATAAGTCGACTTGTTCAAGGTCGATCATTGTTTATTTTCGCCCTAAAGGCAATCCCTTTAGCTGCTTTTATTCAAAGTCGTAGTGCGAGACTTTATGAATAAATAAAGAAAAGGCATTATTCATTAATTTGATATTCATAAACATTGTTTATGAATTGATTTGATCTTTAATCAAATTAATGAAGTCCATGATATATGACATAGCATGAAGGAAATTATGATGTGTTCATACTCCGAGATTCCTATCATGTGCAATTATGTCAAGATCGTAATTCTCCTAGTCATAGGATTAATGAGTGGACATCATTAATCCAGATAGACTAGCACATGTCATATTCCTTGATTGGATCAAGCGGTGGATCTCGTAAATCGTAAATATGAGATATTTAGAATTGACATGTGGATGCTTACTAGCAGTAGTAAGTTCATTGGATGACCCGCCATGAGATCATCACATGGATATCTTATCTAAGTGTCAGTGATAATCTCATCATAGCAATGGTGCAAGTATCCTTAGACTTGAGGTACTCAAGGATATCTTGGATACCGATCCGTGCTTTGACTCCATTCCTTGTTGCCTTCCGGAGGTAACTCATAGGTGGTGCTTGGGTGCACTTGAGGTATTCAAGATAATTGAGTAGCCAATAAAGGATTCACCACTTCGGATTAGCGAAGAGATACCCATGGCCTCTTGTCGGGATCATTACTAAGGTCAAAAGATGTATGTCATGAAGAGTGTCTTCATTGACATATAAAGTAATGAGTCCCGTGACGAGAACCGATATCACTGGGCTAGACTCATCTAGTGAGAGTCGACACTTTGACCATACTCATAACCAAGTGGGGTATAGGATGGTGAAAGGACGAATTGCACAGTAATTGTCATGGAAGGGTTCGTGATCCGTTCGTGATGAATACATCAAACCGATTACTTTCCGTCAATTGGGGTCATGATGTGTTCTAGATACCGCCATGACTTGCTTTCAGATTAATTGTTAATCTAAGTGGCCAACATAACCGGAACCTAAAGGGTCACACGATAAGAGTGTTTCAGAGAATCAGAAATAGTAATTGGACGAGTTCCAATTATGGAGAGCAAATGGATTAAATGGATCCCAATGGATTGAGATATGTCCCGATGAGATCGCGACATCGATATTGCTAAAAAGATTTTGAGTCGTTTCAAAGATCGGGGCGATAAGAGGGGTAGACCAAACCAGTGTGATTGGACCACTTCAAAGAATATATATATATATATATATGATTAATTAAGTAATTAATTAATTAATATATATATATATATATGCATGAAACGTGGAGGATGGAGGAGAGGAGGTAGGAAGCTTCCAAAAGAAGCTTAGTCATCATCTTTTATTAAATTGCAAAAGGACAAAATCAATAAAGATGAAGAAGTGAGTTCGTTGGTCTTACAAAAGGAAGAGAAGAAAATAGTTTCTTCACTTTTAGAAGAGCATCATCGTGGATGAGAGAAGGAGGAAAGGTTTTTGTGAAAAACCAAAATTCTTCATCTTCTCCATTGATTCTTCATCTTCTCCTCCAAGGATTTCATCCTCCTTCAACGTTTCCTCAAGCTCTCCAGGACAGAGGTAGGGTCTAGCAGCCTTTAATCTGTTCTAGTTATTCCCGGGTCAAACGGGTTTGACTCGGTTAGATTTTCTGATCTCTGCGTGGATCACCTTTAGAGATAGTCTCTTTTGGCTATTTAGGTTAATGTCTTCATACGGATACCGGATCACGGATTCGGAAAGTCCCAGGAACAAAATTTTGTTTTCCGCTGCGGTACATGTGATGTACCTCCGGGATTTTCCTACGGTGGTATCGAGCGTCGGTATCCCGTATGAAGCTATAACATAAGCGAGATCGAAACCCTAATGGAATTTCTTTGTTGATGCATGCTATCTGCTCGATTTCAATTTATATTGTGATATGCTTTTCAAATTTTTCTGCCCAGAATTGTTCATAACATGTTAGAGAATATGTCTATGAATTTTCAGAATTTATTGAAATTGTTTCATTGATCATTTCGAGCAATGTACGAATGGATAGTTTTGTGAAAATTGTTGGGACCTGTTTTGCTTGGCTTGATTGAGTGTGCTTTTTCGGTTCCAATGCCTTGAACCATTTTTAATGTGATTAAAATGTGTTATCTTGATGTAATATGATTGCCAAACTGAATTGCTTGAAGTTGCTTTTCCAAGAATTTTGAATGCGAATTGATCACATTAGCGCCTCGGTAGTATCTTGCATTATCTTGTTTGTTTTGACCGTCATATTTTTTATGGCATGTCTTTGAAGTAAATTTGATAATGTATGTGCTAGCTAGAGATGCTTAGGTTGATAATTAGGTGTTCCTAAATTATTTGAAATTAATGAGTTTTGACTCATTTCAAGCTTTTCATATAGTTTGACTATTTAAGGCATTCATGAATCAATGAAGTGTTCATTGAGGCATCAATTCACAGATATTACCCTAGGTATGATGGTGTTGAGAATTGGAATTGTACTGATTGAGGAATTAGCCGATTAGAGATTTAGCAAAATTCCCTTAATAAGTCGACTTGCATATGGCATAAGTCGACTTGTTCAAGATTTTTGGATAAGTCGACTTGTGGATAGAATAAGTCGACTTGTTCAAGATCTCAGTATAAGTCGACTTGTAGTACCTTGTAAGTCGACTTGTTCATGGGCAGATGACATAAGTCGACTTGTGTCATACAAGTCGACTTGTGTGTGGGCAGAAGCATAAGTCGACTTGCATTTGATGAAAGTCGACTTGTGGCATGCATAGGTGGGATGATGGATGATTTTAGGTATAGACTCAATGTGATTGATGAAATGCCCTAAATCATATCATATAGTCATGGTGACTATAATCCTACGGCTTGGAGAAGAAGTAGATGAGACCCGAAATCCCTCCTCGGTATATGAAAACTAACGCCTTCCATTAATATGGTAAGAACCGAGTTTTATAGGTTGGGTTGTTGAGCTAACCTCAAGCTCGCTCTATACGAATATGTTCGAACCATGAAAATGAGATTTTCGGATTAATGGGTCGGTTTTCCTAGAAGCGTTGATTTGTTGAGCTAACCTCAAGGTCAACGCGTGGACAGAGGCGTAAATTGGGTAGCATACATCGATGTATGCGATCAAAGAGTTGATACCAATGTAAGTGCATACATCAACAAGTTGATAGACCGATCGATAGTTGTGTCTAAGATGTAATTGGTATATCTGATACCTCCCGAGACATAAGGTGGCTTGTTGAGAAAACTCAAGGTCATTCTTAATGTCGGTTATCGATGATACAATTGGTATGACCGATACCTACCGATTGACCTAAGTTGTGGCTTGTTGGATAAACCCAAGGTCACTCTTAGCAATGTCGGATATCGACCCACTAGGACATTATGTCACTTTGTTTCTCTGGATTCGTAAAGAGGGTTATGGATTCTAGAAAACTAGTGGGAGCCATATGCATGTCATGCAAGTCCTTATGATCATGCAGGCATTTCTATTCTATCATTCCTTCTCTCTATCGCGCTAGGTTGATTGAAGAAGTCTTTCAGTGTGAATTTTCGCTCTCTATTCTGGACCGAATTTTCTTGATTGGCTGAGAAATCTGAGAATTGTTCTTAGATCCGAGGAACTGGATACGCCCTAGATGTTCCACTTCCAACAGACTCGCCGTCGATGCTTCGAAAAGGATCGAAAGCATATTGTAAGCATCTAAAGGACGGTGATATGGATACTTGCTTTATGCTTGCCTCGATGTCACTAGAGCTACGGAGCAAAGACGAGTCCATGGATGCTCACTCTATAGTATTTCATCTTAGGGAGCCGTTTGATGAGTAAGCTCGATTCGAAAGGTTCGAGACCTCAAGGCTTCTCTTCACCATTAAAGATGGCTCGGGGATATCTGGCATGCAAGATGCCTCGAAGATGAATGGCTATATTGAGAGATTGGCCGTCTTAGGATTTGTAATGGATTATGAGTTAAGTAGAGACTTAATTTAGTTGGATTGTCGATGGTTATTCACGGTTTGTGATAAACTATCGGATAAACCAAATATCCACAACAATTCTCGGTGATCAATCTGCTCAAGACAATTGAAAGGAGCTATCAAGAAAGATAGCAAGCAAGTGCTAATGGTGGATGCTTCTTCTTAGTTCAAAGAAGAAAAGGCCAAGAAACCAAAGGAAGTGCCATCAAGGAAAACCAAAGATTACGCCCCAAAAGAATTTTGCTTTCATCAGGCAAGTCTAGCCACCAGAGGCTAAACCGTAAAATCTATCTCAAGTTCGAAGCGTAAGAAGGCATCAGATGCCTCTACTTCTTCAAATATGTTTGTCATTGAGGTTAATACTATTCCTGATCCAAACATATCGGTATTTGATATCGGATGTCGCTCACACATATGAAATGATATGTAGGGCCTCAGGGACAGTAGAAAGCTCATAAAAGGAGAACTAGACCTTCGTGTAGGTAATGCAGCAAGAGTTGCTACATTAGCCGTAGACACTTATGTCTTGTTACTCCCTATTAGGCTTGTATTCAAATTGGATAATTGACATTTTGTACCTGTTTTAAACAAAGAACATATTGTATGTTTTATGTTTAAATAGAGCTGATTTCCATTGGACTTTTGGTAGCAATGGTTGTTCTATTAGTTCGAATGGAAGGCTCTATGCTACTGGTACATTATGCAATTGAATTGACATATTAGATATGTCATATCCAATTATGAATGTCAATGACGTGGAAAGACATAATCGAGATAATTTAAAATCAACTTACTTATGGCATTGTCGGCTTGGCCATATAAATGAGACACGCATTGCTAAGCTCCATAAGAGTGGATGTTTAGGGTCATTTGATTATGAATCATATGACACATGCGAATCTTGTTTATTAGGCAAGATGACTAAGTTATCCTTTAAAGGAAAGGGTAAACGAATGAATGGAATATTAGACCTAATACATTCGGATGTATGTGGTCCGATGTCCATCTATGCCAGAAGTGGTTGTCTTTACTTCATTACTTTTATCGATGATTATTCTCGATATGGGTACCTGTATCTGATGAGATACAAATCTGAAGCGTTTGAAACGTTCAAATAATTCAGAAATGAAGTAGAAAACTAACTTGGTAAAAGTATAAATACATTACGATCTGATCGTGGTGGAAAATGCTTAGACCAATAGTTTTTGATTATCTCAGAGATAATGGGATTTTATCTCAGTATACTCCACCTTACACGCCGCAGCACAATGGTGTGGCTGAAAGGAGAAATCGAACCTTGTTAGACTTGGTGCGATTGATGATAGGTTTTACAGTTTTGGGAATATGCGCCGAGACAATTTGTTTACTTGTTAAATGAGTTCCATTAAAGATAATTGTGGTTACTCCATATGGAGATATGGACTAACCGAAAGCCCTATCTTTCTCATCTGAAAGTTTGGGGTTGTCACGCTTACGTGAAGCGGACACGGTCGATTAGTTTGATGCAAAATCGATAAGTGTTTGTTCGTGGAATATCAATTCTACCTTGCCGAGGAACAAAAGTTGTTTGTTTCAAGCATGCTATTTTCTTAAAGAAAGAGTTTCTTTACAAGAGGACAATGGGAGCAAAGTTGAACTTGAGAAGTTCAAGATGCTCGAACAAACATAGATCAATCGTCAATCAAATCAGAACTCATATAGATGAGGTAACATTCAACCTTTACTACACACTAATTTCAGAGGTTAAGTAGGATACGACCGCCCCGAGAGATATGAATTTCTTGTAAGTGAACAGAATGGCGTATTGCTCATATGAGATGATGCGCCTACTACCTATGAACAAAGTTCAAAAGTTCGTAGTCCTGAACATGGCTTTGTGCCATGAAATCAAATAGATTCCATGTATGAAAACCAAGTATGGACTTTGGTTGTTACACTGAAGGATAAAACCCACGTGGTGCAAAGGAGTTTTCGTAAGAAAACCAACATGGATGGTAATTTGATTACCTATAAAGCAATGCTTCGTTAAAGGATTTCGCCATGCATAAAGAGTTGACTATGACAAAACCTTTAGCCTCGTAGCAATGCTTAAATCCATTAGGATACTCCTAGCCATTGCCACTCATTATGATTATGAGATATGGCAAATGGATGTGAAGACAGCTTTCCTGAGAGGAAATCTACCCGAGGATGTGTATGACACAACCTGAGGGCTTCACTTCCATCGATGGCGAAAAGGTATGCAAGCTTCAGAAATCTATGTTTGGATTGAAGCAAGCATCCAGGAGTTCGAATATCCGTTTTGATGAGGTACTCAAAGAGTTTGATTTCTCACAAAATTCGGATGATCATTGTGTGTATAAGAAGGTTCATGGAACTGCAATCGTATTCCTTTTGTTGTATGTAGATGACATACTGTTACTAGGAAACGATGTCTCTATGCTGCAATCAGTTAAAATTTGGTTGTCCAATCAATTTGCGATGAAAGACCTTTGTGAAGCAACTTATATCCTAGGGATATAGATTTATAGAGATAAATCAAAAGGTTGCTTGGTCTTTCACAATCATCGTGCATAGATGAGATGCTAAAGAGGTTTAGCATGGAACAATGCTATGTACGAGGCCCGATGTATCGTATGCTCTAAGTGTTACGAGCAGATACCAATCGGATCCTGGTGAGGGTCACTGGGTGGCTGTCAAGAATATCCTCAAGTACTTACGAAGCACTAAGGATATTTTCTTGATCTATGGAGATGGCAATCTCCAGTGGAGCGGCATTCAGATGCTAGTATTTAATCGATAAGGATAATTCAATCACAATCGTTATATACATTCACACTGAATAGCGTGGCGGTCAGTTGGAAAAGTTCCAAACAAGAGAGGACTGCTGATTCATCAACCGAGGCAGAGTACATTGCCGCATGAGATGCGCAAGGAAGCGGTTTGGATCAAGAAGTTCATTACTGAACTTGATCTGGTCCCTAGCTGTGATGGGCCCATAGGATTGTATTGTGATACAATGGGGCTAGTGCGCAGGCAAAGGAACCAAGGTCTTATCGACGATCCGAACTCGTACTTCGCCGATTCGGGAGATCATTAGTCGAGATAATATCCTGATAGAGAGAATTCCCACAGAGCAAAGTGATGCTTTTTCGTTGACAAAGCCATTGTCACAGGAGAATTATGATTCTCATGGACTCGCTTATGATATTAGATACTAAGGCGATTGACTTTAGGTCAAGTGGGAGATTTGTAAGTGATAAGTCGACTTGTACCATGTGTAAGTCGACTTACACATGTTCGGTACCGATAAGTCGACTTGTTCATTGGATAAGTCGACTTGTTCAAGGCTCCAGATTGTTTATTTGTGCCCTAAAGGCAATCCCTTTAGCTGCGTTTTATTCAAAGTCGTGTGCAGACTTTATGAATAAATAAAGAAAAGGCATTAGTCATTAATTTGATATTCATAAACATTGTTTATGAATTGATTTGATCTTTAATCAAATTAATGAAGTCCATGATATATGACATAGCATGAAGGAAATTATGATGTGTTCATACTCCCGAGATTCCTATCATGTGCAATTATGTCAAGATTTAATTCTCCTAGTCATAGGATTAATGAGACCGACATCATTAATCCGGATAGACTAGCACATGTCATATTCCTTGATTGGATCAAGCGGTGGATCTCGTAAACCGTAAATATGAGATATTTAGAATTGACATGTGGATGCTTACTAGCGGTAGTAAGTTCATTGGATGACCGCCATGAGATCATCACATGGATATCTTATCTAAGTGTCGTTGATAATCTCATCATAGCAATGGTGCAAGTATCCTTAGACTTGAGGTACTCAAGGATATCTTGATATCGATCCCGTGCTTTGACTTCATTCCTTGTTGCCTTCCGAGGTAACTCATAGGTGGTGCTTGGGTGCAACTTGAGGTATTCAAGATAATTGAGTAGCCAATAAAGGATTCACCACTTCGGATTAGCGTAAGAGATACCCATGGCCTCTTGTCGGGATCATTACTAAGGTTTGGTTAAAGATGTATGTCATGAAGAGTGTCTTCATTGACATATAAAGTAATGAGTCCCGTGACGAGAACCGATATCACTGGGCTAGACTCGGTCTAGTGAGAGTTGACACTTTGACCATACTCATAACCAAGTGGGGTATAGGATGGTGAAAGGACGAATTGCACGGTAATTGTCTATAGAAGGGTTCGTGATCCGGTTCGTGATGAATACATCAAACCGATTACTTTCCGGTCAATTGGGGGTCATGATGTGTTGCTAGATACCGCTCATGACTTGCTCAGATTAATTGTTAATCTAAGTGGCCAACATAACCGGAACCTAAAGGGTCACACGATAAGAGTGTTTCAGAGAATCAGAAATAGTAATTGGACAGAGTTCCAATTATGGAGAGCAATGGATTAAATGGATCCCAATGGATTGGGATATGTCCCGATGAGATCGCGACATCGATATTGCTAAGAAAGGTTTCGAGTGCTTTCAAAGATCGGACCCGAGAGTTTAGAGACCCAATTCTACAGGATCGACCACTTCAAAGAATATATATACATATATATATATGATTAATTAAGTAATTAATTAATTAATATATATATATATATATGCATGAAACGTGGAGGATGGAGGAGAGGAGGTAGGAAGCTTCCAAAAGAAGCTTAGTCATCATCTTTTATTAAATTGCAAAAGGACAAAATCAATAAAGATGAAGAAGTGAGTTCGTTGGTCTTACAAAAGGAAGAGAAGAAAATAGTTTCTTCACTTTTAGAAGAGCATCATCGTGGATGAGAGAAGGAGGAAAGGTTTTTGTGAAAAACCAAAATTCTTCATCTTCTCCATTGATTCTTCATCTTCTCCTCTAAGGATTTCATCCTCCTTCAACGTTTCCTCAAGCTCTCTAGGACAGAGGTAGGGTCTAGCAGCCTTTAATCTGTTCTAGCTATTCCCGGGTCAAACGGGTTTGACTCGGTTAGATTTTCTGATCTTTCGTGGATCACCTTTAGAGATAGTCTCTTTGGCTATTTAGGTTAATGTCTTCATACGGATACCTGGATCCTCGGATTCGGGAAAGTCCTGGGAACAAAATTTTTTGTTTTCCGCTGCCGGTACATGTGATGTACCTCCCGGGATTTTCCTACATTTCTAACAAGCCTAAATTTGAAGATATGTTATCCAAAAGAACTTATTATTATCCAAACCACTCCAATGAAGATTGTGACCATAAGTATGTTGGAAACTGTAACACCCACTCCCGTAAGACCCGAACCCGATATCGTTGGTGATATCTGAGTCCGTGCCCCGCGAGAGTGGCGTACTACATCAGTCGATTTAAATCTCAGTATACATTTTTTTTTCTTTTGGAGCCATTAATTCAACGTTAGCGCGACAAACACAGTAAGTAAATAAAACTTGTGTTCAATATAAACCAGTTTCAGTTATTACAGTCATCCAGTAATAATTTACAATCAGTCAATGCAGTAAAACATTAAAACCACAATGGGCTCAGTAACAATACAAAGCCTTGATATACAATGATTGCGGAACACAATTTACTAAGACACTAATGCAGACACGAACTGATCCCGACCAGTACCCTTTGCTTGCCTACAGTAGACATACTCCCGTGTCAACCGGGGTATTCTTCAGGACCTGAAAAATAGATGCAAATTTTGGGTGAGTTTTGCGAACTCAGTGAGAAACCATCATCGATGGTTCACTCAAATCATGCATTACGTCCATGGCGTGCAGCATAGTACAGTCACAATCAATTACCGATGGCAATCACTAACAATGTCCAAGAATAAAGAAACCATTCACAAGAACACATACCATCACGAGCAAGACTTATCACGTATCGATTACTTGTGCGAATGCAATGCATAGGTGACTCTTTCCAGTTATTCAGTATTGTGCCCAAGTGCTCAGTCAGTGCTCAGTGGGGACGCGTCAGGGATTTCTCCCCTCGGGCTCGAGACCCGGTCAAGATAAAGATGAGAGCTCAAGCTCTTATCAAGTAAAAATAGCAACTGGGGCACGCCCATTATCCGATCATGCAATTATGCATGCGATGCAAGATTCAAGAATGTGCGGTGTTTGGCTATAAAGCCCGTGTATCAAGAATCCACGATATGGCTATAAAGCCCAAGATATCAATGTCGGTGTCATTCAAGACAAGAAAATCATTAAACATACAATATTCCACTCTTATACATGCCAGAAATCATACAGTTCATCTTTGCATGTAATTCACGTTGAGCATGTAAACAACCAGAAATTTGAGAAACCAACTAGGTTACTCACCTATTACTTCCGAGCTAATGCCGGGAAGTCTCTGTGACGTCGGTCAATCGACGCTCCAATTGAGCCTCTATATGAATCAGAAAAAGTACGAGTCACTAAATATGAAATTTGTGCTCATGTTGATGAGATATGCATGTTCATGAATTCGGCCCTAATCCTTTTTTTTCCATTAAAAAATTCATCAAAATTTAGAAACCTATTGGCGATGAAAGTAATTCGGACCTCTATAGGTCCCCAATTAAATAAAGCATGATTCATCGTTCGCTACCCGGCTACGCCAAATTCCGCCTAAAAATCCCGAATCTCTCAGAAAATGAAATTAAATATTCAATGAATCCGATGCCTCAAGAATCAGGTCAATCGGACGTCGGACGGAAAAGTTATTCACGACAGAAACCAAAACTCAACAATTTATATTATTATATATAACCCTTATTTCCCCCTTTATTTTCTGATTTCCAACCAAACTTCCAACACCCATAACTCTTCCTACACATTTCTGAAAAATGCAAACTATACCTTGTTGGAAAACTTATGAAAAGCTCTACAATTCTCAAGAAGACCATAAAAATCAATTTCACCCCTAAGGGTGTCAAATATCCCTTCAAAGCTACAGCCTACTCAAATCCCATTAAAACAGAACAGTACATTTCAAATTTAATAACTCTCATTCTGTTCAGTCAAAAATTGCACAATAAATATGCTCATCAAGGTCACAATGTTATCTCTAACTTTCATGAACAACTAAAAATCCAATTCCATTGTTAACTTGGTCAAATAATTCAATCAATGATGCTGTCCCTGAAATCACTCAATCTGAGCAGTAAATTTCTATCAAACATAACTCCCTGTACACAAGTCAAAAAAATCACTACCTTATATCCCTGAAAAGATACAATCTCAAACTTCAAGTTTCATGAAGAACCCACATTCCAATTCAACCTCTAACAATTTCAAATCCGTTATGTAAGTTTCTGACCTGATCAGGAATTAACATCCTAATGCAGGTTCAGATTTTGAAAATCCATAACTCCCACATCTGATCTCCAACAATTACATGCCAGATACCATTTTCAAGATAAATGTGTCCTCTACAACTCTCCAGTAGACCACTCAAGCCAATTCAATTCAAAAAAATAAATAAAATTGCTACTAATCAGAATGTGCATCAAATCTGTCATTTTAACTAGGTTTAACTCAATGCACAAAATCAGTCAATAGTTAACAGTTCATAACTCCCAACGTACATATCGAAAAATTGCAAAATCAGTGACATTGGAAAGCTAACAATACAGGCTTCAACTTTCATTTAGACCATTTCCACTAATTCCTTCTACATAAATCTAGAAAAATCATCAAAGTTTCAGATCATCAATCTCGGTTACTGTTCATACTGCACCTATACATCACTTTCAAAGCAAGATTCAACACTCTTATAATCACAATTGGGCAGTGCTCCCTTCACAACAATTGTAGAAAAATGTCTAAATTTTAAGTCAAAACAAGCCTCACCTCATTTTCTCAACCACACAATTAGTTATGGCAAAAACATTAGAACATGTTCAAAGTACAATTTCCAGCTTTCATCAACAACTTAACTTCTACCATTTCTAACACCAATAACACATCACTAAGCATCCATTTTCACCTCTAATTCATCCACAAAATCATCACAACAATTTCTTATATATTAGAGCATATTTGGCAGCAATACCATACACAACTTCCATATTTTATTTACATTCATCTAACATCATAACCATCATTAACAACCTTAAATTCACAATCTTTATCTACCATATCACTTTCCCTCACACAAACATATATTTATACCCAAATAATCCTACCCCTATCTTCATGAAGTTAATGCATCATAAGCTTAATAATAACACCAAAATTCCCATTAAATGCATCTTAAAACCATGATTCAATAACTACATAATCAAAGCATCATTAAAGCTTAACTTAATCACTTACCTACTTAGCTTCCAACTCCAACTCTTAACTTCTCCAATTACTTTACTTCTTTACTTCTTTTCCATCCTAAGCATGGTGATCATCAAGATAAGAAGGTAGCAAGATGCAAGTTTACAAGCTTGTAAGAAAGGAAAGTACTTAAGATGGGAGGAAGGAAAATCGATGGAGGAGAGATAGTTAAAGGAGATTTCGTGGATGAATGAATAACATAAACAAGTGATGATTTTCCTCCTCTTTAATCATTCCCTAAGACAAATACGAGAATGAAGGATAAGGAGCATTAAATGAAGCTTTTGGTGGCCAATTGTGATAGGTTGATAGTTTTAAAGAAAAGTCAAACATTTCATTAAATAATAAGCTTAATTTCTTCATTTAACCCATTTGTTCATTCTTTCCCTTTAACCATTTAGAAGCATCGAGAATGAGAAGAGAAGACCAAGTCCAAGCCATTTCCAAACACTAAATTAAGAGGACACTTGGCAATGTAGGAAGGAATGAGAAAAGTCAAAGGACCAATCAAAATTTTGAAAATAATAAAACAAATACCAAGCCATTTCAATCCAATTTCGGTTCCTACAAGCTTTAAGGGTCCACTTTTGGGTCCCTACAAAATGTGCAAGAGTTTTAAGATCAAATAGCAGTAGAAATTCAACCGGTTCGTCAATTGGTGATTTTTTTTCCGGTCCGGGAATTTTCTCCGAAAAAATCCAGAAAAAATCCTAAAAATCCCTTAAAATAGAAAACAATTTATGGCGCACTCAGAATAATTTTTCACACCCATTAACCACGTTAATCCCAATAAAATTGTCTTAGGCACGCAAACCGGGAATATCATGTATGCATGTACAGTAATTTCATGTGCACAATTTCACTAATCACAGTACTAATTAATCCCTCACAATCCCTTCCTATGCCAAATTTCCTATTTTACCCTTCCAGTAGGGGGGTGGGATGTTACAGAAACAACCATCAATAACTAGTGCTCAACATGCTCTATTTTCCCCATAAATCCTAACCAATAGTGAAGAATTTATTTGAATCATAAGTTAGAGAAATCTAGTTTCTTGTTGCACTATGCCTAATCAAAAGGAAAAGGAGTGTAGGTGAAGCTATCAAGAAAAGGGTTATTGGCAAGCCCCCTATTCCCTCTTCCTCTTATTGTCTTTAGTTATTTGGAAGGTCAAGGTCCTTATTAGCCCCCTTTAAACAACATGCTATTAAAAATTTATTCTCTATTCAACCTATGATCTCCTAATTACTTGAAAAAAAAAGTAAAATTTGATAATCCTACCCCTATAAATTATGTTTTTGGTTTTTGGTGCTTACTTAATAACTTTCTCACCATTACAATAAAAGAATTTTTAGACCTTAAAACCCATCTCTTTGTTCTACCACCATTTTAAACTCATCTTAGCAATTCATTCATTTAAAAATTCCTCACCTCTTAATTAGATCACCCTATTTTTTGCATTTTCATTTATACCTCAAACAGCATCCCTTAGAGCAAACAGCTTTGGAAAGACTATATCTTCAAGTTATAATGTAAAAGATCTTTGGATTGTAGTATGAGACTTCAATACTCACTTACACCCATATAGCTTAGAGGATGCCTCATAATGATAGGATAATGAAGAATTTGAAATAATTTATGAACTCGATTTTCTTAGTGACTTAAAATTCTTTGGCATGCTTTTCACTTAGAACAACAAACAATCAAGCAAGGCATTTATATAAAGGAAGTTGGCTAGAGTGTTAGCAAATGACAAATTACTATAAGTTTTCCTTTATTCATGGGAAAATTTTGAGGTATCCTATATTTCAAATCATTCAACTTCTATAAAAATAATTTGGTATTAAGTTGTAAATTCTTATTTAAAATTTGTATCATTTGTTCATATTATAGGAATTATTAAAAGCATGTAAAGTTTATGACTTACCCAATAAAAAAAAGTTCTTGAATCCCCTTTAAATTTAATAACTTTTTGTCAACTTGTAATGGCTTTAAGGAAGAAGTATTGACTATGAAACGGTGATGAAAATTCAAGAATTTTTCTTCAAATTTATCCTTACTAGAAGGAACATCGATAACATTATTAAATTATTTGATTATAATGACAACTCTATCAGTAAACAAAAGTAGTTCAAGGATCTTCGCTTATACTTTTTCATAAGTTTCTCAAAGATTGGGAGACTTAACCATGCTAAACCCTCCAAACTTCCCACACTTTAGCCTAACCAACTCAACTTATCTTTAATATTTGAGATTATTAAACCTTTTTCAAAAAGATGTTAGAAAATCCACATTGCTCTTGATTTTATCATTTCATGGCAAATGCTTAAAGAGTTAAAAATCATTTAGTACTCTTATCCATAAATCATTTATTACTCTTATCCATAAGAGTCCTTACCTAGCATCCTTATAAGAATTCAAGTCAATTTCTTGTTGCAACGTTATTCACAAAGTAATTGCAAAGTTGTTTGTGAAAAGATTAGACAATGTTCACTTACTTTTGTTAGTAAAAATCAATCAATATTCAGTGTAGGATGAAATATCAATTTCAACATCTTAATTTCTCAAGATTTGCTCAGTGATTACAAAATAAACAATTCATCCAAAAGGCACCTACACAAAATGGACTTTAAAAAAACATTTGATCCATTACACTTAAACCTTATCATTATTGCGTTATCTTGTTTTGGCTCCCTTATCCCCTATTTTCTCTAATTGGTTTTTTATATACATCACAATAACTTCCTACTTAATCTTGATTAATATTTAACTGACTAACCAATTTAAAGGAATGTTTTTATTCGCTACATGGAATTCCTTAAATTATTGATTGAAAAAAGAATTTTTTAAGTTAAAATTTTCACGTACCATCTCAAATGCTCAGCATACAAATCTTCACTCTAGTATTTACAACAATTGTTTTTATTTTCCCATATTTACATTATCTCTACTAAAGGCTACTTCAAAGCTCTAAATAAGTTTGAAATCCTCTATAGCATATCTATTAAAAAAATTAAGATTTCTATATATGTATCTGTTGTTAACCCCCAACTTTGTAAGGAATTTATCAAATATCACAAGATTTAGGCATGTTGGACTGCCCCTAAAATACTTGAAATTCCTTTAATAACTTTTAGATGATCATTTAAAGATTGCTCCCATCTCATTCAATAGATACAAAGCATGACAAAATGTTTGACAACTAAATTCATATCACATGCTGGATGAGTGCAAATAACAAAATATATCTTGATTTGCCTTCATGTATTGGCAAATTCACCCACTCCTCCCTTTTGAAGTAATTAAACACATTATGAAAAGCATTAAAAACTTCCCTTGCTCAGGAATAATTGACTATAACCATAAAGAAAAAGTTAAGTGGAAAGATAGTTGCAAGGAAAAATAAGAGGTATTCTCAACATAACTCCAATTAAGATAGTTAATAAGATGCTCCTACTAAAAAGCCATTCATGGAGCATAACTCATTTTAAGTCAAATAAATTCATCTTAAAGTTACAGATATCCAAAAGCTATGGAAAGTGAAACAAACTTACAATGCTTTATAGTTATGAATGAAAATTTTAAAGCTAAATGAGGTAATCAGACCCTATATCAAACAAATCTTAGGAAATAGAAGGAATACACTCTTTTGGTATAATAATTAATATCGTGGAGACATTTGCAGAATTTACTCCTTTAAGTTCCCAGTTAGCAGCTTGTTACTAACCCACTTTCTAATATTTGGTCCTAGCATATTTGCATTTTGAGAGGCTTTGAGTGTCATTAAGGATAATCTTCTATATTATAACCCCAACTACATCAACAAAGACAAAATCATTTGGCTAGGCAACATATCCCACAATTTCTATAATAAAAACATCTTAAGATTCTACAAAGATCAAGTCCCTCTCTAATCTTGGTGTACACTCCTTTGATACAAAGTCCAGTTACCAAAATCCAATTTCAATTTTTGGATTGCAATTAAACAAAAGTTGTTGAATGAAAAAATTTTAATTTATTAAAATGGCTACTAAAATTTGCTCCTTATGTAATTTTATTCTAAAAAATAAAATTATATATTATTTGATTGCTCATATTCTTGCTTTTATGAAAATTAATGCTATCTTTATACAACTTGCATTGGACCAAGATGATTAAAAATTCACAATAAAGAGTGCAAATTCCAATTAAATGCACTTTCCCATTCTCCTCTTAACTTATAATCAACTTCTCTATATGAGTTTTAAAAGGGATACCATACAACATCCCAATACCTACTCCAAAATACAATTATCTATATTAAAGAAATAACCACTACCAAAGGATCAACTCCAAACTCAACTCCTCTCTAACATCCAACTAGAATTTTTAGTATCCATTATCAAAAGTATTTGATCAAAACTAACATATATTTTCATATTGTATTATATATGTTCTCTAGTTGATCGTTATAACTTCTATAATATAGAAAGCTTAAACTTTTGCATCAATATTTTGTAGATTGTTTAACTATTTCTAAAAAATTTATAACTAGATGTAACTACTTTTTAATATAATATATTACTTAATTGTCTAAAACAAAGAACTAGATAATATCACATCAACTTTATAACCATAATGCCCAAGAAAATATAATTACGGCTATATTAGTTAAGGACCTAGTCTCCAAAATAGTCTTTATGGCTATGTGTTTACAAACGTGGACCAAGTATTAGGATTTAAAATAAGAAGAATATAAGAGGAAAAGTAAACAATAACGTTTAACATCTACAAGAAGTTATAAAATTTGAAATTAAAGCATTTATACAAAATTTTAGATTTATTGAAATGAGTGAAAGAATGAGTAACATTATCCAGAGTAATATATAATATGAATATAGTGAAAGATAACAGGAGAGAAATAGTCCACAAATAATTGTCTCACCCAATGACATATTAATTAAAGATTATTTACACAAACAAGCCGTGCCTTTTGCATATTCAACTTTGAAAAAGCTTCCACATCAAAAGATATAATAGTAATATATCCATGCTTATCTATAGATGGAAGCTTTTTACACATCAAATATTTGAATCTCTATAACATTGTAAGAATTAATCTTAGAATGATGTACCTTATTTATGTGTACATTTTGAAGGGGTAAGAATTAATCATTCTGCAGGATAACAATCCTTTGTCTTAGCTTATATGAGAAATAAGATACTCACTTGCCTTTAGAAGATTCAACTTACTCATTTCCTAAAAATTTCAAGAACATACACTCAAAATTCTAACTGATCCAAATTTTATGCATTAATGTTACAACTTTTTCATAAACCTATAAATTCATATATTTTTAATAACTAAGCAAAGTAAAGATTGTAAGCTCAATTTTTAATGGGGTAGGAATATAAGGAGAAGAGTTCCTGGAATAGTACATCTTACCTAAATATTACAATGTTACTTCATGGATCTCTTTTATATATAAGTTCCTTTTCATTCTAAATCTCCTTTTAATATTGAATAAACCTTTTCTTAAGACAACATAACTATCCTTTTAGTCAAGTACTGTTTCACTAAGAAATTAACAATCACATAAGCTATAAAGTAAAATACATACATAACAAATGGCTCGATTAGCAATTTATATGATCCATCTTATACAGACTCATAACATGAATAAACCTTGATTCACTTATTAATTCTTAATAATATCTGAACTTCTAGAAGACTTTAATATCTGCGAGTGCATTATATTTTAAAACTCCCTTGTTTAGATAAATGCTAAAGAGTTGAGTAAGCTATGGAACTTGTAAGACTTCAAAATTTTGATCTTATGATGATTTAATGAAATTTCAAACATTAGAGAGATAATTAAAATTTTTAGTTAATTTGAATATTTTCTATTGAATATTTAGAAGGTGTAGGATTAATGAATTATAATGAGAGAACTTATGAAATAAGAAAATTTGGTGAAGAATCATGTTAGTTTATTTGTTGCCCATAGTTTATTTGTTGCCACCACGAAATACTCATCAAGATTTTAGTTATAAATTTTCATTAAAAATTATAATTAAAATGATTCAAGAAACTATGGAAAGATTAAATGTTATCTTTACAATCCATAAGAAGAAAATCAAGGTTGGTTCAAGATTATCAGTTGATCAATGAACCCTACTGGTTATATGGTAAAGAAGATGACATTGGTCGACTGATGTCTTATAGTGATCAACTAGTATATACCAAAGCTATTTTAAAAAATAAAGGGATTCTTATGCTAAAATAAAAATAAAGAAAGGAATAAGAAGGAAAGGAGCAATAATGAATATTAAAAAAGCAAAAATGAGTGATAAGGAAGTTGATTTTGTAGGATTTAGTCACAATAACAAAAATTCAGGTAATGTTCATTTAACTTCTACACCAAAAAAGGAGATTTAAGGTATTTTTGTAAACAAAAACACAAACATGTGGTATATACAAATTAAGGTATTTTAGTTGATTTTTTTATTTTTATTTTATTTTTTATAATTTATTTTTTATATGAATTAATTGTTTTGCTTTTTATTGTCTTGATTTTAAGAATTATTGTAACATCTCATCACGGATGGGAAGGGTAAAATGGTAATTTGGAATGTGTTACGAGTGTGTAAACGTATCTCGGCATGGTCATGCTTAATATGGCCTCCATATATGTATAACTTGGAATTTTTGTACATGCACATGATTGTACATGCATTCCTGACCGTTTCCGACATATGTGTTTATTATGTAAAATATGTTATTTGTGCATAAGAAATTGAATTGGAATTGATGTTGGTGTGTTTTACATTTATGTAGAATTTTAGAAATTTTTCTAGAATTTTTCGGGAACAATGTCCGGACCAAAAAAAATTACCAAATGACAGACTGACTAATTTTTGGTATTGAAAATTACTGTCCAATGGCACTGGAAAATTGGAGATATGATTTTAGAATTTATAACTCTGAGCCATTGGAATTTGGAATAGAAATTGAATTGAAATTGGAAAGAGACCCGAAAAGTGTGTAAAAGCAGGACAAGTGGCAAGTGACACTTGTCACTTGCCCACTTAAACTTGTTATATATATATAATTATCCTCAGCTTAGACAATATCCCACGACACTTCATATTTAGCAAAAGTAGAAGGGCTTTTAAATGCTCTCTTTCTCCCTCATCCGAAGGTGCCTTCATCTTCTTCTTTCATTGATTTCTCCTTCTTCGTTGGTGTTCATCCTCCCATACAAAGAGTCCTTCTTGTTTACTTGGTTGCTCCTTCTTCCTTCTCATGCAAATCCAACTTAAGCCTTGTGTTGATGATGATAATAGTGATGATGGGTGATGATTGCCGTGGGAGTGGTGGAAGGGAGAACTTGGGATAGTTGAAGAGTGTAGGCTTTCAAGCTTGTTTAGGTAAGAATTTAAGTTATGTGTCCTTAAAGTAGTGGTTAGAAGCAATAATTATGACATCTTGTGCATCACTTGCATAAATTTTGTGTGTTGATTGTATGGGTATAAGTGTATATTTTGTAAGGATAAATGAGATAGTAGGTGATTTATGTGAATTAATAGTTTTGGCTTGTTTTTATGATGTTAGTATGATGGTAGATGAGAGTTAATTAAGGGAAGAAACTTGTGAGTGTGTGCTTCCATTTGTGAATCCTTATGCAAGAAAATGCCTTGATGAAATTATGACTGTGTTAGTGATTACATTGGATGCCAATTGATGTAGGAATGATGTTAGAATGAAAGGGGGAGACTTAGGTAGCAAATCTGGAAAAGTTACCTTGTACATGTTTCAATGTTTTTGCCATAACTAGTTGTGTGGTTAAGCAATTGAGGTAAGGTTTGTCTTAAATTAAAATTGATACATTTTGCTACATTTCTTATGAAGGAAGTGCTGCCCAATTTTGATTAGAAGAGTGTTGAATCTTGCTTTTAAAGTGAAGTATAGGTGTAGTATGAACAGTATTTCGAGCTTGATGACCTGAATCTTTGATGAATTTTCCTAGATTGCTTTGGGTTGAATTTGTGAAATTGGTCTTCATAAAAGTTGAATATTTTGTGTTAGCTTTTTAACGCCACTAAGTATGATATTTTTTTATTTGTAGATTGAAAGTTATGGTCTGTAAATGTTCAAGTGGTAATTCAGCCTTTGGTGTGCAATGCTCTAAGTGCATAGGTTTTGTGCTTTTTGTGTTCTGCTATTTATTTGGGAGTGTTAATGGTGAAATCGGCTTTAGTTACCTTCTGGAAAGTTGTAGAGGATTATTGTAGCTTTCTAATGAGATATTTTGTGTAAATTTTGAATGTAAGGATTGTAAGATATAAATTTGTAAAGTTTTGTTATGGTTTAGGTTATGTGCTGATTTCCTGGACAGCCAAATTAATGGGAGGTTTTAACCTAGTTAGAGGTGGAATGTGGTGCTATTTCCTTCTTGAGAATTGTAGTACATTGTCTAAGATTTTTATTGCTATATGGTATGTAATGTTTCGACAATGGGTTGGAAAGTTATGAATTTTGGAAGATTGAGTTATATTTGAGAATGATTTGGATAGGCTGAAGCTTTGATTGAGAAATTGAGTTATTTAATGATGGAATTGGCTTTCAGTTTGTTCATGAAAGTTGTATCCCTTGTTTTTCTCTTTTGATTGACATAAAATTTGGAATTTTTAGCTAAGGGGGTAAAAAGTTATGATTTTTGAAAAATTACTGAACTTTTGTGGCAATTTTGTGATTTGGCAGTGTCTTTGAGTGCAATTTTGACACCCGTAGAGGTGAAATTGGTTTGTGTACCCTTCATGAAATTTGTCGGGTTTTCTGAGAACTTTCCAACGAGACTGAATTTGGAATTTTTAGACACTTGTGTAAATAGATAAGGGTTTTGAAAGAGGAGAAGGTAGTTAGTAAAAATTGGAAATTTGGAAAAAGAAGGAAATTGGAAAAAAAAATTGGTCTGTCGCTCGCACCATGCGAGGGCGCAAGAGGCTGGGTGCGACGCCCAGCCTCTGATTTTTTTTTATTATTATTATTTAATTATTTTTTTCTTAATTGCTTAATTTGGGATTGATGTGACTTAATTATTTCTTTTGTCAATTACTTTCACATCCGACGTCTGATTGACCTGATTCTCGAGGCATCGGATTCGTATAATATTTAATTTCGTTTATTTATGAAATTGGGAA
Source organism: Erythroxylum novogranatense (assembly GCA_029891385.1). Lineage (NCBI taxonomy): Eukaryota > Viridiplantae > Streptophyta > Magnoliopsida > Malpighiales > Erythroxylaceae > Erythroxylum > Erythroxylum novogranatense. The sequence continues at coordinate 7,264,786 of CM057224.1, forward strand.
TTTTTAGAGCCGAAATTGACGAGAATTGGTTAGGTCAAAGTGAGGGGTTCGGGTAAGGATTTTCCTAAGCTGTGTTTTATTTATAATTGGACCTATAGAGGTCCGAATTGAGTGATTTCGGTGTCAATAGGTTTCTAATTTTTAGGGAAAAATTGGTGATGGGAAATTGTGTAATAGTGCCGGGAATGTCACAAACATGCATTGTACACATTTAATTGCTACATGTGCATTATTAAATATTTCTGATTGCCAATTTGGTAATGTTGGATATTTGGACTGTTTTAGAGACGCATTGTTGGGCCCCGAAATTTTTTTTATTTTTTTATTTTTATTTATTGATTTATAGATTTATTCATTAATTATTTTTATTTTGCCTTGATTGCTTTAATTATGTGTTTATATAGATATTTTTATGTTGGGCTTGGAAATTAGAAGTTGGGAATTAAAATGAAGGCCTGGACCTAACATTAGAAAGTATGGGCTTTAAAAGATAAGTGGATTAGGGTAGAGTGGGCTTGTGAGGAGGAGGAGGAGAGCCCAAAAGTTTTGAAAGTTAGAGGAGAGATCAAAACTATGTAGTTTTGAGGTAGGTTTTAAGTGGAAATATAAAGGAATGAAGAGAAGAGAAGGAGAGGAGCAAAGTGTCGTAAGTCAACAAAAGAAAAGAGAAGAGAGCAAATCGTGAGCAAGGAAGCAAGAGGGTTTCGGCCAAGAGAGGAAGGAGAACCATAGGAGGCTTGAAGGGAGGAAGAAAGGAGAGGAAAAAGGAAGAGAAAAAGGAAGAGAATCGATTTATTAGAGATTAGTTCCATCTTTGTTTATGTTAGATTCGAAAATGGGATGAAATGGAAGTTAGGGTTTGTGTAGGATTTGAAGAAAGATAGAGAGAAATGTGAGATCTATGGATTTTATGGACTTTTAAGCTAAGGTTATGGTGACTCTAGCTTAAATATCTTATAGGTAGGTTAGGTTTAAAGTATACTTTTATTTTGCTTGATTTTTATGAATGTTATGCTTTCCTTTAGAATATAAATAGTGAATGGAGTATGTTTTGATTGAAGGAAATCAAGAGAACTCCACTCACGACAAGGAGGAAGGACAATCTTGAATTCGAATACCGACGATAGGTGGGTAACATTTTTATAGTTGTTGTGTAATGGGCAAATGCCCTATGTGTGCTATCTTTGATAATTATGTGCATATTGAAAGGGTATTTCCTTTGATTTGAATGTAAAGTGTGAAACTATGATGATTCGAAAGTATGAAAGAAGCACGAAATGCTATTCTTGTGCTTGAATATGTGAGCATAAATGAGTTGTGATTGGACAAGAGAGAACCCATTTCGATAGTCACGTGCACGTTGACCCCCCTAGCCTTCTCCCGGCAGCCCGCTTGTGGCCCACGAGATCCGAAAATAGACTCGTTGTGTTTACGATAAACTTCGGTTTATTCGTTGTGTTTATGGAACTCTCGAGCCAATTGTGTGCATATCATCATTTTTGAGTAAATGATACATATTACTTGTTTTACTTGATAAAAGATCTAATGTGATGCTTTATGTGATGATTTTGGCTAATTGATGATTTATGTGATGAAGTTGAGTCATTTGTGCTTTATATGATAGACTGAAAATGTTTTGAATTCTTTATGTGTTGTGTGGCTCATTACTCGATGGCTATAGAGGTTTTAGCCACTGAGCCATATTTGCTCATCCCATTCTCCCTCCTCAGGTGCAAATTCTAGTTGAGCGCGGAACTTTGCAAGGCATCGGGCATAACTCCAAGAAACTTTAGACACTTTTGTATTAAGTTAGTAACTAGCTTTCGGAATGCCTTTATAAGCATATTAAGCATTGAGCATCTCATATGTTGTATTTTGGTACTTGATTCATGATGGATATGATGAATATGCTGATATGTAACTAAAGCTATAATTGAGCTCTTGAATGATTGATAAAGAGATGAGAGCTCTAGTACTCTCTTCTTCATATGAATTTGTTATCTGCGATTTGTGCTTGCCTTTAAAAAGGGTACATGTATGAGTCTTTTGATCATTAAGTTGTTGTTGGCTTTTGTCTTGGGATAGCTTGCTGGAAGTTGCAAAGGTTTATGAGTGGTGATAAGGAAAGATTTAGAGATAAGATTGGTAGTGATATGGAAAATGTTCACTGAATATGCTTCAGTATTTTAGCCATAACGTCTTCTCTAGTAATCCAAACGAGACGATTCTTATTTTGGATTAAACTAGAGATATATGGCTACATTTTGTAAGAAGACATCGAATTTCAATTCTGTGTCTAAGAGTCTCGAATATTGTCATGAAGTTAAGATTTGGGTGCAGTGTTGGTGCAGGAACGAAAGTCTGATCCTCTGACTTTAGGGGCAATTTTGGGATTGTTAAAGAAAGATTTTGCCAAAATTTCCTTCTGAAAAGTTGTAGATATTTCTTTTATTTTTCCAACGGTATAAAGTTTGTAAATTTTGGATATCTGAGTGAAAAGTTATGCATCTTCAAAGTGGGGATGTTCTGGAGAAAGGGCTCAGACGAAGTTAGGCTTCATTTTTTTCGTCTGTGATGACATCATCTTCGTTTGTGATGACGTCATCACAGACGAATTTTTGCGTCTGTGCTGACGTCATCACGAGCATTTTTTTTTGTGTCTGCTACGACGTCATCACGCATTTAATTTTTATGTCTCATACGACGTCATCACGAGCAATTTTTTGCGTCTGCACGACGTCATCACAGCAGCAATTTTTATGTCTGTCTTGACGTCATCACGCATTTAATTTCGTCTGTCTTGACGTCATCATCTGCTTTGTGTTTTTGACCTCTCTTCCTTCTTTTGGCCATAACTTTTTGTACAAACCTCCGATTTAGCCGATTTTTGAAGCGTTAGATTCATAAGAAAATTTTCTATCTTTTTATACCTGATTGGTCAGTATTGCTTTTAATTTGAAAAAGGTGGTTTGAAACAAAGTGTGGCAATCAGTTGTCAAAGTCTGAATATACTTCACTAATTTTAGAATATCTTGAGCTATAGAGCTCCGATTGAGGCGATTCTTATTTTTAAATTAAACTAGAGACCTAAACCTACAAGTTTTATGAACAAACTGAACAACAAGCTAGCCTATAAGGTTTTCCAATTTTGACGCGAAGTCAGTAAAGTGTTCAGTTTTGACTATTTTGGTTATAACTTTTTCATTTATGATCCGAATTAAGCGTTTTCAGTGGCGTTAGAATCTTGAGAGCAAAAGGAACATATTTTCTTAAAAAGCTTATCCAACTTTTCTATTACAAGTTTCCCCTATTGTGGTGAGTTATGGGTCTTCTATGCTTATGTGTACTTGTGGGGTCCGAATGTTGGGCCTCGGAGACGGGGTCCAACATTGTTTGGTATCAGAGCTTAGGTTTACTCCTAGGCTTAGAATGCATAGTAAGGAATCGTTTTGTTATGTGATTAAATGTCACATTATGAATTGATTGTTGTATTAAATGACATGCATCTCATGCATACATATAGGAACTAAGATTAAAAAGAAATGTAGCTAATCAGTAAATGTTTTCATTGAAGGAGTAAGATGCCACCTCGTAGAAGGACACGAGGAGTTATGCAAGGTTCTATTGCACCTGACTCTCCACTGAGAGAGGAGAGCACGGATGAGTCCGTAGCCTCGGGAGTAGCCCCAGCTGAGGCTTCTCTAGGGCAGAGTAGTGAGCCCCTCCGATCTCAGACTCAGCCGTCGCCTAGTCAGCCTGAGCAAGTGCCTGCTCTAGACCCGAGACTCTTTCAGGCATTTACCCAAGCCTTTGTTCAAAGCATGGGTCAAATGCCCTGAGCTTCTAGTTGCCCCACTAAGAGGGGAGACAGTTTGACAAGCTGAGGAAGTATGGAGCGGTGGATTTCCACGGGACCGCAGACCCTGAAGAAGCTGAAACATGGTTGAGGAAGATCGAGAAGGTCTTGGATCAGATGGAGTGCGAGGATGATGAAAAAGTGGTTTATACCGCCACCCGCTTGTGGTGATGCCTTGCATTGGTGGGAGGCTGCTGTGGAGTCAAACGAGACCAGTAGGGTTGACATGGGGAGACTTCCTGACTGTGTACAGGAAGAAGTATCTGTCTGAGGTGTACATTTAGCGAAGCGAGAGGGAGTTTTGAGTCTCACTAGAGGAGATGATTCTTGAGTATGGCGTCGGTTTACTCGGTTGTCGAGGTATCTTCTTGGTGATGTTGATGAGGTCGCCAAGTGCCGCAGTTTGAGTCGGGACTACACTTAGCTATCGAGAGAAGGTGGTAGTCTGAGAACTTTGGCGACTTTCAACAATTTGGTTGAAGCGGCTCTGAGGGTTGAGAACATCGAGAACATTAAGAGCGCAGTTAGCAAAAAGAGGAAGGGAAGAGAGCAGTTCAGGAGGGGAGGTGGTACTTCTATGCCTGAGAGAAGTGCCAGAGCCTTTTCTGTGCAGTCTGAGGAGAGGAGCAGCGGTGGAAGCTGGCCTAGATCTATGAGGACTCCTACTGTTTCTCACCAAGCTTCGATAGTGGGTGGCAGTAGAAGGGGTGATAGGGTGAGGCCACCTCTTCCCAAGTGTGAGCACTGTGGATTTCATCATAGAGGAGAATGCTTCAGGGTATCCGGAGCATGTTTCAATTGTGGGCAGAAAGGACATATAGCCAAATTTTGTCCTAAGCTGGACAGAAGAGAGGGGTCACAGATGCAAGCTTCAAGGAGGACAGAGACAGTGGGACAGAAAGCTGTGACTGAAGTGGGTAGCTCTAGTGTACCTAAGAGAGCTTACCCTCCAGACAAATCCAGGGGGCAAGCACCAGCTAGAGTGTTTGCAATGACTCGAGAGGAGGCAGAGACAGCTCCAGAAGTGGTAACGGGTATGATTAAATTGTTTGATGACTGTGTGATTGCTTTGATTGATCCGGGTTCTACCCACTCTTTTGTGTCATCGGGTAGAACTGTATGTGGTAGTGTCTTGAGCCCTTTGGATACTCTGCTGATGGTGAGTACTCCGATCGGCCAGTTTATTGTTATCAGTCAAGTGCATAGAGACTGTGAGATAGAGATTAGTGGAGGGAAGTTTGTGGTGGATTTGATGCCTTTGAAGATGGGAGGATTGGATGTGATCCTAGGTATGGATACTTTAGAGAAGTATCATGCCAACTTAGACTGCAAGCAAAAGACAGTGGAATTTGAGTCAGAGAATGGCAGAAAAGTGGTATTTGTGGGAGATAGAAGAGCCAGTCCGCCTCGGATTGTTTCAGCTATGTCAGCAAAGAGATTGATGAGTAAGGGGTGTGAAGCGTATTTGGCCTATGTGTTAGACACGGAGGCAGATAGAGGGAGGTTGGAGGACATTCCTGTAGTCAGGGAATTTCTGAACGTCTTTCCCGAGGAATTGCCAGGACTACCTCCTCCTAGGGAAATTGAATTTCCCGTTGAGCTTCTTCCAGGTACTGCGCCGATTTCAATTCCGCCTTATCGGATGGTCCCGGCGGAATTGAGAGAGCTTAAGGAGCAATTGGAAGATCTTTTAGAGAAGGGTTATATTAGGCCGAGCTCTTCACCTTGGGGAGCTCCGGTGCTATTTGTGAAGAAGAAGGATGGGTCATTACGGATGTGTGTGGATTATAGGAAGTTGAATCGTGCCACCGTTAAGAACAGATATCCGCTCCCGCGCATAGATGATTTGTTTGATCGATTGCTGAGGCGAGAGTCTTTTCCAAAATAGATTTGAGATCGGGTTATCATCAGTTGAGGATTAAGGAGACCGATGTGTTAAAGACTGCTTTTAGGACGAGGTATGGCCACTTTGAGTTTTTGATTATACCTTTCGGGTTAACAAATGCTCCAGCAGTCTTTATGGATTTGATGAATAGAGTCTTCAAGTCTTTCCTAGACTGATTTGTCATTGTCTTTATTGATGATATATTGGTCTATTCTAAGAGTGATAAGGAGCATGAGGATCACTTGAGGGTTGCTTTGGAGACCTTGAGAAAGAACGAGTTGTATGCCAAATTCGATAAGTGCGAATTTTGGTTAAGGGAAGTAGTATTTCTCGGGCATGTGATTTCAGAGCGTGGAGTGCATGTGGATCTACAAAAGATAGAAGCTGTGATTAAATGGGAAGCACCTAAGAATGTGGCTGAGGTGAGAAGTTTCTTGGGATTAGCTGGATATTACAGGAAGTTCGTGGAGGGCTTTTCTATGATAGCTGCTCCACTTTCCAAATCGACGAGAAAGAATCGAAGTTTGAGTGGGACCGAGGAGTGCGAGTTGTTTTGAGGAATTGAAGAATAGGCTTACTACTGCACCGATTTTGACATTACCCTATGGTGATGATGGATACATTGTGTACAATGACGCCTTGGGAAGGGTTTAGGATGTGTATTGATGCAAGGAGAGAAAGTGATTGCCTATGCTTCTAGCAATTGAAGCCTTATGAGATGAACTACCCTATTCATGATTTGGAGTTAATGCTATTATTTTCGCATTGAAGATTTGGAGACACTACTTGTATGGAGTTACTACTAGAGTATTTGGACCATAAGAGCCTTAAGTACTTGTTGACTCGAAAGAGTGAATTTGAGGCAGAGGCAATGGTTGGAGTTATTAAAGATTATGATTTGGTGATAGACTACCATCCGGAAAAGCTAATGTTGTAGCTGATGCATTGAGTAGGAAGTCCACTATGGCACATGTGGAGACAGTGTACCTTCCTTCTTTGAAGGAATTAGCGGACTTGATGTGACATTGAGGCAAGTTGAGCCTGACTGTATTTTGGCAAATTTCAGAGTGAGACCAGTGTTGAGGAGGAAGATCAAAGAATTGCAGGAACGGGATGAGTACTTGAGTAAGCTTAGAGCAGAGATAAAAGATGGAAAGCCCTCTGATGTAGGGGTAAAGGAAGATGGATTGATGGTTATGGGTGACAGATTGTGTGTTCCAGATGTATTAGAGCTGAAGGATGAGATTCTAGATGAAACGCATAACGCTCCTTATGCAATGCACCCAAGGAGTTCTAAAATGTATCGGGATTTGAAAGAGCATTTCTGGTGGAAAGGAATGAGGAAAGATGTGGCAGAGTATGCTAAAAGATGTTTAGTGTGTCAGCAAGTTAAAGCTGAACACCAAGCACCTTCCGGCAAGCTTAATCCTTTGCCGATTCCGGAATGGAAATGGGAGAAGATTACCATGGATTTTCTGATGGGTTTACCAAGGACTAGCAGGAAGCATGACGCTATTTGGGTGATTGTGGATAGGCTGACTAAGTCAGCCCACTTCTTGCCAATTAAACAGACGCAGATTCTTTGAATGTTTTGGCTAAGAAGTATGTAGATGAGGTAATTAGACTTCATGGGATTCGAGTTCGATAGTGTCGATAGGGATCCTAGGTTTACCTCGTGTTTTGGGAAAGTTTGCAGGAGGCTCGGGGACTAGATTGCATTTCAATCTGACTTTCCATCCGCAGTGATGGACAATCGGAGAGGACGATACGAACTTTGGAGGCGATGTTGAGAGCTTGTGCATTGGATTTCAAAGGTTTGTGGGATGATCACCTACCTTTGATTGAATTTGCTTACAATAATTCCTATCACTCGGGAATTCAGATGGCACCTTACGAGGCTTTGTATGGTAGGAGATGCAAGACTCCTTTATGTTGGGATGAGGAAGGTGAAAGGAAGCTTGTAGGGCCTGAATTGGTACAGGCCACAGTCGATAAAATCAAAGTGGTAAAGCAGAGGCTTAAAGCACTCAAGATGGGATGAAAAGCTACGGATCAAGATAGGAAAGAGATGGAATTTGAAGTGGGAGAAAAGGTGTTTCTTAGAGCTTCTCCATGGAAAGGTGTTTTGAGGTTTGGCAAGAAGGGCAAGCTTAGCCCGAGGTACATAGGCCCATATGAGATCATTGAGAGAATTGGGCCTTTAGCTTATAAGTTAGATTTACCATTGGAGTTAGCTAAGATTCATAATGTGTTCCATGTATCGATGCTGAGGAAGTACAGATCAGATCCTCCGCATATAGTTCAACCTTCAGAGGTTCAGTTGAGAGAGGATTTGACTTATGAGGAGCAACCCGTGGAGATCTTAGATTCAAAGGAAAAGGTATTAAGGAATAAAGTTGTAAAGCTAGTAAAGGTCTTGTGGAGGAACCATTCGACCGAAGAGGCAACTTGGGAGCCTTTGGAGCCCATGAAGGAGAAGTACCCATACCTCTTCATGGACTAAGGTAAGGATTTCGAGGACGAAATTCTTTTAGGAGGGGAGAATTGTTGGGCCCCGAATTTTTTTTTTATTTTATTTTTTTATTTATTGATTTATAGATTTATTCGTTAATTATTTTTATTTTGCCTTGATTGCTTTAATTATGTGTTTATATATATATATTTATGTTGGGCTTGGAAATTAGAAGTTGGGAATTAAAATGAAGGCCTGGACCTAACATTGGAAAGTATGGGCTTTAGAAGATAAGTGGATTAGGGTAGAGTGGGCTTGTGAGGAGGAGGAGAGCCCAAAAGCTTTGAAAGTTAGAGGAGAGATCAAAACTATGTAGTTTTGAGGTAGGTTTTAAGTGGAAATATAAAGGAATGAAGAGAAGAGAAGGAGAGGAGCAAAGTGTCGTAAGTCACCAAAAGAAAAGAGAAGAGAGCAAATCGTGAGCAAGGAAGCAAGAGGGTTTCGGCCAAGAGAGGAAGGAGACCCATAGGAGGCTTGAAGAGAGGAAGAAATGAGAGGAAAAAGGAAGAGAATCGATTTATTAGAGGTTAGTTCCATCTTTGCTTATGTTAGATTCGAAAATGGGATGAAATGGAAGTTAGGGTTTGTGTAGGGTTTGAAGAAAGATAGAGAGAAATGTGAGATCTATGGATTTTATGGACTTTTAAGCTAAGGTTATGGTGACTCTAGCTTAAATATCTTATGAGTAGGTTAGTTTTAAAGTATACTTTTATTTTGCTTGATTTTTATGAATGTTATGCTTTCCTTTAGAATATAAATAGTGAATGGAGTATGTTTTGATTGAAGGAAATCAAGAGAACTCCACTCACGACAAGGAGGAAGGGCAATCTTGAATTCGAATACCGACGATAGGTGGGTAACATTTTTATAGTTGTTGTGTAATGGGCAAATGCCCTATGTGTGCTATCTTTGATAATTATGTGCATATTGAAAGGGTATTTCCTTTGATTTGAATGTAAAGTGTGAAACTATGATGATTCGAAAGTATGAAAGAAGCACGAAATGCTATTCTTGTGCTTGAATATGTGAGCATAAATGAGTTGTGATTGGGCAAGAGAGAACCCATTTCGATAGTCATGTGCACGTTGACCCCCCTAGCCTTCTCCCGGCAGCCCGTTTGTGGCCCACGAGATCCGAAAATGGACTCGTTGTGTTTACGATAAACTTCGGTTTATTCTTTGTGTTTATGGAACTCTCGAGCCAATTGTGTGCATATCATCTTTTTTGAGTAAATGATACATATTACTTGTTTTACTTGATAAAAGATCTAATGTGATGCTTTATGTGATGATTTTGGCTAATTGATGATTTATGTGATGAAGTTGAGTCATTTGTGCTTTATATGATAGACTGAAAATGTTTTGAATTCTTTATGTGTTGTGTGGCTCATTACTCGATGGCTATAGAGCTGTTAGCCACTGAGTCGTGTTTGCTCACCACATTCTCCCTCCTCAGGTGCAAATTCTAGTTGAGCGCGGAACTTTGCAAGGCATCGGGCATAACTCCAAGAAACTTTAGACACTTTTGTATTAAGTTAGTAACTAGCTTTCGGAATGCCTTTATAAGCATATTAAGCATTGAGCATCTCATATGTTGTATTTTGGTACTTGATTCATGATGGATATGATGAATATGCTGATATGTAACTAAAGCTATAATTGAGCTCTTGAATGATTGATAAAGAGATGAGAGCTCTAGTACTCTCTTCTTCATATGAATTTGTTATCTGCGATTTGTGCTTGCCTTTAAAAAGGGTACATGTATGAGTCTTTTGATCATTAAGTTGTTGTTGGGTTTTGTCTTGGGATAGCTTGCTGGAAGTTGCAAAGGTTTATGAGTGGTGATAAGGAAAGATTTAGAGATAAGATTGGTAGTGATCTGGAAAATGTTCACTGAATATGCTTCAGTATTTTAGCCATAACGTCTTCTCTAGTAATCCAAACGAGACGATTCTTATTTTGAATTAAACTAGAGATATATGGCTACATTTTGTAAGAAGATATCGAATTTCAATTCTGTGTCTAAGAGTCTCGAATATTGTCATGAAGTTAAGATTTGGGTGCAGTGTTGGTGCAGGAACGAAAGTCTGATCCTCTGACTTTAGGGGCAATTTTGGAATTGTTAAAGATAGATTTTGCCAAAATTTTCTTCTGGAAAGTTGTAGATATTTCTTTTATCTTTCCAACGGTATAAAGTTTGTAAATTTTGGATATCTGAGTGAAAAGTTATGCATCTTCAAAGTGGGGATGTTTTGGAGAAAGGGCTCAGACGAAGTTAGGCTTCATTTTTTTCGTCTGTGATGACGTCATCTTCGTCTGTGATGACATCATCACAGATTAATTTTTGCGACTGTGCTGACGTCATCACAGACGAATTTTTGTGTCTGCGCTAACGTCATCACAGACGAATTTTTGCGTCTGTGCTGACGTCATCACAGACGAATTTTTGCGTTTGCGCTGACGTCATCACAGACAAATTTTTGCGTGCATCTTTGACGTCATCTGAACATAAATTTTGCGTCTGTGCTGACGTCATCACGAGGCAATTTGCGTCTGTCTTGACGCCATCGTCGCTTTGTGTTTTGACCTCTCTTCCTTCTTTTCGCCATAACTTTTGTACAAACCTCCGATTTAGCCAATTTTGAGCGTTGGATTCATAAGAAAATTTTCTATCTTTTATACCTGATTGGTCAGTATTGATTTTAATTTGAAAAAGGTGGTTTGAAACAAAGTGTGGCGATCGGTTGTCAAAGTCCGAATATACTTCACTAATTTTAGAATATCTTGAGCTATAGAGCTCTGATTGAGGCGATTCTTATTTTAAATTAAACTAGAGACCTAAACCTACAAGTTTTATGAACAAACTGAACAGCAAGCTAGCCTATAAGGTTTTCCAATTTTGACGCCGAAGTCGATAAAGTGTTGATTTTGACTATTTTGGTTATAACTTTTCATTTCTGATCCGAATTGAGCGTTTTCAGTGGCGTTAGAATCGTGAGAGCATAAGGAACATATTTTCTTAAAAAGCCTATCCAACTTTTCTATTACAAGTTCCCCCTATTGTGGTGAGTTATGGGTCTTCTATGCTTATGTGTACTTGTGGGGTCCGAATGTTGGGCCTCGGAGACGGGGTCCAACACGCATTTAGAACGTCAATTCACAGACGTTGCCGAGACTTCCAGGCTTAGCTTCGGAAGCAAAAATGAGTAACTTAGATGGTTTCTCGATTATGGATTGTTTATAATTTTACACTATAACAAGGTGGAGAATAATGGAGGGCTTTGCGTTTGTTTATGACTGATTCCAGGCTGAAGGTGCCCGATGTACTGGGAAAATTTGACATAGAAGTGTTAATTGTATGAAAATTTGAGACCTTCGTGTTTCCAATGTGATAGATCGTGATTGTGATTATATTGTGATTATATTGTGAATAGTTGTGAAATAATTGTTTGACTGTAATAATTTGGGTTCGAGTGTGATGTGATAAATTGTGGTAGGGAAATTGGTTGTGATACAGTTACTGCCTATTTGTAACATGTGGATAATTGTGCTGCATTTACTATTAAATTGGGATATATGTATTTCATACATGAATGCATGATCAGTTAATGAGAGTTGTGACCGGAGTAGCCACCGAAAGCTATAAGCTCAACGTTTATATTGGGCCTCGAGCCCCACACTGATTCAGAGTCACAGGCTCACCGATTAATGCACCCATATTAGGATAGTTCAGAGTCTTAGGCTCACCGATTAATGCGCCCATATTGGGACAGTTTCAGAGCCTCTGGCTCAACGGTTAATGTGTCCTTATTGGGACAGTTTAGGCGCTCAGTCACAACACCGAAATAAAATAGAAATGTGTCATATGCGCATGTCATATGTATCTGATCTTAGTCTCTTTAATTGAGCGAAAGGCTAACTGCCTTATTCTTCTATGGTATTTCTGAATGTGAATTATGGATGTTTATGAATTCAATTGGTTATGTATGTCTAACCGTGTGAAATGTATAAATGGTCTATGTTCAAGTGAAATTGTGCAATGTGATGATTAAATATGCAACAATGTGAATATATGTTATATGGAACATTGTGTTGCATGAATTGAGTGAACCATCGATGATGGTTTCTCACTGAGTTCGCAAAACTCACCCAAAATTTGCAATTATTTTTCAGGACTCAGAAGAATACCCCGTTAGACAACGGGAGTATGACATCTGCTGGTTAATGAAGTAGAGAAGGGATCGGGATCAGTTCGTGTCTGCATTAGTATATTTTATTTTCTGAATTTTTGTATTAATGATATTGTATTTATGAAAAGGGCCCCGAGGCCATTGAATTGTTTATGTAAAAAAAATTATACTGAGTTTTGATTGAGTGATGTAGCACGCCACCCTCGCAGGGCACGGACTCGGATATCACCTTCAATGTCGGGTTCGGATATCACCTTACAAGCGGTTTAAGCCTAGCTCAAAGTTTGATTAAGCTTTGCTCATTTTACTTAAACATGAATCTAACCTAAGCTAGAGTCTGAGCCTGAGCTTGATCAAACTTCAAACGATCTAAAGCCTGTTTGAAGTTTAAACTACCTAACTCTTAACCTAACTCAACCCAACCCAATCTAACCCATCAACTCTTCTCTTTCGTGTCAATGACCCCTCTTAGTTCCTAAATCCAAAACGTTATATCATTGTGGAACTATTTAAAAACATAATACTTTGGTTTATTGTAATGTTTTTATAAGGTATATTAGGTTTCAAATGTTTAAGAATAATCTAGTTTGATATAGATCTAAACTCCATAACTCTCAAAATATAAATTCACAACAATCACCGTAAAAGAGGAATTGTTAGTTAAGGGAGAAACATTAGAGGCTTGAGAGACTTTAAAGATTGGGCAGTGAGACTTGAGAGAAGAAGGAAAATAAGAGGCATGATAGGCTTAAAAAATTGACCAATTCTAAGAAAGGCCCAATTATTGAGAAAAGAATAAGTGAATGAATGGTGAACTAAGTTTAATTCAAAATATAAGTTAGGCTTCAAGCTGGCACAAACTTATTGAATCCTAAATATTTTTTTAAAAAGATCCCGTGCCTAACTTAAAACCCATGAACTCAAGCTAAAAATGTTAAATTAATGTTTGACCAAGTTAGCTTAGGCCCTTTTTCCATTCTTAGTATAAACCTTAAATTAGGATTATAGTAAAAAATGAATTTTTTTTACAAAGTTGACATAAATGGGAGCTTTTGTTTGTATAAATTTATATGGATTGTGTGATACATCATATGTAATTACATTCAAATGTGTATGTGTGATTTAAGATGTCATAAAGAGATCATTGCAATTTTGAGTGTTTTATGACTGTGTTTTATAGAGTTGATGTTTATATGTGTGATTGGCATATTATAATGACTAATTTATGTCATTTTATATGAATTAATTTCTTGTAAGAGCACTCATTGTTAGTGTGATTGGGTTGTACCAATACATTGCTTAGGACTTATTATTTAAAGGCAAATTTGAGGGTATATGGATCTATTAGTCAAAACGAATTAGTCAATGCCTATCTTAGAAATTTATAAGGCAAAGTGTATAATATTTGCAACATTGTATGTTACACTAAGTATGATGTTTTATAGAATATTTTCATAACATGTTATTCTTCTAATAGGCATTATAAAGATAGATAATGTCATTTAGGCATAGGTGGTAAGAATTTGTGTATATAGAGATAGTGAAATAGATTTTACTTTCTTTTGTTTTTCTTATTTTGGTATGTCCTAATATGTTATGTGTTGTTTTAGGTGAGGAATATGAGGATGAGTGTGAAAATCTAAGCAAGGTGTTAACACAAAACATATAAAGTCAAATCTAAGGAATTTTGTATTAATGGATATTATTTTAGTTTGAATTGAGATTTTTTTATCATTTAACAAAGAGTGAGATTATTTTTAAGACTAAATAATTAATACTTTTAGTCAATAAAAGAGATTTTTTTTAACTATTTTGAAATACATTAGATCATTAAGAGTTTGAACATGGTTTAGCATTAGCTCAATGAAAAGGCTTGATTGTTTAGGCCTTACCATTATGCGACAATCTGTCAGATATTTAGTAATATTAACTTGGGCTCGAGGTGGGGGGCAGGGTGGTGGTAAAATAAATTAGTTATTATCATTACTTTGTTAAATAGTAAGAATTGAATTTAAACTCACCTTTTATTGTCTTAAACATATTGAAAAGGATAAAGTGAGTGTCTTATTTATAGAGTTTTAGATAATAACATTTAAAGTTACAAGCAACTTACGTTTTAAGGATGAAACTTCCTTTAAACTTCTATTAAAAGTGAGGATGTAACAACCCAAAATTTTGAGCTTCTAATTATAAAATTTTAAAGATATTTTGATTTGTTATATAAAATTAGAGATTTTTATTAGATGTTTAGAAGGTGTATGATTTGATTAATTATGATAAATATACTTAAGCGAGGATGAATAAACATATTAGTATAGTTATAGTCATTATTGAACACTAATTGATATATTAGATATAACATCTAATAGAAATAATAAATTGGAGTGATTCAAAAATTATGTTTATAAGAAGATATTTAGGACTAATTTGAGCTTGTAAGTTAACCTATATGCCTTACTAATTAACTAATGTAAGATATAAAAAAAAGACATTGATAGACTAGTATGTTTGAAAAGTCCATATAAGGCAGAGTTCTATGCTAATATAAAAATTGAAAAGGGACAGGAAACTAGGGGCATAATGGTAAAGAATAAAAAGAAGTGACTACAGACGATAAAAAGAGATAATTAAATAGGATTCGATAACAATAATGAAACTCAAATAATGTTTGTCAAATTAGTTTTGTATGGTTAACATGTGGCATATACCAATTAGTTTTTCTAAGTTGAATGTTTTGATTAATTTTTTCATTGACTATTTTATGTCTCAATTAATTGTTTGAGTGATTTAATATCTCAATTTTAGAAAGAATTGCATAAACCTTAAACCGGGGCTATAGTAAATAGAGGTTTTCTTGGACAAAATTGATGTAGTTAGGATCTCTTGTTTATATTAAATGCATTACATGTAGTTACAATTACATGTAAATTATGTGATATAAGGCAATGTTTTAAAACTCGACTAGAGATTAAACCGGTAAGATAAGAAGTTTAAGATTTAAAAAGTTCAAATAATATTAGACCGTCATAAACCCATTTAAAGATTAAATAAAATTAAAAATTTTGAAATATAATTGAAGGAGATTGTTCGACCTATCAAAGAATTTAAAGTTTAATTGAAAAGGAAACTCTTAAATGAAAATTGATTTATTTATTTTGATTTATAAAAGTTAATTAATTTGCAAAATTGATCGATTAATTAGTAAACTAGTCAGTTTTTAACAATAAAGATTATTAAAGTAAATAAAACTAAAAATTAAGAACTTAATTAAAAAATTAGTCAGTTCAAAATTTTAACTGTTGAACTGGTCAAATCGGTTAAATTTTTTAATAATTGATTTAGGTATTTTGGAGATTATGTTATGATTTCAAGTATGACTTGTGACTTTATTTCATGGAGTTGGTGCCTTATGTGTGTTAGAATAATTCATTTACATGCATTTCACAAATCCTCACATATATATCAACAAGTATGTATATATAAATAACATAGGTGGAAACATAACCGAAACAAACCATACCTCCAGCCATTGCCTTCCGGAAAAACTCTATCCTTTGATTAAATGCAACTAATGAATGAAGTGTTTCTAAATCTTTTAACCTCTCAAACTCTCAACTTAATGGTGTAAACTTTTCATACAAATGAAAGCATAAGGTTAGGGACCTAAAAACAACCCATAACTATCCATATATTGCTTTGCCCATTATAGAGACAATGGACAACAATAGACCATCATAACATTTTGGAAACGTTGTGATGGTTGTGAATCATATGGACAACGAGAGTATTCCAACATTCTCTTACTTGGTCTACATAATTCAACATTAACTTTATGGAGAAACAAAATATATGAATCATGATGTTAAGTCCTCATATAATGAGTAATATCTTCCATGTATTACATTATATTACATCTCTATACATAGTCTTTCAACTTAATGAATAAACCATATGTTTATTCTAGGTCCAAACTTAATGAAAATTCTCAACATAACAAAATGAATATCTATAAGTGCACAAAACATATGAGAAACATCAAATTGAATAAGTGTTTTATTGAAAACAATGTACAGTCAATGACATTATTTTACAGAACCTAGTCTTATTTGTACTATGTGATCCTTAAACTGCTTCGATGGTATGCCTTTAGTCAAAGGATCCACAATCATTAATTCAGTGTTAATGTGCTCAATGACCACTTTCTTTTCCTTAACACGTTCTCTTATGGCTAAATAATTAATGCCAATATGCTTACTTCGATTTTTACTCTTGTTGTTTTTCAGCCATAAAACTAAAGCTGAGTTATCACAGTATAACTTTAATGACTTAGAAATAGAGTACACAACTTTAAGCCTAGATATAAAACTCTTTTACCATACACCATTTGAGGTGTCTTTAAAACACGATACGAACTCAGCTTTTATAGTAGAAGTAGCAAACAAGGTCTACTTGACACTTTTCTAAGATATAGCTCTACCAACTAACATGAAAATATAACTTGAGGTTGATTTTCTTGAATCAATACAACCAGCAAATTCTAAATTAAAGTACCCAACTACTTCCAAATTCTCAGTCCATCTATACATAAGCATGTAATCATTCGTTCCTTGAAGATATCTAATCACTTTACTTGTAGCCTTCTAGCGATCAATACCTGGATTACTCTGATATCTTCCTAACATTCCAACCGCGAATGCAATGTCAGGTTCTGTACAGACTTGAGCATACATTAAGCTTTCAATAGTTCAAGCATAAGGAATGTTCTTCATGTGTTCCTGTTCGAGCTCATTTTTTCAGCATTGACTCAAATTGAATCTATCACCCTTCACTATAGGTGCTACACTCAATATACAATCTTTCATCCAAAATATCTCTAAAACTTTGTTGATATAGGTCTCTTGAGATAATCCCAAAGTGCCTCGAGATCTTTCCCTATAGATCTTATTGCCAATGATATACGATGTCTTACCCATATCTTTCATATCAAAATTCTTTGAGAGAAATTGTTTCACCTTATATAGTAAACCCTTATCATAGGTTGCAAGTAAAATATCATCTATATATAACACAAGATAATAAATCTTGCTCCCACTAACCTTCTGGTATATACACTGATCCTTGGGGTTCTCTTCAAAACTAAATGAAGTGATGACTTCTTGAAGTTTTAAATACCATTGACAAGATGCTTGTTTTAAACTATATATGGATTTATTGAGCTTGCAGACCAAATGCTCACCATCACTAGAGGAGAATCCTTCTTTTTGTTTTATGTAAATCTCTTCCTCTAGTTCACCATTAAGGAACATCATTTTTACATCCATTTGATGTAACTCAAATTCAAAATGGGATACTAATTCCATAATTACTTGAAGAGGATCTTTCTTTGATATAGAGAAAATGTCTCTGTGTAATCGATTCCTTCTTTTTGAGTAAATCCTTTAGCAACGAGTCTTGGTTTATATCGCTTAATGTTACCATGTGAGTCTTTCTTTGTTTTAAAGACGCATTTATACCTAACGAGTTTTACACTATTAGGCAATGCAACGAGATCCCAAACTCAGTTACATGCCATAGAATTTATTTCATCTTTCATGGCATTATACCATAAGTCTAATTCTTTAAAACTTATGGCTTGTGAAAATATTTTAGGATCATGTTTCACTCCAATATTAAAGTCCGATTCTTATAGATACATAATAAAATCATTAGAAATACCTAATTACCTTACTTTAGTAGATCTCCTTAACGTTGTTTCAACATTCTCCTCAGGAGCATATTGTTCAACTGGTTGATCAACAATTTCTTATTGTTCCATATCAATAACTTGATCTATTGAATCGATATTAATTGTTTATGGAATTTTAACAATTGATTGTCTAACACCTATTGATGCTTGAAGGGTGTGAATGATAATCAATATATCACTTGAGCTAGAGGGATGAACTTCTTGATGTTCCCTTTTCAAAATAACATCTTAAAATTGACCACTCCCACTGATCAAGTCATTTTTAAGCAATTTTGCATTTCTTAATTCCACAATCCTAGTGTTGTGAGATGGACAATATAATCTTTACCCTTTGGATTTTTTAGCATATCTAATAAAGTGACCACTTATAGTTCTCAAGTCTAGCTTCTTTTCTTGTGGATTATAAATTCTCACTTCAGATAGACATCCCTAAATGCGTATATGTCATAAACTTAGTTTCCAACCCTTAAATAACTCAAAAGTTGTCTTTGAGATAGACTTAGTTGGAACTCGGTTTAATATATACACAGTTGTCTTTAGTGCTTCAGTCCGTAAGAAATCAGGGAGTTTTACATTACTCTGCATACTTTCAGCTATGTCTATTAATGTTCAGTTTCTTCTTTCTATCATACCATTCTATTTCTTATAACCATGCATAGTGTATTAGGCAACAATCTCATATTCTTGAAGAAACTTAGCAAATGGACCAGGTGTTTATGTAACACTCGTTTTCATGCTAAAGGTTAGAACCCTAAAATACGGTGCATGTGAGATCAATGAGAGATTAAAAAAATTGCATTTCATGCTCATGCATAATGTTAGCTTACACGCACGTGAATTTGTATTTTTGCACACATTAAAATGATTGTACGTGTATTCATTGACATTCCAGGTATAATTTTTTATAAATGTGATTATATTGAGAATTTTGGTTTTTATATGTTGAAAACTGATTTGGAGAGTGTATTTAGTGATTTAGAATTTTTGGTAAATTTTAGGAGAATTTTCTAAAATTTTAAGGGTATTTTTGGACTAGAAAAATACCAAGTGACAGAACAATTGATGAATAGTATTAGAAATAAGAGTCAAATGCCAGTGAAAATTTTTATAAATAACATTAAGATTTAATGGCAAGTATTATTAAAAATTGGGAGAAAATTAGGTTTAAAATTGGAGGCAAATGGACTAGCTTATTAAAAGATCAAGAAGAGACCTTGAGAGAGTGACATGTGGCAAGTGACAAGGTCACATTTTTATTAAGTGAAAGACCATATTTTGGTCTTTTACTTGCCAAAAACGACACATGCTTCATTTTGCGTAACTTCTTCATTTCTTCATCTTCTCCATTCCTCTTCTTCACCTACGACATTCACTCTTACCCTCATCATCATATTGACTTTTGTTCAACTATTTCACCTTACTTCTTCAAGATTAATTGCCTCTCTTCTTGTTGCTAAAAAACCCAACCTATTCCACCTTTTTTAAGGTGAAGATCGTGTATGTGGAGGAGCTAGGGTTTCTTGGTGACTTGAAGGAGCTTTGGAGCTAAACATGCAAATTATGCTTTAAATGTCATGGGTATGGTTAAATGAAGCTAGAATGATGAGTAAATTGAGATTTGATGACTTGATTATGCAATGTTTATGTATGTGTCATGGGTGATGAAAAAAATTAATGTAAATGTCTTGTTTTTGGATATGTATGATGGGTAATAATTCATATATTATTGTAAAGATGATATTGAAGTAGAGTAATCATCATAATGGTGTTAGGATGAGTGCAAAAAATTGATAATGAATATGTTATGTTTTTAGTTAATGATCTAATATAGATCATGAATTAGTTTATGAATGATATTAAGTTGAAATGAAGTTGAGAATGAAAAGGAAATGAAGGAGAAAAGATGACCTAGCTACAAGATTGTAGCACCCCACTCCCGCAAGACCCGATCCTGATATCGATGGTGATATCCGAGACCGCGTCCCGTGAGGGTTGTGTGCTAAACGCTCGATCAAACAAAGTTTGGTATCTTTTTTTTCAAAACTCTTTACAGACACGCATGCGGAAGTTAAAAATCAAATAGGCCACCCTTTTTCCATTATACAAGGCCATTTACAAAATTTCCATATGGCCATTTGGCCCTTTCACAAATGCAAACACTTGAGTCATTTCCAAAAATATAATTCATACGGAAGTTGTGGAATAAATAATTTAATACAAAATATAGACATGCAATGCAGACGCGAACTGATCCCGACCTCTATCCTTCACTTGAAAGCTGTAGCCATACTCCCGTTGATCTAACGGGGTATTCTTCTATTCCTGAAAAATAGTTGCAAATTTTGGGTGAGTTTTGCGAACTCAATGAGTGACCATCCTTGATGACTCACCCAGTCACATAACACATACACATATATCACATAGAATTCAAATTTCACACTCAGATCATTTAGACATTCATATGCATATGCCATTTGTATGAGACTCATATTCGTTCTTATTGTTGTGACTGAGTGCCTCTCACATATACAAAGTACTGGCCCGTAGGGCTCAGTCATATCGAAATACTGGCCCGAAGGCTCAGTCGAATCACAATACTTGCCCGTAGGCTTAGTCGAATCACAATACCGGCCCGTAGGCTTAGTCACATCACATAATCACGGAGCATAGCTCTACGTGGAAGCGCTTCATACAGGCGACTCAAGTCACAACGCCTTTATATTTCATGCATTCATGCTATGGAATGCATCCCTTACATTGCATGCACTTATTCGATCACATTCACTTATCATCGGACCGTAGCCCGGCATTCAACACATAGTTGAGCATTCACTTATCATCTTGAATGCAACACACATTCAGAAAACATTTAATTCATCTTATTCATATGCAATGAACACTTCAACAATTCAATCAATCATCACAATCATATACGCATTCATCATATAGAGATCAATGTATAAAAAATTCAAATAAAGCAAACAATGAAGTGAGACCATCTAGGTCTACTCACAGTACGCTCCAAAATAGCATTAGCTTTCCAATTCTGGAATGCCTGTAAGCGGACACTTGACCTGCACAACCTTGATTCTTCACCAATTGAAGAGATCTTCAGCTCAAATTGAAGCTCTTTTCTTCCTCTTCCTTATTCTCTTCTTGAACACTTCAAAATCTCTCTTGAGGGTTAACACAAATGGAACCCTAGCTGGTTTCTCTTCTTTCTCTCTCTCATTCTTTTCTCATGTTTTCTCTCTCTTATCTCTTTTCTCATCCACACATTTTGTTTCTCTAGAATCTTCTCATTCCCGTAGTTCTTCTCCATTTATAAGCAAGACAACATTTCTTTTTTCCAATTTTGTCATTAATGAGTCCAAAAAGTCCATTTTATCCTTCCCTATAAGCTTATGTTCTTTTAAACTTAAGTGTCTTGTCAAAAATATCCTTGAACCTTCTTACACATCACTTTCTTCTAGAAAATATCCTCCATTTTCTTAAGTTTCTTATGCCTCCGAAACCATTCAGTTTGGTTCAGTGATTCAAAAGATATACTTCAAACATTTTTAGACTGCTCATTTCCAAAACAGTATACTATCTACAACTTCCATCCAAAACTTGAAAGTCTTACGAACTAAATCACAATTCACTTACTTCATATACTTTGTAGCTATATATCTCTAGTTTACCCTGAATCAGAAATCATCTCATTTTGATTTCTACAGATCAAGATATCATCAAAACACTGAAGTATGTTCAGTGGGATAACATCAGTTCATATCCTTTAAGAGCATACTCACTATACCCGTCTCACTCTTTTCACTAAATATTTCTCCATTAGTTTCATATGACTATGATTCTTGGTTGAGATGTAGGGAAATTTCTTACGAATCCAATCGTTCAAGAATCAAGTCATTTGGAGGTCTAGAGAAGAAGTTATGGCCAAAAGACTCCAACACGTTTCTGCCCTCACCTGAAATGTGCATGTCTCAGTGCAAATGCTATAACTTTTGCTACAAAAGTCTGATTGACTTCTTTTCTGGACCATTGGAAAGAGGACTTATGGATCTAAAACTTTCATGAAGACCTTGAAGGACAATTCTATCGTCTAACTTCTGTATCGTCTCACTTTCCTTTCGTCTTAGTTTTATCGTCTCATTTCCATCGTCTACTTTTTGCGTCTGTTTTTTCTGCATCTACTTTTTCTGTCTGCTTTTCTGCGTCTTCTTTTCTGCGTCTGCTTTTTGCGTCTGCTTTTCTGCGTCTGCTTTTCTGCATCTGCTTTTTGTGTTTGCTTTTTTGCGTCTGCTTTTTGCGTCGAGAACATCTCCACTTATAAGACGCATAACTTTTGACTCAAATGTCCAAAATTTACAAAATTTATACCGTTGGAAAGATAAAAGAAAGATCTACAACTTTTTAGAAGGAAACTTTGCTAAAATCTATCTAGATTAAGTCCAAATTTGCCCCAAAATTTGAAGACAAATTTTTCATTCATACACCAACACTGCACCCAATTCTTCACTTCATAACAATATTTGAGACTCTTAGACACAGAATTGAAATTCGATGTCTTCACAAAAAAGTAGCCATATATCTCTAGTTTAATCCAAATCAAGAATCATTTCGTTTGGATTACTAGAGAAAACGTTGTGGCTAAATAACTGAAGCATATTCAGTGAACATTTTCCAGATCACTACCAATCTTGTTTCTAAATCTTTCCTTATCACGACTCAAACCAAGACCACTCTTTCTACTCCTTCTACTCCTTATTTTCAATAAAATCACATTTAATATCAATTATACCCGGAAGTTGTCAATGAATGCATGTACACTTTTTATCCGAAACATTACGTATTTATGTGCATATATGCTAACATGATGCATGAGTAAGAAAGATGCATTCCTTAATGTCAATTTCTCTTCGAGCTCGCATGTATTGAAATTTTGGGTCACAACTCTTAATATGGGGACGGGATGTTACAAAGATGGGTTAGATGTAACATGTTGTAAGAAAGTATTGAAAAATGTAGTAGTAACATATTCACTGATTTTGCTCCTATGAAAGTTCATCGCGGCTAACTCCTTGGTTTGCCGTGGTCAACTTGCAGGATTTCACTAGGAATTTTTCTCTCAGGAAAAGTTCGTCACGGCCAACTCCTGACTTTGTCAAGGACAACTTTCCTACACAACTTGAACATGCTTTGGTATTTTATACATAACTTGTTCTATGGTTATACAAATGGAATGATTCTTGATTTAGGTTAAACTCTAGAATTCCAAAATCTGACTTGAAGTTAAGCATAGAATACTGAATCAGTTTAAGAAAAGTCTGAAATATTTGGAGTATAACTTTTGGAGTACTGAACCAAATTGAATGATCTTAATGTCATTAGAAACTTAAGAAAATAGGGAACATTTTTATAGAAAAGAAAATGTTGCCAAATTACTTCATTTACCTTGTCAGAATGTTCACGAAAAATAGACCTGAAGATCTGGAATTTTGGAGGTGTTATAAGAAGAAATGAGAGTTTGGATAATGTTTGATCTTATAATGTTAAAATAACATTAATGAGTGAATTGTTGATATTAAAGTACCAAAGGCATGAGTATAGTGAAATCAAGATGATCATATGATTGTAGTTATGATTCAAAGGAGATGACTAATGTGTCCCTAGTAAAAGTGAATGAGAATTGGATATTATGAAAGCAAATAATGCTAAAAATGAGAATATGCATAAGATTTGAAATTTGATAATATACCCGCGATTACCATTGAACATGCATTGTACTTATTCCATAGACACATTTGTGCATAAAGTAATACTTATAATTTGTGCAAATTTTAACAGGTGTGCATCGTGTGTATTGCATACTTTTGATGTGTAGGATAAACTTCCACATTCAGACGTTTCCATATTATGGAATCTAATGCTAATCTAGAGTGTATTGTGAGTTGACCTAGATGGTCTTACCTTTCTAATTATTTTGTTTATGTATTATTAATTGAATGATTATAAAATGCAATTGTTCTGATTGCAGACATTGAATGTCTGAGGAGTTTGATAAATGCATGAATAATAATAGGAGTGCTCATTGAATGTGAATTGAAAGAAATATGTAATACTCAACTTAAATTTTGAACATTGGACTAAGGTCCTATGACATGTGTAAAGTGGAAATAAGTGACTGATTGAAAATATGTGAATGTGATGGATTCTATTACATAAAGGCATGAAACATAAAGGCAATTATGACCGGAGTAACCACTGAAAAAGAGCTTAAAGCACATATTGTGAAAAAGAGCTTAAAGCTCAAAAAGTGTATAAGAGCCAAAGGCTCACTATGTAAAATGAGTCAGGTATCCCTAAAGAATATGGGATAGTTATTAATTAGCCCGATATCCATAATAGATACGGGATAGTTATAGATACTCAGTCGCAACAAAATAATAAATGAAAGTGAGTCTCATGAGCAGTACATAACATTTAATATGCATGATTGATGATTTATATGTATGATTTAAATTGTCGAAATAAATTGTTTGAATGAATTCATATTATGAAATATGAGTTAAATGAATGTCAAAAGTATGTGACTCAACATGAGGAACTGATACAGTGATATGAATTATGTGCTTATATGTTTTAATGTGTTATGTGGTTGAGTGGGCCATCAAGGATGGTCACTCACTGAGTTTGCAAAAGCTCACCTAAAATTTGCAATATTTTTAAGCTCTGAAGAGTTATCTTGTTAGGCTAACGGGAGTATAGTTACTACATTCAAGTAAGAGATAGAGATCGGGATAGGTTTGCGTATGCATTTGTTTTCTTATTTTTGTATCAAAATGTATATTCTGCAATTTCTGTATAATGTATATTTGAATAATTCTGTATATAATAACTATCGAAATTGGAAATATGTTGTAAATGAGATTTATCAAAGTGTAATAATATTTGTGTTTTTGACGTTTATGAAATAAAAGTATGGGCCCAAATTTGAATATTGATTTCTGTGTACGAGTGTGATATTTTTAAAACATTTGTACTGAGTTTCGAGTGTTTAACTGATTGACTGTTCTAGCATGTCACCCTTATAGGATATGTACTCGGACATCACTCAAGATGTCGGGTACGTGTCTTGTGAGAGTGGGTTGTTACATTGTTTGGTATCAAAGCCTAGGATTAGTATCTTACATGGGCGTTTTCAAAATATAAGTCAAGTTATATGCATTTTAGACATGTATTAGCCTGCAGCAGTAACTGATCCTCAGCTTGAGTCACATTTACATGAATCATACGCATGAGCATTCATTAAGAGTTTAAGCTGTTAGAAGCACTGAGAAGAATGATGATCTTTCAGAATGTGAGAAAATGAAGGTTTATGGATATTTAGAAATGAGAAATAGTAAATGGTTAGATATGACAGATATAGATTCGAAGCATTCATGTTGGTGGATGAATTATTGAATGACATTAATATTGTGTTGTGATGATATATCCTCGAATGTGAACTAAATGTGAATGCATTGTTGTAGATTATTTGAGGAAAATAAGGATATAAGTAGAAATGATGAGATTAAAGAGTACAAGCCAAGTAGAAAGAAAATAAATTTTTCTATTACCTTGAAAGGGTGAACTTGGACTTAAAATGATTGTGTCATTATTGTGATAAGAGTTTATGATTCAATATAAGAATATGTTTGTGGAATTAAGACTAGAATTTCATAATGGTTATGCCTCTGTATTTTTGAATTGATTGAGGATGTACATATGGAAGATGAAATAAATGAAAATAGGAAGATGAGATAGAAAAGAGGAAAGAATAAAAGGGGAATGAAATAGACATAAATAACTTTTCATGAGATGAATGATATATATAGTAAGGAGAAAGTTAGAAATGCATACAAGATAGGATTTTATGTAAGAATGAGATTGAAAAAAAATGAAGAATTAAATGTGAAGAGTTAGTGCACTCAATATGGTAGTTGAATCATCATGACATGATGTAGCATTAAAAGAGGTAACTTCTGAAAAAATCGGGGTATAGTTGATGTTAGTATGTGTGTTTACACGAGGAAGAAAGTGCAGGGAACAATGGTGGCCTGACAAAAATAGGTTTCTATCACGATCGTGACAAGGATATCCTGATTGGAATCAAAGTATCATTTGTGTAATATATATAAATTGGAGAATTGTCAGAAATAAATCTCAGGATAGAATGAGATGACCTTGATGATACTCACCTAAGCATATGCAACAGTAATCATGTCTACTACATCATTGAGTTTTGATGAATAAAACATTATGATCGTGTAAGAAATGATAGAAATTAATCTTCTTGAGGTACTAAGAATGGTTGATAAGCAATGATAAAGATAGCTGACTGATAAGGATTACATGAACAGTATTGACGATAGTACCAATAAATCTTCTTTCGAAGAAGAATTTCACCGAATTAGGTTAAGCAAATCAGATAGTTTGTTTTAAGAATGATCAATAAAGAAACAAATTAGAAATGAATATTTAACGAGTCAGAAGTGAAGTCCTATTCCTAACTGAGACTCAGGCATCAGGTGGAAGATCCTATAAAGAGTATATGTGATTTATTTTATATAAAGTATCCAACTGTGTGATTGGATTATTAAATTTGAGGAGGCATTATTGCTAATGTGAGAAGAATTTAGGTCCACATTATATTCTATGCAAATATGCACATGAGATACAAATTAGATCGGATGAATGTGTTACCAACACAGAAAGTTAAGATTACGAATAAATTGAAGAATGTAGAGAAACTAGTGTGAATGAGCAGATATTAGATTAAATCAATGTGAAATCAAAGGAAATCGAATGAATGGAGGTGAATATTTTGAATACTTGAGGTAAAACTTACATATCATGAAGGTAGAAACAATTATATGCCAAGTTCCATAAAAATGAGTTTTAGCTTGATTAAATAAAATATTGGGCCTTATAGTATCTGAACATGACATATTGGGAGACCCAAAGAAAATAGAGGTAATAATGAAGTGAGAAACTCCAAGGAATATATAAGAGATCCAAAGTTTTATAAAATTAGCTAGGAAATTGGACATTATCAGAAGTTGTTAAGGGTTTTTACTGATCTTAGCCTTTTGATAAAAATGTATGAGGAAAAACATGTAAATCGTATAACTGATGAATGCAAAGAGAATTATGAGAAAGTATAACATCAATGATAATTATATCATTTGGAATTGGAGATTATGTAGTATATAATAAGGTTTCACATCGAGTTTATAATAAGGTGATTTTGTATGCATAGAGACAATTAAAGTATCATGAGTTAATTATTTGATATATGATTTAGAACTTCCTACAATAGTAACTATTTTGAAAAGCATTGAGAGATTATATGTATGGTGAAACATTTGGATCTATATATAACTATATAGATCATTAAAGTTTGAGATAATTATTGAATTTGAAAGAATTGAATACAAGATTGAGATAATGGATAGAGTTACTTGAAAGATTATGATTGTACAAATGAGTATTTTCCAGTAAAGCTAGTATTGTAATCTGATGCATTGAACAGAAAATTCAATATAGATGTAGCACAAATTTAGATATTGAGATTACCAAATCTAGTGCAATAAAGAGCATAGAATTTTAGATGTGAATTTTATTCTATGCAATAAAGAGCATAGAATAAAGGGCAAATCAAAGTACTATTAGCTATTGAATTTAAAATCAGTTTCACATGAAAAGATTGGCAAAGCCCAAATTGTGAATTTATTGAGAAATTGAAAATGAATATGAATTTTAAGTTGGAATTGGAAAAGAATATTTTGTGATTGAAATAAGAAGTATGTGTACACGATAAAGATGATTGAGAAAAGAGAATTTTAGATGGTTAAAGGCCAAAAGTGATTTGAAATACTATTGATGAGTGAAATTGATCTGTATTAGAAATTAAGTGATTGAAGAAAGATAAATGAGTTAGATGGATCAACATCAAAGATATGGAATAAAGTGAGACAGACATAAGAGTTAAGTGTATCAACACTAAAGAGATGCGGATTTATCAAGTGAGAAATGAATTGTTTCTGAAAGTATCACCTTGCATAGGTGTGCTCATGTTAGGAAAAAGGATAAATTAAGCTCAAATTATATTGATCCTTATGAAGTTATTAAGAGCATAGGACCATTAACATGTGAGTTTTTATTACTAATAAAGATGTTTCAGATCCATAATGTGTTATATATGAGTATGTTAAGAAATATCGATATGATTTGACATAAATGTAATGTCAACACAAGAACAGAAATTTGTGAATAATATGAGATATATTGAGGAACCAGTTAAGAAAGTGAATGACTAAATAAGTGACAGAAAGACCTGGTAAGTTTATCGACTATGGTCGATTGGAAGAAAGTATTTGAATGATCAAGTTATATGGGGAAAATGGTGGAGCCTATAAGGAAACAATACCCCTGCCTTATTAATTAATTAGATAATAATTTCGATGACGAAATTTATTAAAGAGAGGAGAAATGTAACATCTCGTTCTCATACTAAGGGTTAGAACCCTAAAATATGGTATATGTGAGATCAATGAGAGATTAAGAAAAATACATTTCATGCTCATACATAATGTTAGCATACACTCAAGTGAACTTGAATTTTTGCACACATTAAAATGACTGTACGTGCATTCATTGGCATTCCAGGTATAATTGTTTATAAATGTGATTATATTGAGAATTGTGGTTTTCATATGTTGAAAACTGATTTGGAGAGTGTATTTAGTGATTTAGAATTTTTGGTGAATTTTTGGAGAATTTTCTGAAATTTTAAGGATATTTTTTTACTAAGAAAAATACCAAGTGACAGAACAATTAATGAATAGTGGAAGAAACAACAGTCAAATGGCAGTGAAAATATTTATGAATGACATTAATATTTAATGGCAAGTATCATTGAAAATTGGAAAATTTTGGGTTAAAAATTGAAGGCAAATGGATTAGCTTATTAAAACATCAAGAAGAGACCTTGAGAGAGTGACGAGTGGCAAGTGACAAAGTCACGTTTTTATTAAGTGAAATACCATATTTTGGTCCTTCACTTGCCAAAAATGACACATGCTTCATTTTTCCTAACTTCTTCATTTCTTCATCTTCTCCATTTCTCTGCTTCACCCACGACATTCACTCTCACCCTCATCATATTGACTTTTGTTCAACTCTTTCACGTTGTTTCTGACAAGGGAAATGAAGTAGAAAAGATAATCTAGCTACAAGATGGGTTAGATGTAAAATTTTGGAAGAGAGTGCTGGAAAATGTAGTAGTAACATGTTCACTAATTTTGCTTCTGTGAAAGTTCATCGCGGCCAACTCCTTGGTTCGCCGCGATCAACTTGCAAGATTTCACTAGGAATTTTCCTCTCAAGAAAAATTTGCCGCAGCCAACTTTCTTGTATAACTTGAACATTCTTTGGTATTTTAGACATAACTTGTCCTGTGGTTATCCAAATGGAATGATTCTTCATTTAGGTAAACTAGAGACACAGGGATACAATTTTTCTAAGGAAATAAAATTTTAATTCTGTCTTTAGGATTCTAGAATCTGACTTGAAATTCAGCATAGAATACTGTTTCATTTTAAGAATAGTTCGAATAATTTGGAGTATAATTTTTGGAGTACTGAACCAAATTGAATGATATTGATGTCATTAGAAACTTAAGACAATGGGTAATATTTTTCTAGAAGAAAGTGTGGTCAAATTACTTCATTTCCCTTGTCAGAATGTTCATGGAAAATAGACCCAAAGATTTGAAATTTTGGAGGTGTTATATAAGAAGAAATGAGAATTTGGATAATGTTTGATCTTATAATGTTAGAATAACATTCATGAGTGAATTTTTGATATTAAAGTATCGAAGGCATAAGTATAATGAAATGAAGATGATCATATGATTATAGTTATGATTCAAAGGAGATGAGTAATGAAAATCAAGTAAAAGTGAATGAGAATTGGATATTATGAAAGCAAATAATGCTAAAAATGAGAATGTACATAAGATGTGAAATTTGATAATATGCCCAAGATTGTCATTGAACATGCATTGTACTTATTCCATATACACATTTGTCCATAAAGTAATACTTATAATTTGATTTTAATGGGTTTGCTTCGTGTGTATTGCATAATGTTGATGTGTAGGATAAACGTCCGCATTCAGACGTTTCCATATCATAGAAGTTAATGCTAATCTAGAGCGTACTGTGAGTCGACTTAGATGGTCTTACTTTTCTGATTGTTTCGTTTATGTATTATTCATTGAATGATTATGAAATGTGATTATTATGATTCTAGACATTGAATGTCCGAGGAGTTTGATAAATGCATGAATAGTAATAGGAGTACTCACTAAATGTGAACTAAAAGAAATAAGTGATACTCAACTTAAATGTTGAATGCCAGACTAAGGTCCGATACATGTGTAAAGTGGAAATAAATGACTAA
Organism: Erythroxylum novogranatense; assembly: GCA_029891385.1. Taxonomy (NCBI): domain Eukaryota; kingdom Viridiplantae; phylum Streptophyta; class Magnoliopsida; order Malpighiales; family Erythroxylaceae; genus Erythroxylum; species Erythroxylum novogranatense. The sequence continues at coordinate 7,295,481 of CM057224.1, forward strand.
TTGAAAAATATGAATGCGATGCATTCCATTATATGAATGCATGAAACATAAAGACAATTATGACCGGAGTAGCCATCGAAAAAGAGCTTAAAGCTCAAATTGTGAAAAAGAGCTTAAAGCTTAGAAAGTGTTTAAGAGCCAAAGGCTCACTATGTAAAATGAGCCTAGTATCTCCAACAGATACGGGACAGTTATCAATGAGTCTGGTATCCACAAAGAATACGAGACAGTTATAGGCACTCAGTCACAACAAAGTAATAGCTGAAAGTGAGTCTCATGAGCACAGAATAAACTTTTAATATGCATGTTTGATGATTGATATGTATGATTTAGATGGTTGAAATAAATTGTTTGAATGAATTCAGATTACGAAATATGAGTTAAATGAATGTGAAATGTATGTGACTCAACATGAGGAACTGATACAGTGATATGAATTATGTGATTATATGTTTTAATGTGTTATGTGATTGAGTGAGTCATCAAGGATGGTCACTCATTGAGTTTGCAAAAACTCACCCAAAATTTGCAATATTTTTCAGGCTATGAAAAGTTACCTCGTTAGGCTAATGGGAGTAGAATCACTGCATTCAAGTAAGTGATAAAGATCGGGATCAATTCGCGACTACATTTATTTTCTTATTTTTGTACCAAATTGTATATTCCGCAATTTCTATACAATGTATATTTGAATAATTATGTATATAATAACTTTCGAAATTGAAAATGTGTTGCAAATGAGATTTATCAAAGTTTAATAATAATTGTGTTTTTGATGTTTATGAAATAAAAGTATGGGCCTGAATTTGAATATTGATTTTTGAGTACACGTGTGATATTTTTGAAAAATTTGTACTGAGGTTCGAGTGTTTGACTAATTGGTTATTCTAACATGCCACCCTTGTGGGATACGTACTCAGATATCACTCAGAATTTTGGGTACGTGTCTTAGGAGAGTGGGGTGCTACAGTTTATCCTTTCTCTATGCATCTATCATAATACTCTCCACCTTTATCTGATTTCATGATCTTAATTTGTTTTCCACATTGATTTTGCACTTCAACCTTAAAAACTTTAAAGGCATCTAAAGCTTCGTCCTTAGAATGAAGTAAGTAGAGACACATATATCGTGAATAATCATCTATAAAGATGCTAAAGTATTTCAGACTATTTACATCTATGTCTGGACAACAAATTTTTAATGTATGATTTCTAGTAAATTTGTGCTCCTCTTTATACCTCTTTTAGACTTGTTAGTTTGCTTACCTTTAATGCAATTGGCACAAGTCTCACAATTAGAAAAATCAAAAGTACTAAGTACTCCTTTATTTACCAATTTCTTAAGTCTCTAAATGGAGATATTTCCTAATTTTCGGTGCCATAACATAGAGGAATCCTCATTCACAATACATTGTTTTATCCCAACGGTATAGAAGTATCAGCTGTGTCATTTCATAATTTAAGAGAATAAATGTAGCGCCCCCTTACTGTAGAGTATACACCGGGACGCCCGTAGGTCATACCGATACATACCCTACGATGAGGGTGCACTACGATACGATACGATCACTTCTAATATAACCTCATGGAATCAATAATAATAAAGCAGTATGATCATATTCACTAAATTTTAAAACCAAAAGATATTCGTCATTTCATTCATAAAATCCTAAGTACAACATCCGGTCATTTTTACAACTGAACAAGTCCAAAATAGACAGTAATAACTCTTATCTAGGTCATCCTCAAAATATCCCAAAGGATCCCCAGCTGACCGACCTGTGGGCCATGCTCCTCTCACCGGCACACACACAGCGGGAAAAGTCTCAAAACCTGGAGCTAGGAGTCACACTACCGCTGTCCTGAAAAATAGTCGCAATTTGGGTGAGTTTGCGAAACTCAATGAGTAACCATCATCGATGGTTCACTCAATTCATGCATTCTGTGAATGCGTACAAAGCAACACATATCATATTTAGAATCATAATTGAAGTTCATAAAACCATAATCACACATTTGCATTTAACCTATTTCAAACTCACAACACAATCACGGACTCACAAAGACAATCGTAGACTGAATGCATAATGATTTCCATTTCATTTTAGCGTTTTGACTGGGCATCAGAATTATCCCATTTCTGGGCACATTACACATTACTCAGAAATCGCGTTTTCGGGGGTAGGAGAGCCTTCTGGGTATGCACTACTGCCCATGCGCACTAGGGATAGGAGAGCCCTCGGGTATGCACTAATCCTTTTCACTTATCACTGATAGGCGAGCTTATAGCTCCAATCGGATCGAATGTGCTCCACCGGTCATAGCGCCATTCTTGATTTCTATTCATACCTAGCATGCGATCACAATTCTCAAAAACATATTTCATAAGAATCATTTACTCAGAATCACAGATAGTTACACACAAAGTATATAACACATCAGAGATTGAGAAACCAACTAGGTTACTCACCTCTAAACTTCCGAGCTACTGTCGGGAAGTCTCAGCTGCGTCAGAGGAACGACGCTCCACTTGAGCCTCTATCAAAATCGAACATTGAATATTACTAAATTGACCAATTTCCATAATCAAATATGCAAATATATCAAATAATGTACGTCTTATACACGTTATGACATTTCAAACACTGATCCGAATTTCCCGATCTCATATTCTAAATCCCGAATTCAAAATCTCTAAATTGAAATCCATTCATATCTAATTGCATCATCAAATTCCTAATCCCCATTTATTAGAAATCTCCAATTACAAATTCGGAAAACAATCTCCCTCGCCGCGGCGTCCATTCCCTCGCCGAGGCGAGCCCTTTTTCTTCACGCCTTCGCCGCGACGTCCGCTCACCTCGCCGTGGCGAACAATCCCTTCTTCGTCGTGGCGTACGCGTTGCGCACGTCGCGACATGGACCGAAATTCCTCGCACGGCGGCCCCATGCTTTCGTCGCGACGTCTGCGTCTCTAAAACTTGCGGCGTGTTCTTCGTCTTGTGCAAGGCATGCGATCGCAAATTCGCCCAGAAAACCCAGAATTTCCCAAAATTTCTGATACAAATCCATCCTAAACCCTTTTAAACACTTCAAAACATTATTCTACACTTAGCATTACTCATCCCTAACCTTAAACCCACCAAATAACCATTATTCAACAAATACCCAAATCAAAAATCACATTTTTACCCTAAAACCTATATCATCCGAAACTTTCTAACTCTTACACAATTAATCACTTAATTTCATACTTCAATCAAAAGATTAAACACATAAATAAGTTACAACTTACTTGATTAAGCTTTAAACTTTTCCAAATCACCAAGAAAATCCAAATCTCAAGCTATACGACAGCCACGACAACTCCCAAACCAAAACTCATCTTCATCCTCTCTAATGCCACACTAAATGATAGATTCAAGGATGAAGGAGGAAGAACTAGCAAGAAGAGAACACTCGAGAGAGGAATTCACGATGGAGGAAGAAGAAATCTTCAAGCTTTTCTCTCAAAACAAGCAAATATCGTGGATCATAGATTTCAAAGGAATAGGTTTAAATACTAAGACTTGATAAGGCTTGTTTGGCAATTTATTGCCACAAGTCCAATTCGAACAACCTCTATCCGATTTCAAATTCTAATTTCTCCCGAATTCCAATGGTTCATACCCTAATTCCTCAAATCATATTTCAAATTATTTCATATCAATTGTCAATCAAATTCGGAACCAGAATCATAATTAATCCGTAGCTGAACCATTTTTCCAGTCTGGGCCTAATACTCCGAAAATTTCAGAAAAATTCCTATAATTCCACAAAAATAGTAAACCTCTATTTATATACTCAAATCTCAAATTCTCAATCTCCATATTCAGTTTTATCACTTCAATGCATAAATCAAAGTACGATTAACCTTAAAATAACAAACTCTCCAATCTCATAAATCCCAGCTCTAAAATATCAAATTCACTAATCAAAACACAATTTACCTTAAATCATAAATTTTCCAATTCACAAATCAAAGCAAACTTAACCTTAATCACAAAGTCTCCAATGTCACAAACGAGTCGGAATTCTGTCATACATGCATGTACATACATATTCGATGCAACACGAACATTTATCAATGACGTGGAGGCTACAAATGCACATGAGTAATACGTTATCTGAGAATACATATGAGGTGAACTGTACCCATCCCATCGGTGACGGGATGTTACAATTCTCCCCTCCTAACAAAAATTTCGTCCCGAAATTTTCTTACCTGACTGATCGAACAAGTGAGGATCTCGCTTCTCATGTGCTCCTCGGTCTCCCAGTTGCCTCCTCGATGAATGGTTCTTCCAAAGGACTTTCACCAATGGAATCACCCTGCTCCGCAACTGCTTGACCCACAATCCAATAATCCGCACTGGCTCCTCCACATAACTCATATCACTGGCTATCTCAATCTCCTGAGCCGGAATCACATGAGTCGGGTCTGATCGGTATCTCCGGAGCATACTCACATGAAACACATCGTGCAACTGGGACATTTCACTCGGCAAGGCTAATCTGTAAGCCAACGGTCCAATCCGCTCAGTAATCTTATATGGACCGATATACCGAGGACTCAACTTGTCCTTACGGCCAAATCTGAGAATTCCTCTCCACGGAGACACTCTGAGGAACACTCTATCACCCACAGCATACTCCGTCTCTCTCCGATGCTGATCTACATAACTCTTCTGCCTGTCCTGAGCCGCCTTAATGCGACTCCGAATCAGCTGTACCTTATCCACAGTGTCCTGGATCAGCTCGGGACCCTCTAACATCCTCATACCCTCTTCATCCCAGTAAAGAGGGGATCTGCACGGTCGCTCATATAAAGCCTCATACGGTGCCATACCGATACTACTCTGGTACTGATTATTATAAGCGAACTCTACCAGAGGCAAATACTGATCCTACGCACCTCGGAACTCCAATACACAGGCTCTCAACATATCCTCAACAGTCTGAATAGTCTTCTCACTCTGCCCATCCGTCTGAGGATGAAACGCTGTGTTGAAGTTTAATCTCGTACCCAAAGCTGACTGCAAACTCCTCCAGAATCTCGAAGTAAACCTGGGATCCCTATCTGACACTATCGATACTGGGACCCCATGCAGTCGAACTATCTCTGCTACATACTTCTGGGCCAACTGATCGAGGGTATTACTCTCCCTCACTGGTAAAAAGTGAGCCGATTTAGTCAACCGGTCCACTATGACCCAGATAGCATCATACTGCCTCGACGTCCTGGGCAACCCCATAATAAAATTCATCGTAATGCGCTCCCATTTCCACTCCGGAATGGGTAACGAATGCAATCTCCCAACTGGGACCTGGTGTTCAGCCTTAACCTGCTGGCATGTCAAACACCGAGAAACGAACTCCGCCACATGCCTCTTCATACCTGGCCACCAGAAATGCAACTTAAGAGTGCGATACATCTTGGTGACACCAGGATGCATAGCATAAGCAGCCAAATGAGCCTCCTCCAAGATCTCACGCCTCAGATCCTCCACATCAGGAACACACAGCCTCTGACCCATCCACAAAGTACCATCTCTCAGCTCAAACTCAGACTGCCTTCCTGATCTAACTCTATCCATCAATCTCCCCAATGCTAGATCCCGATCCTGAACTCTCCTGATCCGATCATGCAATACCGGCCTGAGTCTCAAAGTTGCAATCAGAGCTCCATCCTGACTCAAACCCATCTGCACATTAAGAGCTCTCAACTGAACCAAGCACGACAACCTCGAAACCTGAATCTGAGCTGCACTACCATGCGATCTCTTACTCAATGCATCAGCCACCACATTGGCCTTCCACGGTGGTACTCGATAGTGCGATCATAATCCTTAAGCAACCCAACCATCTCCTCGCCTCAGATTCAACTCACGACTCAAAGAATATCTCAAACTCTTATGATCGGTGAAGATCTGGGCGTCTCCCATACAAATAATGTCTCCGGATCTTCAAAGCAAATACCACAATGCTAACTCCAAGTCATGCAGGATAATTACCTCATGGGCTCTCAACTGTCTCAAGCATATGCTATGACTCTCCCATCTCAGATCAAGACACAACCTAAACCTGCTGCGAAGCATCACTATAAACCTCGAAACCTCCGGCTCCAGATGGCAGGGCTAACACCGGTGTCGTAGTCAACCGATGTATCAACTCATCGAAACTCCTCTAACACTCATCTGTCCATCTGAAGGCCACACTCTTCCTCAGAAGTCTTGTCAAAGGGGCGGAAATCACAGAAAACCCCTCGACAAACCTCCGGTAATATCCTGCCAATCCGAGGAAACTCCTCAACTCTGACACGTTCCTCGAAATTTCCCAACTCCTCACTGCCTCAATCTTGTGAGGATCCACCCGATACCCTCACTGCATACCTGATGTGGCCTAGAACACCACCTCGTCCACCAAAATTCACACTTAGTGAATTTGGCATACTATACCTATCTCATAATCTGCAAAGACTACTCTCGGATGCTCCGCGTGCTCTCGTCTAGACCTCGAATACACCAAAATATCATCAATGAATACGATCACTGGCCCGATCCGATTATGGCTGAAAGATCCTATTCATCAAGGTCATGAAAAGGTAGGGGCATTAGTCAACCCGAACGGCATCACTAAGAACTCGTAATGCCCATACCGCTCTCGAAAGCACTCTTAGGCACATCGGCCTCTGCGATCCTCAATCGATAGTACGGATCTCAAATCCAACTTTGTAAACACCGAGCTCCTACGCAATCGATCAAAGAGATCATCGATCCTCTAAAATGGTACTTATTCTTAAGAACCCGATTAAAGTCGCTTATAATCGATGCAAAGCCTCATAGTCCCATCCTTCTTCTTCACAAATAACACCGAGCTCCCGCGGTGAAACACTGGCCCGATAAATCCCTTATCCAACAACTTCGTAGCTAAACCTTAAGCTCCCTCGGCCCACCGTGCCATCCTATCTGGAGGTATCGATATAGAGCGGTACACGAACGAGGTCAATCTCGAACTCCGTCTCCGATTCAATGCAAACCCAAGAACTCCTGAAACACATCCGAAACTCTCGATCACAGGACATCTTGCAGACTCTGCTGCACTCTAGAATCCACCACATGCGCCAAATAGGCCTCACAGTCACATCTCATCAACCGCAGAGCACTCAGAAACGAAATCATCCCTGGCCGGCTCGCCGACTAACACTCAAATACCCTCGGTGACGGAGACTCTAAAGACGATCTCCTTTGTATAACAATCTATAATCGCTCTATGGGCAAAGTGAGCCAGTCCATCCCCAAAATCACATCAATCTCGAAGGGCAACATAATCAAGTCGCGCGCTCGATCGATCAATCAAAATCGGACACTCCTTGCGGACCTCTCCCAAAATCGTAGTACTACCCAAAGGTGTACTCACCGCAACCCATCTTGAAGCATCTCCCTATACACATGCAATCTACATGCCACGTGCGGTCTGATAAATGAATCGTGGACCTGGATCTATCAATGCAAACACCTCAAAGCCGAGAGCGTAGCAAACTCGCAACCACATCTGGAGAATCCTAGACCTCCTGCTGCTCGTCATAAGATAGACCACGGCACGATCGCGGCCGATCGCCACGACTCTCGAGATCCCACAAAGAATCTCCAACTCCACTCCGAGCTCGCCTCTTCTGAATCCAGTCCACTATCATGGCTCTGCGCACAACGTCTTCTACTGGCTCTCCCACTCAAAACAGACTGAGCTTCCAAAATCTCTGGACAGTGTCGGATCTGATGCTCCATCGAGCCACATATGTTTAATAGATAAAGGAACCAATGCAGACGCAAGGCAGTGGTATACAGTAAGGCTCTGATAACAAATGTTATAATATTTCATTTACATGCATTTCACAAATCCTCACGTATATATCAACAACATGACTGATGAATGAAATGTTTCTAAATCTTCTAACATCTCAAACTCTCAAGTTCATGGTGTAAATTTTTCTTAAAAACGAAAAAAGAAGGTTAGGGACCCAAAAACAACCCATAACTGTCTATATATTGCTCTGCCTGTTATAGAGACAACAGACAATTACAGACCATCACAACATTTAATGTTGTGATGTCTGTGAATCATATGGACCACTAGCCTTTGTTTGGATGCTTAATTACACAAGGGAAAGGAAAGGAAAGGAAATAGGGAAATTGCAAGATAAGAATAAAAATAGCCCAAATTTCCCTTCCATTCATCTCAATTCTCTCTCTTATTCTTGTCCAAACAATGGAAAGGAAGAGAAATACAATTTCTTTTCCTTTCTCTTCTCTTAGTTTCCCTCCATCCAAACAAAGGCTCAGAGTATATTCCAACATTGCATGCTATTGTAGCACTAATTTAAGTTATTTTATATGCATTGAGGCCCTAATAAAATCATGGATTATGTTTTTTATGATTTGTGGTGGTGAGAAGTAGTTAGTTAGGACTTATTAGCTAATGCTAGATTAGAGCATGTACCAATTTATTGTTTAAGAAGATTGATTGATGTTAGAATAAAGTGTATCCATTTTGTTGGTCGAGACATACTATCTAGAGGCGAATTCAAACATGTCATATTTGTTGATAGGGTGAATTAGTCGACACGTATCTTGAGCATGTACATGAACTCGAGGAGCGTGAGTATCTATGTGAGAGACAACATGAATTAAAAATCTTTTAATCACTTTACAAGGATTGAACTTTTTTGTAAAATTAAATTATTAAAACTATTAGTATTAATTATTTTTTAAATATATTAGATTATTGTAAATTTGTATACATTAATTTAACCTTAATTAAATTTTATTAGGTAATGATCCTATAGATCTATCGAAAACGTCGCCGTCATTATCAACGCTCATATTGAAGTACGAAATTTAGAAAGATTTAATAATACGTAATTTTATTAATAAAACCATAATTCGTCCTAAACATTTAGATTTTATATCCTCTGAAGTTAATGCCCTATTTTAACCCTATTTGGCACTAAGAATAACATCTTTTTTAGCATAATTGAAACAGTTTTACGGACTTATGCCGAACATTTGCACCCAACTAAAAAGAAACAACAAAGGCAGACAAGTTGGCTAATCATTACGTCCATTAATTGGGTCACAAACTGAAGTGGGTTTTAAGGGGACCAACCAAAACTCTCTGGAGAATGCCTAATTAATAGGTAGTTAGGTGCTAAGGTGTAATCATTGCTGCAGAGTCTCTTCATTTGCAAGCTGGGAAAAGTTACATTGGATACCTTGAACCAGTCGTTGTTAAGCCGAGGTTGTCACTTTCACTTTCAACAAGAAGACTGAAATCGTTCTTACCCACTCTCCTTTGCTTTTTACGAGTCCAAAAGCAGTTGGTGAACGTATAACAAATTCAAATTTCAACCGCACCTTGGCTTGGGAACATAATTACAAGCAAATACCCAGTAGACAAAATAGAAAGTTTGGAACTTACCTCATATTGACATCATTTTGCACACTATACAAGGATCACCAAAATTACCATTGTAGTTGTTACCAATCCACCCTCTGAATTTTTAATTTGTCTGCATCTGGAGGCCTGACAAAATCCATTTCACCACTTGCAATGGCTCAATTTTCTTCTTGTCTTGATTCATACTCCCATCTCTTCATCACCTCTAGTAATATCTGATTCCATGTATCTACAGGCCCTGGCAAACACCAGTGAACACAGTCATTTTGGACTCGCTCTGTTATACCATTGGCAAAGGGATTTGGATGCATGTAAGGACCTGGATGACCATCCGGTCTCATCAATGACAATTTGCTGATATCCAGTGCCTCTAATCTCAGCTCGTGTAAATAGGAATTCAATTTTGCAGCTTCCATTGCTTCAATCCCAATTTGCCTCATCTCTGCATCCATTCCTTCAAGCGACTTCTCACCCTTCCCGTAAGGTTCGGTCTTTGGACAAGCACCAAACTTGTCCCACTCACCTTCAAAATGTGAAGGTGAAAATGTTGCCAGAATTACATCTATCCCATTTCGTTTTGTCTTCACTCTTTCAATCACAGTGTTAAGTGTAGTCTTAAAAGCTTTTCTTAGCACATCATAAAACCCAATTTCAGTATGATTAAGACCAGGACAGTAATGACAACCTATTACATGACCATCCTCATAGTAAACTGCTGGATGTAGAAACCAATGCCCAATTGATAAAACAATCACTTGAAACCCATCCATGTCGGCTGCCCACTTCTCATCAAGATGATCCAAATACAACTCGTTATGATCAGGACCAGACTTCGATTTCTCCACACCTTTTACCAGAAATGGTGACCAATAGATTGATATACTGGTATTGTAGGACTCAAAATACCATCTACGGAACTTGTTATTCTCGCCATCTCGATGAACAAGCTTAGGGACTGAAGCAGTGGCAAGTAAGCAAAGAAGCGACTCCAACTGGTTTCTAGCCATGGAATCACCAACAAATGCTAAATGTTTGTTTCTAAGAAGTTGAAGAAATGTGTTGGGTTCAAACCTTGGAAGCTTACACTGTTCTGGTCTCCATCTCCAGTAAAGAAAACCCAAGTCAGGTCTGCCATGGCGAATGCAATTCTGACCTTCCTTGATTGTTCCACAAGTCGTGCCATTGTACAAAGGACCATTCGTATCATGAACCCATCTGCCATTGGTGTAATCACATGGAGGCTCATTTGCGTCTTCCTTCTCTGCAATAAATAAACAGTATTAAGAATCGTTTTTTCATATCCGAAGCAATCATAGAACAACGTTATCAACCAAATAACAAGAAAGAAACCAACTTTCTTCCAAGTTCACACACTTACCTATAGTAGAAGGAGAAACAGAGGAAGAGATGTGTACAGGGTGAGAATGAAGAATTGGGTGAGGATAGAAGTAGAAGCGAAACAGAAGCAAAGGAACAGTCGCAAAAAACATCCAACGAAGAAGCTTTTTGACATGGAAATAGAAAGAATGATACTTGGATGGACTAATAATGCCCATCTGGACTCGCTTCCTGTACTATCGTTAACAATAATGAAGTTGTTTAGCCTTTACTTTGAGATATGGATTCTTTGCATTCTACCAATTTGGAGGCAGACTTATGTGCGGAGGCCAAGCTTCAAGAGGATTGACTGATTGAGAAAAGAAACACGAGGATGGAAGGGGGTGAGCAGTCAAAGTCACCTCAAGAATCTCATTTTTCTATATGTTTGTTCGTTTGTGTTTCACTTTCTTCTTCATGTTCTTTGTGGTTCGTCCAACAACTCCTCCAAACTCGCCGCCTTCATGCCTGGCATCCTATCTTACACGTGGCAAACACCACCTTGACATAATTCAACTTTCCCTTTTTTCTTATACATTTGTATATATATGTTCCACTTTCAGCACCGTTTGTGGTCTTTCTCCAACAAGTAAAGCAAGTAGAAACTTCATACTTAAATCTCTTTGTATTCACAGTTATCCATTTAAATGTGAATACAAAGATAAATGCTTATTAATCAAGTATAAGAAAAAATAGTATGCATGGAAAGAGCAATGCTTACTAACAGTAGTATTCCTGGCTCCTAGCATGGATGTCTGTTTTGTCTATTCGCCAATAAAAGAAACGATATTTAATATGATTATGGATTATTTTCCACCAAAATGGTACAGATCATTGCTTGTTCAGAGCTCCATTCTTTAGGGACCACAGAGGTTTATTGTTAGCTGTTATTTCATTTCATTCGTCATTTCTAACAAGAGTTCAGATCTTCTGTTTAATATTATGGTGTCTTATTGTGTCCAATGAATCTCAATCATTCATTTATGTGAGTTCAGCATGAGTTCCGCGTAGATCCCGCAAAATAAATGGTTGAGATTGTATGAGACAAAATAAGATAAAATAGTATTAGACAGAAGATCTTTTATCTTCTAACAATAGAAACTATACATGTATACCTAAATCCGATCATATCATTACATTACAAAAATTCCAGCTTTATGTCACATTAGCATTCCAGGACAAAGGATTAGGAGCTGTCCACAAACCAAAACCAAAATCATTGGTTCCTATTAGACAACGCATTAGGTTGCTGTCATGTGACAAGGGGGGAAGACTAACTCACCGATAATTGGGAATGCATTATCAAATATTAGGAACTAACAAACACACGTCGGTAGAGACTGATTCCATGTCTACTGGGAGAACATCAAATTATATATTATGCGATTTGAAAGGAAAAGATGATCATAAAAGAACATGCATGTCAAGAGACAAAAGTCCCCTGAAATATGTTTTTCTTTTTTTTTTAAGTACTAAATTTGCTCATTTATCAGGACAAGAAGTGGGCAAATGGTATCTACTCACGGGACATGATCCTATGTCCAATTTTATGATGTCTTATTCTGTTCCATAAATCTCAACCATTCATTTATGCGGGATTCACGTTCATTTATATGAGATCCACACGGAACTCACGTAAATAAATGACTGAAATTCATGAGATATAATAAAACACTATAAAATTAGACAAAAGATTTGACTCGTTTACTCACACCATTCTAAATGTAAATTAAAATTAAAATTCTGCCTCTCTAGCCCATTGGACTTGGAGTCAAATCTAGACCCGAAAATGAAAATCTAGTTAACGACCCTACACCACCAAGTGCGGGTGGGCTCTCAGCCCCTCGAAACCCAACCCTCCAAAAGCCGTAAACAACCCGAAGAAGTTACGATGGCAGAGACTCCACGAGATTGAAGAGGGCAGGAAAGAGAGAGGGAGCAGCCATGGAAGGTGTCAACACTAGCAACAGCGAGGATTTTGCAGTGGGTTGCTTGCTTTCGATCAAGACAACACTTGGTGACCAGTTCGAGGGTCAAGTTATTACCTTTGACCGACCTTCAAACATTCTCGTGCTTCATATCCTTTCCTTTTTTGTTCTTGTTGTCTTTCACTTGCGATTCAATCTATGTCTGTCTGCTGTGCTTTTGGTGTTGTTTCTTAATTTATGATCTTCTTTCACAAGAGGGTTCCAAAGCTGGGCCTAGAAGGAACTTAAGATTTCTGAAAGCGAGTTATATAAAGGAGTTTTCTTTTCTGGGTCAAGCTGAGGACCCTCTTGACATTAAGAAGTGTTATATAGATCTCCATGGCCTTCAAGCTAGGGAGGAATTGGCTTTAAGGTGATCTGTTGGTAATAGGTTGCTTACGTGTTTTTCTTTGATACGTTTTGTTTGATGGGGAAGTTCTGATGGGATGTTTTGGAGGACTTGAATTGGGTTTGCAGACAAGCAGAAACAGAGGCTGAGAGGATTGGAGTTGGTGTTACGGCTGAAGCTCAGAGCCTATTTGATGCCTTGTCTAAGACGTAATTGCCTTGCCCTTTAATTTCCATGCCTTTCTTTTTTTCACTCTTTTTCTGTGCATCTGAATTGCCAGTTCGTTTCTTGAGTTTTTTTGGGTTGAATCAACTTAATTGGGTCAATTTTTAAGAAAGCCCTTCCTTAGTATTGCTATATGTTGAAAAAAGTTCTTTGCTTGGTAATAGTTGAATCAGTTGCAATCCATGATAGTTTGATCCAAGTTTCCCAGTTTCTGACTTCCGATATGCTTTACTAGAACTAAATTTGGTTGGCAAGGTGTACATAGTTTGAAAATGCAGCAGGTTTTGATGAGACAATGATTACGAGTATTTGTGCTCCAGCAATATGAATTTTTATAGTTTGAAAATGCTGCAGGTTTTGATGAGACAATGATTACAAATATTTGTGCTTGAGCAATATGAATTTTTGTAGTTCGGAAATGCTGCAGGTTTTGATGAGACAATGATTACAAATATTTGTGCTTGAGCAATATGAATTTTTGAAGAAAGCAGGAGTAAATTATTCGAGAATTGGTTTTTGGATTGGTCTTTTATGGGTGAAGCAAGTTTGCCTTATGATGGCAAAATTGTTGTGGACTTTCAAAGATGTTAGTGTAACTATATCATCTGAGCATTGGGACATATTTCTTGCAATATGCAGCTATTGTAGTTTTCATTTTTCATCTTTCGTAAGTTTTGTAGCAATTCAAGTCGCACGTGTGCTTGATCAGATAATTTTTGGAAATTTTGTGAATCATTTTGCTTTACTTTTGAAACTTTAATTTGAGTAAGAATTTCAATTTTTTATTTCCACTGATGTCTCCATGTGAATGAAAATAACAAAAAAGCTAGATCATGTCCAAAGGCCAAACCTTTTTAGCTCATGTGAATGTTTGTCACCAGGCTTCCAGTGCGATGGGATAAGACCTCTATAGTTGTAATGAATGAAGTTCGAGTTAGCGCTCCATATCTCCCCGAATGTGTCAGTGGAGGAACTGCTGCTGCTAATGACAGAGTGAAGAAAGTGGTAAGCCTACATGTTAGGATTTAAAATTCTGTATATGGTAGAAATCTGAACAGGAATAATAACTTTTGTGCATGATGTCCCTTCAGCTTGAGTTTGAGAGGAAGAGGTTGCAGGCTCGTGGCAGCAGCTAGGGATTATTTATGCACACATCTTATGAGTGCTGGAAAGCATATTGAGAATTGGATATTTTGTGGTTTCCATCTTATGAGTGCTGGAAAGCATATTGAGAATTGGATATTTTGTGGTTATGCTGCTTGTACCTGCTCTTGGCTACGACCCTTTTCTGCAACTAATGTATTACATATGCCAAGAGAATCTCAGTTTTAACCAAGGAAAGAATTGCTATCTAAATAAATGCTTTTTCCTGGCTTGCAATATGATGATACCTCAGATGGTATATCACATTAATGGGAGGAACAAGTATAGCTGCAGGAGCACCTGACCTGAATCCTCAAGTGTAGTGCCCTCCCCCGTTTTTTTAATTATGTTATGTCTGGTTCCCGTTTTATTTTTCATTTTCGTTTTTTTTGTTGAATTTGTGATTTTTTATATCACATTAGTTTCTTTTGTTCTTGTTAGTTGTTTTCTTTTTCATCATTAATTAATTATTTAATATTAAGTAGTAATAATAATTTATATTAATGTGTTTTTGTAGTTAATTAAAATAAAATTACTTTGAAAGTTTTTAATTTAATAACATTTAATACCTACAATATTACAAAATAATTACTTAAAAAATATCGAAAACTAATATATTTAATTTTGAACATAGCATTGATTGGGTGTTATTTTGATTAATGAATGTCAGTTTACAAATAAAATTTTATAAACTTCTTACATAGTTATCGAAATAAAAATGATGAATGTATTACTAAATATTTATTAAATAATTTTTTAATTTTAGTTTTAAATTTTATTCTTATTAATAAAAAGAATTATTTCACAAATTTTATTATAATAAAAAAATGGAAGTCGAATCAAACATCTATATAGCGGACTTCAAATTCATGGTGTCTAGGGGTGAACATAATTTGGGCTACCAATTACTGCTCTACCAATTAATTTGGGTAACAAATTGCAAAATTGAGAATCTGACAGTCGAAAATTATCCGAATTAAGTTTCTCTCTTTAATATTATAATATTATTAGTTTGAAAATTGAATTGAAATTAGGGCTTCGGGCTTCGGGCTTCCTAATTCCTATCCTAACTTAGTAACTTCCCGATTCTTCTTTAGTTCTTCTCGCCTTCTCTTCTCGCCTGAACGACTGAACCGCCTTCTGCCTTCTCAGCTCTCGCCTCTGCCTCCTGCGTTCGTCTTCTGGGTTCTACCTTCTGCCTTCTGCGTTCATCTTCTCGGTTCTTCTTCTGCCTTCTCGGTTCCTCCTTCGTCCGTGGTGCATCTCCCTTGGTGGGTCAGCCTCCTCCGGCTCCAGCTGGTGCGTCCCTGGTGCATGCTTCCTTCTGTGTGCGTCGTCCACAGTCACCCGTCAGTAGCTAGTGCGTCGTCCTCGGTGATGCTCGATCGCTTCTGCGTCTTGCGTGTGCGCGTCCTCGGTTAGTGGTCATCGAATCGTTTTTATGATTCTATCTCTTTAGCATGAAAATCATTTATAATGTTTTGTTGTCGGTCTTATAGGAATTTAGAGGCATTTCTGGCGATCCATAATTTGTAGCAAACCTGAGATTTGAGAAACATACAGGGTAAAAACCCCAAATCTAAAATCACCCACTCTGTTTCTTTGTTTGTTATTAATTTTCAGTTTCTTTGTTTGCATGCTTAACTGCTTATATAGTTCGGGTAAGTTTGGGCCAGGTAAGTTCGGGTAAATGAATTTTGTATTCGGGCCGGGTAAGTTCGGGTAAATGAATTTTGTGTTCGGGCCGGGTAAGTTCGGGTAAATGAATTTTGTGTTCGGGCCGGGTAATACGAATTTTTTTTGGGTAATTCGGGCTTTACCCAAACAATACAATTTTGGCCCGATTAGCCCGAATGCTCATCTCTAATGGTGTCCAGACGAAAGGTAGCCTTTGCGTGCAAAAGTCACAATGCCTAGGTGCTTCCTCCTTTCCTCTTCTTTCGTTTTCTATTCAAAATAGAACTGTACTTTTTAAGACAACATTGACACCGACAAGGGAAGGGGTTTGAAGCAGGATTTTGTGTCGGAAGGGAAGTAGTGTATCCATACCAGATTCGGTATCGGATTGAACTTTGGAACAGAACTGAAGGAAATAAATTGTCAATAATTTCGCAGATTTCCTAAGACAAATTTTCCAGCACAAATAATTTAGCAATCGCAAGAGTGAAACACCAAATAACACGCCGACGTTTGGTAACGCAGTTCGGCAAACTTGCCTACGTCTGCGGGGCCCTCACCCAGATTAATTTCTTTCACCGTAGTTTCCAAAAGTTACAAGGATTGATCAATTTCGTAATACTCAATCTATGTAACTAACCCAAAAGCTAACTACCCGTGAAAGATCTTCACACCCAATAACACGACCAATACGTGTTAACCTCGTCAGAGGATTTTTTAAGCTATTTCTACTCAAAGACAAAGAACAAATAAAATCACGAACTCAACAATCTTCAGTTCTGAACTCTGTCACTTCACAGACTAATAGCGGTATACTGCTGCACCCAAGAAACAACTTCAACAACATCAGCAGTCCAGAAACTCAGCCGTCAATCTCCACACAAGACACTGTTTGTTGTTCACACACTAATGGCTGTATAATACTGCACACAAAAATCACTTCACCAACTAACAACTCCAACAACAGAACAAAGTCAGTAAAGAAAAACACAGCACAAAAACCCACAAAACCCACACGGTTTTTCACCCACAAGACCTAGAGAAAATCGTCAGATCAAAGAATACCACATCACCTATTCCACGTCAGCCAAGAAACAATCAAAATCCACCATCCATTATTCACGCAACCTCACAAAAGAGCCGTAGATAGGAGAATCCTTTTCAAAAATGGATTTACATAAGATAACCAAGAATCCTTTTCAAAAAGGATTACGTTGAACAACCAACACCACAAGTATACCAATTTGGATTTTACTTCCAATCCCAATCCACGCACTATCCAATCTTCAGTATCTAATTAAGGCACATCTTTAATTTATGACAATTCCCATGTCCAATTTAAAAATGCCAAAACCAAATAAAGAATATATAAAGTATATTCTAACAATCTCCCCCTTTTTGGCATTTTTGTCACAACTCTAGTACTCAACATAAATAATCATATTTGGACATATAAAGATAAGATTCACATTGCTCCCCCTTCATCAATCATCAAGTTTCAAAGAACACCAATCGTCCAAATTTCTCCCCCTTGGGACACAAAGATGCCAAAAAATAAGACGAATAGTCAAATACATATCTGAAATCTCCCCCTGAATGGAACATTCATCATAAACAACTGATGTCTACTTGAAACAAAATCACAATCATAATAATCACCAATAAATGCAGCGGAAGAATCATAAACACGTCAATATCACAATTTACCACCATTAAAAAATACTTCAAAATATAAAGCACATCGTCCTCGTGTCCTTCAAGAATCTCAAACCGACGTTTTCTTTGGCTCGAATGAAGATGTATAACACGAGTTTCTGTAAGTTCTTGATAATCAACCCTTTTCTTTCTTTTGTTTTACTTCTTTCGCCACATCCCCATAACATTTTCATCGGATGGTTTCTTGGATTCGAGATGAAGACCCTCGGTTTTGATTGTCATCTAGTGATTCTCTGCATCATCATCTCAAGTAATCGGAATTTCTCCTCGGTTTTGCGATTACTTCCTTAACAAGAATTAATCGCAAATCTGGGCATTTTCGGTTTTCCTTCACTACATTTTGTGCTTGTACCGACCCTTTCTAATCCAAACTTGCTTCGATACCATGGGATGTCTGGAAACTTAATGGAGAACGCCTAGATTTTCGATTTTGGCCCTTTGAAATATCATTTGTAATAATTGATAACACCTTGGCCTTATATGTCCAATGACTCCACAAAATGACATGTAGGTATAAATCTATCACTCTTTTGGTGCTTCTACTTTGGGCTGATCTGGACATTTCAAACTTTTCTTCATTCACTTTGGAACACTCGCCTTTATAACCTATGCCTTGAAGATCCCCTTTAACTTTACCAATTTTCAACAACTTATCTAGTTTTTCCGTGCCTCCATTCAACATCCTCAACCCCTTTTCAGTACTTATTAATTTCATTCTTGCATCACCAAGTTCATTTGAAGTCAATGCCAGCTTCTTTTCTAATTCTTGCATAGTATTTTTCAGACGAAGATTCTCCTATTTCAAACTCTCATTCTTTTTCTGCATTTTCATCAATTTCTCATACAAAGCTTTGTAGTTCTCATGGGTATTCTCAACTTCATCATCATATTGCTTCACACCGTCATAGTCCAAATTGAATTCGGCTGAATCGATTCGAAATTTTCAAGTCTTCTCCTGCTCATTGCATGCCATTACTTCCTTCTCGCCATCGCTAGACAAGTAATCGGATTTTCTTGTGTAATGCAACCAAGGTTGCATTATTTTCATTTCTTCCTCACTGCCGAAATCACTTTCAGATTCATTTTCACTCCAGGTGGTTGTGAAGGACTTTCCTCTTTGTTTCTTCAACGTGTTAGCACATTCGGATTGAATATGTCCAAATCCCTGACATTCATGACACTGTATTCTTCTTTCCTTCCATTCGCCTCTTTGTGCCTTGACTTGTTGTCTTCGGTTATTACTTGATGAACTTCCACCATGTTGTCTAGAATCAGATCTGTCGTTCTTCATTCTTTTCAGCCATTTACTGAAATTTCGAGTGAGCAAAATCATATCTTCATTCACATCGGACTCATCTTCAACATTACTCACATTCTTTCCGGCTTCCACCTGTAATGCCAATCCTTTGCTTCTTTCTTGTTTTCCCCTCAAAAGATTCATCTCAAAATTTGTGAGAATCCCGATAACTTTCTCCAATGACAAATTATCAATATCATGAGCCTCCTCTATTGCTGCAATTTTTAGAATGAATCTCGGTGGCAATGATCTCAGTGTCTTCTTCACCAGTTTCACATTGGAGTACTTCTTTCCCAATTGATGAGCTTGATTCGTAATATCTCTCAGTTTTTCATGGAATTCTTCAATTATCTCATGCTCTTCCATCTTCAATTCTTTGAATCGCACAGCTAACATTTGTAGTTTTGAAGATATCACAGATTTTGATCCTTCATGAATGGTTTGCAAAACATCCCATGCTTCTTTTACTGTTTCACACGCCGAAATCATGGAGAAGCGTCCTTCATCAACAGATGAATATCGCATGCATCGCCAGGAATTCCCAAAGACTTTCTTCTTCCACTCTAGTCCATTCAGACGGATCTTTCTGAACTTCCTCTCCTTTATCATCAATGAACATAGGATGCGTCCAACCATGTACTACTGAATGCCAGGCTCTCGTACTTTGAGCTTGAATAAAAAATTTCATCCGAGATTTCCATGATGGATAATTTGATCCATCCAATAACGGAGGTCTGGTGATTGATGCACCATCTCTCGTAGCCATATATGCGAATCTCGGATCTGCACCAACTTGCTACCAAGTTCTGAACTGGTGACCCTCTCTGATACCAATTGAAGGAAATAAATTGTCAATAATTTCGCAGATTTCCTAAGACAAATTTTCCAGCACAAATAATTTAGCAATCGCAAGAGTGAAACACCAAATAACACGCCGACGTTTGGTAACGCAGTTCAGCAAACTTGCCTACGTCTGCGGGGCCCTCACCCAGATTAATTTCTTTCACCATAGTTTCCAAAAGTTACAAGGATTGATCAATTTCGTAATACCCAATCTATGTAACTAACCCAAAAGCTAACTACCCGTGAAAGATCTTCACGCCCAATAACACGACCAACACGTGTTAACCTCGCCGAGGATTTTTCAAGCTATTTCTACCAAAGACAAAGAACAAATAAAATCACGAACTCAACAATCTTGATTCAACTCATCACTTCACGCACTAATAGCGGTATCACGCACCCAAGAAACAACTTCAACAACATCAGCAGTCCAGAAACTCAGCCGCCAATCTCCACACAAGACACTGTCTGTTGTTCACACACTGATGGCTGTATAATACTGCACACAAAAATTACCTCACCAACTAACAACTCCAACAACAGAACAAAGTCAGTAAAGAAAAACACAGCACAAAAACTGTAGCGCCCCCTTACCGTAGAGCATATACCGATACGCCCGTAGGTCGTACCGATACATACCTTACGATGAGGGTGCACTACCAAACAATCGCTTCTATTAAAACCTCATGGCATCAATATAATCAAAGTAGTAAGATCACAATCACTAAATTTCAAAACCAAAGAGTACTTCTCATTGCATTCATAAATCCTAAATACAATATCTGGTCATAATTTACAACTACATAAGTCTAAAATAAACAGTAAGTTCCTATCTAGGTCATCCCCAAAATATCCCAAAGGATCCCCAGCTGACCGACCTATGGGCCATGCTCCTCTTGCCAAGACACACAAGCAGAAAAGTCTCAAAATCCGAGCTAGAGTCACACTACCGTGTCCGAAAAATAGTCGCAATTTGGGTGAGTTTGCGAAACTCAATGAGTAACCATCATCGATAGTTTACCCAATTCATGCATTACGCACAATTGCATACAAAGCAACACATATCATAACTCAGAAATTCACAACATCAAAATCACACATTGGCAGTTAGTCCATAGCACATTCATAGCATGAACACGCATCGTATGCACAATGATTTCCGATTCATTATTAGTGTTGGATTGGGCGCCGAGTTATCCCATTTCGGGCACATCACACAGAATCACGTTTTCGGGGGTAGGAGAGCCCTCTGGGTATACACTACAGTCCACGCGCACTAGGGATAGGAGAGCCCTCTAGGTATTCACTAATCCCTTTTCACTTATCACAATTGATGAGCTTGTAGCTCCACTCAGATCGAATGTGCTCCACCACAACTATCGCCATCGATTTCTAATCATGCCAAAGATGCTTTCACAATTTATACCGATATATCTCATGCAAATCATTTAATCAGAATCACAAATAATTCACATACAAGGCACATAGCACATTAGAGATTGAGAAACCAACTAGGTTACTCACCTCAGAACTTCCAAGCTACTGCCGGGAAGTCTCGCCTATGTCAGACGATCGGCGATCCGCTTGAGCCGCTATATCAATCAAAATATACATAACGTTATTACTGGTACCAATTCCGATGCTTAATTATGCATATGAATCAAATCATGTACATACTATGCAAATTATGACATTTCCGACCTAATTTCGAATTTCTCGATCTCAATCCTTAATTCCCGAACTAAATTTCTAATTTCCAAATTCAAAATCTCCAAATTGAATTTAATCCATAGCCAATAGATCCTCAATTGCCTAAACCCCAAATATTAAAACCCTAATTTCATTATCGGCGAAATAACTTTCTCTCTGCATGCGAATCGGGCATCCCATGTCGCGACGACGACGACGCGTTCGTCATGACGATGCTTGTCCTTCTCGCCGCTAGCGCTTCGCCCACGTCGCGGCGTCTGAAGCAATTACATTCGTCATGGCGTGTTCTTCATGACGTCGCAATGAGCAATTGCAGACACACCCGTAAAACCCAGTTTTGACGATTTCAGCCCAAATCCAGATTTTCTTCTCACAAACCACTCCTAAATAAATCCATACATATCATACAACAAGTCTTTAGTTTCTATTTCATCAAACAATCAAATTCCCTAAAATTCAACCCTAAAACCACCGAAAACCAACTTTCGGAAATCTTAAACTCAAATCCTTAGATTTTCATGTTTAATCCTCTAATAAACTCTATAAATCAACCAATCAAACTATATAAAACAAGTTAGAAGTAACTTACTTGATGAAGAACCTCAAATCTCCAAGAGAAATTGGTTAAGAAGAGGAAGAAGAGAACGAAGAAGAAGAAGAAGCAAATGTCGTGGGAGAAGAACTTCAAAGGTAGGGCATATATATATATATATAAAGACAAGGGCTTGTTTGGCTAGAATGCTTACCACCAGTCCGGATCCAAACCACCTCAAATCAATTTCAAATTCTAATTTCTTCCGAATTCTAATGGCTAAACCATAATTCCTCAAATCAAATTTCTAACCTGTCCGTGCCATAGGATAATCAATTTCGGAACCGGATATTCAATCAACCAGTCATTTATCAAATTTTCCATCAGGCCTATTGTTCCGAAAATTTCAGAAAAATTCCTATAAATCCACAAAAATAGAAAACTCATTAGCATATACTCCAATTTCACAATTCAACTTCCCAAATCTCATTTCTAACTCAAATCAAATTCTCGAACCTAATTTGACCTAATTATCATACTTGCCCTAATCATTTCCAGATTTCATTTTACAATCTCCAATTTCTCATTTCTTATACCAATTAAATTTCTCACAGATAAATTAACCCAAATAAATTTCCAAATCAAATCGGAAATATGTCATACATGCATGTACGTACAAAGGCCAATTATACAATATACTATAATGCATGCACATGTACAAATACGAATGTAATGAACTGTACACATCCCATCGGTGACGGGATGTTACAAAAACCCACAAAACCCACACAATTTTTCACCCACAAGACCTAGAGAAAATCGTCAGATCAAAGAATACCACATCACCTATTCCACGTCAGCCAAGAAACAATCAAAATCCACCATCCATTATTCACGCAACCTCACAAAAGAGCCGTAGATAGGAGAATCCTTTTCAAAAATAGATTTACATAAGATAACCAAGAATCCTTTTAAAAAAGGATTACGTTGAACAACCAACATCACAAGTATACCAATTTGGATTTTACTTCCAATCCCAATCCACGCACTATCCAATCTTCAGTATCTAATTAAGGCACATCTTTAATTTATGACAATTCCCATGTCCAATTTAAAAATGCCAAAACCAAATAAAGAATATATAAAGTATATTCTAACAAGAATCGCATCAAGATCTGGGTTGGTACCGAAAATCGCTTTGAGAAATTTTTAAATTTATAAAATAGTCCCTCAAATTTTTAAAATTACAAAATAGTTTATATCAACCATGCTTTCAAAAATCTTAATAATAAATAATAATAACAATTAATATCAAATAAAAATAATTTTAAATATTTTACATATAAATAATAACCACAATTAATATAAATAAAGACAATTATTATCATACAATTATAAAATTAAGAATAATACAAAATATTAAAATATTACAATAATACAAAATATTTTAAACTTATAAAATTGTCCCTAATTTTTAAAAATTACAAAATAGTTTATTGTCATATTGTAAAGTTGTAGATTATTTAACTTAGTTTTTTGTTTATATCTTATTCATTTTAGTTTATATATATCTTTATTATATTTTAATTATTTCTATATATAATAATTATCAATATATAATATATATCTAAATATAATAATTAATTGTGAATAATGAAAATAATTCAAAATTTTGAATTTTGAATTATTTTTATTTTATCATAATTTTGAATTATTTTTTAGAATTGTTGTTTTTCACATTCCATTTGATTTTACATTTAATTAGACATAATCACAATTTCATTTAATATATAAAATTAATTTAATAATTATTAATAAATATAATTAATTTTAAAATATAATTTTAAAATATATAAATTTTATTTAATAATTGAAAATATATAAAATAAATATTAGTTTATAATAATAATTTTAAAATTATTTATTTCATAAAATAAATAATTTTAAAATTATTATTAGTATTTATTAATAAATATTATATAAAATATTAAAATAAATTTAAATAAAATAATTTATTAATAATAAAATAAAATGATTTATTTTTAAGTTTTATTTAATTTATAATTATTATTAGTAATAAAATATTTATTATTATTTTAAAAACTTTGAAAAAGGGGGTATAAAAGGTAGAAGGGAGGAGGAAAATTTTGAAAATTTTTAAAAATTTTGTAAAAAAGTTCCCAAATTTTTTAAAATTTTTTGATCTAAGTAAGATTTCGACCCATTATTTTAAATATCGGCCATTATCTTTAATAAATTTTACACTAATCGGTATTTTTTACCGGTACTATTTATACTCGTACTAGTACCGATTTCTGGCCAGTACAGTACAAAAATCAAATCATTCAGTGTATCAGTTAAAAAAGGGGATAAGATTGGAGAATTTTCTAATGGCTGGTACTATTAGCCTTTTCCACTGATATCCGTCGGTGCAAATATCAGTGGATATTATGAATTTCAAAAAGTTGGAGGACTAAAATGCAAAAAAGAAGAAGAAGTTAAAAGTCCAAACAAAATCAAATTGTTTTCCAGACCCATTCGACCATTCCAGATCTAGCAATTGCTTGCCCCCACCTCAGGTGCACCACAACCCGCAACTCGCCAGCTTCTCTCATCTGCCAATCGCCAGTTGCGTCAACCATCGCCATTCACCAATCGTAGTATCGTGCCAGCCAACAGCCACTCGCTGGTCACCGCCAGTCTTCGCCAATCATCACACTCTTGTGTTGCAATCTAAAATTGGAGTGTTGTAACTTATGACTCTAAGTCAAGGTTGCATTTTGTTAGAGTGTGTATTTGTCAATTGTGGAACCATGTGTGTGTGTGTGTTTGCTTGTGTTGTAGACTTACGGACTTACGGATGTGGTGTATGAGTGTATAATCTATCATGGATGCCTTATAAATTGTGAATCGTGAATATGTAAATGTGGAATGGTGAAATTGAAGTTTGAATTTGTGTCATTTATTAAAATTTGAAAATTAGAATGGACTGTGTTTTTTACTTTTAGTGATATTTGAGAACTAGAATTTTGAATTGTATTATGAATTTGAGTTTGAGGTTATTTATTTATTGTTTGAATTGAAAATTAGAATTGGATTATGAGTTTTAGGTTGTTCTTGTATGAAATTTGAGATTGAGATATATTAAAATTTGAATGAAAGGTTATTCTTTATTATAAATTAGGTTAGATATTATAAATTGAATTTTGTAGTCATCAAAATGGATTAATTAATTTATGGTTGAATCGTATGATAAGTAATTATACAAATTGAATTATAGTTGTGAGTTTAAGTTTATGGTTGGATCATTTAATCAACTGATCAATAATCATACAAAATAAGTTATAATTAAGAGTTTATAGTTGAATTATGTGATTACATAAATTGAATTATAGATATGAGTTTATAATTAAATTATACAATAACACAAAATGAGTTATAGTTGTGACTTTTGAGTTTATGATTGAATTATATTATCGACAAAATAGGTTATAGTTGTAGGTTTATTTTTAATTATATAATTACAAAAAACAAAAATAGTTTATAGTTGTGATCTTATGTTTAAATTATGTAATCAAACAAAATGACTTATCATTGGAAAGAAACAGGAGTTATTGAGAAACTATTATTTATCCATTTCTTCATTTTTTTACACAACTTTATTTTAATGTGAAATTATTAAATTAATTTTGATATATGTCTTTATTTATTTTACAAATAAATGGAAAATGTTTAAATGCTCTTGATAATTCAACCACTTCAACAAGATTTAATGATTCAGCTTAGGCTCATGTTGAATTGGTTCTCAGAATAAAGAACTATAGCATTTGTTTCTTTTAACCATATCATTTGTTTATTTTATAATAAGTATTTGAAAGGTGGATGAATTACCATATTAAAGAAGCATTTAGCTATGGTCAAACGTTATGTGAAGCTTTGTAAAAAAAAGCAAGTCATGATGTGAAATGACAAATAATGACTTTACTTGAAAAGTATCAACATGAAAAAAGATAGAAGATAAAGATTAAATTACTAAATTGGTAATGAAAGTTCTTTTGTTGGTGGTTAAGATAATAATGAGAATGTTAAAGGTAGTAGTATTCCTACTCAACAAGAATATAATTTTACACCTGATGTTATGAAGAGAAGAAGACATGTGTCTAATTTTTCTACACCACGAACAACTCCCGGAGCTTAACCTTCAATCTGTAATGCCTTACAATTTAAAGAAGTGACTCATATTATGGATATGACAATGACTAGTAAGTGGTATGATTTAGGTATAACATTCAATACTGCTTAATCTTATTGTTATCAGCCTATGGTAGATGCTATTGTCTCTTACAATCTAGGATACAAAGCTCTTTCAATTGAAGAAGACAAAGGAAAACTTTTGAGTAACTATGTTTATGAAATAAAAAGTTATTTGGGTGAAAGAAGAATAACTTGAGTTACTTTTAATTATTCAGTCATATGTGATGGTTGGACAAATAGAAGACAAAAACCTATTATTAATTTTTAGTTTATTATGCAAAAGGGACAATATTTTTGAAATCTATTGATAAATCTGGTCTTATTAGAAATATCGATACTCTATTTCAAATATTTGATAAAGTTGTGAATAAAGTTGGGCTAGAAAATATTGTTCAGTTCATAGTGCTGCATATTGCATTGACCTGATGTTAGAAAATATAGAAGATATTAGATAGATTCATATTATTGATGAGACTATACAACAAGCTAAAAAAGTGATCAAGTTTATCTACAATCGTGCTTTAAGACAAATGTTTACAAGTCATAAGTGAGTTGTAATTTTGTATGCTAGGTCTAATGATGAATTGGATCTAGAATTATGCTTAAAGATAACAAATTTTGGTCTCAATGTTAATTTGCATTCGAGTTTGTGAGTCTTTGGTGAAAGTACTTCGTCTGATTGATAATAATGAGAAGGCAACAATGAGTTATTTCATGATATCATAAAGAGAGCAAAGGAAGCAATCAAGGTCAATATAAAAAATAGGCTTTCTTTGTATATACCTTATCTTGAAGTCATCAATAAGAGATGAGGAAGACAACTTTATTTTCATTTTTTGCAACTGGCGCTTTTTTGATGAATTATAATGTCTATTTCAGATTAAGCTTTACAAAGAAAATTGAAGTTAATAGTAGAATGTTATTAACTATGACATTAATTGTTGCTCATAAGATGATGCTAGATCTCCTAAGTTCACAAATAAAGATTTATAGTGATGCTTTTGGTGATTTTATGATGTCAATTTCTATTCATTAAAGAGACAAACTTAGTCTAGGTATATATTTTCTTACCACTTTTGTTACTTGAAAATTATTCATTATTTTATTTTATTTATAATGCTACTTTTATAGTCTTATAATTACTTAGTGGGACCAATTTAGAAGTGGTGTTCCATAATCACAAATATTTATAATTTGAATTCTAAGTCAATGTGTAAGAACAACATAGTGTGAAAGAAATTAGAGTATATTTAAATTCATCAATTCCAAGAAAAGGAGTAGATATAGCACAAAAGATTAAATGATTTAGACTTTGTTCGATACAATTTAAAGTTTGAAAAAATATATTATTATTATTATTATTAAGTTAGATATAATTTCTTGTAATTTTTAATTATTTTATTTTATTAGGATTCTTAATAGAACAAGTAATTCATAGATTCGATTTGCTTTGATTATATTGATTTTTTGGCAGATTAGGTTTTTGAGGAACTGAGTTTAATATATGAGAGTGACTTATAAGATAATTTTGGACAGGAAAGTATTGACAAGTCATTTAGTGCAATAAATTTGAATGATAATGATGATGAGACTCCTCTCAATGATGAAGATTTTATATCAAATAGAATTGAGATTAAAGCGATTTGAGTGAGTATTCGATTGAATGAATTTTCAAATTTTATTTCTCCTCATCTTTTAATTTCACTTATATTCTATATATTAAATTCTATAAATGAAATATAAATATAATTGTAAATGTTTTTGTTTCAAATTTTAATTTTAGTTGATTGTTTCCTCAACACAAACTTTTTTATAAATTGTAATAGTTAGAGAGTCATAGATATTTATTATTTTTATTTGATGTTTTGAAGTAATTATTATTTATTATATTATAAAATTGTAACATTTTAAATAATTTGTATGGTCCTTAATTTTATATTTCTCGATAGTTAAAAGACTTTTTATATTAATTGTAGTTATTATTTATATATGAAATATGTTAAAAGTAATATAAATAAAAATAAATAGATAGTTGTTATTTTCAATTTCTATTATTAAAATTTTTAGAGATAGAGTTAATATAAAATTATAAATTATACAATATAATATACTGAGAGATTAATTTACAATTTTAAAAGTTCAAAGAATACTTTATAAATCTAGAAGATTATCTAAAATGATACTCAATATTGATCGATACTAATACCGTAACTAAATGTAATACTGATAAGTTATTCATAAATTTGGTTTCAAGAAGTCGCAACTCATTTTTCTCATATGTGAATTATACTTAGTGATTGCTATTGCTAAGGTTTTTTGTAATTTAGGAAAATAAATAAATAATCAAAATATCTACAAAAAGTTCACAGACTATGCCACAGAAGGCTCATCCAGCTAAAGTTAGCAACTAGCCTAAGGGCAAACTAAAAAAAACTAAGGAACAGAACAACAATGGAAGAAGCAACCCGAACAATCAACAGCAACAATAATAACACCAAGAAACATAGCCAAATAAAGCCCAAGCATACAAAGTCTAAGTAAAAAGCCTAACTAAAACATTCCATCCCGTAGCTAGCAAGCCTAGGAGCAACTGAAATAAATAAACTGCATAGCCATGGCCCTGGAATGGCCAAGAGGAAAATTGCCGTCAAGAAATAACTGTGCTGCACCTCCAAGGGTAGGTATGACAAGCATGGACAATCCGAAGAGAACCTCGAAAGCTGTGACTTGGATGAGACTGAGCAAGTAACCTGCAAAATAAAGAAAGTAATAATCGAAATTACCTCCTCTCCATGTATAAGCTTGAGTACTTTCGTTGGAAGTATTTCCATATAAGGTTTAGTTTTGAATTTTTTTTATAAAGCTTAAGATGGTATTTGAGTCAAATTTCCACCAAAGTATAGAACAGTTGGCCATGTTTAATTTTGCTGCTATTATTGTAAGAAAATGAAAATGTAGCCGAAAGCTGCTAAAAACAAACTTTTAGTGAAGTGGTAAAAGAAAAACAAAGAAAGTGATATGTTAATTGGGTGTACGCCTGTAAATGTACAAGGATTGTTCAACAATGTACCCCGTCTACAGGACTAGGGTTACAATATACGGAATTGAAATTTGATCAATAATTTCTAATAAACAAGTTGAATGCTTTAAACCTTTAGATTTTGGAAATGGACTAAGCATATTGATATAGTTAGGCTGGACAGGTGTTCTGTTTCCATTCCAAATGATGGCGAAGACAAAGGATGAAAACAATCAATCCCAAAATCTCTTATTATATAATGAACATAATCATACAATATCCATTAACAATATTAGGACCATCAATGGAATGATGTGAAGTGATATGATGGAGTAGATTTGTGAAATATTTCGCTGAAACATTCTTAACAAACCCTGATAGGATAGGATGTACAAGAAAAATGGGCAATAAGTTATCCAGTAAAAAGGTTGTCTTCTTCTGCTATACTTTGATATCAGTATTAACATGGGTTTAGATTAACTGTGACTTTACTCTGTTATTATCCTGTTCTAAATAAGCATCCATCTATTTATTTTTTATGGATCTTATTTAGTAGATAGATGGATGCTCGTGAAGGTGACCTGTTACCCGTTAATAAGATAACTAAGAGCATCCTTCATTACAAGATAAGGTGCAAGCTTCAGGCTTCCATGTCTACTTTAAGCTTTTGATTCTGAGCTATGGACACCCAATATATAGTTTCCCGATACACAGATAGAGAGGTAGGTACACTTCAGGAGACGTGTTCATGCACAGAGCTCAGTAGAGAGACTGCAAGGGGAAAGAACCCAGAAGTGTAAACGGCACATAGGACAGAATGATGGTTTTTGACAATACTTGAAAAGGAAATGACTACTCCTACTCGTAGTCGGTCACAAATTCAAAGAGGATCTTTTTCATCACATTGATTTACCAGCTGTAAGAAAGTAATCAATGTACTCCGTATCTTTTGATTATTACTTTCTTTTTTGGGAAGTATCTTTTGAATTTGTTGTCAACCAGAAACAAGTACAGTGCAGACGATATGAACATGTGCTAACTTTACACTGTTTTATGGTTTAATTCTTTGCTTGAGTGTGTAAGAGAGATAAAAATCAAAGTTAGTAAACTTTTGGTTGTTTAAATCGAAAATAGAGCTTATGGTGTCAAGAGATTGGTAAAGGTGACGGGGGAAGATGCTTTGGTGCAAGCTTTACCTTTACGTGATTGGAAAAGAGAGCTCAGACCCACGTTAAGAAATTACTATAACATTGTAAAAGCAATGCAAGGAAGATAGATTTGAGAGAGATTCGTTTTTGGGTTGCAGAGAGAGGTATCTTGATTTCTTTCTCGCTTCGGGAGGCTCCTAGTTCCCTCCTTTTGCTTTATGTTCTTTTTCTCTTCACATTTGCTTTTACGTTTCTTCTTCTCCAAGTCCAAGTGGGTGTCTTTTATCACTTAAACTAACCCGTTCAGCAACGTTCTACGCCCATCAACCCCTGAATAAGTTGGTTCTGTCTGTGTGCACCAGCAATTATAGTGTACAGCGTTTACACAGGCTTGCCTGATTCTCATTCTTTTGCTATAAGCTCGTTAACTGTTTTTATCATCTTTGTTGTTTAAGGTTTCTCCTCGGATTATTACCAGCCTTTTGGGATCTGTTAATAAGCTGTTTTCTGGGTATTAGTGGCAGGGTTTTGTCTTCTTGGGGTTTTTAGTCGTAATTGGTTGTTGAGGTTCTTTTTTATTGAGACATAGCTTTGTAGTGGAAAACAAAGAGGAGAAGTAAGAGCTTAGGGAGAAAAAAGAGAGAATTAATGGCAGGACAAGCACCGCCACCAAAACAGGAGGAGCTACAGCCACATCCGGTCAAGGATCAGCTCCCTAATATTGCTTTCTGCATTACTAGTCCTCCTCCTTGGCGTGAGTTCTACACTTACTCTTTTCATCAGTGGTTTATTTCAGTAGCTACATGTCACTGGCGTTATGTGGACTATTCACATATTTTTCTGATTCTTTGACTTTCAAACACACTTAGTTTCCCCATTTGGAAGATAAGGATGAGAAATCGATGTTACTACCATTTTCTTGGTATCTTTTTCTGGTAGATAGAGAAGAAGTTGTAACGCTTAATGGTTTCCTTTCCAAGTTGGTTCATCTAGTCAATGAATTCAATATATCCCATTTTCCATTGATTGCACAAGACACTTGCATCAGTACCTTTTGGTTATGAATTCGTTTTATATTCATGCAACACAAATTTCTTGATTTCATTGTCTGATGGATTCTTTTCTGAAATGCAGCTGAAGCAATTCTGCTTGGTTTCCAACACTACTTGGTAATGCTTGGCACAACGGTGCTTATACCCACCACTTTAGTTCCGCAGATGGGAGGAGGAAATGTAAGCGTTAAGGGTCTAAACCACTATGCTATGTGATGCTTCTTATTCATGGCCATATGGATCTTTTCTTAAACTGTTTGTTTCAGGCGGAAAAGGCGAAGATGATTCAGACTTTGCTTTTTGTGGCTGGACTGAACACGTTTTTCCAAACAATGTTCGGCTCCCGTTTGCCTGCTGTGATTGGAGGTTCCTATACCTATTTGCCAACCACCATTTCAATTGTCTTGGCTGGTCGATACAGTGAAATTTTGAATCCTACAGAGGTGGCTTCACGGAAACATTGCCTAATAAGATACTTTTGTTGTTG
The DNA here is from genome assembly GCA_029891385.1 of Erythroxylum novogranatense. NCBI lineage: Eukaryota > Viridiplantae > Streptophyta > Magnoliopsida > Malpighiales > Erythroxylaceae > Erythroxylum > Erythroxylum novogranatense. Next base: position 7,327,772 of record CM057224.1, read on the forward strand.
GTTGCATATAAGTACAGAACAGAACGCAATGCAATACTGATTCAAGTTTGTGATTATAATGTAGAAATTCGAGAAGATAATGCGTGGAATTCAGGGTGCTCTCATTGTTGCCTCCACACTCCAAATTGTCATTGGCTTCAGTGGCCTTTGGCGAAATGTTGCAAGGTTTATTGACTTTCTACATTCTTCTTTATTCTTTCTGTAGGCCGCCCCTCTTGTATAATCAGCACTTGGATGGTCTCTAGTTTCGTCTATTTATGTGCCTTTAGCTTGAATAAAATTTGAAGGCATGGTACAGTATATACTGATGTAGTTCAGAGACACATGTCTAAGGTCAGGACTTTGCAATGTTAAAGAAGTTCGTTTGTCTTTATCTTAATTAAATGCAGGCCTCCTTTCGATTTGCAGGTTCACGAGTCCATTATCTGCTATACCTCTTGTGGCTTTATCTGGTTTTGGGCTGTATGAATTTGGATTCCCCTTGGTAAGAGTGTGAGCTTCCATTTGATATAACATCTTGTTGAAGTATTATCATTGACAATGATTTCGGGGTTGCTAGCTTGCAAAATGTGTGGAGATTGGACTACCGCAGATAATCCTTCTAGTAATTTTCTCCCAGGTAAATACAACACATCTACACTTCTGTGTTAGTTCACTGGAAACTTTTGAAGAGATTGCGTAGACTTCAGGTTATCATACATGGCATTTCATAAGATGTAAAACTAATCTTCATGAGCTTTTGCAGTATATACCTCATATGATGCATGGGAAGAGTTCTGTGTTTGATCGCTTTGCTGTCATATTCTCGGTGGTTATTGTGTGGATATATGCTCATCTGCTTACTGTGGGTGGGGCATATAAGAATACAGGACCTAAAACCCAATTAAGCTGCAGAACAGACCGTGCAGGAATTATAGGCGCTGCACCATGGTAAGGCTATATGGATTTCCTTCTAACCGAGTAGGGAATATTAGAGTGATATAAATTTCCAGACGGGGGACTGTGTTCTCCCCTGATGTATAACTTCCATTAGTTTCGGACTCTGGCCATATGAAGGTCTATTGCTGCTTGGGCTTGTTATGGTATAATTTATAATGCTCTGCAAGTCTTATAGCTCTCTCTGCCAACTGATCTTTATTGTTTGGTAGGATAAGAGTACCATACCCCTTCCAATGGGGAGCTCCCACTTTTGATGCTGGTGAGGCTTTTGCAATGATGATGGCTTCATTCGTTGCCCTTGTAGAGGTTTGTTTACCTGTGCATATGAATTTCTTGAAGCATTAATGAAATTATTTTGACTCCTACTCCATTTGGTGAGCATATTTCTCACAGTCGTTCCGTTCATAGTGGCGGAACAGATTCAAAAAAATGTCTTATTTGTGAATGTGTGGATGCATTTCTCCTCCATATTCAAATTCCACTTTGTTCATCATTAAGAAATTTCAAAATCTCTTTTACATCAGATCTTAGACTGTTCTTATCTTCGCTAATTAGTTTCTTCTACTCTTAACAGTCTACTGGTGGCTTCATTGCTGTGTCAAGGTATGCTAGTGCAACTCCAATACCTCCTTCAGTCCTTAGTCGAGGTGTAGGTTGGCAGGTACTGATTTCACAAATGATTACTTTTACTTTGCACTTATCATAGTAATTTAATTATTACATGCATGAAGAAAAGATAGCTAAATACGAAGCTATGGAAACTCTATCTGAATAAAACAGTTATCTCCAGCTTTTAACTCATTCTTCTCGTACCTGAAATCATAAATATTTAGTTGAATTATAGAACTTTACTCAATTTGCATCAATTAGTAATATTTCTCTGGTTGCAATTCTGATAACCTGGTTGACTTTGTGCTTCTACAAGTATTGAAAGTTTCTGTTGATTCATAACAATTCAAAATTTTCTTCTTTACTACTTAAGGGAGTTGGAATTCTCTTCTCTGGCATGTTCGGGACCGGAAATGGATCATCAGTATCTATGTAAGATTTTCTTGTGATCTTAAAGCAGACAATTCAACACAACTTTCTAATCCTTTCCAAGTTTTCCTTAAATTTGCTTTGCTTCAACTGCAGCGAAAATGCGGGTTTATTGGCACTTACACGCGTTGGCAGCCGAAGGGTTGTTCAAATATCCGCAGGGTTCATGATTTTCTTTTCCATTCTTGGTGAGTTATCTTGATGTAACTCTTTCTTCCTTCCTCCATTTTAACAACTCATGTAACTCACATACTTCCCGGTTCAGGAAAATTTGGAGCTGTTTTTGCCTCAATTCCAGCTCCGATTGTTGCAGCTCTATACTGCCTGTTATTTGCTTATGTTGGTATGTCCAGTAAAAGCATGTTATGGAGGGCTTCTTAACCTTAAACATGAAAACTCTAACTTAATTCTTTTTGGGGTTGAACACGAGCAGGTTCATCAGGTCTCAGTCTCCTCCAGTTCTGCAACTTAAACAGCTTTAGAACAAAGTTTATACTTGGCTTCTCTGTTTTCATGGGATTATCAGTGCCTCAATACTTCAATGAGTACACAGCAGTTAATGGTTATGGACCAGTGCACACTGGTGCAAGATGGGTAACCAACTCGACTTCCCTACTTTACTCTCTAAGAATTCTGACCCTTGTTCAGACGATCCTGATACTAGTTATGGTCACTTTTGGCAGTTCAATGACATGGTTAATGTGCCATTCTCATCAGAACCTTTTGTTGCTGGATTGTTGGCACTCTTCTTGGATGTAACATTATATCGGAAAGACAATGCAACCAGGAAGGATAGAGGTATGCACTGGTGGGACAGATTCAGGTCGTTCAAAACGGACACAAGGAGTGAGGAGTTCTACTCCTTACCTTTCAATCTTAACAAGTTCTTCCCTTCAGTATGATCTTTGACCATAATTTTCAAGTTGTGACCTCTAGTTTGTCCCCAAGAATCGTAGAGCTTGACATAATGAAATTCTTGGTTTTGTTACATTATTTGGCATCTCCCTCTTTCTTTCTGTCTCAACTTGCATTGTAGCTCTGCAACTAGAACTTGGTTAGTATTTAGCAATGGTCGTCTTACTCCATTTATGTAGCCTCTTTTGTTACCGAATCTGCATTTCACTGTTTTTGTCACCCACACTAAAGATAACAGTTGCAACTAGCAATTGGATATGTATGATGCCTATACAAATTTGACCAGCTGGGCACACTCTTGGGTTGTACATTGAAGCAAATGGAATTCTTTGCATGTGATTTGGCGAGCATGTTACTGCTAACACCCTTAATGGGATGGTCCTACTGCTTACTTTACTTGGTTTCCAATGTGATGTCCCAATCCCCATCTCAAATACCAGGTTGAGGAAACGTGCACCAAGTTATATTAAAGCAGCCAGTATCTATGCAATTATTTATCAGATCAACCTATTGACCCAGTGTTTAAGCCTTCTCTAAACATATTAGTAGAAAAAAAAAACCATAAACTTAGGTTCCAAGATAAAGATGAGAGGACATGGGATTTGATATTCTTATCTTGTGCACGAATGAAATGTATTTGTATGGTTAATCATGGTCATTTAGAGACGAAAAGCACACCAAAAGGTTACGAGCACTTACTGAGACAATGTTTTGCTTTATTCTCAACGCAACTGTGACGAGGAATGAGGGACCTCATCCCTCCTTCAGCTTTAAGCTGGAACGTTCTGCTTAGTTACTAGAAGATAATGATATTTAGTGGAAAAATGAAGAAACCATAAGGCCCTGCTCCGCAAGCTTTTCATTGGATTGACACCTTATTCTTGATGTTTCCATGAAACCATATAATTTTTCCATTATACTCTCAAGTGTCTCAGAAAACCAAGGCAAATGAATTCCTGATTTGATCAAGTCACTTTCCTGGATTGTAGAGGTGACATGGTGACCACCACAAGAAGGTTGTGTCTATTCTTGATTTCATGAAAAGCCATGGACATGTCTCCTGCCTAACCAATAATTGAAATCCACCCTCCTTCCATTTACCACTAATCCGCTCATACAATGGACAAAACGAGTAGTGTCAATCAGCAATAGTCAAAGTTACACAAAAAGTTGGGAGGTCCTTTTTTCTTGCCATGCGTGTTCAATTTTTGTACATACAAGAGTTGCTAATGGCTTAATCAAAGGCTATTCAAATACTGCAGCCAAATCACGTTCAAATGGCTCATTTTCTCTCTTTTCTTTTTTAATTTTGTGTGAGAGCTATGAACATGACCAAGAACATAAATATATCGGATATGATCGCATGATTACAAATTCATTTCCTCGAGCTCTTAACCTACGTTGACCAAATCATGTTTTCCAAAGTCGCTAAATTATGAGATGAGTTATTATATTCTCTCTCAAACATCACCCTCATCGCCACACAATGTGTATAAATTAGGCCTTTAGTCCCCACTTCTAAGGCAACTCTTTTATAGATACCAACATTTAATTGACTACTAGATGAGAAGGAACTTAGAACCTTATTGATTAAAACTATTATTCCTATTTGAAAGGACAGTTAAAGAATGATTCTTTTTTTTTGTTATAGTGATCATAAAAGTTATCTGCACTTATTTAGCTGGACTGCAGTGAGGATGCTGCATTATATAGTTAAGGACCATCAAAATGCTCCATTATAGAATAGAGAATATAACAATACTTGATCATTGCACTTCCTCCTGCTATTAAAATGTGCCTTTCTAGACTCAAGACAAGAGAGAGTATCAACCCTTTTCAAGAGCAACATGAAAAGGGTTGAAATCCCTTTCTAATTTCTTGTCGCATATAAAATCTGCTGTCTTTTTTGTTGTAGCAGCAGCCCACATAATTGACCTTTCATTTTAGTGGTGCTACTTTTTTTATTAGAGCTTAAGTTCAATAAACTAAATATTGGTTTGAATTATACGTTATGTTAAGGGTGATGTATAATTGCAAACTAATTAATAACTTAATAAATGTAGAAGGGTAAAAATAAGAACAGATGGAATCTATCAGCTTTTCAAGAAGGAATGACTTGATAACAAAGGTCTTGTTCCTGGAAATGGGGCAGTGAAGAAGTCATTCATAGATGCAACACTAGGCATGTGAGAAAAAATATCTCCAGATGCAATTGGTTTGCTTCCACCTTCCTTGGCCTTTTTATTTACCAATAAATTCTGATAACAGCCTCTGCAAAGGTTTTGTTACATTGTGTACTTGCACTGTTGGAAAAGAACATGTTTTGAGTATTTGGTAGGTGGTACATGAACATGTAGAGCAGCATCCCAACAAGAGCAAATGACATGAGATTTAGTTATTCTTTCTTTTTGTTTTCAATCTCATGTTGTAGACATTCTTTGAGATACTGTTGATGGATGGGTTCAGAGTTTAGTATTAGAGGGGAAGAATGTAAGAGAAAGCAACAAGAAGAGTGATGTCCTTGACAAAAAGAAAACAACAATAACCCCACTAAGAAAAGTCCTCCAGACTCCTTTGTTTGTTACATAAGTTTTTAATTACGAATTAGAATATTTAGAAGGCAAGGCATAAAGATACCGGACCCTAAATCTTCTGCCCCCACAAGAACAGTATAGAACCACCAGTATATAACAATTAGTAGTCTCCTTTCATATTGTATTATACAAAGGGGCTGCTTCAACCAATTCTCATAAGAAGTTAAGATCCCTTCATTTAAAATTAAGGGTCTTGTTTGAAATAAGCATCTTGGGCCAGTCACCATTTATTGTCTAAACCAAAGATCTCCAACATCTCACATGGCTTACATAGACTGACAATTAATCAGAGATGTTTACACATGTGAATCATAGCAGGAGGGTGCAGATTTACAAGAGTTCAAGATCCTTCAGGGAGATCGCTGTCTCTTTCGTAGCCAATCCAAAATTAGCATCTGAGAAACACATGAAAAGAAAATTAATCTCAAATCTTGACTTTTTCTTTTCCATCTGTCCTTAATCTTGTTTTGAATTATCTGAAATGAAACAGGAGTTGGTGACTGTTGCAGTATGGTTTGCCACTTTGCCCTGAAGATGTTTGAGAGAAATCAACCTAAGAGCTACTTTCTTTTACAATTTCTGCATTGATGTTGGGTAGGACTAGAAAGTTTTGATTAATTAAATGCAAATGTGTTCTAATGATTTAATCCACATCACCCTCCATACACTACACATGAAAAGAAGCGTGAGGCAAGTCTTGCTTCTTAGTGTTTTTTTTTTGGGTTGATCTAAAGCATCTTTTTAATGCAAGCCTTGATTATATGCTAAGATATGACATTTGAATTGCATTGGACTGTGCAACTTTCACACCAAAAGTTGTGCTTGTTCTTTTTTAAATTAGAGATAGTGAGTGCTTCCATGCTTAGTCATTTAAACTCAACCCCAAATCACTATATTCATGAATTGGATGAATTAGAAGGTGATATACTTATCCACATCTTATAGTAGCATTAACCCATTTTAGTTTTTTGTAACCAGAAGATAGGGAACACATCATTGTTCTACTATCTATAGGACCAAAGGGTTGAAAATGGGGAATTTGGATAGGGCATAGGTGCCAATAGGCAAGCCTGCCTTTGGTCATATAAACTTCAATTCACACCTATGTCTTACAAATTGTACTTCGAGAGTTACGGGCGATACCCCCAACTACCCTCCTGACATCTCTCCACGTGGCACCCTAACCAACTTCCGAGGTTCCTGCTGGTGCCAATTATAATAAAACCATACAGTTCTTATCACTACACGTACCTTGTTACCATCACAAATATGTTCTGTAGTTGATGATATCACCCCAAAGAAATAAACTTTCTTTATTGCCAAATTGAAATGTCAAATGGGTTTTAATTATTCAATACACACATGTAAGATTTCTTTCCTTTTTTTTTTCCTTTTTCTTTTTTTTTTTCCGTTTTCATGTTAGTTGAGAAATTGAGGGACGGCCTGCTTGAATAAGACCCTTACTAGTATATTTGTAGGGTGGTAGGGAGCTGTACAGAAAGAGACTGTTGTTTACTTCACCTCTCTTCTTCCCTTATCTTTCTTCACATCTTCTTCTTTTCTCCCCCCACGAGAGATTTCTGGAGAAGATAAGCTAAGAAATAATGGGGAACTGTCAAACCATAGATGCCGCAGCTCTGGTAATACAGCATCCCCATGGAAAAATAGAGAGGTTATATTGGCCTGTCACAGCCAGTGAAGTCATGAAAATGAATCCTGGTCATTATGTTTCTTTGATCATTCCATTGCCTGTTTCTGGTGAAGAAAACCAGGAGCAGAAAGTTGTGCAGTTCACTCGTGTTAAGCTTCTCAGGCCAAGTGACACGCTTTCTCTTGGCCATGCTTATAGGCTTGTTACTACCGAAGGTAAGGAATATGGTCTGATGAGAATCATTTTTTTCTTGTGTATGCTCCCTGAGGTTGTGCATTAATTTATAAGAGTATGTTTTTTGGCTGCAGAGGTTATGAAGGTGTTGCGGGCAAAGAAGTATGCAAAAATGAAGCAGCAGCAACCGGAATCTGTTGAGAAATTGCAGGCAGCAGATCAGAAGCAGAGTACCGATTGTGAAGCAGTAAAGAAACCTGACAAAGACGAGTACAAGGTACTTTAACTTGATCTTTTTTCCAATTAGAGCTTATTCCTGAAGCCGTTCCTGAGATTATTTGATATGCCTCTTCAAAACCATGATTATCTTCCTTCATGAAGTTACTGGCTGGTATGTCCAACCATTATACTAAAAGCAGAAGATGATTCTCGTTGAAGTACAAAAATTATGAACAATTCTAGTTATTTAATAATCTGATACTTCTAGTGGAGCAACATCTGCAGGCTTTCAGCTTTATGATGATGTTTTTTCATAGTTTTGACTGATTATCCTGACATCAAATTATGAAGAAATGAAAAGCTAGCTTTGTAGACGAGAATTATTAGCATGGAAAATGATTTCGTCCCATTATCATATTGTGGAAGCTAACCAATGGAAAACGATTTCAGGTGATAAAGCAAGAAAGACACCGACACAGGACACCATCAATTAATTCCTCTGCACTTAGGTCTAAGTCGTGGCGGCCATTATTACAGAGCATTTCTGAGGCTGGAAGCTGATGGTATTTTTCCAAGATCAGCAAGGCGCTTCTGCCATTTGCTGAGGCTGATTAAATTGAATAGTGGGCAAAATAGATTTACCAAATCGAGTGGAGGTCGTTTATCTCATATCCAAAACCAATTATCAAACCAGACGACCCCTCTTTTGGACTATTTTCCAGAAAAATAATAAAAGTCTGTATAGCAACAAAAAAGAGTGATGTAGCTGACACTGTTATCCAAGTTATATTCTGCAAATTTCACGGCTGATTGATCAGACCAGAATATAACATGTAGATAAATCTGAAACATTTATGATTTTACAATTAACCATCTTTTTGATGGTTTAAAATTCAAAGATTCCAATAAAGATATTTTTAGTTTTGAGACCATAAAAGGAAGGTTCTTGTAGCCAAAGGTGCACCAGGTATTAGGTTCTCCTTCAGAGCAATCACATCTGTAAAAGTGACTCAATGATCCATGTTCCAGGTCCTCCATGCTCCTTGCTCAAGAAGCCTCTGAAGTATCTGGTTCAAGTTAACATAAGAAGTTATCACCAAGGAGCAATCCGAATCTTCTCCTTTTAGATTAGCATCAACATATGAAAGATAATGCCAAGATTGGGCCAAACCCGTACAAAAAGTTGGTTTCGTATGATGGGAATTTTCTCAATAATTGTGCTAAATTGGTTGTCAGGTCAGATATTTCTGGAAGGTCAATTATTAACTGTTACGAAGTCAAGCAAACTCCATGAATTCATAGAAAAACAGAAAGGTTCTTGAGCATCTGAAATAATGAATTTGTCCATCCTTCCCAGCAAGCAACGTAGCGTACAAATGGAAAAAGATGAGGAGCACAGACCAAGAGGAGGCTTAAGAACAACACAGGCCCTAACTCTCCATCAAAAGAGATTCTGTAACATGTACATACAAAAGGAAGGTACAAGCTTCGCTTTTTCCCATGTATAACCATGTACCAAGGAATTTTGTAAGGCTGTTCTTTCATTAGATAAAACAAGTCCTACTTGCACATTTCACATCAATACTCAGAACACCAAAAATGACTTGTCTAAGATATCTCTATTCATTTTGTTTTATTAAGATAACAAGCCAGATAAGAACCATCAAACCTCAGGTTTGCCCCAAGTTATAAAGAAGGTCAACCACCTTTCTTGCGACAGGCTACTTTGTTTTTCAAAACCAAGTTTGGTTTACCGGTTTTAGATACTTGAAACGTCGAGTATTTAGAAAGCAAGAGAGTTCATTTCCAAGAACAGGTAAAATATAAATGCGGCAGTCCCACGCACGCATGAAAAACATACAGTTGGCATTCCCAACGAACATTTGAGATATATTTATTTAAATATAAAACTTAATTTCAAAAAGAATTACATCATGCTAAATTAAATATAAATTTACGTAAACTTTTCTAACTAACTTTCCATTAATTGAGGTGTAAAAGAATTAATTGAGTGTACCGAATCATAAAAAAATATGCTGCAAATCGGCATACACATGCTCAAATGAAGCAGTCAAAATGTCCGTTAGTTATAGAGGAATATGACCTTTTCTTTTTTGCTATTCTTTAGGAAGTAACGGTTGGGGAGAATGGCAGTAGATTTTGTTACATTTTTTTAATGCTTTTTTTGTTATAATTTTGATGTATAAATAGATGTTTTATGCTCAATAAATTTAAGACAATTTTTCTGAAGTCTCAAATATTGTTTTCTTCTTCTATACATGTTATTTCGACACCTTTCTCTTGTTAAAAAAACCTACAAATTAGTATCAAAGTAGTATCTCGAAGGATTTGTGAGGTTGTGAGAGCCAAAAAAAAAAAAAAAATCTAAACACTAACACCTAACTTACACAAACATAAAAGCTTACAAAGAATTTTAGGATGGATACAAAAACTTCTTTCAATGTAATGATACCTCTGGTGTTTGATGAAACAAATTATCAAGTATCGGCTTTCATAATGGAAGCCTTTTTTATGTTGATGATCTATGGGAAGCTGTTGAAGATGAATATAAAGTTCCTCCCCTACCTAACAACCCAAGCCTGACACAAATTAAGAACCACAAGGAGAGGAGGCAAAGAAAATCAAAGGCAAGAGCCAACCTATTTGTAACTATCTCACCTACAATTTTCACTAGAATCATGACATCAAAAATAGCTAAAGAAATCTAGGACTTCTTGAAGGAGGAATATGAAGGAAATGAATGAGTCAGAGGCACGCAAGTATGAAATTTGATTTGTGAATTCAAGATACAAAGGATAAACAAATCAAAAAGGATCCTGTTGCGGTCTAAACAAAATAATATAAATTAAATTTTATCTAGACCAATTAGAGGCAAGTGCATCCCATCGACAAGTAATATAAAACGATAAGAACCAAATATTGCACTCAAGGGAATTCCAACACACAAGACAATTAAATTAAACGATGAAAAATTACTCGGACGATCAAGAATTGATTGATTTGAAAATAAAATAAATTAAAGTAAGCAAATCAAGGAAATATGAAAAATATAAGGTATGAATTAAAACAACTTGATTTAATCAAATAATAGAAATCGGTTAAGATATTAGATTTCAATTAGATTGGATATTAAAAATAAAATTGTAACGGTGGGTTGATTTAGGAAATACTTCATTTATGCAAGTCGAACCCAATGTTCATGGGTGTTCCCTTCTCTTCTAAATCCGAGTCACTCACTTGGTTCATAGATAATTCGGAATAAAAGGCGTTCAATACAAGAAACCTAAAACTAAGTTCGTTAATCATAGGTATCCTCACACAAGATCCTAAGGTTGGTCTATACTTTAGTCTCAAGTATGTTGCTTGATTAATTTTTCGACAAATTAAATCTCATTGATTATGACATTTAATCATCTAAAGCCTTAATCTAGGTGATCAAGCTAAATTATGACTAAATATGCATTCAATTAAGCAAAAATCATTATCACAAAAATTATCCTAATTCAATATCTATCTTAACCTTAACCAAAAAGAAAAACTTACTCACACATATTCATCAATGTAATATAAATCATGGTCATAATATATGGTTGCATTGATTAAATCCACACAATTAAAATAAATAAGGAATAAAAAAACAAATTAAGAACACCCAATGTTAAGTCTTCTCCCGCTATTGTAGCTGCTTGGCCAACTTTGTTTCTCCTTTCACGCCTCCAGCTATATTACTTCATTCAATGTCCACCAGCTGCTTGCATCTTGCTCTCCACCAGCCAACGTTATGTTCATCTCACCAGCAGCTATGTATCTCATCTCACCAGCAGCTATGTTTTTGCTTACACCTGCTGCTTTCTCCACCAGCTATCTTCAATTGTTTGTCTCCACCAGCTTACACATAATCCCTCTCCATGCACCAGCTGTCACGTTCCTTCTTTTATCTCCACCTGCTACTAAAAAGTCTTCTTCAACTCACCTGCTGCTAATATGTAAGTGGTTGTGTATGTTGAGTGGTGAGTGTATGTGTGACGAAGTAGCGTTAGTGATGGAGCCAATCTCCTCCCAACTACTTTTCGTTTCTTTTTATGCTATCTCCACCAACTGTTTTCAACGTTGCTATCCACGAGTGGAGGGTTGTTCACGCCAGCTACTTCAATATTTTGTTGCCAACAGCTACTTCCTTCCTTGCCACCAGGTGCTGCAACGTAGCTGCTTCAACATGGATGCTTCCACCAGCTGCAACGTTGCATGTGGAGAGTGTTTTTAGAGGTGGTGTAAAGTGAGTGATGGAGTAGTGTTTTTCGTTGCTCTCCCTTTCTCGCTGCTCATGCACACTCCTCTTTTTTTCACTGCACCAACGACTTTCTTCGTGATTCTAGGAGAGTTTTTGGCCACCTTTTCCGCACATGTTGTTGGCTTCCTTATCCTCTTTTCACTCCCGCCAGCTTCTCCTTAATTCATGCAAGCTCACACTATCACTATTTATTAATGGGACAATTAAATGTGAAGGTTTTTGATCCACTTTCACTGTTCACTTGCACACTCAATCTTCCTTCATGTATGCTGCCACCTCTCTTCAACACTCACGCCCCTTATTTTCTTCTTTGTGCCGCCAACCTTCTTTTTTTTGTTTCTTGATGGTGTGATTTACGTCTTTTTTCATGCTTTTTGTCTCTATTCTATAGTTTTGTGTTTGAATAATTCCAGCCCCTCTCAATCACGCCTAACCTCACGCATGAGCACATTTTTCTCCAATCTCCACCGCCAGTTGCCTTCTTTTGCTCTTCTTGTTGATTTGACAAATAAAGCTCTTGTTCACTTCATTGTCGTTTTGTCCTGGTCATCTTGTCTATTAAATCACATTCTTGAATGATAACATGCACAAGTTAACGTTTTCTAGAGCTTTTCTTACTTGATACTTTTGAACCTTTCAAATTCAATATGTGCCTAAAATTAAAACAAATAACTTTTAATTAGTGCAATTTAAACATTAAATGAACAAGAGTTTTGCAAATTATATATATATAATTAATATAAAATGTCCATTAACAATACCCCCACACTTGAATTGTTGCTTGTCCTCAAGCAACTTACTTAGATCACAAACAACATATTCTGTCATTTCATTTTCAACAAAAATCAAGTGTTTGCAATCCCTTAAACTTCGACAAACTCAAATATCAAGCTACAACATGTATCATAATATTTTTATCAATGCACATAAACAAAATCAAAGGTAGATATCTTTGATCAAAAGCAAGCACAAAATTAAAATGGACTTTCCTCACGATATTCACTCGTGTCACTCAAGTGTATAAAGGTTGTGTTTTACTCAAAGTTTCCTCTAAGAAATTACACTACCATAGGCTTGCAAATTCACCTATTTTACACGACATAACGTACATGCCATCATGGATCAAAAGGGATTTCACTAAGGGTTGTAATGGGGCTCAGGTTAAGATGAGGTAAAAAAGGCAAAGGCTACTCACCAGTATTTACAAAGCACTAAGTAATGTGGGACAATCAAAAAGAAATTCTGAGATGTGCAAATAGAAACATGGGACTTCAACTACTAATCACTATCCAATGTTGTTGTTTGATCTTTCTTTTCTTTCTTTCCCTTTTTTTGTTTTTTGTTTTTTGTTTTTTGTTTTTATAACAATAAACATAAAAGAAGATAGTAGTAGCACTAATCAACAACAACTGAGTAAATGTATCTCTAAAACATCTCAAAATAGCATATAAAACAAAAGTCCCTAAATCAAGGAATTAAATACTTAGTACTTCATTCAACTTGTGAAAGGGTCAGACCAAAAAGTTTTCAAGTTTCAATGTAATGTGATTAATACAAAAACAAAAATGGTCAAAGGTTCAAAGGGGGTAACAAGGGAAAATTGACTTGGTGGGTTATTTAAGCTAAAGTTTATAAACAAAGAGGGCCTTTATCAATTCCATAAAACATGTAACTAACAGTATCAAACAGGTTCAGAGCAAGTTCTGAAGGTAATCCACATAGGGAAGCCTCACATTCATCAAAGAAAATAAATCACTATGAGATGCAGTCATATAGCTCAAGACCTCACATTTGTTTAAATGAAAAACCATCAAAATTCCATACATTGCCTCATCACTCAGCATCAGTTATTGACTAAGTTTATGCAATCAACTACTTTAATCAACCTACATAGTTCACTATCCTCTCAAGCTACCTATTCCAAGTTCATGCATTCAACTCAATTTTCCTTCCAACTACTTTGACAGAATCGTATAGTCAAATTCATAAAAAATGGGACCCAAGTTAGCTACCAAAAGAGTTGCAACCATTCAAGTGTGTATCTCTCAACACTAACATCAATATCATCAGCATGCACATAAACTCAATCCCCCCCCCTTCACTTAATATGAACATTGTCCCTAATGTTCAAATAGTCAACAATCAAACACAAAAAGGGGAAAGAGGAAAAAAAAACTTCCCTGAAAAAGAATTAGCCAAGAACTCTTTGTCACCAACCACGCAAACCTAAAGAAAACTCAAAACAACTCAAAGAAATGCATTAAACTAGAAAGAAACGCAAAAGAAGCAATGAGAAAAGAAAAGAAAGAAAATTAAAAAGAAAAGAAAGAAAATTACAGTCCTACTGGAAGGCATGCACTGCGATCAAGGAGGTGAAATGTCATGAAGAGACAATCGCTCCTCAGAGTTATCCACAAACCTGGGCATATACAATTTAGCTTGTTGTCCATTTACCTTGAACGAGTTTTCATTTTCTCGTTTTACTTCAAGGACCCCAAAAGGAAGGACTTGGATCACCTTGAATGGGCTTTACCACCTTGACTTAAGCTTCCTTAGAAAAAGATGAAGACGAGAGTTGCAGATCAATACCTGGTCACCTACCTTAAAGTCTCGGTGGAAGATCTTCTTATCATGCCACTTCTTCACATGCTCCTTATACAACTTCGAATTGTTATAAGCATCCAAATAGAACTCTTTAAGCTCGTGAAGCTACATAAGTCTCTTAACACCTGCAGTAGACAAATCCAAGATAAGAAATTTGGTAGCCCAATATGCACGATGCTCTAACTCAATTGGAAGATGACAAGACTTGCCATACACTATCTTGAATGGTGACATGCCTATGGGTGTCTTAAATGCGATCCTATATGCCCAAAGTGCATCATCTAGCTTTAAAGACCAGTCCCGCCTAGAAGCATTAACAATTTTTTTCTAGTATTTTCTTTAATTCCCTATTTGAGACTTCAACTTGTCCACTAGTTTGGGGGTGGTATGGAGTAGCAACCTTATGGGTCACCCCATACTTAACTAATAATGAATCAAAAAATTTGTTGCAAAAATGTGACCCCCATCTCTAATGATAGCCCTAGGTGTGCCAAAACGTGTAAAAATATTCTTCTTCAAAAACTTAACAACACATCTAAACTCATTTATGGGCAATGCCTCTACTTCCACCCACTTACTAACATAATCAATAACAATCAATATATATTGATTGGAGAAAGACTTCGGGAATGGTCCCATTAAGTCTATGCCCCAAACATCAAAAACCTCACATACAATAATGTTAGCCAGTGGCATGCATGTCTCTGCCTAATGTTTCCAACCCTTTGAAACCTATCACAAGATTTGACAAATGCAAATGCATCCCTAAATAAGGTGGGCCAATAAAAACCACACTCTAAAACCTTATGAGTTGTCCTAGATGCACCATAATGTCCCCCAACCTCTCTAGAATGACAATGATGTAACATAGAGGGCATTTCCTCTTCAGGAATACAGCGCCTAACAATACCATCCAGACAAATCTTGTAAAGCAAAGGATCATCCCAAAGATAGTATCTTACCTCAAACAAAAAAAAATCTTTTGAGCATAAGAAAGATTAGGGAGATAGATATTACCAGCAAGGTAGTTTACATAGTCTGCAAACCAAGGAGTGATCGTCATAACCATTAGATGCTCATTAGGAAAAGTCTCTTGAATATCCTTCTTTGTTGCACTCTCCATGGCAGCTTCATCTAACCTTGATAAGTGATCAGCTACAAAATTCTCGACTCCCTTCTTATCCCTCAACTCAATGTCAAATTCCTATAAAAGTAACACTCAACGAATTAGTCTTAGTTTAGCATCGGGTTTTGTCATCATGTATTTCAAAGCTGCATGGTCAGTATACACAATCACTTTAGACAAAACCAAATATGATTGAAACTTGTCAAAAACGAACACAACCACCAACATCTCTTTTTCCGTGGCAGTGTAATGGCGTTGTGTGCTGTTCAGTGTCCTACTTGCATAAAAAATGAGATGAAAGATCTTACCTCATCTTTGGTCTAAAACAACACCCACTTAATAATCACTTGCATCACACATTAATTCAAAAGGAAGAGACCAGTCATGAGATATAAGAATAGATGCAGTCATAAGCATATCCTTTAAAAATTGAAAAGATGTCAAACATTTATCGTCAAAATTAAACACAACATCTTGTTTAAGCAACTCAGTCAAAGGTTTAGCAATCTTAGAAAAATCCTTAGTGAACCTGCGGTAAAAACCAGCATGGCCTACGAAACTTCTAATTGATCTAACATTGTTTGGTGGTAGAAGTTTCTTAATGATATCCTTTTTTGTTGGGTCTACCTCTATACCCTTGCTAGAAATTTTGTGACCTAAAACAATGCACTCTTGTACCATGAAATGACATTTTTCTCAATTTAGCACTAAATGGGTCTCTTCACACCTAATTAGGACTCTCTTTAAGTTATTTAAGCATGCGTCAAATGAAGTACCAAACGCAGAGAAGTCATCCATGAAAATTTCAATGCAAGATTTAAGCATATCAGAAAAAATAACCATCATGTATCTTTGAAATGTAGCCGGAGCATTGCATAACTCAAATGACATGTGTCTATATGCAAATGTACCATAAGGATATGTAAAATTTATTTTTTCCTGATCTTCTGGGGCTATCGGAATCTACAAATATCCACTATATCCATCTAAGACACAATAAAAGTCATGTCCAACTAATTTCTCAATCATCTGATCAATGAAAGGTAAAGGAAAATGATCTTTCCTGGTGGCATCATTCAACTTTCTATAATCTATACACATTCTCTACCCAGTTACCTTCCTAGTGGCTATTAATTCATTTTTTCATTTTCAACTACAGTGATGCCTCCTTTCTTTGGCACCATATACACAGGACTAACCCAACCAGAATCATAAATGGGATAGATAATACCTACATCTAGAAGCTTTACTACCTCATCTTTTACTACCTCCTTCATGTGTGGGTTTAGTCTCCTCAAGGGCTGCACTATTACCTTGGTTCCATCTTCCATGAAAATATGGTGTATGCAAAAGGAAGGACTTATACCCTTGATGTCTATAACGGACCACCCATGCTTTCTTGTGGTCCCACAGTACCCTCAATAGCTGCTCTTCTATGGCACCTAAAAAACAAGAGGAAATGATAACTGGTAAGTGTTCAGGTGGTTTAAAATAAACGTACTTTATGTTGGACCAATGGTGGTTGACAAATTAAATCCCTTTATGTTTTGATAATAATAAAATATCTAGAATTAGTTAAGAAATTATTTTCAGGTGTTACTCAAGGAAAGAATCATGCAAAACAAGATGAGCAAATGTTTAATTATTGAAAAATCAAGAAAGCAGGTTCATTCTAAGTATAAGTGGCATAAAATATGAAGATTCTAGAGGATTTGAGCGAATGTTACTATTGAAGGCTAAACAAGTCGACTTACACATTACAAGATGGCTTACATATGAAGATGAACTCGCATAAGTCGACTTATAGCAAACAAGTCGACTTATCGGGAGAAACAAGTCGACTTATCGAGAAACAAGTCGACTTATACATAACAAGTCGACTTATTAGAGAGCGGAGGTACATGTTTTACGTAAATGGTTGAAACAAGTCGACTTATGTATTCGACAAGTCGACTTATTGAAGCACAGATTCAGCTCCAACGGTCCAATTTGCTAAAAATGGAATGGAGAAGATCAAACAACGACAATATCAAATCAAGCAACGGCTAGAAGAGCTCCAACAGCTATATTTCTTTGACTATAAATAGAGGATGAAGCAAGGAGATGATATATAAGTTCTATAAGCTCAAATACTCTCTTATTGCTTCACATTGCTCATTATTGCTCTTATATTGTTACAAATTACCTTGAGCATTTGTTCTTCAATTTTTACATTGTGTTGTTAAAATTGAGTGGCTAGAGGAAAGGTCACGTGAGGTAGGATTTGTGCCGTAATACAAATCATGTGTAAAGGTTGTTTGAGTAGAATTCAAGTGAAGTTGTAAAAGTTCACACTCAACTACAAAGTGTGCAAATAAAGTGATTGGCAAAATCCTAAGTGGGAGCTTAGGTAGAGGGCGAGGTCTTAGCACGAACCTCTATAAAACAAGTGTTTGATCTTCTTCCTATACTATTTCATTTAAGTTTATTTAAATTATTTTGTGTGTTTAACTTCGATTTTCTTGTAGAAATTTTCAAAGAATTTTAAGATCTATTCAACCCCTTCTAGATCACTTACATTCGGTATCGAGCGAAGTATATCGGGATGGCACACAACAACCTAAGCGGAAGAAGGTAATACTAATAACCGACCTCCTTTGTTTAATGGCTCTAACTATTCTTCGTGGAAAAATCCTATGAAATACCACATTATAAGTGAGGAGTTGAATCTTTGGAAGATCATTATCTTGGACTTCAAGCTCCTCTAAAAGAAAATGGTGAGTTGAAAGCTGAGCTGGAGTATGATGATAACGATTGGAAGCAAGCTTACATCAACGCCAAAGCTATGAAGCTGATATACTGTGCATTAACGATTGAGGAAAGAAACCGGGTAAATTCTTGCACCACTGCTAAGGAAATGTGGGAGAGACTTCGAGTCACTCATGAAGGGACAAATTAAGTTCGGGAGACAAAAATCAACATGCTTCTCCACGACTATGAGATGTTCGTAATGAAGGAAGGTGAGTCAATTTCTATAATGCTTGACCGTTTTGCAGAAATTATAAATGGCTTAGGCAACCTGGGAAAGCACATGACGGATAGTGAGAAGGTAAAGAAGATTCTTCGTTCATTACCTAAGGAATGGGACTCTCAAGTCACTGCAATCATGGAGTCGAAGGATCTAAACCATCTAGAATTCAATGCTTTAGTAGGATCTCTCATCAACTATGAGATAATTCTCAAATCCAGAGGAGGTAGAGGTAAGCCTAAAAAATCTATTGCTTTTAAAGCTAACACCTCTTTTGATGAAAGTGATGAGGAACTAGATGAAGACGAAGAAGATGAGGAAATCGCTATGTACGCCAGAAATTTAAGGAAGTTCAAAGGACTTCTCAAAAACCGAAGGAAAGAATTAAATGGCGGAAAACAGTAGAAAGAAAGAGATTCAAATTGAAAGAAAAACAAAAGGCTATGATGAAAAGAAAGGTAACGAAGAATGTTGGAGATGTGGAAAAGGGACATCTCGAAGAGAGTGCAAAAGCTCGTCATCAACATCGAACTTTCAAAAAATGACAAATCGACAAAGGTAAAAGAAGACTAGCTTGGTAGCCACTTGGAGTGACGATGAGGAAGCCTACCAAAGTGACGAAGAAAAAATTTGGCGCTTATGGCAAAAGTTCATCAGCGATGATGAAAATGAGGTAACTCTCAATGACCAAGATCTACAAGATTCTTTTGATTCTTTACAAGCTGATTTTGAAGAAGCTATTGAGATTAACAAAAAATTAAGAAAGAAAATACGTGAATTGATTGCTGAAAATAGTGTTCTACATGAAACAATTGATGATTTAGATAGCCCAAAAGAAGATCATTTCAGATGTCTTATTGAAAAGAAAATCTTATTTGCGAACTTGATAGACTTCAAAAGAATTTTCTTATGTGGTTGGAAAGTTTCTTTGGTGGAAATGCTAAGTTTGAAGAACTATTGTCTTTACAAAGATATACTATCTCCAAACATGGTTTAGGATATGATCCATATAATGAGAATGTTCTTTAATTTCAAAATTTACTAAAGATGGAAAAGTTACACAATGTGCTAGATGTTTGAAAGATGGCCACATAGAACTTGTTTGCAAAAGTACTAGAAGATGTGTTAAGATAAAGAAAATTTGGGTTATAAAAGGCACAACACCACCCAACGTGGTTTATATGGCTAACCAAAATGGACCCAAAATGGCTTGGGTACCTATAAGAAGAAAGAACGTTGATATTGTAGGTACAAGCAAAGAATGAAAGGTCGTCAAGCACTTGGTACATCGATAGCGGGTGTTCAAGACACATGAGTGGAGACAAAAACCTTTTTGTGGAAATTCAACCAAAGAATCAAGGATTTGTCACTTTCGGAGACAACAACAAAGGTAAGGTCATAGGAATTGGTAAAGTGGGTAAGGAACCTTTGCCAACCATTGACAATGTTTTGCTTGTTGATGGGTTGAAACATAATCTGCTAAGTGTTTCTCAACTTTGTGACATGAATTTTAATGTAAGTTTTGAATCATCACATTGCATGGTTAAGAAGGATGATCATATAGCTTTTATTGGTTTAAGACATGGTAATACGTACATTGTAGATCTGCATGATGATAGTTCTTTCAATGAAAATGCCTAGTGACACTAGAAGAAAATGCATTTTTATGGCATAGGAAATTAGGACATGCACGTTGCCTTTAATTTCTAAGCTTTCAAAGAATGACATTGTAAGAGGTTTGCCTAAGATTAAATTTGTTAAAGATCATTTGTGTGAGTCATGTTTGAAAGGAAAACATGTTAGAGCATCTTTTAAACCAAAGAAAGAAATTTGCACATCTAGAATTCTTGAACTTGTGCATATGGATTTAATTGGACCATCTAGGCATGCTAGTCTTAGTGGAAAATTGTATGTCCTAGTGATTGTAGATGATTTCTCTAGATTTACTTGGGTAAGATTTCTTGCTAATAAAAATGATGCCATTAATGAATTTACCAAGTGGTGTAGATTGGTTCAAAATGAGAAAATCATCTATAGTTGCAATTAGAATCGATCATGGAGGAGAATTGAATGTGAACCTTTCGAAAATCTTTGCGACAAATACGGTATGGAGCACAATTTCTCTACACCAAGAACACCGCAACAAAATGGTGTGGTGGAAAGGAAGAATCGCTCACTTGAAGAAATGAGCAGGACTATGCTAAATGAGTACAATCTTCCTAAATCATTTTGGTAGAAGCGATCAATACCGCATGCTACATCATCAATAGGGTACATTTGCGAAGAGACAAAATATGACACCCTACGAACTCTGGAAAGGTAAGAGACCCAACATTTCCTATTTTCATCCATTTGGTTGTAAAGTTTTATACATAATAATGGAAAGAGTAATTTAGGAAAATTCGATTCTAAATCCGATGTTGGTGTATTTATTGGTTATTCTCAAACTAGTAAGGCTTTTAGAGTTTATAATAATAGGACTAAATGTGTTGAAGAAAGTATACATGTTAAATTTGATGAAATAATTTCACCCCCGAGAAAGGTTTGTTTTGATGATGATGCAGGTAGTTCGGTAATAAATTTGAAGAAATTGAATCCAAGATTGAGGAATTGAAGTCGGATGAAGAAAACCATGTAACCGACACTAAATCTTGGGCAAAAGCAAAGAATCATCCTATGGAGCAAGTGATCGGTGATTTGAATGTTGGAGTAAGGACTAGGAGAAACATTTATGAGAATATGAGTAATTCAGCTTTCATTTCATTGGTGGAACCCAAAATATAGAAGAAGCGCTTAAAATGAGAATTGGCTTTTAGCTATGCAAGAGGAGCTTAATCGGTTTAAGCGAAATGATGTTTGGGATTTGGTAGCTCCACCAAAGGATAAGACCATCATTGAGTCAAGTGGGTAAATCGGATTAAATCGATGAGAATGGTGAAGCAATCAAAATAAATCAAGGTTAGTGGCTCAAGGATTTTATCAAGAAGAAGGTCTTGATTACAATGAAACATATGCTCCTCGTGGCTCGTTTGGAAGCAATTAGATTGCTATGTGCTTTCGCGTCACATAAAAGGATCAAATTAAATCAAATGGACGTCAAGAGCGCATTTCTAAATGGGTATATTCAAGAAGAAGTCTATGTCAAGCAACCGCCGGGATTTGAAGACCATGAGCATCCAGATTACGTATACAAACTCAAGAAGGCACTTTATGGACTAAAGCAAGCACCTAGAGCTTGGTATGAGAGGTTAAGTACATTTCTAACTCAACATGGATATGTTCGTGGTAAGATAGATAATACTTTGTTTATTAAACATGTTGATCATGATATGCTTATTTGTCAAATTTATGTTGATGATATTGTGTTTGGTGCTACTAATGAATTTTTGTGTAAGGAATTTAGTGATTTAATACAAGGTGAGTTTGAAATGAGCATGATGGGCGAACTCAAGTTCTTTCTAGGATTGCAAATCAAGCAACAAAAAAATGGCATTTTCATCCATCAATCAAAGTACACCAAGGAACTTCTTAAGAAATTTAAAATGGATGGATGCAAAGTGGCAGCAACACCAATGGCGACAAATCTGGTCTTGGAAAAACATGAAAATGAAGAAGACGTTGATCAAAAACTCTATAGAGGTATGATCGGCTCTCTTTTATATTTAACTGCTTCTAGACCTGATATCATGTTTGCCACATGTCTATGTGCCAGATTTCAATCATGTCCTAAGGTTTCACATTTGAGTGCATGCAAAAGAATTTTTAGATATTTGAGTAGAACTGTCAATCATGGTTTGTGGTATCCTAGTTGTGATTCATTTGATTTGTATGCATATAGTGATGCTGATCATGGTGGCTGTAGAATTGATAGAAAAAGTACTAGTGGATTGTGTCATTTCTTAGGTTCATCTTTAATTTCTTGGGCTAGTAAAAAGCAAGTCAGTGTAGCCATTTCCACTGCTGAATCTGAATATGTAGCAGCTGGAAGTGCTTGTGCCCAAGTTCTTTAGATTAAACATCAATTGCTAGATTATGGTATTATGGTTAAAAATATTCCTATTTATTGTGATAATACAAGTGCAATTTGTTTAAGTAAAAATCCTATATTGCATAGTAGGACAAAGCACATTGAAATTAGACATCATTTTATTCGTGATCATTGCTTGAAAGGTGACATTGTTTTGAAGCATGTTTCTACTAATGATCAATTGGCTGATATTTTTACTAAACCGCTTAAGGAAGATGTGTTTGTGAATATTAAATTGAGACTAGGAATGTGTGATTTACATTCATTTGGTTGAGTTTATGTTTGGTTACATTTACATCAAATGGTCAAAATTTAAGGCATTTATGCAATCACATCCGAAGATACATTCATCGTGTTGTTTACTTAGGAAAATTTAAATGAATTATTCAGGAATTTTGGACATACTGTTTTGCATTGTGCCTTGACCAACATTTCAACTTGTGTTTACTTGCTTTATGTGTTTCATTTCATTTACTTGTTTTTGCTGGTATGACATTTCTATTATGTGTTTCATTGCATTTATCTTTTGAATTTTGGATTTTGCTATTTTAATCTTTTGGATTTTTGATCATGACAAAAAGGGGGAGTAAGATTGAAATTGATATTTGATTTAGGGGGAGTGAACATGCTTTAATATTTATTCATTAATTCTTTAATTAAGGGGGAGACAAACTAACCATCAAGACAAGGGAAACCTTGATCATATTTTATATCTTTCAAATTTCTTGTCAATTTCTAAATATTTTGTCATTATCAAAAAGGGGGAGATTGTTGGACCAATGGTGGTTGACAAATTAAATCCCTTTATGTTTTGATAATAATAAAATATCTAGAATTATTTAAGAAATTATTTTCAGGTGTTACTCAAGGAAAGAATCATGCAAAACAAGATGAGCAAATGTTTAATTATTGAAAAATCAAGAAAGCAGGTTCATTCTAAGTATAAGTGGCATAAAATATGAAGATTTTAGAGGATTTGAACGAATGTTACTATTGAAGGCTAAACAAGTCGACTTACACATTACAAGATGGCTTACATATGAAGATGAACTCAAACAAGTCGACTTATAGCAAACAAGTCGACTTATCGGGAGAAACAAGTCGACTTATCGAGGGAAACAAGTCGACTTATACATAACAAGTCGACTTATTAGAGAGCGGAGGTACATGTTTTACGTAAATGGTTGAAACAAGTCGACTTATGTATTCGACAAGTTGACTTATTGAAGCACAGATTCAGCTCCAACGGTCCAATTTGCTAAAAATGGAATGGAGAAGATCAAGCAACGACTATATCAAATCAAGCAACGGCTAGAAGAGCTCCAACAGCTATATTTCTTTGACTATAAATAGAGGATGAAGCAAGGAGATGATATATAAGTTCTATAAGCTCAAATACTCTCTTATTGCTTCACATTGCTCATTATTGCTCTTATATTGTTACAAATTACCTTGAGCATTTGTTCTTCAATTTTTACATTGTGTTGTTAAAATTGAGTGGCTAGAGGAAAGGTCACGTGAGGTAGGATTTGTGCCGTAATACAAATCGTGTGTAAAGGTTGCTTGAGCCGGAATTCAAGTGAAGTTGTAAAAAGTTCACACTCAACTACAAAGTGTGCAAATAAAGTGATTGGCAAAATCCTAAGTGGGAGCTTAGGTAGAGGACGTAGGTCTTAGCACCGAACCTCTATAAAAACAAGTGTTTGATCTTCTTCCCTATACTATTTCATTTAAGTTTATTTAAATTATTTTTGTGTGTTTAACTTCTGATTTTCTTGTAGAAATTTTCAAAGAATTTTAAGATCTATTCAACCCCCCCTTCTAGATCACTTACACTTTAAATGACTCGGAAGAGGTTTAAGGTCAAGAGAAGGAGGCTCTTCAATTGAAGGTTTTGAAAATAGCTTGGTTTAACGTTGGAGAGGATTGTATGCTCTATAATATGTCCAATATGCCTGCCCCAACTGATCTTCAATATCCTCCAACTCTTCTTGCAATTCTTCTCCTAACTCTTCGATCATTCTTGGCGCTTCCCCTTTTAACAAATCTATATGAACAATAGAAGAATCATTAGCATCAGAAGAATAAATATCAATAAAACGACAAGGTTCAAGAGTAGAAGGATGCTTCATAGCATTGAACACATTAAACACTAGTTCTTCATCTTAAAGTCTCAAGATGAGCTTTCCATGTTGCACATCGATGATGGTTCGTGCAGTGGCCATGAAAGGTCTCCCAAAAATGATATGGATGCCTATATCTTCCTTCATGTCAAGGAATGAGAAATCCACCGAGAAGATGAACTTCTCGACCTTGACCAATACATCCTTAATGATTCCCCTTGGATAAGTGATGGACCTATCTGCCAGCTGAAGCGAAACAGTAGTGGGTTTAGGCTTCGCCAATCCTAACTTCCTGAAAATAGAAAGAGGCATTAAGTTAATGCTCGCACCCAAATCCATTAAAGCCCTCTTTATATGCAAATTACCAATAACACAAGGAATAGTAAAACTCCCTGGATCCTTAAGCTTCGATGGTAGCTTTCTCGACAATATAGCCGAACACTCCTCATTTAGCTTTACCATGGCATACTCTTCAAGCCTCCTCTTATTAGACAAAATTTCTTTCAAAAACTTAGCATAAGAAGGCATCTACGCTATGACCTTAACAAAAGGAATGTTTATATGCAACTTTTTAAATATCTCGAGAAAACAACCAAATTGCTTATCTAATTGTCTACCTTTCAACCTTTGAGGATAAGGAATTCGAGGTCTTATTGGATGTGTGATGGGGTCACCAAATAATCTTGGATGATCCTCCTTTTCAGCTGGTGCTTCCTTGGTCTCCTTGTCACTCTCCCGACTTTCTTCTTCTTCACTTTTTTCAACTTCTTTATCCTTCTGCTTCTCCTTAACTTCTTCAAGTTGTCTACCACTCCTTAATAAAATTCCCTTTGTATGTTCTCTCGGGTTGGCCTCAGTAGTGCTGGGCAATGAACCTGAAGGTCTTTCCTTCAATAAATTTGCAATCTAGCTCAACTAATTCTCCAAATATCTGATAGAAGATTCTTGGTTCTGCATCCTAACCCCGATAGTGAAAATATACTTCGAGAGTAGCTCTTCGAGATTAGATTTCTCTGGTGGCACAGGATTAGGAGCTTTGAAACCTGGAGGTGGTTGTCTCTGAACATTGGATAACTGTGGTTGAGCCACCTGATCGTTACGCCAAGAGAAATTTAGATGACTCCTCTACCCTGGGTTGTAGGTATTAGAATATGGATCCCTTCGTTTTCTGTTATAATTGCCCACATAATGAGCCTCTTCTGTCTCTTCAGCAAAAGGATTCCTGACTTGACACTCAGAAGATGCATGAGAATCTCCACCACAATGCTTGCATAAAGCACAACTCCTTAATGAAGAACTAGCTCCTCCTCGCACACTATGCATCAACTTATCCAATTTCTTCATCAAAACATCAATCTGAGCAGATAAAGACATTGTATTGTCTACTACACGAGCTCCTGTAGGTCGTCTAGGATGTCTTTCTGTATGATACTGAAAACTGCTAGTGGCCATCTCATCAATCAACTTGTAGGCTTAATCTGGTGTTTTCCTCATTAAACTACCTCTTGTGGCAGCATCTATGGTACTCCTGGTCGATGGGGTCATTCCTGTATAAAAAGTATTGACTTGTTGCCATGTAGAGAACCCATGACTAGGACATTGTGCCAACATATCCCGAAATCGCTCCCACGCTTCATATAAACTTTCATTTTCATATTGAGTGAAAGAAGTGATCTCATTCTTCATCTTTGTAACCTTGGTAGGAGGGAAAAATTTAGCCAAAAATAATCTCATCATCTCATCCCATGTAGCAATCGATCTCGACTGCAAACTAACCAACCATACTTTGGCCTTATCCCTAAAGAAAATGGGAATATCCTTAATCTCACCGTATCTTCTGATACTCATTCTGCTTGATCAAATCACAGATATCCAGAAATGTCTAATGGGTGTTCGGATCCTCCAAAGGCAATCCTCCAAATTGAGATGCTCTCACCATAGATGTAATACTGTGTGGAATCTCATAACTCGTAGCTGTGATCGCTGGCCTTATAATGGGAGGTATGGTCTATTGTTGTGCCCCATAGTCTCTTCAGTATGTGGCATTAACCTCTCCTCGTGCTGTTCCATCTCTATGAACTGCTCTTCTTTAATCCTTTCTGTTGTGTTACTACTCAGAGCCAATCTAGTTTCCTTATGCAACCTGCGAGCAGTTTTTTCAGTCTCAATATCAAGTAGCAAATTCTCGAGCTTTTGACCACAAGTGAGCATAAACAAATTGGAACAAATAAAAAGAAAAGAATAACAGAACTAAGAATCGAAAATAAAACACTACTAAAGTAAAGCAATCAAGTAAACAATTAAAATACCCTAATAAACAACGAAGTAAGAATTAAATATGAGATTATTAATACCGTCAAACCTAATGACTCACAATAAGAAATTTATTCTCCGGCAACGACACCAAAAACTTGTTGCGGTCTAAATAAAACAATATAAATTGAATTTTATCTAGACCAATTATAGGCAAGTGGATCCGGTCAACAAGTAATATAAAATGGTAAGAACTTGATATCATACCCAAGGGAATTCCAACACATAAGACAATTAAATTAAATGATGAAAAATTACTCGGATGATCAAGAAATGATTGATTTGAAAATAAAATAAATTAAAGTAAGCAAATCAAGTGAATATGAAAAATGTAAGGTATGAATTAAAACGACTTGATTTGATTAAATGATAGAAATCGGTTAAGGTATTAGATTTCAATTAGATTAGACATTAAAAATAAAATTGTAACGGTGGGTTGATTTAGGAAATACTTCATTTAAGCAAGTTGAACCCAATATTCATAGGTGTTCCCTTCTCTTCTAAATTCCAGTCACTCACTTAGTTCATAGATAATTCGGAATAAAAGGCATTCAATACAAGAAAATTAAAACTAAGTTCGTTAATCCTTGGTATCCTCACACAAGATCCTAAGGTTGCTCTACACTTTAGTCTCAAGTATGTCGCTTGATTAATTTTCTGACAAATTAAATCTCATTGGTTATGACATTTAATCATATAAAGCCTTAATCTACGTTATCAAGCTAAATTAGGACTAAATATGCATTCAATCAAGCAAAAATCAATACCACAAAAATTATCATAATCCAATATCCACCTTAACCTTAATCGAAAAAAAAACTTACTCACACATATTCATCAATGTAACATAAATCATGGTCATAATATATGGTTGCATTGATTAAATCCACATAATTAAAATAAATAAGGAATAAAAAATAAATTAAGAACACGCAATGTTAAATCTTCTCCCGCTACTGTAGCTGCTTAGCCAACTTCATTTCTCCTTTCACGCCTCCAGCTATATACTTCATTCAATGGTCGTCAGTTGCTTGCATCTTGCTCTTCACCAGAAAAAGAAAGAATGAAGCATAGTAGCTTGAGTAGTATGAGTAGTTGTAGTCCTTTTTGTTCATGTTTATCTCAGAATTTTAATTGCGTGTCCCTTTTGCTTGATGCTTTGTGAATGTTTGTGATGAAACCTTTGTCATTTTTTTTACCGTACTTGTGAACCTGGCCCCATTACAACCTTGAATAAAGTCCTTATGATCTATTATCTCATGTGATCTGAATGAATGAGAATTGGTGAAACTGCAAGCCTATGGTAGTGCAACATGTTAGAGTGAGATTGAGCAAAACACTTTGCCCTCAAACACTTGAATGTAAGAGCGAAATCCGTGAGAAAAATTTATTTTGATTTCATGTTTTCTTTTGAACAAAGATGTCTTATTTTGATTTCGTCTATTTGCATTGGTGAAAAGCAATTATGATATGTGTTACAACTTAAGTCTTACTTGCCTAAGTTAATGGATTGTGTGCATTTGATGTAACATCCCGTTACCGATGTGAAGGGCATATCGGTATTTGGGTGGATTGAGCAGTGAGTGCATTCATAATTGAATTGCACGTATAGTGACCTCGCGTCAGTGATAAATGAGATTAATTGCACATGCATACATGGTGACATGCATTCTTATTTTTCCAGCATTTAATTGTGATTGTGAATTGTGAGAAACTGTGAGATATGAGTTATTAAGAACTAAGTGATAAGTGGAATTGAGTAGTCAAATTGGTTAGATTGCGAAGTGATTGAGAATTTAAAGAGTATTGAGTCAGTATAGTTGAATTTGAGTGAGATTGGAAGTTTAGAGAAGTGGAAATGTTAAATTGAGTATAGAATCGAGTGTTTTATATTTTGAGAAATTATGAGAATTTTTTGGAATTTTTAGAGATTTGAGTTGGATAGAAAAATTGATCTAGAGGCGATAATTGTGAATTGGCCCGAAAGTGAGTGATAAATGGTTTGAAAATTTTGATTTGTGAGTTTGAGAATTTTGTGAAGAGTCAATGAAATTAGAGATTGAAATTAAGTGATTTGAGGATGATAGATTTTGAATCTCGGTTGAAATCAACCCCGAGTGTGTATATATGAGATTTGGGAGTTAGGGCTTAAACATTTTCACTGCTTTCTCTCTTCTCTTCTGCGATGTCTTCGTTTTCTTCCTTGGTAAGGATCTTTCAATCTCTTCTCATGGATTTCTTTCCATTATGCTTAGCTAATTGATCTATTATGATTGATGAAGGATTGAGAGATTAGAGAGTGTGAATCGTGGGTTGCAGAGGATTTTAGGGTTTTGGTAAAATCGGTGGAAAAATCGTCGATTGGTAAGTGTTAATGTGTTTAAATGCTGTGTTTATGGTAATTAATGGTTATGTATGGCATTTATGTGTTGATATGGTAGTTGAGAGAGTTAATGTTGAGGTTTAAGAGTATTAATGGTGGAAAATGAGAATCGGAGAAGACGATCCAGTCGCACGTCGCAACGTAGGAATTAAATATTTAATAAAGCGTCGCGACGAGCGTGAAAACTGGTACGTCGCGACGAGCTTCATGAGGCGTCGCGACGAGCGGAAGGCTTTATTCGCCGTGACGTGTGGTTGTAGGCGTTATGACGAGGCGCGGAGAAAATGACACATACGTCATGACGAAGAGACATGCGTCATGACGAGGAGTGAAATCTTTGAAGTCGATTAGTTGAGTCTTTTGAGCATAACTTTTAGTGTAGACCTCCAATTGAGATGAACTTTGATTCGTTGTGAACTAGAGAGAGAGGTCTACAAGTGTGGTATAATTTGAGAGTTGAATTATATCTAGAGGGATCGTGAATTATCGAAGTGTGAATCAATTCTAGTATCAAATGTGACCTAAGTGTTATAATGTGACAATTAGAGTTCAAAGTGAGGACTTCATGATTGAGATAGGCCTAGTGAATAGTGAATGGCGGTTGTGAAGTGAGAGATAACGGGATTGGATTAGAGAGCTGGAAATCATGAACATGCATCATATCATTGCGAATTAAGACATGTGCATCAGTGATTTTGATTTATTGGGCACCTAGTGATGAGAATTTATCTGAATTGTTATAGAGGCGCCGTTGGATCGACAATCCACGGATATTCTTTGGGACTTCGAGCAAGAGTTCGGAAGTTACAGGTGAGTAACCTAGTTGGTTCCTCAACTTTTATGTGATTAAATGTGCTGTGAGTGTGTATTAAATAAGTGTTAAAGTGAGTGATATAAATGTAAAGTGATTGAGCTAAATGCGATAGATGATAGTGATTGCGTGAATGTGATTGTTTATAGTCGTGAGACTAATGTGCTGAGATTATAAGTGAATACTCTGAGAATGTGAATAAGTGTTCTGAGTATGCTAAGTGTTGTGGAATGAGATACATGTGAAATGTGTTACAAATGTGAAGTGAATGTGCTGAGAATGCTAATAAAAGTGCTGTGAATGTGCCATTTAGTTGCCAGTGTGAGTGTTACGATTGCGAGATAAATGTGCCGAGGTTGTGATTAAATGTGAAATGTGTTGTGAATGTGAATACTTGAGATAAGTGAATGAAGTGATATCTACTAGAAATGTGAGCATTTTTGAATGCGAATTAGTGTAAAGAATTATGAGTAAGTGTTTTTACTGTGATAAGCGAGTGAAGTGATATATATATATATATAGATGCGATAGTGACTGTGTAAGTGCATGCTAAGCATGAACATAAGTGGTAATTAATCACCAGATCGAGCTTAGTGATCAGAGCTTTAAGCTCGATATCAGCGAATGGGCCTAAGGCCAAAATGGCAGTAGTGCATACCCAGAGGGCTCTCCTACTTGCCTAAAATGCGATTATTGTGAAAGAGAATAGTGCATACCCAGAGGGCTCTCCTATCCCATATGTGAGTGGGCAGTAGTGCATACCCAGAGGGCTCTCCTACTTGCCAGAAAAGTGATTAGTGTGAAAAGTGCCTCGTGTCGGGACGGTGATAATGCTCGATCACAACAAATGACATAAAATGAGAATTTGCATACATATGCATCGTGTGTAGTGAAATTGAGAATGTGTATGAGTGATACATCGTGACTAGTGTGAAAGGCGATACGCCTTATATGTGTAAGAGCGGCAATGCATGAGATGAAGTGAAATGTGATGACTTCTCAGTGATGTGTTTAATTTGTGATTATAGTGAAATGTGAAGTTGTTGATAGTGTTCAAATTGTAAATTGTGAGTATGTGATATATTGAATATATATGCATGAGTTGGGTGAACCATCGACGATGGTTTCTCATTGAGTTCGCAAACTCACCCAACATTGCAATTATTTTCAGGATCGAAGAGTACCCGTTTGACAAACGGGAGTATGATTCTCGCGATGCGAGTCGAGTTCGATGTCGGGATCGGTTCACGTCGCATTAGTGTAGTGATGTCTTATATGTATTGAATTTTCGCAAGTTATTGATTGGTGATTTTGTTCATGGGCCTAATTGTTTTAGTGTGTGAGTAATTTTGTAAAAAAACAAATGATTTCAAAGTTTTAAATTTTAGTGATTGCTCTAGTACACCACCCTCGCGCGGCACGGGCTCGGATATCACCATCGATATCGGATTCGGGTCTGGCAAGAGTGGGGTGCTACATTTGTGGTATCAGAGCCCAGAAGTACAATCTTACATGGGCGTTATGAGAAAAATGTGTCAAATGCATGCATCTAAGTCATGTCTCAGCAGACAATGACAACTGATCCCCAGTCTAGCATATGAGTCACATGCATTAGCATGTATCAGTCATTTGAGCGGTTTGCAATAGTAAGGAAAATGATAATGTGTGAGAATGTGATAAGAGAAAGCTATGTACATTACGAAATCACAGAACGTGCATAGTTTGATCCAATAAGAGACGATTAAGTGTATCGATAATGATGGATATATTAAGGACTGTGACACCCGTGTTATATCGAGGCATATCCTCAAAGGTAGGATATGAAGTTATAGTTATGGATTAATAGAGATATGATAGACATGGTAAGAGGTCAAGCGTATAAAGTGGATGAAAATAAAGTGTTCTATGATATAGAAAAGTTACAATTGAGATTGATTACCGTGACGAGAGTTATGAATAATGATTTATGACTGAGAATCAATTGTCTTAGTGAGAAATCAAGAATGATTGTGTATAGCTATGAAAATGATTGAGTGTGATAAGTTCGTGGGTATGAGACAATTATGAAAAGATTAAATTGTAAAATACTGATAATGGTAGATAAAAAAGTGATTAAGGTTCAGCTGATTTGCCTAAGTGAATACATACCTGATTATGGGAACCCCGTGGTAAGCGAAAACGTAATTGTCTTATTTGTGGAAAAGGCATGGGAAGCAACTAATGAGTTAGTGGAAAATTGCCAGTCCGATTCTTATAGAATGAAAGTGTTTATGTTGATCAATTGGGAATGAATAGAGATTGTATTCGATCTTCTTGCACGAGGACGAGTGCAAAAAGAAAAGTTATTGAGCTCAGATTTTATTGTCACTGTAAGCGTACATTTGATAGTGGAATCACCCTTATGGGTGAAAGGATTGAGCGTAAGTGAATATGATATAGGAGGAAAATAGGTGGCCTATTAAATAAGTTCCGATTATAATTCCTGTGGCCCCAAGTTCGAGATGAGTTAGAGCAAGACATGAGAATGTTAGTAGCGACCAATTGAAAAAAAAAGTGAGACTATTAATGATCGAGAACTAGTACCAAAAGAGAAAGGTTATCGAGAATTAAGTGGGATTTCAGTGTTCTTAGTAGTATGGGCTACTAATGAGTCAATCGATGTGAGTGCCTATTCAGATATGATGTGGTGATTATAGCAGTGCATACAAGATATTAGTGTGAATGAAATTGTTTAAATGCCTTACAGAGCCTCATTACAAGGAATGCTCTAATCTTGTAATGCATGATATGAATTACTTTTATTGGGAAAAATTTATGCGTAATCAAAATTGACCTTCTCGAGGATTAAGAGTGGTGATAAATAATGATGAGAAATAGTTGATTGATAAGGTTTTGCGAGCAGTGTTAATGATTGATAAGGTTTTGTTAATTGGTGTCGATTTAAGAGTGATCTTTGATGAGATAAATTTTGAAATGAAGAAAAGGAGTCCTAATCCTATCGGAGACTCAAGTGTAAGAGATAAAATATGTTATTGAAAAAAGTGTACATTATGTTGATGAGATGACTCGATTGTGTAAGAGAATTGTTGAATGTCGAGGAAATGTTAATTGTGAATATGAGAAGAATATAAATTTGTGTATGTTTTGTGCGAGTGTGATTTGAAAGTACAAAGAGATATGATGAATGTGTTAACAACCAAAGGTGTAACGATGGCAATAAATTGGGTTATCGCGGAGAACTAAGGTATAGGAAGTTGTGTCAAAATATGTTGCGATGAAACCGAGAAAGTAATGAGAAAACATTCCTCATCGAAGATAATCGATTTTATAGAGTTATCTGAATTAATTATGGGTATCAGAAATTGGTGTACTATCAAGAGTAAAGTGTCCCAATCGTATTTAAATTGGAAAGCCACTATGAGCACCGATGATCGATTAAATGTGTTTGAAAAGTGAAGATGATAAATTGGCATCGTTGAGGAAATTGGTAATCATGTAAGTTTCATAAGAGTGAATCTTAATCTGATCGAATGAATAGTGAATGATTTAGTTTTCGAGTATGGCATTGGGAGATTCAATGGTGATAGAGATAGTGATAAATTGCGAAATTTTCCAGGAAAGTATGTATACGAGATTTGGGGGTAAGTATAACTTCGTGAGCTATACTATGATTAATTATTTGAAATTGTTGTACTGAGTGTTGCTATGAGAACATGGAGATTTTAAATTGTACGTAAAAGTTTATAAATATGCAAATCAATAATGATCGAGATATTTTGGGAATCAATGATTGGAAAAGGAATTAATCGATCATGTAGTCACAAAGTTAAGACAAGTGATGCAATAAAATGGATCGAACAGAAATTCAATAGAGTATAAGTTTGTTATTGGTGAGTGTTAATTGTCAAAATGGAAAAAGGGTAAAAAGAAAATAGTATGAATTATCGAAATTCCAAATCAATTGTGTAGTGTAGATAAAGTATTGGCAAAGACCTATGGGGTGTTGAAATTTGTGAACCTTGGAGAGGAATTGAAACTGACTCCTATTGTTGAGGATAGTGATGTGTAAAGTGTAATTAATAAATATGTGTAGAAGCGGATAAAAGGACCATTAGAGAAATTACAAAGAGCGATCGAGCCTAATATTGTCGTAGAGTGTATCGAAGAGAAATTGATGGTCCGTAATGAAAAGTCGATGATTATATGTGAGAGTGACCAACAATACGACCGTTGGAGATAAATGTGAAACCGATGTGTTTGGAATCTATAGGTCATGGGATCGATGTGTAGTCTAGAGTGAATTAAGAGTACAAGTGAATGTTTTATGAGTGTAGTGTATTATGTTAATGAGTAATTGAATTCAAATAGAATTGAGAAACCCTAGAAAAAATGAAATGATTTGAGTGAATTGAGGCCATTGGAATCTTATGAGATTAGTGTTTTAACACTAAAGTGATATAACTGTTAATCAATAAATGAAATGTTTCAAGGTGTATCACATTGGCCCGATACACTTAGATAAGATAGAGGAAAGAGGGGAAGCCGGATTCGTTATAAAGTGGCCTCTATGTGATCGTGATATGAATAGAACCAAGGATTAGAAATTGAGTTTCAAAATCTAAAAGATGATTCGGCTTATTAAGCGTTATATGAATGTGATACGTATTATTGATAGCAAAAGTGAAGCATTGTGAGTAATTATGAGGAATCGGTTAGGATAAGTGTAAAGATAGAGGATGATAAAGAGTGATCGATTGTATTGACTCAAGATATCCGATCGAAATTGATTATATAGTGAAATAAGTGAGAAACCATATATAGTAATCGGAGTAACTCCCCTGCCTTCCTGATCAATCGTATATGAAATTTTGAGGACGAAATTTTATTTAGGAGGAGAGAATTGTAACATCTCGTTACCGATGTGAAGGGCATATCGGTATTTGGGTGGATTGAGCAAAGGAGTGCATTCATAATTGAATTGCACGTTATATTGACATCGCGTCGTTGATAAATGAGATTAATTGCACATGCATACATGGTGACATGCATTCATGATTATTCCAGCATTTAATTGTGATTGTGAATTGTGAGAAACTGTGTGAGATATGAGTTATTAAGAACTAAGTGATAAGTGGAATTGAGTAGTCAAATTGGTTAGATTGCGAAGTGATTGAGAATTTAAAGAGTATTGAGTTGTATAGTTGAATTTGAGTGAGATTGGAAGTTTAGAGAAGTGGAAATGTTAAATTGAGTATAGAATCGAGTGTTTTATATTTTTGAGAAATTATGAGAATTTTTCTGGAATTTTTAGAGATTTGAGTTCGGACCGAAAAATTGATCTAGAGACTGATAATTGTGAATTCGGTTCCGAAAGTGAGTGATAAATGGTTTGAAAATTTTGATTTGTGAGTTTGAGAATTTTTGTGATGAGTCAATGAAATTAGAGATTGAAATTAAGTGATTTGAGGACTGATAGATTTTGAATCTCAGTTGAAATCAACCCTGAGTGTGTATATATGAGATTTGGGAGTTAGGGCTTAGACATTTTTCACCGTCTTTCTCTCTTCTCTTCTGCGATGTCTTCGTTTTCTTCCCTTGGTAAGGATCTTTCAATTTCTTCTCATGGATTTCTTTCCATTATGCTTAGCTAATTGATCTATTATGATTGATGAAGGATTGAGAGATTAGAGAGTGTGAATCGTGGGTTGTAGAGGATTTTAGGGTTTTGGTAAAATCGGTGGAAAAATCGTCGATTGGTAAGTGTTAATGTGTTTAAATGCTGTGTTTATGGTAATTAATGGTTATGTATGGCATTTATGTGTTGATATGGTAGTTGAGAGAGTTAATGTTGAGGTTTAAGAGTATTAATGGCGGAAAATGAGAATCGGAGAAGACGATCCAGTCGCACGTCGCAACGTAGGAATTAAATATTTAATAATGCGTCGCGACGAGCGTGAAAACTGGTACGTCGCGACGAGCTTCATGAGGCGTCGCGACGAGCAGAAGGCTTTATTCGCTGCAACATGTGGTTGTAGGCGTTGCGACGAGGCGCGGAGAAAATGACCTGTACGTCGCGACGAAGAGACATACGTCGCGACGAGGGAGTGAAATGCTGAAGTGGATTGGTTGAGTCTTTTGAGCATAACTTTTAGTGTAGACCTCCAATTGAGATGAACTTTGATTCGTTGTGAACTAGAGAGAAAGGTCTACAAGTGTGGTATAATTTGAGAGTTGAATTATATCTAGAGGGATCGTGAATTATCGAAGTGTGAATCAATTCTAGTATCAAATGTGACCTAAGTGTTATAATGTGACAATTAGAGTTCAAAGTGAGGACTTCATGATTGAGATAGGCCTAGTGAATAGTGAATGGCGGTTGTGAAGTGAGAGATAACGGGATTGGATTAGAGAGCTGGAAATCATGAACATGCATCATATCATTGCAAATTAAGACATGTGCATCAGTGATTTTGATTTATTGGGCACCTAGTGATGAGAATTTATCTGAATTGTTATAGAGGCGCCGTTGGATCGACAATCTACGGATATTACTAGGACTTCCAGGCAGTAGCTCGGAAGTTACAGGTGAGTAACCTAGTTGGTTCCTCAGCTTTTATGTGATTAAATGTGCTGTGAATGTGTATTAAATAAGTGTTAAAGTGAGTGATATAAATTTAAATTGATTGAGCTAAATGCGATAGATGATAGTGATTACGTGAATGTGATTGTTTATAGTCGTGAGACTAATGTGCTGAGATTATAAGTGAATACTCTGAGAATGTGAATAAGTGTTCTGAGTATGCTAAGTGTAGTGGAATGAGATACATGTGAAATGTGTTACAAATGTGAAGTGAATGTGCTGAGAATGCTAATAAAAGTGCTGTGAATGTGCCATTTAGTTGCCAGTGTGAGTGTTACGATTGCGAGATAAATGTGCCGAGGTTGTGATTAAATGTGAAATGTGTTGTGAATGTGAATACTTGAGATAAGTGAATGAAGTGATATCTACTAGAAATGTGAGCATTTTTAATGCGAATTAGTGTAAAGAATTATGAGTAAGTGTTTTGTTGTGATAAGCGAGTGAAGTGATATATATATATATAGAGATGCGATAGGATGTGTAAGTGCATGCTAAGCATGAACATAAGTGGTAATTAATCAGTTGATCGAGCTTAGTGATCGAGCTTTAAGCTCGATATCGTGAATGGGCCTAAGGCCAAAATGGCGAGAGTGCATACCCGGAGGGCTCTCCTACTTGCCTAAAATGCGATTATGTGAAAGGAATAGTGCATACCGGAGGGCTCTCCTATCCCATATGTGAGTGGGCGTAGTGCATACCCGAGGGTTCTCCTACTTGCCGGAAAAGTGATTAGTGTGAAAAGTGCCCGATCGACGTTGATAATGCTCATCACAACAATGACATAAAATGAGAATTTGCATACATATGCATACGATGGTATGTAGTGAAATTGAGAATGTGTATGAGTGATACATCGTGACTAGTGTGAAAGGCTATACGCCTTATATGTGTAAGAATGCAATGCATGAGATGAAGTGAAATGTGATGACTTCTCGGTGATGTGTTTAATTTGTGATTATAGTGAAATGTGAAGTTGTTGATAGTGTTCAAATTGTAAATTGTGAGTATGTGATATATTGAATATATATGCATGAGTTAGGTGAACCATCGACGATGGTTTCTCATTGAGTTCATAAACTCACCCAACATTGCAATTATTTTCAGGGATCAAGAGTACCCGTTGGACAAACGAGTATGATTACCGCAAGCAGTCGAGTTCGATGTCGGGATCGGTTCACGTCTGCATTAGTGTAGTGATGTCTTATATGTATTGAATTTCTGCAAGTTATTCAAATTGGTGATTTTGTTCAGTGGGCCTAATTGTTTTAGTGTGTGAGTAATTTTGTAAAAAAACAAATGATTTCAAAGTTTTAAATTTTAGTGATTGCTCTAGTACACCACCCTCGCGCGGCACGGGCTCGGATATCACCATCGATATCGAGTTCGGGTCTGGCGGGAGTGGGGTGCTACATTTGATCTTATGAAGGATGAATTGACTGAGTCTAGTGATTTGACATGTTTGCTTGAGGGCGAGCAAGGGTTTGATGTGGGGAAATTTGTTAAGTCATTTAAATTGCACTTATTTTGGACTTAATTATTGTTAAGGTGTTAAATTTATTATCTGAAGTTAATGGAATTGTGTTATAATTATTTACAGATGGTTATTAATACCTTAGAGACGAATTGGAATCAAAAAGATGCAAAAGAAGGAAGAAAAACCAAAAATTCCCAAATTGATAGAAATTCAGAGATTAAGCGTGGGCACGCCTAAGGATGGAATAATTCTGCAGATAAAATTCCAAAAGTCAATTTCAAACAAAACACAATCTTTAAAGATTACCTTGCTATCTTTCAAAGGAGTTACATACTGAAAATAGAAGAGCACCTTATCTGGACAAAATCAAGAGAAGATAATGAAGAGATTAACTTAAAGAAGGAGATAGGGGTGATTGCCGCATATGTATATATTACGTCTTAGAATAGGTTTTTCGAAATCTTTTGGCTGCTGCAATTTTCGGGTTTTGTTCTTTACATTTTCTGCACAATTTCAATTAGTGTTTTCGTATTTTCCATTAAAGAACCAGGGATGGAGACTTATCACTTTGTTATTTCTTGTGTTTTTAATTTAATTATGAGTAGCTAAATCTTTTGTCTTGATTTAGGGGATCCATGTTACATGTTATTATAGTGAGATATTTTGGATACTTTTTATGTTGTTAATAAACACTGGATATCTTTGGATCTATTCTTTATAATTGCATTCGTTGGTTTCTAGATGCACGACTAGAAATT
This sequence comes from Erythroxylum novogranatense, assembly GCA_029891385.1. Taxonomy (NCBI): domain Eukaryota; kingdom Viridiplantae; phylum Streptophyta; class Magnoliopsida; order Malpighiales; family Erythroxylaceae; genus Erythroxylum; species Erythroxylum novogranatense. The sequence continues at coordinate 7,366,880 of CM057224.1, forward strand.
AATTGTTTCAACCACTAGATTAACGAAATATGACGTTTAGTTTTGGTAATCATAAGTAGCAAGTAGGATTGATTTCTCTACGTTAGAGTCGAAAATTCTAAGAAGATATTCGCTTGTTCGATTGCATGTCGTACGTGTATTTCGCTTGCTCATTGGTTCTTGATTCTTAATGTTATTATTCAATTACGTCTATGATCGTATCTAGGCTATTGTTTAATAAGAATGTTAGAATACATGTTTCTAGTCATTACTCATAAGAGAAATTTTTCCGATGAATGTTTGTTAATAATTACAATTTCTGTCGAGGATCCATAATAGCATGATAACAACGGTGACCTAAAATCAAGGTATTTTCTCATTGATTTTTCATATTTAAATATTACTTTTGATTTGATATTTTTCCTTTGATTTTCTGATATTGTCGTGATTAAATAACCGCCTTTTTTACTTTTGTTATTTGTTTCGTTTAAACATCGTTAACCTTTACCGTTAATAATTTCTCGTGGGAACGATATCCGCTTACCGCTACTACATTAATTTGTTTAACGAAAGTGATTTTTTTTATATTTGGTTGCAAGCTACAGCATCACCAAATTTTGGCATCGTTGCTGGGAAATTTCTTAATGGTTTTTGTTAGTGATGTTTTTGTTTTTGTTTGTATTTTTGGTTTCGTTGCGCTTGGTTACCATGTCTTCTGTTTGTTTCAATTTCACAGCTCTTTCTAATTTTTTGATTTTTTAGCGGTATGACTCACTATCAGTATGTTTTTAATTCTGATTTTTCATATTATCCTTATTATGATAATGAGTTTCCATCTGTTGCGACTTCTAGGTTTGACCATCAAGTCGTAGATTTCACACCCTTAGCTGCGCAAGTACCGAGGGATGACCAACAAGCTAAGGTATGTGAAGTTTACTTATTTTTTGGTTATTCTTTTTGTACGTGTTCCTTTTTGCAGGATACAAAGTACGGATTCACTTCTTCACCGAGTTACTACAAAGAGCAATTCTACTTCTAGCCTTCACCTCCACCGTCGCCACCACAAGCTAATGAGATGTCTTTGGAGGAGATCATAATGACTTTGGAGGCGAGCACTCTTCAATTCCAGCAGTTTAGACAACCGTACGTGCCTCAACAAAATTAGAATATGACATCAAATGCCAAAGGTAAGTCTTCTTTGGAAGATATGTTGCAAACTTTAACCGCTAACACTTTGACGTTTCAGCGGAATACTGAAGCAAGTATCCGAAATTTGGAAAATCAACAAAATAATTTAGAAAACCAGCTAAGTCAAATTGCAGCTGCCGTTAATCGAATGGAGGCACAAAGTTTTGATAATTTTCCAGCACAACCGGAAGTCAATCCCAAAGATTTTCCAAGTCGATTTTTCACAGTAAAGAAGGAAGAGCAAGCAGAGTTAGAAGAGGAAGAGATTATAGCTCGAGAAAGGATGGAGGATGTGCAACCTCCTAAGGTAAGTGATTCATTTCAAGTTATCGTTAACCAAATTTTGTTTCCTTTTCCTAGTTGTTTACAGGTACAAGAAGAAGAAGAACAAGAAGAGCCGCAAGAATTACAGTTTTTAGGAGAGCCGTGGGCGAGCGAGTTGAAGACCGAAGGTGACAAGCAGGATGTCGATTCTCCACAACCATTGGCGTTACTTTTACAGAGACCATCCTGGTGTGAGAAGGGTGATGCCCGAAAAGACGAGTGAACATTAGAGTATAATGGTGAAACGATGAAGTTCCACTCATCAGAAGTCATGGAGTATCGTGCTAAGAAGGAGTTGCATTCAAAGGAAGTTGTTCTAGGTTTATTACAGAATTTGAGCATGCTTCCTGTTGGACTCAAGCATCCATTCGATAATGGATGATGTACATATGCCAAGGGTCAAGCTTATGACTTTTGATAAGCGCTTAATGGGAGGCACCCCATTCGTATTCTTTTATGTGTTTTTTTCATTTTTAGATTTAATTCAATTTAATTTAATATTTTTGATTTTGCAATTTTAATTTTCATCTTTTCATTTTAATTAATAAAAAACGAAAATAAAAATAAAAATTTTAAAAAATGAAAATTGTTGGCTTTATCGCCACTCCTTTCTTTCCTTCTCTAATTTTTGTCCTTCTTTTTGTTTTGCCCAAACTCCTCTAATTTTAACTCTCCAGATGCCGATGTTATACCCACATTCTCCTTACTTCATCAATTTCATCTACTCACTCACAATTCACGCATCTTTCATCTGTCATTGCCTACTCTGTCATCCCCCCTCTTTTGAGATTTTGGTGTTGTGTTAGTCTCTTCTTCTACAGGTTATCTCCCACGAATTGGCACAATGCCCAGAAAGAAGAATGATTCCCGAAGGCTACCCACACCTATAAGGTTTACTGCTGCTGTCTCCCCACCAGAACCTCCTTCATAAACCACCGTACACCCCCTGCATCAGTTTCAGAGCCAACGTTTCTTGTTCAAGCACCACGAACATGCCAACTCCTTGATTGGGCACTTCGCCAATAGAGAAGCTTTTTTGCCCTTTTTCTTTATTTTGTTTTTATGCTTCTTTAACATTGCGGACAATGTTGGGTTTGGTGTGGGGGAAAGAATTGAAATTTTAGGTGTGTGAATATTTTCGATTTTTGTGTGGTTTTATTTAATTTTGCATGTGGTTGTGCATGTTAAGCCATGAAGTTTTGTCATAGTAGTTTGGATGAGATTGGGTATATGCATGACATTAAACTGGGCTAAGTGAGTTTTAAGGTGAAGCATGTTGATTAATTGCAATAACTGATCTTATAGGCTTAGTCAAAATTTTGAATGTGAGTGATGAGGTAAATTGTGAAATTAAGGTGAATTCTTAAATTAAACCTATGAGCGACTTGAGCCTAAATGACATCATCTTTATGTCATGCTAATTCTTTGAATTGTGTGATGCTCCTCTATTTATGTTGCCTTCAGAACTTGCATGGAATCGGTTTGAATTCATTTGATCACATGGGATATAGAAGTGATTAAAGCCTTCTTTGTTTTTACACCCTTAGCTTAAAATTGACCCACCAAATTATTTTCCCTTTGAAAACATTTTTTGTAGCGCCCCCTCACCGTAGGGTACACACCGGGACGCCCGTGGGTCGTTCCAACGCATAGCCCACAGTAAGGAAGTACTACGATCACAAACGATCACTAAACACTCGCATGGCATCTATAAAATAAACCACAACATGCAATTCGCTAAAATTTAAAACCACAATATTTCTTTCATTTCACAATATCAATCCAAAATATAGACCAGACTATCAGTCCCCTACAACTATATACAACAATCCAAAAAGGGAAACTGATAAAAACGTCTATACTAGGTCATCCCAAAAATATAAATGTTGCTCCAGCTGACCGACCTGTGATCCATCGCTGCACTTGATCACGAACTCTCACCGCAGAAAACTATCACGAGAACTAGAGTCCTATGACGGTGTCTGAAAAATGTATTGCAATATTGGGTGAGTTTGCGAACTCAATGAGAAACCATCATCGATGGTTCACCCAACTCATTCATATATACATAATATATCTCATAGATATGTTTTAACACAATTTACAACACTATAAACACTTTACATAATTTACACAGCTTACACTATCACATATCTCGGACATATCAATTCACACTTTGCACACATCACACGATTCACAATTTCACTACCGACAAATGCATAATGTATGCAATTTCTCATTTTATGATGTCGTTGACTGGCGCCAATGTTCACATTTTGGCAAGTAGGAGAGCCCTCGGGTATACACTACAACCCACTCACTTTAGGAATAGGAGAGCCTCCGGTATGCACTATTTCCTTTTGGCCTCGAGCCCATTCAACGATATCGAGCTTAAAGCTCGATCACTAAGCCCGATACAACTGATTAATTACCACTTATGTTCATGCTTAGCATGCACTAACACTTGCACAGCCTCTAACACATTTATATCACTTCGCTCACTTGTCACAATCAAACACTTACGTGCAATTATATACACTGATTCTCAATTCACACTATTCACATTTATATATCACACTTGATGCAATCACAATCACTTATCACATTTAGCTCATTCACTTCACATTTATATCACTCACTTTTACACTTAATTCACACACATTCACAGACATTTAATCACATAAAAGCCGAGGAACCAACTAGGTTACTCACCAGTAACTTCCGAAGCTATTGCTGGAAGTACCAAAGAATGTCCGTGGTGCCGTCGATCCAACGGCGCCTCTATAACAATTCAAATGAATTATCATCACCGCTTGCTCAATTAAATCAATTCAACGATGCACATGTCTCAATTCAAACTATATGATGCATGACCATGATTTCCGACTCTCTAGTCCAATTTCACTAACTCTCACTTCATCAAGACAATTCACTATTCACTAGGTCCATCTCATTCTCTATTTCATAATTCTCCAATTCATACTCAAATTGGTCACAATCGACAATTCACGATCCTCTAGATATCATTCAACTCTCAATAATATCTGCACTTGAAGACTTCTTTCTCTAGTTCACAATGAAACAAGAATGCTCTCAATAGGAGGTCTACACTAAAAGATATGCTCAAAAGACTCAACTAATTCACTTCAAAGATTTTACTCCTCGTCATGACGCTTGACCACTTGTCGCGACGCATGGTTGCTCGTTATTGGCGCCTTCCTACGGTTAAATCCTTTATTGGGCCCCGAACTTTAATTGGATGTCGAATTATTAAATGAGAAATTAGTGATGTTAAATGTTTATTTGGGTAATGTGAATTGGAGAAATTTTAAATGATATTTGGGGTTAAAGCGTGAAATGGGTTTTGTGTATGTTGTATTATGGGTAACATCTTTATAATTGAAAAGTAAGTTTGTATAGTTACTATTTATGTAACTTCTTTGAAATTGCAAATTTTGAGACTTCGATTTATTGGGGTAGAAATGCCCACTAAAGCTTTGTAAAGAACCTTTATTGTGTTACGCCAATGCTTGTTCAAGTATGACCTTGCATTGATTTGAAAATGTGCCATAAGTTGTGTATATGAACTTTGTGAATGAACTTTGTGTGATATGTGGTTGCTTTCAAAATTTATTCTAAAAGTATGTATTTTGTGGCTTATGGATGATTTGAGAAATGGCTTAATGTTTGTCATAAGAATGTGTTGAATGAATTGTATATGGAGGATTTAAGTATGGAAAGAATGAGTATTTTGTATATGTATTATGTTATAGATTGTTGTGAAGATTGAATCGTGCTTGAAGTAGATTGGACGAAGAGTATTGTGGTAGTGAGGAAAATGTGAAATCAAGATGGAAAGAATGGATTGGTCTTGATGACTTTGAGGCTTTAAAGAGATATGTATATGTTATGAAATGTCGAGTGAATATTATGAGTTAATGAAAGTTAAAATGAATGAGTTGATTAAGATGATTGAAATGGAAGTTGAAAGGTAGGAAATAAAGATTGAAAGAGTGAGAATTGGAAGAATTAGTGAAGGTGTGAAAATATGAAGAATTATGAAAGTTTGACTTTTGGGGATGAATAGTTGACTTTTGATTTAAGTGAAATTTGATAAAATGATATTCATGAACATGTAGTGCTTGTTGAGGGCTTTGGTAGCCATAAAGTTTGCGAATTTTCGATATCGGGCTAGAAGTTATGATAGATTGAAGTTTTGATGTTGTTTAGGTGATTGAAAACCAGACGATGTACTGTAGCAAAAACCAGCTGATAGGAAAAGTGGACGCTACAGAATGTAGAAGATAGAATCAGCCTTTGTAGTCTTCATGAGAGTTATAGATCTAGATGTCTACTTTCTAACCGTCCAAGAATGAAGTCATTTCGACACCTATAGAGAAAGTTATGGCATTTACGCCAAAACATGTCTGATAGAAAAACCAGCTGATAGAAAAACCAGCTGATAGAAAAACCAGCTGAAGCAAAAGCAGACGATATGGACTTGATATCGATAGATTTAGACAAAATTTCCTTCTTGAAAGTTGTAGATCTCTCTTTTCTCTATGAGATAGATACCAAGTTTTCCCAATTTGGATATCGGAGTCAAAAGATATGATCTATATAAGTGGACATGTCTGGATAGAAAAACCAATGATAGAAAAACCAGGTGATAGGAAAACCCAAGATGCAAAAATCAGACGAAAGATTAATTGAGACATTTGACCCTTTTAGAGACTGAATTTGGATTTAAGTTCTTCATGAACATTGTAGATCAGTCTTTTCTCTATGAAATAGACATCAATTTTGTCTAATTTGGAGTTCGGAGTTAAAAGTTATAGGCGTTTGAAGTTTGGAGGTAAAATCAGATGATTCAAAAATCAGCTGATGAAAATCAGCTGATGCAAAATCAGCTGATGCAAAAATCAGCTGATGGAAATCAGCTGATGCAAAAATCAGCTGATGGAAATCAGTGATGCAAAAATCACCGATGCAAAATCACCGATGGAAAAGTCGACGAAGGAAATCGGGCGATGAACAAGAATCGGGCGATAGAAAAATCGGGCGATGAACGATAAAGAATCGATAGAAAAATCAGACGATGAACAGTAAATCAGATGATAGAAAATCAGACGATGAACAGTAAAGCAGATGGAAGGAAAAGCAGATGGAAGGAAAATCAGATGGAAGGAAAAGCGGATGGAAGGTAAACAGTCTGCACACGGATCAGTATTTTGAGGATATATGGAGCTACAGAGCTTGGATTGAGGTGATTCAAATTGGAGATTAAACTAGAGTTATAAGGCTACAACTTTGATGAAGAACCCCGATCAAGATGGAGCCTCTAAGACTGTCGGATTTTGGAATGAAACTCGGTGTAGTGTGCAGTCTCAGATTTTGTACGGGTCTGATAGTATTTTGGCCATAACTTCTTCGTTTTAGATCTGAATTAAGCGCGGTTTGTTGCGTTGGATTCGTACAATCGAGGGGAACATTGTGAAGAAGAAATTATTGTAAAATTCCTTTATTTACCTGATCGGAATTTGGAGCCAAGATATCAACTTTTAAGGGCAATTTTGGAAGAACACTTAAAGAGTTAAGTTAGTAGGCTTATAAGGAGGGGCATGAGAGTCTTTCCTCATTCATTAAATGACATGGCATGTGGATGTAGTATAAATAGAGGAGAAGCAGGCTGTGGTCGTGAGAGTTAGAGAAATGTAATAAAGAGAAACAAAAGAAAGAAAGAAAGAAGAGAGAAAAGAGAAGAGTGGGTTTGGTGGAAGGAGAAAAGAAAGGACAGCAGCTAGGGTTCGATTTTGTGAGCTTTCCAGGAGGATTTCGAACATGCTCCAAGAGGGAAAAAGATGAAGGATGAAGAGAGCTCTAGGATGAGCTAAGAAAATCCGAAAATGGTGAAGAGTGAGGTAAAAGCCGATTTTCAAGCTTCAAGCTTTTCTTAAAATTTTTGGTGTAGAATCATGGAAAATATTATGGTTTTGTGGATTATGAAATTAGTTGTGATGTCTATGCTAAGATGGTGGTTTAATTTTGGATTAATGTGAGTTAGGGTTTATGCCCAATTTTGGAAATTGGGGCTTTGTAAATTGATGCATTAGATAGCTTGGAAATATGTTGGAATTGGGTTTCTATAGTAAATTTTGAGGGTTATGGTATTTATGATGATGAATTTGGATGATTTCGGTCTAGGAAATTTCAAAGTGGGCTTAAAGAAAGAAGCTTCAAGAAATTAGAGCTTTGGACAAGTTCTAGCATAGATTCGAGGTGGGTATCCGTTTATAATAGAATTTATAAGCCATTACCGCTTTCTTTAAACAAAGAGATTTTCGACTTAAATTGCATCATAATTGTTGCATCATTGCATAAATGATTTGAAAATCATTTTGATTCGATACATGAAATTTTGATGAATTGCAAAAATACATTGTGTTATGCCTTGAAAGACTTCATGGGCATGTATATTCGGAAAAGAGCATTTGATAAATTGATTTGAGCATTATATGTGCTTTTGTGTGGGCAAGAGAGTAACGTTGTGATAGTCTCGCACGTAGACAAAAATAATGTGATAGCCTTCTCCATTTTGCTACCGCTTTAAGCTTACGAGATCCGAAAAATAGACTCGTCGTGATTACGGTAAACTTCGGTTTCCGTCGTGTTTATGGAACTCTAGCCATTTGTGTGTGCATTGCTTACGTGAATTGCCAAGTTGATGCATTCATGTCTTGTAACCTATGGATTTGTGGCTGAAAGCCTAAGACGTGTCGATTTGTAAAATGTGATTTTGATTACAAAGAAGAAAAGAACTTCTTCAAAATGTGCTTTACTGATTTCAAAGAAATGTTTTCTAAGACCGTAAAAGAAAAAGATTTCAAGAGTTTTGCTTATTGTTTTGTTATAAACTGTTACCCATTGAGCGTAAGCTCACCCCCCTCATTACCATCCACAGGTAATGAGAAGAAGATCTGGTGAGCGAAAAAGAGGGATTTTTGTATCTTTGTATTTGCATTCGGATTTTATATTGTGATTGTATTGTGGCTTGTAAGGCCATTAAAATTTGTATATGATTATGGGATGGGATTATGTAAGTGAAGTATGGTTAGTATTTATGAATGTGAATTATGATTATGACTTGAGATATGACCGAGAATTATGGAAGTGTTTAGATATAGGATTGTAAATGTGTATGATGGGATTCCGGGCAGGAGGTCCGAAGATTTGTGTGATGGGTTGGAAATATTGAAGTGCTTTTATGTATGGATTTGTGTATGGACATGATATGGAAATTATATATAAATGGCATAAGATGGATTGACGAAATTCAAATATTTGTTAATAAGCGAAATTGGGATAAAAAGAGATATGATTGTAGCGAATGATAAAATGTTTTCCGAAGGCGAATGCGATATGATCGAATATGAAGGATTAAAAGGATTGAGGAATTGATGAAATACAAATTAGAAATTGAAACTACTTTGAAAAAAAAAAGAAGCGATATTAGTTGAGCTGCGATTCGTTCGTTATGAGTTGGGTTCCGGAAACGGGTCCCAACATTTATGGTATCAGAGCGCCAGTATTATGATCTTACATGGGCGCATGTGTATGCGTTAGACGATAAGAAATTGTGAAAAGTTTGAGGTGATAGATCTAATAGGAAAATGATGATACTACGATATGAGAAAAGGAAGTTGTGGATAAGTAGAGGCAATTATGGTGAATACGGATTCAATGCCATTATATTGGAAGTGTCGAAAGTCTTTGGTTGAGAATTTGAGTCTCGGATCGTTAAGTTGACGCCCTTAACGGTCGATGATTTAGACCTCGATCGAGTACTTATCGACATTCCTTTTGATGGTAATCGTCGCATTAAGAAGAGATTAGTGGAATTGAGGTCAAAATTTCATGATGAATATGTATCGATAATTTGAATTGGATGAGAAATAAAGGAGTAGTGTGCCACCGTAATGTGATACGAGGAGTTTTGCAAGGATCAGTTATATTGATTTCGCACCTTAAAGGAGGGCACGGATGAGTATAGAATAAGTCATATGTGTGAACTGCTGCTAAATGTTCGACTATGAGAGACAATAGGAAGAAGGGTATTTTGTTAGAATATAAGGCAATGAAAGTGTGGCTAATTGGAAATAAGAATTTTCGTGGTCCGATATGTTAGACATGAATTCAAGATTTATGGATATGTCGGTGACTTCATAATGGAATTATGCGTTGCAGGTAAGTGTTTGAATCGATATGGATATATCATTACTCGCAGGAATTGAATGAAAGGTAGTATGCAAGCAAAGTGGAACTGGTCAGGAAGCCAGATAAGTTAGTGTATGACTAGAGAATGCAGGTCTTCCTTGACCAGTAGCTGGGATTATAAGCTCTTACCTCGATTCAACAATGGAATTTGGTAATTCTTCCATAGTCCAGAGGACAAGGACCCCTGGTATGGATCAACCAGGTTGCTTCAGAAAGGAACCGATAAACGCAAGGGAGGGAAGTTTGAAATGAGATGATAGATTTCTAGGAGTTGTGATGTGAATCTCATACTCCTTTTGGATCGACTTCTGAATAGTGGACTCGAAATAAATTTCCAAGAGTAGCAACCAGCTATTGAGAGTGCATCTTTGATCTTGTGATTGAGTATATGAGATCTATTTTCAGATATAGCTTATGGAGTCATCTTTGATCCCTTGAGTTAAGTTATGAAATGAATCAGAGAACTGAGATAAAGTATGGTATAGATGATTTTGTTGGAAAGGTAACTGCGATGGAGCAGAAAATTTGAATAGAGGTGATATTCAGAGGTTATTCGGAATTAGTATGATTGGTATATTAGTAGCATAAGATATGAATTGGTGACATGCCGAGATATAAGAGTAAACGAATGTGTCTCTTATATCATGTGGTTTGATCGTAAAGGCTATTGGATTAAGCAAATCGACATGTTTATTTCAAGGATGATCAATGAAAGGACAAGTCAAGAAATGAATATGTAATAACTCGACGAGAAGTATTGGAGTCCCGTCTCTAATGGAGACTCAAGTAAAAGGGTGGAATAAACACGAGAAGGTATGCATTTCGCTTGATGTAAAGAGAAGTATCTTTGTGTAAGTATGTTTGGAGACTCAAGTATGCCTTATTGAATGTGTTTCAATCACTGGCGATTAAGTGTGCAATTGAGCTGCAATGTGGATGAAGTTTGTATGAATGAGCAAACATGAAAATAAGCCATGGAGGTATGAGGAAATTCAAGGAATGGAAACAATCATTCGAAAAAGAATGTCAATTGGAAAATTGAAAAGAAAGTGTGATAATGTACCTTAATGAGGAATCGGTTATTTAAGGAATCGCGAGGACTAATCAAGAAGCACACGGAATATGATAATAATTGAGGGTGTTAACCAAAGGGACCGATAACACAATAATCTTGGAGACCGAAGTGATCAAAGAGTAGATGATGTATTAAAAGTATTCGACAAATTGAGAGACTAGTCGGAACACGTGAGGAAAAACGTATGAAACTTATGATAAATGGAAGGAAGGAGAATTTTGAAGAATGATTTTAATGAAAATCAACTGCATGAATTTGGAAAGTTTGTCGATGACCGATGTTGTATAAGAGATTTGGATAAAATCTAATGGAGCATAATGAAGTGATTGCATATGTGCGGAGCAACTAAGGTTCTATGAGTTAAGGAGTTGATACATGTTTAAGAGCTGCTACACTAATGATTACTTTAAAGCTTGGAGACAAGATGAATAAAAGAACATCTTGGAAGTATTTATGCAAGTACAGATCGTAAAAGCGGGGACAATCATTGAATTGAGAGCATGGAATAGGAATACAAAAAGATTTTGATTGTATGAATGAGAAATTCCTATTAAGGCTAAGTATTTTTTTTTAAATGCATAAACAGAAAATTCGATATCGAGGTTATTGGAACCAAGAGCAAAAAGGAAGCATAACATGTAGGGGGCTTCAGACGTCCCGAATTAAGGATCAAGAAATTGTGAATCGTTTGAGAGGTTGAAAGCAGATCCAAGTTTGAGTTCGAATAGAAAGAGGGCTACATGGTGATTGTAATAAGAAGAATGTGAAATTAATAATGATGGTTGACAAAGGAGAATTTGCTAAGCCGATATGAATTAATTAGTATGGAGTCTTATGAGATAGTGTTACTAGCAAAGATATCCGGATTGAAATGTGATTCGTGAGTGTGTTTGAATTAGATGATATTAGTATTATTGTCACAAGAAGTTGGAAGTTGTGAGTGATCTGAACTAGAACGAGGAACCAATAAGAAAGTGATATGAATTTCGAGGACTAAATTCTTTAAGGAGGGAGAATTGTTGGGCCCCGAACTTTAATTGGATGTCGAATTATTAAATGAGAAATTAGTGATGTTAAATGTTTATTTGGGTAATGTGAATTGGAGAAATTTTAAATGATATTTGGGGTTAAAGCGTGAAATGGGTTTTGTGTATGTTGTATTATGGGTAACATCTTTATAATTGAAAAGTAAGTTTGTATAGTTACTATTTATGTAACTTCTTTGAAATTGCAAATTTTGAGACTTCGATTTATTGGGGCTAGAAATGCCCACTAAAGCTTTGTAAAGAACCTTTATTGTGTTACGCCAATGCTTGTTCAAGTATGACCTTGCATTGATTTGAAAATGTGCCATAAGTGTGTATATGAACTTTGTGAATGAACTTTGTGTGATATGTGGTTGCTTTCAAAATTTATTCTAAAAGTATGTATTTTGTGGCTTATGGATGATTTGAGAAATGGCTTAATGTTTGTCATAAGAATGTGTTGAATGAATTGTATATGGAGGATTTAAGTATGGAAAGAATGAGTATTTTGTATATGTATTATGTTATAGATTAAGTTGTGAAGATTGAATCGTGCTTGAAGTAGATTGGACGAAGAGTATTGTGGTAGTGAGGAAAATGTGAAATCAAGATGGAAAGAATGGATTGGTCTTGATGACTTTGAGGCTTTAAAGAGATATGTATATGTTATGAAATGTCGAGTGAATATTATGAGTTAATGAAAGTTAAAATGAATGAGTTGATTAAGATGATTGAAATGGAAGTTGAAAGGTAGGAAATAAAGATTGAAAGAGTGAGAATTGGAAGAATTAGTGAAGGTGTGAAAATATGAAGAATTATGAAAGTTTGACTTTTGGGGATGAATAGTTGACTTTGATTTAAGTGAAATTTGATAAAATGATATTCATGAACATGTAGTGCTTGTTGAGGGCTTTGGTAGCCATAAAGTTTGCGAATTTTGATATCGGGCTAGAAGTTATGATAGATTGAAGTTTTGATGTTGTTTAGGTGATTGAAAACCAGACGATGTACTGTAGCAAAAACTAGCTGATAGGAAAAGTGGACGCTACAGAATGTAGGAGATAGAATCAGCCTTTGTAGTCTTCAAGAGAGTTATAGATCTAGATGTCTACTTTCTAACCGTCCAAGAATGAAGTCATTTCGACACCTATAGAGAAAGTTATGGCATTTGCTCCAAAACATGTCTGATAGAAAAACCAGCTGATAGAAAAACCAGCTGATAGAAAAACCAGCTGAAGCAAAAGCAGACGATATGGACTTGATATCGATAGATTTAGACAAAATTTCCTTCTTGAAAGTTGTAGATCTCTTTTCTATGAGATAGATACCAAGTTTGCCCAATTTGGATATTGGAGTCAAACGATATGATCTATATAAGTGGACATGTGTTGGATAGAAAAACCAGGTGATAGAAAAACCGGTGATAGGAAAACCGAAGATGCAAAAATCGGACGAAAGATTAATTGAGACATTTGACCCTTTTAGAGACTGAATTTGGATTTAAGTTCTTCATGAACATTGTAGATCAGTCTTTTCTATGAAATAGACATCAATTTTGTCTAATTTGGAGTTCGGAGTTAAAAGTTATAGGCGTTTGAAGTTTGGAGGTAAAATCGATGATTCAAAATCAGTGATGAAAATCAACTGATGCAAAATCAGCTGATGCAAAATCAGCTGATGGAAATCAGCTGATGCAAAATCAGTTGATGCAAAATCAGCTGATGCAAAATCAGGTGATGGAAATCGGTGATGCAAAATCACCGATGGAAAAGTCGACGAAGGAAATCGGGCGATGAACGAAGAATCGGGCGATAGAAAATCAGGCGATGAACAAATAAATCGCAGGCGATAGAAAAATCAGGCGATGAACGATAAATCGGCGATAGAAAATCAGACGATGAACAGTAAAGCAGATGGAAGGAAAATCAGATGGAAGGAAAAGCGGATGGAAGGTAAACAGTCTGCACACGGATCAGTATTTTAAGGATATATGGAGCTACAGAGCTTGGATTGAGGTGATTCAAATTGGAGATTAAACTAGAGTTATAAGGCTACAACTTTGATGAAGAACCCCGATCAAGATGGAGCCTCTAAGACTGTCGGATTTTGGAATGAAACTCGGTGTAGTGTGCAGTCTCGATTTTGTACAGATGCGATAGTATTTTGGCCATAACTTCTTCGTTTTAGATCCGAATTAAGCGCGGTTTGTTGCGTTGGATTGCGTACGATCGAGGGAACATTGTGAAGAAGAAATTATTGTAAAATTCCTTTATTTACCTGATCGGAATTTGGAGCCAAGATATCAACTTTTAAGGGCAATTTTGGAAGAACACTTAAAGAGTTAAGTTAGTAGGCTTATAAGGAGGGCATGAGAGTCTTTCCTCATTCATTAAATGACATGGCATGTGGATGTAGTATAAATAGAGGAGAAGCAGGTTGTGGTCGTGAGAGTTAGAGAAACAGAATAAAGAGAAACAAAAGAAAGAAAGAAAGAAGAGAGAAAGAGAAGAGTGGGTTTGGTGGAAGGAGAAAAGAAAGGACAGCAGCTAGGGTTCGATTTTGTGAGCTTTCCAGGAGGATTTCGAACATGCTCCAAGAGGGAAAAAGATGAAGGATGAAGAGAGCTCTAGGATGAGCTAAGAAAATCCGAAAATGGTGAAGAGTGAGGTAAAAGCCGATTTTCAAGCTTCAAGCTTTTCTTAAAATTTTTGGTGTAGAATCATGGAAAATATTATGGTTTTGTGGATTATGAAATTAGTTGTGATGTCTATGCTAAGATGGTGGTTTAATTTTGGATTAATGTGAGTTAGGGTTTATGCCCAATTTTGGAAATTGGGGCTTTGTAAATTGATGCATTAGATAGCTTGGAAATATGTTGGAATTGGGTTTCTATAGTAAATTTTGAGGGTTATGGTATTTATGATGATGAATTTGGATGATTTCGGTCTAGGAAATTTCAAAGTGGGCTAAAGAAAGAAGCTTCGAGAAATTAGAGCTTTGGACAAGTTCCTAGCATGGATTGAAGTGGGTATCCGTTTATAATAGAATTTATAAGCCATTACCGCTTTCTTTAAACAAAGAGATTTTCGACTTAAATTGCATCATAATTGTTGCATCATTGCATAAATGATTTGAAAAATCATTTTGATTCGATCATGAAATTTTGATGAATTGCAAAAATACATTGTGTTATGCCTTGAAAGACTTCATGGTGTGTATATTAGGAAAAGAGCATTTGATAAATTGATTTGAGCATTATATGTGCTTTTGTGTGGGCAAGAGAGTAACGTTGTGATAGTCTCGTGCGTAGATAAAAATAATGTGATAGCCTTCTCGGCTGCTCGCTTTTAGGCTACGAGATCCGAAAAATGGACTCGTCGTGATTACGGTAAACTTCGGTTTCGTCGTGTTTATGGAACTCTCTAGCCATTTGTGTGTGCATTGCTTACGTGAATTGCCAAGTTGATGCATTCATGTCTTGTAACCTATGGATTTGTGGCTGAAAGCCTAAGACGTGTCGATTTGTAAAATGTGATTTTGATTCAAAGAAGAAAAGAACTTCTTCAAAATGTGCTTTACTGATTTCAAAGAAATGTTTTCTAAGACCGTAAAAGAAAAAGATTTCAAGAGTTTTGCTTATTGTTTTGTTATAAACTGTTACCCATTGAGCGTAAGCTCACCCCTCATTACCATCCACAGTAATGAGAAGAAGATCTGTGAGCGAAAAAAGAGGATTTTGTATCTTTGTATTTGCATTGGATTTTATATTGTGATTGTATTGTGGCTTGTAAGGCCATTAAAATTTGTATATGATTATGGGATGGGATTATGTAAGTGAAGTATGGTTAGTATTTATGAATGTGAATTATGATCATGACTTGAGATATGACCGAGAATTATGGAAGTGTTTAGATATAGGATTGTAAATGTGTATGATGGGATTAGGGCGGGAGGTCAGAAGATTTGTGTGATGGGTTGGAAATATTGAAGTGCTTTTATGTATGGATTTGTGTATGGACATGATATGGAAATTATGTATAAATGGCATAAGATGGATTGTGAAATTCAAATATTTGTTAATAAGTTTAAATTGGGATAAAAGAGATATGATCAGAGCGAATGATAAAATGTTTTTCGAAGGCGAACGCGATATGATCGAATATGAAGGATTAAAAGGATTGAGGAATTGATGAAATACAAATTGGAAATTGAAACTACTTTGAACAATGTGTAAAAAAAAATGAAGCGATATTAGTTGAGCTGCGATTCGTTCGTTATGAGTTGGGTTCCGGAAACGGGTCCCAACAGTCGCGACGCACAAGACCACGCTCGTCGCGACGTCAAATTAAGCTCGTCGCGACGTCCCAAGCAATTCAGCGCTCACGCTCGTCGCGACGTCAAATTAACATTTAATTTATTCGTCATGACGTCACGATCGGTTCGTCTTCTCGATTCTCATTTCCGCCATTAATACTCTTAACTCAACATTAAAACACTCTAACTACCCAGATTCCTCACATTTATGCTCATTAATGCAACAATCACAATAAATATCAACCTTAAGCACATTAAAACTTACCAAATCACCGAATCGGACGAAACCCTAAAACCACCAAAATCCACGCTCTTCCTCTCTTCTTCCTCAACCACGATGATTCTCCACTAACAAGCTAAACATCGCCCTCCAACGATCCAACAAATCTCTAGACACAAGGAAGAGAAACTAACGAAATCTCAAGAGGAAGGAACAAAATAAATCGACGCAACGAAGGAGGAAGAAGAAAATGAAGGAAGATATTTTATCCCTCATTCAAACCTAACACAAATATATATATAGGTTGAATTTAAACCTATAAATTACAATCCTCAAATTCAATCAATCTCATTCTCTAAATTCCATCGGCTCATCACAAAAATTCTTAAGCGCTTAACTCTAAATTTTCAAGTCGATTGCCACTCACTTTGGGAACCAAATCTAAAATCGATCTCTAAGTCAATTCCACGGTCCGAGCTCATATCTCTAAAAATTCCAGAAAATTTCTCATAAATTCACAAAAATACAAAACACTCGATTCTATGCTCAAATCTCAATTTTCAACTCCCAAAATTCAATTCACACACTAACTCAATTTATACTGACTCAATTTCTCTCAAATTCTCAATCAAGTCACAATCCACTGATTTAACTCTTCAATTCTAATTATTCCTCAATTCTCAATAAATCACTCTTCACTCAACTCACAATCTAACTCAAGGGACTACTCAATTACACTTATCGCTTAATTCTCAATAACTCATATCTCACACAAATTTCACAATTAAATCTAGAATAATCATGAATGCATGTCACTATATATGCATGTGCAATTAACTCAATTAATCTCATTTATCACTGATGCAAAACTCACTATGCGAGTAATTCAATCATGAATACACTCACTGCTCACTCATCCAAATTATCGATATGCCCATCACACCGGTAACTGGATGTTACAATTCTCCTCTCTAATTAAAATTTAGTCCGAAATTTCATACCGACTGGTCGAACGGATGAAGTACCGCCTCCTCGTGTGCTCCTCGATCTCTCAAGTTGCTTCCTCTGATGAATGGTTCTTCCATAGGACTTTCACCAATGGAATCACCCTGCTCCTCAATTGCTTAACCCTCGCTCCGATAATCTGCACGGCTCCTCAACATAACTCATATCACTCGCTATCTCAATCTCATGGGCGGGATCACGTCGTCGGTCCGAGCGATATCTCGGAGCATACCACATGAAACACATCATGCAACTGGGACATCTCACTAGGCAATCTCGGTCTATAGGCCAACGGTCCAATCCTCTCGATAATCTCATACGGACCGATATCTAGGGGACTCAACTTACCCTACGCCAAATCTCAACACTCCTCTCCAAGGTGACACTCGGAGAAACACTATGTCTTTACATCAGACTCCATCTCACGCCGATCTTGATCCACATAACTCTTACATCTATCCCGAGCCGCCTTGATGCGACTCAATCGATCTCACTTTACCCATCAGATCTGGATCACTCGGGGCCCTCAAGCATCCTCACACCTCTTCATCCCAATAAAGAGGTGATCTACACTACCGCCATACAAGGCCTCATACGGTGCCATCCAATCTCGCTCTGCATCGATTATTATCGCAAACTCAATCGAGCCAAGCATCTTGGTCCCAAGCACCTCGAACTCTAATATACAAGCTCTCGGCATATCCTCGCAGCGATCTTGATCGTCCTCTCACTCGCCCATCATCGAGGATGAAGCAGTCAGACTAAAGTTCATCTCGTACTAAAGTCGATCGCAGCTCCTCCATAATCTCGAAGTAAATCTGGGATCCCTATCTGACACTATCGACACCGGAACCCCATGCAGTCGCACAATCTCTGCCACACATTTCTGGGCCAACTGATCGAGCGTATTATTCTCTCGCACTGGCAAGAAGTGAGCCGATTTGGTCAATCGGTCCACTATGACCCAGATCGCATCACACTGTCTCGGCGTCCTAGGCAACCCCATAATAAAATCCATAGCGATCCGCTCCCATTTCCACTCCGGAATGGGCAACGAATGCAATCTCCCAACTGGGGCCTGGTGCTCAGCCTTAACCTGCTGGCACGTCAAACACCGAGAGACGAACTCTGCCACTTGCCTCTTCATACCTGGCCACCAGAAATGCAACTTAAGAGTATTATACATCTTGGTGACACCAGGATGCATCGCATAAACAGCCACACGCGCCTCTCTAATCTCTCGTCTCAACTCATCCACATCAGCACATAATCTCGACCCATCCAAAGAGTCTCATCTCTCAACTCAAAATCTGAACTCTGACCAGCTCTAACTCTATCCATCAATCTCACTAACACTGGATCCTGACACTGAACTCTCCTGATCCGATCCTGTAACATCGGCCTCAATCTCAGAGTAGCTACCAAGGCTCCATCCTGAGCCAAATCCATCTGCACATTAAGCGCTCTCAACTGAATCAAACCGGGCGATCTCTCACTCAACTGAACATTTGACCGACATGAGATCTCCTACTCAAAGCATCTCGCCACCACATTGGCCTTCCTGGATGATACTCGATCGATGCGGTCATAATCCTTCAACAACTCAATCCACCTCCCTCATCTCGATTCAACTCTCGCCGACTCAACAGATATCTCAAACTCTTATGATCCGTGAAGATCTGGAGCGTCTCACCATACGAGATAATGTCTCCAGATCTTCAAAGCAAACACCATCAGAGCCAACTCTAAGTCATGCCTTTGGGTAATTCCTCTCGTGAGACCTCAACTGTCTCGAGGCATACGCTATCACTCTACCATGCCGCATCATCACACAACCCAATCCTGCTGCAAGCATCATCGAAAACCTCAAATCCTCCGGACCGACAGCAAAGCCAACTTGGAGCCGTAGTCAATCGATGCCTAAGCTCCTCAAAGTTCCTCTGACACTCATCTATCCATCTGAAAATCACATTCTTCCTCAGAAGTTTCGTCAAAGGGGCCGAAATCACGAAAACCCCTCGACAAACCTCCGGTAATACCCTGCTAGTCCGAGGAAACTCCTCAACTCTGATACGTTCCTCGGAACCTCCCAACTCTGCACTGCCTCAATCTTGTGAGGATCCACCCGGATACCCTCACCAGACACAATATGGCCTAGGAAAACGACCTCATCTAGCCAAAATTCACACTTAGTGAATTTGGCAAACAGCTGCCTCTCTCTCATGATCTGCAACACTATCCTTAAATGCTCCGCATGATCCTGCCTACTCCTCGAATACACTAGGATATCATCAATGAACACAATCACAAATTGATCAAGGTAGGGTTGAAATACTTTATTCATTAAAGCCATGAAGGCTGCCGAGGCATTGGTCAACCCAAACGGCATCACTAGGAACTCGAAATGCCCATACCTACTTCTGAACGCACTCTTAGGCACATCGGCCTCCGCTATCCTCAAGTGATAATATCCTGACCTCAAGTCCAACTTGGTAAACACTCGAGCTCCCTGCAACTGATCAAATAGATCATCGATCCTAGGCAGTGGGTACTTATTCTTGACAGTAACCCGATTGAGCTGCCTATAATCGATACACAGTCTTAAAGTCCCATCTTCTTCTTCACAAACAACACTTTGGAGCTCCCGGCTACGAAACCTTGGGTCTAATAAACCCTTATCCAATAACTCCTGAATCGAGCCTTAAGCTCTCTCAGTTCCACGGTGCCATCCTATCGGAGGTATAGATATAGGAGCAAACACTGAACGAGGTCTATCACAAACTCGTCTCCGATCCGCCAGAAACCCAGTAACTCATCTGGGAACACATCCAAAACTCCACGATCACGGAACATCCTGCAAACTCTGTTGCACTCTAGAATCCACATGAGCCAAATAGGCCTCTGACCCCTCACATCAATCTCGAGCACTCATGAAGGAAATCATCCTAGCCTTTGCTGGCTAATACCTCAAAAATCTCTGTGACCGGGAGAATCTAACACGACCTCCTTGGTAAAGCAATCCATCACAGCTCTATGGGCGTAGGCACCCATCCTCAGGATCACATCAATCTCTCAAAGACAACACTATAAGGTGCTCTCAACTCTGCCTGATCAATCACTATCTGACACCCCTTGCAGACCTCTCCCAACACTGTCGTACTACCTAGAGGTGTACTCACCTCTAGCCCACACTGTAATCTCTCTCTATCACAATGCAGTCTACATGCCACATGCGGTGCAATAAATGAATGAGTGGATCCAGGATCCATCAATGCATATGCTTCAAAACCAGAAATTAGAAGCATACCCGCAACGACATCTGGAGACTCCTGCGCCTCGCCGAAGTCATAGCATAGACTCGACACAGGACCGCCGCCGCCGCTGTCCCTCAGATCTCACCACTGATCCCTCTGCTCGGCCTCGGCCTCGGCTTCTCCAACCAGAGCCACCTCCGCGGCTCTGCTGCACTGAAGTAACACTGCCTACTCTACCGGTCGCAGCAGACTGAGCCTCCACAGTGAAGGGGCACTCTCGGAGCTGGTGGTCCATAGAACCACACTTGAGGCATGCTCCAAAGAGCCTCCAAAGACTCTCCACTGCCTCCTCTCGCAGAACTCACATAGCGGGATACTCGTCTCGAACCTCTAAAGACCTTGTGACCACCACTAGAATGGGCAAATCGCCTCTGCGCCCAAACCTAAACCGTCTACCACCTCAGGGCGACCAAGGATCTGCCTGCCGCCATCGACCCTCTGCTATCACCGCTTCGATCACATTGGGCCTCTTGCCTCGGGTCCCGATCCGATCTCATCGCCTCTGTCTCAACAATTGCTCAATCCTCACGGCCGACGCCTCATTTCAATAAAACCGCCATGTCCGATCTCGCCAATGTGGTGCGGATCTCCAAATTGAGTCCGCCCTCAAACGCCGACACTTGTCACCTCGAAGCCACTAATGAGGAAGCATACACCAACAATTGGTTGAACCGAACCTCATAGTCGGCCACGCATAACCGCTTCGCCCCTGTCAGCTCTAAGAACTCCTGCAATTTCATGTCCAGATAAATCTTGGGCATGAAATTATCCTTAAATCTCTCGAAAATCCTCCCAACTCGAGTGCGAGCAGGTCCGTGGTACCGCCTGAGCAGTCTTCCACCACCGATATGCGTAACCCTAAAGCAAAGACACCTGCATAGTTGAACCTCCTCGTAATCACATGACCCATCCGGTCGAGGACTCTCTCGTCCTCTCTAGCCATCCTCACCTCCGCAGGTCGGTTGCTACCATGAAGTCAACCGCCTCGCCACGCAAAGAAATCATATCTCCTCTCCCGACTCACGGAACTCGGGAGGCATCTCATCGTAACGAGGCATAGGGGACTCTACTAGCTCCCATGGATCCTAGGTCACCTGGTTGATCCACTTGATCCCCAAGAACGGATGACCTACAACAACAAAAATCTGATCACTTTATGCTTTTCTCATCAAATCCAAGCCTAAAAGACACTATGCCCAAAAGATGCCAAACCATGCTCGATACCACCTAATGAAGCGCCCCTCACCGTAGGTACACACCGACGCCTGTGGGTCGTCCGACGATAGCCCACGAAGAAGGAAGTACTACGATCACAAACGATCACTAAACACTCGCATGGCATCTATAAAATAAACCACAACATGCAATTCGCTAAAATTTAAAACCACAATATTTCTTTCATTTCATAATATCAATCCAAAATATAGACCAGACTATCAGTCCCCTACAACTATATACAACAATCCAAAAAGGGAAACTGATAAAAACGTCTATACTAGGTCATCCCAAAAATATAAATGTTGCTCCAGCTGACCGACCTGTGATCCATCGCTGCACTTGATCACGAACTCTCACTGCAGGAAAACTATCACGAGAACTAGAGTCCTATAGACGGTGTCCTGAAAAATGTATTGCAATGTTGGGTGAGTTTGCGAACTCAATGAGAAACCATCATCGATGGTTCACCCAACTCATTCATATACACATAATATATCTCATAGATATGTTTTAACACAATTTACAACACTATAAACACTTTACATAATTTACGATTACACTATCACATATCTCGGACATATCAATTCACACTTTGCACACATCACACGATTCACAATTATTTCTACCGACAAATGCATAATGTATGCAATTTCTCATTTTATGATGTCGCAGGACTGAGCGCCAATGTTCACATTTTGGCAAGTAGGAGAGCCCTCAGGGTATACACTACAACCCACTCACTTTAGGAATAGGAGAGCCCTCTCGGTATGCACTATTTCCTTTTTGGCCTCAGGCCCATTCATTGATATCGAGCTTAAAGCTCTGATCACTAAGCTCCATCTACAACCGACATTACCACTTATGTTCATGCTTAGCATGCACTAACACTCTGCACAGCCTCTAACACATTTATATCACTTTCACTTGTCACAATCAAACACTTACGCCGCAATTATATACACCGATTCTCAATTCACAGCCTATTCACATTTATATATCACACTTGATGCAATCACAATCACTTATCACATTTAGCTCATTCACTTCACATTTATATCACTCACTTTTACACTTAATTCACACACATTCACAAAGACATTTAATCACATAAAAGTCGAGGAACCAACTAGGTTACTCACTGTAACTTCGAGCTATTGCACGGAAGTACCAAAGAATGTCCGTGGTCTGTCGATCCAACGGCGCCTCTATAACAATTCAAATGAATTATCATCACTACTTGCTCAATTAAATCAATTCACTGATGCACATGTCTCAATTCAAACTATATGATGCATGACCATGATTTCCAACTCTAGTCCAATTTCACTAACTCTCACTTCATCAGCACAATTCACTATTCACTAGGTCCATCTCATTCTCTATTTCATAATTCTCCAATTCATACTCAAATTGGTCACAATCGACAATTCACGATCCCTCTAGATATCATTCAACTCTCAATAATACTGCACTTGAAGACTTCTTTCTTTAGTTCACAATGAAACAAGAATGCTCTCAATAGGAGGTCTACACTAAAAGATATGCTCAAAAGACTCAACTAATTCACTTCAAAGATTTCACTCCTCGTCATGACGTTTGACCACTCGTCATGACGTCTAAAGTTGCTCGTCATGGCGCTTTCCTACGGTTCGTCATGACGCGACAAGACCACGCTTCGTCGCGACGTCAAATTAAGCTCGTCATGACGTCCCAAGCAATTCACGCTCACGCCGTCGCGACGTCAAATTAACATTTAATTTATTCGTCATGACGCACGATCGTTCGTCTTCTCCGATTCTCATTTCCGCTTATTAATACTCTTAACTCAACATTAAAAACACTCTAACTACCCAGATTCCTCACATTTATGCTCATTAATGCAACAATCACAATAAATATCAACCTTAAGCACATTAAAACTTACCAAATCACCGAATCGGACGAAACCCTAAAACCACCAAAATCCACGCTCTTCTCTCTTCTTCCTCAACCACGATGATTCTCCACTAACAAGCTAAACATCAGCCTCTCCAACGATCCAAAGAAATCTCTAGCCATAAGGAAGAGAAACTAACTAAATCTCCAAGAGGAAGGAACAAAATCGTCGACGGCAACGAAGGAGGAAGAAGAAAATGAAGGGAAGATATTTTTATCCCTCATTCAAACCTAACACAAATATATATATAGGGTTGAATTTAAACCTATAAATTACAATCCTCAAATTCAATCAATCTCATTCTCTAAATTCCATCGCTCATCACAAAAATTCTTAAACGCTTAACTCTAAATTTTCAAGTGATTGCCACTCACTTTCGAACCTAATCTAAAATCGCCTCTAAGTCAATTCCATGGTCCGAGCTCATATCTCTAAAAATTCCAGAAAATTTCTCATAAATTCACAAAAATACAAAACACTCGATTCTATGCTCAAATCTCAATTTTCAACTCCCAAAATTCAATTCACACACTAACTCAGCTATACAACTTAATTTCTCTCAAATTCTCAATCAAGTCACAATCCACTGATTTAACTCTTCAATTCTAATTATTCCTCAATTCTCAATAAATCACTCTTCACTCAACTCACAATCTAACTCAAGGGACTACTCAATTACACTTATCGCTTAATTCTCAATAACTCATATCTCACACAAATTTCACAATTAAATGCTAGAATAATCATGAATGCATGTCACTATATATGCATGTGCAATTAACTCAATTAATCTCATTTATCACTAATGCAAAACTCACTATGCGAGTAATTCAATCATGAATACACTCACTGCTCACTCATCCAAATTACCGATATGCCCATCACACCGGTAACGGGATGTTACATTTTTTGAGTCTTTACCATTGTTTCTTCAATCAATCACCCCATTTTAAAACCCAAAGACCCCCTTAGCCTTACCCTTTCATAAGTTGAATGAAGCATTGAGTAATTTGGGACTTTTGTGTTATATTGTGTTTTGAGATAATTTTATAGGTACTTATACTCATGTGTTGTTATTTTCTCTTATTTTTATTGTTTTCCCTTGTTTTTAACGTATGTAAAAAAAAAGAGAAGAAAGAAAAGAAAAACAAAATTAGAAAAATGAGAAAAAAAAAAGAAAAAGAAAGAATGAAGCGTAGTAGCTTGAGCAGTATGAGTTGTTGTAGTCCTTTTTGTTCATATTTATCTCATAATTTTAATTGCGTGTCCCTTTTACTTGATTCTTTGTGAATGTTTGTGATGAAACCTTTGTTTTTTTTTATCGCACTTGTGAACCTAGCCCCATTACAACCTTGAATAAAGTCCTTATGATCTATTAGCTCATCTGATCTGAATGAATGAGAATTGGTGAAACTGCAAGCCTATGGTAGTGCAACATGTTAGAGTGAGATTTGAGCGAAACACTTTGCCCTCAAACACTTGAGTGTAAGAGCCAAATCCGTGAGAAGAATTTATTTTGATTTCATGTTTGTTTTTGAACAAAGATGTCTTATTTTGATTGCGTCTATTTGCATTGGTGAAAAACAATTATTATATGTATTGCAACTTAAGTCTTACTTGCCCAAGTTAATGGATTGTGTGCATTTGATCTTATGAAGGATGAATTGACTGAGTCTAGTGGTTTGACATGCTTGCTCGAGGGCAAGCAAGGGTTCGGTATGGGAGAATTTGTTAAGTCATTTAAATTGCACTTATTTTGGACTTAATTATTATTAAGGTGTTGAAATTATTATCCGAATTTAATGGAATTGTGTTATAATTGTTTACAGATGGTTATCAATACCTTAGAGATGAATTGGAATCAAAAAGATGCAAAAGAAGTAAGAAAAACCAAAAATTCCCAAATTGAAAAAAATTTAGAGATTAAGCGTGAGCACGCCTAAGGATGGAATAATTCTGTAGATAAAATTCTAGAAGTCAATTTCAAACAAAACACAATCTTTAAAGATTACCTTGCTATCTTTCAAAGGAGTTACCTACCAAAAATAGAAGAGCACCTTATTTGGACAAAATCAAGAGAAGATAATGAAGAGATTAACTTAAAGAAGGAGATGGGGGTGATTGCCGCATATGTATATATTAGGTCTTAGAATAGGTTTTTCGAAATCTTTTAGCTGTTGCGCTTTTCTGGTTTTGTTCTTTACATTTTCTGCACAATTTCAATTAGTGTTTTCGTATTTTCCATTAAAGAACCAGGCATGGAGACTTATCACTTTGTTATTTCTTGTGTTTTCAATTTAATTATGAGTAGCTAAATCTTTTGTCTTCGTTTAGGGGATCCATGTTACATGTTATTATAGTGAGATATTTCGGATACTTTTTATGTTGTTAATAAACATTGGATATCTTCGGATCTATTCTTTACAATTGAATTCATTGGTTTCTAGGTGTGCGACTAGAGATTAATTGGTTCAACCGCTAGATTAACGAAATATGACGTTCAGTTTCGGTAATCATAATTAGCTAGTAGGATTGACTTCTCTACGTTAGAGTCGAAAATTCTAAGAAGATATTCGCTTGTTCGATTGCATGTCGTACATGTATTTCGCTTGCTCATTAGTTCTTGATTCTGAATGCTATTATTCAATTACGCCTAGTATCTAGGCTATTGTTTAATAAGAATGCTAGAATGCATGTTTCTAGTCATTACCCATAAGAGAAATTTTTCCAATGAATGTTTGTTAATAATTACAATTTTCTGTCGAGGATCCATAATAGCATGATAACAACGGTGACCCAAAACTAAGTTATTTTCTCATTGATTTTTTAGATTTAAATATTACTTTCGATTTGAGATTTTTCCTTTGATTTTCTGATATTGCCATGATTAAACAACCCCTTTTTTTACTTTTGTTATTTGTTTCGTTTAAACATCGCTAACCTTTACCGTTAAAAATTCCTCGTGGGAATAATATCCGCTTACCACTACTATATTAATTTGTTTAATGAAAGTGATTTCTTTTATGTTTAGTTGCAAGCGACAGCATCACCAAGCAATAATTTAAATATTTAAAATGTGAAGAGGATGTTTTCGAAGAACTTTGATATGAAATATCTTGAGGCGACACAATTTATTCTTAGAATGGAGATTTACATGGACATACCCATATCTCGCCCATGCAAAGATGTGGCATGACTGTGAGCCTCTTTTATGTCATTAACGACCGTGACACACCAAATCTGTAACATTCCGTTACCGATGTGATGGGCATATTGGTGGTTCGGATGGGGTAGGATTGAGTGCATCCGTATATTGAGTTGCACATGCATTATAGCCTCTATATTATTGATAAATGATTATTATTGCACAAGCATATGAGTGTACATGCATGTATGACATTTCCCGGTATGATTGTGTAAATTGGAAAATTAGGTGATAATTGTACAGATTAGGTTTTGATCATAGAATTGGAGTGAAATTTTAATTTAGGGGTTTGAAAATTGGAATATAGGAATATGTATTTCTTAATTTTGAGGATTTATAGGAATTTTTCTGAAATTTTTAGAGTTATGAGGCCGGACCGAAAAAATGATTCAAAGGCTGATTAATTGGATTCCGGTTCCACAATTGATTGGTAATTGGTACGAGATAAATTGAGTTATGATTTTAGGATTTATTATTCATGGTCATTGCGGAATTGAGAGAAAATTAGAATAAGAATTGGATTTTTAGACTTTAAGAATTGAACATGTGGCAAATGAATTGCCAATCATGCCCTCAGCTTCAAATCCCTTATATAAAAACCCTAACCTTTAAAATTTGCTTCCAACGACACTCTTTCCTTTGAAAGAAAATTTCTTCTTCTCTTCTCCTTCGTGTGGATCTCCATCTTTGCTCCTTGTTTCCATTTTCTTCTCTTCAATTGTTCCATTCATCATCAACCTAGCTTAAGCCTTGGATTTGAGAAGATGACTTTTGGTGGAGAAAGAGGTGATTGCCGTGGGTGTGCCTAAGTTTGAAGATTGGAGTTCTGGGTGATTTTCGAAGGTTTAAGGCTTGAATCAAGTGAGTTATTACTCCTTTATGCTTTAGATAGTTTGATTTGATCATTGATTAGAGTTATTAATTGTTTAAGAATTTATAAGTTTTGGATAATATAGGTTTTGAGAAATATATTGATTTTCATTTGGGTATTTGAAGAATAATTGATTCTAGATGGAATTGAATTTAGGGGTTAGTAGATTAGATTGTTTTAAATTGATTAGGAGTGATCTGAATTGAATTGGATGGATTAGAAATCAGCAGATCTGAGAAAATCTGGGTTTCGGGTGTGATTTTGGGTTTGCACGTCGCGACGTGTGATGAACACGCCGCCATGACAAAGCAAAAAGACGTCACGTCATGACGCGTAAGTGGTTACGCCTGGGAGAGAGAAGAGCGCGTCGTCATGCGAAGCGATCATGCGCCACGGCAAGGACGCCCTTCTGCCTGAAATTGAAATTTGTTTGTTTTAATTGAAGATTTTTTAGGTTTTAATTCCTAAGAAGTTAGTTATTGATTGATCTTGATTTAGAGACTAAGAATTGTGAGTTTATAAGAATATAAGTTCGGAATTAAATTCAATGGTTCTCGAAATCGGACGACGATTTATTAGGGAATATGACTTGTGTTTGGAGTATGACTTTAAAGAGTTCGGAACTTAGTCAATTGAATTATGGTGTTAGGAATTGCTATCTTTTAGAGAAATTGAATGGGAAAGATTCGGGAATAGGATCGGGCATGTCATAAGCATGTATAGTACATAATTCAATCGCTACATGTGCATTATTGAATATTGTAAATTGTGCAATTAGTAATGTTTGAATATTCTGATTGTTTTAGAGGCTCAAGTGGAGCGTCGTTCTTCCAACGTAGCGGAGACTTCCCGGCAGTAGCTCGGAAGTTTATAGGTGAGTAACCTAGTTGGTTTCTCAACCTTTATGTGTTAAATTTTCTGCACTTATGCCATGTGGAGTTAAGGAAGGATTTGTGTATTTGTTTTTGATTGACTTCGGACCATAGTTGTCCGAAATATTTGAAACTTGATATAGAAGTGTCAATTGTGGTACATGGCAATAAATTGATTTTAATGCGATATTAGATATGTGCATTCATGCATAAAGCCATGATCAGATAATGGCAGTTGTGACCGGAGCAGCCAACGTATTTCAGAGCTTTAAGCTCAACGCATCAGGGCCTCGTGCCCAACGTAATTTTTTTTAAAGCCACAAGCTCAACGTATCAGGGCTTCAAACCCATCGTAATCAGGCGCACGCTCACAACAATGTAACAAAATGGAAAGTGTCACATGTGCATTAAATATGTAAATGATAAATTGTGAAATGATGATGCATGCGGTATTTTTCGAATATGTTATTGTGTGATATTATGTGAATTGTTTGTTTATGCATGAGTTGGGTGGACCATCAATGATGGTTTCTCGCTGAGTTCGCAAACTCATCCAACATTGCAAATATTTTTCAGGGCAAAGATAGTAGACTCCTAGCTCCAGAGTTAGACTTTTCCTGCCGTGTGGATCTAGTTGGCAAGAGAAGTATGGCTCACAAGTCGGTCAGCTGGGACGATTTTGTGGATGACCTAGTTAGTTTTGTATCAGTTCCTTTTTGGAATATGTGTACAGATTGTGGGAATTGATAAGCTTGTAAATTGTGTTTTGAGGTTATGAAATGAGAATCTTTCAGTTTTAAAAATCTAGTGATTTTGATATTACAGTCTTATTATATTGATGCCATGTGGATTATAGAATTGATCGTTCGTAGTGCACCCTCATCGTGGGTTATGTATCGGAATGACCCACGGGCGTTCCGATGCGTACCCTACGGTAAGGGGGCACTACATTAGGTGGTATTAGAGCATGGTTTGACATCTTTTGGGCATAGTGTATTATTAGGCTTGAATTTCAGTAAGAAAAGCAGAAATTGATTGAAATTATGGTTTTGTTATAGGTCATCCGTCCTTGGTGATCAGGTAGATCAACCAGTTGACCATGGATCAGTCGGAGCTAGTAGGGAGTCCTCAGTGCCTCGATTTGAGGAGCAGCCTCCTAAATTCCCCGTGAGACGGGACAAGAGGAGGTATGATCGCTGCAAAGCGGGAGTGAGACTTTATGGCGATGCAGACCTGCCGAGGTGAGGATGGCTGGAGAGGACGGAGAGAGTCCTAGACCAGATGGACTACGACTCTGATGAGCGCTTTGATTATGCAGTTTCTCTGCTGCAAGGTCCAGCATATCAGTGGTGGAAGACTGTTCCGGGTAGTACCACCGGACCCTGTATTCTGACATTGGAGGATTTCTTGAGAGCCTTTCGGGATAATTATATGCCCAAGGTTTACTTGGAGATGAAGATGCAGGAGTTCTTAGAGTTGAGACAAGGTCAGATGATAGTGGCCGAGTACGAGGTGCGGTTCAATGAGTTGATGGGGTATGCTTCTATTCTGATTGCTACGGAGGCTGATAGGTGCCGGAGATTTGAGGGTGGGCTCAATCTGGAGATCCGTACCAGGTTAGCCCGATCGGACATGGGCACCTTTATCGAGTGAGAGAGCTGCAGTCTTGGATTGAGCGCCTTCCGAGACAGAGTCAGTTGAGGCGGCGAGGATTCGGAGTAAGAGATCGAGTGTGATCGAGGCGACTCTGGTAAGAGCTTTAGCGAAGCGCGAGCAGGACCTTGGATCTTGAAGGATCCAAATAGTCTGGTTTTGTTGAGGGGAGATTTGGGCGTACTAGCAAGCGAAGTGGTAGAGGTTGAGTATGTGCACTTCTGTTTGTGTACATTGTGACAAGAGGCACAGTAGGGAGTGTTGGCGGCTGACTGGAGCCTGTCTTGCATGTGGCTCCATGGATCATCGATTAGGAATTGCCCACTACACGGGAGCTCGATCTGTTGTGGGTAGTAGAATTTGGTAAGTAACGACAAAGGCAATCAGAAGTGATGGTGGACTGGACTGAGGGGCCGAGGTAGAGCTGGAGATTCCTTTATGGGGACTGAGGGACGTGGCAGCCGACCGCAGTCCCAGGCTCGGGTCTACGCCATGACTAGGCAGGAGGCCTAGGATTCTTCGGATGTTGTTGCGGGTATGCTTTTGATTTCTGGCTTTGAGGCTTTTGCATTGATAGATCCAGGTTCCACGTATTCTTTTATTGCACCGCATGTGGCATGTAGATTGCCTGGGGATAGGGAGATGTTGCAGTATGGGCTAGAGGTGAGTACACCTCTAGGTAGTACTACTGCTTTGGGAGAGGTCTGCAAGGGGTGCTCGATCCAGATAGATCAAGCAGTGTTGAGTGCAGACCTGATAGTGTTGCCCTTGAGATAGATTGATTTGATTCTAGGGATGGACTGGCTTACTGCCCATGGAGCTGTTATAGACTGCTATACCAAGGAGGTCGTGTTAGAGTCTCCTAGTCAGCCTAGAGCAGTGTTTCGAGGTGTTAGTCAGGCAGTGCCAGCCAGAATGATTTCTTTTCTGAGTGCCTTGAAGTTGATGCAGGGAGGTTGTGAGGCCTATCTGGCTTATGTGGTTGATACCAGAGTTGAGAAAAGGTTGCAGCATATTCCCGTGATCAGGGAATTTCTCGATGTGTTTCCTGAGGAGTTACCAGGTTTGCCTCCGGATTGGGAAACGAAGTTCTCGATTGACCTCGTTCAAGATACCGCTCCTATATCTATACCTCCATATAGGATGGCACCGGTAGAACTGAGGGAGCTTAAGGCTCAATTGCAGGAGCTTTTGGATAAGGGGTTTATTAGACCCAGTGTTTCACCATGGGGAGCTCCAGTGCTGTTTGTGAAGAAGAAGGACGGGACTTTGCGGCTGTGCATCAATTATAGGCAGTTGAATCGGGTGACAGTGAAGAACAAGTATCCACTGCCTAGGATCGATGATATGTTTGATCAGTTGCAGGGAGCTCGGTTGTTTACTAAGTTGGATCTGCGATCTGGTTATTATCAGTTGAAGATTGCAGAGGCCGATGTGCCTAAGAGTGCTTTCAGGAGCAGGTATGGGCATTTCGAGTTCCTGGTGATGCCGTTAGGGTTGACTAATACCCCGACAGCTTTCATGGCCTTGATGAATAAGGTTTTTCAACCCTACCTGGACCAGTTTATTATTGTGTTCATTGATGATATTTTAGTGTATTCGGGGGATAGACAGGAGCATGCGGAGCACCTGAGGATGGTATTGCAGATTATGAGAGAGAGACGGTTGTATGCCAAATTCACTAAATGTGAATTCTGGGTCGATGAGGTTGTATTTCTGTGGCACATTGTATCTGGTGAGGGTATCCAAGTGGATCCTCACAAGA
Organism: Erythroxylum novogranatense; assembly: GCA_029891385.1. Classification (NCBI taxonomy): domain Eukaryota; kingdom Viridiplantae; phylum Streptophyta; class Magnoliopsida; order Malpighiales; family Erythroxylaceae; genus Erythroxylum; species Erythroxylum novogranatense. The sequence goes on from CM057224.1 coordinate 7,399,118, forward strand.
TAGAGGCAGTGAGGAGTTGGGAAGCTCCAAGGAATGTGTCAGAGATGCGGAGTTTCCTAGGATTAGAAGGATATTACCGGAGGTTTGTAGAGGGGTTTTCATTGATCTCAGCCCCTCTGACGAAACTTCTGAGGAAGAATGTGGCCTTCAGATGGACTGAGGAGTGTCAGAAGAGTTTTGAGGAGCTGAAACATCGGTTGACTACGGCGTCAGTGTTAGCTTTACCGTCAAAGTCTGGAGGTTTTGAGGTATTCAGTGATGCTTCGCAGCAGGGACTGGGTAGTGTTCTGATGCAGCATGGGAGAGTGATAGCTTATGCCTCGAGACAGTTGAGGTCTCACGAGGTGAATTACCCAGTGCATGATTTGGAGTTAGCAGCAGTAGTTTTTGCCCTGAAAATCTGGAGACACTACTTGTATGGTGAGATGTTCCAGATTTTCACTAATCATAAGAGTTTGCGATATTTGTTGAGTCAGAGGGAGTTGAATCTGAGGCAGAGGAGATGGATTGAGTTGCTTAAGGACTATGACTGCACGATTGAGTATCACCCAGGGAAGGCCAATGTGGTGGCAGATGCATTGAATAGGAGATCTCGTATCAGTGCAGCTCAGATTCAGATTGGAACATTGCCTAGCCTGATTCAGTTGAGAGCTCTGAATGTGCATATGGATTTGGCTCAGGATGGAGCTCTGATAGCTACTCTGAGGCTTAGGCCGATGTTGCATGACAGGATCAGGCGAGTTCAGGACCAGGATCCTGTGTTGGTGAGATTGATTGACAGAGTGAGATCTGATCGGGATTCTGAGTTTGAGTTGAGAGATGGGACATTGTGGATGGGACAGAGACTCTGTGTTCCAGATGTGGATGGTCTGAGACGTGAGATTTTTGAGGAGGCGCATGTGGCCACTTATGCTATGCATCCTGGTACTACCAAGATGTATAATACGCTTAAGTTGCATTTCTGGCAGCCTGGCATGAAGAGGCAGGTGGCAGAGTTTGTTTCTCGATTCGACGTGCCACCGCCCGGCAGAGTTAAGGTGAGCACCAGTTCCGAGAGGGAAGTCAGAGTCGTTGCCCATTCCGGAGTGGAAATGGGAGCGAATTTCGATGGATTTCATTATGGGGTTGCCTAGGACGCCAAGACAGCACGATGCTATCTGGGTCATAGTGGATCGGTTGACTAAATCGGCTCACTTCTTGCCAGTGAGAGAGAACAATACGCTCGATCAGTTGGCCCAGAAGTATGTGGCAGAGATTGTGCGACTGCATGGGGTCCCGGTGTCTATAGTCTCAGACAGAGATCGTAGGTTCACTTCGAGGTTCTGGAAGAGTTTGCAGTCTGCTATGGGTACTCGGTTGAACTTCAGTACAACATTTCATCCTCAGACAGATGGGCAGAGTGAGAGGACGATTAAGACTGTTGAGGATATGTTGCGAGCCTGTGTATTGGAGTTTCGAGGTGCTTGGGATCAGTATTTGGCTCTGGTTGAGTTTGCTTACAATAATCAGTACCAGAGCAGCATTGGGATGGCACCGTATGAAGCGTTGTATGGGAGGCAGTGTAGATTGCCTCTTTATTGGGATGAAGAGGGTATGAGGATGCTAGAGGGTCCCGAGCTGATCCAGGATACTGTGGACAAGGTGAGGCTGATTCGGAGTCGCATTAAGGCGGCTCAGATGCATGTAAAAGTTATGTGGATCAAAGTCGAGAGAGATGGAGTATGATGTGGGAGATAAAGTTTTCCTCCGAGTGTCTCCGTGGAAAGGAGTTTTGAGATTTGGCCGAAAGGGCAAGTTGAGTCCTCGGTATATTGGTCCTTATGAGATCCTAGAGAGGATAGGACCATTGGCTTATAGATTAGCTCTGCCGAGTGAGATGTCGCAGTTGCATGACGTTTTTCATGTGAGTATGCTCCAGAGATATCGTTCAGATCCGACCCATGTGATTCCGGCTCAGGAGATTGAGGTGGCTAGTGATTTGAGCTATGTTGAGGAGCCAATTCAGATTGTGGGGTCTCGGGTCAAGCAGTTGAGGAGCAAGGTGAAAGTCCTATGGAAGAACCACTCATCGGAGGAAGCAACTTGGGAGACTGAGGAGTACATGAGGAGACAGTATCCTCACTTGTTCGATTAGTCAGGTAAGAAATTTCGGGACAAAATTTTTATTAGGAGGGGAGAATTGTAACATTCCGTTACCGATGTGATGGGCATATTGGTAGTTCGGATGGGGTAGGATTGAGTGCATCCGTATATTGAGTTGCACATGCATTATAGCCTCTATATTATTGATAAATGATTATTGTTGCACAAGCATATGAGTGTACATGCATGTATGACATTTCCCGGTATGATTGTGTAAATTGGAAAATTAGGTGATAATTGTACAGATTAGGTTTTGATCATAGAATTGGAGTGAAAATTTAATTTAGGGGTTTGAAAATTGGAAATTGGAATATAGGAATATGTATTTCTTAATTTTGAGGATTTATAGGAATTTTTCTGGAATTTTTAGAGTTATGAGGCCGGACCAGAAAAATGATTCAAAGGCTGATTAATTGGATTCCGGTTCCACAATTGATTGGTAATTGGTATGAGATAAATTGAGTTATGATTTTAGGATTTATTATTCATGGTCATTGCGGAATTGGGAGAAAATTAGAATAAGAATTGGATTTTTAGACTTTAAGAATTGAACATGTGGCAAATCCAATCATGCCCTTAGCTTCAAATCCCTTATATAAAAACCCTAACCTTTAAAATTTGCTTCCAACGACACTCTTTCCTTTGAAAGAAAATTTCTTCTTCTCTTCTCCTTCGTGTGGATCTCCATCTTTGCTCCTTGTTTCCATTTTCTTCTCTTCAATTGTTCCATTCATCATCAACCTAGCTTAAGCCTTGGATTTGAGAAGATGACTTTTGGTGGAGAAAGAGGTGATTGCCGTGGGTGTGCCTAAGTTTGAAGATTGGAGTTCTGGGTGATTTTCGAAGGTTTAAGGCTTGAATCAAGTGAGTTCTTACTCCTTTATGCTTTAGATAGTTTGATTTGATCATTGATTAGAGTTATTAATTGTTTAAGAATTTATAAGTTTCGGATAATGTAGGTTTTGAGAAATATATTGATTTTGATTTGGGTATTTGAAGAATCATTGATTCTAGATGGAATTGAGTTTAGAGGTTAGTAGATTAGAGTGTTTTAAATTGATTGGGAGTGATCTGAATTGAATTGGATGGATTAGAAATCAGCAGATCTGAGAAAATCTAGGTTTTGGGCGTGATTCTGGGTTTGCACATTGTGATGTGTGATGAACACGCCGCGATGAGCATTTTCCCCTTCGCACGCTGCAACGAGCGAAGACGCACGTCGCGACGAGTGTAAGTGGTTACGCCGCGGGGAGAGAAGGAGCGTGCATCCCGGTGAAAGTGTGGAGTCTCACCGCGGCGAGCGATCATGCGCCGTGGCGAGGACGCCCTTCTGCTCGAAATTGAAATTTGTTTGTTTTAATTGAAGATTTTTTAGGTTTTAATTCCTAAGAAGTTAGTTATTGATTGATCTTGATTTAGAGACTAAGAATTGTGAGTTTATAAGAATATAAGTTCGAAATTAAATTCAATGGTTCTCGAAATCGGACGGCGATTTATTAGGGAATGTGACTTGTGTTTGGAGTATGACTTTAGAGAGTTCGGAACTTAGTCAATTGAATTATGGTGTTGGGAATTGCTATCTTCTAGAGAAATTGAATGGGAAAGATTCGGGAATAGGATCGGGCATGTCATAAGCATGTATAGTACATAATTCAATCGCTGCATGTGCATTATTGAATATTGTAAATTGTGCAATTAGTAATGTTTGAATATTCTGATTGTTTTAGAGGCTCAAGAGGAGCGTCGATCTTCCGACGTAGCGGAGACTTCCCGGTAATAGCTCGGAAGTTTAGAGGTGAGTAACCTAGTTGGTTTCTCAACCTTTACATGTTAAATTTTCTGCACTTATGCCATGTGGAGTTAAGGAAGGATTTGTGTATTTGTTTTTGATTGACTTCGGACCATAGTTGTCCTAAATATTTGAAACTTGATATAGAAGTGTCAATTGTGGTACATGGCAATAAATTGATTTTAATGCGATATTAGACATGTGTATTCATGCATAAAGGCATGATCAGATAATGGCAGTTATGACTGGAGCAGTCAACGTATTTCAGAGCTTTAAGCTCAATGCATCAGGGCCTCATGCCCAACGTAATTTTTTTTAGAACCACAGGCTCAACGTATCAGGGCTTTAAGCCCATCGTAATCAGGCGCACGCTCACAACAATGTAACAAAATGGAAAGTGTCACATGTGCATTATATATGTGAATGATAAATTGTGAAATGATGATGCATGCGGTATTTTTCGAATATGTTATTGTGTGATATTATGTGAATTGTTTGTTTATGCATGAGTTGGGTGGACCATCGATGATGGTTTCTCGCTGAGTTCGCAAACTCACCCAACATTGCAAATATTTTTTATGGCAAAGATAGTAGACTCCTAACTCCAGAGTTAGACTTTTCTTGCCGTGTGGATCTAGTTGGCAAGAGAAGTATGGCTCATAGGTCAGTCAGCTGGGACGATTTTTGTGGATGACCTAGTTAGTTTTGTATCAGTTCCTTTTTGGAATATGTGTACAGATTGTGGGAATTGATAAGCTTGTAAATTGTGTTTTGAGGTTATGAAATGGGAATCTTTCAGTTTTAAAAATATAGTGATTTTGATATTACAGTCTTATTATATTGATGCCATGTGGATTATAGAATTGATCGTTCGTAGTGCACCCTCATCGTGGGTTATATATCGGAACGACCCACGGGCGTTCCAGTTCGTACCCTACGGTAAGGGGGCGCTACAAAATCAAGCTCGTGATTTTTGCCACCTTACTCAAAAACCTACTTTTTGTTATAAATACATTATGTTGACAGTAAAAGTGATTCAATCTTCATTTTTGGGATTTTGGAAGAAAGAAAGGCAACAGAGAGTTATTCTTATGGAAACCCATGGAGAAGATGGATAAGAGTTATTCAATCTTTTCATTGTTTAATGTTAAGTCTCTCTATATGGATTGATTATATTATCCTATGTTTATAGATTTGAGTTTTCGTGTTTGAATGATTGTTATCATGTATGTATGAACTTATTGTTAGAATCTTAAATATAATCTATAATCGTTATGTTTGAGATTCTTTTGTAGCTACTAATGGTTTCAAATCATTAGGACTAAAATAACCTAGGTTAAATGACCTAAGCCTATGTGATTGTTGCTTAGATTGGTCTATTTTCTATTTTATAATGCGACCACCCAATTAAATCTAGAGAGCATGTTTTAGGTTATTCAGTAGTTAAGCTTAATCTTATCTTAATTAAACATGACGTAAGGAAAAACCGAGACTAATAGAGCTTATTGTTAGTCTACGATCAATAGTTATAAGAGAGATGTGAAAGCATTATAATAATGAAATATGTTTAATTGCATGTAGGTCGAGATTAATCGAGAACAGGGTACAAATATTAATCACTTTTATCACTTTTGACTATTTTATTTAAATTGTTTGCATTAGTTTAATTTTATTTTGATCCCAACATTTCCTTTACATCAATTATTTTCATTGTGAGAATTAACCAAACATTCCCCGTGAATACAATCCTAACTTACCATAGCTACAAATTTTTAGTGTCTAGAGTTCAGTAAATTTTGCAATGCACTCAACACGTGCTGTCAACTACACTTATTTATTGTACTATGATGTTTGAAAGGCAGGCAAGAAATTATTCTTATTATTTATGATCACAAGTGATTCTTTTATCTGAAGGTGTATTATAACTTTTTTTTATGAAAGAAGATAGTTTATATCATGATTGATTTTTATGATGAAAGAATCTTTACAGAGTGGATCTTTTAGCGACTAATCTCGATATGAGATTTTGACATTGAAGTTTTGATTAAGACTAAAATGATATAAATATGCATAGTTTATCATTTTACGGATTACATATGCATGCCATAACATGCTAATAACATACCAAAAGGTTCTATTAGTGAATTGTTTCTTCTTATGATTTTGTATAGTTGTATGTTGATTATAATATATTAACTATCAAGGTCTAGTATGATGATTTATTTAATTAGATTTTCATACTCAGATATTTTGTTAATTGCATGCAAACTTACGATAGTTGTTATTTAAGTCCTGAAATCATTTTCAAAATGTTTTCAATGGATTGTTGAATCTTAATTAATTTTAACTAAATAGAATATAATAATTTTATGTAGGTTATAACTAATTAGTTTTTGTTTTATAATTAAAGCAAATAAAGATTTGAATGCTTTTGATTATATTTATAATCTTTTATAGTCTTGTTCTTCTCAAGAAATTTATTAAGTATAGTTTAATTATTATGTAAATGTTGGACCCCAAAATTTTCTTAGAAGTTAGAAACATGAAATAAGAAATTTTGGCGATTATTTATGTATAAGGAAAAGAAGAATTTTTGAATTTGAAATGAAGTAGAAAGGATAGTTAGGATAAGATGGGTTAAATGTGATATGTTGGAAGTCATATGCTAGAAAATGTAGTTGAAACATGTTCATTGAGTATGCTTCGGTATTTTAGCTATAACTTTTTCTCTAGTTATCCAAATGAGATGATTCTTGATTTGGACTAAACTAGAGAAATAGGACTACAAATTGTCTAATGAAATCGAGTTCTAATTTAGCCTCGAAGAATTTCAATTTTGTATGGAAGTTGAGCACAAAATATTGTTTCAATATAAGGGTAGTTCAGAAATGTTTTGGAATATAAATTTTGGATTTTCAAACCAAATTAAATGATTTTGGTATCATTAGGAAATTAAGACAATGAGGAACATTTTTCTAGAAGGAAATGTTATCAAATTCCTTCAATTACATGAAAAAAAGGGTCTTGATCTTTGGAAGGAGTTAAGCATGATTCAAATAAATTTTGAGGTCTTGCTAGATTAGTTTTCTATTTGGAGTTCATTATTATGTTAATGTTGGTAGGATTTTAAAATATGGTTTAGTTGAATTAAGTAGCAAGAGTATGTATATATGAGGGCTTTTTGGGAAGATCCCTTAAGTCATTTAAGTTACAAGGCATATAAGGAAGGGCATAAGGGTCTTTGTACACTCATTAATGGCAATATTGTAAATAAAAGGTGGTTTTGCTTCTAAAGAAGAAGGAAGCAACGAAAATTAGAAGAAGAAGAGGAGAAACGAAAATTTGGAGAGAAAGCAAGGAGAGGATTCGGTTTTGAGAGAGAGGAAGGAGAAAACTAGGGTTTCTTCATTTCTTGGCTTTCAAGAGGGATTTTGAAGTTCATTCAAAAAGGAAAAAGAAAGAGGAGGATGAGAGCTTCCATTGGAGCCAAGAAACACATTGTTTAGTGAAGAATCAAGGTAAGAGTATGTTTGATTTGTTGAATTTTTAGAAAGATTTTGGTTCATGAAGCTTAAGAAATGTATGGGTTTAAGCTTCCTAAGATCAATTTTAGTGATTATGTATTGTGGGTTTCTCAATTTGAATGCCTATTAATTTGGAGATTTTTGTCATTGGTAAAGGGAATCAAGGAAAGAAAGAGGAACAAGGGAAGAGGGCATTTTTTAGCAAGATTATAAGCAAGGAAATAAGGTGGGTTTCATGTTTATAATAAGATAATGAGCCATTATGTTTTCTTTTTAGTCAAAAGAATAAAATGATTTCTCATTGCTTTATCACTGTGGCAATTGTTGCTTTTGAATGATTTGTGAAATTTCTACATATTTTGGTGTATGAATTTTGGATGATAAATTGTAACATGGAAATGATTTTGAAAGGACTTTATGTTTATGAAATTGAGTTTTGGAAATGCATATGAAATATGTCATGCTTATGAAAGACTTGTTTTCAAAAATGTGTCATTTGGGCAATTAGTTTTCAAGTCATGAATTACATATTATGTTGGTTTGTGGTGGTCCCCTAAGTTAAGTCAAGTGCACTTGTCTAAAGGCTTCTCCCGCCTACCCGCTAGTAACATGGAGCTCCCTCGCGGACTCCCATAAGTTCACAGCTACGCGAGACCATTTTGTGGGATTGCGATAGTACGTTCTGTTCACGGCTACACATGACCCTTAGAAGAAATGTGTAGTACGTTCTGTTTTGGATCCACCCAAACCATTTCTAATGTGCTTATGTGTTTATGAATTGTGAACAAGTTGAAAAATGCATGAATTGTGTTTTTGTAATTTTGATTATGTGATAATTTTTTTTTAGAAACATGTGTTTTATGATTCAATAAGAATTTTCTATGAGAATGAACTTTTTGAATGGTTTTACTTGTTATTCATTATAAGCATATTACCCACGAGCTGTAAAGCTTACCCCCTTTCATTCACATCTCCAGGTGTTAAGAAAGAAATCGGGTGAAAGAAAGTCAAGGCATCATTTAATTATGAAAATGTTGTATCTTAAGTTAGATTGACGTAAAAATAAGACGCTAAACATATGTTGAGAATTATGGGATTTTGTATCTTTTTTTGTATTTCGGATTTTTGATAATGATGATGTAATATGGCTTAGAATGTCATTAAAGTTTTGTAAACATTTATCTTATGATGTTAATGAAATATGGATTTGTGTATGGATATGGAATATGAATTTGTATATGGATGATGATGCTGAATGTTGAGCAAAAAGGGTTGGTATATATATATACATATATATTTACATAAGTGAGACATTATGGAAATGAAAGATAGGATTTTGTGGATGATGAGAATCGGATGCAAGTGATGAATGAAATGAGTAGATATTAGAGAGTTTAATGGAATAATATTGATAGTTGAAATCGTTATGAATGATATTGCAATAGAGGAAGTTAATTTGGGATAATTCTCAAGTTTTTCATGAGGGCAAATGTGTATTCTGATTTCCAGGAAAAAACTGGACTGATTTAGGTGTAATTAGATAAAGTGGTCTTCATGAAAGTTGTAGCTTGTCTTTCGATCTTTCCAACGATATATAGTATGACATTTTTGGATAAAGGAGTTAAAAGATGTGATTTTTAGAAGTTTGAGATGTTGTTTGAGATGATATTTTCTGATAACCACATTGATGTGGAATTTAGACCCTTATGGAGGTAGAAATTGTCTTAAAGTTCTTACAAAAGTAGTAGAACTTTCTTTTAGCTTTCCATTGGTACCAAATTTGTAAAATTTGGAGTTCTGGGTCAAAAGATATAGAATTTAGAAGTGGGGATGTCGACAGTAGGGAAGAGCAGGCAGCCTCGCGATCGCGACACGACTCATTTTCGAGCCATCGCGATCGTGACACGGTTCATCTTCGCAAGTCGTCGCGATTGCGACGCGACTCGTTGGCTCACCTGAACACTCTTCACTCTTTTGCTTATAACTTTTTCGTCCGACCTCCGATTAACCTGATTTTTTAGCGTTGGATCCCTAAGACATTTCTCTATCTCTTCATAAATAATTGAAAGCTTTTGAAATTGTTTTGAAAAAGATTGATTGAATCAAAGTGAGGATATCGGTTAAAAGAGTAGGAGTTGGATATTTTTCCAAACATGCTTCAATGTTTTGGTGATATCTTGAGCTATAGAGCTCCGATTGAAGTGATTCTTTCTCTAAAATAAACTAGAGACATAGAACTGTAATTCCTTCAAAGAAATCAAATTGAAATTCTGGTTTGAAGATTTCCAAATTCTATTCACAAATAGGAGAAATGAGTTCAAGTATGGTGATCAATTTACGTGGGCACACCATTGAACAAATTGTGAGGAAAATTATTGGAAAGTTATGAGAATGAAGATTAATCGATGGTGGTTAAGGAGATTTCATTGGAGTACGCTCACGTCATATGGTTTCGTTCAAGAGTTGGATTCTGGAATCAAGCGGGATCCAACATTTTTTGTGTAAGAGCAAGAGTTGGGTTTCGGAAACAAGCGGGATTCAACGGTAAATCTATTTGGACACTTTGTTGTTAAGATCAAACCTTAAGTTCACTAGTTTAGATCTCATGTACCGTCTTGCAATCTTAAGTTTATATTATAAAAAATTAAATTCCCATCATGATTGATTTTTATGATCAGTGAATCTTTACATAGCCGATCTTTTGGCGACTAATCACGATATGAGATTAATGGTCTCTTTTAGAGATCATAGATCTTGGTTTGAGAATGAAGTCTTGATTAAGACTGAAATGATATAGATATGCATAGTTTATCATTTTACGGATTACATATGCAAGTCATAGCATGCTAACAGCATACCAAAAGGTTCTATTAGTGAATTATTTCTTCTTATGATTTTGTATAGTCCTACGTTGATTATAATATATTCACCATCAAGGTCTAGTATGATGATTTATTTAATTAGATTTTTCATGCTTAGATATTTTGTTAATTGTATGCAAACTTATGATAGTTGTTATTTAGTCCTGTTAAATCATTTTCAAAATGTTTTCAATGGATTATTGAATCCTAATTAATTTTACCTAAATGATAGAATATAATTATTTTATGTAGGTTATAACTAATTATTTTTGTTTTATAATTAAAGCAAATAGAGATTTGAAAGCTTTTAATTATATTTATAATTTTTTATAGTCTTGTTCTTCTCAAGAAATTTATTGAGTATAGTTTAATTATTATGTAAATCCATTAGGACACTTTGTTGTTAAGACCAAACCTTATGTTTACTAGTTTAGATCTCTTTGTACGGTCTTGCAATCTTAAGTTTATATTATAAAAATTAAATTCCCATCATTTATAGCTTGACTTAGGTATTAAATACAAGTAATTTTACAAATTTAAAATAAATAATCATACGTTTTAATTTAAATATTCTAAAATTCTATTTTACTATTTATTTATGTGTTATAAAGTAGATAAAGTAATATTGAATGATCCTGTAATTCCTTATATTCATCTCTACATATCTCACTAAATATTCTAAAACACGATCTTTATCTGGCACAAGGCACGAAGAGCAGAACATCAAATCACATAAAACACCAGACTATGCAGCATTTACATGTTTCCATTTGGCTTTGCTACACAAAGAGAAGACAAGTGCATGCTATACAGGTTCGAAAGCTTCTTTTTCTTCTTCAGTTCTTCTTCTTGTTTTTTTATCCAAATCAAATGAAGGGTTTGGACTTAGGAGCTTTGAAGTCATGGCATTTGCTTACTAGAAACACATAATAATCCTCTCTGTAACTGCCAAATGTGGACACTTTAGTTTTAACCTAAGAATACCAGAAAGCCTTGGACTTCTATCAATCGGACTCAATATAACAGTGACAAGCTTCTCAACAAATTCGTGAGCCATCGAGATGAAGAGCCCACTTGCATTGTGAAATATCCTAGACTTCTTCATCATACATGATATGCGCCAAGCTTATACGACTTGAAGAAGACTCCATCTTTTGGACACATTTTGATCACATCTCCCTCATTCCAAAAGTAATCCAGTGTTTTAGCATATAAAAGAGGCTTGTGGAAGAAAATGAGGCTATACATAAAAACTTAGCAACAGTCAAAAACCAAAATTTAAAAATTTTAATTATACTTCTAATATTACGATCGGTTTATATCATCCTTATCTATTATTATAATTTAAGTCAAATGTATATTTTGGACTTTAATATTTTAAAAATATATAACTTGAACTTTAACTTTTAACGTATTTAAATTAAACTCTAACTATCCCTAAATGAATAAAGAATTTAACCCGACTATCTCTTCGTAAATGAGGCATTATTTTATATTTTAAATAAAAATGGTTCTTATTATCACATAATTAATTTTTAAATTAATCAAAATTGGGGTCTATCTATCATGAGACAATGATACTCACTTTTAAAATTTATAACAAAAGATTCCACTTGTCACGTGATGTATTAAGGATCATTTTTGTTTAAAATATAAAAGATAATGTTATATTAGTATTAATATGATATTTAATTAATAAAGAGTTAGTATCGTTAAATTTTGCTTCCACTTAGGATCTGTTTTGAAAATATTGGGGTTCAATTTAAAAGCTTCAAAAGTTATGATTTGTTTTGTACTATATATATTACTAACATTAAAGTTCAAAATTCACTTTTCTCTTTATAATTTATGGTAATTATGTTTATAAACAACAAGATAATGGTATTTGAAGCCCATGACATAAATAGCCCAACTGCTATAAGCCCATTTATCCAGAAGTTGGAGTCCTTCACTGCTCTATTGAGGCTTAATAGCCCATTATCTTGTTGCGTCTATTGAACCCAAATTCAGAATAGCTGAGATTGTTACAAGACGTTCTTAATAGAACATCTCAAAGTCAAAGACTATTCTTTGTCATTAGTCTTATGTGAAATGGTAAGGGAGTTTCTTTCAACTTTCACATAAAACCTCTTATCATATTTACCAACACATGGTGAATTTTTTCTTATTCATAATCTTTCAAGGGCAGAATTGTGATTCAAGGGTATGTTTCTATCTACTGTGCTTCATACATAATGTTTGATGTACATGTGATGAATTTACAAATACTTGTAGGTTTTTAGAAAAGAAAGAATATTTAGCGTTAAGATACTTTTGATGCATATTAGTCTAGTACTTCTCTTGAATTATAGATTCATATAACTTTGTCTTCTTTAATATGTTGACATTGCACACCACTTCCATAATTAAGGTGAGGCATTAATTAGAAAACCAATGAAGAGGAAACAGCTTTAGATGAGTTTTTTTCAAAAGGGTGTCTTGTAAATCAAGCACATCCTTTTCAAATTAGTAATATCAACTTCATTTGTCTAATTTCAACACAAAATCCAAGATTAACTTTTTCACTAATGGATAGCCTTTATCAAAGCTGAAAAATCTTATCCTCTTTCCCTTTGAAGCAAGCTGATTTAACTTATCAACTTGTTATTTTAATTTTAGTCACTTAATCTGACATACTTTTGGGTAACTAAAGGTTAAATTATTTTGATCTGACCATTTACTTTTGAGAAAGAGTGGTAAAATAAAAAGAAGATTTATTTTGTGCTAACTATTTATCGACGTTTTCATGACTTTTCAGTGTTTCTTTCAATTCCTACTGTTCAAGCTTTAGGCTAAACAGCAACTTCTTTTTCCCATCAATCAGTCGAGTTCCCTTTTACTTCTTGATGACTCAGGCCAGTAAATTCTTTCCATTTTCGGAAGCTGTTGCTCGGTTATCTCCCTTTTTCTTCAACTTAGCAGTCTCAGGTTGCACCAATGAAAGACTATTGCCAATAGCAATACTTTGGTGACCTTGTTGGTTGGAATTCACTGTTACATGGTAAATTAATGTGTTTGGACTACTGTAGACGGACGCACGACTAATTTCACCAAAGTGAGTTTGTGTGTGTATGTGTTCCTTTTCTAGGTTTATGATTGAATAGACGACTCTTTATCTCCACCTTAGAGAATGAGGTCCTAGCAAGCACTAAAATTGCCAAAGGCAATAAAGAACATAACCACATGTCCATAGACGCTCCCTCGAGACTTGCTACTCGTGACTCTTGTCTTTAAGCTTCTTTTCATGGCATCCAAAGAATTTAGATGAGTAGGAAAGACATCTTTTCCATCACAACCTATATATATACAGATTACACTGAAAATTCCCATCTGGGCTCTGATAATAGTTTGAGAACATTGAGATTTTATCAGATCTGAAGTGGACCTGATCATTAGATTCATATCCATCGTTACGGTCCCGGTAAAATTATGTTTATTTGTTGGCTATTGAAGTTTCATCATTTTGAAGGCAAATGTGTTGATTGGAGAATGAGTAGTAGGGACTTTGAGTGACGAAAGTTGATGAGAAATTGCACTATTAAAGAGACAAAATGTGAATTTTTTTTTTCTTCCCCAGGACCACCGTGAATGTTCCGAAATTTGTCAGGAGTGCTTTTACTTTTTGTTTGGAAAGTGACGAATTAAGAGGGTGACATTTGAGTGGCCTATGGACTACTACTCCTCTGGGAGTGTTGCTGTCTTGCATTCAGCATATGACCTAGCTATATAAGACATCATATATACAAGAAAACTATACCCCTGGATATTGTGGTGTAGTATCATTCATTGCAGCTTTTGAAGCCTTTAGTTCCTCGGGCCAAAGAACTAACTTTTCAGGGAAACCCCACGAGCCAGGGTTTCACAAATAGCTAGTGATCAATCTCTATAAAAGTTGAAAATTTTTCAAGGGTCATCCCGTTTTGTCATAGCCACAACCAATAAAGTTGAAAACTCTCCTCAGAAAAGGAGTAGGTAAAGAACAAGATTCTGCTCCTGCACTCCCATAAGGACAACTTTTATTGGGAGGGATAAAGATCTTGGCTTTTGAGTTTATACTTAGGATTCCTCACTTTAAAGACCATTTTGTTTAGTTAAAAGCAAAGTACGTACTGTGGGGGGATTGGACGAGACATGAATAAGCTGTATATATGCGCATTTTATATTTCTGAATTATCTATTAAAGTTGAGTTATACCTCTACAACAACAACAATTCATTAGAAATTCTGCTAATATTTAGAATTTAAAGAGGCCTAATAGTTGGGTATTCCAAAATGTGTTTGTATTATTTCTTTAAATAAAAATGTTGAGCTTTGTATTATATGCTTTGATATAATTAAGGGTAAATGTAAATGAACACAAGTGAATGGTATGAGGTTGAAATCTCAATCGCACATAGACAACCTAGGGATTTATCGGGTGAAAGTCAGTTCCTATATATATATGTTTCCCAATTTATTAGTCGGTCCAATCCAAACTTTTAACAAAATATAAGATTGTTATATGCATTCCTTCCAATTTGATACATGTATGATTAGAAATGGTAATCTGCTCCCCATTTATTGAGCTCATCATGTTGACGCTATTGCGCACAGGCACTAGTGTTTTAAATTGCAATTCTGATTAGTAAATCGTTTTCCTCAACTCTTGAGTTCCACGGCTTGTCATATTCATTGTCCATTCATATTTTAACTGATCTGAACTTTTGTCACTTGTCATCCACGAGGTGGGCAGTTGATCATTAAAACAAGAGCTCCAATTAGATTAATGATGCCTTTTTATTTGGGGAAGGTGATTGGTTTTTGATTGTTAATATAGTCCAAAACCCTAATGGCTCCCACTAGTGAGGACTAATGAAGGAACGCCAGATCACCTTAACTCGCTAACAAGTGGACAGCGACTATAATAAACATTAATGGAGACGTGACATTAAATCACCAAGTGGAATCGGACACGATGGCTCATGGGATCCACATTTGTTGGAACAATCTAAAAGGCCTCTTACATATATAAAAGCAGAAGAAATATTCTATGACACGGCTGAGTCACACTTGGTGTCGTTTCACTCAAATATCTTATGCAGAAAACCCTAGTGCAAAATCGCATCATTCGTGCCCTGTGGTCCTTAATGTTCTGAATCAGATGCGAGGCAAATGGGTAGATCCAAGAGAAGCCGTTTAAACTGTACTGACCAGAACTTGTCAAATTCATATTGCTACTAATAATCTTCCTCACAGTGGTCGGTAGACCATATAGGTTTTTTGACATGAAATGAGTTACGTATTGACTGTTAGGTGGTATAAATGTGTGAGCAATATAACGGGCCAAGGAGTTCAATTAATAGGCCATTCCATAAGCGTAACGAATGTACCTAAGTTGCATGCAAACCTTTGACAGGCCAAATAAAGGTCTATAATTATCTCTACATGTACAGAGAAATATAGAGAAAGAAACCCTTGGAGATGTACGAATCAAGTGTTAAATTACCCTTCGCAACTGCAGTTGACACTTGACACTACAGTATTCAAATTTACGTAGTTATTATCTTTATTATTAGATGTAGTCTACTCTATTCAATAATTCTGTTTATAAACTAATAAAAGCAATTGTAAAGGGGGCGTAATTTAAGGTTGTCGGCTTTTTCTTTTCTTTTTTTTTTCTTTTCCTAATAATGGATGTCACAGATCATCTCAATGTGCTCTCACGGATTCTTGTTTTGCAGATTTGAGGCACTAAAGAGCAAGAAACTGGAGCTGTATTTAATGGTGGTGAAGAGATTTAGGCAAAGTGTATGTCTGATATTGGGAAAGAAACGAAGGAAACAAGCATGGACTCGTTGTCACGGGCGAGTAACTGTGAGCTAAAAGGAGTGAGAGTTTATATTATTGCTGGCGGGACCGAGCAGTCGCTTCAATTCTTGCACTGAGCCGTCACTAAGTTCCACACTTCCTTGTTAAAAGATGTTTGAGACACAGTAGTAAAAACAAATCGCAACGCTACAAAGTATCTATTGTCAATCACATGCCATGCACAGGGAGAGGATAAGATAATTGAATGGGAAATCTATATAATTTACCAATATTTTATTTTATGTGATCAAAATCAGATACAACACACGATTTCAAAGGCCCCAAAGACCTTTTGTATTCTTCTTTCAGGGCATATTACTTATGCCCTCAAAGAGATTTTTCCTCAATCTCCCAGAAAATAAATATTAAAAAAAAATAATAATAAAGTGGATACTCATACTCCTCAAAAAAGAGGATGACTATGGTTAGGCCAAGGTGAAGGCCGGTAGAAAGAGGCAAAATCCCGCCAAAAAAACACACACATACACTCTTCTGTGCCATGCAACACCATAGTTTCATGGTCACACAAATCACTCAATTCTCAAGTCTATAAACAAATATCAACAGCTTCTGTTCTTTAGATATATCAAGAGAGGGAAATGCTAGTGAAAGTATGGCTTGACCAGAATCCGGATGGAGGAGTCTCTGCTCTACTATCTTACATCCCATTCCTTGTGTATCTCAAACTTCAAGCTTTCTTCCTTATTTTCATCAACCCGGTTGATTTTTTTCCCTTCCTTTTCGCCTAACTCTGTTCAAAAAGGCCCCACTTCCGGCTTTCCTTTCATTCAATAATCGATGCTTGCATTGAGTTTTCCACCGCCCTCCACTTTTTAGCAATCCATCACTTCACTATTAAAATTTAAAACACACAAAACCCCCCCTTTCTCTTTCTTTCCCCAACTTTCTCAATCGTAAGATAAATTAATGTGACTAGGACAATTCCCCTTTCCCTTGGGAATCTGCAATGCCATTAAAGGTCATCAATGGCACACCAAGCCCACTAAAAAAATTAATAAATACCCCAAACTCACCAAACTCTCACATTTATATTTTTATATATACACTAAATCATCTATACCCACTCATGTCAATGTGTTCTGCAAACCCTCCTAGAAAATATTGGAGGTTTCTAGATAACTTAGGGCCATTATTTCTTTCTTGTCTTTGTTTTTTTGTTTCTTCAAGCAGACTTTTTATACTGCTATCTCTTTCCTCACTCGGAGCTTCCTTTGCTATCATCTACCCACAAACATTTATTTAATTTTCTCCTCTTAAAAGAGGATGACGAAGATGAGGATGATGAGTCACCGGACCTCACTCTAGCTCGAATTGTTACCCGAAGCTGTGGTATGACTTTTGGGAGTTTCGATCTCCGGCTACTGTCAAGCACAAGATCTTGCATTAATCGGTAGCAGCTGATGATTTTTTCCTGCAAAACATTGGATATGTTTTGGATACTTTGTCTTTACATGCAACCATAATCATTAATATACGTATATATAGCTGTATATATCCTTACTTTGCTTAACCCTTCACACCATGATTCAGCGTGTTCGGGATTAGCAAGAGACAAGTTTGGAATTTCATTGGCCGCACAAAGAATAGCCGCCACAGCTATGCTTGATGGCCAATACTCAAGAAAGCTAGCCTCTGTCAATATCAATCAAAATATCACATTTCTGTACACGATAACATGTGTGTACTAAACTACATCACTGCTGTCAAATAAAAGTTAATGTATGTTTCTCCTAATGTCATATAAAATTTATACGTACCTTGGATATTTGCTAAGATGATTTCTGTGGCCCGTGAAATCAGAAATCGAATGTAAGTTCCCGTTGGATCGAGTTTGCATGCAAAGAAACCAATGAAACTAAATGGTGTCACAGTTCGTAGCCTCCAATCCAAAATACTGAGAACAAGAAGCTCCATCCGGAGTATTGTTCTCGGTTCAAATATGTACTTGGCCCCCTCAACCTAGGTTCAAGAAACAATTAGTATCATATTTATCTCTCTAGTCAACTCTTGATATTTCATACTAAAGTAAGCAGCAAGCTACTAAACCAATCATAAAGTTTTTGAGTACCTGGAGATCCAACAGAGAAGGAACAAGGGGTTCCTCCATTTTAGCAGCTAAAGACAAGCAAGCAATAGAGAGTAGTTGCATTGGCCACCCTTTTTCCTGCTGAAAATGTAAACACCAAGCAACATTATTTACTACTAATCTATACTACGTACATTGTACGTATATTCGTACAATGTACGTATACATTTAAGTCCATTATTATACCCATCTTATAATGTATCATCAGAGATATACGTATATCATTATTCAATGCTAAAGGAAGATAAATATATTGAATACCATTAAAAAAAAAAACTTAAACTGAAGTTAATCTCGAACCTAACAAGAAGGAAAAAGAAATCCATACTAACTGTTCTGGTCGGCGTCATGTTTCCGACATGCGTAACTATTACCTTGAAAAACACAGTCATCACAAGGACTCCGACTTCAGTACCTCATAAAGCACTAAAATACCAAGTGTCTTTAGTTAGGTACTAACGTCGCCTTCAAAGTTTGAAAAGTCAAACGTTAACTACGCTCCGGTCAAAATTATTTACTAACATATGGGACGCTTACTGGCAAACGGCGACTGCGAGAACAAAGGAATCGATCTAAGTAGTTGACGGAGAGATACGCCGTCAGTGGCTGGAATCTATAGTATGCCTGCACCTGCATAGAAAAAGTCCCATGAGGACGAGATGGGACAAGATTTTGATTCTGGACACGTCAACAAACACAAAGATTGTACGAAATCTAAGGTCCTCCGCCGCCACTGATTCAACGGCGAATAACTTTCTCAGATCTTTCTCCCGGACATTTCAAGATGGATTGGTGTGTGGTGACAATATTGTGAATAAGTGAACTTTAGTACCCTTTTCATACCTTGAGAATCCATGCAACGGACTGTTCTCGAGCCGACGCGTCGATAGACGGCGAATAATCGAACCCGGGAACGAAGTTTCTCTCATCTTCTATGAAGCAGGCGATTGATTCGAGGTCCGATGAGCATTCCAGCGCTGACTGGCTGGATAATATTTCGGAAGAGTCCTCGCAGCAGAGAAGGTCCGAGAAGCATTCCGAACACGAAACCGACATGATCCCCGCCGGGAACAGTTTGTCATTATCTTCTCATCAAGGATGCAACATAAATCGAAGTCGAAACGACTTCGTATGCCGTCGGAATATTGGTCGGATTCTCGCCGGAGGATGGCCGAAATGTGCTAGAACAAACGAGGCAGAGTAGGCGTAGCTTTTGTTGAAGTAGGAGGATTCTATATATCAGATACCCGTGGCCAGGCCAAGTTTCTATGGATATAAATATTAGGTGAGCTGAACTCTTTTTTTTTTTTTAATTAATTTTCTTTTAAAAGTGTTTGGTGACTTGCTGGTAAAATTTTAATTTGATTTAAATTTTAAAATACAATTTCTCATAAATATGTTTTACATTCATGGTTTGTACTCAAAATGTTGATATTGGATTATAAATAGCAATTAATTTCAAATTATCAACTAAAATAACGAAACAATACTTTGTACCAATCATGTCCAATAGTACATCGCTTTATCTTTAACAAATAAAGATATTACTTCTAAATAATAATTGAAATTTAAAATTTAAATTATAAATTGCAATTTAAAATTTAAATTAACAGTTTTACCTATTTTTATGATAATGAAGGAAGAACAATACTATGAAACAAGGATTTACTAAATAATTAGATAATTAGTCAATAACATTAGAAAACAAAAGAGGCCCACATGATAGAAATGTATCAAAAAAAGCGATTTTAATAATGATTAGTTCAATCGATATATTTTGTTCTTTGTAGTTGAAATATTTGGTTCCGCAGTTCACTTCTGAAATATAACGCTAATCAAATTCTTCCTTTTCTTACATTTCATCAAAGCAATGCTTAAACCGTGAAGGTTGAAGTTGAACAAAATAGCAGAATTGATTCAAATGTGTCGGCATCATTAATTCCCTTGTTTCAATGCAATGCGATTTTGTCAATATAATTGATTGTCTTCTACTTACAGATGTCAGGTAGCCTTTACACCCAAGAAATTTGTCCAAATCCTTCACATGAGATGAGACTCAAACACACCCCATCTCATCTCACAAGACTTCCTAACACCTTCCAGCCAGGAGACGACCTTGTGTTGTTTACAGTATTCAACTTATCAGATCACTCACAATATGTATACTTAAGTGCCTGAATTGACATTATTTTAATTTATAAATTATTGCGTATTTATTCAATGCGCATTCTTCGTTTTAAAAAAAATTGTATACTTAAATTTATAAATATCTATTTTATATTTAAAAATGTAAGTTGGAGTACATGACAGAATTTCGTAAGTGAAGTTCAAATGTGGCTTGATAACCCTGGGCGACATCATCAAAAGTCTGAAATTACGGAAGCGTGAACGGATTGCGATTTAGAGAAAGATAAGGAGGAAAGTGATCCATCTTCCTCTTATAATGAAATGATGAAGGTTCGTCTTAGTTTTTTGTTACCTTTAGTGTGGACCACGGGCATTGATTTAACATAAGAAACTCAAGAAAGAAAAGGAAATTGCTTAGGAACTGATATAGAAGGCAACCCCTACATTGCTTTTTACCCAAAAAGTTGCACGTAGTTTCTCACAAACAAGCACTGATTATCTGCATTTCTCCAGTTAACTACGGCATAATTAATTTACCTTTTCACATTCATTATTACAATCTTTTGTCTCTTCCTAACTTTTTCTTCGCTTGCCCATAATCTTCCCCATGTGCTGATAACTGGCATACCATCTTTATAAATTGTCAATTGTGTGGTGCAATATAGCAAACTGTACACATTCTTCTTTTCTACCAAGTATATATATGTTAACTTTCCTTTTCTGTGATGTTTGTTTCCTGGAATTGGTCTTTCATAAACACAACACCACAAACAGAGACTAGAGGACCTTTCAACCATCATAATGTTAATAACCCTTTCAATTTTTTTAATTTCATTATTGATAAGCCAATCAGGATCATGAAGATATATATATATATATAAGACTGTCGAGCCAGAATGCCAAGTAATTGGCTACATGTCATGCTCCAATAGCTGGCATTGGGAGACATTTATAGAACCTTACGTACCCATGGCTTATTATGTTTTTGGGTCGCATTGATGTAAAAGAAAATAAATAGATTAATAATGGAAAAGAAATAATGGTTAAAAACCTACCCCTACCCATCAATTAATTGGCTAGTTGGCAGTGCTTCTAACTGCTACTTGGAAAAACACATTCATAATAATTAAGAATTTGACTCCTCTGCGTCCAACATATACACACACGTACAGCGACAGTATGGAGATTAAGATTTTTTTTTAAGTCAATACGTTACCGCATAAGCTGCTTCTCTATGTTTACGTGATCGTGATGCAGGCAACAAGAACAGTGGCATTTATTGCTTCGTTGAATTTGCGTAAAACGAACGATGCCGATAGGTCATTATCTTTGCCAGAGATAATTTTATATTCGACATAAATATTCAGGGAAATTATATAAGCATAAAACCTTAAAAGTTGTTTGTTTTATTCATAATTTTATTTTTATTTTAAATTTAATAAATATTTATTATTTTCATTTTGATTTTGTCTGTTTTCATTAAAATAGTTATTATTTTCTGCTTCTATTTTATAATATGATTTACTATAAATTTAATATATATTATTTAGTTATTTAATATTAATTATTAATAAAATTATGAATAATTCAATTCAATATTATATATTTAATTATTTAGCATTAATTATTAATAAAATTATTACTAATTTAATTTAATATTATAATTTTAAAATTCAAAATTTTAAAATAAAATAATTTTAGTTTAATAATTCTTACTATAATAACAACAACACTTAATACAAATTTCGCTTCACATAAAATTTGGAAAGGTCCAGTAATATGTAGTCTTACCTCATACTATTTCCAAATGACTAATAATTACTAATCAATGTAACTTAAATTTATTAAAATAAAATATTTATTATTGAATTTATCTAGTGTATTGTTTTTGTTTTTATTAAAAAGAAAATAAAAACTAAAAATAATTAAAAAATAGATGTGAAACTTCATAATATGTAAGAAAATCATACGACGTTTTATTAATGTCCCAACTACTCGTACTATATTGCGCTTTGATTACCCCGCATGGGAAGGAGAGAGGAAGAGCAAGCTTAGACAATGACACAATGTACAGGCACCTTGAGGACATTTTTATTGTATTATGATATATTCTCGTTGATATTATGAAAGAGACAAATCATTTTCTTTATCTAAAACCAACACAATTTATGGATGCTGCTACACATGATGCCACGTGGCTGAATCAACGTGATTTAATTAATTAAAAATAAACTGATTTTATAAAGGTGTGATCATATTTAATGTGTGTCCTATGTTAAGCAGTGCAGCCTATCCTGAGGATGAGAAATGGGGATATGGTTTGGTAGGTTGTGAAAGTTTTTCTTGTCCATTTTGGACAAAGGCCACCCTAATTTTGTCTCTTAGCTTCAATTATTAACTAGCGACAGAACTATATGAGCAAAAGTTGGGAACTCATTTAGTCATTTTCAGTATGATTCACCTTAGATTGTATTATTTTCCCATCAAAAGTAGAGAAAGGCCTGCTTTAGCATATAAGGTTCTGAGGATCATAAATTATACTTAACTTTCTTTTTATATTTTACAAAAAGATTGCTTCCGTTAATTTTGTTTTTATATTTTATACAAAATTAATTTTTGTGACTTGAATTTATGACTTTCGAATTATAAAGAAATAACTGTACATCGGATCAAAAAATAA
The DNA here is from genome assembly GCA_029891385.1 of Erythroxylum novogranatense. NCBI lineage: Eukaryota > Viridiplantae > Streptophyta > Magnoliopsida > Malpighiales > Erythroxylaceae > Erythroxylum > Erythroxylum novogranatense. The sequence goes on from CM057224.1 coordinate 7,422,234, forward strand.
ACAGAGGGATTTTCTCTTTTTACCATCTTTTGTTACTTTGGTTTTTTTGTCTACTTTGGCATAAAGAAAGTGAAGAAGATCATTTGACGGTGAAATAATATTAAACCTACTGCTGTTTTATCACCTTAGGATTCTGGCATAAGCACCTATACTGCCCTGTTCTTTACATAATATGCTTATTATTAGGACCCCATTTCACTCCTTTTCGAGTTTAGGTCGGTGTCGTAGATTGAGACCCAATGGCAAGTTTTAATCTCTCGTGTAATATCATTGAGGCGATGGTTTCGGATAAGAAGATCCAAGGCTAAGTTCTTGTATTGCAATTAATAGGTTTCAGTGCAAATAATCATGGTTTTAGACTTTTAGTACTGGAAATATCCTTCAGATTTATATATGATGCTGTATGCTGACTTTTGTTGCTGCACATTTGGTTTTTCTAATGTCATGCTTTCTAGATTAGCTTAGCTAAATCAATTTAACTAATTAATATGATTGCGATAATGCGTTTAATTATGGATCTGTCTATATGAAGTAGTAGCTATAGAACTCGTAGATTCTACCTAAAGTCACATATTTTAAGTCATGCATGCTATAATGACGAAACCACTTTGATTAAAAACTTTAAGTTTGTAACTTTACTGTATATTTTACTCTTGTTGCTTTGTTTTTCAAAGAAGAAGGAGCGCTGAGTGTACACAGATCAATCAATTCAACAACAACCAAATAAAAAACAAGAACAAGAACAAAAATTGCTTTTCTATCAAATTCATAATTTAATAACTAATCAAATAGATAAGAGTCTAGGAATAGAACTAACATATAAGTTAGAGGGCAGGTGCTGCTGTACTGTACACAAAATCTTCTAACTTTAATTTATTAAATTTTATTTATATATTTTACATGTCCACATAACTACATAGGTGGGTAAGATTTAATGTAACACCGTAATTATAACAGACCTGTGACCTGTCACCAGTTTTCTAAGATAGACCCTTCCTGTCAATCAACTTCATTGATATAAATGACTAGACAGGCTAATTCCACAGCAAAAGTTCAGCAGGAAAATTCAACAAAAACAGGATCTTGAATAATACTTCACAAAATCACCCTTTACATGATAGAACTGGAGCTCACAGTGCTCTATTTACAGTAGCTGACAAAACGGCTTGTCGCTGGTGAGTGCTCTTTCTGTACAAACCTACATGCCACGCTTTTTCTGATTAAACATTTTTTGTGTGGTATCCAACTCCTTGGGTTCCAACCAATCCTATGACGAGAACTATTAACAACCTTGGATTTGAATCGTGTCCTGAAACATGGCAAAAAATAAAGATTCATACTGCGAAGTAATAAGTTTAACTTGTCAATGACCTGCTAGCCAAGATTTTAGCTTTTTCACTTTAGACTTTTTGGAATGCCAACGAGAGTGATGGAAGTTTAAGAGCTTAAAAATGCTGGTCCATGAGCAATAAAATATTGGTGACAACAAATAAGAAAGATTCTAGTCTCTTACAGACAGCTGAAGCCTGAAAGCTCTACTTACCTAATGCCACTATATATTCATGGGAGCGTCTCCAAGCTCTAAAATTGACCATTCACGGCATGTACACATGGTAACAAGCACTTGGTGGGGTATAAACACAGCCTAGCAAGACTTCCACTTACTGCTCTTTAATTTCCCCTTGTCTTTTATTTCCAGTGGCAACTGTTTTCTCGCTTTCTGTTCAGATTAAGTCGAGCAATATGCGGAAGTTTTGTAGGTTTAGAACAGGACATGAACTGGAAGTCGTCGGAGGGTAAAGGGCAAACAGGTCGATTGCTGGTCTGTATGGTAGGTGGCCTATTTTTTGTGGGGGCAATCACGTGCTGCAAGCCGATAACTCTAGCCCCGTGGGATCTATCACTCATCTACACTCTATTTCAAAAAATTGGAAAATCGTATGCCCGTCTTTTGTGCCCTTCTCAGTTAAATCCTAGAGGTGCACGATTATTAAAGGTTATTGCGGTAATTATGAATAATGCAAGCACAATTGTGAAAAATATGGTCGTAATTACTACAAATTGTAATTCTGGAAATTGGTGTGGCACAAAGGAATTGGATACATGAATTTGCTTTATTCGCTAAATATTTGCCATTCTAATTCTTTCTTCTCATCTTCAGCTTATTTGGTAAGAAGGCATTGAGGTTCGTTTTGCACCATAAGTGTTAGAGCGAGGCTTCCAGCTTAGGCCCAGCTGTCAATAGTCCGTGATCAATCCTTTTGTCACAAGATCGTGTTTTTTATATTTGTCTCTTAGGCCTATGGAATGAGACAGCAAAAAGACATTAAAAAACAATCTCAAAGCCCAAACCAATAAAATAGCAACAAACGTCCAAACGAAGTCTAGAAAATAAAGAGAAATATAAAAAAGAGTAATTAAGTTGGTGTTTTACTTTTACTTCCGCCACGTCTAAGTGCAGTACGCCAGCACTAAATTTAGAGCTCTTCTAAGTATCTATGAGAATAGGGAACAATTAGACAGGGTGAACAAATTTCTTCATACTTATTTGTTATGTGCATGAAATGCCTTTCATTGACTATAGAATGAAAAGTCTGACGAAAAAATTGGGTTCCTTTTAAAATAAGTCGTCATGGTCTAGCAATACCGCACCAATTTTTTACAGATGACCTTATCCTCTTTCCCAAAAGTTTTAGAGACCAAGTTGAGGTGATTAAGCAAGTGCTCCATAAATTTTGTTCCAACTCTAGCCAACTGGTTAGCAGAGATAAAACCGTATAATTTGTGTCACATAGTGTCCCACCTAATGAGGCCCATCTACTTAGTAGCAACTTTGGATTCAAGCTCGAGAAAGATTTGGGAAAGTATCTTGGGGTGCCACTCCTTCACAACCGAGTTACTAGTTGTTAGACCCCTAAGTTTCGGAGCACTTCTCAGCTACCTTGATGAGGAGCCTTAGGTAAGAGATTAGCTGGATTCACGCATGAGGGAGGCATGCGAAAATACTAAGGCAAATACGGGCAAGTGAGATCAGACTTGGTGCGAATTTTGGTAGAGTATCGGACCTTGTGGGGATTGACTCGACCCAGGCTAAAAACTTGATGGACTAAGGACTTAGCCCATGCTCGGATGAATAGACCATGACTAATGGATTGTTGTGGGAGCATTGGATCAGGCCAATGTGTTAGTGGGCTTCGGCGAGATCACATTGCATCATCAACGGATAGAGATCGTGAGGAGATCTTGGATGATGTGACGACAACTGGGAGTTAAAGTTACAGTGGAATTGAACGTCTGAAGATAGTAGAGTTCTTCGAGGACAAGGATGTTAGTTTCTGAGTTAAATGTAACCTCTATCTTGTTGTTATCTTATCTTATTAGTTAGAGTCCTATTTAAAAGAGGGTGTTGTCTAATTGGTCCACGTGATGTAATCTGATAAGGATAGACGCGATCTAGCATGATCTTAGGCAGTTTAGATCGAGTAGGATTCTGAATATAACTTGGAAGGCAAGTTAGGATGCCTATATATAGCTCATTCGAGCCTTGCTCTTCTCATTCAGTCAGAGAGAGCATTCTTTGTATTCTTTTGAGGGAAAGTATATAAAGTTGGTTTTATACCGTATCTCTATGCGCTCTTGTTGCCTTTGTTCTTATTGTTCTTTTAAGCATTATTTCTTCGAGTGTGTGTGAGGTAAACACTTCGAGGGTGAGGGAAAGGCTGAGTCTTTGCTTTAACGGATCTAAGCGAGACTGTCGTGCAAAGGGTGTGAGCGAGAAACTTCGGTGAAAGTTTGAGTTCCTAGAATACCTTTGTAACAACTGGTATCAGAGCCATAGTTCGGAATGGTAGTGGGCAACATGACAGAACGGGTGCCTAGGTTGGAGGCACTCATTGGTCCTATTCCTCAGGGGGAGGAAGAGGTCACTTCCCACAATACTCGGTTCGAGATGATGGAGGCACGGATCCAATAGTTGTAGGAACAGATGGGAGATATGGTGAAAACATTGGAGGATGCTTAATTCAAGATTGTCATCCTAAGGCGTGCTGTTGCAACTAGTGACGAAGATCGGGTCGAAAGCTCCACACTACAACTTTCATCTGTGAAGGTACGTGAACCAAGGGTGTTCGAAGGCGTGCGGGACGCCAAGGTGTTGGAGAACTTCTTGTGGGATATGGAGCAGTACTTTGCGGCTGCTAGAGTATCCGATGCTGATAAGGTCAATGTGACGGCCATGTACTTGGATGGGGATGCCAAGCTCTGGTGGAGGACGAGGACCTCTGCGGAGATCAGCGAGGGTAGAATTCCCGTAGAAACGTGGGTGTAGATGAAGAAGGAGCTAAAAGATCAGTTCCTTCCTATAAATACTTCTTGGCTCGCGAGGGATGCCTTGAAACTGCTCAAGCAAGATGGATAGGTAAGAGACTATGTTAAGTCTTTTAACTCTTTAATGTTGGATATTGAGAACATGTCAGATGAGGACAAGCTCTTCAATTTCCTATCCGGGTTACAACCGTGGGCTCAAATGGAGGTACGGAGGTAGAATGTGAAGGACATGGTTGGTGCAATCGCGGCTGCCGATGCCTTGATGGATTTCCGACTGGCGAAAGACTCTAAGGCGAGCTCCTCGAATTCTTCTAAGGGCAAAGGCCACGCCCAACAGGAGAGGATTGAGGGGAAGGAGAAGAAGGATTCCAAAAAGGGAGACTTCAAAGGCAAGGGCAAGCAGAATGGGGGCTTGAAGAACGGGGAGACGTCCTGGAAGAAGGGCAAAATTGCTTGTTACTTGTGCGACGGTCCACACTTTGCCAGAGAATGCCCAAGGAAGGAGAAGCTGAATGCCCTGATTGTCGAAGAAGATGGTGAATCTTCGGAAGATGTGTTAGAGTAGTGTCCTAAAGGCAATCGCCTTTAGCGCGTTTTGTACAAAATTGTGTACATACTTTATGAATAAATAAAGAAAGACATATTTCATTAATTTGATGTTCATTATTTATGAATTGATATTGATCTATAAGCAAATTAATGAAGTCCATGATATATGACATAACATGAAGGAAATTATGATGTGATCATACTACTGAGATTCCTATCATGTACAATTATGTCAGTATCTAAATTATCCCTAGTGATAGGATTACTGAAACTGGACATCGTTAATCCGGAGAGACTAGCACATGTCAAGATCCTTGATTTGATCAAGCAGTGGATCTCAGAAACTGTAAATATGAGATGTTTAGGGTTGAGATGTGAATGCTTACTAGAGGTAGTAAGTACATTGGATGACCTGCTATGAGATCATCATATGGATGTTCTATTCTAATGTCAGTGATAATCTCATCATAGCAATGGTGCAAATATCCTTAGACTTGAGGTACTCAAGGATATCTTGGATACTGATTATGTGCTTTGACTCCATTCCTTGTTGCCTTACACAGGTCGCTCATAGGGTAGTGATTAGGTACAACTTGAGGTATTCGAAGGTAATTGAGTAACCAATAAAGGATTCATCACTTCTGTAATAGCAGAAGATGATACCCATGGCCTCTTGTCAGGGTCATTACTTGGAAATCTCTGGCCGGAGTTCATATGTCATGAAGAGTGTCTTCAGTGACATACATAGTAATGAGTCCTAGGACAAGAACTGATATCACTTGGACTAGATTTGACGTAGTCAATCTAGTAAGAGTTGACACTTTGCCCATACTCATAACCAAGTGGGGTATAGCATGGTGAAAGGACGAATTGCACAGTAATTGTCTATGGAAAGGTTCGTGATGAACATAGGTTCATTCGTCAAACCAATTACTTTCCGGTCAATTGGGGGTCATCATGTGTTGCTAGATACCGCTCATGACTTGCTTGGATTAAGTGTTAATCTAAGTGGCCAACATAACCGAGAACCTAATGGGTCACATGCATAAGAGTGACTCGGAGAATTCGTAAAATAGTTTTAGATAGAGATCCATTATATGGAGAGCAATGGAACTAAATGGATCCCTATGAGATTGGGATATGTCCCGATGAGATTGCGACATCGATATTGCTGGAATAGGTCTTCGGTGTTTTTTCCATACCGGGACCCGGTAGGATCGACCCCAGTGTGACTGAACCACTTCAGCATTTATATTTATATTTATATATATATATATATATCTTATTAATTAATTAAGTAATATATATATATATATATATCATCATCATCATCATCATTTACGTGGAAGGATGAGAAGCTTCTTTTAGCCTAGTCAAAAGTAGCATTTAATGGCTTTAAATGAAAAAGACAAGATGACTAAAAGACAAAAAATGCTAAAGGAAGGTAGATGGTCGTTGGTATAAGAGAGGGTTTAGAATAAAAAGGAAAAAGATAGTTCTTGAAAAGTTTTTTTCAAGCTTCTCTTTCAATACACACGATAATCATCCTCTCTCCAAGCTTCATCTTCCTTCTTCAAGCTTCTTCTCCTTGAGCTCTCCAAGAATAAGGTAAGAGCTAGCACTCTCTCCCTTATTCTAGCTATTTTCGGGTCAAAGGGTTTGCCTCGGTTAGGTTCTTCGACCTCTGCGTGGATACCGTTAGAGACGGTCTCCTTTGGTCGTTATGGTTTGACGTCGTTATATAGACACATAGATTATGGCTTTCGGGAAGGTCCCAGAATAAATATTTTTTTTTCCGCACCGTGTATATGTGATGCACACACTAGGATTTTCCTACAGTGGTATTAGAACCACTTGTGTCGTATATAACGAAGAAAGCATGACTAGGTTGATGCTGCCTATTGCTTGTGACCATTGTGCATGTGGACTATGTTAAATTCGAAATCAGTGTAGCAATCTTGTTTTCTGAATTTTCTTACCCAGATTTGCTCATAAGATGTTGCTGAATATGTCTGTGGAAGGAAAGAATTTATCAGTGTGGTTTGATATGGTTTTGCTAATTTATTCCCTTATGTTCTGGTTGCTGTGTTTGTGCACATTCCTTGAACAGGCATGCTTGTAAATTCGAGAATAAATTGTAGAAGTTTTTTTTTTTGGATTTTCTTTCACCAAAATGTCTCTAAAATGTTTATAAATGTCTATGAGGATAGAAAAAATGTTTTCGAGGTGATTTACTATTTATTTGATAATTTATTGTGTGCTGCTGGGAATATCTGTGTTGAGGAAGACAGATTCAGCATTGTCTTGGTTGCTGAGGTTGGTTGAGTTTTTATTGGAAATAAATCCTGAAACAATTCATGGAGCATGTTGTGAACATTTTGTAACCTCTGTAATTTTATCAGAATTTATTGAAATTGTTTCAATGATTTTTCCAAGAAAAAACAGAGCTTGGTAGTTTTGAGAAAGTTGCTGGAACTGTTTTGTTTGGAATGATTGATTGTGTATTTTTCGGTTCCAATGCCTTGGATCATTTTTAATGTGATTAAAAATATGTTACATTGATGTTGTATGCTTGCCAAACTGATTTTCTTGAAATTGGGTTTCCAAAAATTTTCGGATGTCAAATGTGTCTCATTAGCGTCTCGTTAGTATATATCCTTGTCTTGATTGATTTGGCCGTCACCAATTTTGTGACTAGTGCCGAAGTAGTCTTAATAAAGTGTAGACTACCTAGAGATACTTAGGAAGATAATTTGGTATTCTCAAAATTATTTGGAAATCTAAGAGAATAATAGTGTATTAATCAATTTCAAGTTTTTCATGTATAGTATGATTATATATGGTAAGCATGATACAATGAAAGTGTTTCATTGATACATCAAAGTAAAGTATATTACACTTGGTATTGTAAATTTGAACTACACGGATTGAGAAATTAGCCGATTAGAGAGCACTTCTAAATATAAGTCGACTGACACATGCATAAGTCGACTTGCATTCTCGGGTAACTCAACTTACACATGAACAAGTCGACTTGCTCGTGCACAGTAGTCAGGTAAGTCGACTTACACATGCATAAGTCGACTTGCATTATTAGGTAAGTCGACTTACACATGCACAGGTGGGATGATGGATGATTATAGGTATAGATTCGATGTGATTGATGAAATGCCCTAAATCATTCCATATAGTCATCAGGATTTGTAATCCTACAGCTTGGATGAGACCAGAGTTTGAAATCCCTCACACATAATATGAAAACTAACGCCTTCCATTAATATGGGGAGAACCAGAGTTCTTATAGAGTTCGGGTTGTTGGGTAAACTCAAGCTCACTCTATACGGATATGTTCGAACCATGGAAATAAGATTTTCGGATTAATGGGTCGATTTTCACTAGAAGCGTTGATTTGTTGAGTAAATTCAAGGTTAACGTAGACAGAGGCGAAATTGGGTAGTGTACATCAGATGTACGCGCATCAAGAGTTGATGACCCAATGTGTGTGCATACATCACGGGTTGATAACACTGGACGATATTTGCATCTATGATGCAATTGGTATGCCCGATACCTGCCGATTGACCTAAGGTGGCTTGTTGGGTAAACCCAAGGTCATTCTTAGCAATGTCGGATATCGACCCACTAATACACTTTGTCATAATGTTTCTTGGATTCGTAGTGAGGGTTATGGATTCTTTGAAACTAGTGGGAGCCATATGTATGTCATGCAAGTCCTTATGATCATGCATATATTAATATTCTAACATTTTTCTCTCTTTCCCTTTAGGTTTATCAAGATGTCTTCTAGTGTGAATTTGCGCCACTTATGGAGTCTAATAAATTAATCGGACCCAATTTTCTCGATTACGAGAAATCGAGAATTGTTCTCAGATCTGAGGAGTTAAGCTATGTCCTAGATGTTCCACTTCCTGATCCACCTGCTGTTGATGCTTCTGATGAGGATCAGAAAGTATATCGTAAGCATCTCAAAGATAGTGACATGGCTACCTATATTATGCTCGCCTCTATGTCACCAGAGTTGCAGAAGCAGCATGAGTCTATGGATGCTAATACCATAGTGTTTCATCTTAGAGAGCTTTTTGATGAGCAAGCTCGGTCTGAAAGGTTCGAGACCTCAAGGCTGCTCTTCACGACTAAGATGACTTTAGGGACATCTGCAGTGCAGTATGCACTGAAGATGAATGGGTATATTGAGAGATTGGCCATCTTAGGTTTTGTTATGGATTATGAATTAAGTGTTGACTTAATTTTGGTTGGATTGTCTGATAGTTATTCACAGTTTGTGTTAAACTATCGGATGAACCAAATATCCACGACAATCCTCGAGTTGATCAATTTGCTCAAGACAAGCAGAGCAATCTATCAAGAAGGATAGCAAGCGTTGCTTGTGGTGGACTCTTCTTCTTCGGTTCAAAGAAAAGAACCTAAAGAAGAAAAGTCTAAGAAACCAAAAGGAAGTGCAGCCAAAAGAAAACCAAAGAAATCGCACTAAAGGAACTTGCTTCCATCAGGCAAGACCGCCACCGGAGGCTAAACAGTAAAGTCTATCTGGAATCCTTGAAGCGTAAGAAGGCATCGATGCCTCGGCCCTTCGTGTATGTTTGTCATTGAAGTTAATCTGTTTATGATCATAACATATGGGTATTAGATCTTGGTTGTGGCTCACATATGCAATGATATGTAGGGCCTCGGGGACGATGAGATGACTCATGAAGGAGAACTAGACTGCGTGTAGGAAATGGAGCAAGAGTTGTTGCATTAGCCGTAGGCACTTATTTTTGTCACTCCCCGGTGGGCTTGTAATTAAACTGGATGAATGTTATTTTGTACTGCTTTAACAAAGAACATATTATGTCATTTCTTGTTTAAATAAATGGTTTCCATTTGACTTTTAGTAGCAATGGTTGTTCTATTAGTTTGAATGGAATGATTTATGGTACTGGTACATTATGCAATGGAATTTACATATTAGATATGTCACATCCAATTATGAATGTCAATGACACGAAAAGACGTAAACGAGATAATTTAAAATCAACTTACTTATGGCATTGTCGCCTTGGCCATATAAATGAGAGACGCATAACTAAGCTCCATAAGAGTGGTAGTTTAGGGTCATTTGATTATGAATCATATGACACATGTGAATCTTGTTTATTAGGCAAGATGACTAAGTTACCCTTTAAGGGAAAGGGTGAACGAGCGATCGAGTATTAGACCTAATACATTCAGATGTATGTGGTCCGATGTCCATTCATGCTAGAAGTGGTTGTCTTTACTTCATTACCTTTATCGATGATTATTCTCGATATGGGTACCTGTATCTGATGAGATACAAATTTGAAGCATTTGAAAAGTTCAAACAATTCAGAAATGAAGTAGAAAACCAACTTGGGAAATGTATCAAGACATTACGATCCGATCGTGGTGGGGAATACTTAGACCAACAATTTTTAGATTATCTCAGAGATAATGATATTTTATCTCAATGGACTCCACCTTACACACCATAGCATAATGGTGTGGCTGAAAGGAGAAATCGAACCTTGTTAGACATGGTACGATCGATGATGGGCTTTGCAAAGTTACCAAAATCCTTTTGGGGGTATGCACTCGAGACAGTTGTTTATTTGTTAAACAGAGTTCCATCAAAGACAGTTGATGTTATTCTATATGAGATGTGGACTAACAAAAGACACTATCTTATTCATTTGAAAGTTTGGGGTTGTCCTGCTTATGTGAAGCGGATACAATCAGATAAACTTGATGCAAAGTCTGACAAGTGTTTGTTTGTAGGATATCCTAAAGAAACAATAGGATATCAATTCTACCTTGCTGAGGAACAAAAGGTGTTTGTTTCAAAGCATGCTGTCTTTTTAGAGAAAGAGTTTCTTTTACAAGAAGACAGTGGGAGCAAAATTGAACTTGAAGAAGTTCAAGATGCTCGAACAGACGCAGATCAACTGCCTGAACCTGAAACTGTGACTCATACAGATGAAGTAACAATTCAACCTTCTACAACACTTGAAGTTCGTAGGTCACGTAGGATACGCTCTGTTCTCGAGAGATATGGATTTCTCGTGAATGAACAGAATGACGTATTGCTTATAGAAGATAATGAGCCTACCACCTATGAAGAGGTTCTGAAGAGTTCGGAGTTTGAGAAATGGCTTCATGCCATGAAGGCTAAAATGGATTCTATGTATGAAAACCAAGTATGGACTTTGGTTGAGGCACCCGAAGGAATAAAACCCATAGGGTGTAAATGAGTTTTGAAAAAGAAAACCGACATGGATGGTAATGTGATTACCTATAAAGCAAGGCTTATGGCTAAAGGTTTTCGTCAAAGACAAGGAATTGACTACGACGAGACCTTCAGCCCAGTAGCAATGCTTAAATCCAATAGGATACTCCTAGCCATTGCCACTCATTATGATTATGAGATATGACAAATGGATGTGAAGACAGCTTTCTTAAATGGAAACCTAGCTGAGGATGTGTATATGACACAACCAGAGGGCTTCACGTTCTATGATGGCGAAAAGATATACAAGCTTCAGAAATCTATCTATGGATTGAAACAAGCATCCAGGAGTTGGAATATCCGTTTTGATGAGGTAATCAAAGAGTTTGGTTTCTCACAAAATCCGGATGAACACTGTGTGTATAAGAAGGTTAGTGGGACTGCAATCGTATTCCTTGTGCTATATGTAGATGACATATTATTACTAAGAAACGATGTCTCTATGCTACAATCTGTGAAGATTTGGTTATCCAAACAATTTGCCATGAAAGACCTTGGTGAAGCAACTTATATCCTTGGGATAAAGATTTATAGAGATAGATCAAAAAGATTGCTTGGTCTTTCACAATCAACGTACATAAACAAAATGCTAAAGAGGTTTAGCATGGAACAATCCAAGAGAGGGTACCTTCCCATGACTCATGGGATAACACTCTCGAAATCTATGTGTCCTAAGACACAAGATGAGAGGATGCGCATGAATATGATCCTGTATGCATCTGCAGTAGGATCTATCATGTATGCTATGCTATATACGAGACCCGATGTATCATATGCTCTAAGTGTTACGAGCAGATACTAATCGGATCCTGGTGAGGGTCACTGGGTGACTGTCAAGAATATCCTCAAGTACTTGCGAAGGACTAAGGATGTTTTCTTGATATATGGAGATGGAAATCTAAAAGTGAGCGGGTATACAGATGCTAGTTTTCAATATGATAAGGATGATTCTAAATCCCAATCAGGTTATAGATTCACACTGAACGGCGGGGTGGTCAGTTGGAAGAGTTCCAAATAAGAGACAACTGCCGATTCAACAACCGAGGCAGAGTACATTGCCGCTTCAGACGCAGCAAAGGAAGCAATTTGGATCAAAAAGTTCATTACTAAACTTGTTGTGGTTCCTAGCTGTGATGGGCCCATACAGTTGTATTGTGACAACAATGAGGCTATTGCGCAGGCGAAGGAACCAAGGTCTCATCAACGATCCAAACACGTACTCCGCAGATATCATCTGATTAGGGAGATCATTGGTCGAGGTGATGTCCAGATAGAGAGAATTCCCACTGAGCAAAATATTGCTGATCCGTTGACGAAGCCATTATCACAAAAGAGCTTTGATTCTCATGTACTCTCCTATGGTATTAGATATCAAGGCGATTGACTTTAGGTCAAGTGAAAGATTTTGTTAGAGAAGTGCCCTAAAGGCAATCGCCTTTAGCGCGTTTTGTACAAAGTTGTGTACATACTTTATGAATAAATAAAGAAAGGCATATTTCATTAATTTGATGTTCATTATTTATGAATTGATATTGATCTATAAGCAAATTAATGAAGTCCATGATATATGACATAGCATGAAGGAAATTATGATGTCATCATACTACTGAGATTCCTATCATGTGCAATTATGTCAATATCTAAATTATCCTAGTCATAGGATTCCAAACCGACATCGTTAATCCGGAGAGACTAGCACATGTCAAGCTCCTTGATTTGATCAAGCAGTGGATCTCAGAAACTGTAAATATGAGATGTTTAGGGTTGAGATGTGAATGCTTACTAGAGGTAGTAAGTACATTGGATGACCTGCTATGAGATCATCACATGGATGTTCTATTCTAATGTCAATGATAATCTCATCATAGAAATGGTGCAAATATCCTTAGACTTGAGGTACTCAAGGATATCTTGAATCTTGATTACGTGCTTTGACTCCATTCCTTGTTGCCTTACAGTGTCGCTCATAGGGTGGTGATTAGGTACAGCTTGAGGTATTCGAAGGTAATTGAGTAACCAATAAAGGATTCATCACTTCTGTAATAGCAGAAGATGATACCCATGGCCTCTTGTCAGGGTCATTACTTGGAAATCTCTGGACGGAGTTTATATGTCATGAAGAGTGTCTTCAGTGACATACATAGTAATGAGTCCTAGGACAAGAACTGATATCACCTGGACTAGATTTGACGTAGTCAGTCTAGTAAGAGTTGACACTTTGCCCATACTCATAACCAAGTGGGGTATAGCATGGTGAAAGGACGAATTGCACAGTAATTGTCTATGGAAAGGTTCGTGATATGGTTCGTGATGAACATAGGTTCATTCGTCAAACCAATTACTTTCCGATCAATTGGGGGTCATCATGTGTTGCTAGATATCGCTCATGACTTGCTTGGTTTAAGTGTTAATCTAAGTGGCCAACATAACCGGGAACTTAATGGGTCACACGCATAAGAGTCACTCGGAGAATTCGTAAAATAGTTTTAGATAGAGATCCATTATATGGAGAGCAATGGAACTAAATGGATCCCGATGAGATTGGGATATGTCCCGATGAGATCGCGACATCGATATTCTTTGGAACAGTCTTGGTGTTTTTTCATCTAGGGACCCAGTAGAGACCGACCAGATGTGATGGACCCTTGACATTTATATATATATATCTTATTAATTAATTAAGTAATATATATATATATAATCATTTACGTGGAAGGATGAGAAGCTTCTTTTAGCCTTGCCAAAAGTAGCATTTAATGGCTTTAAATGAAAAAGACAAGATGACTAAAAGACAAAAAATGCTAAAGGAAGGTAGATGGTCGTTGGTATAAGAGAGGGTTTAGAATAGAAAGGAAAAAGATAGTTCTTGAAAAGTTTTTTTCAAGCTTCTCTTTCAATAGACACGATAATCATCCTCTCTCCAAGCTTCATCTTCCTTCTTCAAGCTTCTTCTCCTTGAGCTCTCCAAGAATAAGGTAAGAGCTAGCACTCTCTCTCTTATTCTAGCTATTTCCGGGTCAAAGGGTTTGCCCCGGTTAGGTTCTCCGACCTCTGCGTGGATACCGTTAGAGACAGTCTCCTTTGGTCGTTATGGTTTGACTTCGTTATATAGACACATAGATCCTGGCTTTTGGGAAGGTCCTGGAACAAAAATTTTTTTTTTCCGTACCGTGTATATGTGATGCACACACCGGGATTTTCCTACAAGATGCAGCGCTAAATCCGATTGCCTTGCTTAATGCGGTTAGTACTGAGTTAGTTCCTTTTGAAAAACTGATGTACGTGAGTATACAGGTTGGAGAAAAGGACGTGACTGCAATGGTGGATACTGGTGCAACCCACAGTTTTCTAGGAGAGAAAATGGTTCAAAAGTTGGGCATAAGGGTGTCCAAGGCTTCGATGAAAATTACAACCTCTGCGGGTAAGACACAAGCAGTTGCGGGAATTGTTTACAACGTTCCAGTGAGCATTGGAAGTTGGCGTGCCAAGATGAATTTCATCATCATACCATTGGAGGATTTTGGGATGATACTGGGGATCAATTTCCTTAAAGCAGCAAAGGTGGTGCTATATCCAAGTTTGGGAGGTATGATGTTAATGAATGAACAAAATTCCTTTTACGTGAATTGTTGTAGGTTCGATGGTGGAACGACGAAGGCTATAACATCGGTAGGATATGTTTCAGTTATGAGTATTGAGAAAGGGTTGAAGAAAGGCATAGAGACCTATTTTGCTGCCATGTGGGAGATCAGTGAAGGTCATGTGGTAGAAGTTCCTAATGAGGTTGCAAGTTTGTTGACGGAGTTTCGCGATGCAATGCCGAAAGAGTTGTCGAAAACTCTTCCCCCTCGTCGAGAGGTAGATCACAGGATCGAGTTGGTTCCTGGAGCGATCCCACCTGCACGTGCCCCATATAGGATGTCCCCGATGGAATTGGCAGAACGTCAAAAACAACTTGGTGAGTTGTTGGAGGTAGAGTTCATCCAACCATCAAAAGCTCCGTACGACGCCCCGGTATTGTTTCAGAAGAAGCAAGACGGTACACTGAGGATGTGTATAGACTATCGAGCATTGAATAAGGTAATGATCAAAAACAAGTATCCGGTACCTTTGATTCAAGATTTGATGGATAGGTTATCAAGGGCTGAGGTGTTCACGAAGTTGGATCTTCGAAGTGGGTATTGGCAAGTGCGTATAGCTGAGGGCGATGAGCAAAAGACAACGTGCGTAACACGGTATGGATCCTACAAATTTTTAGTTATGCCTTTTGGATTAACCAATGCCCCTGCTACATTTTGCAACCTAATGAATGACGTGCTATACAACTTTCTGGATGAGTTTGTTGTGGTCTATCTAGACGACATCGTGATATATAGCGCGAATATGGCGGAACATGTGGAACACTTGAGGCGAGTGTTCGAAAGATTGAGGCAGCACAAGCTCTATGTGAAGATGGAGAAGTGTGAGTTCACCCAGTTGGAGATTAGATTCTTGGGTCACGTGGTGAGCAAGGGTCAAGTCAGGATGGATCCTAAGAAAGTGAAGGTAATAGTTGAGTGGCAGGCTCCTACGACAGTACGAGAATTGTGGAGTTTTCTCAGCCTGGCGAACTATTACAGGCGGTTCATAGTAAGATACTCCAAGAAAGCGGCGCCATTAACGGACTTGCTAAAGAAGAAGCACGAATGGTGTTGGACGGATGCATGTGAGGAGGCATTCAGAAAACTTAAAGCAGTAATCTCAACCGAACCAGTGTTGAAGTTGTCCGAGTTCGATCTTCCATTTGAGGTACATACTGATGCTTCGGACAAAGCCATTGGTGGAGTCCTTGTACAGGAAGGTAACCCAGTTGCATTTGAGAGTCGAAAGCTCAATGGTGCGGAGCAGCGGTACTCGAACCACGAGAAGCAGATGCTTGCAGTGGTGCATTGCTTGGATACGTGGTGAGTATATTTGTTGGGAACCAGGTTCATTGTTCGAACAGATAATGTTGCTAAAACATTTTTCAGGACCCAAAAGAAGTTGTCTACAAAACAAGCCTAGTGGCAAGAGTTCCTTGCTGAATATGACTTTGTGTGGGAGCATAAACCGGGGAGGCACAACAACGTGGCAGATGCCTTGAGCAGGAAGGAGGTATTTGCGGCCCTTTATTCGATCATAAGGGTGGAGTCCAACCTGTTGGAGCAAATCAAAACGGCAGCTCCGCTAGACACCATGTACTGTAAGTTAATTACTCAAGTAAAGGAGGGTGTTGTACACAGGTTTTGGCTCGATGATGATGGGCTATTGATGACTAAGAGTAGTCAAGTTTACGTGCCGAGCTTTGGTGGATTGTGGAAACAATTGTTGAAGGAGACGCATGACTCGTAGTGGGCTGGTCACCCAGGAGTCCAACGGATGCTAGCGCTCCTATCACGTTCCTACTTTTGGCTGAAGATGGAGAATGATGTAGAGTGTTACGTCAAGACGTGCCTTGTGTGTCAGTTGGATAAACCGGAAAGAAAGAAGGAAGCCGGTTTGCTACAACCCTTATCTATCCCCGAGAGACCTTGGATGTCGGTCTCAATGGATTTCATTAGTGGGTTTGCAAAGGTGGACAACATGGCATCAATCATGGTGGTGGTTGATAGATTCTCCAAGTATGCAGTCTTCGTGTCAACTCCTGTGACCTGTACCTCGGATGTTGTGGCCGAGCTGTTCTACAAGAACGTGGCCAAGTATTTTGGAGTACCAATGGATATTGTGAGTGATTGAGATGCCAGATTTAAGGGCCGATTCTGGACGTCTCTTTTTAATTTGATGGGTTGTGAGTTAAAGTTCTCAACAGAGAATCACCCACAAATGGATGGCCAAACAGAAAGAATCAACTATTTTTTAGAGGAATATCTTCGGCATTACGTAAATGCAAGTCAACGAAATTGGTTAAATTTACTTGATACTGCACAGTTCTGTTATAATTTGCACATATCTTCGGCTACGAAGAAGAGTCCCTTTGAGATTGTGTTGGGACAACAACCTCTCACTCCTTTAGAGATCGCTCAACAAAGGACAAGTGACAAGTGTCCTCCGGTGCATAAGTTTGCGAGGGAGAAGCAAGAGATGCTAGATGAGGCGAGGGACAGTCTTCGTAAAGCTTATTGAAGGATGAAGAAGCAAGCGGACCTTTGGAGGAGACCATTGGAGTTTGATGTGGGGGATAAGTTTTTGTTGAAACTAACCCCGCAAATTTGGAAGAAGATCTCAAGCAAGCAAGTGCATAAGGGATTGGTGCCGAAATATGATGGACCGTTTGAAGTGCTACAGAAAGTGGAGAACGTGGCATACCGATTGAAGTTACCCGAGCGGTTAAAGGTACACCCTACTTTTCATGTTGGTTTTTTCAAGCCTTACTATGAGGATGTGTTGGGACCCGATCCGGAGACCGGCGCCCCAACCCGAAAATGGCAGACAGAACGAATCACAAAAGGCGGAACATATAAAACGTTTGATCATAAAGCGAAACAAATCATTAACGAATTGAAAGCCAACTTGGAAGCGAAGCATACAACAAAGTCAAATCGAATTGGCTCGAAGACAACCAAACAAACGATCCAATCGAATGGAAACATAAATTCTGACATCCGCACAAATATCCTAGAAAAGCGTTAAAATGGTCGCGTTGGAAACCTTAAGACTATCAGTCTAAACTAATCCAAATCCGAGTACTTTTTTTTTCTTTCATTTCCATTCCATCTCTTACAAAGTGACTTCAATATCTAATTGAAATCATTCGCACTCAAACTCAATTTATTTGCTTCTTCATATACAATCATATCTCATCGCTTTCAACTCTTACTTTTCATTTCCATAAAATCGCACACATTCCAATTTAAATACCATCAATTCTCAAACGATTAGCATTTTAAATATTTCAGACCAACCATCGCAATCATATACCCAATTTCCATACACAAAATCCATAACTCGAATCATAATTCATTTTACTATTCCATATACAAACCCATAACTTAATCCAATACATATGTCCAGAATTCAGAATACATTCTCAAAATGAATACGCAACAATTCTAAATTTCTTAACAACCCCTTAACTAAACAAATTATACCATATGAACACATACAAATGAAAACCTTCATTTGCTTTCACTAGATCTTCTTCTCATCACCTGTGGATGGAAATGAAGGGGGTGAGCTTATAGCTCGTGGGTAACAGTTTATAACAAATAAATAAGCAAAACCTTTTAAAAACACTTTTCTTTTCTTTTCTTGCAGAAACTTTGTTTGAAACCCATAAAGCACATTTTCAAAAGTTCTTTTCTCGCAGTAGTCGAATTCACAATTTTCAAAATATGGATGCATCAATCACATCACTTCACAATGCAATTGCACACATACTGGCTCGAGAGTTCCATAAACACGACGAAAACTGAAGTTTACCGTAAACACGACGAGTCCATTTTTTGGATCTCGTAAGCCTCAAGCAGGCAGCCAGGAGAAGGCTAAGGGGGGTCAACGTGCACGTGACTAAGGAAATAGGTTCTCTCTCGCTCACACAAAAGCACATATCATGCTCAAATCAATTTATCGAATAATCATTTCCGAACATAGGAATGCCATGGAATCTTTCAAGGCATAACACAATGTATTTTGCAATTCTTCAAAAGTTCATGTATTGAATCAATAATGATTTTTCAAATCATTCATGCAATAATGCAACATTTATGATGTAATTGAAATGAGAAAAACCTCTTTGTTTAAAGAAAACAGTAGTGGCTTATAAATTTTATTATAAACAGGTACCCACCTCATTTCTATGTTTGAAGCTTGTCCAATGCTTCAATTTGACCATTGCGTCTTTCTTTCTTTCAATTGAAAATTCCCTACACCAATATCACACAAATTCGACCTCATAAATAACATAATCCTTAATATTGAACTTAGAAGATACTAATTCCACACATAATCAAGCCATCTAAATCACCAATTTTCAAAAACCCCAATTCATAAAATTGGGCATAAACCTAATTAATTTCCATCCAAAATTAAACCCATAATACTTAGTAATCACCAAAATTGACTCCATAATACACAAACCCATATCATTTTTCATGATTCTAAACCAAAAACTCTCTAAAATTCACAAATCAAAATTTCGGGTCTTACCTCATCCTTCACCATTTTCGGATATATCTTAGTTTGGAAGGAAGCTTTCATAATCTTCCATCCTTTTTCCTTTGAAACAATTCAAAATCTCCTTGAGATCTCCCAATAATCGAAAACCCTATGCTTTCCCTCTCTTTCTCTTTCATTTTCTCTCATCCGAAAGTGCTCTCCCTTCTCTCTTCTTTCTCTTGTTTTTTTCTTCTTTTTTTTATCTCTTAAGTGTCGTGGGTTGCCTCTTAAAATAACAGCCCACTTGCTTTTATAGTGCCATGTCATTAAATGACTTAGAATTGGCCCATTTGCCCTTACTCATAAGCCTAAAACTTAACTCTTTAAGTAAACTTCCAAAATTGCCCCTTCCTTTTTTCCTTAAAAACTTTAGAGAAATGTCTCTCTATGTCTTACGAATCCATCGCTTCAAGAATCAGATCGTTTGGAGCTCTATAACTCAAGATATCTCCAAAATATTGAAGTTTGTTCTTCAGACCCGAGGCTGAACACTACACCTAACTTCCGACCTGTATTTGAAAGTCTTAGAGGCTAAATTATAGCTCGGCTCCTTCATAACAGTTATAGCCCCATTATCAACAAGAATCAGCTCAATACGAGCTCCAAAATACTGAACACTGTTCAGCCACTACAACACCGGGACTGAACACTACACTGAACTTACGACCTGAATTTGGAAGTCTTAGAGGCTACACTATAGCTCGGATCCTTCATAACATTTGTAGCCCCATGTCTCTATTGTAATTAGAAACAAGAATCAACTCAATCCGAGCTCTAGTGATCGAGATATATCCAAAATACTGAACACTATTCAGTCACCACAACACTGGGACTGAACACTACACTGAACTTCCGACCTGTATTTGAAAGTCTTAGAGGCTAAATTATAGCTCGGCTCCTTCATAACATTTATAGCCCCATGTCTCTATTTTAATTAGCAACATGAATCAGCTCAATCAGAGCTATAGTGATCGAGATATATCCAAACTACTGAACACTGTTCAGCCACCACAACACTGGGACTGAACACTACACTGAACTTCCGACCTATATTTGGAAGTCTTAAAGGCTAAATTATAGCTCAGCTCCTTCATAAAATTTGTAGCCCCATCTCTCTGGTTTAATTTCCAAAAAGAATCAGATCGATCGGAGTATCGATAGAGATATCTCCAAAATACTAAACACTGTTCAGTCCTTACAACACCAAGACTGAACACTACACTGAACTTCCGACCTGTATTTGGAAGTCTTAGAGGCTACATTATAGCTCGGCTCCTTAATAAAATTTGTAGCCCCATCTCTCTAGTTTAATTTCCAAAAGAAATCAGATCGATCGGAGCTCTACCGATCGAGATATCTCCAAAATACTGAACACTGTTCAGTCCTTACAACTCTAAGACTGAACACTACACTGAACTTCCGACCTGTATTTGGAAGTCTTAGAGGCTACATTATAGCTCGGCTCCTTCATAACATTTGTAGCCCCCTGTCTCTAGTTTAATTTCCAAAAAGAATCATATCGATCGGATGTCGGACGAAGAAGTTATGGCCAATAGAGTGAAGGGAGGTCAGAGCTCAGCCAGAAAATCAAAGTTTCGGCAGAAGCGAAGATCGGATTACCAACAGTAGGTCGGTCGGCCACGAGGTCGCCCACGAGAGGTCGGTTAATGAGAGGTCGGTAGGACCCAATCCGACCTTCAAACTTCCAACTCTCATAACTTTTGACTACGAGCTCCAAATCAGACGCGATTTGTTTCGTTGGAAAGCTAAAAGAGAGATCTACCATTTTCAAGAAGGACTCAAAGGCAAGCTCGGTCACTAAAGGGGTCAAAAGTTTGCTACAATGTGATCGATTGATAAACTCCTCAATAGTACCAACACTTGTAAACATCATAACTTTTGATCCAGAACTCCAAATTTGACAAACTCAGTGTCTATAGAAAGGTAAAAGAACCCTCTACAACTTTCATTAAGGACTTAGAAATCAGATCGACCTATAAATGGGTCAAAAACTCCACATAAAGTGACTGGTCGATCATCTTCACACTAAACAGCATCAAAACTTCTAACAATCATAACTTTCTACTCCCTTGTCCAATATTTTCGTGCTTTATATCAATGGAAAGATAAAAACAAGCTCTAAAATGTTCATGAAGGACTCCAAAGCAACTTCAACCTCTAGCTAAGTTAATTTTTCAATCAAAGTTTTTGCCCTAATAGCAATCACCTAAGCAATATCCAAATTTCACATTATCATATCTTTCAACCTCCACAACCAAGAATCGCATATTATACATCATTTTAAAGCTATTCAAATTTCTTTATAACTTTCATGTAGAACATTTACTCCAATTCAAACCACATCAGTACGGAAATCGCCTCGAAACACAACATATACAATCCTACACTTAAAGCATTTTCCAAATTCAAAGCAAAATATACTTAACTTTCAATCCCGATATCGAAAAATAGCATACTTTATGACTACGAAAAGCTCTCAACATAAGCTACAATCTCATGAAGATCATTTCCTCAAATTCTGCCTAAATCAAAAAGTCAATTTTCAAATCAAACTTTCTATTTTCTTCAAA
Organism: Erythroxylum novogranatense; assembly: GCA_029891385.1. Lineage (NCBI taxonomy): Eukaryota > Viridiplantae > Streptophyta > Magnoliopsida > Malpighiales > Erythroxylaceae > Erythroxylum > Erythroxylum novogranatense. The sequence continues at coordinate 7,444,197 of CM057224.1, forward strand.
ATATAACACTTTCACTAATTATTTCTTGCAATTTCAACTTCCATTTCAATCAACTAGTTCATTTTGACTTTCATAACTCATACAACTCTACTCAAATTTCAAAGTCATCAAAATCAATCACTTCATTTCTCATCAATCTCCTTTAGGCACAATAACATCTATAACACAATTCATATCCGAAAACACTTATTGAATTCATTTTAATATTCCTACTTTTCACCGAAAGTTCGGGGTCCAACAAGATGCATCAGATCCGAATAGGAGTCAGGTGCACCACCGGTTGTGAGAAAACAGTTCGAGGATCAAGTGGAGAAGATCCTAGACCACCGGATCATGGGTCAACATAAGAAGAACCAATGGACAGAGTTTTTAATCCAGTGGAAGGGTAAACCTGAAGCAACATGGGAAAAAGATACAACCTTGTAGCAACTCGAGGATGAGGTGAACGTCTACCTTCAAACTAATTCGACGAGGGCGTCGAATCCATCTGGTGGGGGTGGTTTGTTAGACCCCTAAGTTTTGGAGCACTTCTCAGCTACCTTGATGAGGAGCCTTAGGCAAGAGGTTAGCTGGATTCACGCATGAGGGAGGCGTGGGAAAATATTAAGGCAAATACGGGCGAGTGGGATCAGACTTGGTACGAATTTTAGTAGAGCATCGGACCTTGTGGGGATTGATTCGACCTAGGATAAAGACTTGATGGACTAAGGACTTAGCCCATGCTCGGATGAATGGACCACGACTAATGGACTTGTTGTGGTAGCATTGGATCAGGACAATGTACTAGTGGGCTTCGGTGAGATCACATTGCATCATCAATGGATAGAGATCGTGGGGAGATCTTGGATGATGTGACAACAACTGGGAGTTAGAGTTACAGTAGAATTGAACGTCTGAAGATAGTAGAGTTCTTCGAGGACAAGGATGTTAGTTTCCGAGTTAAATGTAACATCTATCTTGTTGTTATCTTATCTTATCAGTTAGAGTCCTATTTAGAAGGGGGTGTCGTCTAATTGCTCCACGTGATGTAATCTGATAAGGATAGACGTGATCTAGCATGATCTTAGGCAGTTCAGATTGAGTAGGTTTTTGAATGTAACTTGTAAGGCAAGTTAGGATGTCTATATATAGCTCATTCGAGCCTTGCTCTTCTCATTCAGTCAGAGATAGCATTCTTTGTATTCTTTTGAGGGAAAGTATATAAAGTTGGTTTTATACCGTATCTCTGTGCGTTCTTGTTGCCTTTGTTTTTATTGTTCTTTTAAGCATTGTTTCTTCGAGTGTGTGTGAGGTAAACACTTCGAATGTGAGGGAAAGGTTGAGTCTTTGCTTTAACGGATCTAAGCGAGACTACCGTGAAAAGGGTGTGAGCGAGAAACTTCGGTGAAAGTTTAAATACCTAGAATACCTTTGTAACATTAGGGGTACATACCAACCCATTGCTGACAGAGTCGCAAGAAGACTATCTAATTGGTCTACAAAAACTTTATCCTTTGCTGGTAGAACTACTCTTACACAATCTTTTCTTTTAGTTGTCCCTTGTTACACAATGCAGACAACTTCCATCCCACAGGTGACATTTCATAAGATTGAAGGCAATTGTCGTCGATTCATCTGGGGGCAAATCAAGGTGAAAAAAGAATCAGCCTAGTGAAATGGGACAACATATGCCAACCTAAAGATAGAGGAGGTTTGGGGCTATAAAAATTAAAAGAATCTAATGAAGTTTTTATTATGAAACTTGCTTGGCAAATACTAGCTTCGCTCGATGCTCTTTGGGTGAAAATATTACATGGCAAGTATACGTTTAGAGCAAAAGGAATTCCTCATTGTTTGAGACCAAATAATTGCTCTCTTTTATGGAGGGTCATTTGCAAGATTTGGACTCAAATGGTTTCTAAAATTTGATGGGCGATTGGTGATGGGAAGACAATGAAATTCCGGGACGACATTTAGATAGGAGACACTACTCTTTCTACTATTTATGGGGTTCTCCTGACAGATGAGGACAGAAACTTGACTATCTCTGAGATAACATATGAGTTTGGAAATTGGCGATTGGATTACATATCTTCAAAGTGTTCTCCTTCTTTTAGTGTTAAAATTGCAGGTGTAAAGCCACCTTCTCCGAATGATGGCCATGACCAGTATTATTGGGGCTTATCTGATTCGGGGAGTTTTTCCTGTCAAATCAGCATATGAAGTTATTTGTCGAAATCCTTGGCATCCCTCTGATAAGATATGGAAGTTGGCTTGGTAGTTCCCAGGACCTCAACATATTCGATCCTTTCTTTTATCGGCTCTACAAGGTAAGCTCCTAACTAACCTGGAATTATCTAAACGACATATTGGGAGCAACCTTACTGTGACACCTACTATGGTATGGAGGAATCTTTGGTTCATATTCTCCGAGACTGCATCGAAGCATGAGTTATTTGGGCACGCTCAAATTCTCAGGTTTATTCACAAGATTTTTCAACAACAATTTTACAAACCGGTTAGTTCGAAACCTCTCTAAACAAGAGAGTTCAAATCTTGATGATGATTGGCAGATTATTCTTGGAGTTACTGGCTTTTTTAGAAATGGAGAAATAATAGACATTTTGGGCACAAAAATTAGGGCAACAAGATATCACTCATTGTAGCTCAAGTTAACGAGATAAAAGAGTTAACATTATGAATAATGAGACTAGGCCTTTGCGACATAAATGTTTGATTGGTTGGGTTCCACCAGAGGAAGGTTGGATGAAACTTAATACAGATGTTGCATTTAAAACTTCAAGTGGGGTGGCTACAGCAGGTGACCTATTAAGGGATCACTTTGGATGCTGGGAGGGAGATTTATCTATGTGCATAGGTACTTGTACTCCTATTGCTGCTGAACTATAGGGGTTCTGCAAGGACTAAAAATGACTTGGGCAGTTGGTGTTCGAAATCTAATCTTAGAGGTGGATAGTCTTTGTGTGGAGTGTGGACAAGTTACTAACTAAAGGATAATATCTCAACCAATCAAAGGTAGTCCCTTGTGACTACTGTTAAAGAATGACTAAATCGTGACTGAATAGTGTGAATTGTTCATAGTTAGGGGGAAGGAAATTGTGCGACAAATTGGACGATAAATATGGCCATACATCTTCCTCTAGGATACCATGAGTTTTCTCTCGCTCCTGCTGGCATTTTTTATATTTTAGATAGGGATAAGGTTGGAGTTGCCTTCCCTCGTTTATGATCTGTAAATTAAGGCTTTTGTCTCTTATTATAAAAAAAAAACAATGCCTCACTCACAAAAAGCTTATAGCCTTATAGTAATATTTTAATAGTGTTAACGTAAATAATAAACAAATAAATACATCAATTTTGTAATGAAGTCAAATGTCAATATTTTATCGGCGCGGGACTTTATAAATACGTCAACCCATCTTACCATGTTTTGTTTAGAATATTAGGGTTTTAGTCCATATATTGCTTCGCTGATCCTATAAAAAAGAAAATTGAAAGAGTTTTTGTATCATGTACGATTGTATTAAGTTGGAGATGGTTTTTCCAATGAAATTATTTCTCTCTCTTTGTTGTTTTTTCAAAACTTAGATAGTTTGTCTACTCTAATTTACTTATCAAATGTGTTAATCGAAAAAATTAAGGCATCTGTATTTATTTAGGATAACAAATCTTTAAGTCCCTAAATTTTTAAAACTTTTCAATCTAGTACCCAAGCTATTAAAAATTTCAACTAAGTAATCAATATTTTAAAATCTTAATAATTGAGTTCAAAACATTAATTTCATTAATAATTTTCAATTTAGTTAACAAAATCGGTGTTCACTTAAGTGGAAAATATTTTTGATAAAATATCATATATTATATCAAAATAAATTCAATAATTTTAAAGAATCAAGATTTCATGTTATTAAAAACAATTTTAATAACATTAATAATCATATCACATGTTCAGACAATATTTATATAAAAAACTTGTATTTATTTCCTACATGTACGAACAAATGAAAGAGGCTTATTGAACGCATCTCTTCATTTGGGGTTTAAACTTATAATACAGAACAAAACTAAAACAAGGTGACCTTTCACCATCCAAAGTATTCTTTTTTCATTTTTCGTTTTTTTAATTTTATGATAACAATGAACAAAAAATTAAAAGTCTGTAAAAGCTTTTCACCAAAAGCCTTTTTTTTTTTGCAAAAATGGAAAATTACAACAAATTACATAATATGTCTAGGGGATTAGTCTCCTACAGATCCGCTTCTAGGAAGAGGTAGCACCCAATAGATGTATTCGCAAAGTAAGTGACCCCTATATTGAAGTGACCAGCATAATTTGCAAGCCAGTCAATACATCTATTACCCTCTCAAAAGATAAGTAGATGAATAACAGTCCAATTGTGAATAAAGAGCTCGTTTATGCCCTAGATAATGAGGTTGAGCGCCTAAGATCTGTTGGCTGTTGAAGAAATAATAGCTAGCATTACAGTAGAATTGACTTCCAGTTCGATCTTTCAAAAGCTCAAATTCTACACATATGTGAAACTTGTAAAAGTACCCCAGAGTTCTACGGACATCGGATGATACCAGCCTTAATAAGTGTACCACACCATCTATCCAAATGCTTTTAACCAAAACCTTTTAAAACATCCCTTGCATTTAACCATACTCCATTGAACTCTCTTCTTTTAAACGTTCATCTATTAAATGCATTTACTGGCACAACTTTTATGGACAACATTTGTCCAAAGCTTTTAATATGTTTGTCATTTTCACAGTGGATATAGTAATCTTCTAACCATTGGTCTCTTATATCCAACTTACGATTTCATTCTCTTCTTCCGTTGTAATGTATTATATGTTTGAAGAACATGAAATGATATTTTCCGATTCCGTGAAAATAATTTCAATGTAAACTCAAAATATTCTCGTGCATATTAAATAAATAACTTTTAATTGTTAAAATAAATAATACAATAAAATACATAAATTGTTGGTTCTTTTTTAAGTATAATGTGAACCTAAAATTAGCTCTGATATTAATTGAAGAAGACGCAATCTTATAATCATTTATTGCATTTAACAAGTATATTCATAGTAAAAACAAGCAAAACTAAATACTTGAAATTTATGAGAATTAATTGATACTGAATTTTAAAAATATGAAAATTTTATGTACTCTATACCAAAAAACACATCCCGCTTTAAATATTTGATATCGTTGTAGTTCAATTTGAATAATCCTTTCTTCAAAAGCCGAGAAAACAATTGTCTCAAACAATTTTCTTACTTATTTTTCGTACGGAACCAAAAATGAAAGAGTATATCTCTGACACTTTTCTCTTCATTTTCTTTCAACGTACTAAAATTTTCTTTCAAAATTTTCTCAAATAATATTTTGAATGATTAGTCTATATTTTGAGGATATTATGTAACTAATGATATATTGATGCAAGAAAATACTAGAGTATTTTTTTTTTCAAGAGCTATTGGAAAGGAAAAATCATAATATACTTGATTTTAAATATTTTGTCATTATTCATTTCAAAAATATATTTTGTCATTATAATTAGGGTGCATAAATAAAAATAATTATTTAAAATATATTTAAAATTTGCTATAAAACAAAATTTTATTTCTTAACATTTTAACAAATCAACGATCATCAATAGTAACGGTAATCATTCCTTTATCTTAACCAACTATCATAATTATAATGATTATATACATTCTCATTCCTCATTATATTCATTCTCATTCTCATTTCTATTGTCCTCTATGAACCAAGCGCCCCTTAAACAATAATGAAGATTCCACGCTAGCTTCTTATTTAAGTTATTAATGTTTCGATAACTTAACAACCAACACATCATTTCATTTTGATTTGGTTTTTAAATGTTAAAACCAAAAACAAGACTACCATCTGACGTCTTTGCTTCTTTTTAATAAATAATAATAATTATTTATAAAATGAAATAAAATTATTTTATTTTATTTTATTCATTTACTTTGTTAAAAAAAATTCAATATTAATTATATTTTCTTTGATAGCAAAAAATATAATAATATGTCATATAGATTATTTAATAAATTATCTTATAATAAATTAAATAATTATAAGCGAAATGTTACACTCGTAAAAGTGTCATCATATAGGTTCATCACTAAGTCGATAGTATTTAATCAAATTAATTACTAATTAAGAATGACATCTAACAACACTCCTCAACGATTGGATAGTGTGAAGTATCAAATTTACAAAAATGGAACCTGATTAAGAATAATGTATTATTACCTTTCATCATTACAACTCTGAATTATTCTAAGGTATGGTTTAACTGTCAAACCCTATTAGATAACCAATTATGTTATATATCGATCATTAATGATTGATGAATGACTTAGAAAACTCCTTTTCTTCACTCATTCAAACGCCCTGGCCAAGGTCTTGAATCGACCATTAAGATCAATGACAACATAGAGCTCAAACTCATTACCTAGAGTCGATGAATCTCATCTTGATTCACCACTAATCAAATAGGTACTTAATTATATCCAATAATCATTTAACTAACATTTTTACGCACTAGGTGTCCGACATCAAGACATAATAAGTGACCTATTGATTACTATGATGATCTCAGGTCAAAGAAAATGATACATTTAAATCTTTATGAGAATATCAAACTTGATAATTCATAGGTAATATTAACCATTGGAAATTTTCAACTTGGTCAGTTCAATGATCATATCTCATATGCATAATCTATATATGTAACTTAGTAAATAAGATCTATCAATATTCATCCAATAGATACTATTATGTACATATTGATCTAATCAGATCATTAAAGTCCTTATTTGATTGTTAGCCCCCAAATTCTTTTCTTATTGAATAAGCATGATCCCAATTTATTTTTGAGGTTTTGTTTGATTAATTGCTTTTGGTTAGAGTTTAATTAGAATATAAATAGTTGGAGGATTTATTGCTTAGATTGATGGAATTAGAAGTATTAAATGGAGAAATTAAGATTAAGTTAGAGTATAGTATGGTGTTAGTTAAATTGAAGGAATAAGAATGTATAAGGACAAAATGGGAAGATCACTTAAGGTTAAAAGATATAAGACTTACAAGGAGGGGTAATTTGGTCTTTTAAGCTTCATTAAAAGAGAGAAAGAAACAAAAACATTTTTGTCTTGTTTTGGAAAGAAGGAACGAAAATTTTGAGTGAAAGGAGTGTGAGAGTTTCGGTTGAGAGGAGAAAGAAGAGAAGAAGAAGAAGAAGAACTTAGGGTTTCACCTTTCATTGCTTTAGAAGAGTGATTTTAAGAGTTTTACAAAAAGGAAAAAGAAAGAGGAAGACTTGATCTTCCATTAGAGCCAAAGACCAAAAATCATGGGTGGAGATTCAAGGTAAGTTGTTTCAAATCTTTTGAAATTTTGAAGGGTTTTTGGTTCAAATGGCTTAGGAAAAGTATGGGTATGAGTATTCTAAGATAAATTTCATGTTTTTGTTTCCTTAGGTTTTCCAATTTTATAATCTCTCTTGATTTAGGTTTTTGTGATTGTGAAGAAGTTCAAGGGAGGCAAGAGGAGCTAGAGGAAAGGCATCTTGAGCAAGTCTAAAGCAAGGGATTTTAAGGTGGGTAACATCTTTATAATTGAGAAATGAGCTAGTACAATAAATTTCAATAAATGGAATTTAATGCTTTCCAACAACTTTGAAAATGTGTATTTATTACTCTTTAGGATGATTTGAGAATGTGACATGTGTCTTTTTCTTGTGAATAAATTGTGAAAATGTTTTCTTATTGTGTTGATGATTGCAAAAAGAAAGTGATTTTTGAAAGAATGCAATGGTTATAAAATTGCCTTTCAGAAAGGGGTCATTTTGGCCAATATGTTTGAAAAAAATGTGAAATGTATGCTTATATGGGTTTGTGGTAGTCCCTTAAGAAAGTCAAGTGCACTTGTCTATAGACTTCTCCCGCCTGCTCGCTAATGACATGGAGCTCCTCATGGACTCCCCTAAGTTTACAGCTACACAAGACCGCTATGCGGAATGTGTAGTACGTTCTGTTTTGGATCTACCCGAACCATTTCCGATGTCTATGTGTTTACGGTTTGTGATCATTTTGATGCATTCGTTATGTTTGATGTTATGAATTTCTTGATAAGTTGTGAATTTGAAAAATATGTGTTGCATGGTTTTCAATGTAAATTTTGCTATGGAAATAAATGATTCAATGGTTTTTGTTTGTTTCTTAGTTATAAGCATGTTACTCACGAGCCGTCGAGTTCACTCCCTCTTCCTTCCCATCCACAGGCGATGAGCAAGATAATGAGTGACCGAACCGAGGTGAAGGTATCACTCCCGTTTGCTTTTTGATTTTGAAGTTATATTTTGTAAACAAAGCTTTAGTTACATTTTTGGTGCAAAATTACTGTTCATGTGGCTTCTTTGTAATTTGAATTTCCGAGACTTTGATGTATTGGGGCTAGAAATGCCCACTAAAGCTTTGTAAGAACTCATGTTTTGATATTGATGAAAGATATTCAGGTTTTATTGTGTTTTTGCCAATGTTGTTCCAAAGATTATTTTGCATTGTTTTTGTAAATGTTCATAAGGGTAGGTTTTGTGTATGTTAGATTTGAGGTAAATTCTGGACTGATATAGCTTAAATTGGATCAAGTAGTCCTCTTGAAAGTTGTAGATGAATTTCATAGCTTTCTAACGATGTATAATATGCTATTTTTGGATGTGGGAGTTGAAAGATGTGAATTTTTGAAGTTTGGGTGCTGTCTAGGATGGTAAAATCTGGGACAGAAACTTTGAGTGAAATTTTGACCCTCATAAAGGTAGAAATTGTTCATAAGGTCTTCATGAAGATGGTAGTTTATATTTTTATCTTTCCATTGATATAAAGTATGACATTTTTGGGCAATGGAGTAGAAAGTTATGATGCTTAGAAGTTCTGTTACTATTTAGGATGACTTTTTTCAGGCAGCCACTTTGAGATAGATTTTGACTCCCTTAAAGGCCAAATTGGTTTTTAAGTCCCGCATGGAAGTTGTAGAGCTTCCTTTTAACTTTTCATTGATATCAAATTTGCAAATTTTGAAGTTCTGGATAAAAAGATATAAATTTTGGAAGTTAGGTAGTCGGGGAAGAGGGACCAGGGGTCGCGATTGTCGTGAATGCGACGCTGCACACTTGCGCTCGTCGCGAGGGCGACCTGACATCTCTCAATTCTTTTGACCATAACTTATTCGTCCGACCTCCGATTGACCTAATTTTTGAAGCGTTGGATTTCGAAGACTTTCCTCTACCTCTCCATAAAAAATTTATAGCTTTTGAGATTGATTTGAAAAAGATGGATTGAATCAAAGTGAGAGGAATCAATTTTTAATTTAGGACTCAAGACTTTTTAATTTTCAAATCTGTTCGGAAGTATGTGATTTGGGTATTTTTGTTGAGGTTTGGCTTGGTGAGGAATTCCTCTCTTGTGGGATGCGAGTCCAAATGTCACGTAGGACGTCGGGCACGTGACTCGCAAGGGTGGGGTTCCAACATTGATGATCCTATGATCAAGAACACTTTTAGATTAAACCCTAAAGACGACTTTCATTATCATATATAATCTCCATTATGATGACAAATGTATAATTCTAATCAATAATTTATCATATTAGAATAAAAACAATAAACATAATATGATAATAAAATCATTTGCCATGCTATTAATTAAAATTAATAGTTATAAAACTGAAGTATTCAATCTATTATATAGTGATTGGGTCATGGATATAATTCCAACAGAGGGTTGTCTAATTAATAATTACGTGTTTTTATTGTCAGTTATACTAATAAAAATTAATAGAATTACGATTTTTGAAAGTTGTTACATTTAATTAAAAATATTAAAGTTTTTATTGTTAAGTAAAAAAGTTTAAAAAGATTTGATACCAGCAGATTTGATATGACAAAAGAGTTTGTAAGAAGTGAAGCGTGATGTTATCAAAGAGAGAAAGGAGGGGCACATCAAATATTGGAAAAAGAGATTGCGTGGAATGTCGCGTCTCTGTCAGAACGAGGGTAGGATATTCAATAGTTAGGCTTCAGTGAAGTGTACGTTTGTGAGATGGAGCTAGCCCAAGCCTTGAATATGTATTAGTTCTCTTACTATTAGTATCCTACTTACTATTTATTTATTTATTTATTTATTTTATTATTATTATTATTATTATTATTATTATATGATATTATATTTTAAATTTTATTTTATTATTATTATTATTTTGTATTTTGTATTTGTATTTTATTTATTTATTTATTTATTTTATTTTTAATTACTATTATCCTATCACATATGCATGTAGGTCTAATGGAAACAATATCTCTACAATGCAGGGGTAAGGCTGTGTACTATCAGGCTCCCCAGACCCTGTTTCATTGCAGAATTTTGGGGTATGATGATGATGATGATGATGATGTTATATCAAATGGATCGTTTAAAGTAGCCTGAAAATAAGGTTGTGTATTATTGAACTTCTTCAAATTTCATGTATTATCAAACAACTTCTTTACTAGTTACAATTAAGGTTATGTACTACTACTAGACTTATTTAGGTTTTGCGTATTACTGAAATTTGCCTTGGGTGTTGTTATTGTTATTTTATTGGAATATCCTCTTAGTTTCTAGCCTTGAGGTTCGGTATTAGTGAAAAACTGAAGGGGGTTAATAATTTCGCAAACTTTCCACAAACTTCTTTGGCACCAATAAAAATATAAAAACAAGTAAAACCAAAATAATAAAAACACCAGAAATATGGTAACGTAGTTCGGCACACCTTGCCTACGTCTTTGGGGCCTTTCTGAATCGGTGACCTTTCTCTGATACCAATTGAAAAAACAAAGGGGGGTTAATAATTTCGCAAACTTTTCGCAAACTTCTTTGACACCAATAAAAATATGAAAACAAGCAAAACCAAAATAATAAAAACACTAGAAATTTGGTAATGCAGTTCGGCACACCTTGCCTACGTCTGCGGGGCCCTCACCCAGCTTAATCACTTTTACCGAAGTACAATAGTTTTACTCAAGACTTTACTAAGCCGACACCACTCAACCTTTGACACTATCCCTCAACCTCACTTCCTGTGAAAGAATTTCACACCTAATAACACGACCGACTCATGTTAACCTCAATAAATGATTTTCTCAATCAACCCAATAGTACGACCGTCTCATACTAACCTCAACAGAAGATTTTATCAACAATATTTGATAATAAAGATAAGAAATAAACAACTCAAGTGATCAATCAACTAAGAACAAAATAATAATACACTTGAGAAAAAGAAGACAACTTCCCGAAAGGTTAAGCTCCACTGAATTGAATTTAGAAATCGTCGCAACAATAATAGAAAAGTAATCCACCCAAGAGCCACTTCACAAAGTTGAATGTTTAGCTTAAACAACTCTAATTAAACCATGTGGGATACTCCACACACCATGTATATCTCACGCACAAACCCAAAAGACTAAGTCTGGAAAATTAATAAACTGACACCCACTGCACTGTGGCTAACATTCACTTCACCGTAGCTTTTTCTCACCCAACGCAAGATGCACTTTTATTTTTCACATTAGAAAATCACTTCCACTATTGATGGGAAATGTGCACATATAAGAATATATCCACACAGGATTTACTTAACCCACTTTGTTTCAATTAACACAACACTCACTGCACATTTAGATGCACACATATACTCACGCAGGATCCACCAAAAGACACCCACTTCACATTTATATGCACACTTCTACTCATGCAGGATCCACCAAAAGACACCCAATGAAATGTTTTATCAATATACCATCACTGCACAATCTAGCTACAATAAATCCACACACCTCAACAACTACCGTATATAAAATGTAAGATGCAATATTCAGCTCCAAAAAACCATACGCAGGCAGCCAAGGTTATTTTCAAAGACACAAATATTCAAATCCAAAAGAAAATTGCGCAGCCCACTAATGATTACATATGACTAACGCAATTTGAACAAAATACCCCACTGCAGATTTTTTTCAACTTCTGTGCACAGCTAGACACCATCTATAATTAGGAGATATACACATATATTAGAATATTTCAAAGAATCCACTAAATATAGGAGGAATATTTACTGTCCATCATCAAGGTGCCACATCATCACAGAATCATGCCCATCATCACTGTGCCACACTCACACAATAACCAAAGAGCTGCAGATGAATTTTTTTTAGGATTTCATCCTTATCACGTGTATCTCATAGATTCCTTTTTAAAATCAAATAAGGAGGCAATAACTACATGTAATTCTAATAAAAACACAAACTTCATCTTTTATATGTCCAATTTAAAAATGCCAAAACCAAATAAAGAATATATAAAATATATTCTAACAATCTCTCCCTTTTTGACATTTTTGTCAAAACTCTAGCACTCCACATAAATAATCATATTTGGACATATAAAGATGAGTTTCACAATGTTCCCCTTTCATCAAACATCAAGTTTCAAAGAACACCAATTATCCAAATTTCTCCCCCTTGGGACAAAAAGATGCCAAAAAGTAAGACAAATAGTCAAACATATACCTGAAATCTCCCCTTGAATGGAACATTCACCATAAACAATCTGATGTCTCCCTTTTGAGACAAAACAGTATGAAAATGCATAATCATAATAATCAACCATAGATGCAGTGGAAGAATCATAAGCATGCCAATATGAAAATTTTCCACCATTCAAAATGCATGCCAACATATCACTACTTACTTCACTTCCATCTTCATCAGAGTGATCAAATTCATAAGCCCAAACAATGAACTATAAGTGTTGTCAGTGTAGTGAAAGAGAAAGATACCCGAGAGAGATCTATATCGATAAGAGAGCTGAAGAGTCTTTGATGGAGCCGAATAGAAGTCACAATACAAACTGCTAAAGAGATGAGACGACAATAGCAATATAAAACTAAAGAACAAAAAATATATTTTCTTTCCTTTTTTTCATTTCCTTTTTTTGTTTTTAACAACACAAAAAAATACTTCAAAAATATAAAGCACACTGTCCCTGTGCCCTTCGAAGAATCTCAAACCTGGTGTTTTTCTTTGGCTCGAATGAAGATGTATAATACAAGTTTCCTGTAATTTCTTGATAATCAACCCTTTTTCTTTCTCTTGTTTTTCTTCTTTCGCTCACATCCCTAATAACATTTTTTGCTGGATGGTTTCTTCAGATTCGAGATGAAGAGACTCGATTCAAATTAGCTTTCATTGTTTTAGTTGGTTCATCATCCGAAGTAACTGAAAATTCTTGATTCTGAGTTACTTCCTCGTGATAACTAAGCTTGTAAACCACTTCTGCAGTTTGCTCCATCTCTGATAACTAGTTGTGAGTCACTTTCTGCAGTTACTTCATGTAGCGCCCCACTTGTAGAGTATACGGGACGCTCGTGGGTCATCTTGATACATATCCTACGATGAGGTGCACTACCAAACAATCACTTAATAAACCTCATGGCATCGATAATTTTAGCGATAATGATCACATTCACTAAAATTTTGAAACCAAAAAGTACTTCTTATCTCATTTATGAGAACCATACTTCATCATCATTACAAATATCTGAGCCAAAATGAACAATAATAGCTCCTATCTAGGTCATCCCAAAATATCCCAAAGGATCCCCAATGACCGACACATGGGCCATGCTCCTCTCGCAACACACCAAAAGGAAGAGTCCCAATCTGGAGCTAGAAATCTCCTTCTACGTCTCACGAAAAATAGTCGCAATTTGGGTGAGTTTGCGAAACTCAATGAGTAACCATCATCGATGGTTTACCAAATTCATGCATTACGTAAAATCGCGTACAAAGCAACACATATCACATTTCGAATCATAAATCGGAATTTCATACAATCATAATCACACAGTTTCAATTAGTTCCATATCACATTCACAGCATAATCACAGACTAAATGCACAAATGATTTCCAGTTCATTTTAATTGTTGTGGTGGCGTCGAAATTATCCATTTACGGGCACATCACACAGAAATCGCGTTTTCGGGGGTAGGAGAGCCCTCTGGGTATGCACTACTGCCCACGCGCACTAGGGATAGGAGAGCCCTCTGGGTATGCACTAATCCCTTCTCACTTATCACAATAATGAGCTTATAGCTCGGTCGGATCGAATATGCTCCAATCCAACCGCTGCGATTCTTGATTTCTATTCATGCCTAGCGTGCGTTCACGAATTCACGATAACATAACACATGCGGATCACTTAATCGTAATCACAGATAGTCACACACTAAGCACATAGACATCGTGGATTGAGAAACCAACTAGGTTACTCACCTCTAAACTTCCAAGCTACTGCCGGGAAGTCTCCGCTGCGTCAAAGGAACGACGCTCCACTAAAGCCTCTATAAGAATCAGAACGTTCGATTATTACTAAATATATCAATTTCAAAAATCAGAATGCTTATGTTTCAAATGAATACTGTACTATGCACATTATGACATTTCCGACCACAATTCCAAATTATCTCAATTTCGTTCTTCTACTTTAATTCATAGCAATTTCTAATACCATAATTCAATTGGCTAATTCTATATCCTCCAAAGTCAAAATCAAAGACATAGGACTCATCGATAAATCGAAATCAAATTCACTATTCCAATGCCATCGAATTTCAAGAATCATCGAACTAAATTTCCAAAGTCACATTCTTCTAAATTAACATTCGTAGCCCCTAAATCAAAATCAATTAATTACTCCCAAATCATAATTAAAATAACCTCAAAATCACAAATTCGGAAGGTTGCATCCCTCGCCGCGGTGCCTGGTCCCTCGCCGCGGCGAGCTTCTCTTCTCTCGCGCCCTCGCCGCGGCGTGCGATCGTAGATTCGCCAGAAAAACTCAGAAATCTCCAGATTCTCGACAGATAAAAACACCAAATCCAAGTTTTCTCCTTATAAATCACTCCTAAATAATTTCATACATAATATACAACTAATCTCTAACTTATTCCATCAAACAATAAATATCCCCAATTTCAACCTAAAACCCATATAAATGCAAACACTCTAATTCTCAAACCATTAATCGGTAAATTTCGCTTAAATCGGAAGATTAAACACATAAATAAGCAATAACTTACTTGATTAAGCTTTAAACTATTCCAAATCACCAAGAAATCCTGGCGATCCAAGGAAGAAAATCACGAAGAAGAAGAAGAAAGCTTCGTGGGAGAGGAATTTCAAAGGTAAGGCTATATATATATTAAAAGGACAAAAACTTGTTTGGCTAATTTAAATGCCACTAGCCCGATCCGAACTACCTCAGTCCAATTTCTAACTCTAATTTCTCCCGAATTCCAATGGCTAAATCTTAATTCCTCAATTCAAATTTCTAATCTATCCATACCATTGGATAATTAATTTTGGGCAGGATATTCAATTAATCAGTCATCTATCTCATTTTTCCGATCAAGCCTAATATAGAAAATTCCAAAAAATTCCTATAATTCCACAAAATTAGAAAATACCTAATCACATACTCCAAATTTCAATTCTCAATTCCTAAATTCAATTTAACTCTCCAATTTCATAAATCAAATATCAAATTCACTAATAACACAATTTACCTTAATTCACAATTCCTCCAATTTCACAAATCAAAGCACATTAAACCTTAATCACAAAGTCTCCAATTACACAAACAAGTCGGAATTCTGTCATACATGCATGTACATATAGATGCTAATGAAATGCTGAACATTTATCAAATGTGCAGAGGCTATAAATACAGATGCAGAATACGTATACAAAATACGTATAAAAGGAACTGTACACATCCTATCGGTGACGGGATGTTACACTTCATCTGCAGTAACTAACTGCAAATCTAGGCATTTTCTTGTTTTTCTTTCACTACTTTTTTGTGCTTGTACTTGATCATTTCTATTCCAAGCTTGCTTCGATACCATGGGATGCTGCTGAAAATTTAATGAAGAGTGTCTATATTTTTAGTTATGACCCCTTTGAAATATCATTTGTAGTAATTGATAACATCTTGGGCTTATATGTCCAATAACTCCACAAAAGTGACATGTGGGTATAAATCTTCGACTCTTTTTCGATGCTTCTACCTTTTAGGTTGATCTGGACATTTCAAACTTTTCTTTATTCACTTTCGAACACTCGCCTTTATAGCCTATGCCTTCGAAGTTCCCTTTAACCTTACCAGTTTCTATCAACTTATCAAGTTTTTTGGTGCCTTCATTCAACATCCTCAATCCCTTTTTAGTACTCACCAATTTCATTCTAACTTCACCAAGCTCATTCGAAGTCAACATCAACTTCTTTTTTAATTCTTGTATGGTATTTTTCAGGCAAAGATTCTCTTCCTCCAATCTTTCATTCTTTCTACACGTTTTCACCCATTTTTCATATATAACTTTGTAATCCTCATAAGTATTCCCCTTTTTATCATCTAGGCCACTTCCATCGCTATCATAATCTGATATTGAATCTTGAGCTGGATTGTTTTCAAAATTTTCCAAATTTCCCTCTTTTCAACCTTCAGTTACTTCCTTCTCAGTTACTGTTAAGCAAGTAACTGGATTTTTGCTATATAAGGCAACCAACGCATCACCATTATTTATTTCTTCTTCGCTACCATATTCACTCTCGGTGCTTGTGAAGGAATTTCCTTTTTTCTTCTTCATAGTATTGGCACATTCGGATTGAATGTGTCCGAAACCTTGACATTCATGACTTGCGTTCCGTTCACCCTTTTATGTCTTGACTTGTTGTCTTGAATTGTTACTCGATGAACTTCCATCATATTGTCTAAAATTGGATTTGTTCTTCTTCATTCTTTTCAGCCATTTATCGAAATTTCGTGTGAGTAGTACCAAGTCTTCGTTTTCATCTTATTCGTCTTCCACATAATTCATACCTTTTCCAGTTTTGACCTGTAGTGCCTCTCTTGTAGCCATGTTCGCGAAGCTAGGATCTGCACCAACTAGCTACCAAGTTCTGAATCGGTGACCTTTCTCTGATACCAATTGAAAGACCGAAGGGGGTTAATAATTTCACAAACTTCTTTGACACCAATAAAAATATAAAAACAAGCAAAACCCAAATAATAAAAACACCAGAAATTTGGTAACGCAGTTCGACACACCTTGCTTACGTCTGCGGGGCCCTCACCTAGCTTAATCACTTTCACCTAAGTACAATAGTTTTACTCAAGGCTTTACTAAACCGACACCACTCAACCCTTGACACTATCCCTCAACCTCACTTCCCGTGAAAGAATTTCACACCTAATAACACGACAGACTCGTGTTAACCTCAACGGAGGATTTTCTCAATCAACCCAATAGTACGACCGTCTCGTACTAACCTCAACAGAGGATTTTATCAACATTATTTGATAATAAAGATAAGAAATAAACAACTCAAGTGATCAATCAACTAAGAAAAAAATAATAATACACTTGAGAAAAAGAAGACAACTTCCTGAAAGGTTAAGCTCCACTGAATTGAATCTAAAAATCGTCGAAACAATAATAGAAAAGCAATCCACCCAAGAACCACTTCACAAAGCTGAATGTGTAGCTTAAACAACTCCAATTAAACCATGTGAGATACTCCACACATCATGTATATCTCACGCACAAACCCAAAAGACTAAGTCTGAAAAATTAATAAACTGACACCCACTGCACCGTGGCTAACATTCACTTCACCGTAGCTTTTTCTCACCCAACGCAAGATGCACTTTTATTTTTCACATTAGAAATCACTTCCACTATTGACGGTGTTAGACCCCGATCCCTTTTTCCCTATTAAATAGGTTTGCAATTTAAATTTGCCTTTTGGTTAGTATGAAATTAGGGTTTTATTAGATTTCCTATTGGTTAGAATAATTTGGGATTTTAGTGCAATAATTATTAATTTAAGGAATTTAGTGAAATTAAAATTTTAATTTTGGTGTTAGATTGTAAAAGAATAAGAAAATGGTAAGTGAGGCCATAAAATAGTGTTAGGATAAATTAGAAAGTGTTTATAAGGTTTTAAGGCTTTAAGTTACTTAAAATGGGCTTTTAGGCCTTTAGCATGTCTTTTAAATGATGGGGAAGCTAATAAGTGGGCTAGGGTTTTTAAAGGAGAAGTAAATGAAAAAGAAGGGAAGCAAGTGGGCTTTTAAGTGGGAGCCCACGAAATTATTAGATGGAAGGAGGGAAAGATGAAATTTTGGGAAAGTTTAAGTTAGAAGGAGGGAAAATTGGAATTGGACTTTTGGGCTTTTAAGAGGGAGCTCACACAAATTTAAGTTGGAAGGAGGGAAAATGAAATTTGGGAAAGGTTATAAGGAGGGAAAAGACTTGGGCTTGAAAACTTGGGCTAGGGTTTAAGTTAAAGAGTTAGGGTTAGGTTAAATTAAGAAGGATTAGGAAGTGTCTTAAGGAAAAGAAGAGGCAAACGAAAATTGAAAGGGAGGGAGTGAAGTGAGGTTTTTGGTTTAGGGAACAAGTGAGAAAGAAGTAAAAATTAGGTCATTTCTTGGTTGGCCATCCGAAAGTCACAAGAGAGGAGGAGATTTTGAAGGTTTCGAAACTTCAAAGAAGAAGGAGGAAGGGAGAGTTTCGGCCATCAAGAGGAAGAAGAAGAAGAAGGTTGGTTCATGTGTTTTATGTAAGAAGAAAGGAAGAGAAAGAGGTTCTCCATCTTTTGTTGGGACCCGATCCGGGAACCGGATCCCAACCGAACCAACTTAACACTTTCACTCTATGCTTTGATACCATAAATGTTGGATCCCACTTTCGAGACCCAACTACAAAATACATAAGCAGAACGGAAACGAAGTAAACGAAAGGGAAGCGGATATTTCGGATCGACAACAAAATGCGGAAGCGAACAACTCCGAAAGTAGCGAAGCGGAAGCAAATACTAATCGAATCAAACGAACAGATTCAATCGAATATAGCGAAGCGAAATAATCGAATCTGAATCCTGGCGAACGAATAAGCGAAAGCGGGATCGAATCGAATGCAAATCGAATACGGATAGAAAACAAAGTAAGCAAACAAATCAATGTAAACTGAAATACTTTCCGACATCCGTGCATAAGCAAAGAACAGGAAACAGAATCGCGTTGGGAATTCTAAGACGTTCCAAAATCTGATATAATTTTTTTTTCCTCTAAACTCCCAAAATTCATAACTTTTAATCCCGAACTCCGATTTTGACAAACTTAGTCTCTATAGAAAGCTTAAAGAAAGCTCTAAATCTTCCAAGAAGAACATAAAACTCAATTCAACTCCTACGGGAGCCCATTTTCCGGTCAAAGATACTATCCTCTATACAAACTTGTCAAAAAATCATAACTTAATATTCCAAGATCGAAAAATTTCATACTTTATATCGAATTAAAGATCAAATCAAATGCTTCCATTTTCATGAAGAACATCAAAGCTCAATTAACCTCTAACTAGGTTAATTTCTCAGTCAAAGTTCCAACCAATATAAAAGTCAAACCCGATCAAACATAAACTTTGACCGATCATAACTTTCACTCCCGATATCGAAAAATTACAAACTTTATGTCCACAAGAATCTCTTAACATAACCTACAAGTTTCCAGAAGACCATTTTATCAAATTTTGCCTCAAACAAAAGTCAACCTTCAAAGTCAAACATTCTCTCTCCAAAAGTCAAACTTTCAAAATCCTTCAAATTTTCACACTTTTTCTTTCTCATTCTTGCTATTTAGCTTCATTTCAATCAACTCATCCACTTGATCATAGTCAAATTGTCACTCAAGGTTCGGGGTCCAACATCTTTAGCATCAAAAAGAAGAGATTTCGTGGGTGTTGAGAAGGTAAGAGATTTCGAAAATTCTTGGTTTTATGTTAGGGATTTTACCTTTCTTGATTTATATTGGTGATTAGAAGAGTGATTAGAAGGAGATGTTGTTGGAGGAGAAAGAAAAAAAAATAAGATTTGTGTTAGGCTAGGGTTTCGAAATTTAAGAATTTATTTGGTAGGATTTTGTTTTCATGCTTTAAATGGAAGATTGGGAGAGGTTTTAGAGAAAGAATGAGAAAGGAAGGAGTTTCCTATCATTAGAAGATAATAGGGTGATTGCCGTGAGTGTCTAGAGGAAGAGGATTTCAAAATTTAATGGTTTTGTTGTTAGCTTGATGAATAATGGTGGTTTGAAAGGTATTGGTGAAGGAAAAGAAAAGAAGAAGAAGTATAGTGGCTTAGTAAAAAATCAGCATGGGTGTATGGTCTAGGGCTAAGAATTTTCGAAAATAATGGAGTAAATTGATAGGGGTTATGGTTAGTATAGCTTAGGAAAGGTTTAGGAATGGTTAGGTTAGATTAAAGTCAAGTTTATATAGTCTTGGAAAATTCCAGCATAGGTGTTTTTTGTTAATTAGTATTGTTATGCTTTGTCTAGGTCATTTAAAGGCGCTTGGAGATTGAGGAGGTCGAGAAAATCAATTGGGTCAAGATATCCAAGTTAGAATCAAAGAAGTCAAGGTGGGTAACTTTTAATACTTGAGTAATAAGCTACCTAAATATCTCTTAAATGTTTTCTATGATTTTCAAAGTTTGAATGAAGTGGTGTTTGTGATAGTTTAGAAATGGATTGTGTGCCTTGTTATGTAACTAAATTGTGTAACTAATTGTAAATTGTTTGTCAAGATTGTATGATTAATGACCATGTGTGGCGAATCTTTGTGAATAGTGTAAAGTATGGAAGAAGTATGGAAAATGTTTGGAAAACTGATAGAAAGCGAAAAAGATTTGAGTATGTGAGTTTGGATAAATGCCTAATGTGAATTGCATGATTAATTGGGTTTGTAGTGATCCTCTCTGTTAGCAAGTGCGCACTTGTCTGTTAAAGCCTTCTCCCGGCTGCCCGCTAGTGGCATAAGAGCTCCGATTTCGGACTCCCCTTTGTTCACGGCTACACATGGTCGCTTGTCG
The DNA here is from genome assembly GCA_029891385.1 of Erythroxylum novogranatense. Classification (NCBI taxonomy): domain Eukaryota; kingdom Viridiplantae; phylum Streptophyta; class Magnoliopsida; order Malpighiales; family Erythroxylaceae; genus Erythroxylum; species Erythroxylum novogranatense. Next base: position 7,465,265 of record CM057224.1, read on the forward strand.
AAAATGTGTAGTACGTCCTGTTAGGATCACTCAAACCGTTTGTTATGTGATTATGTCTTTGTTGTATGATATTTGTTGTTTTACGTAAATGTTTCATTTATTAGAAAATGAGATTCCTTTGACTTGAAAAATTTAATCGTTGATGAATGTTTTAGCTTGTGCTTGGATATTAAGCTGTTACCCACGGAGCCGTCGTGCTCACCCCCTTTCCTCCCTCCACGTGTCTTGGCGAGAAACGGGTCATCGCATCGGGAGTGAAGCATTACTCCGATGCTTTTTGCTTTTGGAAATTATAACTTTGAAACAAAGCTTTGGTTAGCATTTTGGCTAATGAATGTAGTTGTAAAATTTCTTTTGAGCTTTTGTTGTATTCGGGCCAAAATGCCCTTTAAAGCTTTGTAACAATTATGTTTTCATGTAATTATTAAGGCTTTGGCGTTTCAAATGTAATGTGTATTGTATAAGTTTCCATATATATGGATGTATGGTTGTATGTTTGATAATGTTAAAAGCAAACATGATGAGTTGGAAGTGAGGTAATGTTTAAGAGTTAGGTTGAAATGTTTGGGATGCCTTCATTGTGATGTTGCTTTTGAGATTGGTATTGAGATATTTGTAGTTGGATGTTGTGAGAAATTGAAATGATAAAATGCTAGATACCTAAGAGTGTGTTGTTGCCATTTGGAGATTGATGTGGTATGGTTGTTGGATATGTATGAAAATTTGGAAGATAGAAGTGATTTTGTGTAGGTATGGAGTTTGGTTGGAAATTGAAGAGTTGGCTAGTGCGTTTTTAGGGAAGGTGCTGTCCTTTTTTTTAAAAAAAAATGACAGCCACCTTGTTTTAGCTTTTAGAGCACGTTAGAGTGATAATTTGAATAAGGGGTTTTTCTTAAGGGTTGTAGAGCTTGTCAAGATCTTTAAAATGGTATAAAATGGGTTAATTTTCGACTTCAAATGAAAAAGTTATGAACTTTTAAAATTCCTATTTACTATTCATTTGGTAAGGGTTACTATTCATATGGTCATTTTTACTATTCATATGGTATTTAGCTAAGCAACAACTATAATCAAGTTTCTACTTTTTTTTTAATGATTGAAATGACTTTTGTTTTCTTCATGAAATAAACAATAACTCTTTGCAATTCGAACTTGGGGGTAAAAGGTTATAAAAATGTAAAATAAATTGTTTTTAAAACAAATATAATATCTTTTCTTATTTTCCTTTATTCTTATCCATTTGACCTCCGATTTGCATGAAATTTGAAGCATGGATTAACTAGTAATATTTTCTATTTCTTTTTGGTAAAATGAGAGTGTCGGGTCACCGTTGGTCTTTATGGCCAATGTGTGTCGGTTTTGTGCGAAATTGCGTTTTTGGTGAGATATAAAGATCCGAATGAGGCGTTTTCTGTTTTTAATTGACCTAGAGGCATGGGATTTTGGATTAGCTTAGGCATAGGAGTAATTATGGGCCCTAAGCGGATCAAATTTCTTGGAGGATAATTAGGGTAAATTTATCCGGTTCATTCGGATGACATGCACTTAAGTTCCATTCGAGGTTTCCTCGGTGGTGAGAATCCTTCCTCGTGGGATCTGGCGTCCGGATGTCACGTGGGACGTCGAACACGTGTCGCACTGTGGAGGGTTCCAACACTTATGGTATCGAGCTTTCGGTTTAGATTGGGTAGAAGGAGAACTTTAAGGTTTTCATGATTTTATTAAACTTACATGATTTGTGTTCTTTTGCATCGTTTTAATTGATTTTACATGCCTATATGGTGATTTGAATAATTGATGATTTTAGATGATTATAACTTGGCGTTGCGATACTTTTGAATTAAAGTTTTTCATTGGTTTTCTTTTGAAGGAGTAAATATGCCACCTCGGCGTAGATCTCGAGGAACTTCGGTCTCGCTCTAGCTCTCGCCGAGGAGCAGATGAGTCTCATGTCCCACAAGATGTAGGGACACACTCGCCTCTGCTGAGGCAGGCCTAGTGTGCAACACGAGGAGCAACCTCCTCCTCCTCCTCCTGCTATGACTGCGATGGATCCACAGTTTTTCCAAGCTTTTGCCCAGGCTTTCACCTTAGCCATGGGACAGGGATCTCAGGCTGCAGTGCCAGCTCCAGTGATTAGGGGCGGGCAGTATGATAAGTTACGGAAGTTTGGTGCGGTGGACTTTCATGGTACCACCAATCCTGAGGAAGCTGAGGCTTGGATGAAAAGAACAGAGAGGGTCCTGGTGCAGATGAAATGCACAGATGAGGAGAAGCTTGAGTATGCAGTGAGTCTATTGCAAGGGAATGCTCTTCACTGGTGGGAGTCGATGCCACAGAGTCAGGCTGTACCTCCTGTGTTATCATGGAGGGATTTTGGAGAATTATTAGGAAAAGTATTTCTCCGGGTTTATATGCAAGAAAAGGCGGAGAGTTTATGAATTTGGCTCGAGAGGGAGTGTCTGTTAGTGAATATGAGTGAGATTCACCCAACTGTCTCGGTATGCAGCCTACATGGTGGCTAATGAAGAAGACAAGTGCAGAAAGTTTGAGGGAGGCCTCCATCTGGGAATCAGGAAGAAGGTAGTGATTCATAATTTCACTGATTATCGTTGGTGGTGGATGCGGCACTCAGTGTAAAAGCTGGAGAACATCGAGAGTGAGGAGGTGGCGAGGAAAAGAAAAAGGCGGAGAGTTTCCTAGGAGAGGGGTAGTGTTGAGGACTTCGAGGGTGAGAAGAGTTTCCGGGTGCAGAGTCAGGGAGGCAGTAGTGCCCTCAAGTGAGCAGACAACCAGAGCGAGTCGGTCAGGCCTCCTCGGTGGGAGAAAGCAAAGAGGCGAGAGAAGCAGGAACCCGACCCCTCTATGTGAGCATTGTGGGAATCCACATCGGGGTGAATGTCGCAAGTTGACAGGTGCCTGCTTCAAGTGTGGAGAGAAGGGACACATGATTAGCAACTATCCTTTGTGGGCCCGTGGGGCAGGATCACAATCACAGGTTCAGAGGAGAGTGGAGATAGTGGGGACCAGACCGACCACAGGTGGGCGGTTACAGGTGGTGAAGAAGCCCATTCCTCCGGGGAGGCCAGGAGGGCAAGCTGAGCTCGAGTATTTGCTATGACTCGAGAGGAGGCTGCGATCATGCCGGAGGTTATTCTTGGTATGGCTCGACTTTTCATTCTGATGTTTATGTTCTTTTTGATACTGGTTCCACCCATTCTTTTGTCTCTGCGAGTATGCTATTGCCCGATGTCGATCCGGTTCTTTTGGATGAGTTTCATTTGTTAGTACTCGTTAGGGAGGTACATTATCATGGCCGGATCTTTCGGGATTGTGAACTTGTGATTGATGGATCTAGTTTGGTAGTGGATCTGCTACCTTTAGATCTGAAGGGGTTAGATGTGATCATTGGAATGGACGTGATGGAGAAGTATAAGGCGAAGCTGGATTGTGGTAAAAAGGAAGTGGAATTTGATCTGGGTGAGGGTCAGAAAGTAGTTTTTAGAGGAGACAGAAAATTGACACCGCCACGGCTTGTTTCAGCTTTGTTATCTGATAAACTGATGGGAAGAGGTTGTGAAGCCTTCTTGGCGTGTGTCCTGGATATCAGGGTGACGGAGAGTAAGGTGGAGCATATTCCCATTGTGAGGGAATTTCCTGATGTGTTTCCTGAGGAGTTGCCCGGTTTGCCACCGAAGAGGGAGATTGAGTTTGCTATTGATTTGGCTCCCGGGACAGCTCCTATTTCGATTCCACCTTACAGGATGGCTCCAGCTGAGCTGAAGGAGCTAAAAGAGCAGTTGGAGGATTTGTTAGAGAAGGGATTCATTAGGCCGAGTTTCTCACCCTGGGGAGCGCCGGTCTTGTTTGTTAGAAAGAAAGATGGATCCTGGAGAATGTGCATTGACTACAGGAGACTAAATAAGATGACAGTGAAAAACAAGTATCCATTGCCCCGGATAGATGACTTGTTTGATCAGCTGCAAGGAGCAACGGTCTTCTCCAAGATTGATCTCAGGTCTGGCTATCATCAACTCAGGATTAAGGAGTCTGATGTGAGCAAGACAGCCTTCAGGATACGGTATGGTCATTATGAATTTCTGGTTATGCCTTTCGGACTGACCAATGCTCCTGCTGCTTTTATGGATCTAATGAACAGGGTCTTTAAGGAGTTTCTGGATCAGTTTGTTATCGTGTTTATCGATGACATTCTGGTGTATTCCAGGAGTAAGGGAGATCATGAGGAGCACTTGAGCATTGTATTGCAGAGACTGAGGGAGAGAGAATTGTATGCCAAATTCATAAAATGTGAATATTGGCTGCGTGAGGTAGTCTTTCTTGGTCACATTGTTTCTGAGAATGGGGTGCATGTAGACTCAAAGAAAGTTGAAGTTGTAGTGAACTGGCACGCTCCGACGACAGTGAAAGAGGTGAGGAGCTTTCTGAGTTTAGCTGGTTACTATAGGAGATTTGTGGAGGGATTTTCCGTAATTTCTGCTCCTTTGACTAAGTTGTTAAGGAAAAATCAGAAATTTGTCTGGAGTGATGAATGCGGAGAAGTTTGAGGAGTGAAGCCGATTGACTAGTGCTTCAGTTTTAGCTTTGCCCACAGGAGATGGGAGTTTTTCTGTGTACAGTGATGCTTCCAGAAAGGGGTTAGGATGTGTGCTTATGCAAGAAAATAAGATGATAGCATATGCCTTTTGGCCTTATGAGGTAAATTATCCGACCCATGATCTGGAGTTAGCAGTAGTGATCTTTGCTTTGAAAATCTGGAGACATTATTTGTATGGGATTCAGACGAGGATCTTCACAGATCACAAGAGTCTCAAATATCTGATGAGCCAGAAGGAGCTGAATTTGAGATAGAGGCGATGGATTCGCTTTCGAGGACTATGACACATTGATCGAGTATCATCCGAGTAAGGCAAATGTAATTGCAGATGCCTTGGTGAAGTCTTCCATAGCATATGTTCGCAACGATATATCTGCCGCTATTGGAAGAGATGGCTAAGCTCAGGATCAGTTTGACACAGGAAGAGTCTGAGTGCATGATTGCTGCTTTCAGGGTAAGACCGATCCTCAGACAGAAAGTGAAAGAGTTGTAGATTCAGGATCCCGAGTTGAGTAAACTGCGGGAAGAGGTGCAGAGAGGTAAAGAGTCTGATATGGTAATGAGTGATGATGGACTCCTGACAGTCAAAAATAGGCTGTGCATTCTAGATGTCAAGGAGGTAAAGGATGAGATTCTAGATGAGGCGCACAATGCACCTTATGTGATGCACCCAGGCAGTACCAGGATGTATAGGGATCTCAGAAAACATTTTTGGTAGAGAGGTATGAAGAAAGATGTAGCCGAGTATGTGAGTAAGTGTCTGGTGTGCCAGCAAGTTAAGGCTGAATATCAGGCACCTTCAGGCCAGTTGAGGCCATTATCCATTCCTGAGTGGAAATGACAAAGAGTCACTATGGATTTTTTAATGGGATTGCCTAGGACCAGTAAGAGGCATGATGCCATATGGGTGATTGTGGATAGATTGACAAAATCAGCCCATTTTCTGGCAATCAGACAGACAGATCCTCTGCATGTGCTAGCTAAGAAGTATATTGATGAGGTAGTAAGATTACATGGGATCCCGGATTCGATTGTATCTGATCGGGACCCTCGCTTTACTTCGAGATTTTGGGGCAGTTTGCAGGAGGCTATGGGCACTAAGTTGAGTTTTAGCACTGCATTCCATCCTCAGACCGATGGTCAGTCTGAGAGGACCATTCGGACTCTAGAGGGAATGCTTAGAGCTTGTGTAATGGATTTTAGAGGAGCATGGGATGAACACTTGCCTTTGATCGAATTTGCATATAATAATTCGTATCATTCAAGCATTCAGATGGCTCCTTATGAGGCTCTTTATGGGAGGAGATGTAGGACTACAGTGTGTTGGGATGAAGAGGGAGACAGGAGACTTTTGGGTCGAGTTGATCTGAGATGACCGTTGATAAGGTCAATTTGATTAAGCACAGTGAAAGCGGCTCTCAGACGAGGATGAAGAGCTATGAGGATGCTCATAGGAAAGAGATGGAGTATGAGGTCGGTGATAAGGTGTTCCTTAAGACTTCTCCGTGGAAAGGGATTATGAGATTCGACAAGAAGGGTAAGTCGAGTCCAGGTATGTGGGACCGTATGAGATTACGGAGAGGATTGGTCCGTTGGCTTCTGAGTTAGCCTTGCCTCGAGTTATCTCGGATCATGATGTTTTCATGTTTCTATCTTTGAGGAGATATCGATCAGATCCTCCCATGTCATTCAAGCTGATGAAGTTCAATTGAGTGAGGATTTGAGTTATGAAGAGCTTCTAGTTCAGATTTTGGATACAAAAGAAAAGGTTCTCAGAAATAAGACAGTGCATTTAGTAAAAGTGTTATGGAGGAACCATTCGGTGGAAGAGGCCACATGGGAGCCAGTGGAAGCTATGAAGGAGAAGTATCCTCAGCTTTTCATTGATTCGGGTAAGAATTTCGAGGACAAAATTCTTTTAAGGGGGGAAAAATGTTAGACCCCGATCCCTTTTTTCCTATTAAATAGGTTTGCAATTTAAATTTGCCTTTTGGTTAGTATGAAATTAGGGTTTTATTAGATTTCCTATTGGTTAGAATAATTTGGGATTTTAGTGCAATAATTATTAATTTAAGGAATTTAGTGAAATTAGAATTTTAATTTTGGTATTAGATTGTAAAAGAATAAGAAAATGGTAAGTGAGGCCATAAAATAGTGTTAGGATAAATTAGAAAGTGTTTATAAGGTTTTAAGGCTTTAAGTTACTTAAAATGGGCTTTTAGGCCTTTAGCATGTCTTTTAAATGATGGGGAAGCTAATAAGTGGGCTAGGGTTTTTAAAGGAGAAGTAAATGAAAAAGAAGGGAAGCAACTGGGCTTTTAAGTGGAAGCCCACGAAATTATTAGATGGAAGGAGGGAAAGATGAAATTTTGGGAAAGTTTAAGTTAGAAGGAGGGAAAATTGGAATTGGACTTTTGGGCTTTTAAGAGGGAGCTCACACAAATTTAAGTTGGAAGGAGGGAAAATAAAATTTGGGAAAGGTTATAAGGAAGGAAAAGACTTGGGCTTGAAAACTTGGGCTAGGGTTTAAGTTAAAGAGTTAGGGTTAGGTTAAATTAAGAAGGATTAGGAAGTGTCTTAAGGAAAAGAAGAGGCAAACGAAAATCGAAAGGGAGGGAGTGAAGTGAGGTCGTTTTGGCTTAGGGAATAAGTGAGAAAGAAGTAAAAATTAGGTCATTTCTTGGTTGGCCATCCGAAAGTCACAAGAGAGGAGGAGATTTTGAAGGTTTCGAAACTTCAAAGAAGAAGGAGGAAGGGAGAGTTTCGGCCATCAAGAGGAAGAAGAAGAAGAAGGTTGGTTCATGTGTTTTATGTAAGAAGAAAGGAAGAGAAAGAGGTTCTCCATCTTTAGCATCAAAAGAAGAGATTTAAGTGGGTGTTGAGAAGGTAAGAGATTTCGAAAATTCTTGGTTTTATGTTAGGGATTTTACCTTTCTTGATTTATGTTGGTGATTAGAAGAGTGATTAGAAGGAGATGTTGTTGGAGGAGAAACAAAAAAAAAATCAGATTTGTGTTAGGCTAGGGTTTCGAAATTTAAGAATTTATTTGGTAGGATTTTGTTTTCATGCTTTAAATGGAAGATTGGGAGAGGTTTTAGAGAAAGAATGAGAAAGGAAGGAGTTTCCTATCATTAGAAGATAATAGGGTGATTGCCGTGAGTGTCTAGAGGAAGAGGATTTCAAAATTTAATGGTTTTGTTGTTAGCTTGATGAATAATGGTGGTTTGAAAGGTATTGGTGAAGGAAAAGAAAAGAAGAAGAAGTATAGTGGCTTAGTAAAAAATCAGCATGGGTGTATGGTCCTAGGGCTAAGAATTTTGAAAATAATGGAGTAAATTGATAGGGGTTATGGTTAGTATAGCTTAGGAAAGGTTTAGGAATGGTTAGGTTAGATTAAAGTCAAGTTTATATAGTCTTGGAAAATTCCAGCATAGGTGTTTTTTTGTTAATTAGTATTGTTATGCTTTGTCTAGGTCATTTAAGGCGCTTGGAGATTGAGGAGGGTCGAGAAAATCAATTGGGTCAAGATATCCAAGTTCCGAATCAAAGAAGTCAAGGTGGGTAACTTTTTAATACTTGAGTAATAAGCTACCTAAATATCTCTTAAATGTTTTTCTATGATTTTCAAAGTTTGAATGAAGTGGTGTTTGTGATAGTTTAGAAATGGATTGTGTGCCTTGTTATGTAACTAAATTGTGTAACTAATTGTAAATTGTTTGTCAAGATTGTATGATTAATGACCATGTGTGGCGAATCTTTGTGAATAGTGTAAAGTATGGAAGAAGTATGGAAAATGTTTGGAAAATTGATAGAAAGCGAAAAAGATTTGAGTATGTGAGTTTGGATAAATGCCTAATGTGAATTGCATGATTAATTGGGTTTGTAGTGATCCCCTCTGTTAGCAAGTGCGCACTTGTCTATTAAAGCCTTCTCCCGGCTGCCCGCTAGTGGCATAGGAGCTCCGATTTCGGACTCCCCTCCGTTCACGGCTACACATGGTCGCTTGTCGAAAATGTGGCTGCCCGCTAGTGGCATAGGAGCCTTGAGCCTGTTGAGTGTTGAGTGAGCTGATAAAAAACTGCACTATTATTAAGCAAAAACAGAGCCTTTTATAGGCCATTACATCAACGAAAAGACCGAGATAAAAGGACCATGACTCATGACTAACTAACTCCTAGTTTAACTCCAACTGAAAACAAATGCTACTGAAGACTAGGACAAAACAAAACAGTAACTTAAAAATATCTAACACAGTAACTTAAAAATATCTAACACCCTCCCTTAAACTGAAATTTCTTTCAGTTTAACATCAACCAAAACTCTTCGTACTGCACACTCCAAGAGCACTTCTCAGCTTTGTGAATGCAGCAACTTTGAGGGGTTTCGTGAAGATGTCTGCCGCTAGGTCTTCACTTTTGCAATAAACAACATCAATCATTTCTTCCTTTGTGAGATCTCTTAGGAAGTGAAACTTGACATCGATGTGTTTACTCCTTCCATATAAGACTGGATTTTTTGAGAGTTTGATTGCAGAGTTGTTGTCACAATAAAGTAGAGTGAGACCTTTTTGTTGGAAATGAAGCTCACCAAGAATATTTCTCATCCATATTGCTTGGCAATCACAAGAGGTTGCTGCTACAAACTCAGCTTCGGTGGTTGACAAGGTGATAATTTTCTACTTCTTGGACGATCATGATACAGCTCCTGACCCCAGCAGAAACACAAATCTAGTTGTACTTTTTCTATCATCTGGATCACTGGCAAAATCACTGTCTGAAAAACCAATTAAATCTGTCCGTTCCCCTTTCTTGTAGAAGATTCCAAAGTCAATGGTGCCTTTTAAGTACCTAAGAATTCTTTTGGCAGCCAACAAATGCTCCTCTTTTGGTTTGCTCCATGTATCTGCTGATAAGGCTAACAACATACATAATCTCCGGCCTAGTGGCTGTTAAGTACATCAGACTCCCCACAATTTGTTTGTAATAGGTGTTATCGACCTTCTTTCCTGCTGGATCTTTCTCAAGCTTCAGCCCCATCTCTGAAGGAGTGTTGGTAGCACTGCAATTTTCCATGTCAAATCTGTCTAAAATTTCACGGGTATATTTCTTTTGTGAAATGAAAATCCCAGCAGCAAGTTGTTTAACTTCTATGCCCAAGAAATAATGCATTAACCCAAGATCAGACATATCAAACTCCTTCATCATGGACTCCTTAAATTTTTCAAGCATTCCTTCATCATTCCCAGTAAAAATTAGATCGTCCACATATAAACATACAATAACAATGTTACCACCATTGGAGTTTACATAAAAAGTATGCTCATAAGGACATTTCTTAAAACCAGCCTTCATGAAATAGGCATATATACGGCTATACCAAGCTCTTGGGGCTTGTTTTAGCCCGTATAATGCCTTTCTTAACCTAGACACCATATGTTCACATCCATGTTTCACATATCCAGGAGGTTGATCGACAAATACCTGTTCTTGTAGGTCTCCATGAAGAAACGTTGATTTTACATCCATCTGGAAAATTTTCCAGGAGCTTTGTGATGCCAATGCCACCACCAAACGAATTGTATCAAGTCTGGCCACTGGTGCAAAAACTTCCTTGTAATCCACTCCAAACTGCTGCTTGTATCCCTTAACCACTAAGCGTGCCTTGTATTTGTCAATATCGTCATTTTCTTTCAATTTTGTCTTGTAAATCCATTTCACCCCAATCTTCTTTTGTCCTCTAGGTAGATCAACCAGCTCCCACGTATTGTTTCGTTCAATGGAAGTGATTTCCTCATCCATAGCTCTTTGCCACTTGGACTCCTTGGTAGCTTCTTCAAATGAAATGGGGTCACAATCTGAAAATAAGGCAAAGTAAGTCAGCAGATCTTCACTTTGATCAATTCCTGTTACTTTATAGTCTTCCATCCATGCTGGTCTCCTTCTGTTCCGCTGCGATCGAGGTCATTCTTCCTCAATTTGTTGAACTGGGCATTCGCTTTGTGGGCCGCTTGGACAATCTTTAGTAGTGGTGGTTGCAGGCTGGGAATGTTCCTCCTCATCATCAAATTCTGCCAAGATTATTCCAGCTGATTTATCTTCCCATGTCCAGAAGTTTTCTTCATCAAACACCACGTCACGACTGATAATGACTTTCTTTGTGTTAGGATCATAAAGCTTGTAAGCTTTTGACTGCTCACTGACACCAAGAAAAATACATTTTTCAGCTTTGTCTTCAAGCTTCGTTCTCCTCTGATCTAGAATGTGAGCGAAGCTGATGTAGCCAAAAATTCTGAAATGATCAACATTCGGTTTGTGTCCACTCCAAGCCTCTTCTGATGTGATGTTTTGAACAGCATACGTTGGGCTTCTATTCAAAACATGAATGCTCCATTGTACTGCTTCAGGCCAGAAATTCTTCAGAACATTGCTTCTCTTTAAGAGGGTCCGCACCATATTCAAGATGGTGCGATTTTTCCTTTTGCTGATACCATTTTGTTGAGGAGAGTAGGCTGTTGTAAGTTGTCTTTTAATCCCATGCAATTCACAAAAATCTACAAACTCTTGTGAATTATACTCCCCACCTCGATCACTGCGTAGAATTTTTATTGAACTTTCAGCTTCATTTTCAACGACGGCTTTGAAGCTTTTAAAGGCTGCAAAAGCTTCAGATTTGTCCTGCAAGAAGTAAACCCATGTTTTCCGACTAAAGTCATCAATGAATGTCATGAAATAACGTTTACCTCCGTTAGATTTTGGATTTATGGGACCACACAGATCAGAATAGACCAGTTCCAGTTGTTGTTTGCCTCTTCAAGATCCTCCAGATTGAAAGCTGTTACGAGGTTGCTTCCCAACAACACAATCTTCATAGACTTCTGCAGGAGAGTTAAATTTGGGAAGTCCAGCCACCATCTCCTTCTGTTGCAGAGTTTTTAGTCCTCCAAAATTCAGATGTCCATACCGATAATGCCACAACCATGATGGATTGGACACTTTTGCAGTGAAGCAACAAGGACTGACTTTTTGGAGATGCAACGGAAACATTATATTTTCATTCATGTTGACATTAGCAATCAAACCCAATTTGTCATCTTGAATTCTGCATACTCCATTTTTAATGATAATTTCATAGCCCTTCTCTTGTAGCTGGCCAATACTCAGCAAATTGGTCTTCAAATCTGGAACAAAAAGGACATTGGAGATTATTTGAGTAGAGTTTCCTTTAGTTTGAATAGTTACTTGCCCTTTTCCCATAACCGAGACTTTAGAGCAGTCACCAAACTTCACCGTATCTCGATAGGATTCATCAAGAGTGGAGAAAGACATCTTATCTCCGCTCATATAATTGCTGCAACCAGTGTCAAGATACCACATATTCTTATTTGTTTCTTCTTTCGCATGGCATACCATTAATAAGGATATCTCCTCTTCCTTTTCAGTTGCTTATGCAAAATTAGACTTTTCTCCACGTTTCTTATTTAAATTTGTGCGGCATTCAGATTGGTAATGACCATACCTGTGGCACAGAAAGCATTCAATATTAGCTTTATCTTTGCCTGCAGACTTGTGTTTTTTGTCATTTGAACGATGGCCTCGATCATTTCTGCATGGACTCCCTCCACTGGCTTTGTCAGTGGAATCTCTACCCTTCGACTTGCTTCTATCATTGTGGGTAGTTACTTGCAAAGCTTGCTCCTCATTGTCTTGCTGGATTAATTTTTGCTTATGAACCAGCAAGGAATTTTGCAGCTCATCAATGGAGAGATTGTCAAGATCCTTCGATTCTTCAATGGAGCAAATAATGAAGTTATATTTTGGCAGCATAGATCGAAGGATCTTTTCAACAATAGCAACATCCTCTAGCTTGTCCCCATGAATCCGCATTTTGTTTGCGATTACCATCGTTCTTGAAAAATAGTCGATAACAGACTCACCAGACGTCATGCGCAAAGTCTCGAATTCACCACGGAGATTTTGAAGCAGTGCCCGCTTTGCCCTCACATTTCCTTGATACTTCTTCTTCATGGAGTCCCAAATCTGCTTTGAAGTGTCTTTCTGAAGAATTGTTTCCAAGATTGTGCGATCAATGGCTTGGAAAAGATAATTTTTTGCCTTCAGGTCCCTTAACTTCATTGTCTCAATCTCCACATCTGACACTACTGTGCCTGCTGGTTCTAGTATGCCATCAGAAACCACTTGCCAATATTCCTTTGAGCGTAAAAAATTTTCCATTAACATGCACCAGTGATCATAATGACCATCAAAGCGGGGAATGGCTGGCTGCACAAAGTTTTCAGAAACCATAAGCTTTCACGTTGCTACTGCTAGTTGTTTGTCTCCCACATGTGTATGGCTCTGATACCATTGTTGAGTGTTGAGTGAGCTGATAAAAAACTGCACTATTATTAAGCAAAAACAGAGCCTTTTATAGGCTATTACATCAACGAAAAGACTAAGATAAAAGGACCATGACTCATTACTAACTAACTCCTAGTTTAACTCCAACTGAAAACAAATGCTATTGAAGACTAGGACAAAACAAAACAGTAACTTTAAAATATCTAACAGAGCCTTTATAAAATGTGGCTACAAACGCCCCATATATTGAAACAATGGTTCCCAAGGACTTGGGTATGCTGTTCTTGCTTCTCCAATCTAGCTTTTCAAGACTGAAATTAATTAACCAACCATTTCGGTCAAGGCATTTTCAAGTTTGACAACTGGGTTTCATTTCAATTTCCCTGTTAATTCGTCAGGTAATACACTACAAGAGATTGTTGTCCCAAATCAATTTTGTTTCAACTCCTGGCAGTCAATGGTTGTCAGTAATATTAACTTGTATGAATGTTTTAAGTGTATAATTTTCATATCCACTAAGAATAACAATTAAGGACAGTTTACACACAAGAGTTGACTCAAAATCTTAAAATATTTTGGATGAACAAACGGAACTTTTATATGTACATGAACTAATACTCCTTCAAAAATAGAGGTTAAGGAAAATTTAATAGTTTCTCGGCAACACCACGACGTGTTATCAGATATGGGATTTAGACTCCGTATTTGAAACAAGTGTAATGACCTGAAAAGAATGGCGAGTAAGAACGTAAAAGCTGGAATGAGATTAAGCATGGCTGTTCCAAGTGCTGGAGAGCTATACTGTATACCAACATAACCAGAAATTTGTGAAGAAGTTCTGCACAGACATCATCATCAATGAAAAAGATTCTCTCTCTGTCAACCCAAAAAAGCACGCATAGAACCGAAGTACAAATATTTTTGTTCGTTCAGGTTCAGGGTATGCGACCAAAGTAAATTAAACCAAAGTTGAATTTTCTATTAATTCATGAACAAGTGAATAAAGGGCGAGATGAACATGTTACAAACCCAAAAACTGCCAGTAAGAAGAACTTGCAAAGCAACCAGAAACTAGGAGGAGTCCGATATGATCTGCCAATTAAGTGATTAACCATAGAAAGCCAAAGAAGTGAAAATAATGTAAAAGGGAAAAATTAAATCAGAGGAAATAATGGTAACAGGTAGGTGTCATGTGAAGACAGAAGACCCGTCAACTATGAGTGAAAAAGGAAGAAGAATGAAGATACAGAGAATATCAGTGTAGACAATAAGAACATATTTGTTGATTCCCTGAGACATGGCTGCTTTGTTCACAACCATGGAACTAACCGCAATCACCATTCCAAGAAACGGAAGAAGAGAAGTCATAGTGCAGAGTCTCATTTCTACTTCTCGAACTATAAAGTTATCGGGACTACCTTTGCGTGCTTAGATAACGACGCCGAACAAGATGAATATTTTATGGAGACAATGACGCAGTGTTTATAATTTTTCTCAAATTTTATAATGTCTCTAAAGTTTATTTCATATCAATCAATTTGTAATTTAAATTTTAAAAATTTATACAAAAGAAACTACTATTCAAATTTTAATAATTGGATTAATATATGATATTTTAGGTTTAAAGTGTTTGTTTTCATTTATATTTTGTTTTGTTTTAATTTTAATATCTTTCAATTTTAATAAGTTTTCTATTGAAGTAGGCAAGGGAATTTATTTCTTGAATGGTATGAATCCATGTAATATATTGTGTTTGACGACATTTAATGCGATATCTTATATTTTCATTTTGTACATAACTTAACAATTATGCTAGGGACTTTTAAGTTTGCTAAAGTCATAAAACATTAAGTGGATTTTATTAAGGGTAATTAATCCTAAAGCGTGCAATCTTTTAAAACTTTTAATTCAGTGTCTAAGTTTTTAAAATTTTCAATTGAATGACAAATATTTTAAAACATTAATAGTTCAGGTCAAAATGTTAGTTCCATTAGTTATTTGTGATTTGACTAAAGTAATATTTACTATTCATAATATGTAGATGCCCGCTAAAAATAATAGTCATAGTTAGACAAGAGATTAGAGAAATTTTTAAGGTAATATCTACCTATCATGAATAACAAAGATTCTATTAGTTAAATCAACAAATTACTAACGGAATTAACATTTTAACTAAACTATTAAGATTTTAAAATGTTGGTTATTGAATTAAAAATTTTAAAAGCTTAAATACTAGATTAAAAATCTAAAAGGATGGGCATTTTAGAATTGATGATCCTTTTATTAATAATAATATTTTATTCTAATTACTAACTCCTGTTATTTACAATCAATAATAAATTTTATGTTACGAACTTGATATATTATAGATTACAGTTAATAGATGTTATAAATTTATGATCAAAACTATAATCAAAGTTTGTTTTTTGGTTAAAAAGAAAGAAATATAGTAGCATTACGCCCCAAGTCTAGGGAAGAAGATCCCAGCAATATCCTCTAGTAGAATACTAATACAACTCACAGGGGGCAACTGAAAAAAATGAACTCCGACCTCGAAATACTTTACATAGTTTGCAATCCAATCAACTAGCCTATTTCCTTCTTGATAAACATGACAAGGCTTCACAATCCAGTCTCTAGCAATCAAGTTCTGAATTCCTCGCACTAAAGGACACTTCATGTCCTGTATGTGGCATGAGGAGGAGAGGATATTGATAACAACCAAGGAGTCTACCTCTAACTCTATACGTCGATAGCCAAGTTTCCACGCAAGCATCAACCTACAGAAAACTCCCCAAAGCTCCGCAGAAATAGAAAACTCCCCAAAGCTCCCGCAAAACTGTAGCGCCCCCTCATCGTAGGGTACACATCGGGACTCCCGAAGGTCGCTCCGACACGTATCCCATGATAAAGGTGCACTACCAGAAAATCCGACTGCTAATCCACATGGCGTCGCAATAATTAAAACCATAATATATCATAAATCAGTAAATTTTAAAATCCAAAATAATCTTGATACAGTCATCCAATATCATAATAGACAAGTCTATCAGTCCCCTAAACAACACCAAAAAGGAAACTGATACAAGCATCTATCTTAAGTCATCCGCAAAAGTCCAATCCAGCTGACCGACCTGTGTGCTATCACTTCTCTTGCCAGCACGCTCACACAGCAGGAAAAGACTATCTCCGGAGCTAGGGGCCTAATCTATCAATCCTGAAAAATTAGATGCAATTTTTGGGTGAGTTTGCGAACTCAGTGAGAAACCATCATCGATGGTTCACTCAAATCATGCATTACGCATATTGCGTACAGCACGACAGTATTCAATTTATCATATAACAATTTACAATAGCATGTAACAATTTGCAGTATCATATCACAATTTACAGTAAATCATGCCATTAAATAATCAGTCATTGTCACAAATCAGTTAATCATGAAATTGCAATGCATATGTGACTCTTTTCGCTTATTCAATGTTGGCCCAAGCGCTCGGTCGATGTCGATATTCAGTGGGGACGCGTGTGATTTCTTCCATCGGCTCGAGGCGGTCCATCTGATATTAGAGCTCGAGGCTCATTTCAATAAAAATCGCGACTTGGGTCACAACGTTCATTATCTGATCATGCATTTATGCATGTAATGCGATGTTCAATAATTTACAGTGTACGGCTATAAAAGCCCAGTATTGCAATTCCCAGTTTCATACAGTAGTCCAATCCAATACAGTAAAAGCATGAAATTCGCTCCTATACATTTCAGTAATCATGTAGTCATACAGAGCATTTAAGCAATCAGGAATTTGAGAAACCAACTAGGTTACTCACCTGTAACTTCCGAGCTACTGCCTGGAAGTCCCAGCAATGTCCGTGGAATGACGATCCAACGACGCCTCTATAACAGTTAAATACAGTCCCATCACATCAGTAACGGGATGTTACAAAAACACCTCCGGCTGCAGGCTAGGAAGAAGAGGATTTGTAAACCCCATCAGTGTTTAGCTTGACCCACTTAGGATAAGGTCGCAACCATTCGATTAGTTTTTCCTTCCGCTGTCCTGTTGTGGCCAAAGCTCAACTGAACAGAGCTCGAGCTTAAGTAATCTAAGCAACATAATCAAGGACAATTAAATAAGGAGTAGACGGCCACACAAAACTTGCGTCAAAGATGCATTTGTTGCGCCAGAACCAAAGAAACCAGTATGTAGTACCAAAAATCACAACCCATTCAAAGCCAGACACCTTATACTTGTTTGTCAAGTTATCTTGAATCCAGTCTTGCTTGCTCCGATGACAGACAGTATTATTGGCTATGGACCTGAGAAAAGACAACCATAACAACCGAGCTCAAGGACAATTCCTCACAGCATGGATATTCGATTCACTATCTCCACAATGTGGACATGAGTCATCTATAGTGAAATGTCAAATGCAACGTTGCTGGTTAGATAAGAGCATTTCTCGTAGAAGGAGCCAAAGAAAAGTGCGGATGCGCTGAGGGCCTTGCCAATTCCAAGCTAGCTTCCAGGTGCTATCCTCGATTGGAATATTGTTCTGTGCGATCAAATTGTATGCCGACACAGTGAAAAATAGCCCAGTCGTAGAAACACCCCAAACAATCCTATCAGGACCAAGGTCATTGTTGGGGGGAATGATGCCAACAATAACCATACAAACTGATGCCGGCAACAAATCCTGAAAAAGCTCCCATCTCTAGCTACTATCAACATCCACAAAATGTTTCACCGATAGATTAAGCATCTCGTCTAGAATCATGGCCGTGGAAAGCACAAGAAGGGGACCCAATTCATGAACCCATTGGTCTAACCAAAACCTCGTACTAGTGCCATTACCCACTATCCATTTGATTCCATTCAAAACATGTTGCCAAACTGAGGCCGCACTACACCAAATCATTGATCCCCCTACTAATTTAAGGGTAAGAGGCAGGTTGTTGGCATTAAACTTGTACTTACCACGGACAAATCTAACCCATAGGGCTTGAGGATTAGCAAACAATGTCTAACCGAGTCTTGTGAGGATTGCATCATTGTTTGTTCGAATGCTTCTAATACCAAGACCACCTGATTCTTTAGGCTTGCAAATGTCATCCCAATTGACCAAACTCGATTTTCTTTGAGCAACAGTGGATCCCCATAAGAAGGTGCGCATGATTTTTTTCTAAATCATCGCACAGTTGTCGTGGGAGTCTAATAGTTTGCATTGTATATATAGGCAAAGATGAAAGTACCGATTAGATTAAAGTAGCTCTACTTGCTAGGGATAGTTGCTTAGAATTCCACCCTTGGAGTTAGTTTTGTACCTTGTCCAGAATATACTGGTAGGTGCGCCTAGTAGTGCGCTTATGGATTAAATTAACTCCAAGATATTTAACTAGGTTTCCTATGAGTTAAAATCCTAGATTCCTGCTGATAGCCTGAGCCAAAGAATGAGACACATTATCTAAAACATAACACCGAGACTTATCCTTGTTGACCTTTTAGCCAAAAGTCGTGCTAAAAGTCTCTAAGATCTCCTGTATGAAACTAAGCCGATCATTCATAATCTCAGCGAAAAGAATAAGATCTTTAACAAAAAATAGATAGGACAAGCTAGGGCCCCCCGACTTAACGTAACTGGTTTCCATCGCCCGCGATCTACTGCATGTGTAATTGAATGTCCCAACCTCTCCATGCAAAGGATGAAAATGTATGGGGAGATAAGATCCCCTTGTCGAATTCCACGAATCGGAGAAAATGGTACTGACAGTTTACCACCCCAACTCACTTGCATAGAGATGGTGGAGATACATTTCATAAGAAGACTAACAAGTTCCATCGAAAACGCAACCTCAATAAGAGTGTCGAGGATAAAGTCCTAATTCAACTGATCATAAGCCTTTTCTAAATCCACTTTAACAGCAATAAGCCTAGTTTTACCCTTCTTCCATCTCATCGTTTGAATAACTTCCTGAACAATAACAATGTTGTCTGTGATCTGACGCCCAGGGACAAAATTGCATTGAGTAGGTGCAATAAGATCATTCAAGTAAGGTTTTAGCCTATTAAACACTACCTTGGATATCGCCTTGTAAATGACTGAACACAGGCTGATAGGGCAAAACTGATGAAGAGTGACTGGTGAAGGGAGTTTAGGAATCAACATAAGTATAGTCCGATTAAATTCGTATTCTCATACTTCAAGTTTAAGGACCCATTGAGCAAACTACACCAAAGAAGGTCCTACTGCCGCCCACTGTTTTTAGAAAAATAGAGCATGGAAATAATCAAATCCTGGGGCTTTGTTAGGTTCCATTTCAAAGACCACAATTTTTACTTCAGCAACTGGATCGTAATCTTCATAAGTAGTGGTGGGAATGCTCCCCTAAGCTGGTTAGCCATAGTTCCTGATTCCTCGCTAGTATATAACTTCTCGAAGTAAGCTTTAGCCATGCTCTTTAAAACAGTAGGATCAAAAAGTCATGTGCCCATCATCGTTTTGAAGTGAGAGAATGCGAGTTTGTCTTCGCTTGGTCATGGTAGATCCATGGTAGAATTTAGTATTGAGGTCCCCATGCGAAATTCATTTACGCCGAGCCTGTTGATGCTCGAAAAGCTCCTCCTCACAAAAAACTTTATATACCTTTGATTGAAGATAGACTTCGAGTTCCTGCAGATTGTCAGATTCATTATATTCAAGGGTTTATTGGATGCTCGCTAGTTTTGCCATAAGCTTATTTTTTTGTTTGAAAATATTGCCAAAATCAGTTTTGATCCAGGCCTGCAGCTTCTGAGCAAAATCCATCAAAGATCCACAGTAGTCATTATGATCAGGTTGCCAATTGGTTTGTGCAAAAGATGCAAAAGTGATATGAGTTAACCATGCAGATTGAAAATAAAACGGACGCTTCTCTAAGGTGAAAGAGGGTTAATGACCAAAGCTTACTAATAAAGGTTGATGATTAGACTTAATGAAAGGAACATGCAATACATTCGTGTTAGGCAATAACTCCAGCCATTGATTAGAAGATAGAGCCCTATCAATCCTTACCATCACATTACCCCTCCTCCACGTATATCTTGGTCCCTCAAAACCAAGGTCATGTAATCCAGAACTATAAATGCATTCTTGAAAGAGTTTATTCACCACTGGTTGTACTCTAGAGCCTCCTCTCTTATCCATAAACTCAAGTTTGGCATTAAAATCTCTCCCTATTAACCACGCCCTAATTGTAATATGCACAAGTCTTTAAATGTTTGTCTATAGGTACTTTTGGAGATGGTACTTTAGGCTGGCATAAATAGTTGTAAAGAAAAAAGGTTGCCCTGCACATACAATCTTGACATGAATAAACTGCCAGTGAGTCGCCAAAACTTTGAAGTTAGTGTCCGCCCTCCACAATATTCATATGCCACCCGAAAACCCTTCTGTCTCCACCCTAAATGAATGAGTAAAACCTAACCGCCATTAACTTTAGCCGCCCAATTACCACTAATCTGAGGTTCAACCAATACATCAAGAGAAGGCTTGTGCAATCGAACAAAATTCTTTAGATCACGCTTGAAAGCCTTACTTCCGGCCCCATGATAATTCTATATGAAAATTGACATAATATAAATGAAGAAATCAAAAGAAGACACTCCTACTCGGGAGTGATGTGTGCAGCATCATTATGAACACCTACAGTGTCGAAACCTAGAGTTTTTGGGAATACTTCCTCTTGTGTATCAAGCAGCATAGGTACATTATTCTGCTCATGTGAATTCTTACTGATATGAGGCGGTTTAGTAGGTGGCACCACATATCTAAATTGATATGGTATCATTATATTACCCTCTAGTTGTTCCATATCACTTTCTACCCCACATTCCATGTTTTCCTCCCCTGGTAGGGAGAAAGAGTCATATGGAACAATGACCTCGGTATGGGTAGGAATAACTATAGCAGTGTGCTCTCCTACTACCCACTGCTTAGGTTGTGGTATAATAGGCTGGCAAGAGTTATGGTAGTCCCTTTCTGGGCACTCCTTGGTTACTACCTGAGTAGGACCCTGGGGATGCATTTGAGCACCACCCTTAGCCTTGTTAGCTGCATTAGGCTTGGACTTGCCCCCACCGACCTGTTAGGCTATATTAGACATTGATGTCCTTGCTTGGACTACAATTGGGTCTAAAACCTGTTTGGCGGCGAAAGTGTGGAGTCCATGGCTGCACCGACAATGCATGCCCTAAGATCATCCAGGGACCTTTGGTGAGAGCGTTCAATGATCTTCATCAGGCCTTCCAGTGTCCACAAGTCTTGTAATTTGTTTTTTCAGCATTTGGTGGCCAAACTGTAGCCAATCCTTCTGCCTATCAGTTTGGCCACCATTGCTCTTTTCCATTGTTTGTCTAGTTGAGTTCTAAAGGTTGGTGAAAGTGCCAATGTAGACCCAAACTCCCCATTTATCACTGAGATATCGCCATTCTCAATTTCCACTAGTTTCTCCACAGGCCAAGCGAACACATTCTCCTCTGTCGCCGTCGGTTGTCCTTTTACTGCAATATTATAACTTGGTTTAGGGCGTGATGGTGGAGGGTCTTCTTCCCTATCACGTATTTGGACTTTCTTGGCCAGATGGCCTTCGTTCCCAAGTACGAGGTGTTCCTCTCTGTCCGTTTTGGATCGCTTAGAGTTGTCCATGTATTAGACCTTTTAACAAACAGGTAGTGTGCGTAACAGTGTTTGTTGTAATTTACTCACGTGTTCAATCGCCTTTTAAATCTCCTACGTTCATTACGAATCTCTATAATCAAAGTTTTATTTATTATTCAATTGATGATATGTCAAACATCTGCTATTAGATATGCTCTACTATTGTATCAACTTGATTGCCTGCAACATTCTCACCTCCCCATCCTAGATGTTGTCAAATGCCCAAATGATTTGCAAGCTTTTAAGAATTTTTTAATTCAGCTACTAAGTTTTTAAAATTTTTAATTAAATGACTAACATTTTAAAACCTTAACAGTTTAGTTCAAAACGTTAGTTCCATTAATTATTTGTTGATTTGACTAACATAATCTTTACCATTCATAATATGTAGATGTCCACTAAAAAAATAATGGTTATAGTTTGATAAGAGGATAGAGAATTTTTTTCAGGTAACCATCTACATATCATGAACAACAAAGATTCTGTTAGCTAAATTAGCAAATTACTAATGAAATTAACATTTTAAACGAACTATTAAGGTTTTAAAGGTTAGTTATTAAATTAAAATTTTAAAAGCTTCAATACTAGATTAAAAATCTAAAAGGATAGGCACTTTAGAATTGATGATCCTTTTATTAGTAACAATATTTTATTTCAATTGTACTATCTCCGTTATTTACAATCAACAAGAAATTTTATGTTAAGAACTTGATATATTATTGATTACAATTAATAGAAGTTATAAATTTTATGATCAAAGCGTAAGCAAAGTTTTATTTATTATTCAATTGATGATATGTCAGACATCTACTATTAGATATGCTTTATTATTGTGTCTACTTGACTGCCTGGAACATTCTTACCTACCCATCTTGGATGTTGTCAAATGCCTAATTGATTTACAACATAAAATATGTCTGGAAGAGTAACTATTTATCTTTATATTAATATTTTATTTTATTTTGCATATATAGATATATAATAAAAAATATATGTTTAATTATAATATTTATAATTAGATATTTTAGAGCATTAATAAATAATTTTAACATTTCAAAAAGAACCTTTAATAAGATTATTAGTTGATCAGTTAAGTGTGATGACTATTTCTTAATTAAGTGTGATGTTAGCTACCATGTGAAAGCCACTTATATTTATATCAAACTTTGTCAACCACCTGGTTTTAATATCAATTAAGGGATTTGAGGAGAAACTGAACCAATTTCAAGTGAGTTCATGTACAATCTGGACATTGTATCTTAACCCAAATCCTTAATGCAATGAGTTATAAGTTTATTTTTATAAAAAAACCATTACATTATGTCTCTTTCCAATGTAAGATTACTCTATTTGTAAATTTTTAACATCGTCTTAATTTCAGACTATTCTCCATTGTATTGCATCTATTTTGTTCTTTTCCAACTTATTCATAATTGCTTGTGCAATATCTATCTTTCAATATCCATGTACAAATTTTATCATATCTGCATGTCTCTTCATCACTATTATTCCTAATTGTTTTAAACATGTTAATTACTAGGTTATCTATATTTTGTAAGATTCACCCATTGATTGTTTTGCTCATGTTGTTGTCAAATATTGGGCATTTTAATTCAAATAGTTGGTAACATCTTGCTCACCTCTTCTTAGGATATTCAAGCAACAATTCAACACATCCTAGTTATATTTTATTAAGCCTCTTGAAATACTCGTTGAAGTCTTCTACATAGGTTGACTAGAAGTAATTCCAAAAATGCTTTCTAAAATCCTTTTTCTTATTGTTCCTATGTCAATTATGAAAAATGTGTCTATCACACATTTAATGAGTTACAATTGGTAAACTCATCTCTATGACTTCGGTCAGTCCCTAGAAAATTTTTAAAAACTATAGTTAATCTTTTAAAATTGATGAGTTCAAAACTAAGTTATGCTTCGCATATCAAATATGATTATAAATCCTTCTCCATCCTTTAATTCTAACTTACACGCAAGTAAATTTATAAATCAGTTCCATGAATTTGTATTTAGTACTTTCATAATAATCCATGCTAAAGAATACATCCCTTCCTCCTTATAGCTTCCAATTACACTCAACAATTGGTCTTGAAAGTCTATCCTAAAAAAGTAACCATCTATCTCAAAATAGATCTTAAATGCATCTATCCTCCTTTTAAGACATCAAAGAAAATGTATAACCTTTTCAATTGAAATAATGTATGAAATAAATTTTTATTATTATAACTATTTGTAACATCCCGTTACTGATGTGATGAACATATCGGTAAATTGGGACGGGTTAGAATTTCATACTGCATTCTATTGATTGAGCATTCATTGACCTCTAAGTATAAAGGAATGAGTTACTTGCACATGCATTTATAGTTACATGCATTCATGGCTTTTTTCCGGCATTTAATTGTGAGCATGAAATTGTTTGTGAATTTTCGAGGTAATTATGTTTGATTGTGAATTATTAGGAATTATGGAATAATTGGATTTGTATAGTTGAATTGGAGTGTCTTAGGAGTGATTGCCAATTGATGTGATCCATAGGAAATTTCTGGAAAATTCGGAAGAAAATGCCCAGACCAGGAATTTTTGAGTGACAGACCGGTTGACCGTATGGTACTGAAATAATTGTCCAATGGCAATGGAAAATTAGATTTTTGCTGTTAGGAATAAAAATATTGAGCCATTGAAATTTAGAGACTGGAACTAAAGGAATTTGAGGGTTAAGTCTTATGAGCTTTAGGTTAAAAATCAACCTATATATATACCTTAGGTTTGAATATTTCAATAAGGCATCTTCTCTTTTACCCTAGGGCTCGTTGTTCTTCCTTCTTCTTCCTTGGTGATTTCGTTTTCCCCTTCACGATCCTTGCTTGCTTGCTTCCCCTTGTGTAAAGTTTAGCTTGATCCCTGAGGAAATGAAGATTGGTGAGAGTTTAAAGGTTAACCGTGGGTGTTAGAGGAAGGAAATAGGGTTGCAGAAGGTTTAAAGATTTGAGTTTCGATTGGTAAGTTTAATGAATTTAATGTTGTTATTTATTGAGTTTGATATATTTATGGTATTTACTGTGAAAGATTGGGTAGTTTAAAGTTGAGTTATTATGGTTATAGTGAGAGAAATGGTGGAAAAGTCGATCGGAGAAGACGATGGAGCTCGCACGTCGCGACGTCTGAAGAGTGGCCTCGCCGCGACGAGTAAATGAGTACTCGTCGCGACGAGCCTTTTACTCTACGTCGCGACGAGTCTTAGGAAGGTGTTCGCCGCGGCGAGCGTCCTTCCACGCCACGGCGAGCGACCCTTTGTACGACGCGGCGAGGGATTTAAGGCCGCGGTGAGGATCAATTTTTGAATGGATGTGTTTTAATTTATGAAGCATAACTGATGGTGTAGACCTCCAATTGAGGAAATTCTTGATTCGTTATGAACTAGAGAAAGAGGTCTACAATTGAGGAAAAGAATGAAAGCTAGAATTTAATTTAGTATGGTCTCACTCGTAGAGAAAAAGTCGATTATAGTTCCTATTGCAACCTAAGGATTTTATTGTGATAATTGGAGTTTAAATTGGAGACTTATGAAATCAATGGTATGTTTTTGGAGTCTACCATGGGGGATATTGACCTAGTATATAGTGAATTTTGGTTTTGAGGCCTTCTTTGAGATTAAGGGTAATGTATAAATATGATAGACCTTATGGTATGAGAATTGGTTATGAGGCAATAGATAGTGAATTGGGCTTTGGCGCCGGAAAATCATGAACATGCATCGTACATATTTTCATTTAGACATATGCATCATTGAATTGTTTTAACTGAGCATCTAGTAATAGGAAATTATTTAACTGTTATAGAGGCACCGTTGCATCGTCATTCCACGGATATTGCTGGAACTTCCAGGCAGTAGCTCGGAAGTTACAGGTGAGTAACCTAGTTGGTTCCTCAATTTCTGATTGTTAAATGCTCTGTGTGAACTGTTTGCAAATGTGAATTGTATGATTACGGGAATGGTTAGGATCGAAATGCATGCTTTTGATAAATTGGGTTTGATTGCTACGTGATTATGAGAAATTGAGATAAATGGGCTTTTATAGCCATACGACTGTAAATTATTGAGCATTTGCATTTCATGCATAAATGCATGAACAGATAATGAACGTTGTGACCAGAGTCGCCTCTAATACTGAAAAGAGCCTTGAGCTCGAACACTGTCACTGAACCGAGCCTCGAGCTCGAGGGGAGTTAGTGCATCCTGCATGAGGGCTCTCCTACTCCCTAGACGCGTCCACTAAATACTGATTACTGATTTAGCGCTCGGTCATAACACTGAAATAAACTAGAAAAGAGTCACATATGCATTGCATACAAATGAGTTAACTGATGTGTGATAATTACTGAGTTCTGTGATGGCATGAGAAATTGTAAACTGTTATATGATATTTGAATGTTACTGTGATGTGCTGTACGCAATTTGCGTAATGCATGAATTGAGTGAACCATCGATGATAGTTTCTCATTGAGTTTGCAAACTCACCCAAAATTGCATCTTGTTTTTCAGGACTGATAGATTAGACTCCTAACTCCAGAGATAGACTTTTCCTGCCGTGTGAGCGCGTTGTCAAGAGAAGTGATGACACACAGGTCGGTCAGCTGGGATTGATTTTGAGGATGACATAGTATAGACTTTTGTATCAGTTTCCTTTTTGGAGTTTTGTATTTAGACAGTAGGGAACTGATAGACTTGTCTATATTTCTGTTTGATGTTATGAAATGAGAAAAGCATTATGGTTTTAAAACTCAGTGATTTTGATATCGCGGTTTTATTGTATTGATGCCATGTGGATTATAGAAATAGATCGAGCGTAGTGCACCCTTATTGCGGGATATGTGTCGGAACGACCTACGGGCGTCCCGGTGCGTACCCTACGGTAAGGGGGCGCTACACTATTGACATAAAATGTAATTTTCATTACCTGTAGTAAATAAGTCTCCTAATTCTATGCCAGTTGTAACTCCACTATTGAGCCATTATTACTAAACTTCAACTCATATATATACCCTTAAAACTTGTTATATTCATTAACAAAATGCATTGCCCTCTCCTTTCTCAGTCTTCTATTTGTTATTCTCCACATGGTTAAGTTAAAAAATATATTAGGTTTCACGCTACAATCTCTTACCTTTTTTATTTTATAGATATTAGGTTTCTTAATAATTCTATCTTTCAAAATATCTCATCAAGAACCTAGTAGACATCAATTCTGGTTTATTGGTTGCAAAGTAACTATGATTGAGCTTGTAATCATCACTTTGAAATACCTTTCACTCTTATCATTATCTAACATATAACTCTTATGGATATCCTTTAATACGGCCAGCGCTAATCTTATTACTTTCAGTCTTCTTACACCTGACATTGATTTTTATTTATACTGGATAATCTATGATTACATCTTTAAATTCTTTTACATTTTCAAATTTCGAGCTAATCCCCACTATGGTGTCACACTAATAGGTTTATGCCTAATACTTGTCTTTGGTCTTTGTAAAGCTTTACCTAGCTCCTCTCAATTTGGGTAGCCATCACGGTAATAAAATTTCCACAATCAGTTAAATAAATTTCAACTTGTTGGTTGTTATCAAGAATGTTTATTTAAAAATAGTCTTATACGTGGTCATCAACCTAGTCATTGACATGTTTATCAACATATTCATCAACATGTTTATCAGCGTATACTTCTTCATCTTTAGAAACAAAATTATCAACATAATCTATCCTAACACCACTTTTTTCTTATTCAACATAACTATCTCCATCACACTCATCCATTTCCTAAAACTTTCCTTTAGGATCTCTTATCCTCCCCACTAAACTCCTCTCCTTTAGTTATAGGTAATATGTTAAGTGTAAGGACTGATGTGTCAACTTATGATAGGCACACATCAGCTATTCTATATCTAATTTTCATCAAGTTGATAAGCTTAATATAGTTTTGGTTTGATTAAATAAGTTTTAGTAAATCACTAAATTTGAGACCTAGTTCCTTATAGTATGCCTTGACAACTTGAAGAAACCGTAAATCTTTCCCCATCACACATATATGCTAATAGTTGATATGAATAAGGTCAACTTTAAAAAAAATGCTTTTTTTAAATCATATTTTATCGTACATTCTAATATGAACTTTTCACCATAAAATGGCCTTATACCTCTATGTTGAGCCATTTTAGTTATGATTATAATCATTAGAAAACATATAAAGAAATATAGCTCCATACTATGAATTCTTAATACCAAAGCATGTTATATAAAGATGGCGTAAATTTATATTAAGCCTTTTATATTGGAAACAACTTTAAGTAAGATGATGAATTGAAAATAAGTTCAAATATTATAGTATATAGGATAACAAGAAAAACACATAATACATAAACCCTAAATGCAAAGTTCAACATGTATTAAATACAATGCATAATGGAAATTTATATAGGGCAAAATTATCATATACAAGTCAATCAATTTTATGATGCAATATAATGGCAGATACAAGTGATGCTTCCCATTCACGAATGAATTGAAAGCACACAATTCATAATATCTAATTTAGCCCCATATCAAAATAATAGGCATACAATTTGTGAAGAGTTATTGCATAACTAGAATGACATAGATGACAGATTTAAGGTAGTGGATGTTTTCTTCTATAGACATATTATAAAGGCCACATTTATATAACATAGTCACAAGCTGGATGAGTAATGCACCCAAGACAACTTTATAACTCATTTGCATTGCTTGATGTATGAAAATTGCTATAAAAAATGCTTGTTTAGGAATATAAGTTTATCCTTATCTAAAACTTGGGTTTAATAACACAACTTTATAGATAACAATAGTTAAA
Organism: Erythroxylum novogranatense; assembly: GCA_029891385.1. Classification (NCBI taxonomy): domain Eukaryota; kingdom Viridiplantae; phylum Streptophyta; class Magnoliopsida; order Malpighiales; family Erythroxylaceae; genus Erythroxylum; species Erythroxylum novogranatense. The sequence continues at coordinate 7,493,839 of CM057224.1, forward strand.
AAACAATAACCCTATTTATATCATGCTTGATATTTACAAAGATGTTAATTGAACAACATGGAACATGGCTAATTCTCATGGACATGGGATTATTTAAAAGATGGTTCCAAATCCTACACCTCCCATTAGGTTGCAATTCTTTTTTCCTAGTCCCAATTTATTATTAAATTATAGATAAACAAAAAAAAAGAGAACTACATAAGAGAATGAATATATATGATGCTGACTTACCAATCGAAAAATGAATATAGATGATGTTAAGTGAATTGCATAAATTTGGGTTAATGAAAGTTGAGATTTTTAGGGGCAAGAGCAATATGTATATTTCTTAGTTATTCCCTTAAAGTTCATTAATAATTATTTTGAGGTAAACATTTATATCAAAACAACCAAATATTATAAATTTTCACTAGGATATGACTAAGAAAGAAGCAATAAATTTTCACTCGAGGGAAAACATCAAAGCATAACTAGGATATGACTTCTAAATAGTCAAATATTACAAAATTGAGGAACCAAAGGCCACATCAAAGTTAGAGAGAAAGAAGCAATAACAAAATTCTTAACTTAACAAGTTTCATGATAGATAAAGACAAACTAAGAAAATCCTCAACACAATAAATAACGCACCATACCATACTCACCTAACATGAGATAAGGAAAAGTCTCAAACACTATCATGTCTTATATTTATTTATAATTAATGTTATAACAGAGGAAATGAAGGTGGAACTAACCAAGAAAATATCTATAAATAAGGATAGGTCACCCAAAAGAAGTTCACCAAGGATAAAAGACAATGAAGATAAAGTAAGGAGAAGTATGTTCAAAATAGAGTTCGTAAAGGAGATGATTGCCAAGGATTTTCATACTATGTTGGGAAAATTAGGATTCATATCGTGTTAGATAGACAGTTGTGTAGGAGATAGTCACATGCAATATTGGGCAAATTATGGTTCAAATGATGAGCTAGGGAATGAGTATTAGTGTTATTAATTTCATTGAGATTTTTAATTATGGTTAGTTAGGGTTATTTAGAAATTATATTTAATTATGTTACATTAAGGTAAATAAGAAATCAAGGTTATTTAGGATTAATATATAATTACAATTATTTATAAGTTGCGGATTAATTGTTCAGTCTCGATATCTGACGAGAACCTACGCATTAAAAGAAAATTACTAAATTGACAAAAAACATACATATTTTAAGAGATGAATAATTATTATCTCTTCATAGAAAACATAAAGAGTTGAGACCTCTTTTCAATTTTTTTTGGTCATTGTCAACTACAATGAAGCCTGCTGTGTTAATTTATTGTTGTTGTTATATACGGTTTTGAATCACACTCCCCCTCCTCCATGCCTGTGGGGGGCATGTTCTTTTCTGGTTCTGGACCGTATTTGCCGGCGGTCACAAAAGTTGATTAAGAAAAGACAAACAAAACTATAAATGAAACTGTTGTTATGCAGTAAGAAATTAAAGATTAACATCGTTTTCAGTTAAGCGTTTGGTGTCTTCCTATTGTCAATAGTCTTCTCATCATTTAATGCGTGTGATCTCTTGTTTTTTTTTTTAATGTAAGAAAAAAAGTTATAAACCTATCTGAGACTTGGAGGTGAGTTTATTTAGATTTTAAGAACTTGAAATTCATATTCTACCTTATTAAAACAATAAGATTCGTTTTAAATATTAAAACTTCATTTTAAGTTCAAATTATAAGTTTATATCTTTTTAGATTTTCTATAAGTTATTTTATAATTTTAAAATTATTTAAATTAATATCGCACCAAAATTGAAAAAGATACTAAATCTAATAAGATATTTCTAACTCCGGGTTAGATGCTTTTTGGATCAAATTGGCCCTCCCCCTTGTTGGACCCAATGGTAGGCCGACTGTTCTTTTCTAGACCGTATTCCCGACTGGTGAAGAAGATTGATCGGAGACTTGACCAAAAGGACAAAGTAAATCCGAAAAGTCACGTAAAGAATAAGACAAGCAAAATTATGAATGGCATGTTAACTCAGGCAATTCATTTCCTCGTAAGAAGTAAAAGACTAAGTTCCTGTGCTCTTAGTCTTCTAATGATATTATGAAATCTGTCGTGGAATGATACGCTTACTTCCGAACATTAATTATAACCCCCACAAGTCAAAGTTCTTTAAAGAACTTTTTGAATGGGAAAATGTAATATAGTGAGGCTAAGGATAACGTTTTTGACTTGGAGGTTCTGCATTGGATATTCAATAAAAGGAAATTGAAAAAAGGGTTACTCATAATTCAGATGGTTAGGAATCTAAATCTCTGTTTTGAGTTCTTAACCCATTTTTCTCTTAAAACATGCTTGCAATTTATGTGTTCCTCTATTTTCATAGTTTTTGTGTAAAGCAGCAATGGCTCCAAGAAAGTAATAAATGAATGGTGAAACTTAGCTAATATTGTTGTCTTTTTCACTTTCACAAACACAGTAAATGAAACTGGCTGTAATTTTTACAACCTTGTGGTCTGTTCAATCTATATGCCTGTCTCATCTTTGGTTTGTAACAGAGGCAACTTGCTAGTGGAGGACTCGTAATTTCCCTGGCTTGTCTTCTCCTCCTTAGCCTTTCCCCACATCACAGCATAAAATCCACTCACAATTATGATTGCTCCAATCAAACTGCAAGAAATTACAAGCAACAGTGAAAATGCTGCCAATACTTGATTCAACTTCTTTAATGTATATGCGTGTACCTTCCAAGAGACACTGAATCCCCAAGAAAGATGGAATCCATAACGATGGCAAATATTATCCCCAGAGGCTTGAACATGGTAACATAGACAGGCCCTGTCTTGCTCACACACCATAAAGTTATGCTTATACGAAATGGACCACCAATAGTTCCCTGCATGTTGCAGTAACAGAGAACTTTTGTTCTTATCCACGGGAAGCTATACCATGATTAGCTGCTCTTTGTGTTCCATTAAAAACACAAAAACCAAACGCACGAAATTTCCAACTGACTGGAGGTGGAAGATGTGGTTAGCGATGTACTTACAGTGTATAAAATGGCAACCAATCCTATATCAGCTCTTAGCATCCAAGAACTTGTCTCTTTCACTACAATCAAAGAGACAGCTGCAGCAAGAATGGTATTGAAGAAGAAGAGATAGAAGACAACTGAAAGAACTGCCGGAAACTCTTTGAGGATAAATGTCTGCAAAGTTTCAACGTGAACGAAATAGCTATACCACAAAGACCACATTTATATATCACAACTCGAATTAATCTCTAATATGAAGAGATCATTCTATCAGAAACTTAAGTTGTTCTAACATTTTTAGAGTTTAATAATAAGCCAACCTGTAAAATGTACCAGGCAGAGTCCATGAAAGCGAGAGCGGTGAGGAAAAGTCCTCCTATCATCCACCGGATTTGGGATGAATAAAGAGATGGAAGCGAGGAGTCGAAGATATTCGAAAGTGTCGTCAATAGCGTTGGACCCTTATAGAATGTTGCCACGAACGCCCCAGAAATAGCAACAACTGTTCCCAGGGACTTAGCTATGCTGCTCTTGCTTCTCCAATCTACTTTCTCAAGCCTAATTTAATCACCACCACTCCGGTGAAAGCATATTCAAGTTTGACAACTGGATTCATTCCAGTTTCCCAGTCATTTCTTCAAGGAAAACTCTAGTTTTATTCAGAAATTGTTTGTGCTAAACTTCAAGCCATTTATGGTTTTACAGGAAGCACTAGTCGAAAGTTAAAGCATCAAATATAACCAAGGAGAAGAATGACCTGAAAAAGATAGCAAGCATGAACGTAAAAGCTGGAATGAGATTAAGCATGGCTGTTCCAAGTGCTGGAGAGCTGTACTGTATGCCAACATAACTCAAAAACTGTGCAGAAGTTCTACAATCCAAGAAAAAACATCAATAAAAAAGAGATGTATCTCGGTCAATCTAAAAAGTACGCAATAAAATGCTATTTTCTTGTTCCCATAAAGTATCTGAATAAAGGTAGTAATGCCTTTAGACCAAAGAAGAAGGCTTCCTATGAATCCATACAAAAGTGCATGCAAGGAAAGGTGGAAGGTACAGACCCAAGCACTGCAAGCAAAAATAACTTGCAAAGCAGCCAGAAAGTAAGTGGAGTCCTTTCTGACCTGTCAACCATAGAATGCCAGAGAACTGGTAAGTAAAAAGCAGCAGAAGTACAAACAATTCAGAGACGACTAATATAGGATTTATCAAGACCTGTGAACTATGAGTGAACAAGGAAGAAGAATGAGGCCAGAGAGAGCGTCGGAGTAAACAATAAGCACATATTTGTCGATTCCCTGAGACATAGCTGCTTTGTTCACAACCAAGGTACTCACTTGAGAAAGAATCACAATCACCATTCCAAGAAAAGGAAGTAGATCAGTGAGCAGCACTCTCATTTTCACTTCCCTATCTGTCGACCCAGAAACTGAAGTGCAAACTCTACTCCGGTAGTAACATGAAAATATCTTTGATCTTGGGATCAACACCGGAACTAAAGCTTAGGCTTTGGCTGCATCAACCAATGCCTTTTACGATAGTGACCCGATCAACAGTAAGCATTAAAAAAAAAAGACAATTTATTGAGGGACCAACATCACCACGAAGAATCGTCTGAAGTCAACAAAAGATTCCAACTTTCTTATCAATATCATATGAAATGACCTTACCAATTGAAATTCGAGTGCTTCGAAACTGACTTCCATCTTCATATTAATGACAATTTTACGTGAATTAATTCTGAATTTATGTACAAGATGACATTCTCATGAAATATCTTTTCAGAAAGGAAATAGAGTTACAAAACTAGCTTTGAGAAGAAAAAAAAAAAAAAGGCAATGAGTTAAGTGCTTCCTGTCTCTTTCAAGGTGACGATAGAAGCAAGATTTCTTCTCAATAATTTTCCTACCCTCTTAGTGTTTCATATTCTGGATTGGAATTGCAATGTATATATTACTCATATTGACTAAAAGTTAAAGACTTGGAAACTTGTATGTCCAGAGTGTTCGGAATTCTAGAGCGTTGAAAAATCCCCAACTTATTACGTAATGCCTTACAACAGAAAATGGGAAACAAGTTAAAGGACTGCATAGTATTAACGTTTGCGATATAATATAAATTAAACCTAATATTTTCAAAATATTTAGAATAAACTTTAAATGGAATGAAAATTTAATGAAGTTAACTCATATCGGTTAAATGTTATATCATATAAGATATTTTTATATTTTTGAACAATGAGTTTCACTTATCAAACAGTAATAAATTTTAAATATTTTAAAATATTAAGATTTAATTTAAACACTTGGTTATAGTGTTTTATATTATGTTGTAAATACTAAAACTAAGATTTAAAGTGCACTTTTAGCCTAATATAATAATCAGAAAACCAAAAACATTTAAAAATATTCCAAATAAATGATCTCTGTTTTCTATTTTAACAGTTTCTTTCGCCACAGCAGTTAGATTTTTAGGACAGAATAGAATTTCCTGCAAACTCTCTAATTTATTCTTCGCTTAAGATTTTTCAAGTCAAGAAAGCATTTTAAATCATATCCATTCAGTGAAATCCAAGTTGGATCGGTACCTGCCATGACTTTAAACAAAGAACCTCCCGTGTGTAACACGCAGCTTCAAATTCTAAAGTTTATTCGTAACCCTCTAAACATGTGGGGAAAAAAAAAGTATTAAACGCCATTTCCTAACTATTTTGTGTTCCAGATAAAAGGTAATATATAAATGAGTTAATTACTAAAAATAGGTTTAAATTTTTATCAATTTTAATTATAACCTTAATTTTAAAAGATAGTAACAAAATGTTCAAAAAAATTTTAAAAAAATTTCAATTCTAACCCGAACTTTAAAAAGCAACAATAAAATACTTAAACGTTTTTTTTTAATCCTAGCCTGAAGTTAATATTTCCATTAACTATGCTGACATAGTTTATTACGTATTTCAAAAATCTTAACTATTAATACATATTAGCTAAAATTAACACAAAAAAATATTATTACTACCATTGAAATTTTATCTAACACAAGTTAAAGAAAAATAACTTTAAGCCGTTAATATAAAAACCAGTAAGTAAAGTTGCAGCTTGCAGGTTCAGCATTTGTGACCAATTTAACAAATAAGCTTTAACTTCACAAAAGGAAAAGTCAAATACACTTCTAAAATATCTCTTCCCCTCAAGAGTTTCCAATACAAAAATTTGCTAAACATAGATACCAAGCAGGAAGTGGGAACCGTATCTCTACTCTTTACAAAGTAACATAGGAACTAGCATCTTAACTCATCACGTCAGACTACAGGCTGTAAAATATACCACCAGAGAATACCTACCAAAAGATGCAAGTAAATGAACAAAATCAGAAAAGAAAACAATAATACGAGGCCCAAGATGATCAGATAAAGTGATAAAAAGAATCTCATTGATATAAGAATAAAATTGGTCAAAGAATCTTAATGATATAACAACATACTCAAAATTCTTCTTACACTGTATACAAAGACCAAAGTTATTAACAATGTTTTAAAAACCGGACCGGACATTAAACCGGTCGAAGGAAAGGTTTAAAGTTTAGAGGTTCAACTGGTAGTGAACCGCTATAAAACCGGTATATAATAAATAAGAAGTAAAACTTATAAGAATGAGTAAAAATAAAATATATTATTGAAACAAAAATACATCAATGTCTATTATTATATAATGAATTAATAATAAATAAATATAAGTTTAATATAAATATTAAAATAATAATTAAAATTAAAAATATATTTCTGAACCGAACCACACAAAATTTAAGCTCACGGATTCCGGATCCTTCCATTTCTTCTTTCGCCGCTCCTCACTAAACAAATCAAAACTAAGAAGAAAATGTTATTACTCTCCTTGGCTCCTCAAATGCCTGCCCAGCACCGATGGCACAACTACCAAGAGCTTAGATGTCTACCATCTTTTGGAAGAGCTTCCTCGAATGTCTGCCCACAACAATCTCATCCTCACATCCATTGCCCACCAAAGAAGAAGATGAAACCTCAACCATGACCAAGAACTTCAACACTGTCTATGACCTCTCCTCTACCTCCACCTCCAAGTCCCTCAGCACTCACTCAAGCAACTCTTCCTTCTCCTCCGACACCGATACCGACTCCGACTTTGACATCGACTCTCCTCCTGATCTCGCCACCATCTTCGCCTCCCAACGCTTCTTCTTCTCCTCCCCGGCCAATCCAACTCCATCATCGAGTCGACGGACACGCTCACCTCAGCTCCTGAGCCTCAGTCGCCACTCAACGGAGGTATAAATAAAAACCGGACTGGACCGGACCGTTCGATCTGACCGAAAAAGGTTAAACCGGTCGGTTTTTATACAGAGAGGTTAGTAGGTAAAACCGAACCGGACCAATGAACAATTCAGAGGTTTTTCGGTCGGACCGAACGGTCCGAAGGGGTTTTTAAAACATTGGTTATTAATTGCTTCTGATCCACAAGCATGTACACTCAGGATGTGAAACATGATTTGCATTACTAACGTTTAAGACAGATGTGTAGTAGATGTGGACACATTGTCTAGAACACCATCAACTACGACATTGGCTAATCTATTACGATCATTCAAAGGAACACATAGTTTATCAAAGTACTTAAAAGTTCACCATTTTTGAAAATTGGTGCCAGATGTCTACTTTTCGTGACTATTTTTCAAATCACAGCCAAAAAAAAGTGACTAAGAGTTTATATTGTTATAATGTTATTTTCTTTTTTATTAAGAAAATTAGTTCACCTCTATCAATATTAGGGACAAAGTATAGATGGGCATAATTAAAAAGTTTGGCAATGAGCATCTCATTAACTTCTGAACTAATAATTAATTGAATTCATGTCCTCATTTGTAACATATTATGTTCCTCAAATATTAATTGTCTAAAATAAAATTAGTTAATATTAAATTAGATAAAATACATTTAACTCCTTGTGTTTAATCCTTGGAACGTTATATCCTCAATTTTAAAATGAATTTATTATCCCTTTAACTATCGATTAAAGGAGTTTAGAATTCAAAAGATTTTTTAAACCTCGTATTATGGTGACATTACTACAACTATACACGTTGCATTTTAAGACAAAATACCTCTTTAATCTTTTGTTCACTAAAATACATTAAACCTCTATATTTTTGTTTTATTTCATTATATTCTTTATTTCAAAAGACCGTTAATTTATAAAAAATTAAAAAAGAAAATTTATTTATGAATCAAAATTAAAAAGAAATAATTAACAATAATAAAATGAAATATCACCATTTTTATGTTTCCCTTTTGCTCTATAAAATTAGTTGAGTCTGAATAAAACCATAGAAGAATATGAAATGGCATCATTTCATCTAACACAAAACGATGTTATTTTAGATAAATAAGGCTACAACTTGTTGGGTTAGGCCAGGTCAAAATTTTTATAGAATATAAGGCCGAATTTGAGTTTAGTTAGAACCGGGCCGTATATAAGTGCCATTCCAAGGCAATAGCTGCTTAATATTTACAAATAAATTCCGTTTTATGTTTTGGTTAAGCACGTGTCAGTTTCTTTTTCTTATGGAAAATGGAAACTTTTCTGACAATTTTTGTGAAATGTTCTTCATAACTTGTGTTAAAATTAGGGAGATTTTAATTGATGTTAATAAAGTAATAAATTTCTATTTTTAAAATATATTTTAAATAAACTCTCAAATACATCTAATAATGCATAAGTTATATGTATTACTTAAATTGTTTAGTGAAACAATCATAAGAACTACTAACTTTTCAATTGAAAACATATATTTGGTTAATTGAAATCTTTTAGGCCAACCATAGCAGAAAGGGGGTCGTTCCTTTGTTTTGTGTGGATGAAATTAAATAGCATAAAGTTGAAACATTATAGATGATACAAAAAAGTTCATCTGTAACATGAGGAGTTAGTCCTCTGTTTTATGTGTGGATGAAATTAAATACCATAAGATTGGAACATCATATTCATGTGTAATAGAAGGAGCTGATCTTCTATTCCGTTTATTGTAAAATGTGTTGTTGAAATTAAATATCAGGATTAGAACATCGTAAGGGGCACAGAATTTCATCTATTACAGAAGGAGCTGGTCGTTTCTTTCGTTTATTATAAAATTAAACGAGACCGACTTGAACAGCGCAAATGCTTCGCCTGTACCGGGAATGCCGGAATGGACAACACCTCGTACGAAGAATTCCGCTCGTTGATGTGTACTGTGAACAATAGAAATTAAGATTCTCTGTCTAATATTACCGTGTTTTATTCTGTCTCATGAAATTTCAATCATTTATTTTGTGGAATTTATGAGGGTCTATATGGGACCTATATAAGACCCACATAAATAAACGATTAAGATTTATTAAAAATAATAAAATACCATAACATTAAATAGGAGACCTAGACTCAAACAATAGGCCTATTTGCTGCTTAGCTGGCCGAAAACAACGCGGCTAGTTGGAAGGAAAGATCGTTATCTATCTTTAGTGAATACAATACCATCTCAAAACATTGTCAGCTTGTTTAATGGGTCACCACCACCTACAAGATATGGTCACATCAACCACCAGAACTTGCAGCTTAGCTTGCAGAACACTCCTGGAACCTAGTTGCACTGCACTCTCTCTCATATCAAACACATAGATCACGCCACTCACTCCCTCTACAAATCTAGTCAGCGCCATTGACGCTGTTTTGCCATGCTAACCATTCTCCTCTGCTTAAATGCATTGGCCAGCTGGATCCTCATACCCTTGCACTCTGTTTTTAAATAAAACAAAATCCATTGCAGCTGACATGGCAGGTAACCACGTGGAAGAGAAGAAAGTGCCGTGATGCGGGAATTACGAGGACAACTCATACGGTTTGAGGTGAAAGTTAGAGGTTGTCGTGACAGACACGTGCATAGGTCCTCCGAGTTATTGGCAGACCCTACTTCTCTTTAAAAGTTAAAGCCCACATTTGACTAGAAGACAAAAATTCCTCAATTTTGTTAGGTAAAAAATTAATATAATACCCCCAAATTTATAATAAATAATAAGAAGTACACCTGGTGAAAAACCTGCCTACGACCTTAAGCTACCGATCACAAGTTCTAAGAGAGAGATAGGCGGATACTCTCCTTCGTGTCTAGTCTCGGTTTTCTGATTGCTCGGACGGGTAGACAGTTGATCATTGGAAAGGAAAGTGAGTCCTAGTCTCGGTTTTCTGACTTTCTGTGAAGGTTATTGCCAATGGGGTTCGATAGGAATAGAGGTTTTGACAAAGTTACGTGGAGAAGAAGACGTAGGAGATCAGCCAGGCTACAGATATCCTCTGTACAAATGAAGGTGAAGAGGCTCCAGAGGCTAATCCCAGGAGGACGAGGATTGCCACCAGATCAGCTTTTCTTGAGGACGGCGGATTATATCTTGCATTTGAGGTTGCAAGTTGATGTTTTGCAAGCTCTTTCCAAGATTTACACTGCACCCTGAAAACCAACGAGAATAACTTTTTTTCTCCCCTCTTCTCTACCTATATATTCTCTTTGTTAATTAATTTGCCTTTTGTAAAATTATTTTTAATGCAGTTTTCTTCTTCGAGTTGATTCATCCTAGCTATGTTTGTTATCCCCTTATGGTCCGACATCATGTTTAATTCCTCCTATTAAGCAATACTTGTTAAGACATGGTCAAATCCGCATTTCTTGTTTTCACTTTAATTTGCTCTCCTTTTTCCCTCTTCGATGCTTCCACATTAGCTTATTCTTCTTCTTGCTGCATACTAAAGGTTGGTCCACACTCTCATCAGATCTCAAAATTACCCTTTTTAACTGTCATCTTCTTTGTTTATAAAGAGCAAGTGTTTGGACTGTACATCTCAGAAGATTACATATAATCGCAGTGCACTTTCTTCAGTGAACTTTCTTTAACTCGTGACGGAAGGAAGAAAGGTAGGAAATGGGAGAAAATGTCATGGCCTTATCAAATATTATGATATGAAATCCTTCCTTCACATGTCGTGTCTGTCCCACATTTGTTTCTTATCACTGCGAACACAGTTATTCTAAATAATGGTCGTCTATTTATACATCATCCAGGTCGAGCCACTTCTATGGTGTGAGGTTTATTGTTTTGTTCACAACTTCCCATCTTAAGCATCATAATTCAACTAAAAATATTTATCACAATAATAAAAGAGAATATTAAATTAAAAAAAAGGTGGTTAATTAATATATTTCGAAGCCTCCCATGCATGTCTTTCTATCTTGGTTCAAGAAAACTGACCATTGCGCGTGTTTCTATCTTTTGGTTCAAGCACAAAACGCTATCCATGTAAGGCTACAATATAAGCGAACATAAAGAATTAAGTGGACATAATGGAAATTAATTTAAAAGATAGGGGTAATTTGATAATTTCTTTATTTCGACATGAATATGAATAATTATAGGTGAAATATAGACTAGAATAAACTCAACTAATGACTTTATATGTCAATATGGGATTAAAGGAAGACGAAAGACCAAATGTGCAATTTTGCCAAAAATCAACATATGGTTTAATAGAATTGAAACATATGTCTAAGACTAGAAATTTCATGAAAAGGGGAGTAGAAGAGAGGGGAGAGGGACCTATATGTAGGGTTTTAACTCCAAAATTTTCTCTTCTCATCTTCTCTCCATTCCATCTCCTTAATCACATCATTTTGTATAAGGAATCAAGCTAATGCTAGGTTAAAATCAAGTTTTTGAATCAATCGAAACAGAAAGGGAAGAGAAGGAAAGGCACTAAAAGAAGAGCTAATGGGCAAATTTCAAGGTTTGGGGACTACAATTATTTAATTTCTGTTTGTGTATATTTGAATGTGTACAAATATTGATTTTGACATAAAATGATTGTTGAAATGATTGCTAGAATGATGTCTTGATGTTACTTTGCATAGAATTGGTTAAATATGATAAGGGAGAGTAATGTTTGGTGAAATTTTGTCTTAGATTCTCTGTTCACTTGAACCAACCTCATTGTTTTGGTCATAACTCAGTTTATAGACCTCCAAATTAGGTGATTTCAATTGGAACATATATAGAACTAAAAATCTTTAAAGGAGACCAGGATCTAATTCTAGCTTTATGATATTGAAAATTGAGATAAAAAATGATGACTTGATATTGCACATATATTGGAGCAGCTTATGGTGTTTGGTGCTTATCTCATAACTTGGAAGTCCAAATGACCTGATCTTTAAGGATACAGAAATTAGAGATATAGGGAAATAAATGTGTAGAAGAGGTCAAGGCCTAAGTTGAACATTTGTTACATGAAAGTTTCGGAACAAGGGGAGACCATCATGTAATTTGCTTCTGGACTGTTTTGGTTGCCCATTTTTTACCCACCTTATGCTTAGCCCAATTTGCACTATTTTGAGGTTTTCATTTCCATTTTTATACCGATTCATATCAGAACCTTTTTAAATGTTTATAAAACTTTACAAGAACTTAGAAATAAATGAAATATGACTTATCATATGTGAATTGGATAATTAAACATTGAAATTTAAGATTTAACATAATGCATGCTAAAGAAAATTTACATGTACATAGACGATTTATATGAATATTTATTGCTTATATGTGCATAGTATGATTATACAAGTGTGATTTTGATACCCACCTAATGGTGATAAGTTATGACTTGCATGTATGAACTTAAAAACATAATTTATGATTTCAAATGAATTTCATACGACTTGTCAATATATTAATCATGAAATTGGAAAAATGATTAAAGAAGAATGTTACAGTGCCTACTTCATTGTCTTGGTGATGGATAGATAGGCATGCCTATAGGATTACAGTGTAGCTGCTACAGTTTGACAGCACTAGTGTCTTCATTTTGGGACTATAATGTCTCTATAGTTTGATACTTTCAAGTATCCACAATTCGATACCTTTATGTATCTATAGTTCAACGCCTTTGAGTATCCACAGTTTGATATCTTCAGATATCCACAGCTCCCGTTATTGACACCCACAGAAATGTACTGACTAACACCAGAAAAGAAATTTAACAATCATAAATAAGAGATGCAGCATGACAACATAAATAATTTGTATTGATGAGCTTTGAATATCAATATTTGCTTATAAATGTGCATTTTGGGCATATGCATAATATGTTGAAGCATATTTGCATTACCTACTTTGTTTAAGTATGTCATCATTGTTTACATGAGTTTATGATATTCGTGAATGTGTGTGTGCTTGGCGGATGATTATTGTAAGCGGTCATTTAAACTAAGTGTTTTCCACTAAGATTTCAAACTTAGCCCGAGTGTTAATTTGTGTAGGTCCAAATAATAAGAATAAGGCATAGGAAACATTTGCAAGGACTAAGGCCAGTCGTTAAAAGTGAAAGTACCTTTGGAATGTGTCTTTTAGTTAAAGATGATTGTATATGTAATGAAGGAAATTGTAGTTTCTTGACAGTTTGTAATTAAAAATTTAAGTTATGTGTGTAACATCTCTTTTGGATTACCATATAAATGTAATAATGTAATGCTACTTTTATATGATAGTGTTAAGTGATATGAAATTATATGTACAACATTGAATAAACAAATGTGTGATGACAATCCCTATAAATGAATAGAATTGTATGTCATGAATGCATGTACAGGAATATGGTGCCATGTGTATGGTGGTTGTCAATTCCATATAGGGGGTATTACAATCCAAGCAAAAATTATAAATACCAGCCATTTTTTGGTCTTCTTTTCATATTGTAATGTGAATGTATAAGCATTAAGTTGTTATGCAACTATTTCAAGGTTTATTAACTAGAAAAGGATTTTTTTTAAATAAGGTTGCAGCCAAAGCAATAATTTTGCCATTAATGTTTACACTTAAATATAAGTTAGACCCTAATATTTCAGTGCATTCAAAATGAATCATAACGTTTACAAAACCTTCAAAATAAACTATAGCATTTGGAAAATCTTCAAAACAACTCCTAATTGGGCAAATTACTCACAGAGTTAGGCCTCTTTCAGTTAAATGCTGACGTGGCTTTTTTTATAACATGAATTTGTAATCTTATTAAAGTGGGACCCACATAAGGTTAAACGGAAGTGATGTCGTGAACGATGTCTCTAAAACTACATACATGGCTGCAGGAAGAACCCAATTTTGAGTAACTAGTGGAGGAATTCTTTAAAGGGTCATATATGTTCGACCCTTCGATTTGCGTGTAGGTTATCAAGTTCATGATTGGTCCCATGAAGCTGGCTGCTTTTGTTTTTCCTTATGAATCTACTTTCGTTTTTGTTTAGGTTGTTGATGCTTCTCCTTCTTATACTCCAAGTGTTCTTGTAAGAATGTGAGGATAGCCATTAAATCCAATAAAGGTGCAACAAAAGATAAAGAAGAAGTCATAGCAATAGTTTATAAATATTATATCAAGAAGAACAAGAAGAAGTAATTTTCTTATAGGTTATCAGAGTTGAAAAAAATGGCAGAATAAATCTTTTTTTTATTATGATATTTACATTGTATCTGTATATCAAATATATATAGTAAAAAAAAAGAAACGGAAAAGACAAACTCTTAGTTGTACGTTGACCCTACAATCATGGACTCCATATTACAATTTCCTATTTTACAAAGATTGCTAAAAACAAGCCAACATATCCCAATAGATCAATAAAAAATAAACATAAAATATCTTAACACTCCCCCTTAAGTTGGTGCATAGATGTCGCTCATGCCCAACTTGTTTAGACACTTAGAAAACATTTTAATCGAAACTGCTTTAGTAAGAACATCAACCAATTGATCCTCTGATCGAATCTTTTGTAACTATAGTATCTTTCCCTCTAATTTCTCCTTGATGAAGAATCTATCTACTTCCACATGCTTAGTGCGATTGTGTTGAATCGGATTATAAGCAATATCACACGCAACCTTATTGTCACAATATAGTTGAATTGGTTATTGAGGTGGATAACCCAAATCTGTAAAGAGAAGTTTCAACCATAATGCTTCACATATTCAAAGGTGTCATTCCTTTTAATTCAGCCTCTACACTTGAGCGGGCAATAATATTGTGTTTTTTTCTTCTCCATGTAATAAGATTTCCTGCAATAAAAGTGAAATATCTTGAAGTATACCACTTATCATCTATTGCTCCAGCCCAGTCAGTATCCGTGTATACATTTATGCCTTGAGAGTGTGCAGATTTTGTGAAAAAAATTCCCTTTGTTGGAGTAGATTTCAAATATCTCAAGATACGCATAATTGCATTCATATGTTGTTCTCCAAGATTATGCATAAATTGGCTTACAACACTTAAGGCATAAGCAAGGTCTAGTCTCATGTGTGCTAGGTACATCAATCTTCCCACAAGTTGTTGGTATCTCCCTTTATCAACTGGAACTTGATTAGGTTCAATACATAATTTCAAACCTTCTTGTATCAACTGGTTAAGAAGTTGTCATACCAGTTTCTTTTAACAAATCCAAACTATATTTTCTTTGGCACAAGAAAATTCCTTTAGCTGATCTAGACACTTCAATCCCAAGAAAAAAATTTAATGGATCAAGGTCTTTCATCTCAAATTCCTTAGGCAAATAGCTTTGAAGAGCTTTCCATTCTTCAGGATCATTTCCAGTCACCACCATGTCATCGATATAAATAATAGGTGCAGTGATCTTACCTTATTGTCTCTTCAAGAACAAAGTGTGATATGCGTTGCTTTGACTATAGCCAAATGCCTTCATAGATTTTGTGAATTTTTCAAACCATGTCCTTGGAGATTGATTTAACTTATACAGTGATTTCTTTAACTTGCACACATTATGATCATGTACTTCTAGTATCATGCACCTAGGAGGAAGATCCATAAAGACTTCTTTAGACAATTCACCATATAGAAAGGCATTCTTCACATCAAATTATTGCAAGGGCCAATCCAAGTTTGCTGCCAAAGATAATAAAACTAGAACTATATTAATTTTAGCAGCCGGTGAAAATGTCTCCGTATAATCGATTCCATAGGTCTGAGTATATCCCTTAGCCACCAATCTTGCTTTAAATCACTCTATCATGCCATCTACTTTGTACTTGATTATATACACCCAACGACACCCAATAGCTTTCTTTCCTGGTGGCCATTTGACAAGTTCCCATGTATTATTTTTTAAGGATTTTATTTCATCATTCACAGTTGCTTTCCATCGTGGGTCAGCTAAGGCTTCCTGCACATTGTTAGGAATAAATACAGTAGATAATTAATTTACAAAAGATTTATTTGATTCTGACAAACGATGATTCGACACATAATGAATCATTGGATATATAGTTTTACTAGAAATTTCGGGTTCATAAGTAGTCTTAGAGATACCTCTATTGTGTGATGCTAACTCAGGAGCATCCTCAGTCGGCAACGATTGGTTTGGTACATCAGCTACTTATGGTGTGATGGATGCAGGGGATAACGAACCCATAACTTCAATTTCTTGCTTCTCTTGACTTTCAGTAGCACCCAAATCTAATTCTTCAATTTCCTAGTGTTTTTGATGATTTTCAACAACACACAAATATGATTCATGGTTTTCTTGATGATTTTTAGTGACACTAAAATATGATTCTATTGTGCCTTGGTTACCAGATGCAGAAAGTCCCACTTCTTTATATTCTAGAGACAAAACTTCCTTTTGACACTCCCCCTGAAGTTCTGGCTCAGAGGAAAAATAAATAGATTGTTCATGAAAAACAACATCCATTATGATAAACATTATCTTAGTTAGAGGATGATAGCATCTGTACCCCTTTTGATAAGCAGCATTGCAACATCCCGTTCTCATACTAAGGGTTAGAACCCTAAAATTTGGTACATGTGAGATCAAAGAGAGATTAAGAAAAATGTATTTCATACTCATGCATATTGTTAGCATACACACATGTGAATTTAAAATTTTGCACATATTATAATGACTGTACATGCACTTATTGACATTATCCGGGTATAATTGGATTATAAATTGTGTTATTATTGAGAATTACGGTTTATATACATGCTGACAATTTGATTTAGGGAGTGTATTTATTGATGTGAAATTTTAGTGAATTTTGAGAATTTTCTAAAATTATGGGTATTATTGGACTAGAAAAAATGCCATGTGGTGAGTTAATTGATGGATGGTAGTAGAAATAAGAGTCAAATAATATTGAAGAATTTTGGAGATGACTTTAGAATTTATGAGAAAATGATATTGAAAATTTAGGGACAATTGGAGTAAAATTTGGAGAAGATTGAACTATTTAAATGAGACACTAGTTAAAGCTTCATAAATTGGACAAATGTCCAAGCCTTAAGCCATGGTTCTTTTAATTTGAAAGACCAAGACACTGTTCTTGTCTTAAAATATCTTTTCTGTGACTTTCTTCATCTTCTGGAAGCTTCATTACTTTCAGAAATCTCTCACTTCACAACACAAGTCTTACTCTCACTTCTCACTTACTATCTCATTTTGCTTTCTTCTTCACTGTCACCAAAATATCTAACCCTACCACCTTAGACTGTGGATGATCATGTGATATTGGAAAGCTTGGGTCCAAGCAATTTTGAAGGGTTGGAGTTTAAACAAGTAATTACTGTATGGGTTTTCATGATATGTACAATAAACCATGCATCATGTTAGTTAACAATAAGTGTTTATACAATGAGGATGAGTATTTTGCTAAAACGTGAGTATGGATTTTTGTTATGTTTGTATGTATTATTCTACATATTTAACGATCATTATGTTATAAGATAGTATAAAAATGACTTTTGGAGTTGAAAGATTAGTGAAACCATGCATAAATTAGTGCAGAAATTTTCTCGAGAAAAGTTGATATGTATATACTCTGTTTTCATGGTTTTTATGTGAAATTTTGGATTTTTTAGAAATGTCCAAAAACTAGTTTAGAGTTAATGAATAAGTATGTGGTGATGTTTGGGAAGGAGAATGAAAGATTTAAAATGAAAGTTGAGAAGAAAAATAGAGAATGTATAAAAAGGATGATTTTCTGATATGCTCTATTTCTCTTCACTGTGAACATGTGTGTGTGTGTGTGTGGGTATGTGAAAATGTGAGTGTTTTAGAGATGACCAAAAGAATGGTTTTAGAGTTGAATAATAGTTGTGAATGATGGTCTGAGGTGAGAGAGATCATATAAATGATAGTTAGAGGAAGAGCATGCAGAAAATGTAGAGAATAAAGAGATAAGAAAATGTACAGAAAATGATGAAGTGCAGAACATGAAAGGGATGAATAACTGATATTTGGTTTGTGATGATTTTGAGAAATTTGAGTAAAATTTCATATTTAGGGGTACTGTGAATTTTTGGTGAATTATTTGAATGAAAATGGAGTGGAAAAACTAGAAATGAAAATTCAAGTGTTGAATTTAGTGAAGAAAGACATGTAGAGAAGTTGGTTGTGAATGTAACAAAGAAAAGATAAAGAGAGGTAAAAGTTTGATATGAACTTTCTTGATTAAACTGTATTAATCTAGGAAGATTTTGATAAAATAGTCTTCACGAAAGTTGTGGATCTTTCTTTTAGCTTTTTATTGATATAAAGTTTGAAATTTTTGGAGTTCTGAATCAAAAGTTATTGAGGTTTGAAGAAGGGATGCGCGACTAGGGGAAGAAAAATTGTGACTTTGCAATTTTATACAAGCGAGTCGCAATCATGCACATGCATGATCACGACTTTGAAGGTTTAAAGGTGAGAATTGTGATCGTGCGTATGCACGATCGCGAGTTTGGAATGCTAAGAGGCTGTTGAACATCCTTTGTTTTTTTGGCTATATCTTATTCATCAGACCTCCAAATGACTTGATTCTTGAGCCAATAGATTCTTAACACATTATTCTGTCTCTCCACAAAAATTGACAACATTCTGAATTGACTGGAAAAAGTTTAATAGAAGGAAAGTAAGAGAATCTGTTGGAATAGTATGAACTGGTGTTGTTTTACTGAACATATTTCAACATATTGAATATATTTGGATTTGCAGGGTTTCAAATGAGATAATTTTTAATGTGGAGTGAACTAGAGACATAGGCTTACAAATTATATGAAGAAGTCAGATTCTAATTCAGCCTCTAAGATATTCAATTTCCGGATGGAATTTGTGCATAGTATACTGTTTTAGAATGAGAACAGTCCAAAAATGTTTGAAATCTAACTTTCAAATTACTGAACCAAAGTAAATGATTGTGATGTCATTAGAAACTTAAGACAATATGGAATACTTTTTTATTATAAAGTGTTACTAAATTTCTTCATTTACTGATCAGAATGATCATGGAAAATTAACCCAAAGGTTTGGATTTTTGGAAGTAATATAGGACTGAAATGAGAGTTGGATAATTGTTTGGTCTTGTAATGCTAGAATTACATTAATGAGTGAATTGTTAGTATTAAAGTACCAAATACATATGTAAAATGGAGATGAAGTGGTTAATTTGATTAAAGTTGTGATTCGAAGAAGAGGAGTAAAGTGTATCTAGTTTAAATGAATGAGAAATTGATAATAAGAGCAAGTAATGCTAGAAAAGAAATGATGAGTGATTGAATTATGAAATGTAAATGAGCATAAGATATGAAATTTGATAATATACCTAGGATTGTCATGAACATGCTTTGCACATATTCCATATCCACACGTGTGCATAAATGAATGCTTATAATTTTGCAAAGTTATTAATATGAGAGTGCAATATGTATATTGTATAATTTGAATGTGCAGGATAAACGTCCGCATTTAGACATTTCCAGAACTGGAAAGCTAATGCTAATTTGAAGCGTACTGTGAGTAAACTTAGATAGTCTTACCTTATTGTTTGTTTCGTTTATATTATGACTTGAGTGATTATGAATGAGATGTGAATTGATTGTGTGATTCTGGACAATGAAGGTCCGAGGTTTCTGATGCTTGAATGTAATATTGAAGTGCTAATTGTATATGAATGTGATGAACAAAATGCTTCATGACATGAATAAATGATCACAAAGTGTTTCTCAACATAAATGTTGAATACCAGACTAAGGTCCGATGATACGTGAAAGTGAATAAGTGATCATATGTGATTGATGCATTTCACTACATGAATGCATGAAAGATAAAGGTAGTTGTGACCGGATGCGCCACCGAAAAGAGTTTAAAGCTCATAATGTGGAAAAGAGCCTAGAGCTCAGAAAATATATAAGAGTCAAAGGTTCACTATGTAAAATGAGTCCGGTATTCTCAACGAATGTAGAATAATTATCGATGAGCCCGGTATCTCCAATGGATACGGGCAATTATCAATGAGCCCGATATCTCCAACGGATACGAGACAGTTATCAATGAGCCCAGTATCCATAATGGATATGGGATAGTTTAAGCACTCAGTTATAATAAAGTAACAAATAAAAAGTGGGTCTCATGTGCACTACATATGCATGATATGAATGATTATAATGTGTTGAATGTAAAATGTTAAATGATTGATTTAAGTGTATGTGATCCAATGTGATTATTAGATAAATGATGTGAATTATGTGGTATGTGACTGGGTGAGTCATCGAGGATAGTCACTCATTGAGTTTGCAAAACTCACCCAAAATTTGCAAATATTTTTCAGGCTCAGAAGAGTATCCCATTAGACAAACGGGAGTATACCTACTACATTCAAGTAAGGGATAAAGGTCGGGATCAGTTCGTGTCTACATTGTATTTCTTTATTTTCGTACTGAATTATATATTTCGCAAATTTTGTATCAAATTATATACTCATAAATACCGTACAATGTGTATATAAATGATCTTGTGATGTAAAGACATTATGACTAAAATGTTTTGTATGTAAATTTGGGCCTAAGTGACTAGTGAAATTCTGATGAGTTGTGTACTGGTTGTAACTTTGTTTTTGAAAATGTTTATGCATAAAATGGGAATGAATTTGATTACTGATTTTCACATACGTGTATGAAAAAAAAATTACTAAGTTTTTGAGAGTTTGACCGTTATAGCATGCCATCCTTTTGGGATCCGCACTCGGACATCACTCAGGATATCGAGTCCGTATCTCGAAAGAGTGGGGTGCTACAAGCATTCCCTAGAAAAACATAACAGAATGCACGAGGAGCCAGTTTGTTACACTGGTTTTTATGAAGATGTACATATGCCACACATGCGGAGTCAAATTTGGGACTTTTGGTGCAATAACCGTTTCAGCAAGAGCTTGATATGGTGTTATAAAATTAATGGTGTTAGACGGTACTCGATTGATCAAATGTGTTGCATAAATGAGTGCTTCTCCACAATAAGATAAAGGCAAATGAGCTTCTATTATTAAAGCATGAACAACTTCTAACAGATGATGATTTTTCCTATCGGCTACTCCATTTTGTTGAGGTGTATTAGGACAAGTCGTTTGATGAATAATTCCTGTGCTTCCAAATATTGTTGAAGCTCATAGCTAGAATACTCTCCCCCGTTGTCGTCACTGTGTAAAACTTTTATTGTTGCATTATATTGGGTGCAAATTATTCTATGAAACTTTTGAAACAACAAATTCACTTTACTTTTGAATTTCATCAAGCAAACCCAAGCCACTCTGGTACAATCATCTATAAAAGTAACAAACCAATGTGATCCACCTAATGTATTCACCTTCAATGGACCCCAAACATTATAGTGTATTACCATAAAAGGAATCAAACTTTTATTCATACTTGGCGAAAAAGACACACGGTTACTTTTTGCAAGCTCACAAATGTCACACTGAAAACTAGTACCATCGAAGTTTGTAAATAACTTGGGAAATAATTTCTTAAGATAACCAAAAGAAACATGTTCGAGCCTTCGATGTCATAGCCAAATATCAGTTTTTTTTGTTTTGTTCTCAAAACTATCCACTGAAAAAGCTTAACGTAACTGATTTGAACTTTGTGACTCCAATTCCAAGTAATACAACTTTCCTTGTATAGTACCACAACCAATCGTCCGCCTCGTTAGGATGTCCTCAAAGATCTGAATTTTGTACCATTCTGGCCGGTACCGGCCGAAACGTTTCGTACCGGTCGAAAATCGGTACCGAAACAGTCATCTATGGTACCGGGTATGAATTCCGGTCGATACCGGCCAGTACCACCAATACCGATATATTTCGAGACCATTCCGTAAAATTAAAATTTTCGAGGGACTAAATTGAAAATAAAAAAAATTAACCTAATCTGGAATCTTCTTCTCTCTTTTTCGGTTTCTCCTTCCTCTCCTCTCCTCGCCGCTGCTCCTTCCTCCTCGGATCTCGTCTCGCCGCCGTCTCCTCGCCGTCGACGTGTTCTCCTCGTCCTTCGTCTTCGACCGTGGTTTGTTCTCCAGTCCCTCAGCTCAGCCCGCTCCTCCTCGTCGCCGTCTTCGCTCGTCCTCTTCCTCGTCGTCGCCGACACGACCAGCTTAGGACACGAAACAAGCAAATCTGAAGAGAGTAGTGAGGGATCATGCATAGGAAATAAACCAGCACAAGCTAGAAGTTCATGATGGTTTTGTTGAGCCACAACTCTTAGCTTATCTCTTCTACTTTGTTGTGGGACATGGTAGGGCTCGTAACCCTCCGCCATGGTCACACAGACACAAAGAAAGACTCCTACTACTACTTAAGGAAGAGAGAAAGCGGAAGTGGGAAATTAAAGATGATAGAGCTAACGAGTAAAGAGAGAGAATAGTGAAAGAGATGTGGTGATGATGAAATGAAAGGCTATTATGAGCTTCTGGGTCTGAAGCTATAGCAGAGGAGGTCAGGTTTTCAGAAAGATACGTGAAGAGATTGAGATTTTGTATAATAAAATTTATTTTTAAAATTTTTAAATGACTTAATTTTGTATAAAATCTTAAATTATAAAATCAGAAGACTCGAGTTGGTCTGGTTGGATTTGTTGATTTTGGCATTATTGTATTAATATTAAATTGTTGAATTATTGATCATTGAAATTGAATTTGAATTTTAGGCTTTTAGCAATTGAATTTGAGAATTGAGATTGAGTTTGATAATTTGAAATATTTAATTATACATGTATTTTATTTAATGATAATTTGGTGCTTATGGTTAACCTTATGTTTTATAGACTATTTTGTAATTTTTAAAAAGTTTAGGGACTATTTTATAAATTTAAAAAGTATCCCGAAAAAGTACCGGTACCGACCGGTACCTGTACAGTTCCGTTCTAGAGCCCAATCCGGTACCGATTGCTCGGTACGGTATTCATAACGTTGCCTTAAACACACAACATTTGGGCCAAAAAATTACAACACAAAATAGAGCATCAGTAATTTGAGAAACAGACAAGATATTATAATCCAAAGATGGGACAACTAATACAAAATCTATCAATGTATTAGTGAGAGACAAGGATCCTTCTCCAATGATAGGTGCCGATGAACCATTAGCAGTGGAAATAAAGGAAGGTTTAAGGGATGAAACTTTTCCAGAGTCAAATATCATGCTATCCGTAGCTCCAGAATCAATTATCCATGTACTATTAGAAACAAATGTAGATGAATTTAAAGCCTTACCACCATTACCTTTTGTTGCTATCAACGCTGTGGATTTTTTAGTAATACCTTCCTCAGTATTTGCTTCTACAGTTGCAACAGTAGAGTTATTGCTTGCAGCTTTTTTTCTCAAATCACGATTGTGATCCCACCATTCTGGGCATCCCACAATTTCAAAGCAGCGATCCTTTGTGTGTCCTGGTTGATCACAATGGGAGCACTTAAAATTGGATTTGTTATTACTTGTAGAAGCCTTAAATTTGGTTCGAGCTTGATGGTTTTTGAGATGATCGGTTTTGATTTGATTTATTTTTGCTCACCATGGTAGATGCTTTAGATTTTTCAAGTTCTCTATTCATTATTGCATGGCAGACTGACTCATGACGAACCAATGAGTAACACTTCTAATTCTGGAATAGGATCCTTTCTTAATATTCTACCGCAAATTTGTTCGAATTCCTCATCTAAACCAGCAAGAAAGATGTGCACTCTTTGTCACTAAACCGTCTTACGATAAGAGACCACATCATTCTCATTTTCCATTATCACCTTGTCACGATGATTTAGCTCACTGAAAATTTCAATTAATTCTCCATAATAAGTATAGAGAGATTTACCATTTTGTGTTGCAGAAAATGCCTTCTAATTTAAAGTAAAGAGTTGTAGTTCATCAGCTCCATCATAACAAGCTTTTGACAGTGTTTTCCAAATATCTCGAGCAATGGGTAGGTGAATATATTGTTTCATAATCTCTGGAGACATAGACATCAAAAGCCACCTCTCAACTTTTTGATTGCCACTGTACCACTTCTCATATCTTTCATCCTTTTCTGTAAGTGGTTGTGTACTCCCACGAATAAATGAGACTTTTTCTTTTTCAGCAATGTGCATCTCTATAATTTGAGACCACATATCATAGTGTGTATCATTTAGAATAATCCAGCATTGAAAGATGAACTTTCATATTGAATGATAATTGGAGCAGACTTAGCTCCAGAAGTTTCAACATCAGATTTGCCCCATTGCTCTGATACCAAGTTAAAAAAAATGACAAAAAAAGTCTTTTGTTTTATTATGATATTTTCATTATATCTGTACACCAAATATATATAGTTAAAAAAACAAGAAATGGTAGAGACAAACTCTGAGCTATATGTTGACAATCATGGGCTCCATATTACAGCTTCCTATTTTACAAAGATTGCTAAAAACAAGCCAACATATCCCAACAGATTAGTAAAAAATAAACATAAAATATCTTAACAGTTATCAAGTTCTTGATTTGGTGCATCTATGCCTTTAATTTATAAATATCATTCCATCATATTATGTCACTCTAATCTCAGATTAACTACTTATGTGTTTCTTTTATAAGCAAAGACCACTTTTAGAGATTTAGACAACTAAACTAATCTTCAGTTCAATTTGGTGGTTTACCATTTAGTGACAGGCTCTGGTTAGGTAGATCAAGTGAATGGCAACGTTCATTCACCTGGTAAAGGACTCTTCTCTGTAACGCACTATTAATGCGAGATGGTGGTGGTAAGGGATAACGTCTCTCATATCAGAACATGTTATGTGTTTGTGGAGTTTGGACTTCCTTGTTATCATTACATGTAAAAGATTTTGATTCCTTTATGGTGAATTATTAACCTTCCCCTTTACATAAGTAGACATTACTTAATTTGTAGTTTGCATATTATTACAAGTTTATTTCGATGCGACGATGGAGGTTACTCGTCTAAAAACAACCTCTAGACTATATATAAGAATGGAAAATTAATCTTAGTTTTATATGATTTGAAATTCATGAATCAACTAATTGGTAGAGTTTCTCAGGTTCGTTAGTATCAACAACTTGGAGGTCCTTCACGTTCAGTGGTCGGAATTCCACCACTAGCTTTTCCAACTTCGACTTTGTAAAAGAAACAGATCCAGCTTAACAAGGAATATGGAAATAAAAAAATGAAAGATCAAGGCTTGGAAAATCGGAAGAGACAGAGAAGCGAACGAGTACAAACCAACTGTGGGTTTGGACTAAACGTGTTTGAAGATGGCATGGATCAAATCTCGTGAACAAGAATTGAATTCTCACAGTTCAACGAAAAGGATTTAAGCGAAAACATTAAAAAAACAGAAAAAGAAAAGCAAATGGCAAACGTAATTAAGCATACAGGATCGAAAGTATATATATGTGTTTTCGTCATCTATGAGAAGTCATGTTCCCTCGCTCTCTTCGACTCATAGAACTTAGGAAGCTCCTCTTGTCATCAATTGATGTATTATTTGAGAGAAAGACGTTCTCAAACTTAGGAAACTCCTCTTGTCATCAACTTCCTTATTGTGTTGATCTTCTTGACGTTCAATTTTCCTTCTTGAAAAATTCATCCTGTATCACAAGGTGAAGGTTTCGGCAAAGGCTAAACCACTGCTAAGTCTGCTATCAATGCTTGCATAGTTTGTTGGTATGGATGGCTTGTGGTGCTAACCTTTCCGTTGCGATATTGCAGCGTTTCTCATGTTCAAACTGTTGGCCGCCCATTATGGCTCGCGTTTGGTGCTCAAATCCTTGAACCTCAAGCAAGTTTGTTCTTAAAAGGCATAGTTATACCCAACCAAGCTTAATCTATGAGAATCCCTTTCCACAACCCAAATAATATCCACCTGGATAATGAGCAAATTTTGAACTCAAGGACAAGGAAGATGGTTGGAACGAAGAAAATGACTTTTAAATGGAAGCGAGACTCAATTCCATTTATCTTGATGTGAGTCCCATTTTAACATAATTAAAAAAATTCACGTTAAAAAAAATCACATCAACATTTAATTGAAGGAGGTCTAACTTTGAGTAATTTGGTCCAATCTGAGTCATTTATAACATTTTTTAAATGCTAAAGATTCATTTTTTACATTTTCCAAACATTATGATTTAATTTGAACGCATTAAAACGTTAGAGTCCAACTTAAATTTCATTGTACACCTTAGGGGTTAAATTGTTCTTTTGACTTAAAGTTTCTTCGTAATTATATATTGTTGAACATTTGTCAGTAGAATTGTTTTATATAAAAATGAAAATAATATAAGTTATATATAAAAAAGGGTTTATATTTATAATTCATATAATATTCTTTATTAAAGATAGGTTGGCGAAATTTCACAAGTTATATATTTGAATAAGAAAATAATAACTTATATGAAACCATTCTAATATTTTTATTAGTTATAAATATAAGAAGATTTAATTTCATATAAATATATTATATAAAATATATTTATTATTTTATTATTTTAAAATTTTGAATCAAGATTTATTTTTATTTATTTATGCATGTTATCAAATTTCTTCCTGGGGATTCCTTGGTAACCTAATACGTATTCATTAAAGACTATTAATTTATGAAAAGTTTTATAAATAATTTTATTAGTAGTCATTACTGTTACAAATAATAAAAATAAAGTATTCTTATTTAATGAAAATGATCATTAACGCTGGTCTATTAATTCATGAGTTGCCAAATAACTGGAAGTAGTCTTCTGTATGGACATGCACAATCGACGGAATTGTCGGTGGTAACAATTTATTGGAGCTGTTTCAACTTGCAGAGTTGAATTCTTTTGGACCTGCTTCGTTTGAGGTCCTCAAGTAAATAGGCACAAGAGCACTTGTTCTTCTTGAGAATTCGCCACTGAATGAGTAAAATAGGCATGTGATATAGACAAGTTGATGCAAAAACAAAGAACGTGGAAGCAGTGGCCTACTATCTTTTCTAACTTTCACTGACAATCAACCGTACAAACATTTTCAGGTGTGTTACACTTTTAGCAACAGGGTTACCCAGAGGATCAATTTTTGAATCTGTTTGTCGCCTACTAATTTCTTTCTTTCTTTGTTGTTTCAGGGTCATTTGTGAAGTGTCCAGTAACTTGTTTCCTGGGCTTTGGAGTATGAATCTTCATGCCTGTGCCACAAACATGTCAACAACTCAGCGGGGACTAGTTCGGGGTTAATGAGAACAAATGAAAACATTCTCAAGGCAAGTTCATTCAGAGAACTTGCAGATAGGGTTTTGAGTAAGATCGAGCGAATGTTGGCAAAGACGAGTACAATGTCATCCACGTTGAGTTAGGGAAAAAGAGTATAAGTTGTTCTCTTCTCTAAGAGGAAATAAAAGACTTAACGCCACCAGCCATAATAAAACTACCACTCCATTTTGCTTCTGCTGAGTACCTTCACAGATTAGACAAAAAAAACATTGATTCAAATTTCCTATTAGATGGTACATTTTACGAGTTGAACGTACATGTACAATTACAAATTATCGGGCATTTTCAACAAACAAAATTAATTAAATAAAGTAAATAAGGAAAAGTGAGAAATTTATCTATCTGCTTACCATTTTGGTGTTAAATGTTAAGAAATCATTAACTAATTTCTTAGAACCTCGTAGAACAATTCTAGTTCTAAGAAGAAAAGTCTAGATGTGTAAAAAAAAAAACGAAAATTCTGAAAAAAATGGCCCAAGTTGGCAACTTGGACAATCTAGAGTTTTCCTGCAATCCAAGCATCATTTTTTAGACATAGAAAAAGAGGTGAGACAAGTGTGTAGTGTATAGGAAAAAAAGGAGAGAAAAGTGTAGTGTGTGTAGTGTGTCCAAGTCTCTTTTCTCTACCCTTGTTTTTTACAAATCCTTTGGTGTTTTGAGTCTTGTATTCGAGTCCTTTTATCAATAAAATTATCTTTCTTTAACAAGTGATATCAGAGTCAGGTTGTGTCGTCTAGAGTTGTCGCTTCATTGTCCAATTTTTTACGATCAGGGATCGTATCTTAGCCGAGATTATGCTAAAATTTAGTCAGATTGTGAAATTATTCGATCAGGGATCGAGTAATTATGGCAGACATGAGTACCACTATTAGTGGTATAGGAAAATTAAACAATAACAACTATAATACATGGAGCACTCGTATGCAGTTCTACCTGCTAGGACAAGATTTATGGAGTATTGTCGGAGGAAACGAGACTCAACCTCCAACATTAGAAGAAGAATTAAAGAAGTGGAAAATTAGAGCAGGCAAAGCCATGTACGTGTTGTCGGTGACGGTAGAAGACGACATACTTCAGCAAATAAAGGATGTAAAGACACCGAAGGATGCATGGGACACTCTAGCCCAGTTGTATGCACGCACCAACGACACCAGGCTCCAGCACTTAGAGAACGAGTTATTGTTGATCTCGCAGCGCAATATGACTGTAAATGAATATTTTACTAAAGTTAAATCGTTATGCCAATAAATTTCTAAGTTAGATCCTTTTAATGCTATAACTGAAACAAGAATGAGGAGGATTATTATACATAGGTTGCGCCCATAATTTCTTGGTATTGTTACGGCTACTCGAGGTTGGGCAAAGGAACCAACTTTAACAGAGTTAGAAAATATCTTAGCTAATCAAGAAGCTTTAGACAAACAAATGTCTAAAGTTTTTATTAAAGAAGAAGACAAAGCCCTTTTCACCAGTAAAGGAGGAAAAGGGAAAGTCACAAGAAGTAATGTGATGAAGGAAACCTCGAGAGGTCGAGGAGGTTGGCGAGGCCGCCAACGAAGAGGGAGCTTCAGGCAAGGGGGAGCTCGTCAAGGCCAAGATACAAGTCATAACAATAAACAAAATACTCAAAAAGAAAACAGGTGCTATAATTGTGGTAGGAAGGGTCATTTCGCTCGAGACTACTGGAGGCCAAAACGCATAGAAGGAAATGCTACCATGTCGACACAGTAAGATAGCGAAGAAGAACGGGATTTCCATGCATCATTTGCAGTAGTGAAAAATCCTAAAGAAATAAACGAGAAAAGTGGTGCAATATCAAAAGTGGAGATGGCACTCACTGCTATAGGAGAAAATCACATCAACTATAAAGATGATTGGATCGTTGATTCCAGCTGCTCCAATCATATGACAGGTGACAAAAAGAAATTGATGGGGACATCAGAGTATAAAGGAGAGCAAGTGGTGGTAACTGCTAATAATTCAAAATTGGCAATAACACATATTGCCAGTACCATCGTTGTTCCTCATTATAGTCAACGGCCAGTACAACTGCAGAATGTCTACCACGTGGAAGGTATGTCAAAGAATCTTCTATTTGTATCCCAAATGACGTCAACAGGAAATTTTGTATTGTTCGGACCAAATGACGTCAAGATTTACAAGGAGTAAAAAATTATCAGTTGACCCATAATGGAAGGAAAAAGAGTGGAGTATGTCTATGTAATGTCAGCAGAAACAGTATACATAGATAAGATAAGGAAAAATGAGACGGCTGATCTATGGAATGCAAGATTAGGGCATGTAAGTTATGGGAAGCTAAAGGAGATAATGAAAAAATCAATGGTCAGAGGGCTTCCAAATCTAGATGTTCGAGATGATATTGTATCTGCAGGATGTCAGTATAGCAAAGCACATCAATTACCGTACAAAGAGTCATAATATCGAGCTAGAGCACCCCTGGAGTTAATACACTCTGATGTGTTTGGGCTAGTAAAGCAGCCGTCTGCCAGCCAATTCAGGTACATGGTTACCTTTATTGCTTATTTTTCTAGATATGTGTGGGTCGATTTTATGAGAGAAAAGTCAGAGACATTGAGTAAGTTTGTTGAGTTTAAAGTGAAAGTATAAGAGGATATAGGAAGAAGGATACAATGCCTTCGCACAGATAATGGTGGAGAGTACACTTCAAAAGAATTCGAACAATATTTGCATCAACATAAGATCAGGAGGCTGCTGACCTGTCCAAGTACTCCACAACAGAATGGAGTAGCAGAAAGAAAGAATCATCACTTGGCAGAGATATGCAGAAGTATATTACATACAAAGAATGTACCAACAAGGTTTTAGGCCGAAGGTATGAAGACGACAGCATATTTGATTAACATATTACCTCAAGCAAAATTGGGGACCTCACCGTATGAAAAGCTTCGAAGGGTCAAACTCTCAGTAGGTTACTTTAAAGTGTTTGGATGCGTGTGCTACATATTTGTACCAGATTACCTACGTAGCAAATTTGATAAAAAGACAATACGCTGCATATTTATTGAATATGACAGCTGTCGTAAAGGATGGAAGTGTTGTAACCCGAATACAAGACGATGCTACGTGAGCAGGAATGTTGTCTTTGATGAGGCGTCTTCTTGGTGGTC
Organism: Erythroxylum novogranatense; assembly: GCA_029891385.1. Lineage (NCBI taxonomy): Eukaryota > Viridiplantae > Streptophyta > Magnoliopsida > Malpighiales > Erythroxylaceae > Erythroxylum > Erythroxylum novogranatense. The sequence continues at coordinate 7,524,668 of CM057224.1, forward strand.
TCCACAAGCCGTATTATTACCAGATTCAAAAGAAATAGAGGAGCAGCTACAACAACGATTAGAAGAATCTACAGAGGTTGATAGGACTCAACCAATTGAAGAGTCTAGAATTGATACTACGAAACCAAGTGAGGAAGAATCCATGGAGATGAGGCTGTCAGAAGAGAAGAGCCTATGGCAAACAGGAATCCATCATTCAACTCCAGAAGAAATAAGGCCAAGTCAGATAGAGGACATGGAAGAAGATGTTCAACAGCCATCGCCTCAACCACAAAGGTCAACTAGACAAAGAAAGCCAAATCCAAAGTATGCAAATGCAACGATAATAGAGGAAATTGGTCTGAAAGAGCCGACAAGTTATAAAGAAGCGTCAGAAAGCAAGGAATGGCAATAGGCAATGGATGAGAAAATTCAAGCATTAAAACAAAATAAAACTTGGGATTTGGTACCGAAGCCTGAAGGAGTAACACCCATCTCATGTAAACGGGTTTATAAGAAAAAGACTCGACCAGATGGAACAGTTGAGAGATACAAGGCACGACTAGTGGTTTGTGGTTTTTCACAGAAGTATGGGTTAGATTATGAGGAGACGTTTAGTCCAGTGGCAAAGATTACAATCGTTCGTGTACTCTTAGCACTTGCCGCAAACAAGTCTTGGAGACTCTGGCAAATAGACGTTAAGAACACCTTCCTATATAGGGAGTTAGACCGAGTGATTTATATGGAACAACCTGAAGGTTTTAAGAGTAAAGATTATCCAAACTATGTTTGCAAGTTGAAGAAGGCATTGTATGGTCTAAAGCAAGCACCACGAGCATGGTATGGTAAGATTGGAGAGTTCCTTGTTCAGAACGACTATAAGATGACTCCTGCAGACTCAAATTTATTCGTGAAGACACGAGGTAATAAGCTGGCCATAGTATTGGTTCAATTCTTTGTAATCAATACATAGTCGGAGGTTGCCGCCCTTCTTTTTTACAAATAATATTGATGCACTCCACGAAGAAATACTAGGTCTGATAAATCACCCATCTATTAATTCTTATAATTGCTCCTTAAGCTCCTTTAACTTTGCAAGAACCATCCTATAAGGTGGAATTGAGATAGGATTTGTACCCAAGACTACATCAATTCAAAATTCAATCTCCCTCTCTGATGGCAGACTTGGTAACTCTTCAAAAAACACGTCAAGAAATTCATATATAATTGGGACATCATCAACTAAACCTCTCTCTATTAAAGTATCCCTCAGTAAGGGCAAATACCCTTTACAACCTTGTCATAGCATCTTTTTAGTAGTAATGGAAAATATAAGGTTTTAAGGAGCTTCCCTTTTATCACCTCTAATCCAGAATTCAACATCATTATAAATCCTAAAAGTTACTAACTTCTCTCGACAATCGTAAACTGCCAAAATCACGTCCAACAACACTAAATTAGCCACTAATTCTCTACCCTTGATTAACACTAGACAAGAAGTTAAATTATATTGGTATTCAAGGATTCACCTAGAGGGGTGGCTATTGATAAAGGAGTTACTAATCTGGTTGCTTGCCAACCAATCCTCGATGCAAACATAAGAGATATAAAGTAGCACTTGGATCAAATAAAACTCTAGCAACAACATAACAAACTGATACATTACATGTTACAACTACATTAGAGGCCTGAGCATCTTGTGGGGTGAGGGTGAACACCTGAACCTATCCTCCTTCTGACTATTAAAAGGTCAATGTTTGCTCAAAAACTCCAGTACTAGACTTACCCCTAGGCTTGAATCTACCCCCAAACTTACCTCCCACCCTACTGACCTACAATATGAGATTCACTCTAATACTGCACTTGATGTTGAGGCTGAACCTGATGTATTGGTTGTACCACACTAGCAGAGGACCCTTAAAAAAACTATCTTTGAAACCCAAAATTAGGGCACTATCTAGCAAAATGCCCAATCTGACCACATCAAAAGCAAGCACTCAAAGGAATATAACAAGGTCCTTGATGGACTCTACCACAACTTTGACAAGCAGTGATTCCAGAGCGAGAACTACTATATCCAGAGCTCTGCCCACTGCTACTATTAACCGCTTCTGGTCCAAATTTATTTGATTTTATTAGATCCCTGTAACCATGTCTATTGTTTTTATGCTCACTTAGGTCATGACGAGACTATCCATATTGCTCTCCATTTACACCTATATAGTACCAATGATGACAAACTATAGCTTCTAACCCCAATATCACTATTCTGATAAAGATAAAAAATGTTGCCATGCATGATGTGTTGCCTCTCCATGTCTTTAGCCTCATCTATGGCACCCTCCAAAGTCTAACCCTATAAAAGAAGTCCTATATGAATGGGACCAAATCGGTAATGTAAAGTACTACTATCCATCTCCGATTAGTCATATCTTCTATATATCTCATCAATTGATAAAACTTGGTATTATTCTCCTCAATTGACCTATCATTTCTCTTAAGTTATAACAATTGCCACCTATAAGCATCTCTCTGCATTGGTGGAAAAAATCATCTCATGAATCTCTGTTTAAACTCCTCCCAAGATAAGGTTCTCATAATTGGCTGAATAACTAGGATAAACTAATCCAATGTAGCCACCTGAACTAATAACTCAACAATGTGAATCCTTTGTCAATCTGTATATGCCATTCTAGTCCGGGACTCGATACAATTAAGAAAGCCTTTGGCATCACTTGTACCATCAAAAGTAATCATACCAATCCTGGTGTAGTCCAAGACAACTTCTGCATCCGTTATACCTTGGCTTCTATTTTGAGCTATCTCCTGTATTAAAGGGATAGTCTGATTTAGAGCAGCTATAGTTTTTTGTGATCCTATAATACTAGTTGCTAAAGTAACGAAATCTATACCATTCGTTGCTGGCTCACCAAAATCTAGTTATCACATAGTGGCTCTAGGCCTACCCTTGTACCTTGCCTGCCTAGGTGGCGATGGAACCGTGGCCTCTTCAAGAATTGATTCTCTATTAACCACCCCTTTGATCTTACGAGTTCGTGTTGAAGTTATTTTCCTCCTTATGACCCAATAATAAGGAAAGTCTTTAGATACAATAGAAGTTGTAACAGTTACGAAAGGATGGAAGTAAAGACAACATTTTAAAACAAACATGATCCTAATGCTGCAGTAGTTTAAAAAGAAATTTGACTTAATTCTAATCATCTTAGAAACTCAAATTTAAACATAAGACTCTGATACTAACTTTGTTATGATCCCAACCTTAGAACATGGTCGGTGCTAAAGGAGCAATAAACTCAAAGTTTACTAGACCCTAAGTAATTAATATAAGGGAAATTCAACATATACAAGACTACTGCAGTTCTAGATACAAAGGTTTCTAACAAACATACATCGAATTGATAGAGAATAAAAGGATTGGCGAAGTACCTTGTTACAAGAGATATGAAAAGAAGATCTTAAAAATGGTTGAGATGAGTTAGATTTCACTTAGTGAATTAATATTATAGTTATGTTATGCACTCCTAGACATATATATATCTAATGCAAATTCACAATATAATTTTTTTATATAAATGTGCTTGCATTTCCTATAACAATATTATGTCGCATAATCATCACAATCAAAATTCTCAAATAATATTGGATGACTGACAAAGGACCCTATTACATGCCCTCGCCCATAGACTATAGCCACACTCAACTAAACCGCCATAACCTCACTATAATATGATTGTCGTTTGAGAGCAACCTCGACTGAACTTCCACAATTACGTCATTATATCATGTACTATATACCAGTTTGCATCCAAGAGCAACCTTGACTGAACCGCCCCAACCATTTCACATCTTAATTAATGGATCCAATGAATTAAGTAATAACCTAAATCCATACCCGACCAATTGATTCACTGTGTGCACATACTAGTGATGCCCACCAACTAGCTCATACCATAACAACCTTCCACATCATCACATATCAAAATAAGCATAACATCACATAATACAAATATATGTGCATGTGTCAATCCATATGTATGAGTACCTTGTGTGCATACGAAAATGATGGTGATTTCCATGATGAATATGAGAATGAATTCTAATGCATGCTTATAATCATAAATATTAACTCACAGGTAGATTGTGCTCCTTTGCATCAAACCTAGCTAGTGTGTCTCATAGTGGATGGTTCTGCTTTTGATTGATCAATAGAAAGAAAAATATAAAGGATCATTAGGATGTAAAACCTAAACCAATTTTAGATTCCCTCAAGAATAGGACCATGATTCAATTTGTTGTTTATTCTAAGGAGCTCTATTTTTTATTTAAAAATGACGATGTCATGTTTTCCGAGGACCTACTAAAAAATCAACAAAGTTTTCTTTATAAAATAGACATCCCCTTTTTGAAATAAGGATCATTCCTACAATAAAAATGCACTTCTATATCTACCAGTAACCACAATTCAACTTTGGCCTCCAAACTATATTTCTATGCCTAATTGAGTCCATATTTACATAGTAAAATCCATAATAAATCAAATTCATAATTTAGTTATAGCAATTTCTAACCAGCACACTCTCATTTATACTCAATACATCCAGATAAGCTTAATTTTAATTAGCAACGATTAAATTTAATCCATTTCATCCATTTCCATAAGAACATAATTTTTCCAAATTTTTATCTCGCAAATTATTAAGAATTTCAATATGTCGCTTTTATGAAAATTGATCCACATAATATTTAGGAACTTTTAAAATTATTTTTAGTCATTTCTAGGATGGTGAAAAAAATCACCATAGTCACCGGATCATGGGGTACATGCGCCACCGTCGGAGAGATGGTGATCTTCACCACCCACCTAGAAATGATGAGCTTACCTCTAAGAATCTAATAGTACTAGTCTTACATTGAAACTCCTCCTAGTTTGTGAGAATTGAAGGTTTAAAATTCAAAGGTAACTTACTTCCGTTCACAGGTAAAATGGATCAATTGGTGTCGAGTTCCCCAATTTTCCTATGATTTTAGTAGCATCAGACACGATGGTGATGTTATTTTTCCCCAAAATGACTAAAAATAGGAGATTAGTAACTTTTCTAAATGGGTCAAAATTTTCAGTTATGATTTCTCCAAATCTAGGTCGTTTTTATGAAACAAGTTTAAGGGTTTTGTAGAGCATCTCGAGAGCTTTCTACAGAGTCCTAGATCACCATAAATTATGGTGAAGGTATGAGTGTCAAAAGTTGGAAGTAAATAGCAACCTATAAGGAGAAGAGTTTAAGAGTGAAATGAACTTTAGCATTCTTAAGCTTAACATATACTTTCATAGGCTTTTCTCTTTATTGGTCCATTATAAATAATTCAATAAAAATTTAGGTCATTACATCATAATTTGTATCTTATTATAAAACTAGATCTTTTTCTTATTTTTTATTTAGAGCTGTTTTTGAAACTTATTCAACTCAACTAGCGTAGTAACATATGTATCTGACATCTAATAATATCCACGAAATGTGTTGAAAGAACTTCACAACTAGTATGGAGAGGAATAGATAAGAATTGCTAACTTCTTTAAAGTGTAAGCCTATTTGTAGTAGGTTTGGATTTTTAGTAATTTAATTAAAATATAATTATAATTATAATTATAATTATTACTAATTTTAATTAAACACTAATTAAGTTCAAATAAAATCTAATATCTCATATTGGACCATATTTATCAAATATCTCATATTTAATTCTAAAGTTTTCAAACTTTACAATCAAATTCAACTTGATTATAACACTTTTTCTCTTTTCAACTTGATTTTTGTGTTCGACTCATTAGGTTCTCAAATTTGTTGCCAATAGATATTAATTATAACTCTAAACATATTTATAACTAGAAAAATTAAACTTCTTTAATTTTCTCTAGTTCTCTAATTAAATAATTTATATCTATGGATCAAGATTAACATAACATTTTATGCATATTTTTTGGTATAATTCAATCCTTTCTTTATACAATGTTATGATTAGATATAAAACACAAAATTGATGTCTACATTCTCTGTAATCACTTTAGGGTGATGAATCTTATATTGATCACTCAATTACCTCCATTTTTTTTGCCGAAATTAAAACCATTTTATTAATAACGAGAAATGGGATCGGCATCCTATTGCTTTCGGTTCGCTATGGCGCTGTGGAGGAAAGAAACCGGCAAGAAAACCTCCACAGATTCAGGCCAAGTACAAGTATTAAATAAGTAGAAAAAAATCATGTAAGAATGATGTAGGGAGTGGCATATCGTTCTAAGACCAAAGTTCCACGCACAATCAATGGCAAGTCTGCCTCATGGCGAAAATGAGTCGAAACCCCAGATGAGCCAATCCTGGACAAATAATCGGCAACAGTATTTACCTCGCGATAAACATGTGAGATCGAAGAAGAAGAAGCAGTCATCATATCCTTGATAATTTCAAAATCAGTGTAAAATTGTCATGGTCAGCCTCCACAAGCATTGCAAAATCTCAAACCGTTAATAATAGCCTCCAATTCCATCTTCATGCTGCTCGATATTCCCGCATAAGAAGCCTCAGCGTAGAAGAGAAATCCTGTCGAAAATCTTACAATAAAACCCCAACCCGACTATCCTGGGTTGCCAAGCGATGAACCGTTTGTATTCAAAACCATAACAATAGAGTCAGGGGGTCTCCAACTAACCGTGTGAATCTGTTGCTTCCTCAGTTGCCGTATCGAACAGTTGAATTTGCGTTCAACAAAAAGACGATCATAGAAATTTCTCGGCATCGGACGGTGAGCCAACAAAATCCCAATTAGGTGTCGATGCACAGCATTGATAATAATCAGCTTGTCAGGTCTTATGTTGTCGAAAACAAATTTATTCCTGGATTTCCAAATCTCCCACAGGACAATTGAAGGTAATATTGAGATGAACGTCTGACGAAGAGACGTAGAGCTTCCCATGCGGTACCAATATATAAACATTGGCCACAAACCATGGAAACGTGGGATAATTATTTCCAGCAAAGAAGCAAAATAATCCCAAATTTCCAACACCACAGGACAATAATGGAAGGAGTGGTCACAATTCTCAGAACTTGATCGGCAAAAGCAACAGATAGTAGGATTTAAGGCAAAACCAATACCAACCAAGAAATCAGGAAGAGGCAGAAGTGAATTCCAAAATTTCCAAACAAATATTGAGATTTTCGTAGGTAACAACTTGGACCAAAGAAATTTTGCGACAGAAGAAATGGGGGCATGAAACCGAACAAAATCATATGCGGTTGCCAGTGAAAACAAATCTGTAGACGTAAGCTTCCAAAACACACGATATGGAGAATCTGTCAAAACCGAAGGTAAAGCATTCAACGCCTGAAATTGGGCATCGGTGTAACATCCCACCCCCTCCTGGAAGGGTAAAATAGTAAAATTGGCATAGGATGAGATTGGTAAGGAATAATTAGTACTGTTCGTGCATAATAGGATTGATACACAGTATCAATCGTGTACATGGAATTACGGTAAATGCATTCATGATATTCCCGGTAATTGAGCCTAACGGTATTTTATTGTGATTAACGTGGTTATGAGATTTGAAAAAAATTATTCTGAGTGCGCTGTTTAGCGTTTTCGATTTTTAGGAATTTTTCTGGAATTTTCCGGAGACAATTCCCGGACCGACAAAATCGCCAATTGGCGAACCGGTAGTTTCTCGGTAGCAAAAATCGCTACCCAATGGCACAGTAATATGGGGTATATTATTTTGGGACTGAAAGTAGGGTCATTGGAGTTGAATGGAGTAAAATTTTGGACTGGATTATTAAATGACTATTTTGACTTTCCAAATACAAAGTAACCAATGGTATTTTGCCATTTATAAAGTGACAATAAATGCTTCCTTCAATGCTTACGGATGGGTATGTCTTAAGGTCTTTAAAGATTGATTTTTTTAAGGCTTTGTTTTATAGCCATCCGAAGATACAAACACACAAACTTCTCCTCCATTGAAAACCATCGATTTTTTTTTTGCTTTCCTTTTCTCCATTTCTCCATAGCTTTAAGCAAAGTTCTTTGAGCTCATCAAAGCTAGATGATGAGTATTGTATATACTTGAGAAGGAAAAGGTGGTAGCTTGGTATAAAGGTTAGAAGGTAAAAGTTGGAAGTTGGAGCTTTGAAGGAGAATTGTGTTAGGTAAGTTTTCATTATAGTTTTGAGTTTAAATGATGTCTTTTATATGGATTAAATGTCATGATAGTGTGGGGTAGTTACTAAAAGGGTTTAAAGCATGTATTAGGTTGAGGTAAGCATTAAAGTGATGGTTATTATGATTTGATGAAAAGGGGATGAGGTTAGATGAAGATGCACTGAAGTTAATGATGTGGTTTGATTTTTGAATTGAATAGGGATAATTAATTGAGTTTTTGAATTGAGGAATTTAATGCTGTAAATTTTTCAGTATTAACCCTAGTATATGTGTGACTGGAGTAATATTTTATTTGTATTTATTTTGATGTCTAGTGATGTGAAAAAGGAATTAGAAGTGGGTGAACTAAGGTTAACCTTAAATCTGGAAAGTTGGAATTATAATTGATGTTACTGTTTTATTCATAACTTATTGTGTAGAAATGTAAATGAGGTAAGGTTAGTGGCCACTGAAACTTTGGGATGTTGGCTTCAATTTAGTGTGAAATAGGTGTTGTTGAATTTCAATGATAGAAGGGTGAAATTTTGCATGGAAAGTTACTGTTCCATTGCCTGTGAACAGTAACCGCAACCATGACATCTGAGTTTTGATGATTTTTATGAATTAATTGAGATGGAATTAGGGAGAATGGTCTTCATAGAAGTTGTAGCATATTTGATTATCTTTCCATTTCTACTGATCTTGCTATTTTTGGAATTGTTTATTGGGAGATATGAATTGATTACTAATGACTGGTTTTGAGCATTTTGGATGAAACCTAGTTTAAGTGTGATTTTGTGAGTTTACGGATTGGAGGCAATTTTAACATTTTAAGTGGACTGAACTAGTGTTAGTGAACTTCTGAAAAGTTGTAGAGGAAGAGATTACCTTGAAAATGACATATGGTTTGAGATTTTTAGAAGTCAGAATTGGGAGTTATGATTTTTCAAAAGTGAACCCTACATTAGGTTATGAGTGGCTGATCATAACAGAAACTTCCATAACAATTTTGAAATTGTTAGAGATCGAATTGGGTGTTGAGTGCTTCATGAAAAATGAAGTTTATGATGTTATCTTTTCAGGGATATAAAGTTCTGAATTTACTGACTTGTATATAGGGAGTTATGCTTGTTGTAAGGTTACTGCTCATATTGAAGGATTTCAGGGACAGTAACATTAGATGAATTAATTGACTTGGTTTGCAATAGAATTTGATTTTGGATTGTTCATGAAAGTTGTAGAGGACATTGTGAACTTATTAAGCATATTTTTGTGGTAATTTATTACTAAGGAATCAGTGAGTTATGAAATTGTAAATGTACTGCCCTGTGTTGAGGGAAATTGTGAAGGCAGAAGGTTTGATGGCTTATTTGACACCCTTAGGGTTGGAATTGATTTTTATGGTCTTCTAGAGAATTGTAGAGCTTTTCATAAGCTTTCCAATGAGGTATAGTGGGTATTTTTCTGAATTGTGTGCTAAAAGTTAGAGTGGATAGAAATTAAGTTTTAAATCTGGAAAAATAGGCAAGCGAAGGAGTAGGAACTTCGCCATCTCATGAGGCGATGTTTACGCCTCAGGGCGAGATCCGAAGAGACAGGTCGCGAGGCGACGCCGCCCCCTCGCGACGGAGTGAGGCGATTTCGCCTCGCGAGGGCGGCGTCTCGCCCCCGCGAGGCGGGCTTCCGTATATATATATATATATATTTATTTTATTTTTGATTATTATTTTGATATTAAATGGTACAATTGTTCTTTTGTCAATTTCTTTCCCGTCCGACGTCCGATTGACCTGATTCCAGAGGCATCGGATTCGTTGAACATTTAATTTCATATTATGAGAAAACGGGAATTTTTAGACGGGAATTTGACGTAGCCCCTATTGACGGAACTTGTAAACACTGTTTTATTTAATTGGGGACCTATAGAGGTCCGAATTGCGCACCGTCAGCGCCTATGGATTTCTAATTTTTCATAAAATTTTATTATGGGAAAATATTGAATTAGGACCGGGAATTCATGAATATGCATATTTCATCAACATGAGCACAAATTTCATATTTAGTGACTCGTACTTTTTCTGATTCATATAGAGGTCCAATTGGAGCGTCGATTGACCGACATCACAGAGGTTTTCCGGCATTAGCTCGGAAATAATAGGTGAGTAACCTAGATGGTTTCTCAATTTTTTATGTGTTTAATATTTCGCGATTATGCCATGTGGAGATAATGGATGGGTATATGTGTGTTTGACTTTGATTGATTTCGGACCATAGGTGTCTGAAATATTGGGAATGAGATAACGGTGCTACTTGTGTGATTTGTTTGTGAATGTTTATATTGGAGATCTCGGACCAAAGGTCCGAGGAAATAGGGATTGATATCGAAGTGTTAATTATCTGTCTCGATACATGGGATGTATTTGTAAATGCGATATGGTATGACGAATAAATTGAAAAAAATATATGATTGAAATATTGGACCGAAGGTCCGAGAAATGGGAAATGGCATTGAATGTAAGTGATAGAAATAATCGTAAATGAAAATTGGAACATATGCATTCATGCATAAGGACATGATCGAGATAAAAGCGATTATATTGGAGCGACCACCGATCGAGGCATATCACGCCTAACGATGTGAGAGCTTTCACCAACGCACAGACCTCAGTCCAACGATTGAGCCTCGGGCTCAATGTATCGAGGCTTCAAGCCCAATGTTTGAGCCATCGCTCAACGCAATGTGCCGTTCTTGGGACAGATTTGGCGCGGTCATAATAACATAATGAAAATGGAAAGGGTCTCATGTGCATTGCATATATGGTATGATTAACTGTGGATTGTATGATAGGCGATTCGCCTTACATTTGTGAAATGTGATTGTACGTATTATTTGGTATTACTTTTGTAAATCGTGATCGTATGTGATAATTGGTAAAGTGTTTGAACATGCATGAATTGAGTGAACCATCGATGATGGTTTCTCACTGAGTTCGCAAAACTCACCCAAAATTTGCATTTATTTTTCAGGTCCTGAAGAATACCCCGGTTGACACGGGAGTATATCTACTGTAGACGAGTAAAGGTTAGAGGTTGGGATCAGTTCGTGTCTGCATTAGTATCTTAGTAAACTGTATTCAAGGCATTGTATTTTTACTGAGCCCTTGTGGTATTAATGTTTTACTGCATTGACTGATTGTAATTATTACTGGATGACTGTAATAACTGAAACGGGTTTTTATTGAACACGGATTTTATTTACTTACTGTGTTTGCCGTGTGAACATGGAGTTGATGGCTCCAAAGAAAAAAAAATGTATACTGAATTTTAAATCGACTGATGTAGTACGCCACTCTCGTGGGACACGGACTCGGATATCACCAACGATATCGGGTTCGGATCTTACGGGTGTGGGGTGTTACAATCGGTCAGATGATTTGTAATGAGAGGTAAACAGTAATCTTTATTTCGGATGAACTCAGCAACCGTTAATGAAGGAAGAGGGAATTGGTGCTCATCATCCATATGCGAAAAGGCCCCAAGCCGCACCGATTATCATCCCAAAAGTTCGAGAGCCATTCCAAATACAAAGATGCACTTGATTACAAACAAGCCTATCAATGACATAAGCCTTCGCCATTAGTTTTCACTTGCGGGAGGTAGACAAAGAGGAGATAAATCGGGCCCAATTACCAACTCCATTTTTAAACTGCCACCACAATTTGATCGTGTAAGCTTTAACCACATCTTCTAATTTCTGGAAGCCTAAGCCGTTTTCAGTCACCGGCATTGATATTCTCTCCCAAGATCGCCAATGTCATTTGGAGATGTCAGTGGTGTTGCCCCAAAAAAACCGTTAAAAAAGCCGTTCTATTTGGCCCAACACAGATTTAGGAGGGACGATTGCCGACATGATATGCAACGGCAAAGATGAGAGAACATGTTTTATAAAGATGAGACGACCTCCAGGCGAGAGTAATTTGTGTTTCCAGTTGCCGATTTTTGCCTCCACTCGCTCTACCATGAATCTAAAAATTTGTTCTGTTTTTCTTCCCTGAAAAAGAGGAGATCCAAGATATAGTATAGGCAAACAACCCGGCACCATTTGTAGAATAGTTCGAGAGAGTTCCACCCTTGGAGAGGTTAATCCTTTAGATTGAATAAAACAACTTTTAGATCTATTAACCTTCTGGCCAGTTGCAAGCTCGTAATCCTCTATCAATAGCATAAATTGCTCAACTGAGCGTTTGTCGCCACGAAGGAAGAATATCATATCATCAGCATATGCTAAGTGATTTACTGCGAGAGCGCCTCTTGGAAGGCCATATGGTTGAATTCTGCCAGCTTGGACAAAAGCATTCAAACCCCTGGATAAAGCTTCAGAGACAAGAATGAATAAATATGGAGAGAGCGGATCTCCCTGCTTCACACCCCGAAATGTCTGGAAAAACCCAACAGGGCTTCCATTTAGCAGAATTGAAAACCAACTTGCACGCAAAATGCCCATAATCAAATGTATGAAAGCTTCACAAAAACCAAATCGACGTAGAATTCTGTCCAGAAAAGCCCAAGACACTCGATCAAAAGCCTTCATCATATCCAATTTGAGAATCACGTTACCACCCCTCGTCGGGTAGTCTAAGAAGCGTGTTAGGTCCTGGGCCAACAGTATATTGTCGACAATATCTCGCCCTGCCAGGAAACCCGACTGTACCGGAGAGATCAACTTTGCCAAAATTGGTTTGAGTCGTTCCGTCATGAGTTTGGTGAAGATCTTGCCAATAAAATTGCATAAACTAATTGGCCGGAAGTCTGCAAAAGAGGTTACATGTTGCTTTTTTGGAAGAGGTATAATGAGTACACTTGCGATGGCTCTCGGAAGCGGAATTCCCGACATAAACTCAACACAAGCATTGAAGAGATCATCCTTGATAATAGACCAACAATTGTGATAGAAGGAACCACAAAACCCATCAATGCCAGGTGCACTATGAGAGGAGAGACTCATTACCGCGTCTTTTATTTCATCATAAGTTGGCACCCTCATCAAAGATGCATTATCCGCCTCATTAACCAGTGAAGGGATGAAATCGAGCAGACGAGCTGTCGAAGTTTCGTCCATGTCCGAGTCTTGACATAGCAATGATTGGAAGAAATCGATGGCCTCAATTGAAATTCCAGAAGGAGAATCGAGCCACCTGCCATCAGCTGCCCTTATGGAATGGATCCCTAGAGACGATCTTTTTTCACGTAAGGAAGCATGAAAAAAATTACTATTTGCATCACCCTCTTTGCACCAACAGATTCGCGATTTTTGGAGTAGAAAATCATCACGTTCTCGTTCTCTCATAATCAAATTCGCCTTTGCTTTGTTTAGTTCAGCTAGGGTATCTGGGGAAGGCAATTGTTCATAAGTCGTTTCATAGTGTAGACTGGAGCTCCCCAATGCTCCCGAACTACATCATAAAAACTGGAGCGACGAAGCCACATCCTCTGGAAGCGAAAGATTCGAGGTATGGATTCAATAGCCATATCAAATCGATGTAGAATAGGAGAGTGATCATATTGAATTCGACTTAAGTTATGAACGGTGGCCACTGGAAAGCGGTCAAGCCATGCAGGGGAGAAGAGACTGTTAGAGTAGTGCCCTAAAGGCAATCCCCTTTAGCGCATTTTGTTCATAGTCATGTACAGACTTTATGAATAAATAAAGCAAGGCATATTTCATTTATTTGATGTTCATTTTATTATGAATTGATAATGATCTTTAATCAAATTAATGAAGTCCCTGATACATGACATAGCATGAAGGAAATTATGATGTGATCATACTATCGAGATTCCTATCATGTGCAATTATGTCAAGATATCTAAATTATCCTAGTCATAGGATTAATGAGGCCGGACATCGTTAATCCGGATAGACTAGCACATGTCAAACTCCTTGATTGGATCAGCGGTGGATCTCTAAAGCTGTAAATATTGAGATATTTAGATTTGACATGTGGATGCTTACTAGTGGTAGTAAGTACATTGGATGACCTGCTATGAGATCATCACATGGATGTCCTATACAAATGTCGTTGATAATCTCATCATAGCAATGGTGCAAGTATCCTTAGACTTGAGGTACTCGAGGATATCTTGATCGATTACGTACTTTGACTCCATTCCTTGTTGCCTTTCGAGGTCGCTCATAGGGTGTGATTGGGTGCGACTTGAGGTATTCAAGGTAATTGAGTAGCCAATAGAGGATTCACCATCATTATAGCGAAGAGATACCCATGGCCTCTTATCGGGATCATTACTTTGAAGTCTCTGGCGTTGGAGTATACATATGTCATGAAGATGGTCTTCATGGACATATAAAGTAATGAGTCCTAGGGCGAGAACCGATTACACTTGGACTAGATTTGATCGATCGGCCTAGTAAGAGTTGACACATTGCCCATACTCAAACCAAGTGGGGTATAGCATGGTGAAAGGACGAATTGCGGTAATTGTCTATGGAAGGGTTCGTGATATGGTTTCATTAGTCAAACCAATTACTTTCCGGTCAATTGGGGTCATGATGTGTTGCTAGATACCGCTCATGACTTGCTCAGATTAAGTGTTAATCTAAGTGGCCAACATAACCGGAACCTAATGGGTCACACGATAAGAGTGACTTTGAGAATCAGTAAAATAGTTTTGAAAGAGATCCGATATCTGGAGAGCAATAGGATTAAATGGATCCCGATGAGATTGGGATATGTCCGATGAGATCGCGACATCGACATTCTTGAAAACCGTTTCGGTGATTTTTTCGCCGTGGGGCTCTAAGCAGCCGGTAGGACCGACCCCAGTTTGACTGGACCACTTCAGCAATTATATATATTAATTAATTAAGTAAATAATTAATTAATTATATATATATATATGATTTCGGTGGAGCCATTAAAATGGAGAGGATTAGTTAAGTTTGAAAAGTCAAACTTAATGATGATTTAGCATTTTAAGGCATTTTTTATGCCATATACGTGGATGAGCCATCCACCAAGTCTTCATATGTCTTTTAAGTGTTAAATAAACACATTAGAAGGATATGGAGGAAGCTTGCACGGTTATGGAAGAAGGAAGAACCGAAGAGCTTAATAGTTAAGCTTTGAAAATTTTGTTTTTCATCTTCTTCATCTCTTCCATTCAAGTTGCTTCTACTTCTCCAAGGCTCCACCAAGATCATTTCACTTGCTCTCCAAGGCTAAGGTAAGAGCTAGCACTCTTTTCTTTAGTCTAGCTATTCCCGGGTCAAAAGAGTTTGTCCCGGTTAGGTTTTCCGACCTCTGCGTGGATACCGTTAGAGACGGTCTCATTTGGTCGTTATGGTTTGATTGTTTGTACTTACACATGGATCCTGGCTTTCGGGAATGTCCCGGGACTCAAAATTTGAAATTCCGCTCTATGGACATGTGATGCCTACCCCGGGATTTTCCTACAGTGATATCAAAGCCACTTGTGTTGTATAAACAGTCGAAATGATAACTAGGTCGGAGTTCCTTAGTGAATTGAGCTGCTGATGCATGTTATTTGTGTGAATTTTGAATCAGTATAGAGATGCATGTTTTCGAAATTTCTTGCTCAGACTTGTTCATAACATGTTATAGAATATGTTTGTGAAAGATGAGAATTTATCAATTTGATTTGATATCTTTTTGCTATTTAATTCCCTCAAGTTTCGGATGCTGTCTTGTTGAACGTTTCTGAAACAGGTATGCTTGTAAATTCGAGAATAAATTATAGAAAATTTTTTTTTCGGATTGGTTTTCACCGACATGTCCCTAAGATGTTTGTGAATGTCTCTGTGGATGGAAAAATGTTTTCAAGGTGATTTACCATTTATTTCCGAATTTCTTGTGTGCTGATGGGAATGTCTGTGTTGGAGAACACAGATTCTGGTTCGGCTAGATTGCTGAGGTTCAATGAGTTTTTGTGGGAAATAAATCCTGGAAAACTTCATGGAGCATGTTGGGAACATTTTTTAACCTCTGTAATTTTCTCAGTATTTATTGAAAGTGTTTCAATCGTCATTTTGAGCAAAATGTTGAGCTTAGCAGTTTTGAGAAACTTGCTGGGGCTGTTTTGTTTGGAATGATTGGTTGTGTTATTTTCTGTTCCAATGCCATGAATCATTTTTATAGTGATTAAAAATGTGTTATATTGATGTGGTATGCATTCCAAGTTGAGATTCTTGAATTTAGGTTTCCAATAATTTTTGGATATCGAATAGGTCACTTTAGCGTCTCGTTAGCTTATTCCGTTATCTTGGTTATTTTGGCCGTCGCAATTTTTGTGACAAGTGCCGGAGTAATCTTGATAACGTGTAGCCTACCTAGAGATACTTAGCATGATAATTTGGTGTCCTTGAATTATGTGGAAATCTAGTGATTAATGGTGGATTAATCGGTTTCAAGGTTTTCATATATAGTTAGACTATATGGCATGCATGAGTTGATGAAAATGTTTCATTAGCACATTAATATAAAGGTTTATATACTTGTTATATTGGTGTTGTGAATTGGAAATGTCTGGATTGAGAATTAGCCAAGTAGATAGCAATTCCAAATGCATAAATGAACAAGTCGACTTATATGTTCATTAGTCGTCTTGTTTGGTGCACTGTAGACTAATAAGTCGACTTGCACAATGGTACAAGTCGACTTGTTCATGCGATTACTGCAAGTCGACTTACATATACATAAGTCGACTTATACAGAGCCATAAGTCGACTTATACATATACAAGTCGACTTATTTCATGCCTTGGTGGGATGATGGGTGATTTTCGGTATAAATTCAATGTGATTGATGCAATGCCCTAAATCAGACCATATAGTCATGGTGACTATAATCCTTGGATGAGATTAGAAAGATGAGACCTAAAATCCTCACTTAAAATATGAAAACTAACGCCTTCCATTAATATGGTAAGAACCGAGTTCTTATAGGGTTGGGTTGTTGAGCTAACCTCAAGCTCACTCTATACTGAATATGTTCAAACCATGAAAATATGATTTTCGGATTAATGGGTCGGTTTTCCTGAAGCGTTGATTTGTTGAGCTAACCTCGCGTCAACGTGGACAGAGGCGAAGTTGGGTAGTGTACATCGATGTATGCAGCGCATCAAGTGTTGATAACCCAATGTATGTGCATACATCAACCGTTGATAAGACGATCGATAGTTGTGTCTAAGATGTAATTGGTATGTCTGATACCTCCCGAGACATAAGATGGCTTGTTGAGCTAACCTCAAGGTCATTCTTAATGTCGGTCATCGATGATGCAATTGGTATGACCGATACTGTTGGGACCCGTTTCCGGGACCCAACTCATAACGAACGAATCGCAGCTTAACTAATATCGCTTCATTTTTTTTTCCACTTACACATTGTTCAAAGTAGTTTCAATTTCCAATTTGTATTTCATCAATTCCTCAATCCTTTGAATCCTTCATATTCGATCATATCGCGTTCGCATTCGAAAACATTTTATCATTCGCTACAATCATATCTCTCTTTATCCCAATTTCGCTTATTACCAAATATTTGAATTTCGTCAATCCATCTTATGCCATTCATACATAATTTCCATATCATGTCCATACACAAATCCATACATGAAAGCACTTCAATATTTCCAACCCATCACACAAATCTTGGACCTCCGTCAAGGAATCCCATCATACACATTTACAATCCTATATCTAAACACTTCCATAATTCTCGGTCATATCTCAAGTCATGATCATAATTCACATTCATAAATACTAACCATATTTCACTTACATAATCCCATCTCATAATCATATACAAATTTTAACGGCCTTACAAGCCACAATACAATCACAATATATAAAAATCCGAATGCAAATACAAAGATACAAAAATCCCTCTTTTTCGCTCACCAGATCTTCTTCTCATTACCTGTGGATGGTAATGAGGGGGGTGAGCTTACGCTCAATGGGTAACAGTTTATAACAAAACAATAAGCAAAACTCTTGAAATCTTTTTCTTTTACGGTCTTAGAAAACATTTCTTTGAAATCAAGTAAAGCACATTTTGAAGAAGTTCTTTTCTTTTTGTAATCAAAATCACATTTTACAAATCAGATATCGTCTTAGGCTTTCAGCCACAAATCCATAGGTCACAAGACATGAATGCATCAACTTGGCAATTCACGTAAGCAATGCACACACAAATGGCTAGAGAGTTCCGTAAACACGCCAAATAAACCGAAGTTTATTGGAAACACAACGAGTCCATTTTGGATCTCAGAGCCCAAGTGGCAGCCGGAGAAGGCTATCACATTATTTTTGTCTACGTGCACGAGACTATCACGACGTTACTCTCTCGCCCACACAAAAGCACATATAATTCTCAAATCAATTTATCAAATGCTCTTTTCCGAATATACACAGCCATGAGTCTTTCAAGGCATAGCACAATGTATTTTTGCAATTCATCAAAATTTCATGTATCGAATCAAAAATGATTTTTCAAATCATTTATGCAATGATGCAGCAATTATAATGCAATTTAAGTCAGAAAATCTCTTTGTTTAAAGAAAGCGGTAATGGCTTATAAATTCTATTATAAACGGATACCCACCTCGAATCCATGCTAGGAACTTGTCCAAAGCTCTAATTTCTCCGAAGCTTCCTTCTTTCGCCCACTTTGAAATTTCCTAGACCGAAATCATCCAAATTCATCATCATAAATACCATAACCCTCAAAATTTACTATAGGAAACCCAATTCCAACATATTTCCAAGCTATCTAATGCATCAATTTACAAAAGCCCCAATTTCCAAAATTGGGCATAAACCCTAACTCACATTAATCCAAAATTAAACCACCATCTTAGCATAGACATCACAACTAATTTCATAATCCACAAAACCATAATATTTTCCATGATTCTACACCAAAAATTTTAAGAAAAGCTTGAAGCTTGAAAATCGGCTCTTACCTCACTCTTCACCATTTTGATTTTCTTAGCTCATCCTAGAGCTCTCTTCATCCTTCATCTTTTCCCTCTTGGAGCATGTTGAAATCCTCCTGAAAGCTCACAAAATCGAACCCTAGCTGCTGTCTTTTCTTTTCTCTTTCACCGAACCCACTCTTCTCTTTTATCTCTTCTTTCTTTCTTTCTTTTGTTTCTCTTTATTACATTTCTCTAACTCTCACGACCACAGCCTGCTTCTCCTCTATTTATACTACAGCCACATGCCATGTCATTTAATGAATGAGGAAAGACTCTCATGCCCCTCCTTATAAGCCTACTAACTTAACTCTTTAAGTGTTCTTCCAAAATTGCCCTTAAAAGTTGATATCTTGGCTCCAAATTCCGATCAGGTAAATAAAGAAATTTTATAAAAAATTTCTTCTTCATAATGTTCTCCTCGATCATACGAATCCAACGCAACAAACCACGCTCAATTCGGATCTAAAACGAAGAAGTTATGGCCAAAATACTATCGACACTGCATAAAATCGAGATCGCTAATCGCATCGAGTTTCATTCCAAT
The DNA here is from genome assembly GCA_029891385.1 of Erythroxylum novogranatense. Taxonomy (NCBI): domain Eukaryota; kingdom Viridiplantae; phylum Streptophyta; class Magnoliopsida; order Malpighiales; family Erythroxylaceae; genus Erythroxylum; species Erythroxylum novogranatense. The sequence goes on from CM057224.1 coordinate 7,544,420, forward strand.
ATCAAGCAGTCTTAGAGACTCCATCTTGATCGGGGTTCTTCATCAAAGTTGTAGCCTTATAACTTTAGTTTAATCTCAATTTGAATAACCTCAATCCGAGCTCTGTAGCTCCATATATCCTCAAGATACTTGATCGTGTGCGATCGTTTTCCTTCCATCCGCTTTTCCTTCCATCGATTTTCCTTCCATCGCTTTTCCTTCCATCCGCTTTTTCTTCCATCCGATTTTTCCTTCCATCGATTTCTCTGTTCATCGTCTGATTTTCTATCGCCGATTTATCGCTCATCGTCTGATTTTCTATAAATCGATTATCGTTCATCGTCGATTTCCTTCGTCGACTTTTCCATCATTTGATTTTGCATCGCCTGATTTTTGATCGGTGATTTCCATCAGCTGATTTTTGCATCAGCTGATTTTTCCTCCAAACTTCAAACGCTTATAACTTTTAACTCCGAACTCCAAATTGGACAAAATTGATGTCTATTTCATAGAGAAAAGACTGATCTACAATGTTCATGAAGAACTTAAATCCAAATTCAGTCTCTAAAAGGGTCAAATGTCTCAATTAATCTTTCGTCTGATTTTTGCATCTTCTGGTTTTCCTATCAGCTGGTTTTTCTATCAGCTGGTTTTTCTATCCAGCACATGTCCACTTATATAGATCATATCTTTTGACTCCGATATCCAAATTGGGCAAACTTGGTATCTATCTCATAGAGAAAAGAGAGATCTACAACTTTCAAGAAGGAAATTTTGTCTAAATCTATCGATATCAAGTCCATATCGTCTGCTTTTGCTTCAGCTGGTTTTTCTATCAGCTGGTTTTTCCATCATCTGATTTCTATCAGACATGTTTTGGCACAAATGCCATAACTTTCTCTATAGGTGTCGAAATGACTTCATTCTTGGACGGTTAGAAAGTAGACATCTAGATCTATAACTCTCATGAAGACTACAAAGGCTGATTCTATCTCCTACATTCTGTAGCGTCCACTTTTCCTATCAGCTGGTTTTTGCTACAGTACATCGTCTGGTTTTTAATCACCTAAACAACATCAAAACTTCAATCTATCATAACTTCTAGCCCCGATATCGAAAATTCGCAAACTTTATGGCTACCGAAAGCCCTCAACAAGCACTACATGTTCATGAATATCATTTTATCAAATTTCACTTAAATCAAAAGTCAACTATTCATCCCCAAAAGTCAAACTTTCATAATTCTTCATATTTTCACACCTTCACTAATTCTTCCAATTCTCACTCTTTCAATCTTTATTTCCTACCTTTCAACTTCCATTTCAATCATCTTAATCAACTCATTCATTTTAACTTTCATTAACTCATAATATTCACTCGACATTTCATAACATATACATATCTCTTTAAAGCCTCAAAGTCATCAAGACCAATCCATTCTTTCCATCTTGATTTCACATTTTCCTCACTACCACAATACTCTTCGTCAATCTACTTCAAACACGATTCAATCTCCACAATTTAATCTATAACATAATACATATACAAAATACTCATTCTTTCCATACTTAAATCCTCCATATACAATTCATTCAACACATTCTTATGACAAACATTAAGCCATTTCTCAAATCATCCATAAGCCACAAAATACATACTTTTAGAATAAATTTTGAAAGCAACCACATATCACACAAAGTTCATTTACACAACTTATGACACATTTTCAATTCAATGCAAGTCATACTTGAACAATCATTTGCAAAACACGATAAAAGGTTCTTACAAGCTTTTGCGGACATTTCTAGCCCCAATAAATCGAAGTCTCATTTATTGAAATTTCAAAGAAGTTACATAAATAGTAACTATACAAATTTACTTTTTTTTCAATTATAAAGATGTTACCCATAATGCATGTACACTGAGAACGCTCATTTCATACATTAACCCCCAACATCATTAGCAATATTACCCAAATACCACACTAATTTCCTTGTTTAACGATTTTGACGTCCAATCAAAGTTCGGGGTCCAACAATTCTCCCCTCCTTAAAAGAATTTCGTCCTCGAAATTTATATCACTTCTGGATCGCTTCCTCATTCGTGTTCGGATCACTCACAACTTCCAACTTCTTGTGACAATAATACTAATATCATCTAATTCCGAAACACACTCACGAATCACATTTCGAATCCGGGATATCTTTTGCTAGTAACACTATCTCATAAGACTCCATACGAATTAATTCATATCGGCTTAGCAAATTCTCCCTTTCTCAACCATCATTATTAATTTCACATTCTTCTTATTACAATCACCATATAGCCCTCTTTCTATTCGAACTCAAACTTCAGATCTGTTTTCAACCTCTCAAAACGATTCACAATTTCTTGATCCTTAATTCGGGACGTACCAAGCCCCCTACATGTTATGCTTCCTTTTTTGCTCTTGGTTCCAATAACCTCGATATCGATTTTCTGTTTATGCATTTGACAAAATACTTAGCCTTAATAGGAATTTCTCATTCATACAATCAAAATCTTTTTGTATTCCTATTCCATGCTCTCAATTCAATGATTGTCCCCGCTTTTACGATCTGTACTTGCATAAATACTTCCAAGATGTTCTTTTATTCATCTGCTCCAAACTTTAAAGCAATCATTAGTGTAGCAGCTCTTAAACATGTATCAACTCCTTAACTCATGGGACCTTAGTTGCTCAAGACATATGCAATCACTTCATTATGCTCCATTAGATTTTATCCAAATCTCTCATACAATATCAGTGCATACGACAAACTTTCCAAATTCATGCAGTTGATTTTCATTAAAATCATTCTTCAAAATTCTCCTTCCTTCCATTTATCATAAGTTTCACACGTTTTTTCTCACGTGTTCCGACTAGTCTCTCAATTCTTCGAATACTTTAATACATCATTAACTCTTTGATCACTTCGGTCTCCCATATTATAGTGTTATCGGTCCCTTTGGTTAACACCCTCAATTATTATCATATTCCGTGTGCTTCTTGATTAGTCCTCGCGATTCCTTAAATAACCGATTCCTCATTAAGGTACATTATCACACTTTATTTTCAATTTTCCAATTGACATTCTTTTTCGAATGATTGTTTCCATTCCTTGAATTTCCTCATACCTCCCTTGGCTTATTTTCATGTTTGCTCATTCATACAAACTTCCACATCACATTCAACTCAATTGCACTTAATCGCTTGTGATTGAAACACATTTAATAAGGCATACTTGAGTCTCTCAAACATACTTACACAAAGATACTTCTCTTTACATCAAACGAAATGCATACCTTCTCAGCAGCTTTATTCCACCCTTTACTTGAGTCTCCATTAGAGCGGGACTCCAATACTTACCGTCGAGTTATTACATATTCATTTCTTGACTTGTCCTTTCATTGATCATCCTTGAAATAAACCGTCGATTTGCTTAATCCAATAGCCTTTACGATCAAACCCTATGATATAAGAGACACATTCGCTTACTCTTATATCTCGCATGTCACCAATTCATATCTTATGCTCTCGATATACCAATCATACTAATTAGAATAACCTCGAATATCACCTCTATTCAAATTTTACGCGCCCATCGCATTTACCTTTCCAAAGAAAATCATCTATACCATACTTTATCTCGGTTCTCGATTCATTTCATAACTTAACTCAAGGGATCAAAGATGACTCCATAAGCTATATCTGAAAATAGATCTCATATACTTAATCACGAGATCGAAGATGCTCTCAATAACTAGTTGCTACTCTTGGAAATTTATTTCCGAGTCCACTATTTACTGAAGTCGATCCAAAAGGAGTATGAGATTCACATCACAACTCCTAGAAATCTATCATCTCATTTCAAACTTCCTCCTCTTGCGCTTATCGGTTCCTTTCGAAGCAACCTAGTTGATCCATACCGGGGTCCTTGTCCTCCGGACTATGGAAGAATTACCAAATTCCATTGTTGAATCGAGGTAAGAGCTTATAATCCCACTCTTTGGTCAAGGAAGACCTGCATTCTCTAGTCATACACTAACTTATCCGCTTCCCGACCAGCCCACTTTGCTTGCATACTACCTTTCATTCAATTCCTGCGAGTAATGATATATCCATATCGATTCAAACACTTACCGCAAAGATAATTCCATTATCAAGTCACCGACATATCCATAAATATTGAATTCATGTCTAACATATCGGACCACTAAAATTCTTATTTCCAATTAGCCACACTTTCATTGCCTTATATTCTAACAAAATACCCTTCTTCCTATTGTCTCTCATAGTCCAAACATTTAGCAAGTTCACATATGACTTATTCTATACTCATCCGCCCTCCTTTAGGGTGCGAAATCGTATAATCGATCCTTGCAAAACTTCTCGTATCCACATTACGAGGTGGCACACTACTCCTTTATTTCTCATCCAATTCAAATTATCGATACATATTCATCATGAAATTTTGACCTCAATTCCACTAATCTCTTCTTAATGCGAATGATTACCATCAAAAGGAATGTCGATAAGTACTCTAATCGAGGTCTAAATCATCGACCGTTAAGGACGCCAACTTAACGATCCGAGACTCAAATTCTCAACCAAAGGCTTTCGACACTTCCAATATAATGGCATTGAATCCAGATTCGCCATAATTGCCTCTACTTATCCACAACTCCTTTTCTCGGATCGTAGTATCATCATTTTTTTCTATTAGATCTATCACCTCAAACTTTTCACAATTTCTTATCGTCTAACCCATACACACGCGCCTATGTAAGATCATAATATCGGGCTCGATATCATAAATGTTGGGACCTGTTTCGAACCCAACTCATAACGAATCTAATCATGACTTAACTAATATCGCTTCATTTTTTTTTTCCACTTACACATTGTTCAAAGTAGTTTCAATTTCAATTTGTATTTCATCAATTCCTCAATCCTTTGAATCCTTCATATTCGATCATATCGCGTCAGATTCGAAAACATTTTATCATTCGCTACAATCATATCTCTTTATCCCAATTTCGCTTATTACCAAATATTTGAATTTAATCAATCCATCTTATGCCATTCATACATAATTTCCATATCATGTCCATACACAAATCCATACATGAAAGCACTTCAATATTTCCAACCCATCACACAAATCTTGGACCTCCGTCAGGAATCCCATCATACACATTTACAATCCTATATCTAAACACTTCCATAATTCTCGGTCATATCTCAAGTCATGATCATAATTCACATTCATAAATACTAACCATATTTCACTTACATAATCCCATCCCATAATCATATACAAATTTTAATGGCCTTACAAGCCACAATACAATCACAATATATAAAATCGAATGCAAATACAAAGATACAAAAATCCTCTTTTTCGCTCACGGATCTTCTTCTCATTACTGTGGATGGTAATGAGGGGGTGAGCTTACTTTCAATGGGTAACAGTTTATAACAAAACAATAAGCAAAACTCTTGAAATCTTTTCTTTTACGGTCTTAGAAAACATTTCTTTGAAACAAGTAAAGCACATTTTGAAGAAGTTCTTTTCTTCTTTGTAATCAAAATCACATTTTACAAATCAGATATCGTCTTAGGCTTTCAGCCACAAATCCATAGGTCACAAGACATGAATGCATCAACTTGGCAATTCACGTAAGCAATGCACACACAAATGGCTAGAGAGTTCCAGAACACGCCAAATAAACCGAAGTTTATTGGAAACACAACGAGTCCATTTTGGATCTCGAGAGCCACAAATGGGCAGCCGGAGAAGGCTATCACATTATTTTTGTCTCACGCACGAGACTATCACGACGTTACTCTCTCGCCCACACAAAAGCACATATAATTCTCAAATCAATTTATCAAATGCTCTTTTAGAATATACATACCATGAGTCTTTCAAGGCATAAGACAATGTATTTTGCAATTCATCAAAATTTCATGATCGAATCAAAATGATTTTTCAAATCATTTATGCAATGATGCAGCAATTATAATGCAATTTAAGTCGAAAATCTCTTTGTTTAAAGAAAGCGGTAATGGCTTATAAATTCTATTATAAACGGATACCCACTCGAATCCATGCTAGAACTTGTCCAAAGCTCTAATTTCTCAAGCTTCCTTCTTTCGCCACTTTGAAATTTCCTAGACGAAATCATCCAAATTCATCATCATAAATACCATAACCCTCAAAATTTACTATAGGAAACCCAATTCCAACATATTTCCAAGCTATCTAATGCATCAATTTACAAAGCCCCATTTCCAAAATTGGGCATAAACCCTAACTCACATTAATCCAAAATTAAACCACCATCTTAGCATAGACATCACAACTAATTTCATAATCCACAAAACCATAATATTTTCCATGATTCTACACCAAAATTTTAAGAAAAGCTTGAAGCTTGAAAATCGGCTCTTACCTCACTCTTCACCATTTTCGATTTTCTTAGCTCATCCTAGAGCTCTCTTCATCCTTCATCTTTTTCCCTCTTGGAGCATGTTCAAATCCTCTGGAAAGCTCACAAAATCGAACCCTAGCTGCTGTCTTTTCTTTTCTCTTTCACCGAACCCACTCTTCTCTTTTATCTCTTCTTTCTTTCTTTCTTTTGTTTCTCTTTATTCATTTTTCTAACTCTCACGACCACAGCCTGCTTCTCCTCTATTTATACTACAGCCACATGCCATGTCATTTAATGAATGAGGAAAGACTCTCATGCCCTCCTTATAAGCCTACTAACTTAACTCTTTAAGTGTTCTTCCAAAATTGCCCTTAAAAGTTGATATCTTGGCTCCAAATTCCGATCAGGTAAATAAAGGAATTTTACAAAAATTTCTTCTTCATAATGTTCTCTCGATCATACGAATCCAACGCAACAAACCACGCTCAATTCGGATCTAAATCAAGAAGTTATGGCCAAAATACTATCGCACTGCATAAAAATCGAGACCGCACCTTTGCACGGGTTTCATTCCAATATCCGACAGTCTTAGAGGCTCCATCTTGATCGGGGTTCTTCATCAAAGTTGTAGCCTTATAACTTTAGTTTAATCTCCAATTTGAATAACCTCAATCCGAGATCTGTAGCTCCATATATCCTCAAGATCTGATCGTATGCGCATATTTTCCTTCCATCCGCTTTTCCTTCCATCTGATTTTCCTTCCATCTGCTTTTTCCTTCCATCTGCTTTTTCCTTCCATTTGATTTTTCCTTCCATCTGATTTACTGTTCATCGTCTGATTTTCTATCGTCTGATTTATTGTTCATCGTCTGATTTTCTATAAATCGATTTATCGCTCATCGTCGATTTTCTATCGCCCGATTTATCGCTCATCGATCGATTTCCTTCGATCGATTTTTCCATCAGCTGATTTTGCATCAGCTGATTTTTGGATCAGCTGATTTCCATCAGCTGATTTTTGGATCAGCTGATTTCCATCAGCTGATTTTTTGCATCAGCTGATTTTCATCAGCTGATTTTTCCTCCAAACTTCAAACGCTTATAACTTTTAACTCCGAACTCCAAATTGGACAAAATTGATGTCTATTTCATAGAGAAAAGACTGATCTACAATGTTCATGAAGAACTTAAATCCAAATTCAGTCTCTAAATGGGTCAAATGTCTCAATTAATCTTTCGTCCGATTTTTGCATCTTCGGTTTTCCTATCACCTGGTTTTCTATCGCCTAGTTTTTCTATCCAGCACATGTCCACTTATATAGATCATATCTTTTGACTCCGATATCCAAATTGGGCAAACTTGGTATCTATCTCATAGAGAAAAGAGAGATCTACAACTTTCAAGAAGGAAATTTTGTCTAAATCTATCGATATCAAGTCCATATCGTCTGCTTTTGCTTCAGCTGGTTTTTCTATCAGCTGGTTTTTCCATCATCTGATTTCTATCAGACATGTTTTGGCACAAATGCCATAACTTTCTCTATAGGTGTCGAAATGACTTCATTCTTGGACGGTTAGAAAGTAGACATCTAGATCTATAACTCTCATGAAGACTACAAAGGCTGATTCTATCTCCTACATTCTGTAGCGTCCACTTTTCCTATCAGCTGGTTTTGCTACAGACATCGTCGGTTTTAATCACCTAAACAACATCAAAACTTCAATCTATCATAACTTCTAGCCCGATATCGAAAATTCGCAAACTTTATGGCTACCGAAAGCCCTCAACAAGCACTACATGTTCATGAATATCATTTTATCAAATTTCACTTAAATCAAAAGTCAACTATTCATCCCCAAAAGTCAAACTTTCATAATTCTTCATATTTTCACACCTTCACTAATTCTTCCAATTCTCACTCTTTCAATCTTTATTTCCTACCTTTCAACTTCCATTTCAATCATCTTAATCAACTCATTCATTTTAACTTTCATTAACTCATAATATTCACTCGACATTTCATAACATATACATATTTCTTTAAAGCCTCAAAGTCATCAAGACCAATCCATTCTTTCCATCTTGATTTCACATTTTTCCTCACTACCACAATACTCTTCGTCCAATCTACTTCAAACACGATTCAATCTCCACAATTTAATCTATAACATAATACATATACAAAATACTCATTCTTTCCATACTTAAATCCTCCTTATACAATTCATTCAACACATTCTTATGACAAACATTAAGCCATTTCTCAAATCATCCATAAGCCACAAAATACATACTTTTAGAATAAATTTTGAAAGCAACCACATATCACACAAAGTTCATTTACACAACTTATGACACATTTTCAATTCAATGCAAGTCATACTTGAACAATCATTTGCAAAACACGATAAAAGGTTCTTACAAGCTTTTGCGGGCATTTCTAGCCCCAATAAATCGAAGTCTCATTTATTGAAATTTCAAAGAAGTTACATAAATAGTAACTATACAAATTCACTTTTTTTTCAATTATAAAGATGTTACCCATAATGCATGTACACTGAGAACGCTCATTTCATACATTAACCCCCAACATTATTAGCAATATTACCCAAATACCACACTAATTTCCTTGTTTAACGATTTTGACGTCCAATCAAAGTTCGGGGTCCAACAGATACCTACCGATTGACCTAAGGTGACTTGTTGAGCTAACCTCAAGGTCATTCTTAGCAATGTCGGATATCGACCCACTAGGTCAATGTGCCATTTTGTTTCATGGATTCATGATGAGGGTTATGGATTCTATTGAAACTAGTGGGAGCCATATGTATGTCATTTAAGTCCTTATGAGCATACATTTAATCCTATTCTAACTTTCTTTCTCTCTCTATGTTTAGGTTGATTGAAGATGTCGACTAGTGTGAATCTTCGCCACTAATGGATGCAAACAAATTAAGCTGGACCGAATTTTCTTGATTGGGTGCGAAATCGAGAATTGTTCTCGATCCGAGGATCTAGGATATATCCTTGATTTTCCGCTTCCGGATCCACTTCCTGAAGGAGCTTCTGATGATGATCAGAAGGCATATCGTAAGCATCTAAAAGACAGTGACATAGCTACCTGCATTATGCTTGCATCGATGTCACCTGAGCTGCAAAAGCAGCACGAGTCTATGGATGCTCACACGATAGTGTTTCATCTTAGAGAGTTGTTTGATGAGCAAGCACGGTCCGAATGGTTCGAGACCTCAAGGTTGCTCTTTACAACAAAGATGACTCCTGGTTCATCTGCAGTGCAATATGCATTGAAGATGAATGGCTATATTGAGAGGTTGGCCGTCTTAGGTTTTGTGATGGATTCTGAGTTAAGTATAGACTTAATTCTTGTTGGTTTGTCAGATAGTTATTCACAGTTTGTGTTGAACTATCGAATGAACCAAATATCCACCACAATTCCCGAAGTGATCAATATGCTCAAGGCAATGAGTAACAATTTGTCAAGCAAGATAGCAAGCGTTGTTATTGGTGGATTCTTCTTCCTCGCTTCCAAGAAGAGGAAAGCAGAAGAAGAAAAGGCTCGAAGCGAAAGAAAGTGCATAAAGGCAAGAAGAAGACCAAAGAGATCGCACCAAAAGGTACCTCGCTTCCATTCATGGTAAGGCTGGTCATTGAGGCGAATCGCAAAGCTATCTGGAAGAATGAAGCGAAGAAGGCATCACCGCCTCGACTTCTTCGTGTATGTTTGTCATTGAGGTTAATCTGCTTTCGATCATAACATATAGGTATTAGATACGGTTGTGGCTCACACATATGCAATGATATGCGGGGCCTCGGGGACGATGGCTGACTCATAAAGGGAGAAATGGACTGCGTGTTGGCATTGGAGCAAGAGTTCTTGCATTAGCCGTAGGGACTTATGTTTTGACACTCCCAGTGGGCTTGTACTTAACTTGGATGATTGTTATTTTGTACCCGTGTTAACAAAGAACATATTGTCATTTCTTGTTTAAATAGAATTTGGTTTCCATTTGTCTTTGGTAACAATGGTTGTTCTATTAGCTCAAATGGAATGCTTTATGGTGCTGGTACATTATGCAATGGAATTTACATATTAGATATGTCACATCCGGTTATGAATGTCAATGACGCTAAAAGACATAAAAGAGATAATTTAAAATCAACTTACTTATGGCATTGTCGCTTGGCCATATAAATGAGAGACGATCGCTAAGCTCCACAAGAGTGGAAGTTTAGGTCATTCGATTATGAATCTTATGACACATGTGAATCTTGTTTATTAGGCAAGATGACTAAGTTACCTTTAAGGAAAGGGTGAACGAGCGATCGGATTATTAGACTAATACATTCAGATGTATGTGGTCCGATGTCCATCCATGCCGAAGTGGTTGCGTTACTTCATTACCTTTATCGATGATTATTCTCGATATGGGTATCTCAGATTCGATGAGATACAAATCAAGCGTTTGAAAAGTTCAAACAATTCAGAAATGAAGTAGAAAAACAACTTGGTAAAAGTATCAAAACATTACGATCCGATCGTGGTGGTGAATACTTAGACCAAGAGTTTTGGATTATCTCGTAGACAATGGAATTTTATCTCGGTGGACCCTCCTTACACACCACAAAGATAATGGTGTGGCAGAAAGGAGAAATCGAACCTTGTTGGAAATGGTACGATCTATGATGGGCTTTGCACAGCTACTAAAATCCTTTTGGGGATATGCACTTGAGACATTTGTTTACTTGTTAAACGAGTTCCATCAAAGCGATTGATGTTACTCCATATGAGATGTGGACTAACAAGAAACCTTATCTTTCTTATTTGAAAGTATGGGGTTGTCTGCTTATGTGAAGCGGACAAATGATAAGCTTGAAGCAAAATCGACAAGTGTTTGTTCGTAGGATATCCTAAAGAAACAAGAGGATATCAATTCTACCTTGTTGAGGAACAAAAGGTGTTTGTTTGATGCATGCTGTCTTTTAGAGAAAGAATTTCTTTTAAAAGAGGCGATGGGAGCAAAATTGAGCTTGAAGAAGTTCAAGATGCTCGGACGAGACGCGATCAATCGCTGAACTCGAAAGCGTAACTCATACGAGATGAGGTAACAGATTCAACCTTCTACTTCACACGAAATTGTAGGTCAAGTAGGATACGCCATTCTCGAGAGATATGGATTTCGTGAGTGAACAGAATGACGTATTGCTCATAGAGGATGATGAGCCTACCACCTATGAAGAGGTTACGAAGAGTTGAGTGCGAAAAATGGTTTCGTGCCATGAAATCAAATGGATTCCATGTATGAAAACCAAGTATGGACTTTGGTTGATGCACTGAAGGATAAAACCTATAGGGTGCAAATGGGTTTCAAGAAGAAAGCGGCATGGATGGTAATGTGATTACCTATAAAGCAAGGCTTGTGGCTAAAGGCTTTCGTCAAAGACAAGGAGTTGACTATGACGAGACCTTCAGTCCAGTAGCAATGCTTAAATCCATTAGGATACTCCTAGCCATTGCCGCTCATTATGATTATGAGATATGGCAAATGGATGTGAAGACGACTTTCTGAATGGAAATCAGGTGAGGATGTGTACATGACACAACCTGAGGGCTTCATTTCCGCAGATGGCGAAAAGGTATGCAAGCTTCAGAAATCCATTTATGGATTGAAGCAAGCATCCAGGAGTTGGAATATCCGTTTTGATGAGACAATCAAAGAGTTTGGTTTCTCACAAAATCCGGATGAACTTGTGTGTACAAGAAAGTTAATGGAGCTGCGATCGTATTCCTTGTGTTATATGTAGATGACATATTGTTGCTAGGAAAGCGATGTCTCAATCGCAATCAGTAAAAATTTGGTTGTCCAAACAATTTGCCATGAAAGACCTTGGAGAAGCAACTTATATCCTTGGGATAAAGATCTATAGAGATAGATCAAGAGGTTGCTTGGTCTTTCACGATCAGCGACATAGACAAGGTGCTAAAGAGGTTTAGCATGGAGCAATCCAAGAGAGGGTTTCTTCCCATTACTCATGGGATAACACTCTCAAGTCTATGTGTCCTAAGACACAGGATGAGAGGATGCGTATGAATATGATCCGTATGAGTCTGCAGTAGGATCTATTATATACGTTAATGCTATGTACGAGACCCGATGTATCATATGCTCTAAGTGTTACGAGCGATACCAATCGGATCTGGTGAGGGTCCTTTGGGTGGTGTCAAGAATATCTAAAGTACTTGCGAAGAACTAAGGATGTTTTCTTGATATTTGGAGATGGAAATCTCCAGTGGCGGGCATACAGATGCCATTTTCAACTGATAAGGGCGACTCCAGTCCCAATCAGGTTATGTTTTCACATTGAATGGCGGAGCGATCGGTTGGAAGAGTTCCAAACAGAGACGATCACGATTCAACGATCGAGGCAGAGTACATTGCAAAGATCGGATGCAAAAATAAAGCGATTTGGATCGAAGTTCATTTCGAACTTGGTGTGGTTCCTAGTTGTGATGGACCCATACGGTTGTATTGTGACAACAATGGAGCTATTATGCAGTAAAGGAACCAAGGTCTCATCGGTCGTCCAAACACGCATTACCGATACCATTTGATTCGGAGATCATTGCTCGAGGTGATGTCCGATAGAGAGAATTCCACGAGCGTAACATTGTTGATCCGTTGACAAAGCCATTGCCACGTAAGAATTTTGATTCTCATGTACTCGCCATGGTATTAGATACCATGGCGATTGGCTTTAGGTCAGTGGGAGATTGTTAGAGTAGTGCCTAAAGGCAATCCCCTTTAGCGCATTTTGTTCATAGTCATGTACAGACTTTATGAATAAATAAAGCAAGGCATATTTCATTTATTTGATGTTCATTTTATTATGAATTGATAATGATCTTTAATCAAATTAATGAAGTCCACGATACATGACATAGCATGAAGGAAATTATGATGTGATCATACTATTGAGATTCCTATCATGTGCAATTATGTCAGTATCTAAATTATCCCTAGTCATAGGATTAATGAGACTGGACATCGTTAATCCGGATAGACTAGACGTGTCAAACTCCTTGATTGGATCGGCGGTGGATCTCGTAAAAGCGTAAATATTGAGATATTTAGATTTGACATGTGAATGCTTACTAGTGGTAGTAAGTACATTGGATGACTGCTATGAGATCATCACATGGATGTCCTATACAAATGTCGTTGATAATCTCATCATAAGCAATGGTGCAAGTATCCTTAGACTCGAGGTACTCGAGGATATCTTGAGTCTTGATTACGTACTTTGACTCTATTCCTTGTTGCCTTTCGAGAGGTCGCTCATAGGGTGGTGATTGGGTGCGACTTGAGGTATTCAAGGTAATTGAGTAGCCAATAGAGGATTCACCACTACATTATAGCGTAAGAGATACCCATGGCCTCTTATCGGGATCATTACTTTGAAGTCTCTGGCGCGGAGCATACATATGTCATGAAGATGGTCTTCATGGACATATAAAGTAATGAGTCCTAGGACGAGAAGCGATTACACTTCGACTAGATTTGATCGATCGGTCTAGTAAGAGTTGACACATTGCCCATACTCAAACCAAGTGGGGTATAGCATGGTGAAAGGACTAATTGCACCGGTAATTGTCTATGGAAGGGTTCGTGATATAGTTTCATTAGTCAAACCAATTACTTTCCGGTCAATTGGGGGTCGTGATGTGTTGCTAGATACCGCTCATGACTTGCTCAGATTAAGTGTTAATCTAAGTGGCCAACATAAGGGAACCTAATGGGTCACACGCACAAGAGTGACTCGGAAAATCAGTAAAATAGTTTGAGACGGAGATCCGATATCTGGAGAGCAATAGGATTAAATGGATCCCGATGAGATTGAGATATGTCCGATGAGATCGCGACATCGACATTCGAAAGCCGTTTAGGTGATTTTTCGGCGGGGCCTACAGCAGTCAGAGGACCAATTCAGCTTGACTGCATTACTTCAGCAATTATATATATTAATTAATTAAGTAAATAATTAATTAATTATATATATATATATATATGATTTCGTGGAGCCATTAAAATGGAGAGGATTAGTTAAGTTTGAAAAGTCAAACTTAATGATGATTTAGCATTTTAAGGCATTTTTATGCCATATCGTGGATGAGCCATCCACCAAGTCTTCATATGTCTTTTAAGTGTTAAATAAACACATTAGAAGGATATGGAGGAAGCTTGCAGTTATGGAAGAAGGAAGAACAGAAGAGCTTAATAGTTAAGCTTTGAAAAATTTGTTTTTCATCTTCTTCATCTCTTCCATTCAAGTTGCTTCTACTTCTCCAAGGCTCCACCAAGATCATTTCACTTGCTCTCGAGGCTAAGGTAAGAGCTAGCACTCTTTTCTTTAGTCTAGCTATTCCGGGTCAAAAGAGTTTGTCCGGTTAGTTTTCAAACCTCTGCGTGGATCTGAGTTAGAGGCGGTCTCCTTTAGTCGTTATGGTTTAATTGTTTGTACTTACACATGGATCCTGGCTTTCGGGAATGTCCCGGGACTCAAAATTTGAAATTCCGCTCTGTGGGCATGTGATGCCTACCCCGGGATTTTCCTACAGAGACAACGGTCCAATTTCTTCAGCACTGGTCCGTTAGATCGAATTCCAAACCACGTAAACTCACAACCCTGAGTAGGACGCTCTTCTAGTCCACATTCAACTATGAATTCATTAAAATCATTAATCGAAGATAATTCAGGAGTAGCTTGTCCCTGATATTCCTCCATAGAGCGAATAACATTAAAATCACCTGTAATTTTCTAAGGAGTCTCAGAATGCAGATGCTGAAAAGGAAGCAGATTGGCCCATAATGCCTGTCTTTCTCGACGAGTAGACTTAGCATAAACAATAGAAATAATGAAAGGAGCAGGATGTGTATTATGTTTAACCCGTAAGTGTAGAACTTGTTCATCGCCACCCAGGTTATCCACCGTATAGTCAGCTGAAAATAAAGCCCAGATTTTATTCGTAAGTGAGACAAAAGTGGATGGGAAGTGCAGATCTCTCGATATTGCAGACAGAACTGATGAATTTCCCATTGGTTCTAATAAGAAAACAGCCGTCACTTTATGCAAGGCAACCAGATTTTTTAAACGTCGACGTGTTGGCTTGTTGGCCACGCCCCGAATGTTCCATGTTAGGTTACTGATCATTGGGGAAATGTTGAACCATTACCAGTAGGATCTCGCCTGGACCGACGAAGAGATGCCTAATTCACAATAGGAATTTTGTTTTTGGAGCCCAAAGGCCGACCGCGTCGACGAGTATGCTGTATATCATCATTTTGGGGCAAGACAAGTAAAAGCTGATTGGAGACCAGGCCTAGTGTCGAGTCATCACGATAGGCAGGCAGAGGAACATTATAAAAAACATCAGAATGTGAGATAGGCAAAGCAGCATGTTGAGATTGCAGAGTCAAATCTGCAGGCAGATGATCACAAGTTATTTCCTCATTAATAGGCACTTGAGGAGCTGCCATAGGCGGAGAGGGTAATAAAGCCCCCTGATAATCTGTAGGCCGCGGGAGCGAAGGTATGAGTTTCTCAGTAGATTGCAAATTAGGTAAAATAGTCGATGAGGGGTGCAAATCGGGCACACTAGGCATAAATGTGAATTGAGGGTTTGGAGCAGGCAACCCAGTCGATTGAGACATTACTGGCAGTAAGGGTGGGCAGACTGGGCCATTATCATCATCTGGAAGATGAGAGAGAATGTTAAACCTTGATGATAGTTGGGGAGCAGCAGAGGGCGATTCCTTCGAAAGGGGGAAATCCAAATCAATAGTCTGCAGTGGATCAGGAACCAGCAAAGGAGATGTAATCGGAACATCAACTTCCGTTTGCACTGGGCGTAAAGAAATCGGAGCAGAGGAGGAGGTATTGGGAACAGGGGCGTTTTGCTTTGCGGGCGGTAATCCAGATGAGGTTGGTAGAGTCGCTTTTGGTTTCCAAATTTTCGGTGCGGGGAGAACACCGGGAGTGAGAGGCAGCGATTTTGGTGGAGGATCGACGGTTGTGCTGGTTGCAATCGACGGCAATGGTCCTTGTCATGGCCGACTTTGTGACGAAGGAAGACGAAGGTGGGAGATCTTCATAGACAACCGATTGGAAGAAAGGTTTGGATTCCGTACCCAATCGAAGACGTGTAGGAAAATCCTTCAGGAGATCAATTTCTAAACAGACCCGAGCCACCGACGGTTGCGAGAGATTCAGAGTAGGAGCGTCAATTTTCAACAATGTCCCAATCGGTTCAGTCATTCGCTTCAAGTATTGGTCGTGAAAGCCATAGACAGGGAGACCTTCAAAAGAAACCCAGATAGGGACGATTGACGATTCCTGTTTGGGAAGGAAATCAAGGGACCATTTGAACAAACGCATGATGTGGGAATCAAAAGTCCAGATTGTGCGTAGCCAACATCTATGAAAATCTTCTTCAAGGTCAAAATTAATTAGGACGTGTCAGAAATCGATCAATCCTATGGAAAAAGCACCAAGAAACCCAATTCGATCGAAAGCTGATCGTAGAAAATCCAGTTTAGGGTTCCCTTTTGTGAATTTGCCCACGAGTGAAAGTCTGAATGGTGCCGATAATTGGTCTTGCTCTTCTGGTGTCACAAAGAATGTAGGTTCCCCTTTCAGCAGCTTCGATTTGGAAACCAGATCTACATCGGCAAGTGGATGAAGAATGGAGCGGGGGGAGTTTTCGAGCCAGATAGCGCCTGAGCGAAGGTACGGCCACCTCCCCATGACGGCGGCGCGGGGACGGCGCCAGGCATGTGGCCTGGAGATAGGCCGGAAAGAGAGCTAAGTCGAGCTTCATGGCGGAGATAGGTCGGAGATAGATTCACTCAGCTACCTCCATATAGTTTATGCTACATCTAATAACTATCGTTTGAAATAAAATCTAATATCTCACATTGTACCATATTTATCAAATATCTCATATTTAATTCTAAAGTTTTTCAAACTTTACAATCAAGTTTAACTTGATTATATCACTTTTTTCTCTCTTTAACTTGATCTTTGTGTGTGACTCATTAGGTTTTCAAATTTGTTTCCAATAGATATAAATTACTTTAAACATATTTATAACAAGAAAATTTAAACCTCTTTAATTTATCTCTAGTTCTCTAAATAAATAATTTATTTCTATATATCAAGATTGACATAACATTTTTATGCATGATTTTTTTATATAATTCAATCCTTTCTTTATACAATGTCATGATTAGATACAAAGCACAAAATTCATGTCTACATTCTCGTAATCACTTTAGGGTGATGAATCTTATATTGATCACTCAACTACTTCTATATAGTTTATGTTACATATAATAACTATCGTTTGAAATAAACTTGACTAAAATAGGTCACAAGTAGTACTAAAACTTAGTAATTCTTATATCAAATGCTTTAAAGATCTCAAGTCAAAATATCACTTATGCAATTGTCATAATAAGAATTTTTGTAGACATACAAGTAATGTTTCAAATAGATTTGCTCATACTAGGTTAGTTTAGTGAACTTGTTCTCTAACAAGCACCCATGTATTTATTCATTATCTCTTTAATTTATTTTATTAGATCAATTCCTTTATAAGGAAGGAATATAATATATCTTAGTCTTTTACACTTTATTAGTTTCAATCTTAATAAAACAATAACTAAAACTAATTTAAGGATAATACAAAATATAATATGAATCTCATGATTATGATCTCATCATAATTTTATCTCCAATGTACATTTCTCTTATATAATTTATCATATGCATCTTTAAGAAGATAAAGAATACCTTTAAATAATTATGTAGTTAAAAACTTTGATTGGTTATAAGGCATAAACCAATAATCTACAACTTGCACTAAATAAATCGTTTAAGTATCTCATACCATATCACCATATGATTGTCATGATACTATCGGGATAGTGATTTAGTGAGAGAATTCCACAAGATTATAATAAACACTTTCTATAATCTTATAATTGTTATCTTAATTGTTATTATAATTAAGAGAAACCGCCTAAATACATACTTGGACTTTTTGTAAGACCTTAGCTTCTTTTACATGTACAGTGACTCTAATGTTCTATGGTATATTCTGTCTAAATAATACAAGAATTATACTAAGTTCATTAAAGAACTTTCTGATTCAATAATCGTTTTCACTAAAATAAAAATGTATTAAGGTTTGATTAACAATTAGTGCTACATTGGAACCTTTCCAATCTCAAAATAATATTATTCTAAGTAAAATATATCTTTAGTAGGATTTACTTTTAGAGTTAATATCAACATATCTTTAAACTTTGCCTTAAAATTTTAAACATTAACATATCTTTCCCTTTTTTGTTCAATAGCGAAGGAAACCAGAGACCATTTATTTTTCATGTGTGAGGTGACCAATTGCAAATGGGGTGCTATAAAAGTGTGCTGCATATAGCCCTCTTAAGAACTCACGCTTTCTCATGTTATTCATTGGCTTTCCTGTTGGACCCCGAACTTTTGATGAAAATTAGAAATATTAAAATGAATTTAAAGTGAGAAAGAATTGGTGAGAATGAGAATGAATTTAAGAAAAATTGATGAACTTAAGAAAAATTTATGAGAAATGAATTGTTATGGATTATGAGAGGAAAGTGGATAAGTTGATTGAAATGAAGTTAAATAGCAAGAATTAAAAAGAAAAAGTGTGAAAATTTGAAAAATTTAGAAAGTTTGACTTTTTAGAGAGAAAATATTTGACTTTGAGAGTTGACTTTTGATTTAGGTAAAATTTGATAAAATTATCTACATGAAACTTGTAGATTATGTTAAGAGCTTTCTGTAGCCATAAAGTTTGCAATTTTTCGATATCGGGAGTGAAAGTTATGATCAGTCAAAGTTTATGTTTGATAGGGTTTGACTTTTATTATGGTTGAAACTTTGACTGACAAATTAACCTAGTTAGAGGTTAATTGAGTTTTGATGTTCTTCAAGAAAATTGAAGGGTTTGTTTTGATCTTTATTTTGATATAAAGTATGCAATTTTTCGATCTCGGAATAATAAGATATGATTTTTTACAAGTTTGTATAGAGGATAGTATCTTTGACCAAAAATGGACTTAGTAGAGTGAATTGAGTTTTATGTCCTTCGTGAAAGATTTAGAGCTTCCCTCAAGCTTTCTATAGAGACTAAGTTTGTCAAAATTGGAGTTCGGGATTAAGAGTTATGAATTTCGGAAGTTTTGGAGTTTTAAGTGAAAAAAAAAAGAGGAAAATGAAGTACCCGTCGCTAGAGGCGACGATCGCCATACAGTGACGTGACGTTTAGCTCGCGTCACTAGGGCGACGCATCGCCGTAGCGATGGCGAGCGTCCGGCTCGCGTCGCTAGGGCGACCTCGCCCCGCCGCGCACGCGCCACGCAGGCGTTTTAAACTTGGTGCGACGTCGTTTTTGTTTCTCCAAAACGGCACCGTTTTGATTCCTTTGTTAGCTCCCTTTCACAAATTCGACCTTTGTTCACTATTTTGCTTATATCTTTTCCGTCCGACATCCGATTGAGTTGATTCTTGCGGCTTTGGATTCGTAAGACAATTCCCTACATTCTCATGGGAAATTTGTAATTTTATGAGATTAAATTAATGGTGATTAATTTAATCAAAGTGAGTCGGAAAATTTTCTGAGCATAGTTCAGTGTTTTATGAAATTCGGGATCTGTAGAGATCCGATTGAAGCGATTCTGTAACATCCCGTCACGGATGGGATGTGTACAGTTCATTGCATTCGTATTTGTACATGTGCATGAATTATAGTATATTGTATAATTGGCATTTGTATGTACATGCATGTATGACATATTTCCGATTTGATTTGTATAACTTAGATTTGGAAAATTGATTAGGTTAATTGGGTTGTGAGAAATTGAATTGGCATGAGAAATGAGTAATTGGAGTTGCAAATTGAGATCTGGAAATGATTAGGGCAAGTATGATAATTAGGTCAAATTAGGCTCGAGAATTTGATTTGAGTTAGAAATGAGATTTGGGAAGTTGAATTGTGAAATTGGAGTATATGCTAATGAGTTTTCTATTTTTGTGGATTTATAGGAATTTTTTTGAAATTTTTGGAGCATTAGGCTCGGACCGAAAAATTTGATAAATGGTAGTTAATTGAATATCCGGTTCAAATTGATTATCCAATGGCATGGACAAAGTTAGAAATTTGATTTGGGGAATTAGGGTTTAGCCTTTGAATTAGGGAGAAATTAGAATTTGAAATTGGCTCGAGGTGGTTCGGATCGGACTGGTGGCAATTCCATTTGCCAAACAAGCCCTAGTATCCTTTATATTTATACCCAACCCTTTGAAGATTTTGCCTCCCACGAAGCTTTCTCCTTCTTCTTCTTCGTTCTCTTCTTCCTCTTCGTGATCATTTTCTTTTGGAGATTTGAGGTTCTTCATCAGTAAGTTACTTCTATCTTGTTTTATATGGTTTGATTAGTTGATTTATAGAGTTTATTAGAGGATTAAACATGAAAATCTAAGGATTTGGGTTTAGGATTTCAAAGTTGGTTTCGGTGATTTTAGGGTTGAATTTTAGGAATTTGATTGTTTGATAAAATGGAAGCTAAAGAGTTGTTCTATGATGTGTATAAAATGATTTAGGAGTGATTTGTGAGGAGAAAACTAGGATTTGGTGATGTTTTTGTCGAAAATCTGCAAAAATCTGGGTTTCAAGGCGTATGTGTCAAGACGCATGCGTATATTTAACACGCCATGACAAGCAGAATTGCTTCATGCGCATGACGCAGCCGAGGACGCATGACGAGGAGGACAAGGTATCGTCATGACAAACAAGTCGCGTACGTCATGACGTGGGATGTTGGTTGCTTGGCGGTGATCATGGCGAGGAAAGTTATTTTGCGAAATGAAATTTAGGTTTTCACATTTGGGATTAGGCAATTGATGATTCAATTGGCTATGGATTAAATTCAATTTGGAGATTATGAATTTGGAAATTTGAAATTTAGTTAGGGAATTAAGGATTGTGATCGGAAATTGAATTAGGTCGGAAATGTCATAATTTGCATAGTATGTACATGATTTGATTCATATGCATAATTAAGCATCGAATTGGTACCGATAATAATGTTATGTATATTTTGATTGATATAGCGGCTCAGCGGATCGCCGATCGTCGACGTGGCGAGACTTCCGCAGATGCTTCGGAAGTTACGAGGTGAGTAACCTAGTTGGTTTCTCAATCTCTTATGTGTTATATTGCCGTATGTGAACTATCGTGTCTTTGATTATGTGATTCGATTAAATGATTCGCATGAGATATATCAAGTATGAATTGTGAAAGCATGCTAGGCATGATTAGAAATCGAGAAACGGTTGTGGTGGAGCACATTACGATCCGAGTGGAGCTATAAGCTCATCAATTGTGTTAAGTGAAAAGGGATTAGTGAATACCCGAGGGCTCTCCTATCCCTAGTGCGGCGTGGGCGATAGTGCATACCCGAGGGCTCTCTACCCCCACGCGATTACGTGTGATGTGCCCGAAATGGGATAATTTCGGCGCCTAGTCACTGCGCTAATAATGAGCTGGAAATCATTGTGCATATTATGCGTGTTCATGCTATGAATGTGCTATGGACTAGCGCCAATGTGTGATTTTGATGTTGTAAATTTCGAGTTATGATATGTGTTGATTTGTGCACGCAATTTTGCGTAATGCATGAATTAGGTAAACCATCGATGATGGTTACTCATTGAGTTTCGCAAACTCATCCAAATTGCGACTATTTTTCAGGACAGCGGTAGTGTGACTCTAGCTCCGGATTTTGAGACTTTTCCTGCTGTGTGTGCCGGCAAGAGGAGCATGGCCCACAGGTCGGTCAGCTGGGGATCCTTTGGGATATTTTGGGGATGACCTAGATAGGAGCTATTACTGTTTATTTTGGGCTTTTGCAGTTGTAAATTATGATCGGATATTGTATTTAGCATTTATGAATGAAATGAGAAGTACTCTTTGGTTTTAAAATTTAGTGATTGTGATCTTACTGCTTTGATTATATTGATGCCATGAGGTTTTATTAGAAGCGATTGTCTGGTAGTGCAACCTCATCGTAGGGTATGTATCGGTATGATCTACGGGCGTATCGGTGTATACTCTACGGTAAGGGGGCGCTACATTGGTGGTATCAGAGCATGGTTTGGCATCTTTTGGGCATAGTATGTTTTAGGCTTGAATTTCGTGAGGAAAGCAAGAAATTGATCAGAATTGTGATTTTATTGTAGGTCATCCGTCTTTGGTGATCAGGTCGATCACTCAGCTGACCAAGGATCAGTAGGAGCTAGTAGAGAGTCCTCTGTGCCTATGTGTGAGGAGCAGCCTCGGGTAGTTCCCATGAGAAGGGAACGGAGGTATGATCGCCTTAAGTGGCGGTGTCGATTTCTCTGATCTGAGACCTCGCCGAGGGTGAGGGTTGGTTAGAGAGGACCGAGCGGGTCCTGGACCAGATGGATTGTGATGCTGAGGAGAGGTTCGACTACGCTGTCTCTTTGCTTCAGGGTCCAGCGTATCAGTGGTGGAAGACCGTTCTAGGGAGTTCCACCAGACCTTGTGTTTTGACTTGGGCGGATTTCCTGAGAGCTTTCCAAGATAATTATACTCCCAGGGTTTATATGGAGATGAAGATGCAGGAGTTTTTGGATTTGAGGCAGGGATCTATGGCAGTGGCTGATTACGAGGTCCGGTTTAATGAGTTGTCGGCATATCGTCTGTTTTGATTTCTTCCGAGGCGATCGGTCTTAGGAGATTTGAGGAGGCTGAATCTGGATATTCGCACTGTGTTAACCCGTCGACATAGGCACCTTTCAGAAGTGAGGTCATTCTTTGTCGAGATTAAGCGACTTTGAGAGAAGCGAGTTGAGGTTGGTCGGGGATCTTGGAGTAAGAGATCGATGATAGTCGAGGCGCTCGGGTAGGAGCTTTAGCAGACGTCAGGGTAGGCTCAGATTTTTGGGAGGTCCCAGGCAGTCTGGTTCGGTTCAGAGAGGCAGATTTGGGCAGTCGGGTAGCAGTGGCAGTGGTCGAGGCTCCGGCCAGCTACCTCCTTTGTGCGAGTTTTGTGAGAGGAGGCATAGTGGGGAGTGCTGGAGGTTCACTGGAGCATGTTTGAGGTGTGGCTCGATGGAGCATCAGATCCGACATTGTCCAGAGATTCAGGGAGCTCAGTCTGCTTCGAGTGGGAGAGCTGGTAGTAGCACTACTGTGCAGCAGAGCCGAGGTAGTGGACCTGGATTCAGGGGTAGAGGCAGAGCTCGGAGTGGAGCTGGAGATTCTTTTATGGGGTCGGAGAGTCGGGGTAGTCGGCCGCAGTCGCAGGCCAGGGTCTACGCCATGACTAGGCAGGAGGCCCAGGACTCTCCAGATGTGGTTGCAGGTTTGCTTCTGCTTTCTGATATTGAGGTGTATGCATTGATAGATCCAGGGTCCACGCATTCATTTATTGCACCGCATGTGGCATGTAGATTGCATGTGCATAGAGATGCTTGAAGCGGGTTGCGGTGAGTACACCTTTAGGTAGTACCCCTTGCTAGGTGAGATCTATAGGGATGCCCGATTGGGTAGATTCGGTGATATTGAGTGCAGATTTGATTGTGTTGCCTCTTGAGAGATTGAGGTGATTTTGGGGATGGGTGGCTCACTCGCCTTGTAGGGCGATTATAGATTGCTATACTAAGGAGGTTGTATTAGAGTCTCTGGTCGGTAGAAATTTTTTTTCGAGTGTTAGTCGGCGATGCCAGCCGGGATGATCTCGTTTGTGGGTGCTTTGAGGTTGATGAGAGGTGGTCGTGAGGCCTATTTGGCTCACGTGGTGGATTGAGAGTCAGCAGAGTTTGCAGGATGTCCCCGTGATCGGGAGTTCCAGATGTGTTTCAGGAGTTCTGGGTTTGCCGCGGATCGGAGGCGAGTTCGAGATAGACCTCATTCAGTACCGCTCTATATTGATACCTCCGTATAGGATGGCACCGGTGGAATTGAGGGAGCTTAAGGCTCGACCGGGAGTTATTGGATAAGGGTTCATCGGCCGAGTGTTTCACCGTGGGAGCCGGTGTTGTTTGAAGAAGAAGGGCGGGACTATGAGGCTTTGCATCGATTATAGGCGACTCAATCGGGTTATCATAAGAATAAGTACCTTGCCTAGAATTGATGATTTATTTGATCGATTCGAGGAGCACAGTGTTTACCAAGTTGGATTTGAGATCCGGTTACTATCAGTTGAGGATCGCAGAGGCCGATGTGCCTAAGAGTGCTTTCAGGAGCGGTATGGGCATTACGAGTTCTTAGTGATGCCGTTCGGGTTGACTAATGCCCCGGCAGCCTTCATGGCCTTGATGAATAGGGTCTTTCAGCCATACCTGGATCAATTTGTGATCGTATTCATTGATGATATCTTGGTATATTCGAGGTCTCAGACAGAGCACGCGACATCCGAGAGTTGTCTTTGCAGATTATGAGAGATAGGCAGCTGTATGCCAAATTCACTAAGTGTGAATTTTGGCTGGATGAGGTGGTGTTTTTAGGCCACATAGTATCTGGTGAGGGTATCCGGGTGGATCCTCACAAGATTGAGGCGGTGAGGAGTTGGGAGATTCCGAGGAACGTGCCTGAGTTGAGGAGTTTCCTCGGATTAGCAGGATATTACCGGAGGTTTGTCGAGGGGTTTTCTGTGATCTCCGCCCCTTTGACAAGACTTCTGAGGAAGAGTGTGGCCTTCAGATGGACAGATGAGTGTCAGAGGAGTTTCGATGAGTTGATACATCGGTTGACTACGGCGCCGGTGTTAGCCTTGCCATCTGGATCAGGAGGTTTCGAGGTTCTGATGATGCTTCGCAACTGGGTTTAGGCGTGTCTTGATCTGCATGGGAGAGTCATAAGCGTATGCATCGAGACGATTGAGAGCCCATGAGGTAATTATCCGTGCATGACTTGGAGTTAAGCGGTATGTGGTGTTTGCTCAAGATCTGGAGACATTATTTGTATGGGAGACTTTCGGATCTTCACCGATCATAAGAGCTTGAGGTATTTGTTGAGTCGTGAGAGCTGAATCTGAAAGCGAGGAGATGGTTGGAGTTGCTTAAGGATTCTGTTGCGACTATCGAGTACCACCCGAAAGGCCAATGTGGTGGGTGATGCATTGAGTAGGAGATCGCATGGTAGTGCGGCCAGTTCGAGTTTCGAGGTTGCCATGCTTAGTTGATTGAGAGCACTTAATGTGCGAGATAGATTTGAGTCAAGATGGAGCTCGATTGCGACTCGAGGTGAGACCGATGTGCATGGCGGATTAGGAGAGTGCGGATCGGGATCCAATATTGGTTAGATTGATTGTGAGTCGGATCGGGATGGCGATCGAGTTTGGTGAGGATGACACTTTGTGGATGGGCCGAGGTTGTGTGTTCTCGATGTGGAGGATCGAGGCGTGAGATCTTAGAGGAGGCTCATTTGGCGCTTATGCCATGCATCCGGGGGTCACCAAGATGTATCGTACTCTTAAGTTGCATTTCTGGTGGCCGGGCATGAAGAGGCATGTGGCGGAGTATGTTTCTCGGTGTTTGACGTGCCAGCAGGTTAAGGCTGAGCACCAGGCCCCAGTTGGGAGACTGCATTCGTTGCCCATTCCAGAGTAGAAATGGGAACGTATTACGATGGATTTTATCATGGGGTTGCCCAGGACGCCGAGACAGAGTGATGCTATCTGGGTCATAGTGGACCGATTGACTAAATCGGCTCACTTCTTGCCAGTGAGGGAGAGCAATACCCTCGATCAGTTGGCCCAGAAGTATGTAGCAGAGATAGTTCGATTGCATGGGGTCCCAGTTTCGATAGTGTCAGATAGGGATCCCAAGTTTACTTCGAGATTTTGGAGGAGTCTGCAGTCAGCTATGGGGACCAGATTGAACTTCAGTACAGCGTTTCATCCTCAGACAGATGGGCAGAGTGAGAGGACTATTCAGACTGTTGAGGATATCTTTGAGAGCTTGTGTGTTGGAGTTTGAGTGCATGGGATCGATGTTGCCTCTGGTAGAGTTTGCATACAATAATCAGCACCAGAGTAGCATTGGTATGGCACCTTACGAGGCATTATATGGACGTCCGTGCAGATCCCCTCTTTACTGGGATGAAGAGGGTGTGAGGATGTTAGAGGGTCCCGAGTTGATCCAGACACGATTGATAAAGTGCAGTTGATTGGAGTTGCATCAAGGCGGCTCGGGGCGGTAAGAGCTATGTGGATCGAAGATCGGAGAGATGGAGTATGTTGTAGGTGACTGAGTATTCCTCAGAGTGTCTCCGTGGAGAGGAGTTCTCAGATTTGGCCGTAAGGGCAAGTTGAGTCCTCGGTATATCGGTCCGTATGAGATTACCGAGAGGATTGGACCGTTAGCCTCTGAGTTGGCCTTGCAAGAGAGATGTCTCGCCAGATGACGTCTTTCATGTGAGCATGCTTCGGAGATATCGTTCTGACCCGACTCATGTGATTCCGGCTCAGGAGATAGAGATTGCCAGTGACTTGAGTTATATTGAGGAGCCGGTGCGGATTATTGGATCGCGGGTCAAGCAGTTGAGGTCTCGGGTTATTCCATTGGTGAAAGTCCTTTGGAAGAACCATTCATCCGAGGAGGCGACTTGGGAGACCGAGGAGCACGAGGAGGCGACCCTCATCATTCGATCGGTCAGTAAGAAAATTTGGACGAAATTTTTATTAGAAGGAGAATTGTAACATCCGTCACGGATGGGATGTGTACAGTTCATTGCATTCGTATTTGTACATGTGCATGAATTATAGTATATTGTATAATTGGCATTTGTATGTACATGCATGTATGACATATTTCCGATTTGATTTGCATAACTTAGATTTGGAAAATTGATTAGGTTAATTGGGTTGTGAGAAATTGAATTGGCATGAGAAATGAGTAATTGGAGTTGCAAATTGAGATCTGGAAATGATTAGGGCAAGTATGATAATTAGGTCAAATTAGGCTCGAGAATTTGATTTGAGTTAGAAATGAGATTTGGGAAGTTGAATTGTGAAATTGGAGTATATGCTAATGAGTTTTCTATTTTTGTGGATTTATAGGAATTTTCTAGAATTTTTGGAGCATTAGGCTCGGACCGAAAAATTTGATAAATGACTGGTTAATTGAATATCCGGTTTCGAAATTGATTATCCAATGGCATGGACAGGTTAGAAATTTGATTTGGGGAATTAGGGTTTAGCCTTTGAATTAGGGAGAAATTAGAATTTGAAATTGGCTCGAGGTGGTTCGGATCGGACTGGTGGCAATTCCATTTGCCAAACAAGCCCTAGTATCCTTTATATTTATACCCAACCCTTTGAAGATTTTGCCTCCCACGAAGCTTTCTCCTTCTTCTTCTTCGTTCTCTTCTTCCTCTTCGTGATCATTTTCTTTTGGAGATTTGAGGTTCTTCATCAAGTAAGTTACTTCTATCTTGTTTTATATGGTTTGATTAGTTGATTTATAGAGTTTATTAGAGGATTAAACATGAAAATCTAAGGATTTGGGTTTAGGATTTTCGAAAGCTGGTTTTCGGTGGTTTTAGGGTTGAATTTTAGGGAATTTGATTGTTTGATAAAATGGAAGCTAAAGAGTTGTTCTATGATGTGTATAAAATGATTTAGGAGTGATTTGTGAGGAGAAAACTAGGATTTGGTGATGTTTGCTGTCGAAAATCTGCAAAAATCTGGGTTTTCTGGGCGTGTATGTCGTCGCACGTCGTCGCAGATGATTTAACACGCGCGATGAAAGCGAATTGCTTCAGACGCCGTGACGCAGCCGAGGTAGCGCTTGGCGAGGAGGATAAGGTATGCGTCACGACGACGCGCGACGCCGTCATGACGTGGGATGCCGATTCATGCATGGCGGCTTGCCGCGAGGAAAGTTATTTTGCGAAATGAAATTTAGGTTTTCACAATTTGGGATTAGGCAATTGATGATTCAATTGGCTATGGATTAAATTCAATTTGGAGATTATGAATTTGGAAATTTGAAATTTAGTTCGGGAATTAAGGATTGTGATCGGAAATTGAATTAGGTCTGAAATGTCATAATTTGCATAGTATGTACATGATTTGATTCATATGCATAATTAAGCATCGAATTGGTACCATAATAATGTTATGTATATTTTGATTGATATAAGCGGCTCAGCGGATCGCCGATCGTCTCGACGAGGCGAGACTTCCGCGATAGCTCAAAGTTCGAGGTGAGTAACCTAGTTGGTTTCTCAATCTCTTATGTGTTATGTGCTTCAGTATGTGAACTATCGTGTCTTTGATTATGTGATTCGATTAAATGATTCGCATGAGATATATCAAGATGAATTGTGAAAGCATGCTAGGCATGATTAGAAATCGAAGAATCGGTTGTGGTGGAGCACATTCTGATCCGAGTGGAGCTATAAGCTCATCAATTGTGTTAAGTGAAAAAGGGATTAGTGAATACCCAGAGGGCTCTCCTATCCCTAGTACGCGTGGGCAGTAGTGCATACCCAGAGGGCTCTCCTACCCCCGAAAACGCGATTCTGTGTGATGTGCCCAGAAATGGGATAATTCTGACGCCCAGTCACAACGCTAATAATGAACTGGAAATCATTGTGCATATTGTCTGTGTTCATGCTATGAATGTGCTATGGACTAACTGCCAATGTGTGATTTTGATGTTGTAAATTTCTGAGTTATGATATGTGTTGATTTGTACGCAATTTTGCGTAATGCATGAATTGGGTAAACCATCGATGATGGTTACTCATTGAGTTTCGCAAACTCATCCAAATTGCGACTATTTTTCAGGACAGCGGTAGTGTGACTCTAGCTCCGGATTTTGAGACTTTTCCTGCTGTGTGTGCCGGCAAGAGGAGCATGGCCCACAGGTCGGTCAGCTGGGGATCCTTTGGGATATTTTGGGGATGACCTAGATAGGAGCTATTATTGTTTATTTTGGGCTTTTGCAGTTGTAAATTATGATCGGATATTGTATTTAGCATTTATGAATGAAATGAGAAGTACTCTTTGGTTTTAAAATTTAGTGATTGTGATCTTACTGCTTTGATTATATTGATGCCATGAGGTTTTATTAGAAGCGATTATGCAGTAGGCAACCTCATCGTAGGGTATGTATCGGTATGATCTACGGGCGTATCGGTGTATACTCTACGGTAAGGGGGCGCTACAGATTCTTAAGGCAAAATAAAGATAAGACAAGGGGCTACAAATCATATGAAGACATGAAATGTCAATTTTGCCCCTAAGACTTTTAATTTTTTAATTTAAGTTCGGATTAGGGTGTAATTTTTGGATTGGGAACACCTGAGAGTATTTTAAGCATAACTTTTGATCTGGGAATCGAAATGACGCGATTCTTGTTTTGAATTAAACTAGAGACATAAGGCTACAATTGTTATGAATACATCGAGTTTCAATTCTGGGATTAAGAATGTGAACTTTTGGACAGAAATAATCGTACATGGAAAATGTGTTAGAATATGGATATACCCGAACTGTTTTGCGTATAACTTTTGGTGTAGTGATCCGAATTGAGATCGGTCGGTGGCGTTGGATTCGTATGATTGAGAGGAACATTTCTCGAGAAGGAAGTTTTAACAAATTCCTTCAACTCGATAGTGCGAATCAAAACCGCAAGTGAAAATGGCATAAAGTAACATGTGAGGGGCATTTTGGTCTTTTTATAAAATTTTAAATGACATGGCTTAATGTGATGAGTTGTCGTGTATGGAAGAGTCTGGAATTTTAAAAAGAAGAGTGAAAATCGATTTTAAAAGAAGAGAAGAAAGAAATAAGAAGAAGAGAAAGGAGAAGCTCGTATATGGTGAAAGAAAAGAGAGAGAAAACAAAGTTTCGATTTTTCTACTTATTCTTAAGGATTTTGGGACGGTTCCAAGAGGGAAAAAGGTAGAGGAGCATAAGAGCTTCCTTCCAGACCAAAAAAATTCGAATTTGGAGAAGAAATGAGGTAAGAGGAAATTTTGAGTTTTGAGATTTTGATGAGTTCTTGGTTTAGAAATATGGATAAAGACTTGGGTTTGTGGTTTATGAAGTTGATTTTGATATATATACTTTAGGTTGTGTTGAATTTTGGATGGAAATTTGATTAAGGTTTAGGCTTAATTTTGTGATTAAGAATTTTGTGAAATTTTGGTGTAGAATTAAAGATAATAATATGGGTTTGTGGAATATGAAATTAATTTTGAGAAAATTGTGAATTATGATATAGAATTTGTGAAAATTGGTTTAGGCCAAAGTTGGAAAATGGAGATTTTTGAAATTGGTGGTTTTGATATCTTGGAATAAATATGAATTGATGAATTATGACCTCAATTTTGGGGATTAAGTAATTTATGATATTGAAATGGGATGATTATGGCTTAGGTCAATTTTAATTGGAAGAAAAAAAAGAAGCAAGGATCAAATTGAAGCTCGGGATAAACTTCTGGCATCAATTCGAGGTGGGTAGCATATTTACATTTTGAATTGTAAGCTATATATAAAGTTTCAAAAATTAAAGAAAGCAAGAATTGGATTTTGATAAATTATTGTTTTATAAATGTTTGAAAAATTGGCTTTGGAATAAATTTTACGAAAATGCAAAGTCTATGAAATCCGTTGTGTTTAGATTGTTTGAATGATGTGAGAATGAAATTTTGAATAAATCTAAATTATATTGAAGGAAATTATTGCATTCATTGTTATGACTTTGATTTATATGTGAACCGATTGATTGAAGTGATTGAATATTATGCCTATGTGAATGTGTGAAAATCAAGATTTTGAAAAGTGCCTTGCAATTCAATTTCTGTTTTTGCTTATGTGTTATGTGGGTTCGGTTAGGTCCTTTGTGAGTCGTCATTGTCTCTATTTGTATAGCCTTCGCCTACCGCTCGCTAGTAGGGCACGGAGCTCGATTTCGGACTCCTCACGGCTATAACTGGACCGCTATGCGGAAAGTGTAATACGTTCTGCTCACGATCGCACAGGACCGCTATGCGAGAATGTGCAAGACGCTTATTTTGGACCGAACTGCACCATTCTAATATGTTATGTGTTTTCAATTTTGTCTCGAATGTTGCATTCATATTTATGAAAATTTTGAGAAGTTTGAAAAAAATGAGAAAAGTGAGATTATTATGAAAAGTTTGAAAATATGAAAAGGGTTTGAGGAAAAGTTTGAAAATATGAAAAAAGGGCTTGAGGAAAAGTTTGAAAATATGAAAAAAAGGGTTTGAGGAAATTGTTTGAAAAATTATAAAGTTTGAAAAATTAGCCTTTTGGCAAAAAGTTTATGAAAATTGATTTCTGCTTATTATTCAATTTATAAATGTGTTATCCACGAGCTTCCGAAGCTCACCCCCTTTCATCCCCATCTCCGTGTTTGAGCGGAGATCGGATGAAAGAATGTGAAGACATCAGTTTCGACATTTGTGTCAGTTAGATTTTGTGTAATTTGGATCTTTAGTATGAATATGTTTATGGCTTAAGATAAGTTTGGGATAAATGTATTTGCGTATAAAGTTGGGATTAGAAATTGTATATGAAATTGTGTATAATTTTGGGATATATATTGGGAATTGAGAGGGAAATTTTGATTGAATTATGAGTTTGGTATTGCATTGAGAATTATGGAAGTATTAGATATAGGTTTGTGTTCATTGGTGTTTGGATTAGGACGGAGAGTCCGATGATTTTGGATTTTGTGGTGTTAGAAGTGTATTTTGCCTTTGTAGGAATTTTTGGGATAGGATAAATGCAGCCGTTATACTGCCGAAATTTCGATAAAATGAGAATAAAGTGTAATTTAAGATTTGTATGGATAAATAAGAATATGATTAGATTTAGAGATTTGCATGAGAATGTTTTTTTTTCCAAAAGTGGAATTTGGTTGTGTGATTTGAATGAGATTGACTAATGAGGTAAGAAAGGAGAATAAGAAAAGAAAAAAAATTCATACCGGATTTCGGATATGTCTTAGTTTAAATTTCCAACGCGATTGTGTTCCTTATTGATCTCGGATGTCGGACATTTGTTAAGTATCGATTCCGCTTCGTTTCGTTTTGCTTCGGTATTCTGTATATCTTTTCGTTTCGAAATCTGTTCGTTTGGTTCGATTAGTTATTGCTTCCGCTTTCATTTGCTTCCGTTTTAATTCGTATTCGATCCGTATTTGTCTTGTTTTTCGGCCATTTGATAATACGATTTGGTATTCGATTCCAATTCGCATTTGCTTCGAGTATGCGCTTCGCTTTCGATACTTATGCTTTGTTTTCTAATTCGAAATTTCGATGCGAAATTTCCGTTTCCATTCGATTCCGTTTCCTCCGTTCACATTCTTTTTTCGGTTGGGATCCGGTTCCCGGATCGGGTCCCAACATTTCCTCTCTAAGAAATCCTCCCAAATTTATTCTTATAGTTGTTGTTTGCATGACTGTTCAAATCATATGGAGGGGGAGGAATGTTCGAAGTTTCAACTCCAAATAAAAATCTATCACAACCCTTGTTGTCGACACTATGACCAACATTCATGAACTTGTAAGAGTGGCCTGTATATCTTGAAGATAACTTTTGACTTTTGTTGAACTTGTCTTCTATATTCTCAAGACCAATATTTCGAGTAGAGTAACATATGTAAGCCTTTGTGTGTAAAAGGGTAGCCCATATGTCCTCTTTTTTTTTATACTCGCAATTTTTTATTAATGAATTTTCTCCTTTATTTCTTTTAAAAAATATATCTTTGAACTTAAGGACCAACTTACACATAGAATAATAGAAATATTTAATACTTAATAGGTATCGATACCTTAACTACTAAACACTTTTAGTATATTACCTATGCATTTGAACTAGAATAGGTAAACAATTTATGTATCTATCATTATATATTTAATTCTTAAAATTAAATTATTACCTTTTCTTATCTAATTAGAGTTGCTCTTGGACTACCATATCTTCAACTCTTGAAAATATGAATTTTGTTTCCTATAAGTAATATGTCTCTATATAAACTTATGAAAAGTACAACTATACCCCTATCCTTCTTGTAGACATAATAAATTTATAATCATCTCCTAAACAAACTCTTTAAATTAATCAAGGCAATGAATCATTTAACGTCTCATAGCCTTTTAAATATACATCAAATACATCAATAAAGGAGTTGGTTCCAACTGGATACATTATCATATTATTTGAAGTTTTGAAGCTTCTTCGTACTCTTACTACTTATCTTAAGAATTGTTCTCCTTGAGTATATATCAAAACAAAAACTTTATTAAATAGGTCTATAACATTATATCCAACCATTTTAGATATCACATAACTTTATATTATTTATTTTAGTAAGTAATATACGCTTCAATTAAACATCATATCTAGAATAATTTGAATCTTTCAAATTCTTATTCCATATCTAATATAAAATTTTGATAATTAATTTAATTGGAACAACGAAAGGTAAACCGTGTAATGGGTTTAGATATAGAAGTAATAAATATTGCATTATAAAATATCTCATACTATATTTTCCTCTTTACACAAATCCATACTATTATGAAATTTTTATAAAGGTATTCACCAGAGAATCTCATTCCTTATAGATAATCAAAAAATTTAATACCCTTTGATCTCATCGAAATGTTTAATCATTCTCAATACTTAATTTCTACTTGAATTTAAATAATTTAAACTTTTTAAAAATTAAATCAATACTTCATTTAATACACGTGACTTTATCATATAAATCCATTAGTCAATCTAATAAAATATAAGTATTCATCCATTTATGAATTGTCTTTACATCTAATACATCACATGTATAAAATTTAATAATTCAATACCATCATTATCCTTTTATTAAAGATTGATTTTGTTATTATTTAACCCAACAAGTTTCATATGATTCATAATCAAAAGGATATATAAACCCTTGTATGAAATTTTATGATTCTCATTATATTAATTTAATCAACATGGTATAAAAGGATATTATCGTTATCTAACTTTTATATTCTTGCCACTTACGTTATTCATAAGTCTCTCTTGATATAATATGTACAAATAGTTACAAGAATAAACATAAGTCTCTCTTAATATAATACATACAAACTATTTGTATAAACTTAGATCAATTACTTTCACTTAAAATTATATTTCTTATCATATCTTAAACATTGTAAAAATGTTAAATCTAAATTTAATATCAAGTACTCAAAAGTAAAATGGGGCAAACTCCAGTGCTCAAGGTTC
Source organism: Erythroxylum novogranatense (assembly GCA_029891385.1). Classification (NCBI taxonomy): domain Eukaryota; kingdom Viridiplantae; phylum Streptophyta; class Magnoliopsida; order Malpighiales; family Erythroxylaceae; genus Erythroxylum; species Erythroxylum novogranatense. Next base: position 7,579,260 of record CM057224.1, read on the forward strand.
ACCATTTTGTGAAGTATGAGGAGGGTCATTAATTTCAACATTTCCTTTGCATTTTACAAAGAGATCATTTATATGACTTGAATCTATGACCTTTCAATCACAAAGAAGTAACCTTGTAAGAAAATCCATGCAGTCATATTTTTTTCTAATGACAACTATTATCATACTAAAGCAACTTCAATAGTAGTCTATGTTTATAATTTTGATAGGTCAAATTAAGTGAAACAATTCCATCAAGGTACTACATCTTTCAGCTCCAATTTATACCTTGCATCATGATATTGTGTTGACATATACCTTATATATTTTCATTAAAATTTATGAGATATCAAACAACTAAAAATGTTGTGAAATTTTGTCATCTAGATATTTATATATCTCTAAAATTTTCTCATTAAATCCTAAATAGATATTAATAACAAAATTACATAATGGACATGTACTATTATCAATAATAATCCGAGCATCAAAACATTCTTTGTAACCATTTTAAGGTAATAAATCATATATTATTCACTTAACTAATTTCATATAATTCATACTAGACCTAATAACTACCGATTGAGCTATCTTTGACTAAAATAGGTCACAAGTAGTATCAAAATATAATAATCTCTAAGTGAGATACTTTGAAAGTCTCGATTCAAATTATCATTTCTAACAAGTGCATACATGTTTATTTAAATATCTCTGTACTTTAGTATATGAGATCAATTATTTCATTCATAATGAAGAAATATAACATGTTTTAATTTTTACGTTATATTAATGTCCAATTTTAATAGAATAATGACTAAAAATAATTTATGGATAATATTAAATACAATATAAATATTATAATTTCATTTGTAAAGAATACGTTTATGTAATTATGTCATTAAAATATAACCAACCAATTGACTAAAGGGTATAAACCTACATTTAATTAAGTGAATGTTCAGAAAATTTGGCATAGTTAAAAGATTTGTGTATTTGAAGTTCAATATTTGAACGTTTTAAAACAATGAATTTCTTTTTTACGACAATCAAAGCTTAGGGTTTAATATATATTTTAGTGTAAATTTTGAAGTTTACAATGCTTTTCTATCTTTTTGTATTCAGTTGAATTTGTTCAAGTGAATTGATATTGGAAACAAGAAAGTTTACGCTTTGTGATCCAAAACTAATAGCATCAAGGTAAGGTGGCTTCAAGAAATAATGAACTCCTCTAAAAAGAGTCGATGCTACATGGGCTATAGCATCCTAAGAGTTAAATCATATTAAGATTATATATATATATATATATATAAGTTGTTTGCCTTTACTGTAAACAAGTAAACACTGTATCATCCGCTTCCTGCTAAGGAGCCTTTTGCGTCCAACCCATTGGAAAAAACTTCATCGACACTTTTGGAGTCAGGTTTCTACAGAAGATACAAGGAACGCAGGGAGCCATTCAATCAGCTATTTTTAAAGACATATTTTAGGGGCAAACTGGACCACAACAAATGGGTAACTTCATTATTGAATACGTAATGGGTTCCTAATCTCACTTCAATGCTGCAGTGAGTTAGGCCCAGGTGTATCGCGAGGACGCTCTCTAATCTCAGACTCACTCTTCGCTTGATCCAAGTCCAAGGTTTGATGAAGAGGTCCCTCAGGTCGTTCGTCGGTGGTGTCACATAAAGCCTTGCCCTTGCGATACTTCGGGCGACAGTTTTAACTTGGGAGTTCTTTTTGGCTCACTAGACATTGCTTTTTGGAAGCTACACCAACAACCAGCTTGCCTTACCTCTTTGTTTCTCTGTCTGTCTCTCTTTCAGCGTAAGGGAATTATAAACCGCTCTGTGGAAAACCTTTGCAACTGTTGAAGCTGCTTATTCGTAGTTTCCTGAAAACTGCAGCTAAGTAGATGGAAGTACCTTAGTTCTGGAAATGCATATCTAGAGGGCTGGTGAACCTCCGTATTTATGGGAGATGTGTTCGTGGACTGAAGTAGGTAAGCTGTAACCTTCGCATGTTCAAGTCTTGTACTCTTACTCAGGGACTTGTTTCTCAAGGTTACTTGCACGCCTCTGACTTGGATTTGATGTCAAAAGCAAGGAGAAAGATGACATTTTTTGTTTGAAGGTCTCTTTAGTAATCGTCGTGATTGTAAAGTTGAGTTAATGTGACTGTCATTTTTTTAATCTGTTGACTTGGGTTTCTTGAAAGTGCATAAAGGTATAATCTTTATATGTTGGTTGTGTTGCTCAAATTCTGAGTTGGGTTTGATCAGAAAGAAAGGAATATTGTGATCTTCGAGATTGTAACAACCCGGGACAGCACTGTCGTACCTGGGAATTATCAGAAAAGTGACGGTGTTTAACTTGGATAATTTAGATTTGGTGTTTGAGGACACTGATTGACTAAGATGTCTTGCATTCGATGTCGGATTAAGAACGGAGGTGGTCACTTGGTCCACCACCACTACATTGTTTCTTTGATTTCATCGTCGTCTTCTTCTTCCTCACCTCGTCCATTGCCAGGTGATTATCAGAAACAGTCTTCTGGAGGCAAAATAAGCCCCGCTATACTGTTTATAATAGTCATTCTAGCAGTTGTGTTTTTCATATCTGGTCTTCTCCACTTGCTTGTTAGATTTCTAATAAAGCATAGATCGTCTTCTTCACTGTCTCAATCTAATAGACAACGTGATATGACTGGCTCTGATGCCTTTCAAAGGCAATTACAGCAACTCTTCCACCTTCATGATTCAGGGCTAGATCAAGCTTTTATCGACGCATTACCAGTGTTTCTCTACAAGGAAATTATGGGCCTAAAGGAGCCATTTGATTGTGCTGTTTGTCTCTGCGAATTTTCAGAGAACGACAAGTTGAGATTGCTTCCCTTGTGTAGTCATGCCTTTCACATTGATTGCATAGACACATGGTTGTTGTCCAATTCAACTTGCCCGCTTTGTAGGGGTATCCTTTTCACACCAGGGCTTCCCTATGAAAACCCTGCCTTTGACTTCTTCGAAGAACAAAGAGAAGAAGAAGAAAGGCTCTCAACCAATGCCACAATTGGGATATCTATTGGACAAAAAGCTGCAGAAAGAGACATAGTCAATTCAAGAAGGGTTTTTTCTGTTAGACTTGGGAAATTCAGAAGCTCCAATGGTGAAGTAGAGAGAATAGAGGGAGAGACCAGTAGTAGTAACATGGACGCTAGAAGGTGTTACTCAATGGGTTCATATCAATACATTGAGGCTGATATGAATTTGCAGGTCACCCTGTGTCCGAGCACGGGTCCTGGCACTGGTCGCATTAACATTGTGAAATGCAGAAATGGACAAATTGGGAATTCAGGAATTGATGGGGATGTTGATGGGAAGAAAATCAACATCAGGAGTAAAGGTGAAAGCTTTTCAGTTTCCAAGATATGGCAATGGTCCAGAAAGGGTAAATTCCCTAGTTCATCTTCAGAAAGTCACATGGGTCCTTCAATTACTGAGGGTATGCCATGGAATTAAAGACCTCAGTGCAGCTGAAGGTAACTTGCCATATGTTGTACTTATCACATTGATTAATTGGATCCAATTACAAAGCTTTCTTTTTGGCTTTTACTTTCCCTTTTGCATTGATTATCAATTCTTTTCTGCAGTGCAAGGTTATGTGGGTTGTGCTTCCTTTTTTTTACACTTGAAGGATAATGTGAATGTGCTTTAACATGACCAGCAAATTTCCATTCATCACAGGCCTGACAGATGCTCCTCTTTTTACTGAACTTTTGGTCTTACGACTTACACTTCCCTAGAACCTATTTACCACATCTAGTGTTTAAATTCGGAGGGGGACATCTTTTTCTTTTTGGTTCTGTCACGAGCTCATGCACTTGATTATGGACTTCGTGAGTGTATCCATGATGACACATGCCTAGATGTTTCTTTGGAACATATATGTATATAGTTTTTGTAAGGGGAGTCAAATCACATATCTCTTTATGTAGGGCATTGAATTCGTCCATTTTCTCAAGCACCCTTCTTTTTTCCTTCCTCGGTCCAGGATCGAATGATCGTGGCGTATCCACAAAAAGTGGTTATAGGGACTCTTGTGAGGAGGGAGAAGCCATTATTTGAAAGGTGGACATGATGAGTGAAGTGGTGGTTGGTGGGGACTGAATGCAATGATGCCTATCATACACTTCACCCTAAGACACTTTTACATGGCATAGGAACTACAGTCACAGGCTACCAATTCATGATATGGTAACCATTAATCTTGGTTCGGTTAGTAACTTGACATGTTGCAATAGACAAGCTAACAACTCTGATAGTTGCAATTTATTATTAACAATCCGGTAAAGAAAGATTATTTAGTGGACAACGATGTGAAATGGTGTTATGAATTAGGATATTTGCAGGTTATGCTGTCCTGTCGTACGTAGTTGTCACTTGCAATTAGTAACAGTTGTATGATGATTGTTGCTATGTAGTGTCTCTGCAGAAGACACCATTACGAACAGGGGTGTCCATTTCTGTTGTTATCATCACATGTGTGCAAAGCAGGTAAAAAAGGACGGAAAATCAGTAGTTGGTAGGTTAAGATCATATATTCATAATAATACCAACCCCTCATACCATATTCGTCAAACTATTCTGTCTCTTTCACGCAAGGGCAGGGCTTGAAGTTGAAGGCGTCAAAGATCACTTCCATTAATTATTAAAGCTACAAAACAAGAAAAAAATGGCACATCACCCTGTTTATAGTATATAATTATCCTTAGGATTCATGATTAATGGGGCTTCAAATCATTTTTACCTTTTATCATTAGTTGGCGTGGCCAACTTCTAATAAACACCTGCCCTGGGAAAATGAACCAATTCAGAAATCAAAATTACAAAAACGGGCTCACTGTTTCGATTCCAAAATAACCCTTTAGTTGTTTGAAGATCATCCCTCGAACGCAAGAAATAGCACATTCCAAGTTTCAAATATGACAGGAATGCCCTTTTCTATGAGCCTAAACGGCAAAACCTCAAATTCTCATGATTCCGTACAAAAACATTTTTGGAATAATGTACACAAATAAATCTGAAGAAGAGAAAAATGTGAATGGTGAGGAAACCTGGAGATATCTTTAGACACAACCAAAATCTCATGCCAACTCCGAGCAACTGGGTGACTATAAATACAAAAAGTGAGAAGAAAGCTTCTCAATGGGCCGGGAAAAATGCGGAGCTCGTATAAGGGGATACTCGATGAATTAAGTTCATAAATCTGGGGGGAAATTGTTGATTTGGCCTTCCTCCAATACATCTTTGCCATTCATCTTGTAGCCTATTCTTATTCGCATAACAAGGGATTTCTGAGAATAATAGAAGCTTTGTGAGAAAGTGAGAAACCACTTGTAAGAAGCAGACAGGACAAGAAGCCTATGAACCATTCGAAGCATCGGATGTTATTAACAGATAAAATAGCCAATAAAGCAGTTTTGTCCCCAAGAAACTGGTCAAACAAAATTTGAAGTTGACATAATACTAGAAAATGAACAATATGGCAAAGCCTCTTCATCTTAATGACAAATTCCCAGATTCCATGAAAAAGTTCTCCACTACCACTCTTTAAATGGGGGTAACATCATTTGACTTGCCACTGCCTTGATCAAATGATGCTATGAAGTTTAAACGAATAACAGCCATTTTTTTGGAAGCCAAGAATAAAAAATTTGAAAATTAAAGGAAAAACTTGTACCTTGCCATGTTGACTATTTGTGACTTTTAAGCTTTGTGTTATGGACCCATTACCACTGGCAGGTAGTGTATTGCCGCTAGCAGGATCCAAGTGCAGTTGAAGAAACTGTAAACCACAGGAGATCAGAAAGCATGCTGAGATAACCTAAAATTTCCAGGCTTCCTTGTATCTTTTGTCTATCATATAGGAGGTCAAAATATATGCCAACCCACTAACAATTCTTAGAACGAGCTTCATGTCCTAAGTTCCTAAATGTTAACTCATTGTGTTATTCTACACAAGAGAACCAGAATTCAAAGAGCAGGAAAATTCATCAGATAAAGATAGGCACATTACATGACAATAACATAAGATTTAGAAAGTGAGCTACCATCGGGCATTACCTTGGGTACTGCTGCCTGGAAAATAAAATCTGTGAAAGGATTAGGAGACAAGTTTATGAAAGTTCCTTGGATAATCGTTGTCTGTTGGCTTCCAGAAGGCTTTGAAAAGTCAAATGTCATCTTCAAGTTATCGCTCTCAAATGCAACCAAAGATGGATGAACTGAACCATTATCTTCTGCTGATCGAAATTCATCCCAAATTAATAATCAAGCAGTATTAAGTAACCAGAGTAAGTTGAAGATAAGCTGACCAGTTTTAGATGGGCTAGGATCAAAGCCGTCCAACAAATCCATCATAGGAGAAGTACCAGGGGAAGAAGTGGAATGAGTTAGAAGTGGAGAGGGGGATGAAAGTGAATTTACAGTCGCTGATGGTGTTTTGCTGTCCTGATCGGATGATAATATATCAAGTGCAGATGAGCTGTTTTGAGCAGGAGGTGTTCCAATAGACAGTAGATCAAGAAGAACATCTGTGCCAGCTTTTGGAGCATGGCCTGACCCTAATATTGCAGACAAAATGTGGAACCCCATATTAAAATTCACATAAGCCACATGCAAGAATGTTCCAGCTAGAAGCCTAGAGCAGGCATTTTCAATGGTGTAAAAGGCCAAGGACTTAACCCATTCAAAACTAACCTGCTTTTGTTGAAGGAGCTGACAAATCAACGCCAAGAAGATCATTAAGAAAATCACCACCGGAAGGACTAGGACTAGGAGCAGGAGTATCATCTGAAAGATCAAGTAGATCTACAAGAGGAGCTGCAGAGGGTTTTGCGACTCCATTTGGAAGATTTACTGAAGCCCCACCAGAAGTGGAGACAGCAGTTGGTAAAGAACCAGCCCTTCTTCCACTAAAAGTGGCCTCATCCAGAACAGGCATCCTTTCAACAAGTGTAGACCTGCACAAACTCATCAATCAGTTTCCCAATTCCAGAAACTTCCACGACCAAGAGTCATGGAAACTAATGAGTAAAGTATCATGAACCTTATATTCTGATGCTTCTCAACAATAGAACTGAATTCGAGGGATCTTTGCTGCAGTTCAAGCACAAGATTGCCTTTGTATTGGCTGATGATGTCCTTGACCGTCCTAAAAAATTTACAAAAGACACCATGGTATGAGATCTTCGGTCTGCCCACAGGTACCGAAACATCTTTTGAGGAGTTATAATTCTAAGTATTAGTTCATTTAGAAAGCCCCCAGTCACCAAATCAAAACTAACAGTCCAGGCACAAACATGCAAAGCGAATACTAAACTAGTCTATAAAGTGATCAATGCAATATTCAATGCACCAAAATTTAGCCAATTTGCTTTCTCTAGAAATATTTAACAAAAAGTAACCAGACGTCTCTGTCCATTGAATAATTACGTTTGCCACTTATGCACATAAATCTTCAACTGTTTTCAAAGAGACCCTTAACTGTTTTCAAAAAGTTCTGCCTGTGGTTTCAAGATATGTACATAAAAACTCTTCAACAGAACATAAAATATAGTTTTTATTTTTTTAGTTCTCTCAAGGTTTATCAGGTTCATAAGCTAGATCTGATGTAGGAAGAAGATAAGCTATTTTGCATCCATTTCAGTGACAAAATGAATTAACTCCCACAGGTAAAATTTTGCAGGGTTACAAGCAATATGGCGTTTCAATATTAACACATCTTCAAAAAATGTTAACTCACTGAGAACATGATGGGAATCGAGAAGAGAGTTTTAAAAGAGCAATCAAAGCCATTGCTTTTGTAGTGAGATCTGAAGTATGACACTTCAAAGCAATCCCAACAGCATCCACAGCATCAGACTCTGTTACCTGCTCAGATACACTAAATTTTAGCCAGCTGTTAAATGAGACATAGATGGAGGAAGAAGAACAGAGCGCTGATAAAGGAGCTAGTAAAGATACATGTTATTCTTTCTTTATTTATTCACATTCAAAATTTACCCATTTTCAAGGGACAACTTAACAAGCTAGTACGATAAGCATTTGAAGAAGGTTTGAGTAAAACTACAAGGTTCACCTTAACTTTATTTAACCATGCAACATTAGCTACTACGTTATGCAACTCTTGACGTGCAATGACTAATAAGTTAGTTATGAATTGAACAAGATGATGAGTAGATCTGGTCAATATAAAAGCATCAATATCATGGAAGCAGTCCATATAGCATCACATATTCAAATTTCTTTAAATTTATTCTTCACAAAAAGCTTAAGTAGATTTTTAGTACATAGTCAAAGGAAAAACACTAAAAAGCACAACTCTAACTGCAAACATTTAAGGGAAAAGATTAGATACATCAATCTTATGCGTGCCCCTCCAAATTGGATGGGTTCAGAAGTAGGAGATCCACAGAAAATTCTTTAAAATAATATACATGATAGTGACGTACAATATTTCAATACTGTTAGGTTTAGAATAAGACTTGATTGGACATCCAAACAAACGACAGCGCTATTTCTCAAATTAAATTACTTGTATTTGCCACCATAAGAGATTAAGTACCATAAGAGATTAAGTCATTAAGATTGAACTCACAGTCAAAGGTTCCTCTATGTCAAGCACTGCAACATTATTGGCCAACATTTCACCATATTCTCCAATGCACCAAACTGCCACTCGAACAAGGCTTTCCTGAGAAAATATTCGGAGAAGAAAAATGTTGGGAATATAAAATCTAGAAAATTCGGCAGTGTGGGTTTTGAGGGTAAAGTAGGGAATGAGATGGAGAGATGAGTCATGTGAGTGTGGGAGTTAGTTACAAGGAGAGAATATAAGGAGGTTAGGGGGAGAAGGAAGGGTATTCGGTTATGATTTGGTGATTGGTAATTGTAGGGAGGTTAGCTAGCCCTCGAAGTCTAGCTAAGGAATAATACTTACGGATATCCCATTCATTTCTACTTCTTCTTTGTTCTTGTTTTACTGCTGTGTGTAAGAGTGTTCTGTTGTTGCTGTGTGGTGATTCGTAGTGCAGGAAGTTGTTCTAGTGGTGATTTATTGTTAGAGAAAGTAGGTCTCTAACAAATTGGTATCAGAGCCAGGTTTGTGATAGGGAATGGTAGCAACAAGGATGGAAGCTAGAATCGATAATGTCGAAAAAGAAATGTTGAGGATAGTTGAGGATATCGCGGGGGTTGAGGCTAAGTTTGATAAGATGGCAGGAGACATCTCGTCCATCTTCGAAATTTTAAGAAGAGCAGAAAATAAGGGTAAGGGTAAGGAAGTCTTCGGGGAAGTAGAAGAAACATCTGAACAAAGATTCGAGGGAGAAATATCGGCTCAAACCGAACAGAAACGAGCGGAAAAGAGCTATCGGAAGCTCGAAATTTCGCTGTTCTACGGAGAAGATCCGTTTGGTTGGATGTTTCGGGTGGAGCGGTATTTTGAGCTGAACGGTATACCACATGATCGGTGGTTATCGGCAGCAGCAGTGTGTATGGAAGCAGAAGCTTTGAGTTGGTATCAATGGAGGCAGAACTGGTCACCTATGGCGCAGTGGACGTCGTTTAAGAAAGCGGTGATTAGAAGGTTTGGCAGTGCAACCGTGGGAAACCCGCTAGCTGAGCTACTGAAAATGCGGCAGACGGGGACGGTGGCTGATTACAATCAGCGGTTTGAAGTAATAACGTCGATGCTGAAGGAAGTTTCGGTGGAGGTGGTGACGACGGCATACGTGAATGGCTTGAAGGAGGATATAAGAGCTGAGATTTTGATGGTTCAACCCGAGTCGCTGGTCCAATTGATGGAGCTGGCCCAGATGACTGAAGGCCGAAATTGGGCCTTGTTAGAACCATCTTCCAGAAACAACAAAGACCCGAAATTCTTAGGAGAGTCGGGATCGTTGGGTTCTCAAAATTGGGGAGAAAAGGGAGCTTCAGTCTCAGCTAGCCCTAACCTCGCAATCTCCCCTTGGATCTCTAATCGCAAGATCACCGAAGAAGGGAAGGAATTGACTCCGGCAGTAAGCTCTAACACCAGAACTGTTCCAGTACAAGGCAGATCACCGGAGCGGTGGGGATCTAGTTCAACTAGCGAGGGTCGAAGGGTCTTCCGAAGAGAACCTTCTTTTCCTTTCAAGAGACTGACGGCAGAAGAGCTACAACGAAAGAGGCAGCAAGGACTGTGCTACCGGTGTGACGCTAAGTACACACAAGGACACATGTGCGAGGAGAAGCAATTTCACATACTCCTAGCTGATGAAGATCAACCGTAGGAGTTACAAGTAGAAGAGAATGGACTGGTTAACAAGATGATATGTCTTCGGCCATACGCGCCAGAAGATGCCACTCCGCCCTACTTCCTTCCACCTTGAGGACAAGGTGGGGACTTTTGGGGGGGGTATTGTTGGGAATATAAAATCTAGAAAATTCGGCAGTGTGGGTTTTGAGGGTAAAGTAGGGAATGAGATGGAGAGATGAGTCATATGAGTGTGGGAGTTAGTTACAAGGAGAGAATATAAGGAGGTTAGGGGGAGAAGGAAGGGTATTCGGTTATGATTTGGTGATTGGTAATTGTAGGGAGGTTAGCTAGCCCTCGAAGTCTAGCTAAGGAATAATGCTTACGGATATCCCATTCATTTCTGCTTCTTCTTTGTTCTTGTTTTACTGTTGTGTGTAAGAGTGTTCTGTTGTTGCTGTGTGGTGATTCGTAGTGCAGGAAGTTGTTCTAGTGGTGATTTATTGTTAGAGAAAGTAGGTCTCTAACAAAAAATATCGTGTCAAAGGATAAAAATTGTTGACAAAAATATTCTTTCTCTAAGAAATAACATTTTCAAGTTAAATACCAATGTTGATCAAGTTTAAAACATTGTATACCTGTTCAGTGGATGTGTGGAATGCTCTGTACAATTGCCTAACCGTATACCCATGGAGGTCAGAAGCATTACTTATCACCATAATGAGAGCATGCCATACTTCATCTTTTACATAATTTCCAGCCTACTAAGCATCAAATTAGGATCAGAATTTTAATGAAATAAGATAATCTACACTGAGGAAGGGAAGCAGAAAGCACCACAAATTCAATCTCATGTATAAAGGATCTATCTCTTAACCACTTCACAATGTGAAAGAGAATAGTGGGGATCCATCAAGAAAATGACAAGTGCAAGCACACTATTTCAACAGTCCAGAATTCCATCAACATGGAGGGCTAACTACGATAAAATTACCACCAATGAGAATACAAATAAGGGCTGTGCAAGTATCATGTTTAAAATTAGCAGGTAGGATGCTCACTGGGAAAAGAATCAACGTGCACTAAGTGATTGAAAATACAACAATAAACAGAAGGGAAGAGATATAGCAACAGATACATTGGGAATGACACCTCCTTGAGAATGGCACCTCCTTAGAGCTTGAATAGAAGTAATGTTAAAGAAGAAAAAGCATTGACGACATAATTATGCTTACCTCAGTAAGGACCTTGAGCATCTGATCAATATACCAAATTTTCTCAGGAGCAAACCTAAAGCATTAAAAAGCAATAGATCAATGCAATTAATGATGGAACTCAAATTTGAACCAAGTATCAAACACCCAAGAGGCACATAAAACAATTGATAATTCAATTGATGAACTTCAAAACTTACTTTTCAACTATTGAGCAAATTTTGGCAGTAAGATCACCCTTAAATTCTTGGTCGCTTACTTCTAAATACTCTATTAGATCTTTTGTTAGAGGCTTAGCATTGCTCTCACTCACTAGAAGGTAAAGAAGTTCAAGAGCTCTTTTTCTAATTGAAGCATCCGAATCCTGAAAGGAAAAAGATCCAGTTACAATTTTCTCAAGTTTGAAAGGTAGAAGCTGAACATTCAGATGATGGTAAGTGGTACAATAAATGCAGTAGACCTCATCATATGCGTGTAAAATATAATAATTAAAAGAAGTTAAAATGAATGCAAAAACTTTCCAGTAGCAGTCATAATTATCATGAAGATTTACCATGGCTGCAATACCCAATGTTTTAAATCAATTTATGGATTACTTTATGTTAATTTACAGCAGTTTCAAATATTAGAGTTCTTGTGCAAGATGATTTCTTAGGAGGTCAAAATTGGAGCAACCAAATCATACCTTTACACATTCCAAAATTGTTGCCCTGTGCCTCTGCACTGCTTGAGCATCTACTGAAACAGCTCTCATCAGCATATTTAGTGCAACATATCTGGAATGTGTATGATATTAGATTTGTTTCAGTAGACAGAAAATATATGCCCTCAAAAAAAGCCATATAGGATTTGAAACAGAAAAATAGCCCTTTCCTCCATAACTCCTCCCTTTTCCAGCATTGCAGTCAAAACTATCACTTGTCTAAATTGTCATTTGCTTTCTAATGGAAAGTTTCATGGCTTCACAAGACAGCACAAAGTATACAGACAAAGAAGAAACAATCAACTCCATAACAGCACATTTACAAGAGGCCTCCTAGGTTAGTGTAGTCAAGATTAATAGGGGTTCAGTGAGTAGCCTAGTGGTTTTCCCAAGACAAGAGGTCCTGAGCTCAAATCCTCACTTGGGATAGGATTGAGAATTGGGAGGAATACATCTTATTCTGTAACCCACTAACCCACTCTTAGATCAAAAGGGACAAAATTAAAAGCAAGAAAGCAAGAGAGCAGCAACATGGAGATATAATTCCTATGAATAGAAGTATATGTTACAAATTGACAAAGTTCATTAATAGACAATAACTGTCAAAACAGCAAAAAGAAATGGCCAACTAAAGACTGAAAAAATTGCAACCTGATGTTGTTGTCACGATTTGACAAAAATCTTCCCAAGATATTGATAGCAAGGACTCGTAAGCCTCCACTGTCTTCAATGCTCATAATAGTCTCAACACATTCATATAAAATGGCATTCCCCGCATTTTTATTTGACTCAGTTTTTGTTGCCACCTAACAAGAATATCGTGCATAGAAAGAAAGACCGAAGCTCATCAATCTTTGACCCGTTAAACTTTAAAGGAACGACAATCATGAAGAATCATCTTAGTGATGCTAAAGTCATGCTCTAGCCAGGGATCATAAGGGAAGGCTCAAGAAATATATTTTTGGGGATGAGCGACAGATTGAACAGCAACCGTTAGGGAAGCTAAGGATCTATATCATTGGCTCATCAGGCTGCAATGTTATCCTTTATCGATGTTACTGCAGAAATGATTATATGGATCCTTTATTCCCATTCCAACTCAAACTAAGAATTTATTCCCCTACTCCCACAAAAACATCATTATAAATGGGAATCAGATTTTCAACTGGCAGTATAAGAACTCAAAAGAAACTGTATAGAACATATGGGTCAATGCAACAAAAAGAAAGGCTTCATATCCCCCCATTCTGTGACAGTCTATATCCAACCTTCATTCTACTAGCCGTCATTAAATGGAGTGAAACTCAACCCATTTAGGACCCAGGCTTCCACAAAAACACCATTGGTTTGACATTAATCCCTACTAAAACATAATTCAACCTTACAAAAAAACACATTCTTCATCTCAACAGAGATGGCAATTAACTCAATAATCAACATATGCTAGAAATATAAAATTGGTTGGAATAGATAAAATAATTAAATATCTAACACTAATAGCAACTGACCTGTGCTAGTATGTCGTTCATAATATCACTAACATCAGAATCTCCTTGGCCTAGTACACGCAGAAGTTTAAGCAATCTGATATGAAGAAATGGATCCGTAATGCCGGCAACGTCATACTCAGGTGAATATGGACTGTTTGCAAGGTCCCTTAGATTTCTGACCAAACCATCCGCGCATTTCTACAATAGTATTAAATCTCGTGATAATTGGGCAAGAGAAAACTAATCAAACCATCACATCAACCTTTTGCCTACATTGAATGGCTACAACTACGGACACGATCATTTTTGAAAAATAAGAACGCAAAAAAATACCTTTCTAAAATATTCAAGAGCTTCTGGACTGACTTTACATAAATCTGTACAAAGTTGAACTCCTGTTATTAGAACTCCATGATGCTTTTCTTTGAGCAAGGAAGCAGCATGATTTATGAAATTTTCAGCCAGATCCGGAACCTTCTTTATTATCCGTATGGAGCATAAAGCCGCCTATATTCGAGAAAGAACTGTCAATTTGCAAGGATATGAAAACAAATTGAAATTTTGACGAAAAAAGAAAAAGAAAAATCAAATAAGCAAGAATGGATTCTCCGAATTGCTAGCAAAAGAATTGCGTCATTCTACTAGAGAGTTGGCGCAATAGTCACTACAACAGTCTTTGCTTTCAATTTGTGCACTTACTTCAACCTCATAATGCCATAAAAGTTGACAAATTGCAAACATATGTAAGCTAAGTTACAGTCAAGAGATGTGTTGCAAAAGGAGTATGATGCTATTACCATAACAAACTCACTTTTTTACGGATATTTGGATCCCGAAACAGCAGCAATCGTTCCACTTCAGGAGCAAGATCACGAGCCATTTCAGCCGAACATATATTCCCCAATGCACAAAGAGCAAGTCCCACAATATACTGGTTAGAGTGATTGAGATCTCTGCAAACAAGTCAAGGCTACTACAAAAGAAAGGGTGGTGGCACATTAGCTACAATCTGCATCTGCATGTTCATAAAAATTAAAGTTCTTTCATAGTTTAAAATTGCAGATAACAACACTACATTATAGAAAAAGGGATACTGTTTTAGCGAGTTGGTGACCAACATAAGAACTTCTTGTCGCTCGTCCAGAAGCAACATGAGGCCCAAGTAACCAATTCTTTTCTCAGGAAATCCGGCGGAAGCAATGAGTTTGAGGCACTCCATTTGGCCGAAGTGAGTGGGATAGCCAAGCATGTGAATGAACATGAGCTTTGCGAGGTTGCGATGCCGATAATCCGAATCATTCTCGTTAATGGAGGCGCGAATTGCAGCACATTCTTTTCGAACGACGGCGCGCTCCTCTGCGGCAGTTTTGCATGCACGAATAGACCGAATCATGTCCCTGCAACATTCAAATCAATCATACAAATCCTGCCAAGTTAATTCTTGTAACAGGGGACACCAAACAATCAGAGAATAATGGAATTGAAGTGACCTGAGACGCGTGCCGGAGGAGAAAGGATTCATGACTGGGAGGAAAGCTTTGATGGATCCGGCGAAGAGATCTGAAATGAGAAGAGACTTGGATCTGATTGATGGACTAGATAGAGAATAGAAAAGTGAGTGATTTTATTTTATTTTATTTTATGTTCTATTTTCCCTCTCTATCCGACAGTCTCCCTCCTCTCCTCTCCGGCCGAAGGAAAACAAAAGGTGCTTGTCAATGTTTTTACTTCTTACTAGTCAAATTAAGCCCATAACTTGTTTATATTAGTTTAGGTATTATTAAACTTATCAAAATCTCGCTAACTTGTTTAAATTAAGCTTCATATTATTAAACCTTTTCAAATTTTGTGTTTTCCGTTGTTTCTTAAATAAGATTAAAATAGTATTCATCTTTGTTGAAGTAGGACTAATATGGCTCAACCTTCTATAAACTCTCCTATTGTAACCCCAATAGACTTGTCTTTGATAAGTAAGCCACGTCATAAACCAACATATCTACGTTATCCTCAATATGATGTATTTTATCAATTTTATGCCAAGTGATACTCTAAGCAAGAGAACAAACTTCTAAGGACTAATATGAAGCTAGTTTTTTTTTTATATATATAACCTCAAATTTTTTCTAGTTATGTTAATAATCACATTTTATGGTGATTGTAAACAAGATCTCCATCATTCACAACCTAGCCTTCGTGATAATCTCATTTGGGACTCCTAAACTGCCTCAGATATAATCTCATTTGTTTCTTTAAAACTTTGTTCATAGTATGCACAGGGGATGAAAGATTGATATCTTTGATGATTCTATTGTTGATAATCACCATCCCAACCATGATATAAACCTCCACTTTGGAGCCATTCACGAATCTTTTCTACTTCATTTGACAATGAAAGAACAAGTCTTTCTTACTATTAGAATTCTGATTTCAATTAAAGGAGGCTCATCTTCTTTGGGTATCATAAAGTTGTCTTGTTGAGGCCAAGTAGTTGAGTGCTTTGATGCAGCTGTTGACTTCTGTCAACGGCTTCCTTTTGAAACCAGGAATTATACCTCCCATAACTGTTATAACACATGCTTATATGTCAGTAAAAAGCTTATGGAGAGATCTGAAGAAGCCTTCTTCCTACCTCTCCTACTCATATTATGTTGGGATTAATCGCGGCCTCACTATTTCAAAGGATTCTGGTATGTACTTGATGTAGTGCCCATTGCCTTTGCATCCTGATCCTTTAGAAGCACATTAAGAGATGGTTTAGAAGTGCTTCCAAATTTCTCACCAGGGTAGAGCAATATTTAGATCAATGCTTTGGTGGGAAAAGTAGGTTGAACTACTTGCTTATCAAATTGAACATATAGAAAAGTAGGTTTAACTACTTTTTTTATCAAACTTGCCATAAACTGCTCAAATATCTAGAAAGTGATTCCTAAAGGAAAATAAATTTTACTAACTAGAAACACATGGAAAACTATAGACTCGTTCTTAACCTATAATTATTGGAGTAGGAACTAGTAGCCAAGCTCTAGCATTTCTATAAATACCAATCTTTCATTTGTGGAACATGCAATGCTATATTGTTAAGAGCAAAAGGTGAAATAAGTTAACACTTACATTTTGAGAAGCAACAATTGTCTTCAATCTATGTTACAACAATGCCAACATGTAAGCAAAGAAGCTAGTTGCAAGAAGCACAGCTATCCCCGTAAGAAGAAGAAAAGATTATTAAAGGTTGTCATTTCAAGGAGAAATGAAATAAAAGAAAGTATATAAGGATAAAGTTTACCAATAAGCAAACCACTTCCATATTGATAAGCACAATCAAAATGTGAAGTCATATCTCTCTAATCACCCTGTTTCCTTTATCTATAACGAGCAAGGAGCAACTGCTTCCAATATAAACCACTTCAAAATCATTGGAAAAATAGCATTCTCACCTACTCCATTTACATGGCCCTCTCCATGACTCCATTTCCCTCTAGCAATGGTTGTAACCCTAATGTAAAAATTTTCCAACACATCAATTATTATCACTAAGGACTATTGGATTTTGATAACAAAAATATAATAAACACATTAAGGTTGCTTTCAAACACCCTTGCACATAGTTTTATGAAGTATATAGACAAAATCTAAGAATTACTTGCATCACTGACTTTTCTAATAGTCATATTTATGGTGTCTATAACATAAATTTTTTCTCTATCATCTTCCGTAAACCCTTTAGGATGATTCATCTTTGTCTCCCTGAGTTTTCCATCTATGTCTTTAGATCAACTGTCTGTGATTAGTCCATAGTTAACCCAAAGAAAAATAGGTAAGGGGAAGCCAATGTAAAAATTATGGAGATTCACCTTATTGAAAGTTTTTAAGAAAAAGCTTGACCCAAGGAGATTGTTGTAACTTATATTATGTATAGTAAGACATCATGTAAATGCAACTGCTTCAATATCATATGGAGATAGAAGATTTCAAGGTTCCTAAAGCAATCCTATAACTCTAAAATACAACTACTTTAGGGTTGAAAAGGCATATCTCCCAAGTGCTTCGAATAGCATTAATATACTTTTATATTGCAGCAAGCATATTCTCACAGTCCTAATGGTACATAAGACTATTTCTTAAGGATAAATGTAAAAATCATTTTTCTCCGCACTACAAATACTATAAATTACGCAATTTCTTGTGTATTTTTTTAGCATTGTTTTTGGAACTGTTTTTGAGGTTCAAAAGATGGTTTGCACACAAAAACAGTTTTTACAAGTTATTTAGTTAATTTTTAGAATCATGGTTTAGGAAAAACATAATCCTCAAAAAGGTGATTTAGGATACAAGGAGGTGATAGAAACTATGATGAATGATCAATTCATGAGTCTCAGATGTAGGATGAAAGATCATTCTCTTGTTTTTTTGAAAGTTGGAGACATTCCATATGATTATGGATCGACATAAGTAAGACACATCTGATGGTTTGCTTATTAAAACAACTTTTACAACTACTATTTATTCCATATGGAGGGAAAGGAGCAAGAAATTGTACACAAGAGTTGAAGAAAGACAATATCAATTAACAGATAATATAGTGAATTGGATACGTGCAGCTCCTTATTGTCAACAACAAATAACAGACACTTGCGCAAGGATTGAAAATACAATTGGATTTTATAATCAATTGATGTACTCTATCTTTGTAACGATTAGAGGATTCTGAATTTGTAGATAGAAAAAGTAACTCATTGTAATGTTGTTTTATAGTTTTTGCTAATATTAATATAATTCCTTTCATTTTTCACCAAAAAATGGTTTGAGGAAAAAATGTTTTTTTAACAAAATTCTAATAAACTTCATATTTTACATTATATATAACTTAAGTATAAAGTTTGTTACTAATTGCTAATAATTTTACTTGTCTTTTTAGTTATTATGCTTTCAGGATATATACTAGCATTACCAAACTCATCATTTTCTATTATAAAATTAATTTCTTAACAAACTTATTAGTATAATGATTTAATTACAACAGTACTACTTACAATAGTTTATCAACGACAATCCCAAGTGTGCTTCCATCAAATACCGTCTCCACAATATACCCACTCTCAAAATTCTTCATCGAACGACCAAAAAATTTGATGAAAAACCTCAAAAACTATTTCAAACGATTGCATTTGAACGTAAGAATTGCAGTTGTCATCTTGAAAAAGTAAATTGTGAGTAATGGACATAAAGATCTGGACCTATTTTGGGGTGGCCTTCAAGGATCATAACCATTTCATGAAAGCAAACACAATACTGGAGAAAAAACCCACTCACAATCTCTACAAAGAAACAATAGTAATAAAGAAACTTCACTTGACTTAACAAGTTCAAAACTTTTGAGTAACATAGATCAAAATTAAAATCACACTCAAATACATAATAGAAATAACAACAACAAATCACTTTTAGGTGAAGTAGTATAAGGAGCTAAAGAGACATGCCCAAGAAGTAGGAAAAGAGTGACACCCAGAAAGCAACAAGTTCTTGCCCAACACCTGCATTGCTTCTATTCTCAAGGAACAACCCTAGAGAACTTTAGATAGAAAGATTCAAGCTTTGTGTAAACTCCAAATTCCCAAGTTTCGTAAATTTTTTAGTGAAAAAGAAGTGAACTTTGGTGTAAAATGAGGACTAAAAAGAGATACCCCAAAAACAATCAAGATGTTATGAGTCAATTATTAGGATAATTATAAGGATAAAATCAAGTTAGTTGTTGTATAATACAAAAATTATATCTGTCGTATCTGATTGATATCATCTCACATAATAAACTTCTTGATATAAATCAAATGGAACCCACCGTGAATTTGTTTGGGAATACCAAACTGACATGGTATTAGAGTAGTCTACAATCCTAAGCCTCCCTTTCTTTTAGTTTTTTGTCTTTCAAATGGTTGCTACCCCTCGCTTCTCTGTCTTCTTCTTCTGCCTTCCTTGTTCCTCAAGTATTTTCTGTTAGTATTTCAAATTTTGTATCTAAAAAAGTTAGATATGACAAATTATATCACCTGGTCCTACCTATTTAAACACATCCTTGATATATAAACCCATCCTTGACAAATAAGATCTCTCTGATCATATTTCACCATCACCTTAGACTCCCTCTAAAACTATTTCCATTAATCACACCATCATGTGAAATTTCATAAATTGTTGTCATTTTACCACAAAATACTTAACATCCATATTCTTCTCCAAACGACCACTCTATATCTTCAAATTTCCCTTCAAATCTTGTCAATCATCACTCTATACAATCACGAGGCAAGTCTAGCATTTACAAATGCAAACCCTAGATTTCCCTTATCACCCACCCTACATCTCCATTATCACAAGAACATTCCATTGTAACTGAGGCTATCAAAAATGCTCATTGGAAATAAGCAATGGCTGAAGATTTTAATGTGTTGGTCACAAAAAAACACCTAGGAGTTGGTACCTCGCTCAGCAAGTATGAATGGTGCTAGGGCAAATTTGGTGTTTATAGTAAAGCAATAGGGTGATGGGACTTTTGAGCGCTACAAAGCATGACTTGTAGCCAAAGGCTATAATCAACAACTTGGCCTAGATTATCATGAGACCTTTAGTCCGATCATCAAACATGCACAATCCAAATTGTCCTTAATTAAGTCATTACAAATCATTAGTCCATCAGACAGTTAGATGTAAAGAATGCTTCCTCTATGGTGTTCTTACAGAGGAACTCTACATGAATCAACCACCAGGCTTTGTTGATAAATGTTTCCTAGATCACGTCTGTAAATTGAAGAAAGCTATCTATGGCCTCAAGTAGGCTCCTAGAGGTTGGTTTCAGAAATTCAACAACCTTTTGCTCTTACATAGGTTCAAACTAAGCCACTCAGACAACTCTATGTTCATTCTTCGAGTCTTATGAGCCGCCATGATTATGTTACTGTATGTCAATGATATCATTCTCATTGGCTCTAGTGACACTCTTCTTACTTCATTCATAAAATCCCTCAAGCAACAATTTGCAATGACCGATCTTGGGCCACTACACTACTACTTGGGTATTCAAGTGAGCCATTCTTCCTCAAGATTATTTCTCTCTCAATCCAAATATGCCTATGACCTATTACGTAGAACTCACATGTTGTCCTCTAAACCTGTCTTGACAACTATTTTTGGGTCCAAGTTGTCATCTTCTAAAAGTGAGCTTTTAACAAATCCCACTGAGAATCGTAGCATTGCAGGGGCACTCCAATATCTTACCATTATACGACCAAATATTAATTATGTTATGAACAACATTTGCTAGTTTATGTCTACTCCAACCAAGGTTTATCTTTAAGCTGTCAAACAAATTTTTCGTTGTGTAGCTGGAACAACTGACTATGACATTCACATCTCTACTAATAAACATCTTGAGCTCCAGGTCTTCTCCAATGCAGATTGGATAGGTTGCCTAGACATTCGTCGCTCCACCACTAGAATGGTAATCTTTTTTGGCCACACATTTAAGGTGTTTGGCAAATAGCTTATCAGTTGTTTTTTAGGTTATTGACTAAGAGTTAGCTTTTTGACCATCTTAGAAAGCTATTGATGTATTTGGCGAATGACTTATTGGTTAGCTTATTTAACTCCAATAAGCTGATTTATAAAAGCTCTATAAGAGGAGATTTTTGCCTAATGACAGTATTGCCCTCCACTTTACTCTTTACTTTTGCTCTGTGTGTTTTAAAAGTTGGCTTTTTTATCATACTGAAGTTTGGAAGAATATAATAAAGGGGTTAATTAAACTTTTTAATCTTTATTTAATTTTATAATATTAGTTTACATTTAAAAATACCCTAATATTAAGTTTTTAAACATAAAGAGTCACATCAAGTTAATATTTTTAGTATATAACTACTATATATCGATTCGTGTTATATTATAATTATAGATATTTTAATTTATTAAATAATAAAATTCATACATATTGTATGAAAAACACTAATATGATGTAACTCTGCATCATTCATATTAATAGAGAATTTAATGTTAGACTATTATTATTATTATTATTATTATTATTATTATTATTATTATTATTATTATTATTATTATTATTATTATGTTTTATTAAAGTTATAAACTTATTTTTGTAAAATTAAATATTTAAAATTTAAATTTTATAAGAATTTTCAACGAAATACTAAGAAATATAATATACATACCCTTATAATTTTTTTAAATCATACCCTTATAAGTCATTTTACACATTAACAACTAATACTAAATAGCCAATTTTATCAAATATCTTTAATAAACAGCTGAAGTTATCCGCTAGTCAAATCAGCTAATATAATTAGTTATTAGCTAACCAATGATAGAATTGGCTAACAACTAATGTAATCCGTTGTTTGCCAAACAGGGTTATTGATCTCTTGGGGTTCTCACAAGCAACACATTGTTTCGCGATTAAGTACTAAAGCGGAATATAGAGTTGTTGCACATACAGTGGTTGAGCTTTCCTAGATTCAAAATGTTCCTACAAAACTTGACATCAAATTGAAGTCTAGACTAACACTCTTATGTGATAATGTGAGCACGTTTATCTTACTGCAAATCCTATTTATCACGCTCGAACAAAGCATCTAGAACTAGACTTTCATTTTGTGAGAAAAGATTAAAGTAGGAGCACTACAAGTGCGGTACATTCCCACTAATATGCAACTTGCAGACATCTTCACCAAGGCATTGAGTGGGCTAATTTTTCACAGACTTTGTTGCAAGCTCAACATTGGATCCTATGTTCCACTTGAGAGGGGATGTTAGGATAATGATAAGGATAAAGTCAAGTTAGTTGTTGCATAATACAAAAACTTTATTTGCTATATCTAATTGATATCATCTCATGTAACAAACTTCTTTATATAAATCAAATGGAACCCACAGTGAATGTGCATGGGAAAATCAAACCAAACTTACACTAATTTAGCTTTGGACGAAAGTTAGGGTATTTTCTCAAGAGTAAGGGTTAAGAATGGAAGATATAGAGAAAGTTGAAATGAGACCTAAAAAGAGTGTAAAAAGGAAAAAAGTTCAGAAGTTACAAAAAAGTGGAAAAAGAGACTCACATCCTATCTGATTTATCTTATCTGGATGGTTGGTTAATTGGTAGCCAAATCCAACTTGTTTAATAAAATAAATTCTTGGGTTCCGATTTATGTCATACTTTCAAATCATCTAAGACAATCATTCATTATTTTAATAACTTTCACAATTGACTCTAAGTAAGGTTGGACACTCAAGAGTGTCCTCTTCTAACTCATTTTAAAAAAAGACTCGAATCATCCCAATGAATATTTAAGAGTTATTATGATAAGCTTACTACAAAGTTTGTGCTTGCTTTGAAAAATCACCCTTGTCAACATATCAACATCATTCTTACTTATGCGAATCTTTCTCAACTACATTTTTTATTTCTCAATTACAAATCTCAACCAACTATACATGACATCATTGTGCTCGGTGCAAGAATAATACACATAATTTTTGCTCAAATATGTAACACTTTGGTTGTCACAAAATACCACATAATTATCTTGTTTTACATCCATTTCTTAAAGGAACTATTTGAACTAAAACATCTTCTTAATTGCTTCCACAATAGCTACAAACTCCACTTCAATTATAGATAAAGTCATATCCTATTGCAGCTTGGACTGTCAAGAGAGTGCCCCCCCCCCACCCCCTTGTAAATTTGATCAAGAAATCTGAAGTAGACTCATGTTATCAAGATGTCCAATCATGGTTGCATTGCTCTAGAATTGTCTCCCTACCGCTGAAGCTCAAGCTTCGTTTGAAAATGGCCAGTAAGTCTTTTAAAATCTATTTTATAACTTCCAAGTGAACCTTTCCTGGATTGGGCAAGTACCTACTCATCAACCCAATAGCTTATGTTATATTTGGTCTTGTACATACCATTTCATACATCAAGAAACCAATAACAGATGAGTATAGAACATAAGACATATTATCTTTCTCCTTTTCAATTGAAGGGTAAACATGCTTGCTCAACTTAAACTGAGGTGCTAGTGGCTTTCTAACTAGCTTAGCATGTTTCACATTAAACCTTTATAACACCCAATCAATATCTATGAAAACCATAGTTTCATATTTTTCCTATCCTAAGTTATTTTCATGCTCAAATTTTGCTTTACAAAGCTTAAAATTTTCAAGTTTGGACAAATCCTCCTTCAACTTGTAAATTCTCCCAACATCTTGCTAGACTATCAATATATCATCAACATACAAAAGAAGAATAATGAAGCTTTTATTGGTAAACTTCTTAGAATACAGACAGGGATCAAATCTTTTTTATTATAACCATTTCCTATCGTAAACAAATCAAACTTTTGATACCAATATTTTGGTGCCTATTTCAGCCTATAAAAACTCTTCTTCAACTTACACACCAGATTCCTTTTTGTTGCTCCATATATATCTCCTCTTTTAAATCTTTATGTAAGAAAGTATTATTCACATCCAATTGTTCAAGTTTGAGATCTAAGATGGTAGTTAGATATAACACAGTTAGTATAGAAGTCATCTGAACCACTAGTGAGTTTCATCAAAGTTAATGTCCTTCTTCTAGTTGAATCCGTTCACCACTAGTCTTGCCTTATGCTTCACTAATTTGTCACCATCCTTCTTTATCTTGAATATCCATTTATTGATTAGGCTTTCTTGCCCTTTGTAAGTTTAACTAGTTTATAGTATTCATTTTACTTCAAGGAATTCATTTCCTCATGTATAGTTGCAAATTAAAGATCTTTATCTTCATATGATTTTACGTCTTGCAAATTTTCACAACCCTTAACAGTAATTAAGTGGTATTCTGTACTTAGTTTCCTTATAGAAGATCTTTTCCCTCTAGATGACCTTCAGATTTTAACATCTTCTACCACCGAACTAGGTTGCTCATGTGCTTATCATTTTCATTAGCCTCATCTATATTATCGTTTGGATGTGGCTTATATATCTCATCATTATCAGGTTGTACATGATCACTAACATTATGTGCTTGTTCACATTCTTCAGTTCCTTCACTTGTGGGCTGGTTAACTGAAGTCGAAATAGGGGAAACATCAATGGCACCATAGGATGAACAATTAAGAGCAGTCTTACCACCTTTAATAAGGTCAGCACTTATCTGATGTTCATGGAATACTACATCTCTAATTTTGACAACTTTCTACTTTATTGGGTTATAGGGTCTAAAGTTAAACTATTTATGACCATACTTGACAAATATGCAAGGAACCATCTTCAAGACAAATTTTATTCTCTGCTCTTTAGGTACATTTTTAAACACCCTACATCTAAATACCCTTTGATGCTTATAAGAGGGGTTTGTCTTTCCCTATCCCACATTTTCTCTAGAACGTCGTGACCTAATGAGAGTGATGGTGTTCAACTAATTAAGTAAAGGTTATTTTTATTTTGATGACTTCGCCCTAAAACATTTTTTGAAGCTAAGATATTATGAGTGTATATAGAACCTTCTCCACGATTATTATGTTCATTCTCTCCATAACACCATTAAGTTGCGAGGTATTGAGTTTTGTCTTCTTATAACCCAAGCTATGCCTCACATAGTAATTCTCAAACTCCAAGGTGTGTTCCCCTCGATTGTCAGTTTAAAGACACTTCAACTTTTTCTCTTTTTCTCTTTCTATCATGGCATACAAATTTATGAAAAAGTTGGCTCTTTGTCTTCAATATGTAAACCCAAGTTTTCTAATTTGCATCATTAATAAAGGTAATAAAGTATCTATTTTCTCCTAATGGCTCATCTTTAATCGGACCACAAAAATTTGAGAATATCAACTCCATGTTTCCATTTTCCTTGTAGATCTCCTATTGAAAGAGACTTTATATTATTTTCCTACTAAACAATGATCACATGGATTAAGAGGAACCAAATTATTTTCCAAAATAAGATATTTACTAGTTAACAACTTAATCTATTTTTTTCACGCACATACCTTAATCATCGATGTCACATATTAGGGTAACTATGTTCCTCAATTGCATACACTTCCCCACTATATACCTTCAAGTGTGCCTTATATAATATACAATGCAACTCTCCACAAGTAACTGTTATTGCTCCCTTTGACAACTTCCACTTTCTATCCCCAAATGTGTGCTAATACCCTCCATAATTGAGTGCATTAGCTGATAGTAAATTTTGGTATAAGTTAGGAATATGTCATACATCTCTTAAAGTCAACAAACATTCTACACTAGTAGCAATAATATTGGTGAAACTTTGATTACCTATATTTATATATGCAAAAAACTTGCTCATGTAATTTGATAAATATTACCTTCATGAAACACAATGATAGGAGGCTTATATATCAACAAGCTACTTGAAACTTGCATTCACTAGTTTTGCAAATCAATAACACCTTATTATTTGTTCTTGAGGCTATTGCGATTGTATTTTTATCTTCCCCATCTTTCTGATGATCTTTTTTTTATCCCTTTTCCACTTACAACAAAACCTTTTAATGTATCCAGACTTAGTATGACAGTGGCATGTCTTGATCTTTTTGTCACCTTTGGACTTCGATCAATTCTTAGACTTATCATGCCCTTCAGGACCTCTGCTATTGCTTCATCTCCTACTGTCTACTATAAAGGCTTGTATATTATTAACTTTCGTTTATTTTCTTCTAATATCTTCTTTAAGAATGCTTTGTTTTATTGCATCCAAGATTACCACACCCTCTAGGGTTGAGTTGTCGATGGTAACTATCAATGTCTTTCAACTATCTGGTAACAAACTCAACATAAAAAAGACTTGGAGTTTATTATCAAAAATAATCTTAATGATAGTCAAATTTTTGATAATATCCTGTAAATCATTAAGATGCTTTGATACAAATTTCATATTTTAGTTTCAAATTCACAAGCCTCTTAATTAGAAAGACCTTGATGTAGATAGCCTTCCTTTTATAACGACGTTCTAGCTTTTTCCAAAACTTAAATGGACCAGTTTCTTGGGAAACATGGATGAATATAGTGATATCAGTCCACTATTGGATAGTGTTTAGAGTTTTTCGTTTCATCTTTTCCTATTCTCTATTTTTCATTTTTTCTAGTTTAGATGAAATATCATCGTTTACATTTATGTCCATATTGATAGGATCAAAAAAATCCTCATAATACAAAAGATCCCCCATTATACTAGAAAAAGCTAGTGAAGAAAAGGGTCATAAATGTTTTAAAATCTTCAAAAATAGGAGTTTTCAAGTTTATACTTAGTTGATAATATCTTCAAGGGTTTGGAATATATTTCAACTATATCTTTAACATATATGCAAAAAATGTCAAATAATCGTCTCATAACTAATATGCCTCTTCCAAGCCATAAATAACTAAAGACAACGTGATTGAGAAGTGGAAAATGAAGTCATAGTAAAATATGCTTCTTTATAGGCTGTAAAAAAGAGAGAATAATTTCTAACCTAAGGTCTACATTTGTAGTTCAGTTTGAGAATCATGTATTTTCAAGAGGATAATTTATGTTTTACGAACTTTATATGGAATTTTGCACATTGTAAAAATGGTTTCTGAAAAAAAAAAGACTATAAAAAGCTCATTAGCTTAGTTGTGCATTTTCAAAAAAGACTGTAAAGTGTGAATTATTAGCAATTTTTTAAAGGAATGACAATAATCATATGTTTCTAATTGCATAGGAAGTAATACAAACATAAACCATAATATATGGTCATGGTTTCTATATCATCTTAGAGAGGAACTTCGGTTAAATAATGGTGAAGAACGAATGCTCATTACAGATAGGCAAAAGATAATTTATTCATCCTACTGTTGATATTGTTTTTACTTAGTAAATTTAATTGTAACTAATTATTTTATATTTATATGAAATAATTTAATTTTAGTTATTCAATAGGTTGTTCCTATAGGAGACATAGATATTGTGTAAGAAATATATTTACTAATTGAAGAAGGGTCATAGAAGACTATAATTACAAATTGTCATTTTGGAAAGTCTTAACTTTGAGGTCAACTTATAAGAACTAAGGAGCAAGTCTTAATGGATATAAATACTTTATTCATGAGCTAATGGAGAAACAGTGTATAGTTTTTATCTAGAATATTAAGGTAAAATGGGACCTAATGTATAACAATATGTGTAATAGTCTAAACTAGGCGTATATTCATTATGTTATCTTAGAAAACATTAAGGACTATGCTATACTACAAAAGGATAAGGATAGTTCCAAAGGATAAATAGGATGAGAAATAATAAAAGGAATAAGTTAACATGTAGCAAAGATTAAAGTTTCTTTACAAAGTATTGTGGAATGGATCATATATATTTGAGGTTACAAAGGAAGAGGAGAGGCATAAAGTAAGCTTTGACAATATGAGTTGCTTTTATAAACTTTGAGATTTATCTAGAATTCCTTGTCCACTGTATTGATGCAATTGTATATTATGTCAATATACCAATGGACTACACTGTTGTGTGGTATAAACAATTAAACTACTTATTAGCCTATGAAGAAATGATATAACCAATTTAAGGTCATAAATTTTAACCTAAAATTGGAAAGAAGTTATTGGTATCCCCCTAAATAAGAGAAATTCAGGAAGACCAAAGAACAAAAAGAATTTAAAAAGCATAGAAGACAACACCATTGATTAGTATAGATTTCTGAAAATTGACAATTATGATTTGTTAGTTGCATAAGAAGCAAGGTCATAACAAGAAAGGACATTTATAAAAAGAAGGATATATAAGTTTAATCTTTGATAATGATGCACAAATACATGTTAATGCTATCATTATGTCTATATGTCCATGCATAAAAGATCTTCATATATGATTTGTTGGATTATAAGCTATAAGAAAGGAAAATCAGGATTGTTTAATGCTCATGATGGTTATTAAAGTAAAGCTTGAATGTCTTTCAATATTTTATCATCCATAGTATGTGTACTACGTAAATCTTTAATTTTTTGTAACATATAGGTGATATGGTATAATTTTGGTAGGTTTAAACTCTTTGGTCTAAGCTTGGGCTTAAGCTTCTAGATTAGGTCAAATGCAATTTGTCAAATTATAATCCAATCTTGAGTTATAAGCTCCCTCTTAACAAATACATAAAACTAAATGTCACAACATTTTTTAGCGTTTAACCTTTAACGATCATGTTAACAAGTTATAGAAGGGAAGTATAAGAGAAGGAATCAAGTGGCCTCATTCTTGGAGATAATAAAGACTTATACAATGACTTAAAGGTGCATAAGATGATGACATTTGTGTTCATTTTATGTAATTATTAAGAGATCCTTACGTATTTAGGCTCTCTTTAAGTCATAAATCTAAAGGGGTTAGTCTCATACTTATCATATTTCTTTGAAACTTCTACTGCAAATCTGCAATCTTGTCTTAAGGTTGCAACTAGATAAATAATGTCCTAGTTATTATTGTCATATTAAATATGCTATCAAGTATTCAAAATTTTTCTTAAATTTGGTGGCCAGGTGGGTTATTATCTCTTTTAAATAAACAAGGATCCAATTTATAAAAAGGTAAGAATCTTTATTTAAGAGTAAGGAACTTATTTAGGAAAACTACTTAGCAAACAATTATTTCTAAATAAGAAAGAATAATGTCACTTCCTAATTAATTAAAAATTATTAAAATGAAAATCTTAAAGTTTAGCTAAGAAATAGGAACGCTAAAATTATTTCACTATGGCTTCTTATACTAGTGTTGTTTGTGACAATATTTCTTTCTAATAAAACATCTACAACGTTAATCTCCTTTTGGTCCAAGAGCTTATCCTCAAGCTTAAATTTAGATAAGAGTTATGAAACTCAAACAAAGGAACCTAGAGGTAGCTTCATCCAACGATAAGCTGACTAATTATACCAAAATTTCAATAACACCTCAATTAACTCTGGAATGAATAATGGATTAAGGTTTGGGAATAATTTTTCCCATCCTCCAAAGGTGAAGAATGAACACTAGTAAAAGGAACATCCTTAAACTCTTTAAGTAATGAAATAAGGAAACATTATGAATTTTACCATGCTCTAAAAGTTCTAACTCATAAGTAACCTCACCATTCCATTGCAAAAACTTAAATGGGCCACAAAATAGGAGCTAGCTTGTAAACAACCCTTTTTCCTAAAGATCACTATCTATAAGGTTGTTTTTTAACCAAACAAACTTTTCAATTTCAAACAATAATCCCCAAGAGTGCTAGCTATAGGCTTGTTTCATTTTGAGTTGAGTCTGTTTTAAACAAAGATGTATTTCAACCAAAAGAGCATCTCTCTCTTAGAAAAAATTGTCAATCTCCACCAAATGGGTATAACCAAGTTTATAAGATAGCAAATAAGGAGATCACAGTCATAAATAACCTAAATAGATGTCATGCCTAAGGAAGAATGATGGGCAACGTTACAACAATACTCAGACTAAAGAAGCCAATTATCCCACTTTCTTGGTTGATCCCTAACAAAGCAACAAAGATACATCTCAATTATATGCTTCAACACCTCACTTTGATCATTCGATTAGGGATGATAAGCAAATGAAAAACATAAAGTGGTATTACTTAATTAAAGCAAATATTTCTAAAAGATACTAGTAAAAATTGAGTCCCTATCACTAACCATAGCTTCCATTAACTCATGCAAACATTTAATTTGAGTGAAGAAGATATGGGAAATAAAAGTAGCATTGCACAAATGATAAGGAGAAATGAGATGAGCATACTTGGAGAAGCGATCCACCACTATATAAAGTATTAATTTTCCATTAATTTTGGGCAACCTATTTATAAAATTCGTAGAAATATTAGATTATATCTATATTGAAATCAGAAAGGGTTGTAGGAGATCAATTGGATGCAAATTGTCCTATTTATTTTATTGACAAATAAATAATTTTAAATAAATTATCTAATAGAGGCTTTCATTCCTTTCCAGTGAAAATAAGTTTGGATACGATATAATGTGCTTTGAATACTTTCGTTTATAAAGTTATGAATTTTAGAGATAATGGAGGGAACTAAAGAGGAATTAGTTTAAAGATATACTCGACCCTTATTGATCACTGGCCCATTTGTGAAATCCCAATTTAAGCATGTTATTCTCAAACTAGTGTCTATAACTCTTTTGATTTTATCACCTCTTGTTTAACATTAGATAAGGTGATTTATGGACTTGGAATATCATAAAGGAGCATAATATCCTAATCCCGCATAGATAATACATCTATTGCGTGATTTAGAGATCCAACATTGTAGTCTACAAAAAAAAAAAACAAACCCAGTAGCTTATTAACCCAATGTTGTTAGGGAGAAGTGGCAAATTATTATTCTTATAGGTATTTTAGACCCCCAAGTATAGACTCCAATGTCGGATTACTCTAGCCAACCGAATCAATTCTCATTTAGAGGTTGGTAATTTCAAATGTCAATCAATTAGCTTTTGACTAAAGAAAGCAATCAAGTGTCTTTATGGTTATGAAATGGTATCAATCCCCATTTTAGATGCATCACTTTCAATTGTAAACTCAAGATCAAAGTTCAATAATTGCAAATTTGGAGTGGTAGAGAGAGCATTCTTCAAGTTATCAAAAGTTATTTTGAATGCATTGTCCCAATGAATGGCATTCTTCCTCGATAGGTTGGTTAACGGAGCATCCATCACTCTAACTCTATAAAAATTTGCTATAACACTTTGTTCAATCTATGAAGCCACATATTTAGAGGTAGACCATTCCTTGACTACTCAAATTTTGGAATTGTCTACTGATAATCCCTCATCGTTGATGACATAATCCAAGTTTTTTAACCGAATTCTCTTTAAAGAAGCACTTGGACCATTTGAGGAAGAGCTTGTATTGGTCTAGTAGTTTAAAGAAAGTCCTCATATGATGCACTTGTTCTACCTAGGTTATACTATAAACTAAAATGTTATCAAAGAATAATAAGACGAATTTGCAAGGTGGGATTGAAATACCTCATTTGCTAAAGACTAAAATGTGGAATGTGCATTTGTATGACAAAATGACATGATTAAAAACTTAAAATGGCCATGATGAGTTTAGAAGGTAATCTTCTTAATATCTTCAAAAGCTATTCTAGCCTAAAAGTATCTTGATCTTAGATATAATTTTGTGAAATAATGGGGATTTGAAGTTTATTTGACAACTCATCCAAAATTAGGATAGGAAATTTATCCTTGACATCCTAGTTGTTGAGCTCTGTAACGCCCCAAATTAGGGGTTAGCAGATTAAGCAAATTGAGTCCGATTTATGTTATGTCTCTTTGACATTTTGGCAGGCATTCAAGGCATTTTTCGGGTACCTTGGTTTAATGACACTTCGGATTGATTCGGACTGTATTAAGATAATTTTAGTAATTTTTGTATACTTCAAACATTTTTAGAAATTAATGGAGGATTAGTTTTGAGTTGCCAATTTATTTTGCGAGTCATTATTTTCTGATGGAATTTTGGTGAATTTTTGGAAGTTGGTTGGAACTTCTGGGTATTTATTTGAGAGAAGAATTCATAAGTGTGTTTTTAGGTAATGAACCATTCATCCAACAGTACTCCAATAGTACTAATTGAATTAGTTTACGAATATATATACGGGTTGAGTAATGATTTTGAGACAGAACCGATAGTGTTCATCGGTGTTGTTCATGACTCTGTCGATCGATTCGATCGCTTTTCTGCTGCAGATCACGAGGTTAGTTCTTTTATAAAGATAGTCGGATGAGATTTGATATTGGTAGAAGAAATTTTTAGATCTATCATATTTGACGATTTGGATGATTCTGATAGGTTAGATTTGTTAAATAGGTTAGTTTTTAAGTGATGATGCTAAAAGAATTGAGAAAAAAAAAAGAAAGGAGGAAAAAAAAGAAGAAGAAGAAGTTTTGCAGAGTCGGAGAAGACAATGAGCGATTACGATGATGAATAGTGCATAGTGCATAGTGAATAGTGAATAGTGAATAGTGAATAGTGCACAGTGAATAGTGAATAGTGAACGTACGTATTTTTGAACAGTATCCGTACGTATTTTGTGAATAGGAAGAATACGTATTTGTGAATAGTAATCTGTATTTTTGACCATGCATCATGTATCCTACAGTAATTATGCACAATAATAATTTGTATCTGTGTTCCCTATTATAGAGGAACGACCATCGCCAGATATTGCCGGACTTGAGGCAATAAATAGTAAGAAGCGATTTAAGGTCGATAATCCGGTATTTCAATCAGTAAGTAAGATAGAAATTTCAGTACGTACGTCATGCCGACAGTAAAATTGGAAGTCATAAAGACATCAAGAATCGAAATTTGATGAACAAATTCGAGAATATCGAGAATGTCGAATCGTAAGTAATTTCGATAGTAAAATTTGTAAGTCCGTAATCGAATTTGATGAAGTCGATAAGTACTATGGGTAAAATAATTTCATAAGTAATATAAGAGACCCGGACGGTCTCACTTTGCGTTGTTCTGCATCAATTGAATTGTGTTACATTAGGACAATGAATGTCCAAAGTGCTCATGTGTCTTTGTCTTGATTGTGTAATTAGGACAATGAACGTCCGAGGTAATTGTTGTATGATTATGTTATTGAAGTGCTAATGTTATTGCACATGAAATGTCTGAAATGATTTGTTCTGTCCGAGTTGTAGGTAAATAGGCATGCCTAGAAGGGTTTGTAGCGCTTCTGTGACACTTCGGTGTCTTTTGATATGGATACTTCGGTGTCGAACCTTTGGCTTCTGATATGGACACTTCGGTGTCAAGACTTTGATCTTCTGAAAAGTCCCGTTACCCACTTCTGTTTTATGGACTTCTGATTTGTTGGGTTGTGGTCGCGTGCAACCTTGAGGTTGGATCGCGTGCAAACTTGAGGTACTGAGGTACGCAAAACACGGGCCCAACGTAAAACACGGACCCAACATTAAAAGCCGATCTGTTCTGAAGTGCATTTTGCCTGATTCTTAATCTCTGTATGCATGATTATACTGTTTTGTGAAAAGAAATCGGTTAATTTAGATAAATGATTACTCACTAAGCTATAAGCTTAGCACGGTGGATTTGCGCCGTGTAGGTACAGAGCAAAGAGATTAAAGACTGGGACAAGCCAACCGCAGTGGCCAAAGGAGTCAGAGTTTTTGTGTCACTCGAATATGTATTTGTTTGGTTTATTTGGGCCTGTACATATTCTTTGGATTTGTTTCTGGAAAGTCTGAGATGTATTATATGTGTGTTACGTTTAGTTTTTAAAAATGCATGTGTGAAACGTTTTGCTTTGTTTGTCCTATATTGGGTGGCATCCACATATTCTCCCAGGGGGTATTTGGGTGTTATAAGCTCCTTATACAAAATCTCCAAATTTTATCACATTTTTCCACTAATAGAATTAGGAAAGAAAAGGGGGAATGACTGAGTTGGATGATTCCTTGGTCCAACATTCATCCTTTTGATCTCATCTTTTTGTGTGTATAAATAGTGATAAAGCCTCACTACCACTAGTTCGATCCCCATTATTAAAGTGGTTTTATGATCATAAGCTCAAGAGGTAAGAAGTCCTTTGGGTTTTTGATGTACATCCGAAAAATCAATTAGGAGTCTTTTCACGGTTATCGTGTGTTGTTTCATCTTGTATCATATGAACATATGGGTATTTTGCCTTCGATAATATTTCTTGCAAAGTGACAAGCCTCTTGTTCAAGTTTAATGAGTTGAATTCCAATGGGATTAGGCCTAAAGTCCGCAGCCATTTTACCTCAAGTCCACATCAAATTGATCTAAGGATAGCACAAATAAATCAACAAAAAAAGATTCATAGTTGACCTAGTGAAAATCTGCAACTCCAACAAACACCTCAATTTTTAGACTTCATCTTGTTTTACAAAAACATGTGCTCTAGATCATTAACCTTACTGATCAACTATTGTAAATCACTTATAACACCTAAATTTGACATCAAATTATTAAGGGTTCGCAAAAGAATCTCATTACAAGTTAACCAAAAAGTCATCTTGATATTTCTTAGTTTTCTCGTTCTTTGAAAAACCTACCTTGTTCCAAAAGGTTGATCCCCAACTTCAAGGGCCCCCAGTTGCAGGCCCGACCACCGCTGGGAGATTGAATCATGGTTTAATCTTGGTCAACCTCCTAACAGAGCGATCCACTGCCTCCCGTTGTTGCTAGAAGTTGAACTTAAGACCTTGTTCCAATTGACCCTGTTAGTTGGCCAACTAAATTACCCATGCGGGCTTTGAAAAACCTACCTTGAAAGGATTTAATGGTGATTTGTAAGAAATCACACCTCTTCTATGTACATTTCTTGATCGACAATATTGATGATTTTTATTAAATATGATCCTCCTCTTAAATAGAAAAAAACCTCGGGTAAAAATACTTATTTAAGAATAAAAATCCTTATTTAGGAAAACAGTTTTTTTTAATAAGAATGGATCAATTGATGATTCCGATTGCGGAGAAGTCAAAGTTTAGAAGCGGTATACATATACAAGTTATGCCGTGTCGTATCCTCAACAAATAAATTAAAAAAAAGCCACCATAAACATCTCAAAGCCTGCTGGCCAAACTTACCCCTGTTGCGACTAGTGCGTGCACCACTTACCTCACAAATGAACCAGCTTTCCCTCCTCGTATAATCTTATCTTCCAACAGCTGCCAAAATAAAAATGCACAAACAAATTGGCTTGCACTATACAATGGTTTAGTCAATAACCAAAACTTGGTCTCTATTCCCTCGTAGAAAAGCCATACAGCAAAATGAAGGTTGCAGAATAAAGCGAAGGTGAGCTCAGCAATTAGGTGAAGCAGTGCTCTCAAAAGACACCTGGCTTTGAATAGTATACTCGGTGATTGGGCTAGATGCAGCCGCAAGGCCTTGAAGCAATCTCACAACATCAACTGTATCATCAAGATAATACTCAGCCTTGCTTGGCTTTAATCCAATAGTGCAAGCAAAGATCTCCGGAGCAGCAGGTAAAGTTGGACCGGAAACTGTCCTGAATACGCTCTCAAACATGTCTTCATCTGATCTATCGTCACCAATGCACATAACAAAATCTGGAACCTTCCCGCACTTAACCAGATTCATAAGAACCTTTTCAGCAACAAACCCTTTGCTTATGCCCTGTCTTGCACGAGATAAACGAAGTCAGAAAATATATGGATGAACTGTTTGTGTCAATAGCAAAGGCACATATTATAGTGAAGAAGGGCACATTACATACATATACGACAGATAAAAAATCATTGAGCAGTAAGCGAAGCCAGATGTACCTGTGGCTTAGCTTCAACAATATGGTGGCCCCTGTTAACCACAGCTGGTTCATTTGCTAGAACACTTTCAAGATGATCCAGTAATTCTTTAGCTTGGCAAGATCCAAAATCAGGGTCCGCATCTTGATGGTGCCAAACTAAAGCACTCTCTTTAGTTTCTATACTGGAGCCATCAGTTGCCTCGGTATAAAGTCTCATCACAGGTTCCACAATCTTTTTCCAATCAAGATCGGCAGCCAGAGGACAGATTTCCCACTCAGAAGTCTTATTCCACCTGTGAAGAGAAAAAAAAAAACCTTAGACATTATCATCCTACTGATCATCCCCTCTACAGACTACCAATTTAAACCACATTACGGGCATTACCTTAAGAAATGCCCATGCTCAGCTGCAATTCCCAGCATGTCACATGAGCCAAGCCACTCGCTTAGAGAACTTCTCCCTCTACCACTCACAATAAAGACAGTGTTCTTGGGATCCTTAGAGAGAGTTTGCAGAACAGAGATAACTTCAGGGCTGGGGCTTTTGATGATAGAAGATTGTGGAACGACAGTACCATCATAGTCCAAAAATATAGCTCTTCTATTTGTCCTTCTATAAGCCGGGACAATGTGATCGAGGGATAACTTCCGAAAGCTAGGAGACAGAGCCACCATACTGAAATTCAGACCAAATCCAATTCCCCAGTACCTTCTGTTGTGATGATCTTGGCATGCTCTCTCCAAATCTTGCATAAAACTGCGAGCCCAATAAGCCACATCGTGGGTACTTATGTACCGATAATGTTTCTCATGGCGTAACTGCTTCTCAGATTCTTGCATAGTGATGGCCGAACTTAAGGCATCAGCTACAGCATCAATGTCCCAAGGATTTACCCTAACTGCTCCACTTAAAGAAGGTGAGCAGCCAATAAATTCTGAGACGACGAGCATGCTTGTACGAGGAGAGTTTGGTTTTATGCCCACAGCTTCATCCATGTAAGGGGTTCCTTGCCTGCAAACAATATACTTATAAGGGACCAAGTTCATTCCATCCCTCACTGCATTCACTATGCAACATTCTGCTACAGCATAATATGCAGTCTTCTCATATCGAGGAACATGACGATCAATCAGAATCACTGGCTGATATAGAGGTGAACCATAAACCTCGTTGATCCTTCTGGCAATTAAATATGTCTCCCTCTTTGCTTCTTGGACATCCTTTCCCGAGCCCCTCGCAGGATTCACAATCTGCACCAGGACCACTTTTCCGCACAAGCCAGGATGTTGCTTCAAGAGCTGTTCCATTGCCAATAATTTCAAACTGATGCCCTTAAATATGTCCATATCATCAATTCCAAGAATCACTTTTTTACCATCAAACTGTTTCTGAATCTCTTTGACAACAGACGATGTAGAGGGCAGGTTCATTACTGATTCAAGACGGCCCAGGTGAATACCCACAGGCAGTATTTTTATGTACACTGTTCGACCATAGTAATCAAGTCCAATGTGCCCCCTCTTTGACTCGTAATCCAAGCCGAGCATCCTACTGCAGCAGGATAAGAAGTGTCGAGCATAATCAAATGTGTGAAAGCCAATAAGATCACAATTCAGAAGCCCCCGTAGAATTTGATCACGGACAGGCAAAGTTCGATATATTTCTGAAGAAGGAAATGGGCTATGGAGAAAGAATCCAAGCTTGACCCGGCTGAAAAGCTTCCGCAAAAATGTTGGCAGAACCATAAGGTGATAGTCATGAATCCAAACAAAATCATCTTCTGACCTAATTATATCCATAAGTGTGTCCGCAAACATTTTGTTTGCCCAAACATAGGCCTGCCAAAAGTCACGGTCAAAACGACTACCATGATCTGGACACATAGGTAGCATATAATGAAACAGAGGCCACAAATGCTGCTTGCAGAACCCAAGATAGAACTTCTTCTTTAGGTCGTGTGGGAGAAAAGTTGGCACACAGTTGAAATCCTCCAGCAGCTTCTGAGCAACTTCTCCTTGTTCACTAGGGTCTATATCAACCTTTAAAGACCCCACATAGATAACATCAGTTTCAGGAGAAAACCCATCCTTTAGTTGTAATAAAAGAGAATCCTCGTCCAAAGAAAAGTGCCATTTTCCAGTTTGGTTATGCCTCTTAGCTTGCACAGGTAACATATTCGCCACTATAATTGTACGTGAATCCCCATCACTAGTGTGATAGGTATTCAGATCAGAGATAATTCCAGGAAAATTTTCAGCCAAGTCTTGAACATTGATGCGTGAACTTGACACCATGACTCAAAAGAAGTGCACAATTGCAACCACAATCTTTGGTCAAAGGATGCAACAAACCTGCAAAAAGAAAAACATAAAGAAAAAAACATAAGATGCACATATAAAAACTTGACTGACTGCAATTGAATTAGTCACTCAACATTAACATCAAGCTAAGAGTTTGATGTAAGGCAAGGACAAATGTTTGAAAAACTTAAGGATTGGCGGAATCTGAAGATTAAAGAATTAAAGGCACTATTTGATAAAAAATATCACACTTAAGGACTTAGACAAACTGGAATCTAGAATTCTGGGAGGAAAAAAGAACTCACTCTACGTTCTGTTTAGTAAGAACTTGCAAATATATAGACTTCGCAACTTCATCCTCATACATCAAACCATCAAACTTTGTTTTTTGCCACTAGAAAAAGGTCGAATAAACCAGATTCTAAAACAGAAAAGGAATGGTTATTATTAAGAAAAAGAACTTCTCTAGGGAAACTCTTATGAAGGAAAATTGACCAATACAGCACATAAGCCTAAACTAGTTCTCACCCTGCGCCATATTTAATACAAGTAGCGAAAGAAACAAGAATCCATCTATTTGATGCAAACCAAAAGTACAAATAACCATTGCCCTGATTTTGAAAACTCTTCGGTTTAAATAAAACCACAAGTCACATGAGCGAGTTGAGCAACATAAAGGCAAAGGCTACGCACAACATAAGAAGCAGCGAACATAAAATTCATTACGCCTCAAACTAAAACGTCTTACTCAAAAACTGATGACCTCACACCAAAATCATAACCGTAACAAACTCAAACTCAAACCAATAACCGATCACCGGATCATCAACGTTTTATTTTTCTCCTTTTCTCAATTCTATTATAAGAAAGCAAATAAAAGAAACGAAAATAGCACTCGAGTCTAGCGCAAGCAGACGGAAAACTCCTTTTCTCCGAGACCAAACAGGAAGCGAAATTCGACAAAAACTAGTTAAACACATTTATCGCAAGCAAACAAGACAAAAACTTCTCTTCAAACGCTCACCAAACGAGGTGACCGACAGCAAGATTCCGGCGGACGTTAAAGGAGGAAGCCGTTATAAGCTTAAACAAGAGCCAGCTAGAGAGAGAGAGAGAGAGAGAGAGGAGAGGAAATGGAGGACGCGTTGGATTATCAAAACCAATATTACTTTAAAGAAACAAAGATAAAGAAATGGTAAGGTAAACAGAAGATAAAAGACAAGACATTTCTTAAAAAGAGAAAAGAAAAGAACAAGGTGAAAAGGGGTAGATGACGACGCCGAAGAAGAAGAAGAAGAAGAAGAAGAAGAAAAATGGATTACATCATTTACATGTATTAATACATAATAATAATTTTTACTACATTATATGGGACCAAACGTATCTGTATTGGATAGAGAGATGGTTAGAGTGGCAGGTATCTCTGTTAACTCCAGTTAGATCTTTTTAACTCTGGTTTCCTTTCACTAACCTCTTTTTATTTTTTATTTACTTGCGAGATATTGTAAGAGGGTCTTAATTATGAAAAAATACTTTTAAATTATTCATTCTCAGATTAATTTCTACTCGAATTAAGTAGATCGCTTGCGGAAAACAAAACTTTGGCCTGAAATTTTAAACGACTGCATGTATAAGGACGGTTTGAACCTACAATCTCACTTAAACCCTCTTTTTACGATATTGCCCCTTCCTTTTTACTACATCCTATCTTCTCAAAGTCTAGTTATTGATTAGCTCAAAGTATGATTAAGAAGGGAAGCCACGCCCAAACTTGTGCACAATGACTAAGTTTAGTTTAGAATAAAAGATGCAATTTTTATTAATATTAGAATCCGTACAAGATGGGCTAATGGATGTAGAAAAGTTGGGACTTGGGAAAGAACCAAGAAGCTCGGTTTACTTTTCTGGATCATTACCCCTATAGTGTACAGTATAGACCAAATTGGTTGGTTTTAATTAGAGGGTGAGTTGGAAGACGATCACAGGTTGGGGGGAGAAGGAGAAAACGTGAAATTCAATATATTATTCTTGCAATAAACAACATTATCCTCAACTGCACCAAATGTCCAATTGCCTCCCTCATTCTTTATCCAACCTTAGAATCAACGTGTTTAGGTCAAAATGAACATGATTGGATCATGCACTCCAAAGCGCTTGTTGCCTTGTAAAACATCACTTTCACTTTCCCTCCTTGATTTAAGTGTCCTAGATAAATAAAATTATCTCCTTAGTCTTTAGGCCAGGGAAGTGGAGATTCGCTTTGTCCAAAGGCAACATCCAGACTCGGATTGGGATCATTTCAGTTAAACACACAAGTGCTGCCATTGTTACTATGTAGCCGCCGCATGTCCAAACTAGTGAAACCTTTTGCTGTCGTTATCTTGGTTACTAGGCTTTTGCTCTTTTTCGATAATCAAATATTGGAATTTCATTCATTGAGTTGTCTCATATCTGAGAAGAATTTGTTCATGGTTTATATGCACAAGAAGCACATAACTTAATACTTTAATTTGTTGTCTTTATTTATTTATCATTTCAATTATGGTTGATTTTTTCTTCCGGAAAGAACATTTTTATTAACTAAAAACAAGGTTACGTATTATTGAATCTTTCTATACTTCACATTTCATGAGAACTCTAACTGAATATTATTGTTGTTTTGTTTAAATTGTGATTCTTCTTAAAATTCAATTGATATGATTAAATTGAAGAAAATTAGTAAACTTTTCTTTTAAAAATTTTTAATTTTATATTTTGATGACAAAATAATGTTTTATTCAATAGAAAATATAGACCTAGTTCAAACTTAAAACATTAAGAAGTTAAATAAATCTTCTTCCTTTAATAATTTATAATTTATAAATTTATAAAATTAATTCTATTTTTCTTTTTTTATCATAATTTGGCTTACTATAATCAAATATATATTATTTAGTTATCTTATATTAATGTAAAAATACTTATGGCCACTATGAAAATTTACATTAGCAATATTTCATACATTTATGCTATTATGATTTTGATAGTTATAGCATCTCAAATGTTCCGGTTTACTATTATGAATCAAGTTCTATTAAATGTTTTGACTAATTTTATTATAATCATCATTAAAATTTAGGGTCTTATCACTATAAATTATTATGACCCACTATTTACATTTTGGTCAAAATAATGTCAACTATGTCTTATAAAATAAAATCAAAATTTAATATTTGGAAATTACTTTTAAAAGGTGTAGTCAAGGACCACACATAAAATAAAAAACATTAGAAAAAAATTATATTATGTTTAAAAAACGGAGAAGATTCAACAAGGGGCGAGTGCGACACAGACAACATGCCGTTACCCGACCCGCGTAACATCCTAGCTGGCAATAATGGATAAGGTCAAGATAAACGAAACGTCGTTTTACCTGATTACCCTTTTAAATGTTAACGTGTATTTCACCCATTTACGCCGACACCCTTTTAAACGCTCTGGATTGTTAAGATCGCATATTACTAGATATTTATATATTTTACACTTATCGAATTGTATATTATATTCTTTTGAGTGGTGGAAGTTTTAGGAGACGGCTTATTGTATTGGATAAGCCTAGGATAATGACATTGAATATAATATTTAATTTGCTCCTGTAAGCTGTTTTTTTTTTTTTCTATAATTAATTTTAGACTAGGAGATGGGGCCCTGTAAGCTGGACAAGGACTCCTATTGGATTTTGCTCCGAAGGGCACTGCATTGCATGTGCAAGTGCAACACATCCCATTTTATCCGCAACTTAAAATATGTTCAATTTTGTATGGTGGCGTGGAGGGTAAATTTTTGGAAAATGGGAGTTTATTTAATTGGAGATAAGGCTTCGAACGAATGAGACGTCATATATTATTATTATTATTCGGTCCCTTTCTCTTCCTAATAAATCCCTAATCCACCAAACGTACGGACGCCCCCAATGCCTGTGACTTGAAAAACTACCCCAGTTGGGATTGGGACCCATCCACCACCTACCTCAAAAGCCAGCACCACGGATCTTTAAGACTCGGCAAGTGACGGCCACGTGACTGTCGCATGGGCCCCACCGGCAGTTTTATCCGCTAGCCGCTTTTTGCGGAATTGTGGGGCCCCCTCCATCCCAATAAGGAATGTTCCGAACGTTTGGTTTGGCGTGCTAAACAACAGGATTCTTCATTACCTTGACAAAGTTTCCGTTCTTGCGGTATTGTTAGTTGAAGAAGAAAGATGGCTTATTGGTAGGTTTGTGTCCTGAATCTGATGCCATACATTAAACTAGTAGATGTTTTTACATATAAAAATCATCACATAGAATTAAGAAGAAGAAGAAGAAGAAGAAGAAATAATCTCCACCTTATGAGAGCCATTTCATTATATTGGACAGGTTATCTGCTTGTCCTTTTACAAATATGTAGATTCTTAACTTAAAATGTACACTACAGATTGTACTCACTCCTTAAAGAAGAAGATAAAAGGTGAAAGGAAGAGCAAAGCAAATCTCCCAGAGACCAAATGTTTTTACCTGGGAGAGGAGCTTTGAGAACCCCAACGTCTTTGTCCATGGAGATGGTCGGTAGGCAGATCCCGACATTTACTTTCAAGAGTACGATTTTGGAAAATTAAAAAACAAAGGAAAGGACTAGTTCTGTACAGTGAAAGGACTGATCAGGGTGGTTGGTTAAGGATAAGGCCGAACATTTCACGGATCGCCAACAATAAGTTGGTAGTGGGACCTGTTTCGTGTAAGCAACAAAGCTTCAAGCATAACCGACAAGAGATATAAAAGCATTAAACCCCTTATTTGACTAATTGAACAAGGTACTACAAAAATGTTGATTCAAGTGAAGTTGAATTGGTTTTACAATCACTTGATAGAACATAGAACCCATTTATGCAGTTTGCTCCAATGGATTAAGTGAAAGGGCCCATAGTGTTTTCCTCATCTTCCACTGTGGATTAATACATATGATGAGTTTACTCTTAAAGGAAGGCCCAATGTTTTAGGCGGAATGGACATTCTGGTTCAATACTGTTGGAAAGTGGGTATGCTACTGAATTAGCTCGGCAGTAAAAGAGAGTCCTAACCTTCCCACGAAGAACTCATCGCTCAAGAAATTCCTAACAAAACTCTTAAACATTATACACCATTCCCACCTCTATGCTCGATGCATGAGGTACAGTTAGTGCAGGGGCTGGTACCCCACTGTTCCTCCTCAGGAACTCATATCCATAATTAATTACAAGCTTCTTTATCATGCTAGATCCTTTCTTGGCTCTCACGTATGAGTGGCCAAGTATGTATACAATCCCAGCTTCCCGAGCTTCCATAAGCTCCTGCAGCTCCTCCCTTGCAAACGTGCCCATGTTCGGCCTCTCTGGCACTGTAAACCTTACTCTTTTCCTAGGTTTGGTGCCTCTTGGTGACCTTATTTCTTGCAACTCTGACGTCCCAACCACGTGTGTGTCCTCCACAGCGTTGTCTTCTTCGCTCACTTGGACGCCATTACAACATGTTCCAACCACTGTCATTTTGTCATCTAGCTTCCCACCCTCTTCATTTGCTCCATTTGATTCAACGCTCACAGATCGTATGTATTCTGCTATGCTGCACACAAGGTCTTTTTCAAACCCCATATCATCTTTGTGGACATCCCGATAACCGTATCTTACAATGCACCTATACAGCCTGTATTCTCTGACACCTATATGACCTACTAGAAATCGTTCCTCATCTCTGACATGTGGAACTGGAACAGATTTAATGCACAGAAAGACTAGGACTTGGTGGAATGCTGGAAGATTGGTCACAAAGTGGGAAAAAATAGCCGGGATTCCAGCCACAAGCTCAGTGTGTATGATTCCAATACCTCGGACGCGGACAATACCTAAGCTGGGGCCCAAGCCAAGTAGCCAGTTGATGGAGACCTTGTTTTGGAAATCAAATTCATACTTTTTGAGTGTTCCATAGTGCCACACACACATTATGACCAGGAAGATGAACGAGAGTGCGATTGGAACCCAGGCTCCTTCCAGAAACTTTATCAAGGATGCCGTAAAGTACAGAGCTTCAATTGTGCCAAAAAATAACACGAAGCCTATTGCAAAGATGACACTTTTATGCCAACATAAGACGATAACCAGAGACATTAAGCATGTAGTAACAAGCATCACAGTTATGACTGCCAAACCTGTACCACAAAAACACAAATGTCATACATTCGCTAAAGCAGTGCTAATATTTGGATTTGATAGATATCATAAATCAACCTATCCATCATGCAGGGGTTAATTTTCTAGTTTCCAGTTTCATGAACTATAGGTCTTCAGATTAGTTGGACCATGCCACAGTATCAGGGTTAATATATCTAGCATACTAGTGCCCTTTTCAATAAACTTTTTGCTACTCCTATTAGTATGCCGTATCATCCTTCACTTTCCAAATCAGATTCTTGCAAAGAACAGGAACATAATCCAGATAGACACCATCAAACCTACAC
Source organism: Erythroxylum novogranatense (assembly GCA_029891385.1). Taxonomy (NCBI): domain Eukaryota; kingdom Viridiplantae; phylum Streptophyta; class Magnoliopsida; order Malpighiales; family Erythroxylaceae; genus Erythroxylum; species Erythroxylum novogranatense. Next base: position 7,624,122 of record CM057224.1, read on the forward strand.
TAGACCCAAAAAAAAAAAAAAAACCCCTTCTTTTAGAGACAAAGATAGTCTGAAATATCGTTTAGCCTTCAATTGTGGTAGCTCCATCCTGGAACTACTCTCAGTAGAAGCAAATTCAGGAACAAGGCACACATGAACTGAAACTAACCAATAAAAGACAGTGCATATAGGAAGTTAATATCTCATGTAACAAGAACTTAATCATGTAATTCATACAGTCGGTATTACTAATGGAATAAGATATTATGAAATCAAGCTATATGATTTAGTGTTGGTCCCAACCACTACACACTGATGTGTCTCTAGTCAGTAGTTCAAATTCTCCAAGATGGCATGCCTCATGTTGGCTAAGATTTATAGCTGCTTTGATGAACAAGTATATATATACTTGATGCACCAAACTTCAAGAAATAAACATTTGAGATTTCTCTATATGTGTATTGCAATATATTAATGAGGAACCACAAAATTATAGCGTTCATACCTGAGGCATTGCCCATACGCTTTGTGTCTCTGAAACCAATGGTAACAGCTAAGCACAACAACATTAAGGTCCAATTAATCTCTGGAATGTAAATTTGACCATGGATTTTGGATGAAGTGTGGACAATTTTGACCCTTGGGAAGCAACCCAAAGCAGCACATTGTTTGATAATCGAGAAGGTACCAGTGATGATTGCTTGGCTTCCCACAACAGCAGCTAGTATTGCTATGACTAGAACTGGCCATCTCAATTTATCTGGGAGAATATTACAGGAAACTTCTTGTTAGTACAAACTTGCCTATTGTCCAAATCTTGTGACCTTCACGAGACAACTTGAGGTACCTACCTGGTACAGATACATAAAAACCAACCCTGTTGTTGTGATGCTGAGATAGATAGGCAGCTTGCCCCATATATGCAAGAACCAACGAGGGATAAACCAAAAATGTGAAAGCAATCTGCAGAAATGCAATCGCCACATCAGACAATGCTTTCAATCCTATAAATGCACACTAAGCAGACGAATATGGTTATTTCTGTTGTAAAAGGAATTATCAATGAGAAGAAGAATTTTTTTGCTTGATTATGAAGTCAAAAGCTTGATTTACCTATTAAAGAAAATAAAAATAAAAACGTCAGACAGGGCTATTAGGTCAATAGCTAATATGATAAGAATATTAGCATAAAATATGGATGTTTATATTGTGTATACAACTAATAGAAAAAAGCATCGTAAAGAACCTAAGATAAACTCAACATTTTCAATACAACATACAATTTCATTACTCTAAACCACCAAGAGCAGGGCTGACACAATCTACCAAGTGAAATTCAAAACTAGATTCAATTCCTTCGATAAGGAACAGAACCTACAAACGAGCATCATAGACCATTGGCTGAGCAGATTCCTACATTGGGTACTTGTTTTCATTTGAGAAGGATAAAGTCTGGAATAAGAATATATTAAAACTTAGTGGAAATCTACATAAATGATTATTTGTTTGTGAAAGTTCTAGAAAGGTCTTAAAAAGTTTGTACGTTCAATTTTTATCAACCTGAGAAATGCTCATGATGTACTCCAGACACAGAACTCTAGGCTCGCCATTGGAACATAAAAATCAAGGACGCCTGCTTGATTAGAAAAAGAAGAGCTTCCACATCAGAAGATTGCATTCTGTAAGAGCTTACCTTAATTGACAATTGTGAAAAGTGTCCAAGATCAGCAAACATGGCTTCTGATCCTGAATGAATTAAGGGTCAATTAGAATAATGGACTTATACCTTCACTTGAAATGCAGTAAGAAAATTGATGACAATATTCACCTGTTATGCACAACAAAATGCCACCCAGGGACATCAAACCTCCCCTTTGAGTTTTCCTTAAAAACTTGAACATGTAATATGGAGATAGAGCTTTATATACATGAAGATTCCAGTGGAGTATGTTATATAGCCCAATAGCACTGATGCACAGAAGCCATGTTAGGACCACAGGTGCAAACAAGAATCCAACCCTGTGCGTGCCATAATGTTGAAGGGCAAACAAGCTTATCAGTATGATGCATGCAGCTGGAACTTCTATATCTGCAGAAATTGTTGGCTTTTCAGGAGGTAATATACCAAGAAATACAAGTCCTCTTAAGAGATATGAAAAGGAGTACATTTTAATTACAAAAAATACCAAGAAATCAGGAGGCTAGAAGCAACTTAAACAAAAGCAAAAAATAATAGCAAGAGGAAAAAATATAGGAAAAAGAAGAGGTCTGTTTTCCGAAGGGGACTTCAGCCTAGAATTGCCATGTTTTATGACTTGTGAATTGGAGTGTGACACCTATGCAGCAAGAATAGAAAAGGTTGCTTGTTTCTTCATACTAAAAGTTCTTGCACTATTTTGTGAGCTCCATTTCATGCCAAGCATACATGAACTGTCCAATAGATTTTTAATTGTAGGAGCAAACATCAGGATATTGACTAGCTGTGTGGGATGTTGTTAACCAATGTTCTACTTGCCCACTGACGTATCCTCCAAACTTAATAATTAATTTATTGGGAGACAAATCAAGGAAAAGTTATTTAATGACTTCATTCTTTACCCTCTTCCAAAACCAAGGTCCATTTGCTCGGTAGGAATGATCTAAAGCAGGCATAAGATATAAATTTGAAGGTAAAGCTTTTATAGAGTACAAGTTTTTCAAGTCTGAGATTAGTTCAGCTCCTCTTAGGATTTGCAACTGATTCACCAGCAAACTTTGGCATTAGCTCCTTATGCAGGCTAAGCTTGAGCAACCATCATTAACCAAAGAAAGAGTTCAATTAAGAATAAATGACTGTGTCTACTAGACTAAACCAAAAACCTTTTCTTTATAGGTTTAATGTGCAAGGAAATGCTTCTCAGGCTTTAGATATTTTACTGAGCAGCTCTTCTATAAACTTTGACAATAACTCAATCAATTTCTCAACAAATTGCAACGAAAACTACTTTGTTTCCTGGAAATCAAGGAGTGATGATTTGCTACAGAGTATCTATGCTTTAAGCTCTCAGCATTCTATCCAGTTAGCCATCTTAAGTTACACCCCTATCTGAGCATTGGTTCACTTCTTCAATTTCAATGGAGAACAAAGGTGGCAAGTCGCAATTGGAAACAGAAATGAGGAAAAAGGTTTCACTAGACTCAGCTTTTTGTAAAATTTGCAGCCCGTCAGTAGCAGGTCAACGGCAGGTGAGAACGTACTGTTGCAGGGTTAACAGGACAGCCTAAATACTTTTAAAGAAGGGTATACGGCACACACAGCAGAAAATTTCCTAAAACAAATATCAAAAGTTCAGGTACCAAGTTACGAACTTTGGGGAATTGAAGCTCGAACATGAACTCATAAGGTGTGAGCAGATGATTGAAATTAAAAGATGCCAAATGAAATGCATAGAAGCACTGTTCCAGATAAACATATGGAGAAGTGAATCAAGAAATGTCCAGACCAATAAACAAGTCAATCAAGATGAATAATCCACAATCTTCAAGGTAAAAGGAAAAAATGCAAATATGAAGTTATAGGTACTAAAAGAGAGGTGAATCTCACATTTATGATGATCTTTTGCCATTGAGAGCTCAAGCCCCGAAACCGCAGAAAATACTGCAGAAATACCACGGAACAGTTAGTCTTCGAAGAAGTAAGAACTCCATAGCATGAGTACATCAGACATCGGAAAAGGAATCTCCTAGCACAATAGCCGACGTTAAAGCATACCCGAGATAGCAGGTGTAAGGACGCCATCACCTATCACCATACAAGTTCCAATCAAAGCCAATACAAGCAAAAATCTCTGTAACACCCGATACTTCTCCAGAATAGATTTCAATCGGGAGCCGAAACTAGTTTGTGGGGACAAACTAACGTTATCTTTCTTGTACTCATATAGTTCCTCATCTGCGACCTGACAATTTGGCAGTGAGTTGACTCGGGCGTGTCGGCACAGCAACGAGTATAAAGCAAAAGTGCCACCTTCGCCATTGTCATCGGCTTTCAGCACTATGAGCACGTATTTTAACAAGGGAACCAAAGTGAGAGTCCAGAAGACGAAGGAAAGAACGCCATAAATTTCTTCATTAGTCTCAGAGTGGTGAATATCTTCTGCGAATGTGCTCTTGTACACGTATAATGGCGAAGTGCTTAAATCACCATAAACAACTCCAAGACTTTGATACGCGAGAGTCAACACTGTCCTCCACGATTCTCTCTGCAACAAAAGCATCGACTGGATTGCATTATATAGGGTCAACAAGCTAGATAATTGAATCAGTAACCAAATAATTACTAAATCAAACAACTTATTCTCCCGCATGACGAATTGAGTACATAACTTAAGGCCTAGTCTAGTCAATATATTGACTCTTCTTATTCTATATAAAAGGCAACATCTTGATGACAAAAAATGAATCAAATTCACTTTTTAGCAGGTGCTGCATACGGGTGAAACACACCAATCTCACCTTGGCCTGGTTTGTATAAAACCCTGTTTCCAGATCCATGAAGTGAGAGTTCAAACTTCGCAAAGTTCCAATTTTGCGGAAAAATGAAGCGATTCAAGGACAACCCATTTGCTGAAACACACCATGCTCAGGAAAATGTTATTCGGAGATCGCATACACAGCAATCAACAGGAAGCCACCGATATAATTTGATACATAATAAAGGAAGGTTAAGGTAATAATGAAACTTGTCAAGTTAAGGTGAAAAGTAAGCAGCAGCCGATTAACCAGCAATGCAGGCAGAAGAAGAACAAACACGAAACACTAGGAAAGCAAGAGCTGGCACGGATGTGATGGGAAGTGGAGCTCAGAATCAGAAAACCAAAGAAAGAGTTACCAGAATACAAACATAGTAATGGGGAGAGTGTGCAGGTAGAAAGATGGTTTGTCTTTGGTCTGTAGTTGGCAATTGTTTGTTTTTTTAAAGAGAAACAGCGGAGAATGAGAAAGAAGAAAATATATGTCCGCTGAAAAAGACAACGTGCTCTGCAATTCAGCAGACAAAATCGGGACTTTGGCATCTAATGCCTACACCGTTAACCATGTGTGTGATGAAACTGAAAAAGACGAAACTGAAAAGTAGTGGACTTCCTTTTATATTTTTAGTAGTTTGTTCGATGATAATTATTTAGAATTGAGAAATTAAATTTCAGTAAACTAAATTTTAGATTAAACTTGAATTTTAAATTCACTATAAAATGACGTTATTTTGAAATGAATTAAATTTACCGAACTCTAAATATAGTGAGATTTTAGACCGAATTCTGATTTAATTGAACTCTTTGTCATATTTAATAATTATATGAGTTAAGAGATAATTAGTAACGGTAATTACTAATTAGCAATTAGAAGAAAAGGTATGTGAAATGAAGGGCGGTCATGACTGATAAGGGCGGTGACAGTTCACCAAAATGGCTGCTTTTATAAGTCCTGTATGTTGTCATCATTAGTCAAACACATGCTTTGGGTGCGGTCGCTTGTGTGGTGCGCATCTTATGTCAAGAAAGACTGTTTGACTCTCACAAGCAAAGGGGAGAAAGAAGCGCAACACTAATGCTGCGAATGGGTGTTGTCTCTGATATTTATAGATGGAATGGAATAAAAATTGAAGATAACGAGGTGTTTGATAACCACAAATTCACAACTCTCAAGATTTAATAGGATAAACAGTCTAACAATAACAATTTCATATTGACTTTGCATATTTCTAAAATCAAACATTTGAACTAACTTCAGGAGGACACTGTCAAACACATAGGACAATTCAGAATTCTCAACATATGAAAACACAGTCTCAATTCATCCAGAAACACAAGCGATACTGCAAAGTTGGGGACCACAATTAGATTCATGATAGCATAACCCGAAATTGCCAAACACTCTCACATACATGATAGCATAATGCAGATTAGTCTCAAAAAAATAAAATTACCTGTCAACAGAAACACAAGATAATCTTTGGAGCTTGAGCAACCTCTCACCGATCAATAACAACCCAGCTAATCTTAAACAGCAAAAAAGACAAAGGTTAATAAAAGCTTTAAAATCACCAGATGAATCAAAAGAAACAAAATTTTTGTCGATCTACAAGCATCAAGCATTACAAACTGTAAATACTGTAGAATCCCAACAGACCCAAGGTTTCCATTCCTCTCACAAACATAATGCATTTCCGACCCCAGACAAGAAATAGAGAAAAAGAACACTATTGACATCCATTTCGCAACCAGACAAACCTCGAGACGAAGATGTTGGGGAAACAGAGCAGTGTGCGAGAGACAACATGCGCCGGTTGTGGGTCGACAAAAAGACGAGTGATGGGGTTGTGGGTCAACAACGGAAGAGGAGTGGTGCGACGGTTGAGGGAGACGAGGCAAGCCAGACAACAGACGACAACCGAGAGAGAGGATGGGGCTATTTTGGACAACGCGTGACCTAACGTTTCGTAGACAGAGACATAATCTCCCTTGTCCTACGGTTTTCGAAGATACAAAAAATATTGTCTCTGTCATCCGGGGATTGAAAACAAAAAGTCGGGGACAACAACCAAACAGGTACAAATGACATGATTTGTTTGTTTTGTGATCTGTTCCCACTAACGAGAACAGGAACCAAACTGCGTAAATGGACGGAGACAATTAGACCTTAATTACTAAATAGCTTTCAGGCCATGTTTTACACGTCTAAATCAAAAGGGAGAATCATTCCATGTTTAGGAATGATCATATTCTCTTCCTTCGAGATATTAGTAGAGGCTTATTCGGCATCTTTTCAACCTTAATAAAAACAACATCTTTTTAATTATAAGTTTAACCTAAATTTGTTTCTTCTGGCAACTTGTTCTCACGATTGTAAGAGATTTGTACACTTTAAATTTAAAATAAAATATTGTTTTCGTAATATTAGTAAATCAATTATAATAAAATCAAGTAATATATAAAAGATCAAATTTAATGAAAGTAAAATGATTAAAAGAGCAACTAAATTATTTGAACAAAATGCATAAAAAATGGAATTAATTATTTGAACAATCAAAAGGTGAATAAAATGAAAACAAATATAATTAAAGGAAACTCTAAGAAAATTAAAATCAACTAGACCAAGAATCATCATCATCACACCCAGCCCGAAGTTCCGCAGTGAAGCAGGATCTGGGGAGGTCTGATAGTACGTAGTCTTACCCCTACATAATAAAGAGGTTGTTTTCGGTACCAAGAATAAAAAATATTATTACATTAACTTTATTTTGATCATTTCAATGGTTTGGGGCTATATGTAATGCATAAATTTGTTCAACAACAAGAAAAGTTTTGATTTGAGTATAAACAAAATGTTTTTGGGAAATTTTAAATTAAATTCAGATCAAAATTTTGTCAATAAATGTGTTTTGGAAAACTTGTTCTAAGAAATTTTTTCAATATACATAAGTATCATTACGTAAAAATAATGAGCGATCTGTGAGCAATCGAAGAGCGAGAGTTTCATAAGTTTAAGATTATTGGTGACAAGCGAGCCTCTCCATGGTTTCGTCTGTGTCTTCTTCTCCCATGACCTCCCAAGCCCCTTTCACCCCACTCCACGCTTCTTTCCCAACCCACACCACCGATTCTCTTACCTATAATACACTACAAAGCCAAAACCCTAACATTATATGCCTTTTCCCAACTAAAAACCCTCCTCTCAAAACCACCCTTCGTACCCTAAACACTTCTCTGGAAAAAACCCTAGTTGATGTAGGCATCTCAGAACTTCCTCAGGACATTGAACCCGAAATAAACCCTCATCCACTAGCGAAGAAAACTTCGGTGACTATCAGATCGTGGAAGTCAGTTGTGGCCGATGGTATGGTGGATGATTCGATAGAAAAGGAGCTGACCTATTATCCCCTGAAAGTAAAGGAGGGCAAGATCTATGTCATTCCTCCTCCAGAGCTAGCGAAGAAAGGTGCTTTGAATCTCTGATTAGCCCTAATTGGATTCTTCTTAGGTAAGCGTCCTTTCCCTGTTGTGCAGAGAGCGCTAACAAAATCATGGCTAGAGTATGGGCTTAAGGAAGTCCTAATCACAAGTGCAAACAACTTTCTATTCAAATTTGACTCGGTGATAAGCTTAACTCAGGTGCTAGAATATGCTTCAAATGCTAGGATTGTTTTAGCTTGGAACCCAGAATGTTTCAGATGTACCATAACTGATCCATGTAGAGGTCTCCCTTTTGAATAGCTCCATTTCTTTTTTTATGACGTGTTTATGGGTCCAATAGCCTCAATCATAGGAAGTATCTTTGGGCTGAGCTTTCAACTATCCATTCCACTTTTAGTAACCTTCCCCAGATTATAGTCAGGAATTTTAACGCTATTTTGTTCCCTCATGGGGCATAGCCATTTAGCACCTTGGCTATAAATGACATGTATGACTTTAGAAAATGTGTGGAGGATTGTGCCCTATTTGATCTAAACTCTAGTGGCCCTAGCCTTACTTGGAACAATAATCAATATGGAGACCTTTAGATTGCTAGGAAACTAGATAGAACCATTGTAAATTCCGACTTGAGCACTACCTTTCCAAATTCCTTTAGTGTTTTTCTTAACCTAAACATCTCTGACCACTCTCTAGTAGTGGTAAAGACTTTAGCCAATCGCCAGAGGAGATTTTCACCTTTCAGGTTCTCAAATTTCCTAGCTTCTCAACCAAACTTCCTTCAGATAAAACCATGTTTTGTGTAGTGTCCAAACTTAGGTTGATTAAAACAGCTCTAAAAAGTCTTAATTTGAGACAGATAAGTGATGGGCATGATAGAGTAGAGAGATGTCAAGCAGCTCTAAATATTATCCAAGATCAAAGAAGGATGTTGCCCAACTATCCTCAATTGATGACTAAGGGGGCTGAAGCTATAAATTCTTTAATCAAAGCACTAGATGACTAGGAATCATTCCTTAGGCAGTCTTTTTAGATCAAATGGTTTAGAGAAGGAGATAAGAACACCAAATTCTTCCACAACTCTATCTTAGCTCACATGAATAGAAACAACATCCACTCCTTAGTAGTGGAAATGGGAATAGGATTGTTGGGTTTGAAGAGATTCAAGAGCCATTCATTGGATTTTTTCAAGTTTCTATTGGAGATACATAGGACCTCCCCCTTCCAAAGACTTTGTGGAAAAACTGTTCTCTCTTTCCTTACTAGAAAATCTCTTAGAATCCCTGATTGCTGAAGTTTCAACACATGAGATTAGGGAGGTTTTTAAATCCTTTAATCCCTATAAGGCTCCTGAGCTAGATGGGTTCAATGGTTTTTTCTTTTCTCAATCTTGGCCTATAGTAGGAGGGAAGTTACTAGGGGAAGTCAGGACTTCTTTCATCATGGTAAACTATTAAAAGAACTCAATTCCACTTTTATCACCCTTATCCTTAAGAAAGCTCACCCTTCCACTGTACTAGATTATAGGCCTATCTCTTGTTGCAATATGCTTTATAAGGTGATTGATAAAATCATAGCAAATAGGCTTAATGTAACATCCTATCACCGATGGGAAGGGTAAAATGATAATTTGGAATGGGTTGCGAGTGTGTAAATGTATCTCGGCACGGTCATGCTTAATATGACTTTCATATTTGCATATATTGTAATTTTTGTAAATGCACATGATTGTACATGCATTCATGACATTTTTCCGGCATCTGTGGTTAATGTGAAAAATGTGTTATTTGTGATTGAAAAATAAATTGGAGTGTATTTTTGTGTGTTTCATATTTTTAGGGAATTTCAGGAATTTTTTTCTGGAATTTTTCGGGGTTCATACCCGGACCGAAAAATTTTCAACTGACTGACTGAGTGGTTTTCCTGTACTAGAAATGACTGGCCAATGGCACTGAAAAATTGAAGATATGATGTTAGGATTTATTAAGTTAAACCATTGGAGTTTTACGAGAAATTGGAGTAGAATTTGGAACCGACAAGTGACACATGTCACTTGCCTACTTAGTCACTTTCTCAATTGTTTATTTAAATATCATGAGTTAGGCCAGTCTTCCACGACACTTTATATTTAGCAAGAGTGGAAGATGCTTTTCAATGTTTTATTTTCTCCTTCCTTCAAAAGTGTCTCCTTCCTCCTCCTTGGGTGGTTTGTTTTCTTTCCTCCTAGTAAGTGCTGTCCTTCTCCTCTTTATCTAAGGCTCTTCTATGTCAAGTTCTTCCTCTCCATGTGTCTAAGCTTAATTCTTGTGATGATGATTGTTGTGTATGATAGTGAGGATTGCCGTGGGTGTTAGTAGAAGGGAGGAATTGGGGTGGTTTGAAGAGTAAAGGCTTTGAAGCTTGTTTTGGTAAGTCTTTGTGTTTATGTTCTTTCATTTAGTGGTTAGAAGTAATAATTATGACATCTTGTGCATCACTTGCATGAAGTAGTATGTTAATTGGATGGGCTTAAATGTATAGTTGTGTGAGGATAAATGACTTAACAAGTTTTAAATTAACTTTCGATTGGCTTTAAGTGTTTTGGATTGGTTAGTATGATGTTGGATGAGTGAAATGAAAGTAAGAAAATTGTGTAGGTTGTGTGCTTCCAATTGGGATTAATTACTCAAGAAAATGTCTTGATGAATTTGTGGTTAAATTCTTGGCTAAATGGGATGGTTATTGATGTGGTATTGGTGGTTTCATAAAAGAAGTAGGATTTAGTATGAAATCTGGAAAATAGAATTTGTATATGTTTCAGGGATTTGTTTATAACTTTTGATGTGGTTATGCTATTGAGTTGAGGTTTGCTTTAAATTAAACTTGAGAGATAAGGCTAGAATTCCTATGAAGGAAGTTCTGTCCAATTGTGACTGGAAGAGCTTTGAATTTAGCTCGGAAGTTTGAAATGTATATGCTGGATGAACAGAATCCGAGCTTTGATTCCATCTTGATGACCTGAATCTTTGAGAATTTTTCTAGGATAAAGGAGACCAATTATGAGAAATTGGTATTCTGAAAGTTGTAGAGGATTGTTATAGTTTTCTAATGAGATATTTTATGCAAATTTTGGATGTGAGGATTGTAAGATGTAAATTTGGAAAGTTTTGTTGTAGTTGAGATTACATGCTGATTTCATAAGCTTTGACAGGACAATCACCTTCATGAGAGAATTTGACATATTTTGAATTGGAATTTGTTGTGAAGTCCTTCCTGAGAATTGTAGTTTATTGTCTGAGCTTTTTATTGCTATATGGTATGGAAATTTTCGCTAAGGGGATTTGGAGTTACGAATTTTGAAAGATTGGGTTTCTATTGAGTATAATTTGAGTAGGCTGAACCTTTGTTTGTGAATTGGATTTGATTAGAGATGGAATTGGCTTATAAGTTATTCCTAAAAGATGTAGCATTTGTTTTTCTCTTTTTATTAATATAAAGTTTGGAATTTTTGGTTAAGGAGATGAAAAGTTATGATTTTTGAAAAAAAAAATGCTGAACTACTGTGGCAAGTCTGTGATTTGGCAGTGTCTTTTAGTGCAATTTTGACACCCTTAGAAGTGTTATTAAATTCCAAGTTCTTCATGAAACTTGTAGGATTTTCTGAGATCTTTCCAACGAGACTGATCTTGTATTATTTGGACATTTGTGTGAAAAGATCGACCTTGTGAAAGAAGAGATGGTTTTTGGGAAAGAGTTGAAAAAAAAAGGGAGGTCAGTATCGCCCGCCCATGCGGGCGAGCGTGCCGAGCTCGCCTGGCGAGCGGGGAGCCCGGCTCGCCCTCCGACCTCTGTCCAATCTTTTGTGCATAACTTTTTCATCCGACCTCCAAACCACTTGATTTTCGAAGCGATGGTTTCCTAAGAGATTTTTCTACCTTTCCACACCAGACTTAGGCTTTTTGAGATCAAACAAAAAGGAGATGGTCGGATCTAAGTGGGTGGATCGGTTGGAATAGTTTGAACATACTTTAGTAATTTGTGGATATCTTAAGCTAGAGAGCTCGGATCGAGCTGATTCTTTTTCCTAAGGAAACTAGAGACATAGCTCTACAATTATTATGAAGAGGTCGGTTTTCAATTTAGCCATTAAGATGTTCATTTTTCCTTAGTGAAGTTTCATAGTGTGTTGACCTGGACATGTTTTGGGAATAACTTTTCCATCTGACGTCCGATTGACCCGATTCTTGAGGCATCAGATTCGTGAAATATTTAATTTCATTTATTTGTGAAATTAGAAATTTTTAGAGCAAAAATTGACGGGATTAGGTTAAGTCGAAGTGAGGGGATTGGGTAATGATTTTTCCGATCCATATTTTCTTAATAATTGGACCTATGGAAGTCCGAATTGAGTGATTTTCATGTCAATAAGTTTCTAATGATTAAAGGAAATTGTTGTGACAGGAAATTATGAAATAGTGCCGGGAATTTCACGAACATGCATTGTACACATTTAATTGCTACATGTGCATTATTAAATGTTTCTGATTGCCAATTTGGTAATGTTGGATATTTGGACTGTTTTAGAGACGCATTTGGAACGTCAATTCACAGACGTTGCCGAGACTTCCAGGCTTTAGCTTCGGAAGCAAAGGTGAGTAACCTAGACGGTTCCTCAATTATTTTTTGGTTATATTATGCACTTATACAATTGTGGAGAATAACGGAGGGGCTTTTGTGTTTGTTTGTGCCAATATTCCGGACCGAAGGTGTCCAATGTATGTGGAAGATTATGAAATAGGAGTGTTTTACTGGTGATTATGATTGGAATGTGATTGTTTGTGAACCAATTGTATGAATGCGTTAATTGGGATTATAAATCGTGATTGTGACTACACTGTGAATTGTTATGGAACAATTGTTTGAATGTGATAACTTGGATCCTATTGTGATGTAATATGGTTCAATTGTGACACATGCATTCCATTCATGAATGCATGATCAGTTAATGAGAGTTGTGACCAGAGCAGCCACCGAGAGCTATAAGCTCAACGTTTATATTGGGCTTTGAGCCCCACAGTGATCCAGAGACTTTGGTTCAACGATTAATGCACCCATATTGGGACAGTTCAGAGCCTCAGGCTCACCGGTTAATGCGCTCATGTTGGGACAGCTAGGCGCTCAGTCACAACACCGTAATAAATTGGAAAGGATCACATGTGCATTACATATGCATTGGATTGCATTTCATTGAATGAATGGAAGGCTAACTGCTTTGTGATTCTGTGTATTTCTGAGTGTGAATTGGGCAACAACCATCTTGTATTTGGAATGTTTTATAAATTCAATTGGGTATAAATATTTAAGCAAATGGAATGTGGCACATTAATGTGTTCAGGTGTAATTGTGCAATGTGCTTAATTATGCAACAATGTGAAAGTATGTGATATGTGAATTATTGTGTTGCATGAATTGAGTGCACCATCGAAGATGGTTCCTCACTGAGTTCGCAAAACTCACCCAAAATTTGTAATTATTTTCAGACTCGAAGAATACCCGTTAAACAGCACGGAGTATGACATCTATTTGGTTATCTGATGAGGAAGGGGTCGGGATCGATTTCGGTATGCATTAGTGTATTTTTATTTTATGAATTTTTGTATTACTGATTTGGACAATTTGTAAAGTCAACGGATTGGAATAAATTGTATTTATGAAAAGGACTTCGAGGCCGTTGATTTGTTTATGCAAATTATTTTCCGCATAACTTATCATGTGTATGTGTATGTGTTATAAAAAATTTTTATACTGAGTTTGATTGAGTGATGTAGCCTGCCGCCCTCGCAGGGCACGGACTCGGATATCACCGTCGATGTCGGGTTCGGGTCATGCGGGAGTGGGGTGTTACATTTAGGTGGTATCAGAGCCCAGAAGTTCGAACTTCTATGGGCATTTACTGAAGTATGGGTAAAGTCACCTATATTAAAGTCATGTCATAGCAGACAGTGGCAACTGATCCCCAGTCTAGCATATGAGTCACATGCACGGGCATGTCTAAATTGTTTAAGCGGTTAGAAATAGTGAGAAAAATGATGTTGTGTTAAAATGTGATAAATGGAAGTTTTGGATAGCATGGAATAAGAAAACGGTGTATGGTTCGATACGACAAATGAAGATTTAATTAGTATTGGTGGAAGTATTATGAAAGACAACATCAGTATTATACTGGGGTATACCCTTGAATATGGAATAGATATGAATATATCGTTGTGGATAGATTGAGGAAAATAGAGATATGTTAGAAATGACAAAAATTTCAAGTGTATAAAGTGGATGGAAATAAGATGTTCTGTGATCTAGAGAGGCTACAATTGAGTTTGATTACCGTGATGAGAGTTTATGCATAAAGGTACATGACTTAGAGTCAGGATATGTTAGGGGGAAAATCAAGAATGATTATACATCTATGATTTTGATTTGAATGTGAACATACATGGGTATAAAAAAAATGAAATGTAAGACAATAAAAAGGGTAGATGAAAAAGTTGTCAAGGTTTAGTTGTTTTACCTATGTGAACTCACATCTGATAATGAGAGCACCATGGCACGTTAAACTATTAAGCATTTATGTATCATATGTGTGGAGATGATATCGGAAGCAATCGGTGAGTTAGTGGATAATTGCTAGTCACAGTTCTTAACGCTCTATATGAGTCAGAATAAAAAGTGAAAGTGCTTATAGTGATCAATTAGAAATAAATTGAGATTGTTACATAATAAAAAGAAGAAGAAGAAAGACATGATCATAGCAAAATCCTCTCGATCGAGGACAGGTGTAAAAAGGGGAAGTGTTGTAATATATATATATATATATAATAAAATGAGATCAAGGTATCCTTAGCGTAAGTGACTAATTGGTGAATTGTCCTACATCTATCTCTCGATAAGATGTAATGATTTTGATGGTATATACTTCAACGAACCTGATTAAAAAGGATGTCCTGATTATAGGAGTTATGGCATAAATTGTTTTTCATGGGATATTATAAATAGCTAAAATTGATGTCCTAAGGCATTGAGAATGGCTGACAAGAAATGGTGATGACAGTTGATGAGTAGAAATTCTATGAGTGGTATCAATGAAAGTAGCAAGAAATGTTCTTTCAAAGAAGAATTTCCCCGAATTGGGTTAAGTCGATCAGATGATTCAAAAAAAAAGGGGGATCAATGAAAGGACAATAAGAGATAAATCTGAAATGAATTAAAAGTCATTATGGGGAGTCCTAACCCTAGCAGAGACTCAAGCGTAAAAGGTAAAATATGCTACTGAGAAGGTATGCATTATGTTGATGTAAAGAATCTGACTATGTTACAGGATTATTAAACATGAAGGAGACATTAATTGCGAATATGAGGAGAATATAGGTTCACGTGTAGTTTGTGTAAATATGTTCGGGAAGTACAAAGTTGATATGATGAATGTGTTATCAATCCAGGGAGTAAAGAATTCGAAAAAAATGAAGTATGTGGAGAGACTAGTGTAAAGGAACAGACGTCAGAACACGTCAATGTGAAACTGAGAAAAATATAAGAGAATTTTTCCTTATTGGGGAAATCAGATATTTAAAGAGTTATGAGAATCAATTATGGGTATAAAGGGTCTATTATACTATTGTAGAATAGAGTTTCTCAATTGTGGTTAGATTGGATAGTGCCTATGATCATAAATGATATATCAAAGGTATTTGAAAAGTGAAGAAGAATATTTTGCATGGTTGAGGAAATCTTATATCATGAAAGTTTCATAAAAGTGAATCTTTTGTGGGTAAACTAGTGTTCGATTATGGCACTTTGGAAGACTTAATGAAATTACAGGTGAGGATCAAATGTGAAATTATAAGGGATATATATGGGATTTGGAGTTTTTAAAACTAGTTGTATGTTGGATATGCCCAGAAGTTGTTAAAGGTTTTCTGGTCTTAGTTCTTTGAAAAAAAAATGATTGTGGAAAAACATGTGAATCGTATGACTGCTGAATGGAAAAGAGACATTTTGAGAATTCACAACTCGAGTATTGATTGTATCACTTTAATTTGGAGATTTTGCAATATATAACGAAGTGTCCCAGTAAAGGTTATGATGCAATCTGTTGAAGTAGTGTATAGTGGTTTTATGTACCTAGGGACAAGTACAACCTCATGGGCTGCATTGTGATTGATGACTTGGAATTTGCTGTACTAGGTATTGCTTTGAAAGCTTTGAGACCTTATTCGTACAGAAACGTTTTGGATATATCTATGAATATGCAAATCGATAACGATTGAGGTATTTCGCGAGCTTGAAGAAATTGAAAAGGATTATGTGATTGAGTACTTCATAATGAAGTTAGTGCTGTAATTCAATGTAGTAAATAGAGAATTCAATATCAGAAGATCACAATTTGGGCGATAAGGGTATCAAATCTAGTGTAATACTGAGTGCAAGATGTTGACCTAACAAGGGGGCAAAAAGAAAGTATGATTAGCTATTGAAATTCCAAATCAAAATCAGGTGTGTATAAAAAGGATTAGCAAAGCCAAATTGAGGATTTAGAATTTGCGAACTTATTCAAGGAATTAAAAATGAATCCAACTTTTGAGAAAATGATATCTATGATTGGATTAAGAAGTATGTGTAATACCAACTAAAGAAACTGTTAGAAAGAACACAAGAAACAAACGAAGCTTTATGTGCTAGTAAGAGTTCATCGAAAGAGTCCTTGATGGTTTAGAATGGAAAATCAAATAATTACATGTTTGACTACCAACAGACTTGACTGATGGAGACAAATGCAAAACTGATAGTTTTGGACTTCGTAAGAATATGAGATTGATGTATAGTTCAGATCGATTGTGAATATAACAATCGTTATATTGGTGACACCATGTGAATAGTGTATAAGGGGTCTTACAACAAAAAGGGGCCGTTCACCCCTATATTAAAATGAACAGGGCCTATAATAGTCGAAGGCTATGATTGAGTTGAGATAACGTCGATAAGTGAAATGAATTTGTAATAGGGGTTAAGTGATCCAAGTTAATGACAAATGAGTTGAGTTGATTGATATTGAGATTATGGAATCTTACGAGATAAGTGGAAATCTAATAAGCAAAAATAAAAAAAATAAAAAAATAAAATACTTCAAAGAATATCACCTCGGCCAAGAAGCACTTAGATGGATAAAGGTGTAAATGGGGGAAACAAAATTTGTCATAAAGTGGTCCATCAGAGATTATAGCAAACATGGAACAAAAGCAGTATGAGTGATTTGTATTGTTATACGTCGATATATATATATATATGGTATAGACATTGAAACTAAAGTGTTGAATGTGCTGAAAGAGAAAGTATGCTGGCTAAACAAAAAATTGATATAAAGATGACATAAGAAACGGAATGACAGTACCCCTACCTCCTTCAGCATCAAAAATGAATTTCGAGGACGAAATTTTTATTAGGAGGGGAGAATTGTAACATCTCATCACCAATGGGAAGGGTAAAATGGTAATTTGGAATGGGTTGCGAGTGTGTAAATGTATCTCGGCACGGTCATGCTTAATATGACTTTCATATTTGCATAAATTGTAATTTTTGTAAATGCACATGATTGTACATGCATTCATGACATTTTCCCGGCATCTGTGGTTAATGTGAAAAATGTGTTATTTGTGATTGAAAAATAAATTGGAGTGTATTTTTGTGTGTTTCATATTTTTAGGGAATTTTATGAATTTTTTTCTGGAATTTTTCGGGATTCATGCCCGGACCTAAAAATTTTCAACTAACTGACTGAGTGGTTTTCCTGTACTAGAAATGACTGGCCAATTGCACTGGAAAATTGGAGATATGATGTTAGGATTTATTAAGTTAAACCATTAGAGTTTGACGAAAAATTGGAGTAGAATTTGGAACCGGAATAAAAACCAGGACAAGTGGCAAGTGACATGTAACACCCCACTCTCACAAGACACGTACCCGACATCCATGGTGATATCTGAGTATGTACCCCACAAGGGTGGCATGCTAGAACGATCATTTAGTCAAAATTCATTAGGAGGGGAGAATTGTAACATCCCGTCACCGATGGGAAGGTTACATTGGTAAATTGAGATGGGTTAGGATTTTTACCGCATATTATTGACTGCTCTAGCATACTACCCTCATGAAGCACGGGCTCGGATATCACCCTCGATATCGGGTTTGGGTCTTGCAGAAGCGGGATGCTACATGACACATGTCACTTGCCTACTTCGTCACTTTCTCAATTGTTTATTTAAATATCATGAGTTAGGCAAGTCTTCCACGACACTTTATATTTAGCAAGAGTGGAAGATGCTTTTTAATGTTTTATTTTCTCCTTCCTTCGAAAGTGTCTCCTTCCTCCTCCTTGGGTGGTTTGTTTTCTTTCCTCCTAGTAAGTGCTATCCTTCTCTTTATCTAAGGCTCTTCTATGTCAAGTTCTTCCTCTCCATGTGTCTAAGCTTAATCCTTGTGATGATGATTGTTGTGTATGATAGTGAGGATTGTCGTGGGTGTTAGTAGAAGGGAGGAATTGGGGTGGTTTGAAGAGTAAAGGCTTTGAAGCTTGTTTTGGTAAGTCTTTATGTTTATGTTCTTTCATTTAATGGTTAGAAGTAATAATTTTGACATCTTGTGCATCACTTGCATGAAGTAGTATGTTAATTGGATGGGCTTAAATGTATAGTTGTGTGAGGATAAATGACTTAACAAGTTTTAAATTAACTTTCGATTGGCCTTAAGTGTTTTGGATTGGTTAGTATGATGTTGGATGAGTGAAATGAAAGTAAGAAAATTGTGTAGGTTGTGTGCTTCCAATTGGGATTAATTACTCAAGAAAATGTCTTGATGAATTTGTGGTTAAATTCTTGGCTAAATGGGATGGTTATTGATGTGGTATTGGTGGTTTCATAAAAGAAGTAGGATTTAGTATGAAATCTGGAAAATGGAATTTGTATATGTTTCAGGGATTTGTTTATAACTTTTGATGTGGTTATGCTATTGATTTGAGGTTTGCTTTAAATTAAACTTGAGAGATAAGGCTAGAATTCCTATGAAGGAAGTTCTGCCTAATTGTGACTGGAAGAGCTTTGAATTTAGCTCGGAAGTTTGAAATGTATATGCTGGATGAACAGTATCTGAGTTTTGGTTCCATCTTGATGACCTGAATCTTTGAGAATTTTTCTAGGATAAAGGAGACCGATTCTGAGAAATTGGTATTACTGAAAGTTGTAGAGGATTGTTATAGCTTTCTAATTAGATATTTTATGTAAATTTTGGATGTGAGGATTGTAAGATATAAATTTGGAAAGTTTTGTTGTAGTTGAGATTACATGCTGATTTCATAAGCTTTGACAGGACAATCACCTTCATGAGAGAATTCGACCTATTTTGAATTGGAATTTGTTGTGAAGTCCTTCCTGAATTTATTACAGTGTTGTGACCGAGCGCCTAACTGTCCCAATATGGGCGCATTAACCGGTGAGCCTGAGGCTCTGAACTGTCCCAATATAGGTGCATTAATCATTGAGCCAAAGGCTCTGGATCACTGTGGGGCTCGAAGCCCAATATAAACGTTGAGCTTATAGCTCTCGGTGGCTGCTCCGGTCACAACTCTCATTAACTGATCATGCATTCATGAATGGAATGTATGTGTCACAATTGAACCATATTACATCACAATAGGATCCAAGTTATCACATTCAAACAATTGTTCCATAACAATTTACAGTTTAGTCACAATCACGATTTATAATCTCAATTAATGCATTCATACAATTGGTTCACAAACAATCACATTCCAATCACAATCACCAGTAAAACACTCCTATGTCATAATCTTCCACATACATCGGACACCTTCGGTCCGGAATATTGGCACAAACAAACACAAAAGCCCCTCCGTTATTCTCCACAGTTGTATAAGTGCAAAATATAACCAAATAATAATTGAGGAACCGTCTAGGCTACTCACCTTTGCTTCCGAAGCTAAAGCCTGGAAGTCTCGGCAACGTCTGTGAATTGACGTTCCAAATGTGTCTCTAAAACAGTCCAAATATCCAACATTACCAGATTGGTAATCAGAAACATTTAATAATGCACATGTAGCAATTAAATGTGTACAATGCATGTTCGTGACATTCCCGGTACTATTTCATAATTTCCCGTCACAACAATTTCCTTTAATCATTAGAAACTTATTGACACGAAAATCACTCAATTCGGACTTCCATAGGTCCAATTATTAAGAAAATATGGATCGAAAAAATCATTACCCGATCCCCTCACTTCAACTTAACCCAATCCCATCAATTTCTGCTCTAAAAATTTCCAATTTCACAAATAAATGAAATTAAATATTTCACGAATCCGATACCTCGAGAATCGGGTCAATCGGACGTTGGATGGAAAAGTTATTCCCAAAACATGTCCAGGTCAACGCACTTTGAAACTTCACTAAGGAAAAATGAACATCTTAATGGCTAAATTGAAAACCGACCTCTTTATAACAATTGTTGAGCTATGTCTCTAGTTTCCTTAGGAAAAAGAATCAGCTCGATCTGAGCTCTCTAGCTCAAGATATCCACAAATTACTAAAGCATGTTCAAACTATTCCAACCGATCCACCCACTTAGATCCGACCATCTTCTTTTTGTTTGATCTAAAAAATCCTAAGTCTGGTGTGGAAAGGTAGAAAAATCTCTTAGGAAACCATCGCTTCGAAAATCAAGTCGTTTGGAGGTCGGATGGAAAAGTTATGCACAAAAGATTGGACAGAGATCGGAGGGCGAGCGGGGAGCCAGGCGAGCTCGGCACGCTCGCCAGCATGGGCGAGCGCCTCGCTCGCCCGCATAGGCGGGTGATGCTAACCTCCCTTTTTTTTTCAACTCTTTCCCAAAAACCATCTCTTCTTTGACAAGGTCGATCTTTTCACACAAATGTCCAAATAATACAAGATCAGTCTCGTTGGAAAGATCTCAAAAAATCCTACAAGTTTCATGAAGAACTTAGAATTTAATAACACCTCTAAGGGTGTCAAAATTGCACTAAAAGACACTGCCAAATCACAGACTTGCCACAGTAGTTCAGCATTTCTTTTTAAAAAAATCATAACTTTTCATCCCCTTAACCAAAAATTCCAAACTTTATATTAATAAAAAGAGAAAAACAAATGCTACATCTTTCAGGAATAACTTAGAAACCAATTCCATCTCTAATCAAATCCAATTCACAAACAAAGGTTCAGCCTACTCAAATTATACTCAATAGAAACCCAATCTTTCAAAATTCATAACTCCAAATCCCCTTAGCGAAAATTTCCATACCATATAGGAATAAAAAGCTCTCACAATAAACTACAATTCTTTCATTGAATGAATGGAAGGCTAACTGCTTTGTGATTCTGTGTATTTCTGAGTGTGAATTGGGCAACAACCATCTTGTGTTTGGAATGTTTTATAAATTCAATTGGGTATAAATATTTAAGCAAATGGAATGTGGCACATTAATGTGTTCAGGTGCAATTGTGCAATGTGCTTAATTATGCAACAATGTGAAAGTATGTGATATGTGAATTATTGTTTTGCATGAATTGAGTGAACCATCGAAGATGGTTTCTCACTGAGCTCGCAAAACTCACCCAAAATTTGCAATTATTTTTCAGGACTCAGAAGAATACCCCGTTAGGCAACGGGAGTATGACATCTGCTGGTTAATACAGTAGGGAAGGGGTCGGGATCAGTTCGTGTCTGCATTAGTGTATTTTTATTTTTCTGAATTTTTGTATTATTGATTTGGACAATTTGTAAAGTTAACGGATTGGAATAAATTGTATTTATGAAAAGGACTTCGAGGTCATTGATTTGTTTATGCAAATTATTTTCCGCATAAATTATCATGTGTGTGTGTGTGTGTGTTATAAAAAAAATTGATACTGAGTGATGTAGCCAGCCGCCCTCGCAGGACACGGACTCGGATATTACTGTCGATGTCGGATTCGGGTCATGCGGGAGTGGGGTGTTACACTTAAAGAGACACTTCCTCACATTGTTAGTCCCAATCAAAGTGCTTTTATAAAAAATCATCGTATAGGGGATAAAATATTGCTCGCTTAAGAGATTTTCAAGAACTATTATCTGTCAAATAACCACAAGAGGTGTGCTTTCAAAGTTGACCTTCAAAAAGCCCATGATTCCATTCACTGGGACTTCCTCTTTAATACACTAGAAGCCATAGGCTTTCCTCAAAAGTTTATAAATTGGATCAAAGAGTGTATCACCTCCCCTTCCTTCTCCATTCTGATTAATGGATCACCTTTGAAATTATTTAAAGGTAAATCTGGCCTTAGACAAGGAGACCCACTATCACCACTTTTATTCATCATTTATATGGAAGCTCTCTCAAGGAGTCTTGCATGAGTGCATAAATAGGAATCCTTCTTTCCAATACCACTGGAGGTGTAAACCTCTCCAACTTACCCATTTACCGTTTGTTGATGACCTACTGTTGTTTTGCCATACTAACTTGGACTCAGTACAAACTTTGTTAAATTGTCTAGCTTCTTTTACTAATTTATCTGGTATGCACACGAACCTGCCAAGAGTAAGTTTGTCTTATCCCCTGATGTGGAGCCTTTAAGCCCTCAAATAGAAAGCATTTCGGGGCTTAAGAAAGGTAATCTTCCTTTTCGGTACTTGGGGGCACCTCTCTTAACTAGAAGATTGTTTAAAAGGCAGTGTTTACCTTATTGGAAAAAATTGATCTCAGGATTAACAATTGGACTCATAAACATCTCTCTTATGCTGGTAGACTCCAATTAATGATTTTATTCCTCTCAACCTTCCAAGTTTATTGGTCTTCTCTCTTTATCCTTCCATCTTCCATTATGAAGGAAATAGAATCAAAACTTAGGAACTTCTTATGGGCTGGAAAGACCACTACTAAGTCTCATGCCAAAATTAAATGGAGTGATCTGTGTAGGTCAAAGAGGAGGGAGGTTTAGCTATTAAACTTCTAGTCTCTTAAAATATTATGCTACTAGGGAAAAGAATATGGTTCCTATTTCATGATAAAGAAGTAATGTGGGTTCACAAAATAATTCTGAGAAAAAAAAATTCTGGACTGTTCTTCCTAGTTCCAATAGCTCTTGAAGTTGGCAAAAGATCTTATTAATAAGGGATAAACTAGGAAACCAATTCAGATTTAGGATAGGAAATGAACACACTACTCTTTTATGGCAGGATCCATGGCTCCCTTGATATATACACCAAAAGTAATAAATGGGTTAGAGCTTCCTATGACAGCTACAGTTTTAGCAGTAATCAAAAATAATGAGTGGTGCTGGTGAGAGATAATCAGAACTCTTGACCCTCTCCATTCCCAATTGTTCTAGACCTGATTGTTTGGAATGGATGGCTAACCCTTCAAAACAATATACCAATACCTCAGCCTACAAGTTCTTGAGACCCCCCAATTTAGAAGGTTTCTTGGCACAACCTGGTCTGGTGTAAACGTAATAGCCCTAGGTGTTCTGTTGGACCCCAAAAATTTTTTTTGTTTTCTTGAAGTTATTAAGCATGAATTATTTTGATTTATGATTTATGGTATAGTTTGATTTTATGGAAAATATTATGGAAAATTTGAATTTTTGAGATTAGTATGGAATAATGTTTATGGAAGAGTAAAATGTTTAAGGGCAAAATGGTCAAGGTATTGGAGTTTAGAAGTTTTAGGCTAAGTGTAGGAGGGTATAATAGTCCTTGCCCATGTTTTTAGGTTTAAGAAATTAAAAGAAGAAAAGAAAGAAAAAACAAAAGAGGAAGAGAAAAATAGAGGAGAAGAACGAAGAGAGTCGGCGGTGAGGGAGAAGAAGAGGAAGTTTGTTCAAGGCGGTTTCCCGACAGATTTCAAGCATTCTTAAGGTAAGATTAACTCTTTTATCTTAGTTTGAGTTGGATTGAACCTTTGTTTTGCTGGAAATGAGTAGAAATCGTTGGTTTAGGGTTATGGTGAAGATTTGTAGATTTGCTTGGGTTGTTGTGCTTTTGATATTTTTGGTGTTAGAATAAGTTCAGAATGATTGTATATGACTTGATTTATGGGTTGGATGTGTTGTAGTAGAAGAAGGGAAGGTTTTGAGGTTGATAATGGCGGATTATGGGTTCGGGAAGACGAAGCTCCCATCCGCGCGCAATTTTTCCAGAATGGTTATTTTTAGTGTTTTGATCATATCTTTTGCTACAAAAGTCCTTTTGGGGTGATTTTAGAAGCGTTGTGAACTAGAGAGATAGATCTACAAGTCTTATGAAGTGATGAAGTGATGAATTAGTTTCTAAGAATATGGAATTTTGGATGGAAGTTAAGAATGGAACTTTTGTTTCAGCATGAACTATTGAATGGAATTTTGGTTCTTATTTTAGGAGAACAAGAGAGGCAAGAGGATCAAGAGGCTCAAGAGGAAACTCATTCCTAGGCAAGGCAAGCAAGGAATTCAGGTGGGTTCATATTTATAATAAAGTATATAAGTTACTCATTGTTTAGCTCCAATCAAGCAAGATCCCATGCATTTACATTACATCATCCACGATCGCATTGCATACTACCATGAATGATTATATTCTGAATTGTGATTTGCATTCATGATTATTATCAAGATTTTCACAAAGGAGTGCTTTCCTTTCATGAATACAAGTGCATGAAATCAAGTATTACGAAATACATGACAAGCAAGTTTACAAACAAGTTTACAAGCAAGTGCCAGTTTGGCAAACAAGTTTACAAGAATATGAATTACGCATACTTATGTGGGCTTGCGGTGTCCCTCACAATAGTCAAGTGCACATTGACTCACGAAAAGGCTTCTCCCACCTGCCCGACTGTGGCACAGGGTTATCCCACAGGGATCCCTCATGAAACTACGTCTACACATCAACATTTCGATGGCATGTGTAGTACGTCACGAACCCGGGACACCCAAACCATTATGATATGTTATGTGTTATGATTTATTATGTGACATGCATCATGAATTGTTTCAAGAATCAAGTATCTTTTAAGATAATGACATATACATGATCAATGATTATGATTTCAACAAGTACCACGATAATGAGTTATTTTTGAATATTTTGCTTATTACGATATTATAAATATGTTCCCACGAGCTTTATAGCTTACCCCCTCTAATCTCCCCCATTCAGGTGATGAGCAAGAGATCGAGTGAGTCACGAGTTACGACAACACTCCAGTTTCATTTTGTCATGTTTATTTATTTCAAGTATTATTGGTTCAAGAGTGTTTTAGATTTTTGGCTCTTGAGTTCAAAGTTGTAAATTGTTTTGAGATATCATCTTTTGGAACATGAATTACGGATTTGGTTGTTTTAAGGCATGAAAGCAAGTTTTGAGTATGTTCACGATGGGTCCATGGCACTTCTGATGGTCTCCTTTCTCAACCGTTTAATTTACATGTTTAGCCTTGTTTATTAAATCATATGAAAGCATGTTTCAAGTATGTTTTCCAGTCAGCCCATTAACCTTCCGCGGGTCTTTAGTTCTAAATGAATTATTAGTACGTTTTCCCGCCACACTCTCATGTCCGACGTTGGGCTCCGGCAGCGGGGTCCAATATGTTGTGGTATCAGAGCGCCTAAGTTTTTGATCTAGGGCTACATGATATTGCTTTCAAGAAATAACTTGCATGGCTTTACACGCTTTGAACTGTTTTTGCATATTTTGAAAATTGTCGTACTTGAACTGAAATTTTCAATGGTTTTCTATTTAAGGAGTGAGCATGCCACCTCGAAGGAGAACTCGGGGAGCTATGACTCGATCTCATTCTCGTCAGGGGAGTACGGATGAATCTCATATTCCTCAGGATGCCGAGACACATTCTGTTTCGATTTTAGAGGCACCTAGTTTGCAACAAGAAGTGCCTCCTCCGCCTCCTCCTATGCCTCAGGGAACTCCCATGGATCCGAGTTTCTTTCAAGCCTTTGCTCAGGCTTTCACGTATGCTATGGGTCAGAGTTCTCGTGTCCGTGCAAGCTCCGGTGAGCGAGGAGTGGGCGATGACAAGCGGAAGTTTAGGGTCGTGGATTTCAGTGGGACTACTAATCCGTAAGAGGTCAAGCCTGGTTGAAGAGGACCGAGAGGGTTCTAGTTTAGATGAGATGCTCAGATGAGGACAAGCTGGATTATGCAGTCAGTTTGTTGCAGGGTGACGCACTGCATTGGTGGGAGTCTGTGCCTCACAGTTAGGTTGTTCCTTCGGTGCTGACATGGAGGGACTTTGTAGAAGTGTTCAGAAAGAAGTACCTCTCCAGGGTGTATGTGCAAGAGAAGGCCAGAGAATTTCTGAATCTTATGCAGAGGGACATGAGTGTGAGCGAGTATGAGTTGAAGTTCACGCAGCTTTCACGATATGCAGCTAACATTGTGGTAACAGAGGAAGACAAGTGCTGCAAGTTTGAAGGAGGTCTTCACTTAGGGATCAGGGAGAAAGTCCTGATTCATAATTTCTTTAACTACCAACAGTTAGTGGATGCTGCTCTCCAGGCTGAGACGCTGGAGAATATCAGGAATGAAGCGAACAAAAAGAGGAAGAACAGGGAGCAGACTTTCAGGAAGGGTGCTAGTGCTCCATTGCCTGAGAGGAGCACGAGGAGCGCTCACAGTCAGAGTGAAGTGGGTAGTAGTGGGGCTACCAGGAACAAGCAGGTGAGAGCTGTTTTAGGGCAAGCCTCTAATGTGGGAGGCACAGGTAGAGCTGGAAGGAGCGGGTTCACTTATCCCTTATGTGACCAGTGTGGGAAGCACCATCAGGGAGAGTGCCTTAGATCACTTGGAGTTTGTTTCAGATGCGGAGAGAAGGGACATATAGCCAAGCATTGTCCACAGGACCGAGACCGGAGGGTCACAGATTTGAGCTCCTAGGCGCAGAGAGGCAGTGGGAACTGACCGATTCATCGAGGTAGGCGCCTGGGACTGCAAGGAAGACTGTTCCTCCAGGAAGGCCAAGGGGTCAGGCGCCGGCAAGAGTGTTTGCCATGACCAGGGAGGAAGCTGCAGCCCTTTGAGGTTGTCACGGTATGGCTCGATTATTTGATTCAGCAGTATTTGTGTTGATTGATTCTGGTTCCACGCACTCTTTTGTTTCTGCTAGCATAGCATTGCATGGTGTGAGTTCTGTGCCTTTGGATAGGCCCTTGATTGTTAGTACTCCTTTAGGGAGGAATGTGGTGATCAATCAGGTGTATGAGCAGTGTGAGCTCTTCATAGATGGTGCTAGATTGGTAGTGGACTTACTACCGCTAGACCTTAGAGGTTTAGATGTTATTCTGGGGATGGATACCATGGAGAAGTATCTGGCCAAGTTGGATTGTGGTCGGAAAGAGGTAGAGTTTGATCTGGACAATGGTGAGAAGGTGATCTTCAGGGGAGATAGGAAGACACCATCACCAATATTGATTTCAGCTATATTGGCTGAAAGGATGATGGGCCAGGGATGTGAAGCTTTCTTGGCGCATGTTGTAGATGCTGATGTGCATGAAGGGAAGTTAGAGGATTTCCCGATTGTGAGGGAGTTTCCAGATGTGTTCCCAGATGAGTTACCAGGTTTGCCGCCGGTGAGGAAAATTGAGTTTTCCATTGACTTGATT
The DNA here is from genome assembly GCA_029891385.1 of Erythroxylum novogranatense. Classification (NCBI taxonomy): domain Eukaryota; kingdom Viridiplantae; phylum Streptophyta; class Magnoliopsida; order Malpighiales; family Erythroxylaceae; genus Erythroxylum; species Erythroxylum novogranatense. The sequence continues at coordinate 7,651,740 of CM057224.1, forward strand.
CCCGGAACCGCGCCTATTTCTATCCCACCTTACAGGATGGCTCCAACCGAGTTGAGGGAGCTTAAGGAACAATTGGAGGAACTGTTAAAGAAGGGGTATGTCAGACCGAGTTCGTCTCCTTGGGGAGCACCGGTTCTGTTTGTTAAGAAAAAGGATGGATCATGGCGGACGTGCATTGATTATCGGAGGCTTAACAAGGTGACAATTAAGAACAAGTATCCATTGCCACGGATAGATGATCTGTTTGATCAGCTACAGGGAGCAAGGGTTTTCTCCAAGATCGATCTCAAGTCAGGCTATCATCAGCTCAGAATCAAGGAGTCTGATGTAAGCAAGACAGCATTCAGGACCCGTTATGGGCATTATGAGTTTTTGGTTATGCCATTCGGCTTGACCAATGCTCCAGTTGCTTTCATGGATCTTATGAATGTGGTTTTCGGGGAGTTTCGGATCGGTTTGTCATAGTGTTTATAGATGACATTCTGGTGTATTCTAAGAGTGAAGAAGAGCATGAGGAGCATCTCAGGATTGTATTGCAGACTCTTAGGGAGAGAGAGCTTTATGCCAAGTTCAGCAAGTGTGAGTTTTGGTTTCATGAGGTGACCTTCCTTGGACATGTGATTTCGCAAGATGGTGTGCATGTTGATCTGAAGAAAGTTAAAACAGTAGTGAGTTGGCATGCACCCAAGACAATGACAGAGGTAAGGAGTTTTCTAGGTCCGGCAAAGTTACTACGGGAGGTTTGTAGAAGGATTCTCCATGATATTTGCTCCGATGACCAAGCTATTGAGGAAGAATCAAGTTCATCTGACCGACGAGTGCGGAAAAGCTTTGAGGAGCTCAAGCACAGTTGACAAGTGCTCCAAGATCGATTTTGCCTTACGGTGATGAGGGCTACAAAGGTGTCTGATGATGCCTCGAGGAAGGGTCTTGGTTGTGTGTTGATGCAGGGAGACAGAGTGATAGCTTATGCTTCAAGGCAACTGAAGCAGTATGAGTTGAATTATCCGACTCATGACTTGGAGTTAGCAGCAGTGATCTTTGCCTTGAAGATTTGGAGACATTATCTTTATGGTGTTCAGACCAGGATCTTTACAGATCATAAGAGCCTCAAGTACTTATTGAGCCAGAAGGAGTTGAATTTGAGACAGAGAAGGTGGATTGAGCTGCTCAAGGACTATGATTTGTTGATTGAGTACCATCCAGGTAAAGCGAATGTAGTGGCGAATGCTTTGAGCAGAAGTTCTTCCATTGCTCATGTTCAGACAGTTTATCTTCCTTTATTGGAGGAGATGGCCAAGCTTAAGATAAGCTTGAAGCAGGAGGAACCAAATTGCCTCCTAGCTACTTTCAGAGTAAGGCCTATACTCCGAGAAAAGGTTAGGGAGTTGCAGGTACAGGATACAGAGTTGAGCAAGCTTAGGGAGGAAATTCAGAATGGTAAGGTTTCAGAGGTAGTGGTGAGAGAGGATGGACTCATGATAGTGGGGGACAGACTTTGTATTCCAGATAGCAAGGAAGTTAAGGATGAGATTTTGGATGAGGCACACAATGCACCTTATGCCATGCACCCAGGTAGCACCAAGATGTACAGAGATTTGAGAGAGCATTTCTGGTGGAAGGGCATGAAGAGGAATGTAGCAGAGTATGTCAGTAAGTGTCTCGTGTGTCAGCAAATCAAGGCTGAACACCAGGCGCCTTCAGGCAAGTTAAGGCCATTGTCTATTCCTGAGTTGAAATGACAAAGAGTAACCATGGATTTTCTGATGGGTTTGCCTAAGACTAGTAGGAAGCACGATGCCATATAAGTCATAGTGGATCGGTTGACGAAGTCAGCCCATTTTGTGGCAATCAAGCAGACTGATTCGTTGCATGTGCTAGCCAAGAAGTACATTGATGAGGTAGTAAGATTGCATGGGATTCCAGATTCTATAGTGTCTGGCAGGGATACTCGGTTCACATCGAGATTTTGGGAAAGCTTGTAGGAAGCTTTAGGTACTAAGCTGCATTTTAGTACGGCATTTCACCCTCAGACGGATGGTCAATCTGAGAGGACCATTCGGCCACTTGAGGGAATGCTCAGGGCATGTGTTATGGATTTCAAGGGAGCTTGGGATGAGCATTTGCCGTTGGTCGAGTTTGCTTACAATAACTCGTACCATTCGAGCATTCAGATGGCTCCATATGAGGCATTGTATGGAAGGAGGTGCAGGACTCCGATATGCTAGGATGAAGAGGGAAAGAGGAAGCTGGTTGGACCAGAGTTGATTCAGATGACAGTGGATAAAGTCAATATGGTTAAGCAGCGGCTTAAAGCAGCTTAGGACAGGATGAAGAGTTACACTGATGCTCATCGGAAGGAGATGGATTATGAAGTCGGTGAGAAGGTGTTTCTCAAGACGTCTCCTTCGAAGGGAGTATTACGGTTTGACAAGAAAGGCAAGTTGAGTCCAAGATATGTAGGTCCGTATGAGATTCTTGAGAGGATCGGACCTTTAGCTTACAGGTTGGCGTTACCGCCAGAGTTGTCTCAGATCTATGATGTATTTCACGTTTCCATGCTGAGGAGGTACAGATCAGATCCTTCTCATGTCATTCAGGTTTCAGACATTCAGTTGAGAGACGACTTAAGTTATGAGGAGATTCTAGTAGCAATCTTAGACACCAAATAAAAGGTCCTCAGGAATAAGACAGTTCAGCTAGTTAAGGTTCCGTGGAGGAACCATGCAGTGGAAGAAGCCACGTGGGAGCCTAGGGACGCCATGAAAGAGAAGTATCCAAGTCTTTTCGATGATTCAGGTAAATTTCGAGGACGAAATTTCTTTTAAGAGGGGGAGAAATGTTGGACCCCAAATTTTTTTTGTTTTCTTGAAGTTATTAAGCATGAATTATTTTGATTTATGATTTATGGTATAGTTCGATTTTATGGAAAATATTATGGAAAATTTGAATTTTTGAGATTAGTATGGAATAATGTTTATGGAAGAGTAAAATGTTTAAGGGCAAAATGGTCAAGGTATTGGAGTTTAGAAGTTTTAGGCTAAGTGTAGGAGGGTATAATAGTCCTTGCCCATGTTTTTAGGTTTAAGAAATTAAAAGAAGAAAAGAAAGAAAAAGAAAAGAGGAAGAGAAAATAGAGGAGAAGAACGAAGAGAGTCATGGTGAGGGAGAAGAAGAGGAAGTTTGTTCAAGGCGGTTTTCGATGATTTCAAGCATTCTTAAGGTAAGATTAACTCTTTTATCTTAGTTTGAGTTGGATTGAACCTTTGTTTTGCTGGAAATGAGTAGAAATCGTTGGTTTAGGGTTATGGTGAAGATTTGTAGATTTGCTTGGGTTGTTGTGTTTTTGATATTTTTGGTGTTAGAATAAGTTTAGAATGATAGTATATGACTTGATTTATGGGTTGGATGTGTTGTAGTAGAAGAAGGGAAGGTTTTGAGGTTGATAATGACGGATTACGGGTTCAAAAGACCTGGCATGGCGGCATGGGTCATCGCCATGACGTCGAGACCACCGCTCCATGGCGAAAGCACGGCTGCTCATCGCGACGAGCGGGCCTCGTCGCGGCGAGCCCAATTTTTCCAGAATGGTTATTTTTAGTGTTTTGATCATATCTTTTGCTACAAAAGTCCTTTTGGGGGTGATTTTAGAAGCGTTGTGAACTAGAGAGATAGATCTACAAGTCTTATGAAGTGATAAAGTGATGAATTAGTTTCTAAGAATATGGAATTTTGTATGGAAGTTAAGAATGGAACTTTTGTTTCAGCATGAACTATTGAATGGAATTTTGGTTCTTATTTTAGGAGAACAAGAGAGGCAAGAGGATCAAGAGGCTCAAGAGGAAACTCATTCCTAGGCAAGGCAAGCAAGGAATTCAGGTGGGTTCATATTTATAATAAAGTATATAAGTTACTTATTGTTTAGTTCCAATCAAGCAAGATCTCATGCATTTACATTACATCATCCACGATCGCATTGCATACTACCATGAATGATTATATTCTGCATTGTGATTTGCATTCATGATTATTATCAAGATTTTCACAAAGGAGTGCTTTCCTTTCATGAATACAAGTGCATGAAATCAAGTATTACGAAATACATGACAAGCAAGTTTACAAACAAGTTTACAAGCAAGTGCCAGTTTGGCAAACAAGTTTACAAGAATATGAATTAAGCATACTTATGTAGGTTTGCGGTGTCCCTCACGATAGTCAAGTACACATTGACTCACGAAAAAGGCTTCTCCTGCCTGCCCGAATGTGGCACAGGGTTATCCCACAGGGATCCCTCATGAAACTACGTCTACACATCAACATTTCGATGGCATGTGTAGTACGTCACGAACCCGGGACACCCAAACCATTATGATATGTTATGTGTTATGATTTATTATGTGACATGCATCATGAATTGTTTCAAGAATCAAGTATCTTTCAAGACAATGACATATACATGATCAATGATTATGATTTCAACAAGTACCACGACAATGAGTTATTTTTGAATATTTTGCTTATTACGATATTATAAATATGTTCCCACGAGCTTTATAGCTCACCCCCTCTAATTTCCCCCATTCAGGTGACGAGCAAGAGATCGAGTGAGTCACAAGTTACGGCAACACTCCAGTTTCATTTTGTCATGTTTATTTATTTCAAGTATTATTGGTTCAAGAGTGTTTTAGATTTTTGGCTCTTGAGTTCAAAGTTGTAAATTGTTTTGAGATATCATCTTTTGAAACATGAATTACAGATTTGGTTGTTTTAAGGCATGAAAGCAAGTTTTGAGTATGTTCACGATGGGTCCATGGCACTTCCGATGGTCTCCTTTCTCAACCATTTAATTTACATGTTTAGCCTTGTTTATTAAATCATATGAAAGCAGGTTTCAAGTATGTTTTCCAGTCGGCCCATTAACCTTCCGCGGGTCTTTATTTCTAAATGAATTATTAGTACGTTTTCCCGCCACGCTCTCATGTCCGACGTTGGGCTCCGGCAGCGGGGTCCAACATGTTCCTTCATATTATGGCTAGTTTTTCTTAAAAAATTACCAACTCGGGATAAACTCCTATACCTTCACACACCTAACCATTACTCCCTATGTATTTCGGATAATGAGATCACAAAACATCTGTTCTTTCAATGTGCTTTCTCTAAAGCAGTGTGGGTAAATTGCCTTAACCACTCTCAAATATCTTGTCCCCTTTTGATTAACCTGTAATACATTCCAAATTGGTTCAACCAACCAGTAAATATCTGAAACTATGACACCAACCTTTTCACCATTCTCCTTTCAGTTACTATCTATAACCTATGGGGTGAAAGGAATGCTCGAACTTTTAAAGGTGAAGCCCTGGAGGTGGGGAGCCTAATCGCTAGAGTAATCTTTCAAGTTATAGAGCATCTTAGCTCAAACACCGAGAGAAGGTAAGAGTAGGAGGGTTTATTCTCTAACAATTTTCTGTGTAGGTTATTATTTTAGGTTGAATATAGGTATGCATCAAATCACCTCTAAGCAACGGACAATCAGCCCAAAGAAAAGCTTAGTAGACTCAATAGATTCAGCAAGGATTGGGCAAGCAATGACAGGTCCTCTATAGTATCAACTGGATTGGTCATTTGGATGGAGACCAACATTTTTCCAACAATGAGGATATGCGAGAGGTGGACAAACTTGATAGTTAACAAAGACATGCACACGTGCCAACTCGTAATTTACATTTTTGGGCTGTCAATTTAGTATGTGTTATACAAATTTTTCTTGTTATGTTGCTAGAAATTGTAGTGGGTATGTTGGTGTAATAGGTTGAGATTGATATTTTCTATAGGAAAGATCAATTGGAAGGAAGGTAGAATCAAATATGGTGGATTGGTTGTGGAAAGGATTTAGGAAGTTAGGTCTTGTGAACCCTTTTGGTAGCTAAGGGATGTTGGTTTGGAACACTAGCTATGTAAATAACTTTATAATTTTTGTATAAAATTTCTTCTAATTTACCAAAAAAAATTGTCAACTTATGTTAGCGTTTTGAAATGCCTTTGTACATTCTAGACATGTATTAATTGACTAATGTCTTATATTAGTTGACCACAAAATTGTGAGTTTGTGTTTTTCATATCATGAAACACTAATTAATGACTAAACGAGTAATATTAGTATAACTAGACATATAACAACCAGTTTGTCTCTAATATATGATGGTTTGAATACAAATAAAGCTGCATGTGAGTTAATTTTAATATTAGAGAAAATATTAGGAATACATTAAGAGTTTTGTATGTGTGTAAGTATGAAAAGTGTTTTCACTTGTGCCAAAGAAAAATAATTACAATAATTCCTCTTTAATTATGAAAAGAAATACGGAATAAAATATTCCTTTTCACCTATTAAATAAAGAAAGAAAGTAAAAATTTTCAAATTGAACTTAAAAATGAACATGGGCTAGTAGTTATTTAAGTGAACTAGTATAAATTAGTTTTGTTTATATATTTTTCACTCTTTTAATTATCATTATAAAATATTTTAATTGTCATACATAAAATTTAAAAGTAATTATTATTAACATAAAATTATTTATTAATTTTCAAATAAAAAATTGTACATATACAGTTCAATCTTCCTTTATATATCATTTGAGAGCATATCACAAAGACTAATATAACCTTTGTTGGGGACCCTTATCACAAAAGATAACTTTTTTTTGAAAAATTAAAGAACTTCATTAATTGAAAAATAAGTGCTTAAAACTAGGAGCATTTTTATAAAATAGGCTCATTATAGCCTGCTTAATTTGTCTACAGTGAAGCTCACTTCACAATTTGCCTAGATCTATGATGATTATCCTCTATGCTTACACGACACCATAGGAGAACAAAGCTAACTCACTTATATGACATCATAGGAAAACAAAACCAAGTCACCTTCCACAACTTCTCCCATAAGCTTCCAAGTAAGGCATCACAGTTCAATTATTTCCTGATGATGGGAATTTAGGGTTATAATTAGTTCTTATCTAGGAGATCTTTTACATCATAGTAGCTGTTTAAAGAAGGGCCAATCAGTTAAGTAGTTATATAGATCGACATATTAGTTATTGTTTTAAGTTTCACAGAGGTATTTCTCCAGCTCTTTAGATTCAGGCTTATTGGCTACTATGAGTTATATATTACTTGATGTTTTCTATCTCAATTGCCATTGTTATATTTCATGTTTCTACTTTCACATCTACTAACTAGTATACATGACTTTGTTTTTCTCTGTAAAGGCTTTGATTAACCTTACTATTGCATACTATTAACTCCATGCTCTAGTAATATTTGAGTGGTAGGACTTGGCTCTCCCATTAATCATTAGTTGTTCTTTAACTGAATTTAAGGTTAGATAAAGAACAACTTACTTTAGGCTTTTTAATTACTTAAGGCATTTGTTGGATCTTTCCTTCCTTATTAATTGGATGTCGGTTCCTATACTAATTATGAGTATTATATAGTTCCACAATGATCTCCCTTTGCTTTCCATTTGCCACTTTAGATTACCTTCATACTCATGCAGTCTAAATCTTGTTGACACAATTTTAAGATCTCCTTCTAAATCCTAGATGAGAATTGGCAAAAAAAAAAAGATGGTTGCTATTTTTAGGGATATTCTTCCAAATATAACAAGCTTTATCCAAATTCAAAAACCTTAATCTATTAAAGGTTGGGAGTTTCCATTTGGCAATAAGTCATAATAGGATAGATGCCTTGAGGGAAAGCTGGCATTCCATATTACCCATTCCTAAGCTTCCACTGTACTTACTTCTCTAATCCATTTCATATAAGCTTTGTTGATGAATAATATAGAAGGAAATGCCTCCTAAAAGTAAATGTCTAACATATCCTAATTAGGGTTATAGTTAGGAATTATGTGAACTACCTGCTGAGGTATATTACACCACTAGTTATCATTTATCTAACTCCTCACGTTGGCATCACTAGGGCACAAATCGTCTAAATTAGGATAGATGTCTAATCCATATATAAGTCTGACTTTACTCTAGTTATCATAAAAAAAGAGAGGTATTCTCCTTATATCACATATTTCACCCTTTCCTTCTACCTGCTTATAAAAGATCTTTATTACACCAAATGCTCAATTTTTCCTTTATCTTTTTAATTAGGATATATAGTCCCCATATTGGAGTTTTCTAGTAGACAGAGGCAATCCAAGATAGGTGAGAGGAGGGTTCTTGAACTTCAAACTAGAGATAATTGATAATTCCTCTCTAATTTAAGAAGCACTCTTTGAGACCATAATGTGAATTTCTTTATAATTAATGGCAAGTCTAGATGCTCCTTGAATTGAAGTTATATTTTTATAGGGATAGATACAAGTTTTTCATTACACTTAGAGCAAAAAAGGATGTCATCAGGTTGAATAGCCCAATTTTAATACACTGACTATAAAACTTGAAGCATATTTCCATAATGATGAGATGACTGATTATCCTTTTCAAAACTTCCATACATAGTATAAAGATGTAGGGGATGTCTCAAACCCTTCCCCCTGTGAATATCTTTGTATGGTCCCAATTCATCAAAACACTATAAGATGTTCTAATGATACACATCTTTAACCATTGTCTAGATTTAGTATGAAAGCCTATTAGTTCTAAAAGTTGTAAAGTAAATTTCCAACTTATAGAGTCATAGACTTTATGAAAATCCACATTAAGTGCACAATTCTTGGGAGCCCTTCTTCTAGACTACCCCTTAAGTAATCCCTGAGCAATTCAAATACTATCTCTAATCAACATACCTTAAAAAAAAAGCACCTTGAGTGTCATTGACCACTAATTTGAGAACAATCTTTATCTTGTTATCTTAGAGCTTTGAGCAGATCTTATAAATGAAGTTTCAATAGTCAATTTGTTTATAGGCCCCTAGGTTATTAGGATTATATATGAAGGGTTTTTTTTGTCTCCTTTAGCATTACCATTTTAAAAAAAAAACTCTAATATTGAGAGAATATGTTAAGGATGCTTACCATATGGGACAACATTGAGTGAATACAAAATTATATGAGATCTACATAATGATTTTGATAAAAATATTTGTGGAAGAAAATTTTGATTATAGTAAAAATATCCTAAATTTTATAACCAATTACCATTACAAATATAGTGAACATGGTGGCTACATACCATTAATCGACAATATGATTTTGTAATATTCAATTACACTGTTCTTTTTTGTGAACTTGATGAATTGGTGTAAGTAAGGGTAGTTACAAGCAATTTTATTTTAGTATACATAGTAATCTATAACTTTCTTTTGTTATAGATTTTTCACAAATCATCTTATACATTTTTTCCTATTATTCTGGCCATAAGTAAAAGTTCACACCTTTGCTCAATTTTCAACTTCTATAGGAATTTCCCATAAAATTTAAAAGCTAAGGTCACATTCTTTGAAATTCTTAACCATATATCATATGTTTAGATCTTCTCTAACCATTGAAACTTGGAAGAATAGACCATCGAATTGTCTCAATTTTTATAAGATTTTGTTTAACTTCCCCTATTAATTCCTCCTAAGATTTGTTTTAGGAAATTTTTGACTTCCATTTTGTAATATCATTAATCAATATAATTCTTAATTATTTCATAGATACATCTTTTTATCAATGATTAGACATATTAAGTGTTTTAATTATTCTTGATTTCTCATATTTCCAAGGTTAAAGTGAAATGCAATAATGGTAACTTAAATAACATATCAATATTAATTGCACTCGTACCTAATGTGAATATTATGAGCTTTATAAAAGTACCCGAAGTTTGTGTTAATAAGAACCATACTAATAATCTTGAGATTGTTGAAGGATTTTAGGACATAGTTATAATAAACTATAGCCAATAGGAATATATACAAGGAGTTGTATGGAAAAATCACTAGAATCGGGAAATTTAGTTTCTTTTAAATCAAGCAATGTACATATAACATTTCTTCACATTGGTACATTAAGCAATTGATTTCACATTAAACATGTCCTAAATTTTGTTATGTTGGCGCAACAGAAAAGTTTATGTTACAAACTCTATAGGAATTAAGGATTTTGATCTATGACCATGTCATTATAATATAAAATAAGATATATCAAGTGACTTATAATTAAGATTTAGCTTTTTTAAAAATCTTTTTCTTGTATAAAATACTTAAACTAAAAACAACATACCATTCATATATAACTTCCTAACCTATATAATTATTTAATTGTAGAGTAATAGTAACATCTTCATGAAAAGAATGCATGCTAGAGAGAATTATCAAGTAGATAACATAGTGATGTAGTTTTCCATCCTAATAATACTATGATAGATTAAACAATCTTTATATTTAGGTTTCATTATAAGAAAAATGTAAACTAGCGACGGAAACTTAGCAACGAAAAAATTTTCGTCAGAAATTAGCGACAAAAAGCATATTTTCATTACTAAAATTGAGTGATTTAGTGACGGTACTAATACTCGTCACTAAATTTGGAGAAAATTCGTCGCGGTAAAATTTGTAACGGACGTTAGCGACGAAACAATATACCCGTCAGTAATCACTATAATTTAGCGACAAAAAATTACTGACAAAAAATATAATGTTGGAAATTAGCGATGGAAAGCATATTTTCATCGCTAAAATTGAATAATTTGGCAACGGTACTAATACTCGTAGTTAAATTTGGAGGGAATTCATCACAGCAAAATTAGCGACAGAAGTTAGTGACGGAACATATACCATCGCTAAAAATGGAGGAAATTTTTGGCGGAATAAAAAATTTTGAATTTACCTACGGAAAATTTCGTAGGTAAATTCCGTTGGTAAATGAATTTAGCGACGAAAATTTTCGTTCTGTAGGTAAAAATACGAAAATTATTGGTGGTATAAATTTTTTTTGAGTTTATCTACGGAAATTTCTGTCGGTAATTCCGTCGGCAAATTCTTTTTAAATCTAAACTCACCCGACATCTCCCTCTCACTTGTGTCTTCTTCTTCCTTCTTCCTACATCTTCTCTTCGGTTTTCTTGGAGCCCATTTCTCTGTTGTGAACTCTTTTTCTGCTCGACGACATTGTCTTCTCTGACTATTGTCATCATGTCCTTCGGTAGAGGTATTTTTGCAACTACTGTCATGCATTTTTTCATATATTAGATGAAAGTTAATTTGGGTACTTGTTACTTTCATTTATTTGTGTATTTTATTATTGGAAAACAACTTTAAGGTATAAATTTTAGTGATAGAAGGGACAAGACGTGATTTTAGTTGTGATGTTGAGATAAATTTATGATGTATGTAAGGTGTTTGATGATGTCTGTAATTTGAAAAAATGATTTCAGTTCTTTATTTTCAGTTTTGTTTTAGTATGAATTTTAATATTTTAATTCTTTTACTTGAAATAATGAAGTTCTCTCCATAGTGGCTTCCAGAGAAACTAAACACTTTGCAGGTAAATTTTAAAAAATAGTTTTCAGCAAATTTACCGACGAAAAAAATTTCGTTTGTAAATATATTGAATTTACCGACGGAAAAAATTCTATCGCTAATTAGCGACGGAATTACAAAATCCATTGGTAATTTTCTGACAGAGGAATTTACTGATCGAACAAAATAACCGTCGGTAAATTTACCGACATAAATTTTTCCCTTGGTAATTTCGTCGGTAAATTTACCAACGAAAAATTTCTGTCGTTAAATTTATTAACGGCTATATCTTCGACACTTTTTTCTGTCAATAAATTCTGTCGTTAAATAAATTTACCGACGAAATATGTACAAATTCTGTCGTTAAACTCTATTTTCTTGTATTTTTTAAATTTTAATATTAGTGTTAAGTTGGATGCGTCAATATCAAAAAATTTGATTAACATATAGCCAATATATCACCATATTTTTATTTTAATATTCAATTAAAATATTAGTTATGTGTTCTAAGTTATAGAATAAAGTAAGTCATTAGGCATTTGGATTCATATTTTAATAATAAGATAAATAGCTTAACTTAGCATCAGATTAACCTTCTCAAGTTTTCATGAAAAGTTCGGACCATTCTTCTCTTTTATCATCATCAAAAATTATCTAATTTTAATGCCAATTTTGTTACTTGGATATAAATTTTATTAAATTGATTCGTAGATCATTATTTAAGTATAGGCAAAATGATCACTTTTGACCTTAACTTTTTCACCGATCGATAAGTTCAATCCTAACATTTTAAAGTAAGCAATTATAATTCTAATATTTAGGTAACGTTAAAATTGGACCCCGTCATAACAAAAAATTTAAGTATGTCTGTTAACTGCTAAGCCAGACTTGATATTTTATTATTATTTTTATTGTGCTTTGTGGGCCCTTATGTCACGTTATTGTTGTCATGGCAAAGTGAGACTGACTTAAAAAATACACCTCAATTCTTCTGCCCAACAACTCATTATCAACCCTGGCTCATTACATCTTAGTCCACATAAATGAAAGGCTAAGATGCAATGAGACAGGATTGGTACTGAGTTGAGGATCAGCCCCCTAAAAAATATGACAACTTTATTTTATTATTATATGTGGGACCCATCCTTTAATTAAACATTTCTTAACTGTATGTCTACCATGGAAGCTTTCTCTCATCATCTGAGTTTATCAAACATATAGGAGGAGGTGATGTAACTCACCCCGTTGGACATATAGTTGTTAACCATTCGCCACTTTTGTAGCGATGACCTTCATCTCCTAAACTTCTAGGAAGAGTATTAAATTACCTAAAATGACTTACTGAAGGAGAACGAAGAGGCATTTGAGAGCAATATTGTCCAAGTGGTCAATTAAATAGCTGAGGATGTGGGATACATGTCTTACACCTTATCACACTTTGTTTTAGTTTTCTCTTGAATGGTCCTGTATCTTTCTTGAATGAGTTGTGTAATTGCTAGTCTATTTTTTCTGTACTCCACCACAACAACAAAGTAGCGTATCGGCTACAAAAAAAGACATAGCTAAATGTTTAAAAAATGTTGTTTATATTTATTTGTGACGTTTTTATTCTGTTGCATAAATCATCACCAATTCCCCTTTACTGAAAACTATAGGAGACATTTTTAAAACCCGTTGCCAAATCGTATTAACTACAAAAAATTTCTTAGCTAAAAGATTACAAAAAATAGCTAAAAATTGAATGTAGGTGGGAAAAATTGGCGTCAAATGATTGACAACAAAAATAAAATATAACTAATAGTTTTGGCTATATTTTTAATCTTCGTAGCTATTTAATATAGCCAAATGTTATTAGCTATGTTTTATAATATATCCAAATATTATTTGTTGTTTTCATAATGGGTTAATTATAAAAAGTCTTAAATTTTTTAAAATTTCAATTATAGTTAGAAATTTAAAAGTGATAATTAAATACCGAGCTTTAATCGTGATTTTCGATATGTGTAAGTTCTAATTAATAACCTCGATAATTCACAAGTGTACACATCATTCGTGTAGTACTTAACGTATTGATCATACGAGGAGAGATAATCTAATCCTAAAATCTAAGGCCAAAACAATTTATAGTAATTCAAAATGTAACAAAATTAAGGCAAGAAATTAATTTAATAACGTAACTCAATTCTAAAAATCAATTACGAAAATATTAACAAAGTAGCAGTTGCTAACACACACTCAAAAATCAACCTAAAGAAACTATCAATTGAGAGAAAGGAAAATTTTTATCTATTTTTAATACTAACCTAATCGATTATGGATTATCGGATTGTTGATCTTAGACGATCCTATGGTTAATTACTTTCTCTCAAGTTATAACCATTAATCCTAGTTATAAGCCCTAATCAAATTATGAAAAATTGCAATTTCTTAATTTACAATCTACCTCAAAATCCTAATTAGATCTGAAGTTGTCCAATAAACTATCGGGAACCTATGCAAGATCTCTCTTCACGCAATTATTGATTTGATTAATTTCTCATTTTGATTAAATCACCTAACTCATGCTAGCCCAATTTAATTATTTTCTATTTGATTCACCCTTTTAGTTTATTATCGAATTATGCAATCATAGAAATCAATCACAATAATTGCAATAAACATAAAACAATCAAATTTTATTAAATGAAAGATAAAAACCCGAAGGCGAGTATAGAACATCTTAACATTCACAACCCTATCATCAAACTGTTATTTCAAATTCTATACAATAATTAAAATAGAGAATAATAGGAAATATGATTCTAAACATAGATGGGAGGCATCAACGTCGAAAACTTTTGATTCGAGAAATACGTCGATGTTGGCTTCTTCTCCACTTCTCTCTTCCTTCTTCTCTTTCTCAATCTCTCAACAATTCTCTTTAGAGTTTCTCTCCAAAAGTGGTTGATACAAAAGCTCCCTTATCTTCTTTGTCTTATTCTTTATAGGTCATGATCATGGGTCACTTTTGAGCCTTTTTTCATGATCATAGCAAGTAGGCCACGATCGTGGGTCGTGTCCTAGGCTTCTGTCACGATTGTGGCATAAGGGCTGACTCTAGTGCTTCTATCACAATTGCGGACCATTGTTTTGGCCTAAGTATCCCCGAAAATTCTCCATTCTTCAATGTTGACTTTGCAATACTAATAAACACATTAAGGTACCTAAAAAATATAATAATTAAGCTCAAAGACTTGTACTAACTTATAAAAACACTTAAACACAAATAATTAATAAATAAACACAATTATAGCCTAAATACATACTAAACAACTGAATTATACATATCAAACTAAGTCATAAAATATGAAGCAATTTACACTTGTTAAGCTTTCAATTTTTCATCAAATAAAACCTTATGTTAGTATCTCCGTTAACAAAGTTGATGTGGCAAGCCACATCATACATGTTAATGACAAGTAAGATGCCATGTGTTACGGGTTTATATTTCATAATTTTTGAAATTGTAATTAATTATTATTAATTAAAATAATAAAATAAAATTAAACAATAAAGAAAATAAAAAATAATTACAAAACCCTAAGTCTCTCTTCTTCCTGCTCTCTCTTTCTAAAATATTTCACTTAAAAAATAACTAGTGTTGTTGCTAGTTTCACCTTTGGTGGTTTTTCTTTCCCTCTCGAAGCATCAGCCACCAAAGGTGTAGCACCCACTGTCTTAGTTCTCTTTGGAGGCTGTCTACGGGCCCTTCCTGTCCCACATGAGTTGGGACTTTCGTGGTAGTTAATTAACATATTACTTATGGAATACCTTAGAATATGGAGGTAAAGTAACTATCGGTTATTGTTGTTGCAATGATTTTGGCACTAACTACTTCACTATAGGCTATAAAGGGTTGGTGGAAATTTTGGTAGTCACCATGGGTTAAGAACTTTTTAGAGAGAGAAAGTAAGTTAGTAAGAGAAAAGAAAATGAAAAAATTTCAAACGAAGAAAATTGGGAATGTATTTAGAGTGAGTGAGTGATGAAGACGGACGTTAATTGCACCATCAAAATCACCCTAATCAAGATGAAGATCAATTAATTTAAGGTTTTGAGTCGGTGGAAAAAGAGGAAAGAAGGGTAAGTTAAGTTTTTTTTTCTTCTAATTTAATTAAAATTTGACGTGAATTTAACATGATACCACGTCATTTTTGCTAATGGTGACACTAATGTCCGGCTATATTTCAGAAAAATTAAAATTTTAGGTATTTAATTGTCACTTTTAAAGGTTAAACTACAATTGCAAAATTGTGTATAGTTTAGGATTTTTTAGTAATTAAACTTTTTTTTAGTGTAGCCAAATGTTATTTGCTACATTTTAATAATGTCGCAATATGTTATTTTGTTACTTTTAATCCATGATATTAAACAATATGTTATGTATATAACGTATCAACATGTTTTTTGAATTATTTATTTATTATTATTAAATTAAATTGTAGAAAATATTATTAATTCAAAAATTGAGCATTGTATATATAAAGAAAAATTATATAAATATTATTAAATTATATCAATAAAATAATATGACATTAAAGAATGATCATTTATTCCTAAACGATATATAAATGACCATTTGAAAATTTTTATAGACATAATAATAAAAAGATTAGTTTACAAATTATGATATATCATACTCATATTACAAAAATATTAGAGCATAACTTAAAAACTACCTAGTGTTGTCCAGATCTATGGACTTGTAATGATCCAAAAGTTTAGTTAAAATCAACTAAAAATATTATATGAGCATTGATACAATAAATATTTGGGTTTGATTAAAGCAAACACCACAACTTTACCATTAATAAAATAATCAATCAACAGTTGCGTCTTCATCAATTCTATAACATGAGAAAAGTATTAAAATTAAATTATAATACATACAATAAGTGATAGAAAAGTATAGGAAATAGAATTAATACCTTTTATTTTCCTCTTCATTTTTATCATAATTGGGTCAAGTAATCTTTTGAATAATATATCATGTTTTGTTAATTTTGCTCGAGTTTCTTGTCCCCTGATGACAAAATCTAGTGCTTCACATGAAATGCATGAAATTGCCTAAACTAATATTGTTCTCTTTCCAAATCTTAGATACAAACCTACCAAAGAAGATTATAAAGTTGATAAATTTCTCCTTACACATTCATCTTCTTTTAGTAATTTTATTTTAATTGATTGAATTCAAAATAATCAAATACAAAATCATTAAAATCATTTCCTAAATTAATTCAAAATAATCAAATACAAAATCATTAAAATCATTTCCTAAATTAGAGTAGAAGACCAATAACAAATACAAAATGCGTAATGCATAATGCACTTCAATGTATCAATTAGGCGCTTGAATAATTAATTGAGGTACTTTGCAAACTTCCCAGGACAAGCAATCTTCTTAAAATAATAATCAATCTTCTTTGAACAAGGCTGCACATAAAAGAGTTAACGTATGAAAAAAGTTTCAAATATGCCATAATGTATATTAATCATGTTTTTGATCAACTTTTCATATAAAATTTCCAAAACATAATTCTTTTGAGCACAATACAATAAGCTATGTCAGTTTTCAAGTTGAAAAGAGATTAAACATACATAATACATCTCATATGAAATGGATTGAATAACCTTAATCTTTTCTAAAGCATATGCCATAATAATTCTTGTGTTATAATGATAACAAAGACTAGTGATAGTTTGCAACTAATTCTCAAGAATTTTAGGTGCTTAAAACTATTCTCTTTCAGTTTAATCTTTAATAATCATCAATGAAGTTTTCAAGAGATTATTTTGGTTGCCAATTAAGTCCCATAATTTTTCACGAAATAAAAGTCATTTCATCTATTGGCTAATTGTTTCTCTACTTATAGCTCTAAATTTTAGGGATTCAAATAAAGAAGGGATTCATAAGCTTCTAATGATGGGATTCATAAGCTACACCACAATATGTGAGTCAAGTATGAAAAAAATTCTATATTTTCTATAATTCATATTAATCATGTTTTGATCAACATTTTCATAAAAATATCCAACACAAAATTCATGAGCACAATATAATAAGCTGTGCTATTTTTCAAGTTGAAAACATATTAAATATGCATGATGCAACTTATTTTAAATGAAGTGAATAACCTTTGTCTTTTATAGAACATATGCCGTAATAATTCTTATGTTATCATGATAACTAAGGGCCTGTTTGGTTGAGCTTTTATCAGTAGAGCTTTTGTCAGTAGAGCTTTTCTGAGAAGAGCTTTTTAAAAGTCATTATTTGTTTGGTACATCAATTAAAAAGCGACTTTTTAAAAGAGCTTCATTCAATGGTGTTTGGCAACATAAAATAAAAAGCACTTTTATTAATTTTAACTATATTTTATTTTATAATAAAATTATTTATGTTAAATAATTTTAAAGTATATTAAACAATATGCCAAGTATTATATTGTAGGAAAATTTTGATAATCATCTTATAAGAAATAATTTAAAGAGATGTCCCATTTTTTTATAGAAAATGAAATTAATATAAAACAAATATTAAAACATGTAAAAAGTTAAATAATATTACAAATTGTTAAGCATTCAACTTTATTACAAATTGTTAAGTAGAATCGATGGAAGAGTTTTGTGGTTTAACAACATCCATGTACTGTTGATGAGTAATTCTAACATTCATCTAATTATGTGTGTTTGTGGACTATTACTCAATTACAAGCTAATAAAGTAAAAATTGTCAACAAGTTTTTTCGTTCTAAAAAAGAAAGTAAGGAGACAGGTCTAAGGTCTACGTGTTTCTGAACGCAGACGTTCGACTGCGTTAAAAACGCAGACTTATGCATCAACAACACAGACGTCGAACGTCTGTGTTAAAAAATACGCAGATGAAGGTCTGCGCGCAGACGTCGACGTCTGCGTGTCGATGCCTGCGTTTTTAATGCAAATGTTCGACGTTTGCGTTGAAGGCAAACGTTCGACGTCTGCCTTCAATAGAGAAAAATAAAATTTTAGGAGACAAATAAAAATAAAAAGAAGAACCAACTTGAGAAGATAAGAAGGTTAGATGAGCAGAAGAAACAAAACAGAGTCAGCGACTGATTTTGTCAAGAGGAGAACAGACGCTATTTCAAGTTTTATTTACGTAAGTGACGGAAATATTAAACAATTAAAGAATCTATTTTTTTTTTTATATTTTCTATTTTTCATTAATAAAAATTTTATTATTAATTATATAAAATTTATTATTAATTATATAAAATATTATTATCAATTATTTAATAAAATTTATTATATTAAATATCATTATATTCTATTTAAAAATATTTTATTTCTATAACATAAAAACAGCTTCTCGAAAAAGCTGAAATTTGGAGCTTTTCATCGAAAAAGCTGAAATTTGAGCTTTTCTGAAAAGCTCCAAATTTTAGCTTTTGAAAAAGCTGTATTTTAGCTTTTTCAAAAGCTATTTCTACTTAAAAAGTGCTTTTGAAGTTTCCAGCCAAACATCTATTTTTTCCTAAAAATAGCTTTTGCGGTGGAAAAAAATACTTTTAGAGTCTCTAAAAGCTGAACCAAACAGGCACTAAAACTAGTGATATTTTGCCACTAATTCCTCGGGACGTTCTTACAATTATTCTCTTTCAGTCTAGTCTTTAAAAATTAATGAGACATCATCAGTGAAATTTTCAAGAGATTGTTTTGATTGGCAATTAAGTCCCATAATTTTCCACAAAATAAAAGTAAATTTTCAAAAAATAAAAGTCATTTCATCTATTGGTTACGGTAAAGCCATTACTTGGACCAGATTCTACTTAATCGTTTAAAGGCGAGTGCTTCTCGAACATTTATCTAAACAATTGAATTGTAAGTATTTCCATTTTAACCTATAATATTATCTTCTAGGAATTAATTTCCCATAAAGCTTAAGGTTCCTACATGACTTGCTTCTCGTCTACCTATATTAGGAGTATTGCCAAAGAAATCAATAGAGGACTCACCAACAATTAGATATAGGTGTTTCATTTGTGTTTGAGTCCATCTTGTTTTCATTGGAGCTAGAGTGGCGTGAGAAATTTTGAAGAATAAATAAAATTTTCATTAAATAAAATATCTTCTAAGACCTATTACATCCATTAGCTTTGCCCTCATCTTCATAACCCAAAAATGGGGCCTTTTATTCGTGAAATATCAAACTATCGTTGAACTCTATCTAGAAGCTCCTTCCTTTAGAGCCTCAGTTAGAAGAGTAACAAAGATATTCCTAAATAATCTTAGTATTCTCCGATGACTCCAACTTGTTTGGAATGATGGCCATCGCAATATGGTGGTAGAGTCTTACTCAAACTTAGCAGTTAATGCTTTCACAGGAAAATCTTTTGAGGATGGCATGAATCAACAGTTTTTGTCTGTCATTCGGTTACTTTTGGACGGACCTTAGGTTGTTTGTTTAGTTCACACTTATAAGAAGATCAATCATTATGCTGATCGGCTAGCTAACCACTAAACCTGGCAAAACGGGTGGGTTACCCGTTTATCCACCCGTACCCGCCCTAACAGTCCGGGTATGGATTGGTATATTTTTTTACCCGTTTTATATTTACCCGTACCCGACCCACCAATTGATTTTGCGGGTGGGTCGGGTCCAACCCGCGAGTACCCGCAAAATTATTTAAAAATAAATAAATAAATAAATATATATATCATATAATTCATATGAGATTAAAGGTAAAATGTGAACTCAATAAATCTTTAAAATGTTGGCATAAGATATTTATCATTTATGTTTGTTAATTGTAGATGATGAAGTGGATGAAGATCGTCTTCTTGTGCCATTAATTAATTCGGAGAATGTGGAATCATTGGAATCCACCAACACCATTGATTCATGAGCGTTACTTGAGGTATTTTTACATATATTTTATATCATTGGAATATTTTGGTTTTTTCTTTAGGGATTTTATATGTTGTTGTTTATAATGATATTTTATTGATTATTTTATTTGGAGGAATAATATGAATTTTATTTTAATTGCATTCGTGGATTGGATTTTAATTGCTTTCCGTGGAAGAAGTGTATGAGAAGATTGAAGAACAAACTTTAATCGACGAAATCAATTACTAGTGGTTTTGTGTTGGCATTGATAAATTAAATTTGATGTTTGTATGTGTTGTTATAACGTATTGTTATTGTGTGGTGTGTGTTGGATTAATGGATTGGGATGGTTTTAATTTACATATATTTTGTAAGTTTAGCTTAATTTATACTATTTAGATAAATTTAGCTTGATTTATATTAGTTTCATTTGTATTAATTAACTTAATTAAATTTGGGTCGCTAAATAGATCAAATCGGTGACATTTTAAACACCCAAAATACGCCCATTTAATGAAAATTTAAACTTGTTGAATAAGTTTATTAATTGAAATTTAAAAAATAATAAAAAATATATATATTTGGTAACTTGCATGGTTCTACCCATACCATTGGGGGTATGGATTTTCAAAATCATTACCCATTTTTATAAATTTACCCACGAACCCGTACCCGTGAGACCCGTACCTATACCCGGATCACCCGCCCGTTTGCCAGGTCTACTAACCACACTTTGCAGTTGGATTTGGGATTTATTTTTTCTCAACGCCTCCTTAGAGTTGTTCTACCATTTGTATGGAGGATATTTGCGGGGTCTCTTTTTCACGAATGTGTCCTATTTACTTGTTTTTAGAGCTTTGCCTTCCTTCTTCATAAAAAAAAAGAAAGAAAAGTAGTCACACCCCACACTTTCCATATAAAGACTAAAAACAAAAGCTCACTTATATGAACACAGAAAAGGAGGAACAACAAGAAGTAGTCAGATCACGGACAATAAAGGAGAAAACGATGAACAGAAATGACAAATTTGTCAGAGTAAAAGATAGAAGACAAATGAATAAGATGAGGAATTTGTTGGAGCATAAGGCACACGAAGACAGAACAAGCAAAACTAGAAGAGAGATCTGTATTTAGGTTATACGTCTCATTTAATTAGAAAAAATGACATGGTTTATAACATTTTTGTTCTTTTTCTTTTGGCTTCAAAAACATATTTGTAGGTAAGATTTTTTTCTTATGAAAATTAGAAAACATAGATGATAGTTGGAACAAATTTGAGTTTTAGGTACTAAAATATATTGATTTAATTTAATTTTAAAATCTCAATATTTATTTACTGAAATATAATATATCCTAATACCATATGAAAATTTGCAATAAAAGAAAAATAATTTATATGTAAAAAGACTCATATTAATTTAAAACTTTGCGAATTTTGCTCATATATAACTTGTCAAATTCTTTATTTTCAGCGTAGGCATTATTAATTAATTTAACAATAATGCTTACCTAAAGCATTATGTTATAGCAAGATTTTTTAATCATAATTTTTTTCACTCATTGATTACGATATGACAGACCAGCTAGATCGCACTTATCAAACAACTAATTATTTGTTCTTGATGATTGGCTAAATGTAGACATTTTTGGTTGAATGCATAGTTAGGCCTTGTTTGGTAATTAACTAATTGTATTAACTGTTAGCTGATTCTATCATTAATTTGACCAAATAATTGCATTAACTGTTTGTTAGAAATGTTTGATAAAATTAGTTGTTTAATATTAGTTGTTTATGTATAAAATGACTTATGAGGACATGATTTAAAAAAGGTATGAATATTATATATCTTAGTATTTCGTTAAATATTCTTAATAAAGAATAATTAATTATTTAATGAATTAATAAATTAGAATTAAATAAAATTTTAATCTAATCAAAATTTAATATATTTTATTTATGATTTATAATTTTTGAATTATTAAAATAAATAAAAATTAAAAATGTTTAAATTAATAAAGACATGGAAAACAAATTTTACAAATTAATTATTATTGTTAATTGTTGGGTGATAATATGAGTGGGGTTTGACTATGACAGCAAAGGTGCCTACATAACTTCTGAAACAAATGGTTGCAATATGGTACAGTATTAAAAACAAAAATTAACAGAGAGCACAATCTTCAGCCAAATAAATATTTAATAGTTGATAACACAAAACACTACTCCTCCTCAATTTTTTAAAAATCAATTGATTGAGTCAACCAGTTAATTACCAAACACTAAAGTAAGGTGATAAACATAATACTTATATTTTCCCTTTGTGTCACATAACTTACGAATATGTTAAGAAAGAGTAGTTTTCTAAAATTTATGTCATTGAATGTAAGCTTTACAACCGAAACATGTAAACCACATCCAGCGTTTATCATGTCTAATGTTTATCTCTGTCTATCTATGAGGAGTCCAGATCTTCTGTCTAATATTATGGTGTCTTATTGTGTCCAATAAATCTCAGCCATTTATTTATGCGGGTCTCATATAAGTCCCGTGTGAGTTCCGCAAAATAAATGACTAAAATTTTATGAGACAAAATAAGACAGAGTAATATTGGACAAAAGATTTTGTCGATGAGTCTGTCTTTTTTTTCTTCTCGTCTACGTTAAGAGTCATGATTGGATCCTTTGATCAGCATATTTCAAATCTTGCTAGTTTTGAGCCAGCTGTAAAGGGCAAGTGTGTGTGGACATGTACTTGCACTCTGAGGCAAAGGATATATGGAACCGAGCTTTAGCGAGCCCGACTTCTATAATTTCTCTTCATTGAAGAAGTCAGGTGTGACAGTTTCGTTTTCCTTTGCATTCTCTCTCCCAAATTCTTTTTGGTTCAGATGTGTTCTCAATTCATGTGGAAGAACAATCATTAGGTGTCCTTTTATGGGGTTTCCTTCTCTTTTCCTTTTAATGTATGAGAAAGTAAGACATTAAAGTCGCCATTTATGGAAGCTTTCATTTAAATGAATTAGTATATGAATATCCGTCTGAATGTGAGATCAATTAATCCAGAAATTAAGTCAATGTAATTATTATAGTGCCTTCCAAATAAAAAACACAGCAAACATAAGTTGCTGCAAATTGGAGCTAAATTTGATAACAGCACATCTTCTTGTAATTGCATTAGACAATCTTATCCCATAATCATCTTATCTTAGTTTAGATAACACCGAATCTCATCTTACCATTTAGGTTTGATTAGATCATTCATAACTTGATTACGTAATTTAGATTACATCAAAGTTAAATTAATTTATCTTATCTCAATCGATGTATAAATATAGTGGAGGCTGAATAAAAATTCCATCAAGTTAATATAAAACCAAAGCATGCGCATCCTTTCTTACTTAACGATGTTACTAAAGCATTTTTTTGACTTTGAGTTAAGCATCTTTTGCATCTAATAGGCAATAGACTATGCAAAATCATCTATGCACAAACAAATCCGCGAACAAGATAAGTGTCGTTTTAGAGGGATTTTAATTTTTTAAAATAAGTATTGTTTACGATTTTTTAATGCATGTTTATAATTTTATTTCTAAAATTACCCTTTAATTTCTCTCACATCCTAATTATACAGATTACATTTTCAAGATAATTCAACATGTAATTAATAAAAGTATATCAAACATTTCACTAACTTTTTTAATAATTGTGTATCTTTTAAAATAAAACTTATTTTAAATAAAATCTTAAGAACCCGAGCTTCCATGCATACGCGGGCTTATCCTCTTGTATGCGAATCAACGCGCACTAAATGATTGGTACGTGTGCTCGATATTGTATTCGTTCTTTCAACATAGAAGTAGAAAGAGAGGCTGTTTGAATGGATTTCTGAAGTAAATAAATGGGTTAACGTGCAATAAACCATCAAGACTATTCTTGATCCTTTACCTAATTGCCAGGAGTGCAGTTAACTTAGTCACTGTCATGACCTAAAAATAGATACAGCTGTGGAGTGGAGTCGGTACTTACCCACCATTTCGTTTCCATTAGTCCTTAATCCCTACTTGATGACGCAAAGGCTTGTGTTGCCTTTTGACCGTCTGAATACGAGGCCAGCAAACTTCTAAAGCAACTCCAGTCCACCTGATATGTCACGGTCCATTCTAACCATTTTCTTATTATAATGCTGGCGATTACGGCAAGCAAATAAAATTAGAATCGAGTAGAGTTAGTAATCAGGATAAGTCTGACCTAACTAAGTTTAAATTACAAATTTCAATTTAAATTTAAATTGAGTAGAAGTAATAATTAAGACAAGTATGAGATAATTGGAAATTAAACAACAAAATTTGAATTGATTAAGTTTTTGAACGAATTTGAATAAAAATAAATTTTAATCTCAAAACTTAATTTTATTTGTTTTAGACTCAACATAAACTTAATTTGAAAATATTTTTTGTTCTAAAATTTGAAAAGAATTTAAAATTAAATTAAATTCAAAATTTTTGTTTTAGACTTAACCTCAAGATTTGAACCTTTTATTTTAATATTATGATTTAAACTTTTTATTTTAATTTGAATTCGATCTAAACCTAAATTTGATCTCAATTTGAATTAAGCCTATTCACAAAATTTTGAGTTATACTCGGTCCATTCACTCATTCTCATCTATACTTGTCTAGGGGCTTGCATTTGCTTAATGTGTTAACCATCTCCCTCGTTTACCAAGTAGTATTGTCCAAACTTATAAGAGATAACAGATTATAAAGTGATTCACTTTCTCAACTTTCTAATTTTAAATTTTTATTTAAGTGATTAATTTTATAAAAGTAATAATTCAATTCAAAACTTTAATTTTACTAATATTTTACTAATAAATTCTTTTTACTCGTAACATGATATTCATGGGAAAAATTAATGATCAACTAAGCATATCTATAATCCATACCCATACCCAATTAATAACCCAAGTATATATCTGTAGCCTAATAACCCAAATACTCGTACCCATAACCTAATAGACATTTGTATAACAGTGAAATAGTGGATGTCTCTACTGTCTATGTGTATAGGTTGAAGATTGCCTATGCAAAGGAAGCAACTTTTCAGCCTATAAATAACGAGATGATGCCTGATGAGAATCCGAGTTTCAACTTTGCTTCTTTCATAACTACTTGGATGGAATCAGAGTTGGCTTCGCTTAACAAGAATTGCATTGACGTGGATGAGTACTGTATTACCACTGACTAAAATTTTTATAGACATAAACACAGTTTTGATAGAAACTTATTGTGAAATGTTGGTGAAGAATCCAGTTAAATTATTCTAAAAAATGATGGGTTATGCAAGTTTGTTGGGAGAAGTTTGCAAGCTACTTTGAGGTTGAGCTGAAAGAGGTGAAATTGACCGAGGATGGCTATGTGATGGATCCGTGGAAGCAATTGAAATGGTAGATGAGAACATTGTATCTGTCGCTATAATTCTCAGATCAACTCTTAATGGAGAGTTCAAGGATGTGAAACTTGTTAATGAATTGCCACAAAGAAAAACGCGGAGACTGGCTGAAATACCCTAATTCACATTGACGCCGCAAGTGGTGGATGTTTTTAGGGTTTATTGAGTTTTGGGTATATGGGGTACAAGTTACGTATATGATGTAACACCTCACTCCCGCATGATCTGAACTCAACATCGATGTTGATATTCGAGTCCGTGCCCTGTGAGGGTGGCATGCTACATCACTCAGTCAAAACTCAGTATAATTTTTGTTTGGAACGTAAACAATATTATGCGGAAAACAATTTACATACGATCATTAATATGTACATTGGCCATGGGGGCCCCTTTTCATGAATACAATTTAGTTTAGTCTGTTAACTTACAACATGACCTAATCATTTGTACAAAAAAATTCAGAAAGTACAATTTTTCTTAGGCACTAATGCAGACACGAACTGATCTCGACTTCTTCTAGCATTATACGCCCATTGCCTAATGGGGTATTTTTCTGAGTCCTGAAAATAATTGCAAATTTTGGGTAAATTTTGCGAACTCAGTGAGGTAACCATCATCGATGGTTCACTCAATTTATTCAACACATCAATTCACATAACGTATATTCACATTCTTGCATATTTGACCACATTTCACAATTTTACTTGAGCATAGACAATTAAATGCATTTCATACGATTAGACATCCATAACCAATTGAATTCACCAAACACTCAAACATAATATAATTGTTTCATAATTCACAATCAGAAGCACCCCATGATTATTATCACATCAGTATATGACATTTTGCCTTTCATTCAACCAAATCGATCAAATCAAAAGTAGCATGTAACATTTTTTTCCAATTTATTTCAGTGTTGTGACTGAGCGTTTGAACTGTCCCATAAGGGCACATCAATCGTTGAGCCATAGGCTCCGGAACTGTCCCATTAAGGGCTCATTAATCGTTGAGCTTGTAGCTCTGAAACTGTCCCATTGAGGGCTCATTAATAATTGAGCTTGTAGCTCTGAAACTATCCCATTAATGACTCATTAATCGTTGAGCTTGTAGCTCTGAAGCTGTCCCATTGAGGGCTCATTAATCGTTGAGCTTGTAGCTCTGAAACTGTCCAATTAAGGGCTCATTAATCGTTGAGCTTGTAGCTCAAAGCGTGGCATTGCTCGGTCACAACTATCATTAACTAATTTTGCAATCATGCACGTATTCATTTATGCTACAGTTCAATCACTTTATTCACGTATTCCTATATCACAATCATTTCCAAATTATAACAATCGGACAATTTATTCACAATATTTCACATTAAAAACACAATGACAATTTCACATACCCATGACACTTCTATACCATATCTTTCCAAGTACTCCAGACCTTCTGTCCGAAATTCACAATCAAACAATATCCCACCATTATCCTCCACAGAGTCAAAATCAAATAATCATAAGCCAACGATAAGTAAGAAACCATCTAGGTCACTCATCTATAGCTTCCGAGATAATGCTTGAAAGTCTCGGCAACGTCCGTGTGCTGACGTTCCAAATGTGCCTCTATAACATTCAAAATATACAACTATTACCAAAAGCGCAATCAGGACTATTTAATAATGCACATGTAATAATTAAAATGTGTACAATGCATGTTCGTGACATTCCTGGCATTATCCCATAATTCACATCATAAAAGATTCCCCTATAACTTAGGAAACCATAGGCACCAAAATCACGCAATTTGGACCTCTATAGGTCCAATTATTGATAAAATACGGAGCCGAAAAATCACTACCCGATTCTCTCACTTTGACCTAACCAATCTCTGATAATTTCGGCTCAAAAAATTTCCAATTTCACAAATAAATGAAATTCAATGTTTCATGGATCTGATGTCTCGAGAATCAGATCAATCGGGTGTTGAACGAAAAAGTTATAAGCAAAAGAATGGAGAGAGGTCGGATCAGCAAAACAGGCTTGTAAAAATTACATGCATTAGTCGACTAGTCGACCTGCTAGTCGACTAGTTCATCTACAGTGGTTAACCTGGAAAACTCAGGTCTTTTTCTTCCGACACCCTAACTTTCCCAAGTCATAACTTCTTACTCAGAAAATTGAACAAACTTGGTATCAATTTCAAGATAAAAGAGAGATCTACAAGTTTTATGAAGGACACAAAAACCAATTTCATCTCTAAGAGTGTCAAAAATGCAACCAAAGTTACTGCCTGCACAATGTTTAGCAAAATAGTATACCAATTTGCAAAAATCATAAATTTTCATTCCTTTTGCCAAAAATTCCATACTTTATGTCAATCAAAAGATCAAAACAAATGCTACAACTTTCATGAACAACTTGGAAGCCAATTCCATCTCTAAATAACTTAAATTCTCAATCAAAGCTTCTGCCTATATCTGTCATCCTCAACAGCAACATATTCTTTCAAAATTCATAACTTTCTAACCCATTGTCGAAAAATTACATGCTCTATATCACTGAAAAGATCAGAAAACAAGCTACACTTCTCATGAACGACTCAAAAACAAATTCCTTCACTAACCAGTTCAAATTCACCCATTAAGGTGGCTTGCCTGTTAAGCTTGTTAAAATCAACACATCACTTAAACCATATCCGAAATTGAAAAATTCATAACTTACAATCCATACATCCAATATTCTCATATTATACCTCATTACAAAGCTAAGACAATCTTCTACAACTTTCCAGAAGACCATTTGAGCTAATTAACATCAAAACAGTCCAGAATTTAGCTTCAATGCATAATCACCACAAACCCTATATTTAACACATTTTCCAGCACTAAGCATATTAACACCCAAAAGCTAACAGATCAGTACTCTCAACCTAGATATCGAAAAATTTCATACTTAATGGCGATGAAAATATAACAAGACCATCTTCAAGTTTCATGAAGACCAAATTAGCAAATTCAATCCAAATCAACCTAAAAAAATTCATCAAAGTTTCAGGTCACAATCTCGAATTACTGTTCATACAGCACATATAACTCACTTTCAAGGCCAAATTCAAACCTCTTCAAGCCATAATTAAGCATCACTTTCTTCACGAAAAATGTAACCAAACTTCTCAAGTTTAATTACAGCCAACCCTCACCTCATTTTCTCAACTATATAAAGAGTTATGGTAAAAAAAATTGAAACATGTACAGGTCACATTTTCCAGATTTTCAACCTAAACCAAATCCTATCACTTCCATACCATTTCTACACCCTTTCTCACTCTATTTATTTCTTATACCTATCATAACTCACTCACATCTTATTCTTGAACGTAAGGCCACAAATTACAGCTCCATCATGTTTTACATTAATCTTTAAGCATAATATCACTTTCAATCATCTTAATTTCTCTACTTATATTCATTAGATTTTGCCTCATCAATTCATCAATCAACCATCAATTAATTAACCAAGTTACATACCACATACCCACATCTACCTACAAAATTATCATACAATTTGGTGCATAAACAACACAATTAATGCATTTAACAACAAAGCAAGTCCAAAAACATAATCTTATCTAATCAAGCTTCAATTCTTCTCAATCTTCCAACTTATCACAACTTCCTAATTTCTCCTCACCATACACGACTTCATCATGGTAAGAGGGTAGAAAGCTTAAGCTTGTATGCATGAAAGAAGGCACTTAAGGTAGAAGAGAGGAGTGATTTAGCTAGAGCCAATGAAGAAACCAATGAAGAAGGAGGAGTTAGGAAGGGTTTAGATGAGAGAAGCAAGATCAACTTTCATTCTTTCAAGCTTTGATGGAAGAGTCGTGAATGAGTGGGTGTAATTCAAGCATTAAATGAATGTAAGATGTGTCACCATGACACTTGGCATTTAATAAGAGAAAAAGACAAAAACAAAAAAAATCCATTTAATGATTTTGAAATAAAAGAACCCTAATAAATGTAATTTCTAAATCATCCAATACCAATGGCTCCAATTACAATCCCAAAATCATTTATCCAATATTCCAGTGCCATTATGCAGTAATTTTCGGTACCGGAAACCAAAACAATCCGTCACTTGTAAATTTTCCGGTTCAGAAAGGTATCCCGAAAAATTTTCAGAAAAATTTCTAAAATTCCAAAAAAATGAAAAACACACAAAAATCCACTCCAATTTGATTTTCAAGCACTAATTCATATGTTTCTCATAATAATACATATGCCAGAAAATGTCATGAATGCATGTACAATCATGTGCATATACAAAAATTACAATTTATGCATATATGAAGGCCATATTAGGCATGACCATGCCGAGATACGTTTTCACACTCATATCCTATTTCAAATTACCATTTTACCCTTCCCATCGGAGATGAGATGTTACAACTCTCCCCTCCTAATAAAAATTTCGTCCTCAAAATTCATTTTTGATACTGAATAAGGTAGGGGTACTGTTACTTCCTACACTCAATCGTTTCCTATCAATTCTTTGTTCAGATATTATATTTCCTCAATTATGTCCTTAATGAGTTTAAAAATATTAAACTCTTTACTTCCAGTTTCAATGCCACATATATTGGATTATAACAATACTAAACATAAAATCACTTATCATGCCCTAGTCCCATTTTTGCCATCATTTTATCCCTTATTACCTTTGTATCTCATCTAACTACACCTTGGCACAGGTGATTCACTCAAAATCTGTCCCCATATAGTCACAACTTTGATGAAATCCACCAAAATCTATTCGTCTATCAAAACTACTTTATTCCGATTTTCAATTCATTTCACTCACTAACTGTATTTCAAATTTGTTCTGACTTTTACTCAAAGTGATCGACTCTTTTTTGTCATCTCACCAAGATAATGATGATCTTGCCCGTAGTTTCTTGGCACTATACATAAATTTTAATCTTATACGCTGAAGCATTCCAGATATATAAGCTTTATAACTGTCTCCTATGGTCAAGACTACAAGAAACTCGAACATACAATCACTCAGTCCGATATTCGTAGCCGCCAATTATTCTTTTGAGGTACACTTACGAGAACATCACTTTATCAAGTAGTACACATTATCAGGTAGTACTCATACTTTATTCCTCAAATCCGCAATTTGGGCTTTTCTAATCCTTTTTTTGTAAAAATGTTGTTACTTTTTCATAACTAATGAAATTTCCTTTTTGCCCCATTTTAGCTCATCATTATACTCTCTTTATTTCACTAGATTGAGTAACCTAGTATCCACATATGTGATACTTGGTTATGAAATATTCTATTCGATACCGTCACTTGGCACATTAGCTTTATTAGGACCGGTCTCTCTCTGCACAATCCTTTCAATCTTTTCAATTCCAGTCTTACCTTAATCTCTACTAATCTGTCTAGTCATATGTATATCTCATATATTTCCATTCACATCATGATTCTACGTTTTCAAACCAACTATTATTGTAGAAAATTTTCAAGTCATGAATCTCTATTTAGCTCATGCAGCTATATGTATCCCTAGGTACACAAAGTCACCTTATACTATTCCAACCAATTCCATCACGGTCTCGAATGGAAACCTCTTTGTATATACTACAAAATCTCCAAATTCGAATGGCATACTTAACATTGCAGTTATTTTGTTTTCATTCATCACTTATGCAGCTTATATATTTTTCCCACAAGTATTTCATATAATCTCCTTACCTTTATGATCATAGTCACCCACTGATATCATTTTGTTTAGATCACATTAACCTTCAATATCATAATCCTATCGGGGTATGGTTAATTCCAATAGATATAACCTCAAACTCAGTGTGCTTATGTTCAGTTCTCATAATTTCTTAAGTAACTAAGCGATAGTATTATCACATGCTATCCCCATTTTTTCATTGAACTCCCTTTTTTTTCGACGGATTCCAGCAGTTCTTTCAATTTCCCGATGATTTCACATTAACTTATTCTAATGTCTGTTCATTAATACCTGTTACTCCACACATTTCAATCTATCGATAAACATCACTTCCTATGTTGGAAATCCCATCATCAGAGATAATTTGTGGTTCTCAAACATATTTACACAGACTATGATGTGGACCAAAATTTACCTCATATTAACAAGAATGTCTCCTCAACTTGTTGAAATCCTCTTATATAATTGGAGACTTTTCATCAACATAACAATATATACACTCCCAATACCCTTTTCTAACTCTTATACTTGAGTCTTTGCTATGGATGGATGTAACTCCAATATTCAATTTTGCCTCACTCTTTATTTATCATTTTTTTTCTAAAGAAGACAGCACATCATAACTTTTCTTGGAGACCTGTCATCTTATTTCACAATTCTCTCTATTGCATCAATCGGTTCCTTTTTGAAGAAAACCCGATTGACTCAAGCAAGGGGCCTTGGCCCACTATGGAAGAATTACTCGATTCCATTGTTGAATCGAGAGAAAGGCTTATGATTCCAGCTACTGGTCATGGAAAGCCTGTCTTCGTTGGTCATAAATTAAATTACCCGGCTTTCTGACCCTATATCAGTGATTCTTGGTACAAACCTCAATATTGTCACTCATGTCATTCCTAATAGCTCAAGAAAAATCAATTACAACATTTCACAAGATCTTTAAAAGATCAATTTGTCTCATGACTTCTATGGTCAATGTATCCTCGATACTAAAGCTCAATGAGGCATTAAACAATTTCATTTACACTTACACCCTGGCTGGTACCATTCAAAATTCTAACATCTTATTGAAAGATGTCTTTATATCATATAGCCACGTACGCAAAATCGCTACTGCTACTTACATTCCAATTAACTCTAGATAACATTTCTATCATTGTTCCTGTCCATAACTGGAGGTTGCTATTTGATCATAGCAAAAACCTATTTTTGTAGGCCTATATCCTGGCCTGCACTTTCACCTCACATTATCCCACATATTAACAGCGATTCTGCGTCAGTTTTCCAGTATTTACCTCTTCTTCTTACGCAACATCTTATCAT
The DNA here is from genome assembly GCA_029891385.1 of Erythroxylum novogranatense. NCBI lineage: Eukaryota > Viridiplantae > Streptophyta > Magnoliopsida > Malpighiales > Erythroxylaceae > Erythroxylum > Erythroxylum novogranatense. Next base: position 7,684,611 of record CM057224.1, read on the forward strand.
AATTATAGAATTTACATTTTGAGTGTATTCACTCTACTCTTTTACTTTATCATGGTTTCCATAATTACATACACACATGTAACCCAAATTCAGGTGCATTTTACGCAATAATAAAGCCATGTTTCTATTATTTCATCGTCCAAATGTATATTCTCAATCTATCTCAAATTACAACTGCAGAAGCATCAAGAAATGTCATCTCCATATCTCAGACATATTATTACGCCAAATCACAACTTTTATCACACTTCAAATCCAAATCTATCCTTTCAAAGTCATAGAAAGTTGTTTCTTTTGACGGGCTTACACACTTTAATATCGTCTTTTTCGTTTCATTTTAACAATTCTTCACTTACGCTACAATATTTTCCATCATACTCATATCAACACAAATACAGTGAATCTTTACCTGCCTTTTTCTCATTTCCACTTATCCCATTTTATCGGACATACTCACCAGAATCACAATTTCCTAGTCATCCCTGAGCTTTTGATCAAACATAGACATATTTTTATGCTAACTCATTAACTCTTATCACTTTTAACCGATATTCTTCCCATGTCCAAAATGACCCCTCCAGGGTATTGCAATTTTCGTTTTCTTTCAACCTTATTTATACACTTAAAACTCATTATTCAATTTTTTATCACTTCTTTCCTAAATCAGCCCATGTCACTGTTTTCACATTCATATCACATTCAAGGGTTTATACCATAGTACAATGTGAATATCATTAACAATCTGTAGGGCCTCGGCCTCTCGGGCCTCGCATCCTCAAAAGTGCCTCGGCCTCTCGGGCCTCGTGCCCTCATGTTTTTACTTTTCCTATTCCCAATTGCCTATAATCCACATTTGCTCAAAGGCTGATATTTTGTTTCTCTTTTCACACTGAAACACTTAACACTTTTTCATGCGTATAACTCATACCCATAGGACTCAAATTAGGATCAGTTGCCACGGTCTGCTATGACATGTCATTACTGTATACGATTTGACATATGTTTCAGAAAATGTCCATGTAAGTTCGTACTTCTGGACTCTGATACCACCTAAATGTAACACCCCACTCCCGCATGACTCGAACCCGATATCGATGGTGATATCCGAGTCCATGTCCTGTGAGGGTGGTGTGCTACATCACTCAGTTAAAACTCTGTATAAAATTTTTTTTGGAACGTAAACAATATTATGCGGAAAACAATTTACATACGATAATTAATATGTACATTGGCCATGGGGGCCCCTTTTCATGAATACAATTTAGTTCAGTCTATTAACTTACAACATGACCTAATCATTTGTACAAAAAAATTCAGAAAGTACAATTTTTCTTAGACACTAATGCAGACACGAACTGATCCCGACTTCTTCTAGCATTATCGCCTGTTGCTAACGAGGTATTCTTCGAGTCTGAAAATAATTGTAAATTTTGGGTGAGTTTTGCGAACTCGGTGAGGTAACCATCATCGATGGTTCACTCAATTTATTCAACACATCAATTCACATAACGTATATTCACATTCTTGCATATTTGACCACATTTCACAATTTTACTTGAGCATAGGCAATTAAATGCATTTCATACGATTAGACATCCATAACCAATTGAATTCACCAAACACTCAAACATAATATAGTTGTTTCATAATTCACAATCAGAAGCACCCCATGACTATTATCACATCAGTATATGGCATTTTGCCTTTCATTCAACCAAATAGATATAATCAAAAGCAGCATGTAACATTTTTTTTTTCAATTTATTTCAGTGTTGTGACCGAGCGTCTGAACTGTCCCATAAGGGCACATCAATCGTTGAGCCATAGGCTCTGGAACTGTCCCATTAAGGGCTCATTAATCGTTTAGCTTTGAAACTATCCCATTGAGGGCTCATTAATCGTTGAGCTTGTAGCTCTGAAACTGTCCCATTAAGGGCTCATTAATCGTTGAGCTTGTAGCTTTGAAGCTGTCCCATAGAGGGCTCATTAATCGTTGAGCTTGTAGCTCTGAAACTGTCCCATTAAGGGCTCATTAATTGTTGAGCTTGTAGCTCTGAAACTATGGCTGCTTTGGTCACAACTGTCATTAACTGATTTTGCAATCATGCACGTATTCATTTATGCTACAGTTCAATCACTTTATTCACGTATTCCTATATCACAATCATTTCCAAATTATAACAATCGGACAATTTATTCACAATATTTCACATTAAAAACACAATGACAATTTCACATACCCATGACACTTCTATACCATATCTTTCCAAGTACTCCGGACCTTCTGTCCGGAATTCACAATCAAACAATATACCACCATTATCCTCCACAGAGTCAAAATCAAATAATCATAAGCCAATGATAAGTAAGAAACCATCTAGATCACTCACCTATAGCGTCCGAGCTAATGCCTGAAAGTCTCGACAACGTCCGTGTGCTGACGTTCCAAATGTGCCTCTATAACATTCAAAGTATACAACTATTACCAAAAGCACAATCAGGACTATTTAATAATGCACATGTAATAATTAAAATGTGTACAATGCATGTTCGTGACATTCCCGACATTATCCCATAATTCACATCACAAAAGATTCCTCTATGACTTAGGAAACCATAAGCACCAAAATCACGCAATTTGGACCTCTATAGGTCCAATTATTGATAAAATACGGAGCCGAAAAATCACTACCTAATCCTCTCACTTCGACCTAACCAATCTCTGATAATTTTGGCTCTAAAAATTTCCAATTTCACAAATAAATGAAATTCAATATTTCATGGATCCGATGTCTCGAGAATCAGGTCAATCGGATGTCGGACGGAAAAGTTATAACCAAAAGATTGGAGAGAGGTCGGATCAGAAAAACAGGCTTGTAAAAATTAAATGCATTAGTCGACTAGTCGACCTGCTAGTCAACTAGTTCATCTACAGTGGCTAACCTGGAAAACTCAGGTCTTTTTCTCCGACACCCTAACTTTCCCAAGTCATAACTTCTTACTCAGAAAATTGAACAAACTTGGTATCAATTTCAAGATAAAAGAGAGATCTACAAGTTTTATGAATGACACAATAACCAATTTCATCTCTAAGAGTGTCAAAAATGCAACCAAAGTTATTGCCTATACAATGTTTAACAAAACAGTATACCAATTTGTAAAAATCATAACTTTTCATTCCTTTTGCCAAAAATTCCATACTTTATGTCAATCAAAATATCAAAACAAATGCTACAACTTTCATGAACAACTTGGAAGCCAATTCCATCTCTAAATAACTCAAATTCTCAATCAAAGCTTACGCTTTATATCATCATCCTCAATGACAACACATTCTTTCAAAATTAATAACTTTCTAACCCATTGTCAAACAATTACATGCTCTATATCACTGAAAAGATCATAAAACAAGCTACACTTCTCATGAAGGAGTCAAAAACAAATTCCATCACTAACCAGTTCAAATTCACCCATTAAGGTGGCTTGCCTGTTAAGCTTACTAAAATCAGCATATCACCTAAACCATATACAAAATTGAAAAATTCATAACTTACAATCCATACATCCAATATTCTCATATTATACCTAATTACAAAACTAAGACAATCCTCTACAACTTTCCAGAAGACCATTTGAGCTAATTAATATCACAACAGTCCAGAATTTAGCTTCAATGCATAATCACCACAAACCCTATATTTAACACATTTTCCAGCACTAAGCATATTAACACCCAAAAGTTAACAGATCAGTACTCTCAACCTAGATATCGAAAAATTTCATACTTAATGGAGATGAAAAGATAACAAGACCATCTTCAAGTTTCATGAAGACCAAATTAGCAAATTCAATTCAAATCAACCTAAAAAAATTCATCAAATTTTCAGGTCACAATCTCGAATTACTGTTCATACAACACCTATAACTCACTTTCAAGGCCAAATTCAAACCCCTTCAAGCCACAATTAAGCATCACTTTCTTCACGAAAAATGTAACCAAACTTCTCAAGTTTAATTCCAGCCAACCCTCACCTCATTTGCCCCACTATATAAAGAGTTATGATAAAAACATTGAAACATGTACAGGTCACATTTTCCATATTTTCAACCTAAACCAAATCCTATCACTTCCATACCATTTCTACACCCTTTCTCACTCTATTTATTCCTTATACCTATCATAACTCACTCACATCTTATTCTTGAACATAAGGCCACAAATTATAGCTCCATCATGTTTTACATTAATCTTTAAGCATAATATCACTTTCAATCATCTTAATTTCTCTACTTATATTCATTAGACTTTGCCTCATCAATTCATCAATCAACCATCAATTAATTAACCAAGTTACATACCACATACCCACATCTACCTACAAAATTTTCATACAATTTGGTGCATAAACAACACAATTAATGCATTTAACAACAAAGCAAGTCCAAAAACACAATCTTACCTAATCAAGCTTCAATTCTTCTTAATCTTCCAACTTATCACAACTTCCTAATTTATCCTCACCATACACGACTTCATCATGGTAAGAGGGTAGAAAGCTTAAGCTTGTATGCATGAAAGAAGGCACTTAAGGTATAAGAGAGGAGTGATTTAGCTAGAGCCAATGAAGAAACCAATGAAGAAGGAGGAGTTAGGAAGGGTTCGAATGAGAGAAGCAAGATCAACTTTCATTCTTTCAAGCTTGGATGGAAGAGTCGTGAATGAGTGGGTGTAATTCAAGCATTAAATGAATGTAAGATGTGTCACCATGACACTTGGTGTAACACCCCACTCCCGCAAGACTCGAACCCGACATCGATGGTGATATCCGAGTCCGTGCCCCGCGAGGGTGACGTGCTACATCACTCAGTCCAAAAACTCAGTATAATTTTTTTTAACGCATACACACACACATACACATTATAACATATGCGGAAAACAATTATAACCAATTCAATGGCCTTGGGGCCCTTTTCATTACAAACTGACTAAATCAATAATACAGAATATCAGAAAATAAAAATACACTAATGCAGATGCAAACTGATCCCGACCTCTATCTTTCACTTGCATACAGTACTCCCGTGTCAAACGGGGTATTCTTCAAGACCTGAAAAATAGATGCAAATTTTGGGTGAGTTTTGCGAACTCAGTGAGGAACCATCATCGATGGTTCACCCAATTCATGCATTACGCGAATAGCGTACAGATTATCACAATTGCACATTCAGAATATCATATGACAATTTATCGATTTTCACAAAAGCATAATCAGAAAGATTTCAAAGCAGTATCACATAGATGCAAGGCATGTTGTCTCTTTCCCAATCCAAAAGTCAATTCAATGCATACTTACTTAAATACATGACATTTTCCATTTCATTTCAGTGATTCAATACTTTTCCCAATTCATAGTACAATCAAATACATGCATAACATTTTTCTATTATTTCCCATTTCGATTCTGTGTTGTGACTGAGCGCCTGTACTGTCCCAATCCGGGCGCATTAATCAGTGGGCCTATGGCTCTGAACTGTCCCTTTTCGGGCTCATTAAGCGTTGAGCATAAAGCTCTGAACTGTCCCTTTCGAGCTTATTAAACGTTGAGCATAAAATTCTGAACTGTCCTTTTCGGGCTCATTAAACGTTGAGCATATAGCTCTTGGTGGCAGCTCCAGTCACGACTGTTATCAATTAACCAGGTATAGAATTCATTTATCACAATTCTACAATATCACATTGGAAGTCAAGTCCAATTTATCGAAACAGACAATTCGTTCTCAATTATTCACAATAATTCACAATCACGGACTATCACATTGAAAGCATAAAAGCTTCTCAATCACAGGCAATTAACACTCGGACCTTTGGTCCGAGATCTCAAACGTAATCATTCACAAACAGTTACACACAAATAGCACTTCAATAACAAGTTCCCAATACTTCGAACATCTATGGTCCGAAATCAATCAAAATCAAACACACATAAGCCCTCCATTATCTCCACATGGCATAATCACATTTTTTTCACATATAGATTGAGGAACCAACTAGGTTACTCACCTATCACTTCCGAGCTAATGCCGGAAAGTTTCTGCCACGTCGGTCGAACGACGCTCCACTTGAGCCTCTATAAGAATTAGAGAAGAAAACGATCACTAATTATCCAATCCGAATTCGTTAACGCTGCACATGTAGGTGTATAATGCATGTTCATGAATTCCCGGCCCTAATCTCATTTTTTTCTATCAGAAAAATCCGTTTAAAAATTAGAAATCCAATGCCGCTGACGGCGCTCAATTTGGACCTCTATAGGTCCCCAATTAAATAAAACAGTGAGTAAAGGCTTCGTTACCCGGGCCCACGTCGATTTTCCGTCCACAAATCTCCAATTTCTCAAAAATGAAATTAAATAATCAATGAATCCGATGCCTCAAGAATCAGGTCAATCGGACGTCGGACGGAAAAGTTATTCACGAAAGAAACCAAAATTAAAATAAAACAATTAATATATCTATATCTCTAAGCCCTTATTTCCTCCTTTTTTTTCCTGTTTTCCAACCGACTTTCAATCCTCTATAACCTTTTGTACACAATTCAGAAAATTGCAAACCATATCTTGTTGGAAAGATAATGAAACCCTCTACAAGTTTCATTTAGACCATTCAAATTAATTCCACCCCTAAGGGTGTCAAAAATCCCATGAAAGCGACTGCTCACTCAAAGTCACTCAACACAGTACAGTATCTTGTAAATTCAGTAACTTTCATTCTCTTGAGTCAAAAATTACACAATAAATATGCTCATCAAGATCACAATGTTATCTAAAACTTTCATGAATAACTAAAATCCCAATTCATTTACTAACTAGGTCAAATAATTCACCGAAGCATCTGTCTACTAAAATGTCCCAATCTGAGCAGTAAATTTCCAACCAGTATATCTCCCAGCTCAAATGTCAAACAAATCACTAATTTATATCCCTGAAAAGATAAGATCTAAAACTTGAATTTTCATGAAGAACCCAAATTCCAATTCAACCTCTAACAATTTCAAATCTGCCAAACAATATACTGATCAGGGCAGCAGTGAGAAACCTAATGTAGGTTCAGTTTTTAAAAATTCATAACTCCCACATATGATCTCCAAAACTTACATTCCATATACCATTTTCAAGATAAATGTGTCCTCTACAACTCTCCAGTAGATCACTCAGGCCAATTCAATTCACAAAAATTCTTAAAATTGCTACTAATCAGAATGTGCATCAAATCTGCCATTTCTACTAGGTTTCACTCAATGCATTAAAACAGCCAACAGTCATTAGTCCATAACTCCTAATATACATATCGGAAAATTGAAAAATAAGTGGGAATGGAAAGATAACTGAATAAGATTCAACTTTCATTTAGACCATTTTCCCTAACTCCATATAGATTAATTTAAAAAAATCAGCAAAACTCTTTGGTCCTAGTGTCAATTACTGTTCACAGATAATAAAACAGAAACTTTCCATGCAGAAATTCGACCTTCTAGAATTACAATTTAACACCACCTATTTCACACAAAATTGTAGCCAACATCCCAAAGTTTAATTGGGTACAAACCTCACCTCATTTGCTCACCTAAGAAATTAGTTATGATCAAAACATTGCAATAGGGTCAAAATTCATTTCCCAGCTTTCAACTTCAACCTAACTCCTATCACTTCTAACACCTATAACACATCACTAAGCATCCATTTACACCTCTAATTCAACCAAAAAATCATCACAACATGTACTTGCATAATTACACAAAAGTTGGCAGCACAAACATCATTAACTATCTTTACTTTTCCATGCATCAAGACTTCCAAAAAGCAAGCTAAAACCAAGCCAAATCAATGTAAACCACATTCTTTCACTCACCCTCACTCAAGCATGTATTAAACCCATTCAAACCTACCACTTTCATGATCAAATAAATGCTTAAAGGATCTCCATGAATGCTTCTAACTACCAAAAGAATAAAAACAAACATCACTTCTCACCTTAAACAAGTTTCAAGCTTTCAAATCTCCAAGTCTTTAAACCTCTCCACACTTCCTACCTTAATACCTCACCTACGGTTTCTATAAGCATAACAAAGATCATCATCAACTCAAGGTGTGAGCTAGCTTTACATGAGAAGGAGGAAGAAGCAAGCAAAAAAACAAGAAACCTTCTTGGATGAAGAAGACACCAACGAAGAAAGAAGAGAAACTCACCAAGAAAGGAGAAAACAAGGTTTCGGATGAGAGGAGATCAATGCCCTTCTTAAGTAATTCATTTATTTAAAGAGCCAAGGAAAGTCGTAGGTGATGAGTGGAAGAAGACAAAGCTAATTAATTCAAAAGGGACACTTGGCTATTAAGGGAGAAAAGACAAAAATCTAAGTTAACATTAATTAATACCTTTTTAACCCTAATACAAATTAATCAATGCTAATGGCTCTTTAAAAAAAATTCCTAAAATCATTTATCCAATAATCTCATGTCATTAGGCAGTCCCCTTTCAGTACAGAAAAATTCACTCGGTCAGCCCGTTGAAAGTTTTCCGGTCCGGCCAAATAACCCGAAAAATTCCAAAAAAATTCTCATAAATTCCTAAAAATGTAAAACACTAAATGGCGCACTCCGAATAATTTTTTTAAAAACAATTTTCACATAAATTTAACAAAAGATCACAATTAGATACTTATGCCGGGAAATGTCATGAATGCAAATATACCATATGCATGTGCAAAACAATCATCGTTTATAGAGGTTATATGATATATGTTCATGTCGAGATATAATTCAATACTCCTAACCCGTCCCAATTTACTAAAATACCCTTCCCATCGGTGATGGGATGTTACACTTGGCATTTAATAAGAGAAAAAGACAAAAACAAAAAAAATCCATTTAATGAATTTGAAATAAAAGAACCCTAATAAATGTAATTTCTAAATCATCCAATACCAATGGCTCCAATTACAATCCCAAAATCATTTATCCAATATTCCAGTGCCATTGGGCAGTAATTTTTGGTACCGAAAACCAAAACAGTCTGTCACTTGTAAATTTTTCGGTCCGGAAAGGTATCCCGAAAAATTTCCAGAAAAATTTCTAAAATTTCACAAAAATGAAAAACACACAAAAATCCATTCCAATTTGATTTTCAAGCACTAATTCATATGTTTCTCACAATAACACATATGCCGAAAAATGTCATGAATGCATGTAGAATTATGTGCATATACAAAAATTACAATTTATGCATATATGGAGGCCATATTAGGCATGACCATGCCGAGATACATTTTCACACTCATATCCCATTCCAAATTACCATTTTACCCTTCCTATCGGAGATGAGATGTTACATATGAGTTATGGGAATAATGTTTAGTAAAACATTAATAGAACTAACTCGATTGTTAAGATAATAAAATGTTGGTTAATTGAAAATTTTATTATCCTCTCTTGAAAACAAATGAAGCCTTTTATCATTGTGCTGCTCTCCTCTCTTTCCTTTTCAGTTATTAAATGATGTAGGACTAATTAGGGCAACTAATAAGCCCTCCTGTAAACACCTGAACGATGACCAATTCACTCTTATCACAACTTAGATAATATAATGGATAATATATTATTTTTATCTTATTGAAGGATAAACATAATCTCCAGCCTCCAGGCTACGTACTGTCATTATTGTCACATAAACGTTCCTTAGACCGCCCGAGCTGTTTTTATTAAATGCAAGTTAGAGGCTCACTTCAGGTTGTCAATTTACTGCTCCTTATTTTCCCAGGCAAAATATCCCATACTTCCCCAACTTGTGTCGGGACCCGACTCGTAGACCGGACCCCAACTGTTGGATCCCGTGACCGGAGTCCAACTCTTAAGCTGCTAGTCGACTGAGATAGATGCTGGTTGACTGGGATGGGTGTTTTTGCTGATTTTAGTCGACTGGAACACTTTATAGTCGACTGGAATACTTTATAGTCGACTGGAACACTTTATAGTCGACTGGAATACTTTATAGTCGACTGGAAACATTTGTAGTCGACTGGAACTTACGAAAATAATCTCCGATCTCCGAATAGTCGACTGAAACACTTTATAGTCGACCGGAACACTTTATAGTCGACTGGAACACTTTATAGTCGACTGGAACACTTTATAGTCGACTGGAACTTACGAAAAATAATCTCCGCTCTCCGAATAGTCGACTGAAATACTTTATAGTCGACTGGAATACTTTATAGTCGACTGGAACTCTTTATCACCTTGTCTTGTGGGGTTTATTTCACAAAACCCCTTGCAAGATTCACTCATTCCACTACTAAAATACTTCATGACAACTCCAAACATCAAAATTATTTTATCATTCAACCATTTCTTGATTGATATGTCCATCAACCCTAAATTCCTACATAACCATCATAACTCTCAACTTCCCACTTCTAACCACTTGACACTAGCATCTTTCAAAGCTCATAACTCCTCATTCCTAGCTCCAATTGAAGCAAATGATACACCATTTTAAAGATCTAAACTTAGGCTACACTCTTCAAGGAGATCTCTCAATTCTATTCAAACACTAAGAGAGTCTAAAATCAAAATGGAAGTTGCTGCACAATTTTTGGGAAAATTTGACAGCACCTCCCCTATTTTATTCCTAACCCAATTCTTCAATCTAAGACTACAACCTGCACCACAATTCTATATTCAAGGGCAGCAACCACACTCCTAACAGTTACCTACCTATATTTTACTCATGCCATCTCATGCATCATTGGAACACTACTAAATCAAACGTAATAGCATAGGGTTTGAAATTTCAGTTTTGAGTTACAACTCAATTTCATTTCATCTTCATCATATCATGGTCATTTAATCATGTATCATACAGTGCTTTAGTGGGCATTTCAAGCCCAATTACAATGAAGCTTCAAAATACAATATCATTCTCAAAATGCGACTAAAGCATTGTTTTACAAAAAACATTTCAAATACAAAACCAAAAGAAAATCTTGGAGTAAATGCCTTTAAACTCGCTCCTCAGGATCCTGCTCATTTCTTGGAAAATTTGAGGGGGGTGAGCTTTCGCTCTGTGGGTAACACATTTATATTTATATATCAAGCATGTCCATTTAATTATCCATACATTTAACAATCTTTCGATGAAGTCATAAATCATGCATCATGCAATTTTGTAACATCCCGTTACCGGAGTGACGGGTATATTGGCAATTTGGATCGGGTTTAGGATTTGGTACAGCCAAGTGTTGCATCGTATATGTGTTATTGTTTCTATTGTACAGATACATATATATATGTACGTACATGTATGACAATTCCCGACTTGATTGTGAAATCAGAAATTGGTTATAATTAGGTTTTGACTATGGAATTGGAGTAAAATAGAATTTAGAGAAATGGGAATTTGGAATTTGAGCATAGGAATTGGCATTACTCAATTTTAGTGAATTTATGGAAATTTCTCTGGAAATTTTAGAGTAAGAGATCCGGACCGGAAAATTGGCTTAGTGACTGATTTATTTGATTCCGAGTCCGAGAATGAATGATAATTGATGTGGAACAATTGGAATTATGATTTTGGGAGTATTGTTAATGGTTATTGCGAAATTGGGAGAAAAATGGAATAGAAATCGGATTTGTTAGACCCTAAGAATTGGACATGAGTCAAATGATTATATATATATATATGTATAAGCTTAAGAGAGAAGCTTAATTGTTCATTAAGCTCATCGGCGTTCATGGGTGAAAAGCGGGGATTTGGAGTTGCTTGAAGGATTCTTAACGGATTGAAGCTCGAATCAAGTAAGTTTCTATATGTTTATGAGTTAAAATCGTTTCATTTGATCATTGATTTGAGTGAGAAATTGTTTAGAGAATTTGAAAGCATCGGCGATAGGGTTTGTGAGAGTTTGATTTGGGTGTTTGATGAAAAGGGTTTAAATGATGTTTTGAGGTTAGAAATAAGTTGGGTTTAAGGTTTAAAATGGATTGAGAGTGTTTAGAATGGATTTTGGTGGATTTATATCGGAGGATCGAGAGATTTACGGGTTTCGGACGAGTTTACGGGTTCGCGTCGCGACATGTGAAGAACACCTTGGCGAGCCCCTTAGCGTGCGTCGCGACGAATATAAATATATATAATTGATGCGCATGACGAGCAGAGTATCGCCGACGCCTTGATGACAGCGGAGTTGTCAGGCGCCATGACGAGCATCTTGGTCCGCGACGTCATGACGAGCAAGCGGCGTCGTCATGACGAACAATGGATTATCTGCGTATGACGAAGGATGGGACGTCATGACGAGGAGGAGTGTTTTCGAAAAGTGAAATGGTTTAGTTATTTGGAAATTTGAGAATCTTGGGATTTAATTTGGATTGGTTATGGATCAAAATGGCATTTGAGAGAATAGGAATTTGCAATTTGGGAGAAATGAAATCAAGTGATTATGAGATGATTGTTACAAGTAATGAGTTTGAGGTTTAATTTCAAATGAATTGGTTCTTAAATGATTAATTGGAATTTGAAGACTAAGAATAGTGAATTGATAAGAATAGGAATTTAGAAATTGAATTTAATGATTATCGGAATTGAGTGGTAAGCGAATTGGAATGTGACCTTAGAGTAAGGAATTGAATTATGGCATTGAGAACTGTTCTGAATTAGAGTGAGAGTGATCATATTGAGAAATTCAGGAATATGATTGGGAATGTCATAACATGTATAGTATTTATCGAAATTGCTATTGATTATTGAATTTGGCATGATTGGTAATGTGTGATTTATTTGATTTGATATAGAGGTTCCGATGGATCGTCATTCCACGGACAGTATTGGGACTTCCAGGCGGTAGCTCGGAAGTGCAGGTGAGTAACCTAGTTGGTTTCTCAGCCTTATGTGTTTCATTATATGCATTGATTGCCATGAGGAAGCGCGGATGGATAGATGTGTGATTGATTTGATTGATTTCGGACCATGGGTGTTCGAAATATTTGATTGTGATATTGAAGTGCAAAGATGAGTAAATATGTATGAATGCATGAATGAATTAAATTGTAAATGCATTAGCGAAAATGATTGGGCGTAAATGACTGAAATTGGGAAGTGACACATGCATTCATGCATCACTGAATGATCAGATAATGGTAGTTGTGACCGGTGGTACCAACGTATGCAGAGCTACTGAGCTCGATACCTTTGTGCGAATCCTTTGGGCTTATCGAGCGAGATCACACCCAACGTATATGAGAGCTTTAAGCTCAACGCTTGCGGACCTCGGGTCCAACGATTGATAGAGCCTCAGGCTCACCGCAGGCATATCCGCCTAGCGATTTGAGCCAATGGCTCAGCGTAAATGATTTCAAAGCACGGTCACAACAACGAAATGAAATTGGAAAGAGTCACGTGTGCATCATATATATATGTGTGAATGATTGAATGTGATTTGTGTGAAATTGGTAATGCATGTGATATGATTGTAAATGCTCTTGTGTGTTATGTGTATATGATTGTGAATGCATGAGTTGGGTGAACCATCGATGATGGTTTCTCCCGAGTTCATAAACTCACCCAACATTGCATCTATTTTTCAGAAATGAAGAATACCCGTTAGTGAAGCGGGAGTATGTTCGCAGATTCAAGTGAAGGTCGTGGTCGGGATCGGTGTCGTCACATCTGCATTAGCATAGTGAATTGTTTCAGTGGGCCCTTTTTGATTTATGTGTACTTGTATGGTATGACTGAAATTGGTTTATAATTGAAATTGTTTTGTAATTACAAATGTTTTGTTATAATTGGGCCAAATCATTATTGTTTTGCGCACTCAACTGTTTTTGTAAGAAAAGAAAAATGTTATATCGAGTTTTTTTTTTTAAAAAAGTAGTGACTGTTCTAGTACGCCACCCTCGCGAGTCACGGGCTCGGATATCACCGTCGATATCGGGTTCGGGTCTCGTCGGGAGTGGGGTGCTACAAATTTTCATCAATACGTAAACATAATTTGTCATAATTCAAACATTCATAATTCTTGCATTTTCATGTAATCACATATGAAACACATCAAATGGCTCGGTAAGTCCATATTCTTGGCAACCATATAGTCTCATTTAATGAGCTTATATGGGCAAATCTTTAGGAGTCCAAAATGTTGGATCATCCTATGCCACAATCAGGCGGCCAGGCGAAGGCTTTCATGGTCGGCGATGTGCGTGGCAGTTCTTAGGACTATACCTTACCCACATAACATAATAATCATGCATCATACAAGAAAATTGGATGTTCTTGTCCAATTCATTGTTTCTTTAAAAATCATCTTCTTTTTTCATACATCATTCATGCTTTTCATCATATTCATTTAACAAGTTTCTCCAAAACAACTTCAATCGTCATCATACAATATACATTTATAAACATCATGATTCCATCCTCAACCTTCATAATTTCCTAACAACAACAACATCAAGCATTTAATACAATCATCAATGGTTTACAATAACCACATCCAACATTCAATCATAAACATTTAATACAACTACCAAGTAATCAAAACTCATTAATGTCATGCATTAATTTATATTTATAGCTTATATACATAAAGATAAATATGAAACCCACCTTGTATCCTTGCTTAAACTTGCCTAAGGAAGTTCCTCTTCTTGTTCTTCTCCTCTTTCTTCTTTCCCTTCATTAAATCCGAAAACCCATAATCACTTAGGGTTTCAAAATTGAAAAACCTAATGAACTTAAATCATGCTATAAACTTTAGAATCACTAGACCCATCTTCTTTCTAAGCTTTCTAAACCATAAAACCAACAAAAGCTTAACCTTAATCAAGAAGCTTACCTTGAATCTTTAGCTAACCAAGTGATTTCTTAGTTCAAAATGTAGCTTGAACCTTCCTCCACACTTTTTCCTCTTGAACTTTCTTCAAAAACCTCTTGAATCTCTTGGAAAATCAAACCCTAGACATGTTTTTCTTCTTTTCTTCTCCTTTTCTCCTCCACCACCGAAACTTCTTCCTCTCCCTCTCAATTTTCGTAAGTCTCCTCTCTTCTCCCTACCAACTTATTTCTTTTATTCTCTTTTTACTCCTTACTAACATTACTTAAGCCCAAGCCCAACTTCTCTTCTTCCTTCCTTCCTTTTTATTCTCCCACTAACATAACTCAAGGCCCACTTATCTTCATTTAAGCCCATTTCATTTTCTCTTCTCTTTTCATTTCATTTGGACCCAAAGCCCAATTAACACATTAAATTACTTCCAATTCATTTAAATCAACTAACACATTTAATACTTGCCATCTAACTCATTTAATCACATTTATCTATTACCTAACTCATTTAATGTCATATGCTAATTCATGCTAACTTTACTAAATACTATACTAATTCACCCCATTAATCTAATCATGCTTGATTTATCATTAAAAAAAATTCTAGGGGTAACATTTCTCCCCCCCTTAAGAAATTTTGTTAAGTCAATTATAATGCATATTTGTTGGATTTAATTGTGGTTGATTTGTGGAAATTGTGTTCATAAATTGATAAAATTAATTGTTGAATGTTCACAGGTGGTTTTCAATACCAAAAGGATCAAAAAGAGGAAAAATATGGAAAGAAGTTCGAAAATCCCCAATCTGGACGAAATTCAAAGATTAGGCGTGGGCACGTCTAAGGTCAAGAATTTTAAATCTGCAGAGTTTCCAAAAGATTGTATCCGAGAGAACAAAAGTGCCAAAGATTCTGTGGGGTCCTTTTTAAGAAGTGTTTAGCTGAAATTTAAAGAGGATTTAATTGGATGGAATAAAACAAGATCGTGAGGAGATTTTAAAAGAGGGTCGACGTGGAGGCAAAAGTAGGCTAGGTTTTGAGACAGCAGAAGGAATCGGAAAGTAGCTCCTGGAGTTTTACGCAGCACATTCTTCTTGAGTTTTCCATATTTTAAGAGAGGCTATCGGATATCACTTTATTTCTTTAGTTTTCATAGTTAATTTCGGGCACTTTTCAAGTAGTCATCGCATGGATTTAGGGGCTTTTAGTGATTAAATTTTCTGGTTCTTCTTGTCTTTAATTTTCTGCAGATTCCTTCTTTCATTAACGTTACTTTTACTAAAAACTAGTTATGGAGATTGTCTCTTTATTTATTTCTTTTGTTTTCAATTCAAGTATGAGTAACTAATTTTCTTGTCTTGGTTGAGGGATCCGTGGTCCATGCTATTGAGGTGAGATGTTGAATTTTCTTCATATTTATTAACGATCCTTTGGGTAATTTCAGATTAATCTTTTAATTGGATTCGTTAGTTCTAGGTGCGCAACTAGGGTTAATGAATTTAGTCGCTAGGTTAACAAAATCGGCGTTCAATTTTGGTAATCACAAGTAGTAATTAGGATTAACCCCTCTACGTTAGAGTCGGAAAATCATAAGAAATTACCCACTTGATTAATTTCATGTCATACATGTTATCACTTGTCATTAGATCTTAATGCTATTAGGCAATTAATCTATGATCGTATCTAGATTGTTGTTTAATAAGGTTGCTAGGATACATGTTTCTAGTCACATAATTGATAGAAAATTCTCTCAATGAATGTTCGTTAATAATTATAATTTTTGTCGAGGATCCAAAATAGCATGGTAACATCGGTGACCGAAATCAAGGTATTTTTCCTATCAATTTTTCAGTCTTGATTATTACTTTAATTTGCAATTTTTCCTTTCTGATTTTTATTCTTCTTTCAATAAGTAACAAAACCCCCCTTTTTATTATTTGTGTCGTTTGAATTTGTGATTTTCATAATCGTAAAATTCCTCGTGGGAACGATATCCGCTTGCCGCTACTACATTAAGTTGTTTTAACGAAAGTGAAATTTTTATATTTGGTTGCAGGCGACAGCATCACCAAATTTTGGCGCCGTTGCCAGGGAATTTTTGACGGTTTATGTACGTTACGCGTTCAAACCAATCGATAATTCTGATACAATCTCGAGATCGAGAAGACAGCGAAAAGATCTGCGAAACAAACCAAACAACACAAAGAGACGCAAAAGATGGGCGGGATAGTGCCAATCTCACTCTTAAATGAATTAGTCGCGCCGATCGACGTTGTAACAACCCCATCGCATCAATTTTCCGAATTTAGGTGATAATAATACTTTTGAATTAAAATGGGGTGATTCATTTATTGCCTATTTTCAGGGTTTACTGGGAGAAGATCCATACAAGCATTTAAAGGAGTTTGATGTAGTCTGCATGGGTATGAAGCCGACCAATGTGACGGAAGAACAGATCAAGTTGAGAGCTTTTCCGTTTCCCTTAAAGATGATCGCAGGATTGGCTTTATTATTCATTTGGAGAAAGCGTGCGGGCGTGGGCGAGATGAAGAGACTCTTCTTGAAGTATTTTCCAGCATCGAGAGCGCCAATATTCGGAAGGAGATTTGTGGAATTCGTCAACATACTGGGAGAAACACTTTACGAATATTGGGAGAGATTTAAAAATTATCGTGAGTTGTCCGCATCATCAAATAAGCGAACAATTGTTAATTCAAGATATTTTATGAAGGACTTTACTTTCTCGACAGGAGCATGATTGACGCCGCCGGCGGTGGTGCCTTAGTTGACAAAACGCCAAAGAGTGGCGAGAGAATTGATAGCAAACATGGCCTCCAATACGCAGCATTCGGAATCAAATGCAGACAGTCATGGGTCAAAGGGCGTGAATGAAGTTATTGCGACGTCGGTAGAGAAGAGATTGGATGACCTCACTTCTTTGGTGCGACAGTTAGCGGTTTCAAGAAAAGAAGAAGCTAAGGTATGTGGAATTTGCTCGATGGTTGGACATCCCTCGATTCATGTCCAATTTTGCGGGAAGATATCTTGAGCAATTGAATGCTGGTGGGTGGATTCAATGGACCAAATCAAAGGAAGTATGACCCATTCTCCAACACTTATAATCCGGGATGGCGCGATCATCCGAACTTCCGATATGGGAATCCTCAAGGACAACAAGCATCCACGAATTTTCAGCCATATAGACCACCATTTGTGCAGCTCCAAAATCCAAATATGTCGTCAACTTCTGAAGGTAAGTCTTCTTTAGAAGAGGCATTACAAACTTTAACCACGAATACTTTGGCATTTCAGCGGTCTACGGAAGCGAGCATTCGGAACTTGGAAAATCAACAAAGAAATTTTGACAATCAATTGGGTCAAATTGCAGCAGCGGTAAACCGACTAGAATCGCGAAACTCTGGTAATTTTCCAGCACAACCAGAGGTAAATCCTAGACAGAGTGCAAAGGCAATCACGTTGCGAAGCGGTAAAGAACTACCGGAATCAATTCCGAAGGCTTCAAAACGAGAAATAGAGGAAGAAATCACGCACTTACCAGAAGAGAAGCAAAAAGTCGTGATCAACAAGGTGCTCCCACCTCCTTTTCCGAGTCGATTAGCAAAGGCGAAGAAGGAAGAACAAGAAAAGGAAATTTTTGACACTTTCCGAAAGGTTCAGGTAAATATTCCTCTTCTTGATGCAATTAAACAAATTCCGCATTATGCTAAATTTCTTAAGGAGCTTTGTACGTCCAAGAGGAAATTAAAATCCAATGAGAAAGTTCAGTTAGGCGAAAACGTTTCAGCCATCTTGCAAAAGAAAAAGCTTCCACCGAAATGCCAAGATCCAGGTATGTTTACTATCCCGTGTCAAATTGGTAATCTACGAATTGAAAGAGCTATGTTAGATTTAGGTGCGTCCATTAATGTCATGCCATATGATGTTTATAAATCTTTGAATGTTGGACCTCTTAAAGAAACTAATGTGGTAATTCAATTAGCAGATCGATCAAATGCTTACCCGAAAGGTGTGTTAGAGGATATATTGGTTCAAGTGGGAAACATGCTTTTTCCAGCTGATTTTTATATTTTGCAGATGGGCACAGATGATTCATCATCTTCTACTCCGATTTTATTCGGAAGGCCGTTTTTGAAAACGACCAGAACTAAAATCGATGTTCACGATGGGTCGTTAACTATGGAATTTGATGGTGACTTAATTAAATTTAATATCTATAATACCATGAAAATTCCAGATGATGAGGAATCTGTTGTCTATGTAGATTTTGTTGACACATGGATGCAGGAACATTGGAGTTTGGACATCACAGATGAAGAGGATTTAGTGGAAATTGCGTCAATTGATCAAGGATATCCAGTGAATGCGTCAAAGGGAAGAGACCAGCAGCTAGCGTTATGGTCACACAAGGAGGACGAATCAACATTGATTGGTGAAGTTAAGGAGCAATTCACGTCATCAAGACAAAGGCACAAGGATTTGGTAGAGTATGGGAGTGAGGAACCTGCGTTAATTGAAGGAAACCACCAGCAGATTGCGTGTTGCTCACCAAGAGAAGGGAAAATTGCATCAGCTGGTGACTTAAAGGAAAACGAAATTGACGCACAACACTGTCCAGCCAAGGAAGAATTCACGTTATTCAGAGAAACCAAGGCAAAAACGCTACAGTGTGAGGAAGGTGCTGATTTGGTGTTGTTTAATAATCAAGAGGAAGAGTTTACATGCAAAGTGGAGATAGCCAACCCATTTCTCCATCAACTCACGTCCATAGAAGCTTCAAGAGAGGAGGACAAATTGCTGCCATCATTGCTCAAACCACCAACCTTGGAATTGAAAAGCTTGCCCAATCACCTTAAATATGTCTTTTTAGGTGAAAAAGATACATTACCTTTGATTATTTCTAATCAACTTTCTGATGTGCAGGAAAATCAACTTATCGATGTTTTGAAGGCGCATAAAGAAGCGTTTGGATGGACAATTGCCGATTTGAAAGGAATCAGTCCCACTATATGCATGCACCGAATTTTGATGGAGGACGAGGCGAAAGAGGTAAGGCAACCACAGCGTCGACTTAATCCACCCATGATGGACGTGGTAAAGAGAGAGATTCTGAAACTTCTTGATGCAGGCATCATTTATCCGATTTCGGATAGTAAGTGGGTAAGTCCGGTACAAGTCGTACCAAAGAAAACTGGTGTTACGGTCATGGAAAAAAAGAATGGTGAGTTAATTCGACCCGTGTTCAAAATGGTTGGTAGTATGCATAGATTATAGGAGGCTTAATTCGATTACTAGAAAAGATCATTTTCCGCTTCCTTTTATTGATCGGATGCTTGAAAGATTAGCGGAAAATCTCACTATTGTTGTTTAGATGGGTATTCGAGGATATCATCGATTTTGGTGGCACCACAGATCGGAAAAGACGACATTCACATGTCCATTCGGTACCTTTCGCCACCGATTTAATGCCATTTGATTGTGCAACGCACCAGCGACATTCCAACGGTGTATGGTAAGTATTTTCTCCAATTTAGTGGAAAATTGCATGGAAATTTTTATGGACGATTTCACGGTTTATGGAGAGTCTTTTGAAGCATGCATCATTAACCTTGAAAAAGTGCTTAAACGTTGCATTGAAACTAATTTGGTTTTAAATTATGAGAAGTGTCACTTTATGGTTAATGAAGGCATTATTTTGGGTCATACTGTTTCGTCCAAAGGAATTGAAGTCGATAAGGCCAAGATAGATGTTATTCAATCTTTATCTTACCCCGCGAATGTGCGGGAAGTTCGTTCTTTTCTTGGTCATGCAGGATTTTATCGGCGATTTATCAAGGACTTCTCCAAGGTTGCGCAACCCATGTGTCAATTGCTCCAAAAAGATGTGAAATTCAATTTCGACGAACAATGCCGAAGTGCGTTCAATGAGTTAAAGGAGCGTCTCACTACCGCACCGATTATTCAGCCACCACGTTGGGACATTCCTTTCGAATTGATGTGCGACGCGTCGATTATCAAGAGGCGTTGTGTTGGGACAAAAATGGATAAGGTACCTCATGTCATTTATTATGCTTCTATGACACTTAATGATGCGCAGAAAAATTATTCCACAACGGAGAAGGAGTTTCTAGCAGTCGTCTTTGGCTTGGAGAAGTTTCGGTCTTATTTGCTGGGGACCAAGGTGATTATTTATTCCGATCATGCCGCTTAAGGTACTTAGTGAACAAGAAAGAAGCCAAGCCAGATTGATTCATTGGATCTTATTGATTCAAGAATTTGATGTGGAAATTGCGACAAGAAAGGAACTGAGAATTTGGTGGCCGACCACTTAAGCCGAATCACATCTACTACTACATCTGATGTTCTTCACGACAAATTTCCAGATGAGAGCCTTTTCGCAATTCAACAGGTAACCCCTTGGTATGCAGACATAGTAAATTTTTTAGTTACCAAGTCGTTACCTAATGATTTGTCTAGAGCTGAAAAAGATAAAATTAAGCGCGAGGCTAAATATTATGTCTGGGATGAGCCTTACCTGTGGAAATTTTGTGCTGATCAGATTGTTAGGCGATGCGTCACAGATGATGAAATTTCATCTATTTTACAATTTTGTCATTCATCTGTGTGTGGGGGACATTTCGGGCCCAAACGAACTGCGCGAAAAATTTTAGAATGTGGATTGTTTTGGCCTAAGTTATTTTATGACTCTTACATGTTTTGCAAGTCTTGCGATCGTTGTCAGAGAACAGGTAATTTGGGATCCAAGAATCAGATGCCATTGACGAACATTCTGGTATGTGAAATTTTTGATGTTTGGGGAATAGATTTTATGGGTCCGTTTCCTTCTTCTTTCGGTAAGAATTACATTCTCTTGGCAGTGGACTATGTTTCTAAGTGGGTTGAAGCTAAGGCTACTATATTTGATGATGCTAAAACGGTCATTGATTTTGTTAAATCAAATATTTTTGTCAGGTTTGGAATGCCTCGAGCCATCATTAACGACCGAGGAACGCATTTTTGCAACAAGATTTTTGAAGCGCTAATGAAACGATGTGGTATTACGCATCGAATCTCTACCGCCTATCATCCGCAAAACCAAGGCGGTGAAGTATCTAACAGGAAATCAAGTCCATCCTAGAAAAGTGGTTAACCCAAACCAGAAAGATTGGAGTCTTCGATCGATGACGCTTTATGGGCTTATCGGACTGCATACAAAACTCCTATAGGTATGTCGCCTACAAAGTTAGTTTTCGATAAGCCTTGTCATTTACTGTGGAAATTGAACATAGAGCTTATTGGGCCGTCAAGCGATTGAATATGGACCAATTAGAGGTAAGCACTAGTCGGAAATTACAATTGCAAGAATTGGAGGAGATTCAGTAATGAGGCATATGAAAATTCAAAATTTACAAGGATAAAACTAAAGCTTTTCATGATAAGATGATTTCTAGGAAACATTTTCCATTGGACAAAAGTTCTTCTTTATCATTCAAAGCTTAAGTTATTTCTTGGAAAATTACGATCTCGTTGGCTTGGTCCGTTTATTGTTACTAACGTGTTTCCTCGTGGTGCGGTGGAAATTGAGCATAGATACTTCTAAAGTTTTCAAGGTTAACGGACATCGCCTTAAGCCTTATTATGAACATTCACCGATCGAGCAATTCGACGAAATCGGGTTGGTTCCACCAACTTATCTACGAATCGGTAAGTTCCAACATGAGTCTAGCTTACGACTATAAAGAAGCATGTTAAGTAAAGTGTTCAGTTTGTCATTATTCCTTCTTTAATAGTTTTATTTTCATTATTTAGTTAGGAATTTTAATTTGTTTTGTTATTATTTTCGTCACAATTTTTATTTTGTTTTAATTTTCTTATCGCTTTTCATTTACTTTAAATTTCTTAAAAAAAAAGGAACTGAACGAAAATTAATTTTACCGCCTCCCCTGTGTTTTCCCCCAAATCACTTCACCCTCTCCTCTGTCATCTTGTTCCTTCAGCCACGGCAACCTTGTTCCTTCTCTCCTCCAGATCTTCTTTTCTTTGATTTCCATCTAACCCATCAATTTCATTCTCGATTTCATCTCCATTTTTGGCCATACCCTAACTTTCCACCTTCTCCACCCATCACTTTCCTCATCGTTCTCCAGCCCTAATATTCGTTTCAAATTTTTCCCTTTGTTCTTGCTCTTTTCCAGACATTCCACCATGCCCATTGCTTAAGCCTCGATTTTACCACTCATTCCCTCCCTTTATTTCGATTTCTTCACCTATCCCACATCCACGTCACCCCCAATCTGCTTCTGTCGATTTTTAATTTTCCCATTCCACCTTCTGTTCACGTTTTTGGCAATTTCGTGACTCTTGTATCTTGTGTTTGCAGGTTTTAATTCACCGATTGCAACAATGCCCCGACAGAAGAGCCAAGCATCGATCGAACCCATCCCTATTAAGATTGTTTACCCACCGAAGCCCCACCAAGAACCGCAGCTTCAACTTCCACACCGGCCGGTATCCCACTCGAGAACGCGTCTTGGTCCCAACAAGGTAGAGGAGGAGTCCCGACACGATCTCAAAACGCTGGGTGCACCTCCTTTGTGTTACCGAAGACACCGAAAAGTATGAGCAGCTTCAATAAGTAAGATCTATCCTTGTAAGTCTATTAATTTTGATACACTTCAAGCTTTAGGCATATATGATAGCTTTGTGCAATTATTGGGTCCAATTCGTGGAGTAATTTTGCTCAGATTACATCCCCGCTTCCACTAATTAACGGGGAGTTTTACACTACATTTCGATGTAATTGTGATGAATCTTTTAATGTGCATCTTCAAGATTTGTTGAGTTTGGTTAATGGGAAAAGAATTTGCCTTTTCGATTGCTGAATTTAATGTTGCATTGGGATTTATGTCTACTGCCGATATTACATCTGACTTATTTCGTAACTCTCAATGTGACTTTCATTCTGATTTTAACGCTTCAGATTTGTGGCGGCAATGGTCTGTTGATTCCCGTCCTTACAATGCTAGCTTGTCTAAAAGTTCTTTCTTAATTAATCATTCACGAGCTTATTCATAGGCTGCTAGCATTTAATTTTTCTGGTCGAAAGGATGCTGCGGGAACTTTGTCAAAGGTGGAATTTTATTTTTTGTGGTGTATGGATAGGCACATTCCCATCAATTTGGGTTTCTGGTTTATGCATCAATTCCATTCTGTTTTGAACAAGCAATCGAAACCATTAATCCTTGGTTCTTATATTACACAGATGGCTGTTAATTTGGGCGTTTTTGATCTTGATAATACTAACATGACTGTGGCTTGTGGTATAGAGCCTTTGGATGTTGACTGTTTATGCAGGATGGGGATTGTGGACCTGAGCCAAGGCCGCCTTGCATTTACCATTCCCGGGCCGACTATCTTTCCCTCCACAAGGACTTTCACAGGCCGCCGCCGACATCCACCAGCTGCGACACCCAATCAGCCACCGGAAAACCCTGCTAGCACATCCCAACGCAATGATGACCAGGACACTCGCCTTAGCAGACTTGAACGGGCCATGCACCGGATGGAAACCAACCTAATGGCCTATTGGAAGTATCAAGGCTTTCAGCCGCCCCACCCACCGGCACCCTGATCTTGCTTAATAGAGAAGCTTCCTTACCTCTTTTCCTTTATTTTTATGCTTCTCTGCCATTGAGGACAATGCTGAGTTTAGGTGTGGGGGAGTTCTTTACATTTTTATGTGGATAATTTTGGCTTTTATGTGCATATAGCTGGAATATTTTGGCTGTTTTGGTTGAGTTTGATCTTGTTTTGGTTGAACTTTGATTGGAGTTACATGTCAAACCATGAAACTTGATCATAGTAGTCTGGATGAGATTGGGAATACACATGAAGTTGATTTAGGCTAAGTAGGTTTAAGATGCGACATATTGATTAATTGCTCTAACTAATCTCATAAACTTGGTCAAAATTTTGCAATTGGAGTGATGGAGTAAATTATGAAACTTAAGTGAATCCTTAATTTGAATTAAACCAGTGAGTGACGTTGAGCCTAAATGACATCATTTTCATGTCATAACATTTTCTTGAATTGAGTGGTGCTCCTCTAGTTGTGTTGCCTCTAGAACTTGCATGGAACCGGTTTATGATTGTTTGATCACAAGGACTTAGAAGTGATTAAGGCCATCTTTGTTTAAAACCATTTGGCTTAAAAATTGACTCACCTACTACTCTTCCTTTGGAAACAATTTTGAGCCTTAACCTTATTCTTTGAGTTATCACCTCACATTAGAAACCTAACAACCCCATTAGCTTACCTTTTCACAAGTTAAATGAAGCATTAATTAAATTGGGATTCATGTTAGGTATTGTGTTCTGAGATACTTTCATAGGTACATCTGCTCATGCTCTTATTTTTGTCGTTATTTTTCTGTATATATATTAAAAAAAAACAGAAAAAAGAAAAAGAAGAAAAAAAAAAGAAAGAAGAGAAAAATCAGAAAAAGGAAAGAGTAGAAAGAATAAAGTATAGTGGCTTGAGTTAAGATGAGTAGATGTAGCTCCTTTTCATGTTTGTCTCAGAATTTAATCGTTTGTCCCTTTTTAATTGATGCTTTGTGAAAACTTGTGACAAAACCTCTTTACTATATTTTTATCTCACCCATGAGCCAAGCCCCATTACAACCATTAAGAAAGTCCTTTTGATTTATGAGCCCATGTGATCTAAATGAATAAGAATTGGTGAAATTGCAAGCCTATGGTAGTGCAACATGGTAGAGTGAGATTTGAGTGAAACACCCACCCGCAAACACTTGAGTGTAAGAGCGAAATCCGTGAGAAGAATTCACTTAATTTCATGTTTGCTGTTGAACAAAGGTGCTGAATTTTGATTTGGTTTGTTGGCATTAGTGAAAGGCAATTACGATGTATGTCGCAAATTGAATTTGGTTAGCCTAAGTTGGTAGATTGTGTGCATTTAATTTCTGAAGGATAAATTGATTGAGTTAATGGTTTGATGTGTTGCTCGAGGGCGAGCAAAGGTTCGGTGTGAGGGAATTTGTTAAGTCAATTATAATGCATATTTGTTGGATTTAATTGTGGTTGATTTGTGGAAATTGTGTTCATAAATTGATAAAATTAATTGTTGAATGTTCACAGGTGGTTTTCAATACCAAAAGGATGAAAAAGGATCAAAAAGAGGAAAAATATGGAAAGAAGTTCGAAAATCCCCAATCTGGACGAAATTCAAAGATTAGGCGTGGGCACGTCTAAGGTCAAGAATTTTAAATCTGCAGAGTTTCCAAAAGATTGTATCCCAGTAGAACAAAAGTGCCAAAGATTCTGTGGGGTCCCTTTTTAAGAAGTGTTTAGCTGAAATTTAAAGAGGATTTAATTGGATGGAATAAAACAAGATCATGAGGAGATTTTAAAAGAGGACTGACGTGGAGGCAAAAGTAGGCTAGGTTTTGAGACAGCAGAAGGAATCGGAAAGTAGCTCCTGGAGTTTTACGCAGCAGCACATTCTTCTTCAGTTTTTCCATATTTTTAAGAGAGGCTATCGGATATCACTTTATTTCTTTAGTTTTTCATAGTTAATTTTTGGGCACTTTTCAAGTAGTCATCGCATGGATTTAGGGGCTTTTAGCTGATTAAATTTTCTGGTTCTTCTTGTCTTTAATTTTCTGCAGTATTCCTTCTTTCATTAACGTTACTTTTACTAAAAACTAGTTATGGAGATTGTCTCTTTATTTATTTCTTTTGTTTTCAATTCAAGTATGAGTAACTAATTTTCTTGTCTTGGTTGAGGGATCCGTGGTCCATGCTATTGAGGTGAGATGTTGAATTTTCTTCATATTTATTAACGATCACTTTGGGTAATTTCAGATTAATCTTTTAATTGGATTCGTTAGTTCTAGGCGCAACTAGGGGTTAATGAATTTAGTCGCTAGGTTAACAAAATCGACGCTCAATTTTGGTAATCACAAGTAGTAATTAGGATTAACCCTCTACGTTAGAGTTGGAAAATCCTAAGAAATTACCCACTTGATTGATTTCATGTCATACATGTTATCACTTGTCATTAGATCTTAATGCTATTAGGCAATTAATCTATGATCGTATCTAGATTTTTGTTTAATAAGGTTGCTAGGATACATGTTTCTAGTCACATAATTGATAGAAAATTCTCTCAATGAATGTTCGTTAATAATTATAATTTTTTTCGAGGATCCAAAATAGCATGGTAACATCGGTGACCGAAATCAAGGTATTTTTCCTATCAATTTTTCAGTCTTGATTATTACTTTAATTTGCAATTTTTCCTTTCTGATTTTTATTCTTCTTTCAGTAAGTAACAAAACCCCCCTTTTTATTATTTGTGTCGTTTGAATTTGTGATTTTTATAATCGTAACATTCCTCGTGGGAACGATATCCGCTTGCCGCTACTACATTAAGTTGTTTTAACGGAAGTGAAATTTTTATATTTGGTTGTAGGCGACAGCATCACCAAATTTCGTCGTCGAAATTCTTACCTGGTTCACTGAAGAGGTGTGGGTACTGCTCCTGCATTGCATCTTGAGGCTCCCACGTCGCCTCTTCAACTGCATGATTCCTCCATAGGACCTTGACTAGCTTGATTGTCTTGTTCCTGAGGATCTTATCCTTGCTATCCAGAATTGCCACAGGTACCTCTTCATAACTCAGATCATCACTCAGCTGAACTTCTGAGGTCTGAATGATGTGAGAAGGATCTGATCTGTACCTTCTCAACATCGAGACATGGAATACATCATGAATCTGCGACAATTCTGGTGGCAACGCCAATCTGTAGGCCAACGGCCCAATCCTCTCCAATACTTCATACGGACCCACATAGCGAGGACTTAACTTCCCCTTCTTGCAGAATCTCATAACTCCCTTCCTTGGAGACGTCTTAAGGAACACCTTGTCACCCACTGCATATTCCATTTCTTTCCGATGAGCATCAGCATAGCTTTTCATCCTATCCTGGACTGCCTTAAGTCGCTGTTTGATTTTATCCACTTTCTCAACTGTCATCTGGACCAACTCTGGTCCCACTAGCTTCCTCTTACCTTCCTCATCCCAGCATATCGGAGTCCTGCATCTTCTGCCATAAAGGGCTTCATAAGGAGCCATCTGTATGCTCGAATGGTACGAATTGTTATAGGCAAATTCGACCAACGACAAATGATCATCCCACGCTCTCTCGAAATCCATGACACATGCTCTAAGCATCCCTCAGAGTCTGGATTGTCCTCTCGACCGCCATCCGTCTCGAGGATGAAACGTCGATAGAAATTCACTTAGTTCTAATGCTTCTGCAGACTTCCCAAAATTTCGATGTGAATCGAGGGTCCCTGTCGGATACTATAGAATCCAGAACTCCATGCAACCTTACCACTTCATCAATATACTTCCTGGCTAAGACTTGCAATGAATCTGTTTGCTTGATTGCCAGAAAATGGGCTAACTTGGTCAACCGATCAACAATAACCCAAATGGCATCATGCTTCTTGCTGGTCCTAGGTAAACCCATCAGAAAATCCATCGTGATCCTTTGCCATTTCCATTCAGGAATGAACAATGGCCTTAGCATGCCTGAAGGTGCCTGGTGTTCAGCCTTGACTTGCTGACACACTAGACATCTGCTCACATATTCAGCCACATCCCTCTTCATGCCTTTCCACCAGAAATGTTCCTTCAAATCTCTGTACATTCTGGTGCTGCCTGGGTTCATGGAATAAGGCGCATTGTGTGCCTCATCCATGCATCTCATCTTTAACTGCCTTATCATTCGGAATACATAACCTATTTCCGACTACCATTAGCCCATCATCCCTTACTTGCACTTCGATCGCCACCGTGTTGAATTTCATCTCTCACCATTTAATTTCGTATCCGCTTCGCAACTCCTTGACCTTCTCCTTAAGGATAGGTCTCACCCTAAATTGAGCAAAAACACCATCTGATTCATCCTGCTTTAAACTGATCTTCAACTTGGCCATCTGTTCCAACAAAGGCAAGTAAACTGATTGCACATAAGATATGGATGACTTCTGGCTCAAAGCGTCTGCCACTACATTCGCCTTGCCTGGATGATACTCTATCATCAGGTCATAGTCCTTGAGCAACTCCAACCATCGTCTCTGCCTTAAATTCAGTTCTTTCTGGCTTAGCAAGTACTTGAGGCTTTTGTGATCCGTGAAAACCCTTGTCTGAACCCCATACAGATAGTGTCTCCATATCTTTAAGGCAAAAATCACTGCTGCCAATTCCAGATCATGAGTCGGATAATTCAACTCATATGGCTTCAACTGCCGTGAAGCATAGGCTATTACCCTGTCATCCTGCATCAGCACACATCCTAAACCCTTCCTCGAAGCATCATCAGACACCAGATACTCGGTCTCCATTGGGCAAAACCAATTTGGAGCACTTGTCAATCTGTTCTTGAGCTCCTCAAAGCTCCTCGACATTCCTCACCCATATGAATCGCTGATTCTTTCTTTATGACTTAGTCATAGGGGCGCTATCGTGAGAATCCTTCCACGAATCTCCTATAATAACCCGCCAAACCTAGGAAGCTTCTTACCTCTTTCTTTGCCTTAGGCTCTTGCCAATTCACTCATCGCTTCCACTTTCCTCGGATCAACATGGATCCCTTTGCTGGAAATCACATGTCCAAGGAAAACTACTTCATGTAGCCAAAATTCACACTTACTGAATTTGGCATACAGCTCCTGCTCTCTCAATCTCTACAATACTATCCTGAGATGTTGTTCATGCTCTCCTTCATCCTTAGAATAGACCAGAATGTCATCAATGAACACAATGACAAACTGATCTAAGAATTCATTAAACACCCTATTCATCAGATCCATGAAGGCAATTTGGAGCGTTGGTCAATCGAAGGGCATGACCTCAATTCATAGTGCTCAGAACGGGTCCCGAAGCTGTCTTGTTTACATCGACTTCGATTGGAGTTGATGATAACTCGATCTTAGGTCAATCTTGAAAAGACTCTTGCTCCTCGCGGTGATCAAATAAATCATCTATCCGTGACAACAGATACTTGTTCTGAATCGTCATCTTGTTAAGCTTCCTGTAGTCTATACACATCCTCCACGTTCCATCCTTCTTCCTAACAAACAGGACCGGAGCTCCCCAAGGTGAAGAACTCGGCCTGATGAACTTCTTCTCCAACAATTCCTGCAATTGCTCCTTGAGTTCTCTCAACTCAACTGGAGCCATTCTGTAGGGTGGTATGGAGATTGGCGCGATTCCCAGAATCAAGTCAATTTCAAACTCAATTTCCCTCACCGGCGGCAACCCTGGTAATTCTTCTGGAAATACATCAGGAAACTCCCTCACAAACTGAAAATCTTCTAGTCTGCCCACATTCACTTCTGGATCCACTACATGTGCCAAGAAGGCCTCACACCCTTGACTCATCATATTGTCAGCTAACATAGCCGAAATGATTCTCGGCACTGGCAGCTTCCTGTCCCCCATGAAGACCACTTTCTGACCATTGCCCAGATCAAACTCTACTTCTTTCAAACAACAATCTAGCTTCGCCTTGTACCTCTCCATGACATCTATCCCCAATATAACATCCAATCCTTGAAGGTCTAGAGGTAGTAGGTCTACTACCAGTCTAGCACCGTCAATATTGAGCTCACAATTCTTATAGATCAAACTAATCACCACCTTACTCCCTAAAGGAGTACTAACAACCAGAAAGTTGTCCATAATCTCGGGACACACAACATGCAAATTCATACTTGCAGATACAAATGAATGGGTGGAGCCAGTATCAATCAACACATAAACAGGTAGATCAAATAGTATAGCCATACCCGTCACTACTTCCGGAGCGGCTGCATCTTCTTCTCTGGTCATGGCAAAGACCCGAGCTGGTGCCTGACCCTGTCCTCTAGGTCTCCCTACCGGATATGCCTTCCTTGCTGTTCCTGAACTGCCCACATCATGTACTGGCCGAGATGCCACTGTTTCTGCTCTTCTTGGGGCCTGAGACTGAGACCCTTCCTGCCTGACTGTCTGGGGACAATCCTTGATTCTCAGGCCCCTTTGGCCCTGACAAAACATGCTCCTATCTTCAGCAGACATTCCCTTTGTGAAATCTCCCACAGTGATCACACTGGGGCTCCTTTACTGTCCATCCAGGCTTGCTACACTTGAAGCTTGCCCTGACATAGCCCTAGGCTGCTTGCTCTGAGTGGGGCCACTGCTGCCCACCTCACTCTGTGTATGATGAGTTCTAGTGCTCCTCGTAGGTGTTGGAACACTCAGCCCTTTTCTAGAGAACTGCTCTCTGTTCTTCCTCTTCTTAGTCACTTCAGCCCTAATGTTCTCGAATTTCTCGGCAAGAGCAAAGATCCACCATTCTTTGGTAATCACGGAAGTTGTGGATCACCACCTTTTCCCGGATCCCTAGGTGCAATCCACCCTCAAACTTTCGACACTTGTCTTCTTCAGTTGCCACGATATTAGCTGCATACCGTGATAATTGAGTGAACTTCAATTCAGACTCTGCCACACTTAACTCCCTCTGAGCGAGATTCAGAAATTCCCTGGCCTTATCGTGCATGTAGACCATCGAGAAATACTTCCTCCGAAAGACCTCTAGGAATTCCCTTCATGTCAAGACGGAGGTACTTCGATCAGCTGGGCACGCGACTCCCACCGGTCAGCGGTGCATCCCTGCGATAAGCTAACTGCATAGCCGAGCTTCTCATCATCAGTACACTTCATCTGATTCAGGACCCTCTCGGTCCTCTTCAACCATGCTTCGGCTTCCTCGGGATTAGCAGTCCCGCTGAAGTCAACTGCTCCATACTTCCGGAGCGTATCATACTGCCCGCTCCTCTCTACTGAGGCTGGTACTTGAGCCTGTCTTCCTTGGTCCATGGCATAAGTGAAAGCCTGGATGAATGCTTGGAAGAACTGGGGATCCATAGGGTTCACTTGAAGAGGAGGCGGCGGAGGCGCCTCATGTTGCACACTTGGTGCATCAGAGTCGGAGACAGGGAAGGTCCCTGCATCCTACGGAACATAAGACTCATCCGTACTTTCGTGCTGAGAGCTGGGCCGAGATTGAGCTCCTCGAGTTCTTTTTCGAGGCGGCATTACTCCTTCAATTTAAAAATCAGTGAAAATCTTTAGTTCACATAAAACAAGTTCAATTCATGTAAGTCAATTTGAAACAGTTAATTCACTCAATTGAAAGCAATGCACATAATTCATATAGTTCATGTAGGAGGATGCATGATGACTTGACCCTTAGACAATCCCACTAAGGTTCCTAGGAGACCCTAAACCCGGTTTCGCTTTGATACCACAGATTTCGGGACCCGACCCGTAGACCGGACCCCAACTGTTGGATCCCGTGACCGGAGTCCAACTCTTAAGCTGCTAGTCGACTGGGATAGATGCTGGTCGACTGGGATGGGTGTTTTTGTTGATTTTAGTCGACTGGAACACTTTATAGTCGACTGGAATACTTTATAGTCGACTGGAACTGTTGGACCCCGATCTTTGAGTGACATTGAGAAATATTAAGTGAAATAAAATGAGTGGTTTCATATGTGTATTGTGAAATAAAAAGTAATTATGCTTTGAGGAAATTCATAAGAAAAGAATGATTTGATTTTGATACCTTCGAGTTTTGAGTAGATTGGTATGGTTTCTGAAATTAAGTGGATGAGTTGATTGAAATGAAGTTAAATAGCAAGAATTAAAAAGAAAAAGTGTAAATATTTGAAGAATTTAGAAATTTTGACTTTTTGGAGAGAGAATGTTTGACTTGAGAGTTGACTTTTGTTTGAGGCAAAATTTGATAAAATGGTCTTCTGGAAACTTGTAGTTTATGTCAAGAGCTTTTCGTAGACATAAAGTTTGATATTTTTCGATATCGGGAGTGAGAGTTATGATTAGTCAAAGTTCGTTTGAAGTTTGACTTTTTGAAAAAAGTTGACTTATTAATTGAGGCAAAATCCGAGAAAATGATCAACGTGAAACTTGTAGCCTCTGTCGAGAGCTTTTCGTGGACATAAAGTTTGCTATTTTTCGATGTCGGGATTGAGAGATATGAATTTCGGAAGATATGCTTTGTTTTGAAAATATTATTAAGTATAGATTTGCATGTGCTATACTTCGAGGCCACTCGTCATATGAATTTAGTCTGAATTAGAATAAGTGGTCTTAATAAAAGTTGGAGCTTGTATTTCAATCTTTCCGACGCCATAAAGTATGTAATTTTTCAAGATCGGGGAAAGGAGTTATGAGCGATTAAAAATTGGAAGTTGGTTAGGAAAAGCTGATTAAGACAGAATCTTTGAGTGAAAATTTGACTTCTTTGGAAGCCAATTGGATTTTTCTGTTCTTCAGGGAAGTTGTAGAGCTTCCTTTTACCTTTCTATAGACACCAAATTCGTCAAATTCCGAGTTCGGAATTAAGAGATATGATTTTTGAAAAATTCAGTTATAAGTGGGTATTTAAGGTTTTGTAACTTTTGCTTGAACTCCGACCCTTTTGCAATCTTTTATTATAAATCTTTCGTCCGACATCCGATTGATTTGATTCTTGAAGCGTTGGATTCCTAAGACAATTACGTTCATTTTTATGAAGAAATATGATTTTTAGGAGATTAAATGAAAAGAGATTGATTGAACTAAAGTAAGAGATGGGTTATAGGTTATAAGTTGGATAATTTCCTGAACATGATTCAGTATTTTGCGATTTTCGGGAGTTATACAACTCCGATTGAGTTGATTCTTAAGGGAAAATAAAGTTAAGATATAGGGATACAAATCTTATGAAGGGATCGAAATTTAAGTTCATCCCTAAGATTGTCAAATTCTGGACTGAAGTTATGTTAAAGCTCAGTTTC
Source organism: Erythroxylum novogranatense (assembly GCA_029891385.1). Lineage (NCBI taxonomy): Eukaryota > Viridiplantae > Streptophyta > Magnoliopsida > Malpighiales > Erythroxylaceae > Erythroxylum > Erythroxylum novogranatense. Next base: position 7,718,437 of record CM057224.1, read on the forward strand.
GGATTTTGTGCAGGTCAGTTAGTAATTTGGCCATAACTTCTTCGTTTTAGATCCGAATTGAGCACCGTCAGTGGCGTTGGATTCGTAAGATCGAGAGGAACAATTTTCAAGAAGAAAGTTTGTCCAAATTATTTCGTTTAGTTGCTCGAAATCAGGTCGCAATGTATCAGTTTTTCAAATTCCTGCACAAACAAATGAGGGGCATTATGGTCTTTTCCCCCCATTTTAATGACCTGGCTTTAAACTCAACATGGGATGTCGTTTTAAGCAAGTTAAAGTCACAAAATTGTCTGGGAAAAACAAAAGAAAATGAAAGAAGGAATGTTGGAGAAGAGGGGAGGGAATATTCGTATGTGGAGAAGAAGAGAGGAGAAGAAGAAGAGATGATTTCGGCTATCCAAAGGGAAAGAAGAAGAAGAAAAACGTGAAGACCTTCGGAGTTCTTAGGGATTTTCGAGAAAGCCAAAGGAAAGAGGAAGAGTTGTCTTCCATTTGAGCCAAAGGAAGAAGAAAGTCGTGGGTCACTTTTCAAGGTAAGGATTTAGAAAATTTCTTAGTTTCTTGTTGCAGTTCTTCCTCTCTTGCTTAAGCATGATGATTGGAAGTTGACTGATGAAGAAAGAAGAAGAGATTAGGAAGGTTTAAAAATTCAGATTTCATGAATTAGGGTTTCGAATTTGGATTTTTTTTCCATTTCTTGGTAAAGATGGTGAATTGAAGAGTATGGTGAAGGAAAAAGAAAAGAGGAAGAATGATAGAGACTTAATTAAAATTCCAGCATGCATATATGGCCTAGGGTTTGGGAATTTCGAATTTTTGGGTTGGTTTTGAAGGGGGTTTTAATTGGAGTAGCTTAACAAAAGTATAAGGAAAGTTAGGGTAGTGAAAATGGAAGTTTTTCCATTCTTTCCAAAATTTCAGCATGTGTAATTTATGGTTTTATTGTTTAGTGTTTGCTTTTCTTGCTTGATAATGGTGATTAGAATGAGTTGAAGTGATTAGAAGAGTTGGGTTATGAAAGAATAAGAAAAGAAGAAGAGTAAATGGAAGTTGAGAAAAAAAAATCTGGTTTTCGTGGGTATGAAAAATTCTGGAATTTGTTTAAGTTCTTGATGGGTTTTGGGTTTAAATGACTTAAGAAAGGTCTAAGTAAAGTTAGGTAAAGTTCGATGATTGTTTAAGCCAAGTTTGCCATTCCTAGAAAAATTTCAGCATGAGTATTGATTGGTAATTCATGATTATTGTTAGGTTTATTCTTTCTTATTTGCTAATGATGGTTTGAGTGAAGGATTAGTAAATGAAAGAAGAAGAATTAGGAAAGTGGAAAGAAAAATCAGCATGTGTATTAGTTGTTAATTCATGGTTTTGATTGTTAGGTTTTATCTTTTCTCGCTTGATTCAAGAATGAGTAGAAGAAAAGAATGAGTATAAAGTTGGGATTTGAGTTTGAAAATCAGAATTGTTGTGAAGGGTTCTAAACTTAGAGATTTTCAAATCTTGATGGTTATTTAAATACGTGTTGATGCTATTGGTTTAAGTAAAGTATGGGTTATAAAAGGGTAGCTATATATGTTCATTTTGGTTCTTGTTTAATGCTAGATGTTACATCATGATTGGTTTTGAGTTATTGATTGGGTTATTGAGTGAATGAATGTAGGGTAAGTGAAGTACTAAGATGGAATGTGGAGATAGTTGTAAATGGATGTTCTCGATCATGTTCATTCGAGTGTTTAGTGTAATTAAAAGGATATGATTTGTGTTGTATGATCATATAGGGACTCGTAATTGGGTATGAGATGTTGAAGTGTGAATAGAAATGGTTCACATCACCTTGAAATGAATGACTTGTATATTTGAAGTGCTTAGTATGGAGAATTAGATGGAAATGGAGGTTTGGGAAAATTTCCAGCATTGTTTCCATTTGTTAGATTATGGTTTTTGTGGGATTATATGAAAGAATTTGCATGTTTTCTTTTCTTTACAAAATTTCAGCAATGATATATCCTCGAAATGAGGGTTTTGTGTTTAATGGGTTTCTTGAAAATGAATTGAGATATTGAGATCTATCTTAGAGTTTAAGGAAGGAACATTGTTAAATATAATTGATTCATTTGAGATAGGTTTTAGATGTTATAGTTGAGTTAAAGTATAAATGAGATTTTGAAAGTTGAAAGTCAAGTTTCGACGTTCTTTTAAAATTCCAGCCTTGAGAATTATTGTTAATTAGCATTGTTATGCTTAATTAAGGCTCGTGGAGATTAAAGAAGGACAATGTGGTCAATCCTAAAGCTTAAGGAAAATTTAGGTGGGTAAGATATTTATACTTCGAATTATAAGCTAAGTATTATTTTACGAGTTTCAAAATGTTTTGATAAATGAAGAAATTTTCTGAAATTCATGATACTTGAAGGAATTGTCAATTATAGAGATTGATACTTCTGTGCGTTTATCATTTATGAATGATTTTGATAAAATTATCAAAAAGCATTGCATACTTTATTGATGACCGGAATGATATTTGATTTGCTATGTGAATTATGTGAATGAGAATGTGCCAATATGAAAATCAAATTTTCGAAATGTGCCTTCGGGCAATTTGAATTTCCGTTTTGCTTAAGTGCTATGTGGGTTTGGTCAGGTCCGTTGTGAGTCAGTGCACTGGTCTCTACATGTTTATAGCCTTCTTTTGCCCGCTAGTGGCATAGGAGTTCCGATCTCGGACTCCTCTGCTCATTCACAGTTTGCATGAATCGCTATGCTTGGAATGTGCGAGACGTCTGCTTGGACCAAACCAAACCATTTGATGTGTTATGTGGTTTGTGTTGATGCCGCAGTATCACCCAAGAACACACGCCGCAAGATAACTCGCAAACACCTACGGGTGGGGTGTGGGGTCCAACACTAACCTACTTGACGATTATGTGATTTTGAGTTGATTATGTGATTTTAATTTGATTATGATGTGATGCATTCATGTTTAAAGTGGGCATGATTTGAAAAGGTTTGAGATTTTGAGAAATGAGAAAATAAATATTTATGAATATTTTGAAATAAATGAAGATTTGGAAGTTTTAGAAAATGTTCTGAAAGTTTATGATGGTTTGAAAGGTTTTCAATTCGAATGGGGAATGTTTGAAAGTTAAAAGACAAATTTTCACTTATTGTTTAATGTATAAATGTGTTACCCCGAGCCGCCGAGCTCACCCCTTTTCCCTCCATGTGTCTCAGACGAAACCGAGTCCCACATCGGAAGTGAAGCAACTCCGATGCAGTTGATTTTAAATGTTATGTTTGAGAATGTAATTGGGCTCAATGCCCTTTGACTCTTTGTATTGCTTTGGTTTTATGTCATTAGTAAGGCTTAGAAGTTTCAATTGTATAGTGTATGTATTTCCTAAGTATGTATGAATGTAAGAGTTTTGACTTTGGAAGGCATTTTGTATATGTATTCTAAGAAAGAATGTATGGATGTATGCATGGGAATGATAAAAATAAGGATGAGATGAAATAGTTTTAAGAATTCAAATGATAGATGATTAAGATTGCGATGTGGCCCTTAAGTTGGGGATGGGTAATGTGCTATTGAGTTGGAAGATAGAAGTGTTTTTATGCGGGGTTGTAGGTCTGGAATGAAATGGAAAATTTGGCTAGATCCAATTTTAGGGAGGTGCTGTCCAAATTTTCCTAAATTTGGGCAGAAACTCCATTTGGCGTTTAGACTCTCTTAATGAGGGAATTAGCTTTGGAGGTATTTCTTAAGGTGTGTAGAACTTGTTAAGATTTTCTCCAACGAGGTACGGTGCGTCCAAATCGGAGTTAGGAAAAAAAAAAGTTATACTGGATTTGAAATGTCATAAGGTTTCCAACGTGATTATGTTCGTTCGATCATTTTTCTCTGGTTTTGGTTCTCGGATGTCGGATCAGCTTTGCTAAGTGTTTGTCTTCGCTTTCGCTTTGTATTTTCCGATTCGATCCGCTTCGCTACCTTCGGTTTGATCTGATTCGGTCCGATTCGAAACTTTCCGAGTATTTGTTTCGCTCCGATGATTCGATTTGTATTCCGATTAGCGATTTCTCGCTTTTCGATTTTCCATTTTTCCGTTCCGTCTTTCGGTTAGGATCCGGTTCCCAGATCGGGTCCCAACATTTAATCCGCTTCGCTACCTTCGGTTTGATCTGATTCGGTCCGATTCGAAACTTTCCGAGTATTTGTTTCGTTCCGATGATTCGATTTGTATTCCGATTAGCGATTTCTCGCTTTTCGATTTTCCATTTTTCCGTTCCGTCTTTCGGTTGGGATCCGGTTCCCGGATCGGGTCCCAACATTTATGATATCAGAGCCCAGTATTATGAACTTGGGCGATATGTTTGTTTCATGAGCAATCTTGGATAGTGTCGAGCCCAAAGATTATGGTCTTAATCGGGCACATAAGATTGATGAGAGTGTGGAAGGATAAAATCGAATTTGTGAGAATGTCGAGATCAAGATATGATCATACTTGGGCTATAGGTTTGGTAAGATTGAAATTATGAGAATGTGTATAAGTGACATGCATGAGATTGTGAAAAGGGATAAATTGATAGGATTGAATTAGTGAGAATTGGGAAATGATGTGAATGTCTTTGTTATGAATTATTTGGAGAACCTAAATTGATTTGTTTGATTAAGGTGATGAGACATATGAATGATCATAAGAAAGTGTATGATATTGAGGTTAGAATGTTATGACGCTTAGATTTCTTTGATCACTTTGTTGATTTGATTTTAACTATACATTTGCGAGATGAAATAAGGATTATCGAAAGATAAGATACATGATAAAGACATATGTATAGCAATTCAAAGGATTGGTCCATATTAAGGGTCATTAAGACTGGACCATGAACTTGTGTAAATATGTTAAGGAATTTTGAGGATATAGTGTTTTAATACGATATTGGAGGTATAAAATATGAGAAGTGAAATATGGTTATAAGTTAAGAATAAGCATATGTGTGATAAGAAATTTGATAAGAAAGTGAGTGATTATGGTCATTATGTAGCAAGTACTTGGAGATTTCTAAGTATGAATTTCGAGGACGAAATTCTTTTAAGAGGGGGAGAAATGTTGGACCCCGATCTTTGAGTGACATTGAGAAATATTAAGTGAAATAAAATGAGTGGTTTCATATGTGTATTGTGAAATAAAAAGTAATTATGCTTTGAGGAAATTCATAAGAAAAGAATGATTTGATTTTGATACCTTCGAGTTTTGAGTAGATTGGTATGGTTTCTGAAATTAAGTGGATGAGTTGATTGAAATGAAGTTAAATAGCAAGAATTAAAAAAAAAAAGTGTAAAAATTTGAAGAATTTAGAAAGTTTGACTTTTTGGAGAGAGAATGTTTGACTTGAGAGTTGACTTTTGTTTGAGGCAAAATTTGATAAAATGGTCTTCTGGAAACTTGTAGTTTATGTCAAGAGCTTTTCGTAGACATAAAGTTTGATATTTTTCGATATCGGGAGTGAGAGTTATGATCAGTCAAAGTTCGTTTGAAGTTTGACTTTGAGGAAAAAGTTGACTTATTAATTGAGGCAAAATCCGAGAAAATGATCAACGTGAAACTTGTAGCCTCTGTCGAGAGCTTTTCGTGGACATAAAGTTTGCTATTTTTCGATGTCGGGATTGAGAGATATGAATTTCGGAAGATATGCTTTGTTTTGAAAATGTTATTAAGTATAGATTTGCATGTGCTATACTTCGAGGCCACTCGTCATATGAATTTAGTCTGAATTAGAATAAGTGGTCTTAATAAAAGTTTGAGCTTGTATTTCAATCTTTCCGACGCCATAAAGTATGTAATTTTTCGAGATCGGAGCAAGGAGTTATGAGCGATTAAAAATTGGAAGTTGGTTAGGAAAAGCTGATTAAGACAGAATCTTTGAGTGGAAATTTGACTTCTTTGGAAGCCAATTGGATTTTTCTGTTCTTTAGGGAAGTTGTAGAGCTTCCTTTTACCTTTCTATAGACACCAAATTCGTCAAATTCCGAGTTCGGAATTAAGAGATATGATTTTTGAAAAATTCAGTTATAAGTGGGTATTTAAGGTTTTGTAACTTTTGCTTGAACTCCGACCCTTTTGCAATCTTTTATTATAAATCTTTCGTCTGACATCCGATTGATTTGATTCTTGAAGCGTTGGATTCCTAAGACAATTACGTTCATTTTTATGAAGAAATATGATTTTTAGGAGATTAAATGAAAAGAGATTGATTGAACCAAAGTAAGAGATGAGTTATAGGTTATAAGTTGGATAATTTCCTGAACATGATTCAGTATTTTGTGATTTTCGGGAGTTATACAACTCCGATTGAGTTGATTCTTAAGGGCAAATAAAGTTAAGATATAGGGCTACAAATCTTATGAAGGGATCGAAATTTAAGTTCATCCCTAAGATTGTCAAATTCTGGACTGAAGTTATGTTAAAGCTCAGTTTCGGATTTTGTGCAGGTCAGTTAGTAATTCGGCCATAACTTCTTCGTTTTAGATCCGAATTGAGCGCCGTCAGTGGCGTTGGATTCGTAAGATCGAGAGGAACAATTTTCAAGAAGAAAGTTTGTCCAAATTATTTCGTTTAGTTGCTCGAAATCAGGTCGCAATGTATCAGTTTTTCAAATTCCTGCACAAACAAATGAGGGGCATTATGGTCTTTTTCCCCCATTTTAATGACCTGGCTTTAAACTCAACATGGGATGTCGTTTTAAGCAAGTTAAAGTCACGAAATTGTCTGGGAAAAACAAAAGAAAATGAAAGAAGGAATGTTGGAGAAGAGGAGAGGGAATATTCGTATGTGGAGAAGAAGAGATGATTTCGGCTATCCAAAGGGAAAGAAGAAGAAGAAAAACGTGAAGACCTTCGGAGTTCTTAGGGATTTTCGAGAAAGCCAAAGGAAAGAGGAAGAGTTGTCTTCCATTTGAGCCAAAGGAAGAAGAAAGTCGTGGGTCACTTTTCAAGGTAAGGATTTAGAAATTTTCTTAGTTTCTTGTTGTAGTTCTTCCTCTCTTGCTTAAGCATGATGATTGGAAGTTGACTGATGAAGAAAGAAGAAGAGATTAGGAAGGTTTAAAAATTCAGATTTCATGAATTAGGGTTTCGAATTTGGATTTTTTTTCCATTTCTTGGTAAAGATGGTGAATTGAAGAGTATGGTGAAGGAAAAAGAAAAGAGGAAGAATGATAGAGACTTAATTAAAATTCCAGCATGCATATATGGCCTAGGTTTGGGAATTTCGAATTTTTGGGTTGGTTTTGAAGGGGGTTTTAATTGGAGTAGCTTAACAAAAGTATAAGGAAAGTTAGGGTAGTGAAAATGGAAGTTTTTCCATTCTTTCCAAAATTTCAGCATGTGTAATTTATGGTTTTATTGTTTAGCGTTTGCTTTTCTTGCTTGATAATGGTGATTAGAATGAGTTGAAGTGATTAGAAGAGTTGGGTTATGAAAGAATAAGAAAAGAAGAAGAGTAAATGGAAGTTGAGAAAAAAAAAATCTGGTTTTCGTGGGTATGAAAAATTCTGGAATTTGTTTAAGTTCTTGATGGGTTTTGGGTTTAAATGACTTAAGAAAGGTCTAAGTAAAGTTAGGTAAAGTTCGATGATTGTTTAAGCCAAGTTTTCCATTCCTAGAAAAATTTCAGCATGAGTATTGATTGGTAATTCATGATTATTGTTAGGTTTATTCTTTCTTATTTGCTAATGATGGTTTGAGTGAAGGATTAGTAAATGAAAGAAGAAGAATTAGGAAAGTGGAAAGAAAAATCAGCATGTGTATTAGTTGTTAATTCATGGTTTTGATTGTTAGGTTTTATCTTTTCTTGCTTGATGATAAGTGCATATTTGTCTAATATTTATGTTTTAATTATTCCTTTTTATTCCTCTTGTTGATTCAATTATTGGGAATTAATTTGATTTAATATTTTCATGAAGGGAATTAAGGGAGGAATAAAACACAGTATATGCAAGGACAAAACGCAGCACAAGGAGAAAGTATAGAAAGAAATCACGCAAGTGGCGGTGAAGGAGGTAGCAATTTTGGAGGAAAAACAAGAAGTAGCATGCAGAGGAGAGTTACGACGTGAGCCAAGGAACAAGCAATTCACGAGGGCAAGAAGTGGCGCACGTCAGCAGAAGAGAGGAATTAGAAGGAATTTTCGTTGGACTGGGCAGGAGGCATTGACGCACACAAGAAAGAAGGAGGGCCGGGAAGATTTTAAAGGAATTAAATCAATTGTTAAGTGGGTGACGCAATGTATGGCTGGAGTCTTTGGGCCCACGGCAATTGAAAATAAAACAAGACAAAAACCTAGGGACGGCGAAAGACACAGGGGTCAAGGCAGAAAGGAATTTGACGCAGAGGCTTATGGGTGAAGAGGAATGGACGCAGCCATTGTTCTTGGACCGACAACGGCGTGTTTAGGGAGACTTTCTTAGTTTTCTTCTTTCCTTTGTTATTTAGACTATGTTGATTAAGAACTTTATTAGATTTAATTTCCGTATGAGTAGCTAACTGCTTTTAGTCGGGAATTCCAACTATTATGCTTTGACTCGTGAGACTATTGTTCCTAATATTTGGTTTATAATATTCGCATCGCTTCGATTTATCGTCATTGTTTATTAATTGATTCTCGCGATTGAGGCCTGATTGTAGAGTTAGTTAATTTACATATCGCCAACCGATTTACTTGGTGGAGTCTAACTGGGTGATTGGTATTTGTGGCAATTGGCACTAGGCATAGTACTTGTCGATTTTGTGTGGAGGAACTCATGATCTAACTAGATGAAGCACGAGTCGGTCGTGTAGTCGATTAGGGTTAGTGTTTCTTTAGAATTTAATCTTGTTAATTAATTGAATCTCGGAGAGAGTCTCAAGGGTTATTAGTTAATTAGGGAATAGTCAAAGGAGTTTTGCGACTATTCTAAAATTAAGAAGAAACGAGGGAGCAGAGGTAGTTGGTAACTATAGCTAACCTATTATTAAACCAAAGAAAATATTTGAGTCGATGATCGTGGTCTAAGCATAATTAGGAATTTCTGGCTAAGTCGTCGCTTATTGAGTTTATCAATTTTATTTACGTTCTTTGTTGGTTATTGTTTTATTAATTTGCGCTAATCTTTTATCGCTTGTTATTTCAATTAGTAGTTTTAGTAGAAAACTCTAAACCCCCATTTTAATTATTTTCATTCGTTCTTTGGCATTTAAATAGAATCAATTATTCCATTCTCTCGTGGATCGACCCCATTTACCATCGTGCAATTTATTTTCGTTTGGTGTTTGGGATTTATTTTGGTGGATTCGACACCCATCAAATTTTGGCGCCGCTGTCGGGATTGGTAACTAATTGATTTTGTTTTGTTTTATGCCTAGGAACATTCAGACGGAGATTCCATCTTATGCGACCCAAATCGAAAAAAGGCGCTAAGAGGTGAGGAAGTTGAGCAAACTAAGGAAGAAGCAAGGAGAAGTTCGTGGATTACGACCCGGTTGAGTCGACATCAAACGGAGTACGAAGAGGAGATTGAAGTTGAAGCAATGACGGGAAGCTTAACCGTGACCACGCTGCAGGATATGGCTCTTAATGTAACTCTCCAGAGTTTGGGTAGACCCATCAAGCGCAAAGACCCATCGTGCATAGATTTTCCGTAACTTCAAGAAGGGTTCAATTGAAACCGGACTTATCCACTTGCCGCCCACCTTCCGTGGTCCGGAAAACGAGGATCCGAATAAGCATCCAAGGAATTTCACCTCGTCGCACTTCCATGAAGCCCGCAATGTCACGGAGGACCAAATTAAACCGAGAGCTTTTCCATTCTCGCCATGGGATGCAGCTAAGGATTGGCTCTACTACCTACCTCCGGGACAATCAACACTGGGAAGGGATGTCCCGACAGTTTTAGAAAATATTTCCAAAGATCCCGAAAGTACCAACATCAGCGTGAAATATGTGGCATTAAGCAGAAGGATTCAGAGAACCTCTACGAGTACTGGGAGAGGTACAAGAGAATTTTAGCAAGCTGCCCACAGCATGGCATATCTGAGCAATTGATCATCCAGTATTTCTACGAGGGTCTAATTCCAATGGAGCGCAGAATGATGGATGCCGCAAGTGGTGGGGCCATCGTCAGCAAAACCCCAGCTGAAGCCCGGGAGTTGATATCGACCATGGCAGCAAACTCCCAGCAATTTGGTGCCCGACCAGATATACCGCGAAGGGTGAACGAGGTAAATGTTACTTCTCTCGATGAGGTAAAATCTTTGCTAACAACTTTGGTCCAGAAGTTGAATGTAGGTACTCCTCCACCTGAGGGTGTGGCATTCAGACTAGCCTAGCCCATCCAACTGATGCGTGCCCAACACTCCACGATGAAATACCAAGAATGTGAATGCTATTGGGTTCCAAAAGAGGCAATTTGATCCTATTCAAACACCTACAATCCGGTTGGAGGAGCCACCCAAATTTCAGTTATGCTAACAACCCACCGAACCAATGTAACTTCTATCACGGACTACCACCACCACCGCAATGCCTTCTGCTCGGGTAAGCCTCTTGAAGAAATTGTCCATATGTTAGCTACTAATACCGCAAAATTTCAACAGACACCGCAACCAGATTTCAAAAGATAGTAAGAGAGCACGAAGACTCTAGAGACTCAAATGAGTCGAGATAGCATCCTCCGTTGGCGAATGGAGACTCAAGGCAAGCTACCGTCGCAGACACTCGACCCGAGGCATAATGTGAGCGATTTTCTTAAGAAATGGTAAGGAATTGCAGCCTCAATGACAAGAACCCTAAACGTGACCACGCCTGTGGTTCCAGCAGAGAGTAACAGAGGTGAAGGGAGCTTACACGTGACCACATACAGATTCGGTCCAATCGAAATTATCGTAAACCCAAACCTTTAGTGGTTCCACCACCATTCCCCAGAGACCTGGCTCGTAACAAGAAAGAAAAGGAGGATAAGAGCATCATGGAGTTGTTCCAAAAGTTGAAGTAAACATCCCACCTCGAGGCCATTAAACAGTTCAGCCTACACGCCAAATTCCTTAAGGAATTATGCACAAACAAGCGTAAGTTAACAGGTAATGAAAGGGTGAGTGTGGGGAGAATGTTTCAAATTGCCTTACAGAGGAAACTACCTCCTAAGTGTCGCGACCAAGGTATGTTTTCCATTCCTTGCAAAATTGGGAACATTGGTATCAAGTAAAGCTATGTGTGACCTAGGAGCTTCTATTAATGTGATGCCTTTATCTGCTTATACCTCCCCGGTCTTGGTCCGTTAACTAGTCTCGAGTTATAATTCAATTGGCGGATCGATCGATTGTCATCCTGAAGGTGTTTTAGAGGATGTGCTAGTTCAAGTTAATGGATTAATTTTTCCTGCTGATTTCTTTGTTATTGATATGGGAAATGATAGTTCATCTGAGTCTTCGATATCTTGTTGGGTAGGCCTTTCCTTAGCACGGCAAAAGCAAAGATAGATGTGCATAGTGGTTCATTGACTTTAGAGTTTGATGGTGAAGTGGTGAAATTCAATGTTTATGATGCCATGAAACGTCTTTCAAGATGTGTCTTGTGTTTATAAGGTTGATATCATTGAAGATTTGACTCATGAGGTTTCTACTTTAAATCATGATGATGAGTTGAATTATGCTTTGTGTCATAGCATGTCCATTGATAGAGTTAAGAGATTAACCGATCGCTCAAGTTTCGATGATATACTTGATGAGGCCCCAAAGTCGGAGTTCAAAATGCTTCCGAGCATTTGAAATACGATATTTAGGTGACGGTGAGACTCGCCGTGATCATATCCAAGATGCTCGACTACCGGAAGAGGAGAAACTAATTAGAGTGCTTCGAGAGTATGTGGAGGCAATTGGTGGGACCATTGCTGATTTCCAACATCGAGACAAGGGTTAACATCGAGACGAGGAGCGTCGAGCCTAGGACGTTAAACAAGGGCGCTAATGGGAGGCAGCCCATATTTTTATTTTATTTTATTTTTCTTTCTTTTCTTTTGCTTTATTTTGTGTTCTTTTTGTCTCGTTTGTTTCCTTCTTTTTCTTTGTTTTGATCTTTTCCCCTCGTTCCTTGTGTTTTCGGTGATTTGACGTTGGATCAATTAGAGTTCTTGGATTACAATTAGCGGAGTCCTTTATATGATCATATGTTGGCTCTCATCCTCATTGTATTAGCTATACCCTCATGGCGGGAGGCCTAAACGAGCTCACGATAAGCCCTCATCTTCTCTCCGATTCGTGGAAGTCCTCGTTTACCTTTTCATTTACTTTTACGTTGAGGACAACGATGCTTTAAGTGTGGGAGGTGATTTATGCTTTTGAGATGCATGCTGTTTTGCTTGATGCATTATTTTTCAATGATTTAGGAATCCTCTTTTGCTCCATTTTGCTTGATAAATTGTTGTGCCTTAGGTAATGGTGGATTATTTTAAAGGAGTCGAGAGTATGGTTGAGTCCTCGTTGTTTAATGTTAATTAAATGTTAATGATTTTGTCCTATATGTTGAAGTTCATGAGCCTGAGTTAATTGGTTAGAATTTTAAAAAACTTGTGTGATTAATTGGTGCCTTTCTTGTCAGAGTCATGTTAAGCTTAGAAGTTGAGTTGGTATATGTGTTGAACTTTGGATTAATGTGGAAAATTATGGTGAGAAAGGGAATGGAAAATAAAAATAAAAAGGTGTTTGATTCGTTCGCTAATCACCAAAGGTGGTTGTGAGCGAAGCCAAAATCCGCCTAAAGATCGGACGGACTGAGTAACAGGCGACATTCATCACAAATGTTTGCGCGCGTAAAAGGTCTCTAACAACTATGACGTGTGAGGCAACCAACTACTCCTCCGATTACTCGAAAAAAAGGAAAAAAGTTGCAAGCATCGAGTAATTACGAGTAGGGCTAAAGCCACTTGGCGCCAGGATTGACCGAGTAACCGGATGACATTCATCACAAATGTTTGCATTCGCGTAAAAGGCCAATGACAATTCCAAGCAAATTATAGCTAAAACACCTAATTAAGTAATTAAGATTAACCCGATCTTCCCATGACTACCACATAAATTTTGAATTCCTCATATATGCTAACCACCTGATAAGTGAAGTGTGTTTTCTAGGCTTGATTGGTTTTTAATTAAAATTCGGTAATTCATGCATGCGTTTCAATTTGAGTTCAGGCTTGTGTCTTCTCGTGTAGGAAACTTGTTGCATTTATTTAACATTTCATTGACATTGGGACAAGATTGCGCTCTCATTCCTAGTTTACATTACCTCTGTGCATGTTTCATTTATTGGCGCGGTTTTTCATTGTGTCTTGGTCTTCTTTTATGCTTGAGGACAAGCATCGTTTAAGTGTGGGGATATTTGATAAGTGCATATTTTTCTAATATTTATGTTTTAATTATTCCTTTTTATTCCTCTTGTTGATTCAATTATTGGGAATTAATTTGATTTAATATTTTCATGAAGGGAATTAAGGGAGGAATAAAACACAGTATATGCAAGGACAAAACGCAGCACAAGGAGAAAGTATAGAAAGAAATCACGCAAGTGGCGGTGAAGGAGGTAGCAATTTTGGAGGAAAAACAAGAAGTAGCGGTACAGAGGAGAGTTACGCACGTGAGCCAAGGAACAAGCAATTCACGAGGGCAAGAAGTGGCGCACGTCAGCAGAAGAGAGGAATTAGAAGGAATTTTCGTTGGACTGGGCAGGAGGCATTGACGCACACAAGAAAGAAGGAGGGCCCAGGAAGATTTTAAAGGGAATTAAATCAATTGTTAAGTGGGTGACGCAACAGAAGGGCTGGAGTCTTTTGGGCCCACGGCAATTGAAAATAAAACAAGACAAAAACCTAGGGACGGCAAAGCACACAGGGGGCTGGCGACGTAAAGGAATTTGACGCAGGAGGCTTATGGGTGAAGAGGAATGGGACGCAGCCATTGTTCTTGGACCGACAACAGCGTGTTTTAGGGAGACTTTCTTAGTTTTCTTCTTTCCTTTGTTATTTAGACTATGTTGATTAAGAACTTTATTAGATTTAATTTCCGTATGAGTAGCTAACTGCTTTAGTGGGAATTCCAACTATTATGCTTTGACTCGTGAGACTATTGTTCCTAATATTTGGTTTATAATATTCGTACTGTTTCTGATTTACTGTCATTGTTTATTAATTGATTCTGCGATTGAGGCCTGATTGTAGAGTTAGTTAATTTACATATCGCCATGTCGATTTACTTGGTGGAGTCTAACTGGGTGATTGGTATTTGTGGCAATTGGCACTTTAGGGCATAGTACTTATCGATTTTGTGTGGAGGAGCTTGCGATCTAACTAGATGAAGCATGAGTCAGTGCGTAGTCAGTTAGGGTTAGTGTTTCTTTAGAATTTAATGCTGTTAATTAATTGAATCTCGGAGAGAGTCTCGAAGGGGTTATTAGTTAATTAGGGAATAGTCAAAGGAGTTTCTGCGACTATTCTAAAATTAAGAAGAAACGAGGGAGCCAGAGGTAGTTGGTAACTATAGCTAACCTATTATTAAACCAAAGAAAATATTTGAGTCGATGATCGTGGTCTAAGCATAATTAGGAATTTCCTGGCTAAGCTGTCGTTTATTGAGTTTATCAATTTTATTTACGTTCTTTGTTGGTTATTGTTTTATTAATTTGCGTTAATCTTTTATCAGTTGTTATTTCAATTAGTAGTTTTAGTAGAAAACTCTAAACCCCCCATTTTAATTATTTTCATTCGTTCTTTGGCATTTAAATAGAATCAATTATTCCATTCTCGTGGATCGAACCCATTTACCATCGTGTAATTTATTTTTGTTTGGTGTTTGGGATTTATTTTTGGTGGATTCGACACCCATCACTTGATTTGAAGAATGAGTAGAAGAAAAGAATGAGTATAAAGTTGGGATTTGAGTTTCGGAAAATCAGAATTGTTGTGAAGGGGTTCTAAACTTAGAGATTTTCAAATCTTGATGGTTATTTAAATACGTGTTGATGCTATTGGTTTAAGTAAAGTATGGGTTATAAAAGGGTAGCTATATATGTTCTATTTTGGTTCTTGTTTAATGCTAGATGTTACATCATGATTGGTTTTGAGTTATTGATTGGGTTATTGAGTGAATGAATGTAGGGTAAGTGAAGTACTAAGATGGAATGTGGAGATAGTTGTAAATGGATGTTCTCGATCATGTTCATTCGAGTGTTTAGTGTAATTAAAAGGATATGATTTGTGTTGTATGATCATATAGGGACTCAGAATTGGGTATGAGATGTTGAAGTGTGAATAGAAATGGTTCACATCACCTTGAAATGAATGACTTGTATATTTGAAGTGCTTAGTATGGAGAATTAGATGGAAATGGAGGTTTGGGAAAATTTCCAGCATTGTTTCCATTGTTAGATTATGGTTTTGTGGGATTATATGAAAGAATTTGCATGTTTTCTTTTCTTTACAAAATTTCAGCAATGATATATCCCTGCGAAATGAGGGTTTTTGTGTTTAATGGGTTTCTTGAAAATGAATTGAGATATTGAGATCTATCTTAGAGTTTAAGGAAGGAACATTGTTAAATATAATTGATTCATTTGAGATAGGTTTTAGATGTTATAGTTGAGTTAAAGTATAAATGAGATTTTGAAAGTTGAAAGTCAAGTTTCGACGTTCTTTTAAAATTCCAGCCTTGAGAATTATTGTTAATTAGCATTGTTATGCTTAATTAAGGCTCGTGGAGATTAAAGAAGGACAATGTGGTCAATCCTAAAGCTTAAGGAAAATTTAGGTGGGTAAGATATTTATACTTCAATTATAAGCTAAGTATTATTTTCTGAGTTTCAAAATGTTTTGATAAATGAAGAAATTTTCTGAAATTCATGATACTTGAAGGAATTGTCAATTATAGAGATTGATACTTCGTGCGCTTATCATTTATGAATGATTTTGATAAAATTATCAAAAGCATTGCATACTTTATCGATGATTGGGAATGATATTTGATTTGCTATGTGAATTATGTGAATGAGAATGTGCCAATATGAAAATCAAATTTTCAAATGTGCCTTGGCAATTTGAATTTCCGTTTTGCTTAAGTGCTATGTGGGTTTGGTCAGTCCGTTGTGAGTCGATTGCAATGGTCTCTACATGTTTATAGCCTTCGCTTTTACCGCTTGCTAGTGGCATAGGAGTTCGATCTCGGACTCCCCTCATTCCTCACTTGGCCGCGCATGAACCGCTATATGCGGAATGTGCGAGACGTCTGCTTGGACCAAACCAAACCATTTGATGTGTTATGTGGTTTGTGTTGGATGCATGGTATCACCCAAGAAACACACGCCAAAGATAACTCGCAAACACCTACGGTGGGGTGTGGGGTCCAACACTAACCTACTTGACGATTATGTGATTTTGAGTTGATTATGTGATTTTAATTTGATTATGATGTGATGCATTCATGTTTAAAGTGGGCATGATTTGAAAAAGGTTTGAGATTTTGAGAAATGAGAAAATAAATATTTATGAATATTTTGAAATAAATGAAGATTTGGAAGTTTTAGAAAATGTTCCTGAAAGTTTATGACTGGTTTGAAAGGTTTTCAATTCCCGAATGGGGAATGTTTGAAAGTTAAAAAGACAAATTTTCACTTATTGTTTAATGTATAAATGTGTTACCCCCGGAGCCGTCGAGCTCACCCTTTTCCCTCCATGTGTCTTCAGACGAGAAACTGAGTCCCACATCGGAAGTGAAGCAACTCCGATGCAGTTGATTTTAAATGTTATGTTTGAGAATGTAATTGGGCTCAATGCCCTTTGACTCTTTGTATTGCTTTGGTTTTATGTCATTAGTAAGGCTTAGAAGTTTCAATTGTATAGTGTATGTATTTCCTAAGTATGTATGAATGTAAGAGTTTTGACTTTGGAAGGCATTTTGTATATGTATTCTAAGAAAGAATGTATGGATGTATGCATGGGAATGATAAAATAAGGATGAGATGAAATAGTTTTAAAATTCAAATGATAGATGATTAAGATTGCGATGTGGCCCTTAAGTTGGGGATGGGTTGTGCTATTGAGTTGGAAGATAGAAGTGTTTTTATGCAGGGTTGTAGACTGGGAATGAAATGGAAAATTTGGCTAGATCCAATTTTAGGGGAGGTGCTGTCCAAATTTTCCTAAATTTGGGCAGAAACTCCATTTGGCGTTTAGACTCTCTTAATGAGGGAATTAGCTTTGGAGGTATTTCTTAAGGTGTGTAGAACTTGTTAAGATTTTCTCCAACGAGGTACGGCAAGGCCCAAATCGAGTTAGGAAAAAAAGTTATACCAGATTTGAAATGTCATAAGGTTTCCAACGTGATTATGTTCGCTCGATCATTTTCTCTGGTTTTGGTTCTTGATGTCGGATCCGCTTTGCTAAGTGTTTGTCTCGCCGCTTTGTATTTTCCGATTCGATCCGCTTCGCTACCTTCGGTTTGATCGATTCATCCGATTCAAACTTTCCGAGTATTTGTTTCGCTCCGATGATTCGATTTGTATTCCGATTAGCGATTTCTCGCTTTTCGATTTTCCATTTTTCCGTTCCGTCTTTCGGTTGGGATCCGGTTCCCATATCGGGTCCCAACATTTAATCCGCTTCGCTACCTTCGGTTTGATCTGATTCGGTCCGATTCGAAACTTTCCGAGTATTTGTTTCGCTCCGATGATTCGATTTGTATTCCGATTAGCGATTTCTCGCTTTTCGATTTTCCATTTTTCCGTTCCGTCTTTCGGTTGGGATCCGGTTCCCGGATCGGGTCCCAACACTTTATAGTCGACTGGAATACTTTATAGTCGACTGGAAACATTTGTAGTCAACTGGAACTTACGAAAACAATCTCCGCTCTCCGAATAGTCGACCGGAACACTTTATAGTCGACTGGAACACTTTATAGTCGACTGGAACTTACGAAAAATAATCTCCGCTCTCCGAATAGTCGACTGAAACACTTTATAGTCGACTGGAATACTTTATAGTCGACTGGAACTCTTTATCACCTTGTCTTGTGGGGTTTATTTCACAAAACCCCTTGCAAGATTCACTCATTCCACTACTAAAATACTTCATGACAACTCCAAACATCAAAATTATTTTATCATTCAACCATTTCTTGATTGATATGTCCATCAACCCTAAATTCCTACATAACCATCATAACTCTCAACTTCCCACTTCTAACCACTTGACACTAGCATCTTTCAAAGCTCATAACTCCTCATTCCTAGCTCCAATTGAAGCAAATGATACACCATTTTAAAGATCTAAACTTAGGCTACACTCTTCAAGGAGATCTCTCAATTCTATTCAAACACTAAGAGAGTCTAAAATCAAAATGGAAGTTGCTGCACAATTTTTGGGAAAATTTGACAGCACCTCCCCTATTTTATTCTTAACCCAATTCTTTAATCTAAGACTACAACCTGCACCACAATTCTATATTCAAGGGCAGCAACCACACTCCTAACAGTTACCTACCTATATTCTACTCATGCCATCTCATGCATCATTGGAACACTACTAAATCAAACGTAATAGCATAGGTTTTGAAATTTCAGTTTTGAGTTACAACTCAATTTCATTTCATCTTCATCATATCATGGTCATTTAATCATGTATCATACAATGCTTTGGTGGGCATTTCAAGCCCAATTACAATGAAGCTTTAAAATACAATATCATTCTCAAAATGCGACTAAAGCATTGTTTTACAAAAAACATTTCAAATACAAAACCAAAAGAAAATCTTGGAGTAAATGCCTTTAAACTCGCTCCTCGGGATCCTGCTCATTTCCTGGAAAATTTGAGGGGGGTGAGCTTTCGCTCTGTGGGTAACACATTTATATTTATATATCAAGCATGTCCATTTAATTATCCATACATTTAACAATCTTTCGATGAAGTCATAAATCTTGCATCATGCAATTTTCATTAATACGTAAACATAATTTCTCATAATTCAAACATTCATAATTCTTGCATTTTCATGTAATCACATATGAAACACATCAAATGGCTCGGTAAGTCCATATTCTTGGTAACCATATAGTCTCATTTAATGAGCTTATATGGGCAAATCTTTAGGAGTCCAAAATGTTGGATCATCCTATGCCACAATCGGGCAACTGGGCGAAGGCTTTCATGGTCGACGTGCACGTGACAGTTCTTAGGACTATACCTTACCCACATAACATAATAATCATGCATCATACAAGAAAATTGGACTGTTCTTGTCCAATTCATTGTTTCTTTAAAAATCATCTTCTTTTTTCATACATCATTCATGCTTTTCATCATATTCATTTAACAAGTTTCTCCAAAACAACTTCAATCGTCATCATACAATATACATTTATAAACATCATGATTCCATCCTCAACCTTCATAATTTCCTAACAACAACAACATCAAGCATTTAATACAATCATCAATGGTTTACAATAACCATATCCAACATTCAATCATAAACATTTAATACAACTACCAAGTAATCAAAACTCATTAATGTCATGCATTAATTTATATTTATAGCTTATATACATAAAGATAAATATGAAACCCACCTTGTATCCTTGCTTAAACTTGCCTAAGGAAGTTCCTCTTCTTGTTCTTCTCCTCTTTCTTCTTTCCCTTCATTAAACCAAAACCCATAATCACTTAGGGTTTCAAAATTGAAAAACCTAATGAACTTAAATCATGCTATAAACTTTAGAATCACTAGACCCATCTTCTTTCTAAGCTTTCTAAACCATAAAACCAACAAAAGCTTAACCTTAATCAAGAAGCTTACCTTGAATCTTTAGCTAACCAAGTGATTTCTTGGTTCAAAATGTAGCTTGAACCTTCCTCCACACTTTTTCCTCTTGAACTTTCTTCAAAAACCTCTTAAATCTCTTGGAAAATCAAACCCTAGACATGTTTTTCTTCTTTTCTTCTCCTTTTCTCCTCCACCACCGAAACTTCTTCCTCTCCCTCTCAATTTTCGTAAGTCTCCTCTCTTCTCCCTATGTTGGGACCCGTTTCCGGAACCCAACTCATAACGAACGAATCACAGCTTAACTAAAGTCGCTTCATATATATATATATATATATATATATATTATTTTTTTCAATTACACAACATTCAGGGTAGTTCAAATTTCCAATTTGAAATTCGGCAATTCCTCGATTCATTATATCTTTCATAATCAAAACATATCAATTAATTTATCAAAATCATATTATTCCTTTTCTTTTGCCAAATGACACTTAATACCCTTAATTTATCAAAAATTGGGCAGCACCTCCTCTAAAATCTCACTAGCCAAAAGTTTATCCAAAACCAACCATACACAAAACACTTCAATATCTCCAATCCATCACACAATTCCTCGACCTCCGTCAGGAATCCCATCATACACATTCACAAACCTATATCCAAACATTTCCATAATTCTCAATCACATCTCAAGTCATAATCATAATTCACATTCATATATACTAACCATAATTTACTTACATAATTCAATCCCATAATCATATACAAACTTTAATGGCATTACAAGACACAATACAACAACAATATAGGAATCCCAATGCAAATACAAGGATACAAAATCCTTCTTTTCGCTCACCCGATCTTCTTCTCATTACCTGTGGATGGGAATGAGGGGGGTGAGCTTACGCTCAATGGGTAACAAGCTTATAACCAAAATAAGCAAAAACCATTGAAAAGTTTGAATTGAAATCGATGCCACATATTTCCAAAGTCAATGTTTAGAAGCTATTGAAAAGATCATAATTGCTCGCTTTGGTCAAAATTTTAATTTGGAGCTTTGATAAAACTAAAACTCATCGTGATTAAACACAAAACCATAACTTTTCTTTGTAAACTCACATTTGAAATTCATGTAACATAACTCTTCCTAATTCATCACAAATCGACAATTCAGTAAACATTATAAATCATCATTCATTTCATAGCACATCACATGTCAAAATACAAATGCACATAACGACTCGAGAGTTCCTACACACACCGAAACCGAAGTTTACCGTGAACACATCGAGTCATTTTGGATCTCGTAAGCCCAAGAGGCAATCGGAGAAGGCTTTTATTTTCTTTTGTCACGCACGAGACTAACACAACGTTCCTCTCTCGCCCAAACAAAGCACATATTCATTTTCACATGTTCACAATGCCATTCTCTAAGGCATATCGAAATCACAATCATATGATCTTATGATCTCATGACATGTCATTCTCAAAGATATTCATAAAATTTCAATGCATTTTTCAAAATCACCATAATTCACAATAACAATTTCTTTCGGCGTTTATAAGCAATAATGGAAGTAGTTGAAATCATTTAATCAATTGAGTTCAAAGCGACTTTTATTTCTTATATTTGAAAACACAAGAAAGCTTAGTGGCGATGTTATGGCTCATTTCTCAATCATAAATAAGGTACCCACCTCGATTCCATGCTAGAACTTATCCAATGCTCCAATTTCTCCATTGCTTCCTTCTTTCTTCCAACATACTTTTCCTAAACCATAAATACCCAAATTCAATATCATAAATATCATAATCCTCAAGATTAACTATAGGAACCCACTTCCAACATATTTCCAAGCTATCTTATTCATTAATTTACAAAAGCCCCAATTTTTAAAATTGGGCATAAACCTAATTTATAATAATCCAAAATTAATCACCATCTTAGCATAATCATCACAAATAACTTCAAAATCCACAACCCATAATATTTTCCATGATTCTAAACCAAAACTCAAGAAAAGCTCAAGACTTAAAAGTGGCTCTTACCTCCATCTTCTCCATTTTGGATTTTCTTAGCTCATCTTGGAGCTCTCTTCATCTTCCACCTTTTTCCCTCTTGGAGCATGCTCAAATCCTCCTTGAAAGCTCACAAAATCGGAACTTAGCTGCTGTCTCTCTTTTCCCTCCATCATAAAACCACTCTTCTCTTTCTCTCTTCTTTCTTTCTTTTGTTCTATTCATTTTTCTAAGTATCGGGCTTCTCCTTCAAACAACAGACAGACCCTTATATTTATAATGCCATGTCATTTAATGAATGGCCAATGACTTAATTGCCCTTCCTTATAAGCCTACTAACTTAACCCTTTAAGTAAACTTCCAAAATTGCCCCTTCATTGATCTTCAAAACTGACATCTTGTCTGATTATTTCGATCAAGTAAATGAAGCCATTTCATAAAACTTTCTTCTAGAGAAATGTTCTCCTATGTCTTAAGAATCCAAAACCATGAGAATCGGATCTATTGGAGCTCTATAGCTTGAGATATCTCCAAAATACTGAAGTCTGTTTTTCAGACCCGAGGCTGAACACTACGCCTAACTTCCGACCCGTATTTGGAAGTCTTAGAGGCTCAATTGTCGATCGGCTTCTTCATAACATTTGTAGCCTTATGTATCTAGTTTAATCAGAAACAAGAATCATATCAATCCGAGCTCTAGCGAGTTCTAGCGACCTATAATACTGAGCACTGTTCGGCCGTTACAACACCAAGACTGAACACCACACTGAACTTCCGACCTATATTTGGAAGTGTTAGAGGCTAAATCATAGCTCGGATACTTCATAACATTTGTTGATATATGTCTCTAGTTTAATCAGAAACAAGAATCAACTCAATCCGAGCTCTAGCGAGTTCTAGCGACCTATAATACCGAGCACTGTTCGCCGTTACAACACCAAGACTGAACACCACACTGAACTTCCGACCTATATTTGGAAGTGTTAGAGGCTAAATCATAGCTCGGCTCCTTCATAACATTTGTTGATATATGTCTCTAGTTTAATCAGAAACAAGAATCAACTCAATCCAAGCTCTAGCGAGTTCTAGCGACCTATAATACTGAGCACTGTTCGGCCGTTACAACACCAAGACTGAACACCACACTGAACTTCCGACCTATATTTGGAAGTGTTAGAGGCTAAATCATAGCTCGGCTCCTTCATAACATTTGTATATATATGTCTATAGTTTAATCAGAAACAAGAATCAATTCAATCCGAGCTCTATAGCTCAAGATATATCCAAAATACCATACACTATTCAAACTTTTACAACTGATCAGCTCATTATAATCCGAGCTATCTTTCTCCATTTAATGCAAAAACTGATCTATCTAGCATGGAAAGATAGAAAAATGTCTTAGGAGTCCAACGCTTCAAGAATCGGGTCGATCGGATGTCGGACGAAGAAGTTATGGCCAAAACAAGGAAGAGAGGTCGGTCGCCCGTATCAGGTCGATCGCCCGCACCAGGTCGGTCTCCCGCACCAGGTCGGTCTCCCGCACCAGGTCGGTCGGCCTCAGGCGCCCGCAGAGGTCGCTCGACCACTCTAATCCGACCTCCAATTTCAAACGTTCATATCTTTTGACTCGAGCTCCAAATGAGGCGCGGTTTGTTTAGTTGGAAAGCTAAGAGATAGCTCTACCATTTTCAAGAAGGACTCACAAGTAAGCTCGGACTCTAAAGGGATCAAAAGTTTACACAATGATGACTGATTGATAATTTCTCAACAGTACCAAAACTTACAAACATCATAACTTTTGATCCAGAGCTCCAAATTTAACAAACTTGGTGTCTATGGAAAGTTTAAAGAAAGATCTACAACTTTCATGAAGATCACCAACCCCAATTCCAACTATATAAAGGTCAAAAGTAGCCTCAAAGATCTGTCATGATGCGCCATTTAGACAGCCACGCACCCAACTCTAGCAACTCACATTAACACCTCCAAAACTAGCTCATACACATCATGGACAAGCTCTACAACTTGTCTACCACTCTCCATAAGACTAAATGATTCTATCCTATCTAAATCAGTCCAGAAATTGCAGACAACACACATTCTCAAAATTGACCACATGAACACATCGGTCGAATTTCATATTAAACAAGATTCAAACTTCACAATTTCACATCTTTCAGCCTCCACATCCACAAATTGCGTATTATACATCAACAATAGCTCACATTCAAAATTCATCAACTCATCATCCCTACTTAAGTCCTCCATACACAATTCGTTAAACACATTTTACGTCGAGCATCAAGCCATTTCTCAAATCATCCATAAGCCACAAAATACAACTTTTGGGAATAAATTTAAAAGCAACCACATATCACACAAAGTCCATGTACAAGGTTCATATACACAACTTATGGCACATTTTCAAATCAATGCAAGGTCATACTTGAACAAGCGTAGTAGTAACACAATAAAGGTTCTTTACAAAACTTTAGTGGGCATTTCTAGCCCCAATAAATCAAGTCTCAAAATTTGCAATTTCAAAGAAGTTACATAAATAGTAACTATACAGACTTACTTTTCAATTATAAAGATGTTACCCATAATACAACATACAAAAACCCATTTCACGCTTTAACCCCAAATATCATTTAAAATTTTTCCAATTCACATTACCCAAATAAACATTTAATATCACTAATTCCTCATTTAATAATTTCGACGTCTAATTAAAGTTCGGGTCCAACAATTCTCCCTCCTTAAAGAATTTAGTCCTCGAAATTCATATCACTTTCGATTGGTTCCTCATTCTAGTTCAGATCACTCACAACTTCCAACTTCTTGTGACAATGATACCAATATCATCTAATTCCGAAACATACTCACGAATCACATTTCGAATCCGGGACATCTTTTGTCAATAACACTATCTCATAAAACTCCATACGAACTAATTCATAACGGCTTAGCAAATTCCCCCTGCTTCAACCATCATTATTAATTTCACATCTTTCTTATTGCAATTTCCATGCGGTCCTCCTTCTATTCAAACTCAAAATTCAGATCTGTTTTCCAATCTCTCAATACGATTCATAATCTCTTGATCCTTAATTCAGACGTACCAGCGCCCATATGTTATGCTTCCTTTTGCTTTGGTTCCGATAGCCTCGATATCGATTTTCATTTTATACATTTGACAAAACACTCGGCATTGCTAGGAATTTCTCATTTATACACTCAAAATCTCCTTTTTTTCATATTCCATGCTCTCGATTCAATGATTGTCTCGACTTTTCGATCGTACTTGCATAAATACATCCAAGATGTTGCTTTACTCATCTGTCTCTAAACTTTAAAACAATCGTTAGCGTAGCGACTCTTAAACATGTATCAACTCAAGAACTCATGGGACCTTAGTTGGCTCATATATATATATATAATCACTTCATTATGCTTCATTAGATTTGAGCCAAATCTCTTATACAACACCAGTGCATACAACAAACTTTCCAAATTCATGCGGTTTGATTTACATCAGAATCATTCTTCAAAATTCTCTTTCCTTCCATTAATCATATGCTTTATATATATATATATATATGTATTTTTCCTCACATATTCCGACTAGTCTCTCAATTCCTCGAATACTTTTAATACATCATCAGATCTTTGATCACTTTAGTCTCCAATATTATAGTGTTATCGGTCCCTTTGGTTAACGCCACCAATTTTATCATATTCCATGTGCTTCTTGATTAGTCCTTGCGATTCCTTAAATAACTGATCCCTTATGGAGGTACATTATCACACCTTCTTTTCAAATTTTCTGCTCCATCGCAGTTACCTTTCCAGCAAAATCATCTATACCATACTTTATCTTAGTTCTCTGATTCATCTCATAACTTGACTCTAGGAATTAAAATGACTCCATAAGCCATATCTGAAAATAGATCTCACATACCCACTCACATTATCAGAGGTGGACTCTTAATAACTGGTCGCCACTTTTTGAAAATTTATCCCCGAATCCACCATTTACAAGAAGCAAATCCAAAAGGAGTACAAGATCCACATCCCAACTCCTAGAGACCTATCGTCTCATTTCAAACTTCCCTCTCTCGCATCTGTCGGTTCCTTTTAAAACAACTTTGATTGATCCATACCAGGGTCTTTGTCCTCTAGACCATGGATGAATTACAGATTCCATTGTTGAATCGAGGGAAGAACTTATAATCCCACTACTAGTCCGAGAAAGACCGCCGTCTATAGTCATACACTAACTTATCCGCCTTGACCAATTCCACTTTGCTTGCATACTATCTTTCATTTGATTCACCGTGAGTCATGTCATATTCAGATCGATTCAAATACTTACCTTCAACATAATTCCATTACCAAAGTCACTGACACATCCATAAATACTGAATTCTTGCCTAACATATCGGACCACAAAAATTCTTATTCCCAATTAGTCATAATGTCCTTGCCTTATACTCTAACCAAATACCCTTCTTCATTATTGGCTCTCATAGTCCAAACATTTAACGTGATTCACCCATATAACGGATTCTATACTTATCCGTGCCCTTCTTTAAGGGTGAGAAATCAGGTGTAGCCGATCCTCGCAAAACTCCTCGTATTCCGTTACGAGGTGGCACACTACTCCTTCAATGCAAACACTAAAGTTTAACGTATATTCCTCAGCCAATTCGAAACATCATGAAATTTTGACCTCAATTCCACTAATCTCTTCTTAATGCGAATCATTACCATCAAAAGGAATGTCGATAAGTACTCTGAACGAGGTTTAAATCATCTGACCGTTAAGGACGTCAACTTAACAATCCGAGACTTAAATTCTCAACTAAAGACTTTCGACACTTCCAATGTAATGGCATTGAATCAGAATCTGCCATAATTGCCTCTGCTTATCCACAACTTCCTTTTTCTCATGTCAGAGTATGATCATTTTCCTATTAGATCTATCACCTCAAACTTTTATCAAGTTCTTATGCGTCTAATCCATACACACGCGCCCATGTAAGATCATAATACCGGCGCTCTGATACCACAAATGTTGGGACCCGTTTCCGGAACCCAACTCATAACGAACGAATCACAGCTTAACTAAAGTCGCTTCATATATATATATATATATATATATTTTCAATTACACAACATTCAGGGTAGTTTAAATTTCCAATTTGAAATTCGACAATTCCTCGATTCATTATATCTTTCATAATCAAAACATATCAATTAATTTATCAAAATCATATTCTTCCTTTTCTTTTGCCAAATGACACTTAATACCCTTAATTTATCAAAAATTGGGCAGCACCTCCTCTAAAATCTCACTAGCCAAAAGTTTATCCAAAACCAACCATACACAAAACACTTGATATCTCCAATCCATCACACAATTCCTTGGACCTCCGTCAGGAATCCCATCATACACATTCACAAACCTATATCTAAACATTTCCATAATTCTCAATCACATCTCAAGTCATAATCATAATTCACATTCATATATACTAACCATAATTTACTTACATAATTCAATCCTATAATCATATACAAACTTTAATGGCATTACAAGCCACAATACAACAACAATATAGGAATCCCAATGCAAATACAAGGATACAAAAATCCTTCTTTTTTGTTCACCCGATCTTCTTCTCATTACCGTGGATGGGAATGAGGGGGGTGAGCTTACGCTCAATGGGTAACAAGCTTATAACGAAAATAAGCAAAACCATTGAAAAGTTCAATTGAAATCGATGCCACATATTTCCAAAGTCAATGTTTAGAGCTGTTGAAAAGATCATAATTGCTCGCTTTCGGTCAAAATTTTAATTTGGAGCTTTGATAAAACTAAAACTCATCGTGATTAAACACAAAACCATAACTTTTCTTTGTAAACTCACATTTGAAATTCATGTAACATAACTCTTCCTAATTCATCAAAAATCAGACAATTCAGTAAACATTATAAATCATCATTCATTTCATAGCACATCACATGTCAAAATGCAAATGCACACATAACGCTCGAGAGTTCAGTACACACCGAAACCGAAGTTTACTGTGAACACATCGAGTCCATTTTGGATCTCGTAAGCCATAAGCGAACGGGAGAAGGCTTTTATTTTCTTTTGTCTCGCACGAGACTAACACAACGTTCCTCTCTCGCCCAAACAAAGCACATATTCATTTTCACATGTTCACAATGCCATTCTCTAAGGCATATCGAAATCACAATCATATGATCTTATGATCTCATGACATGTCATTCTCAGCATATTCATAAAATTTCAATGCATTTTTCAAAAATCACCATAATTCACAATAACAATTTCTTTCGAGCGTTTACAAGCAATAATGGAAGTAGTTGAAATCATTTAATCAATTGAGTTCCGAAAACTGACTTTTATTTCTTATATTTGAAAACACAAGAAAGCTTAGTGGCAGTGTTATGGCTCATTTCTCAATCATAAACAAGGTACCCACCTCGATTCCATGCTAGGAACTTATCCAATGCTCCAATTTTCCATTGCTTCCTTCTTTCTTCCAACATACTTTTTCCTAAACCATAAATACCCAAATTCAATATCATAAATATCATAATCCTCAAGATTAACTATAGGGAACCCACTTCCAACATATTTCCAAGCTATCTTAGTCATCAATTTACAAAAGCCCCAATTTTCAAAATTGGGCATAAACCTAATTTATAATAATCCAAAATTAATCACCATCTTAGCATAATCATCACAAATAACTTCAAAATCCACAACCCATAATATTTTCCATGATTCTAAACCAAAACTCAAGAAAAGCTCAAGACTTAAAAGTCGGCTCTTACCTCCATCTTCTCCATTTTGGATTTTCTTAACTCATCTTGGAGCTCTCTTCATCTTCCACCTTTTTCCCTCTTGGAGCATGCTCAAATCCTCCTTGAAAGCTCACAAAATCGGAACTTAGCTGCTGTCTCTTTTCCTCCATCATGAAACCACTCTTCTCTTTCTCTCTTCTTTCTTTCTTTTGTTCTATTCTGTTTCTCTAAGTATCGGGCTTCTCCTTCAAACAACAGACAGACCCTTATATTTATAATGCCATGTCATTTAATGAATGGCCAATGACTTAATTGCCCTTCCTTATAAGCCTACTAACTTAACCCTTTAAGTAAACTTCCAAAATTGCCCCTTCATTGATCTTCAAAACTGACATCTTGTCTGATTATTTCGATCAAGTAAATGAAGCCATTTCATAAAACTTTCTTCTAGAGAAATGTTCTCCTATGTCTTACGAATCCAAAACCATGAGAATCGGATCTATTGGAGCTCTATAGCTCGAGATATCTCCAAAATACTGAAGTCTGTTTTTCAGACCCGAGGCTGAACACTACGCCTAACTTCCGACCCGTATTTGGAAGTCTTAGAGGCTCAATTGTCGATCGGCTTCTTCATAACATTTGTAGCCTTATGTATCTAGTTTAATCAGAAACAAGAATCATATCAATCCGAGCTCTAGCGAGTTCTAGCGACCTATAATACTGAGCACTGTTCGGCCGTTACAACACCAAGACTGAACACCACACTGAACTTCCGACCTATATTTGGAAGTGTTAGAGGCTAAATCATAGCTCGGATACTTCATAACATTTGTTGATATATGTCTCTAGTTTAATCAGAAACAAGAATCAACTCAATCCGAGCTCTAGCGAGTTCTAGCGACCTATAATACCGAGCACTGTTCGGCCGTTACAACACCAAGACTGAACACCACACTGAACTTCCGACCTATATTTGGAAGTGTTAGAGGCTAAATCATAGCTCGGCTCCTTCATAACATTTGTTGATATATGTCTCTAGTTTAATCAGAAACAAGAATCAACTCAATCCAAGCTCTAGCGAGTTCTAGCGACCTATAATACTGAGCACTGTTCGGCCGTTACAACACCAAGACTGAACACCACACTGAACTTCCGACCTATATTTGGAAGTGTTAGAGGCTAAATCATAGCTCGGCTCCTTCATAACATTTGTATATATATGTCTATAGTTTAATCAGAAACAAGAATCAATTCAATCCGAGCTCTATAGCTCAAGATATATCAAAATACCATACACTATTCAAACTTTTACAATGATCGGCTCATTATAATCCGAGCTATCTTTCTCCATTTAATGCAAAAACTGATCTATCTAGCATGGAAAGATAGAAAAATGTCTTAGGAGTCCAACGCTTCAAGAATCGGGTCGATCGGATGTCGGACGAAGAAGTTATGGCCAAAACAAGGAAGAGAGGTCGGTCGCCCGTATCAGGTCGATCGCCCGCACCAGGTCGGTCTCCCGCACCAGGTCGGTCTCCCGCACCAGGTCGGTCGGCCTTGTGCGCCCGCGTAGGTCGCTCAACCACTCTAATCCGACCTCCGAATTTCAAACGTTCATATCTTTTGACTCCGAGCTCCAAATGAGACGCGGTTTGTTTCGTTGGAAAGCTAAGAGATAGCTCTACCATTTTCAAGAAGGACTCACAAGTAAGCTCGGACTCTAAAGGGATCAAAAGTTTACACAATGATGACTGATTGATAATTTCTCAACAGTACCAAAACTTACAAACATCATAACTTTTGATCCAGAGCTCCAAATTTAACAAACTTGGTGTCTATGGAAAGTTTAAAGAAAGATCTACAACTTTCATGAAGATCACCAACCCCAATTCCAACTATATAAAGGTCAAAAGTAGCCTCAAAGATCTGTGCGTGATCGCCATTTAGACAGCCCCCTGCACCCAACTCTAGCAACTCACATTAACACCTCCAAAACTAGCTCATACACATCATGGACAAGCTCTACAACTTGTCTACCACTCTCCATAAGACTAAATGATTCTATCCTATCTAAATCAGTCCGAGAAATTGCGACAACACACATTCTCAAAATTGACCACATGAACACATCGGTCTGTAATTTCATATTAAGCAGTATTCAAACTTCACAATTTCACATCTTTCAGCCTCCACATCCACAAATTGCGTATTATACATCAACAATAGCTCACATTCAAAATTCATCAACTCATCATCCCTACTTAAGTCCTCCATACACAATTCGTTAAACACATTTTACGTCAAGCATCAAGCCATTTCTCAAATCATCCATAAGCCACAAAATACAACTTTTGGGAATAAATTTAAAAGCAACCACATATCACACAAAGTCCATGTACAAGGTTCATATACACAACTTATGGCACATTTTCAAATCAATGCAAGGTCATACTTGAACAAGCATAAGAGAACACAATAAAGGTTCTTTACAAAACTTTAGTGGGCATTTCTAGCCCCAATAAATCGAAGTCTCAAAATTTGCAATTTCAAAGAAGTTACATAAATAGTAACTATACAGACTTACTTTTTCAATTATAAAGATGTTACCCATAATACAACATACACAAAAACCCATTTCACGCTTTAACCCCCAAATATCATTTAAAATTTTTCCAATTCACATTACCCAAATAAACATTTAATATCACTAATTCCTCATTTAATAATTCTGACGTCCAATTAAAGTTCGGGGTCCAACAATTCTCCCCTCCTTAAAGAATTTCGTCCTCGAAATTCATATCACTTTCTTGACTGGTTCCTCATTCTAGTTCAGATCACTCACAACTTCCAACTTCTTGTGACAATGATACCAATATCATCTAATTCCGAAACATACTCACGAATCACATTTCGAATCCGGGACATCTTTTGTCAATAACACTATCTCATAAAACTCCATACGAACTAATTCATAACGGCTTAGCAAATTCCCCCTGCTCAACCATCATTATTAATTTCACATCTTTCTTATTGCAATTTCCATGCAGTCCTCCTTCTATTCAAACTCAAAATTCAGATCTGTTTTCCAATCTCTCAATCGATTCATAATCTCTTGATCCTTAATTCAGACGCGTATAGCGCCCATATGTTATGCTTCCTTTTGCTTTGGTTCCGATAGCCTCGATATCGATTTTCTGTTTTATACATTTGACAAAACACTCAGCATTGCTAGGAATTTCTCATTTATACACTCAAAATCTCCTTTTTTTTCATATTCCATGCTCTCGATTCAATGATTGTCTCAGCTTTTCGATCTGTACTTGCATAAATACATCCAAGATGTTGCTTTACTCATACTGTCTCTAAACTTTAAAACAATCGTTAGCGTAGAAGCTCTTAAACATGTATCAACTCAGTAACTCATAGGACCTTAGTTGGCTCCATATATATATATATAATCACTTCATTATGCTTCATTAGATTTGAGCCAAATCTCTTATACAACACCAGTGCATACAACAAACTTTCCAAATTCATGCGGTTTGATTTACATCAGAATCATTCTTCAAAATTCTCTTTCCTTCCATTAATCATATGCTTTATATATATATATATATATGTATTTTTCCTCACATATTCCGACTAGTCTCTCAATTCCTCGAATACTTTTAATACATCATCAGATCTTTGATCACTTCAGTCTCCAATATTATAGTGTTATCGGTCCCTTTGGTTAGCATACCAATTTTATCATATTCCATGTGTTCTTGATTAGTCCTTGCGATTCCTTAAATAACTCGATCCCTTATGGAGGTACATTATCACACCTTCTTTTCAAATTTTCTGCCCATCGCAGTTACCTTTCCCAAGAAAATCATCTATACCATACTTTATCTTAGTTCTCTGATTCATCTCATAACTTGACTCTAGGAATTAAAATGACTCCATAAGCCATATCTGAAAATAGATCTCACATACCCACTCACATTATCGAGGTGGACTCTTAATAACCGGTCGCCACTTTTGAAAATTTATCCCGAATCCACCATTTACAAGAAGCAAATCCAAAAGGAGTACAAGATCCACATCCCAACTCCTAGAGACCTATCGTCTCATTTCAAACTTCCTCTCTCGCATCTCGGTTCCTTTTAAAACAACCCGATTGATCCATACCGAGGTCTTTGTCCTCTAGACCATGGATGAATTACAGATTCCATTGTTGAATCGAGGAAGAACTTATAATCCCACTACTAGTCGAAAGACCTGCCGCCTATAGTCATACACTAACTTATCGGCCTTCGACCAATTCCACTTTGCTTGCATACTATCTTTCATTTGATTCACGTGAGTCATGTCATATTCAGATCGATTCAAATACTTACCTTCAACATAATTCCATTACCAAAGTCAACGACACATCCATAAATCTGAATTCTTGCCTAACATATCGGACCACAAAATTCTTATTCCAATTAGTCATAATGTCCTTGCCTTATACTCAACCAAATACCCTTCTTCGTATTGGCTCTCATAGTCCAAACATTTAACAAATAGTTCACCCATATAACGGATTCTATACTTATCCGTGCCCTTCTTTAGGGTGAGAAATCGGTGTAGCCGATCCTCGCAAAACTCCTCGTATTCCGTTACGAGGTGGCACCTACTCCTTCAATGCAAACACTAAAGTTTAACGTATATTCCTCAGCCAATTCGAAACATCATGAAATTTTGACCTCAATTCCACTAATCTCTTCTTAATGCGAATCATTACCATCAAAAGGAATGTCGATAAGTACTCTGAACGAGGTTTAAATCATCTGACCGTTAAGGACGTCAACTTAACAATCCGAGACTTAAATTCTCAACTAAAGACTTTCGACACTTCCAATGTAATGGCATTGAATCAGAATCTGCCATAATTGCCTCTGCTTATCCACAACTTCCTTTTTCTCATGTCAGAGTATCATCATTTTCCTATTAGATCTATCTCAAACTTTTATCAAGTTCTTATGCGTCTAATCCATACACACGCGCCCATGTAAGATCATAATACCGGCGCTCTGATACCACAAATGTTGGGACCCGTTTTCGGAACCCAACTCATAACGAACGAATCACAGCTTAACTAAAGTCGCTTCATATATATATATATATATATATTTTCAATTACACAACATTCAGGGTAGTTTAAATTTCCAATTTGAAATTCGACAATTCCTCGATTCATTATATCTTTCATAATCAAAACATATCAATTAATTTATCAAAATCATATTCTTCCTTTTCTTTTGCCAAATGACACTTAATACCCTTAATTTATCAAAAATTGGGCAGCACCTCCTCTAAAATCTCACTAGCCAAAAGTTTATCCAAAACCAACCATACACAAAACACTTCAATATCTCCAATCCATCACACAATTCCTTGGACCTCACGTAGGAATCCCATCATACACATTCACAAACCTATATCTAAACATTTCCATAATTCTCAATCACATCTCAAGTCATAATCATAATTCACATTCATATATACTAACCATAATTTACTTACATAATTCAATCCTATAATCATATACAAACTTTAATGGCATTACAAGCCACAATACAACAACAATATAGGAATCCCAATGCAAATACAAGGATACAAAATCCTTCTTTTTGTTCACCGATCTTCTTCTCATTACCGTGGATGGGAATGAGGGGGTGAGCTTACGCTCAATGGGTAACAAGCTTATAACGAAAATAAGCAAAACCATTGAAAAGTTCGAATTGAAATCGATGCCACATATTTCCAAAGTCAATGTTTAGAAGCATTGAAAAGATCATAATTGCTCCGCTTTCGGTCAAAATTTTAATTTGGAGCTTTGATAAAACTAAAACTCATCGTGATTAAACACAAAACCATAACTTTTCTTTGTAAACTCACATTTGAAATTCATGTAACATAACTCTTCCTAATTCATCACAAATCGACAATTAAGTAAACATTATAAATCATCATTCATTTCATAGCACATCACATGTCAAAATGCAAATGCACACATAACTACTCGAGAGTTCCAGACACACACCGAAACCGAAGTTTACAGTGAACACATCGAGTCCATTTTGGATCTCGTAAGCCATAAGCGGGCAGTAGGAGAAGGCTTTTATTTTCTTTTGTCTCGTGCACGAGACTAACACAACGTTCTCTCTCGCCCAAACAAAGCACATATTCATTTTCACATGTTCACAATGCCATTCTCTAAGGCATATCGAAATCACAATCATATGATCTTATGATCTCATGACATGTCATTCTCAGCATATTCATAAAATTTCAATGCATTTTTTTCCAAAATCACCATAATTCACAATAACAATTTCTTTCGAGCGTTTATAAGCAATAATGGAAGTAGTTGAAATCATTTAATCAATTGAGTTCAAACGACTTTTATTTCTTATATTTGAAAACACAAGAAAGCTTAGTGGCGATGTTATGGCTCATTTCTCAATCATAAACAAGGTACCCACCTCGATTCCATGCTAGGAACTTATCCAATGCTCCAATTTCTCCATTGCTTCCTTCTTTCTTCCAACATACTTTTTCCTAAACCATAAATACCCAAATTCAATATCATAAATATCATAATCCTCAAGATTAACTATAGGAACCCACTTCCAACATATTTCCAAGCTATCTTAGTCATCAATTTACAAAGCCCCAATTTTCAAAATTGGGCATAAACCTAATTTATAATAATCCAAAATTAATCACCATCTTAGCATAATCATCACAAATAACTTCAAAATCCACAACCCATAATATTTTCCATGATTCTAAACCAAAACTCAAGAAAAGCTCAAGACTTAAAAGTCGGCTCTTACCTCCATCTTCTCCATTTTGGATTTTCTTAGCTCATCTTGGAGCTCTCTTCATCTTCCACCTTTTCCCTCTTGGAGCATGCTCAAATCCTCCTTGAAAGCTCACAAAATCGGAACTTAGCTGCTGTCTCTCTTTTCCCTCCATCATGAAACCACTCTTCTCTTTCTCTCTTCTTTCTTTCTTTTGTTCTATTCATTTCTCTAAGTATCGGGCTTCTCCTTCAAACAACAGACAGCCCTTATATTTATAATGCCATGTCATTTAATGAATGGCCAATGACTTAATTGCCCTGCCTTATAAGCCTACTAACTTAACCCTTTAAGTAAACTTCCAAAATTGCCCCTTCATTGATCTTCAAAACTGACATCTTGTCTGATTATTTCGATCAAGTAAATGAAGCCATTTGATAAAACTTTCTTCTAGAGAAATGTTCTCCTATGTCTTACGAATCCAAAACCATGAGAATCGGATCGATTGGAGCTCTATAGCTCGAGATATCTCCAAAATACTGAAGTCTATTTTTCAGACCCGAGGCTGAACACTACACCTAACTTCCGACCCGTATTTGGAAGTCTTAGAGGCTCAATTGTCGATCGGCTTCTTCATAACATTTGTAGCCTTATGTATCTAGTTTAATCAGAAACAAGAATCAACTCAATCCGAGCTCTAGCGAGTTCTAGCGACCTATAATACTGAGCACTGTTCGGCCGTTACAACACCAAGACTGAACACCACACTGAACTTCCAACCTATATTTGGAAGTGTTAGAGGCTAAATCATAGCTCGGCTCCTTCATAACATTTGTTGATATATGTCTCTAGTTTAATCAGAAACAAGAATCAACTCAATCCGAGCTCTAGCGAGTTCTAGCGACCTATAATACTGAGCACTGTTCGGCCGTTACAACACCAAGACTGAACACCACACTGAACTTCCGACCTATATTTGGAAGTGTTAGAGGCTAAATCATAGCTCGTCTCCTTCATAACATTTGTTTATATATGTCTCTAGTTTAATCAGAAACAAGAATCAACTCAATCCGAGCTCTAGCGAGTTCTAGCGACCTATAATACTGAGCACTATTCGGCCGTTACAACACCAAGACTGAACACCATACTGAACTTCCGACCTATATTTGGAAGTATTAGAGGCTAAATCATAGCTCGGCTCCTTCATAACATTTGTATATATATGTCTATAGTTTAATCAGAAACAAGAATCAATTCAATCCGAGCTCTATAGCTCAAGATATATCCAAAATACCAAACACTATTCAAACTTTTACAACTGATCGGCTCATTATAATCCGAGCTATCTTTCTCCATTTAATGCAAAAAATGATCTATCTATCATGTAAAGATAGAAAAATGTCTTAGGAGTCCAACGCTTTAAGAATCGGGTCGATCGGATGTCGGACGAAAAAGTTATGGCCAAAACAAGGAAGAGAGGTCGATTCGCTCAGTGTCGGTCGATCGCACGCACTGTCGGTCTCCCGCACCAGGTCGGTCGCCCGCACCAGGTCGGTCTCCCGCACCAGGTCGGTCGCCCGCACCAGGTCGGTCGCCCGCACCAGGTCGGTCTCCCGCACCAGGTCGGTCTCCCACACCAGGTCGGTCGGCCTTGTGCGCCCGCGTAGGTCGCTTGACCACTCTGATCCAACCTCTGAATTTCAAACGTTCATATCTTTTGACTCCGAGCTCCAAATGACACGCGGTTTGTTTCGTTGGAAAGCTAAGAGATAGCTCTACCATTTTCAAGAAGGACTCACAAGCAAGCTCGGACTCTAAAGGGATCAAAAGTTTACACAATGATGACTGATTGATAATTTCTCAACAGTACCAAAACTTACAAACATCATAACTTTTGATCCAGAGCTCCAAATTTAACAAACTTGGTGTCTATGGAAAGCTTAAAGAAAGATCTACAACTTTCATGAAGATCACCAACCCCAATTCCAACTATATAAAGGTCAAAAGTAGCCTCAAAGATCTGTCTGTGATCTGCCATTTAGACAGCCCCTGTACCCAACTCTAGCAACTCACATTAACCCCTCCAAAACTAGCTCATACACATCATGGACAAGCTCTACAACTTGTCTACCACTCTCCATAAGACTAAATGATTCTATCCTATCTAAATCAGTCCAGAAATTGCAGTACAACACACATTCTCAAAATTGACCACATGAACACATCGGTCCGAATTTCATATTAAGCAGTATTCAAACTTCACAATTTCACATCTTTCAGCCTCCACATCCACAAATTGCGTATTATACATCAACAATAGCTCACATTCAAAATTCATCAACTCATCATCCCTACTTAAGTCCTCCATACACAATTAGTTAAACACATTCTACGTCGAGCATCAAGCCATTTCTCAAATCATCCATAAGCCACAAAATACAACTTTGGGAATAAATTTAAAAGCAACCACATATCACACAAAGTCCATGTACAAGGTTCATATACACAACTTATGGCACATTTTCAAATCAATGCAAGGTCATACTTGAACAAGCATGGGTAGAACACAATAAAAGGTTCTTTACAAAACTTTAGTGGGCATTTCTAGCCCCGATAAATCGAAGTCTCAAAATTTGCAATTTCAAAGAAGTTACATAAATAGTAACTATCTGGACTTACTTTTCAATTATAAAGATGTTACCCATAATACAACATACACAAAAACCCATTTCACGCTTTAACCCCCAAATATCATTTAAAATTTCTCCAATTCACATTACCCAAATAAACATTTAACATCACTAATTCCTCATTTAATAATTCTGACGTCCAATTAAAGTTCGGGGTCCAACACCCTACCAACTTATTTCTTTTATTCTCTTTTTACTCCTTACTAACATTACTTAAGCCCAAGCCCAACTTCTCTTCTTCCTTCCTTCCTTTTTATTCTCCCACTAACATAACTCAAGGCCCACTTATCTTCATTTAAACCCATTTCATTTTCTCTTCTCTTTTCATTTCATTTGGACCCAAAGCCCAATTAACACATTAAATTACTTCCAATTCATTTAAATCAACTAACACATTTAATACTTGCCATCTAACTCATTTAATCACATTTATCTATTACCTAACTCATTTAATGTCATATGCTAATTCATGCTAACTTTACTAAATACTATACTAATTCACCCCATTAATCTAATCATGCTTGATTTATCATAAAAAAAAATTCTGGGGGTAACAACTTGAACTTGACAGTTCGTCCTGATCATAAATTTAATGATATGGTTGATAGTCAGAAACCACTGTAAACTGAAACAATTACTATCTGTACTCTGCGTGGAAGCGTGAGAATGGGGATGCAATGGATACACTAAGTTCATGGTCCTACTAGTTGGTGTTCTCTTATTGTCAATCGCCTCTTCTTTTAATTCCCAACTAGATACTGACTTCCCACAAGCTATTCCCAGGATCTCCCATGACATACCTCTCTGAAGTATTCAATTGGATATTTTGTTTTCACTTCAATTTGATATGCTAATAATGAAATTACCACGACTCTTGCAATGAAAATTAATGTTTAATAATTGTACGGTTTCCCATCTTCTCCAAGAATTAACAACTAGAATTAAGTAAAACATTTAAAATTAATCAAATTAAGGGCCTTGAACTCGAGTTGGTGTGAATGAGGTAGAGAAATAAACATCAACGAAGTTAAACAAGCAAATTCCATTTGATTACTACTCCAACTTCAACGCAGTAATCCATGTTTTTGGCTCTTACGCTGTTTCAAATAGGAGGCATCAATGAAAATGTATTCTGGTTCAGCCTGATCCTGGCGATGCTGCACATTGCCGTTTGGATCCATGAGTTTGACTGTCTTCTGGCAAGAGTTCCTGCAAAACAACACAAGGCACGCCGGGGGTTGATATCCGGCAGGCCCCTCCAACGCTTAAGTTAGTCTTTTTGGTGAGGGTTTGATAGCTAAGAACAGAGAAGCTAGGATTCTGATTACGTACCCGTATTATGACAAAGTTATACCTTATATATGGGATGGTTGCTAGGTTTAAGTCTTTACGTATGCATGGGAGACTTCCACCTGCGAGTGGGCCATGTATGCGTGGACTAGAGCATGGGCCTATCATAGTCAATAGGGATTAGGTCAATCCTTGCGGGATGGATCAATGGGCCCATGAGTTGTTTTTAGTGGGTTTGGGCCTAGCACGACCTACCCAACCATAAGCCCCCTACTCCTCGAGTCTGAGCAAGGAGAAGGGTCAAAGGAGTACATAAAGATCTTGTAGCTCGTCT
Organism: Erythroxylum novogranatense; assembly: GCA_029891385.1. Lineage (NCBI taxonomy): Eukaryota > Viridiplantae > Streptophyta > Magnoliopsida > Malpighiales > Erythroxylaceae > Erythroxylum > Erythroxylum novogranatense. The sequence goes on from CM057224.1 coordinate 7,758,281, forward strand.
GTGGGACAGCTCGGGGTAGACCCGATCGGTTGGATATCAACGGATAGTACATGACTGCTCGTGCTAGGATCGATCGGTTGAGTGTTCCGATCGGTCGGTATCGACACTTATTGCGTGACAGCTCGTACTAAGAGAGTTCAGGCGAATATCTATGCTGAGCGCGTGAAGGTACTTTATTTAATCATTACTGATGACGTGGCCCTCTGACAGATTTTCAGAATCTGAAACGAAACGTCTTTGTAGCCTTTGTGCAGCTGTCACGTATGTCCTTTTAATTGCCGCGCCACTCTGGGTTTCGAATAACCCTAATTTACCTCAACTCAGATTCTGCCACGTGTCTGAGCTTGGTTCGGATTTTCTCCATGCGTCGAGCTTTGATTGGGGCATCCATTCGACCGATCTTTTATAAGTACTCAAGGTCGATAGACTGCAGATTTTCTTTACGCTTGTTTTGTTCTCCGGCTTTCATCCTACTTTCATTTGTATTTTCTTGCCCACAGTCTCCGGAGCTTTCTTTCAACCGCCACCCAATTTTCTAACCTCAAATCACCAAATAAGTACGTCCTTTTCCCTCGTCTCCTCCTCTAAAGTTTTTCTCAAAGGTTTCCTCTTAGTAAGCATGTTGTTGGCCAGTTCTAGAAGTGTGGTAAGAGGTATTGAAGAAATATCTAAGAGAGAACGGAAGGATGGGTTGGTCGTGGAGGAGCCACCGAGAGATAAATCGACGATGACCATGGCGGAGCTAAAACGGTCGATCATCAGGAATAATATCCCTATGTCCTAGGGGCCTAGGATGGCCTTAGGGAATGAACGAATCCACAACAATTTGAGTGGGTATATTGCTGTTTTTGATAGTTTCTTTTCAATTGGTGGCGTGAGGCTCCCGAATGTCCCGATTATTCACGAGGTGTGCGTCGATTTCTAATTGATGCCGACCTAGATTCCTCCGAATGGTTGGAGGTTCATTAACGGCCTGGCCTTGCTTTGCCATTAATTTGGCCGTTTGCCTTCGGTTGGGATCCTACGCCATTTTTTGAGGATGAATCAAAGTTCAAGCTCTGGGCCCGGGATCCCTTACTTGCAGTATAGGGATGCCCGATATCGTTCGACTGGAACGGCCTAAAAAATTACTTCTTGACGAACGAAGTACTTTTTTGTGAAGCCCCCAGGATCCTCCTTCGAATCCCAGTCGTGGAGGTATCCTTTAGTCGAGCGGTGGAATGACACATCGAGCCTATCTCTTAGTAGAGAGGAGTGGGAGGTGGTCGGTCGCATAAAGGGGCTCGGTCGATATGACTTCGCTCAGCTCATTTTGGGATATCGCAGGGGGGCCTCGATCGATTCCTTTCTAATCAACCCCCCGCTATAAATTAGCAGGCTAGGAGAGGAAACCGCCCCGTCTGGTTGACTCTTCGTGGTTGAATTATTTGTTGTATTTGTAAGTATTGGTTTCGCTTTTTGACCTGTTTTATTGCTGTGTATCCATGGCGAGGATAGAAGATTTTGTCAGGTCCTCCCCTCCCCCTAAATCCAAAAAGCAGGCCAAAGGGAAGAAACAGAGGAAGGAGGTAGAGACCGGTGAAGGCGCCGCTCCGCCAGTAGAGCCAGGCCATTCTACAGTGTTGTTGGCCCCTCCGCCCATTGAAGACTGTCCTGTCGTGTTGCTGTCATTGCCGATCGTGCTAGTGAGTGCGGGCTGAGCGGGTTCGAAAGAGGAGGAGATGGAGCCTCCACTCAAAAGGAAGAGGACCGCTCGGAGTACCGGCCGGTCGTCTAGTCAGCAGGAGAAAAGAGGGGGGAAAAGCGAATACCCCATTTGAATAAGGGCAAAGGGAAGGAGCAAGCCTCTAGTGGCGATCGATGGGAGTTCGCGGTCAGCTTTGACAAGGCTGTGTCGCTTAAAGATGCTGGTGTGGCTCAGCAGATTGCCCAGAAGGCCGTTCCTCCTACGGATGAGGATTTTTTGGACGTGTTGGACAATAAAAAGCTGATGGCTCGTCTCGTCCGCAGCTGTGTCAGAGATATGATATACACCTCTAAAATGTATCAACGTCTGGATCAGCTCGATGACGTGAATCGGACAATGGATCGAGAGGTTCATGATGTAACATCCCACCCCCTCCTGGAAGGGTAAAATAGTAAAATTGGTATAGGATGAGACTAATAGGGAATATTTAGTACTGTTCATGCATAATGAGATTGATACAGTATCAATTGTGTACATGGAATTCTGATAAATGCATTCATGACATTCCGGTAATTGGGCCTAACGGCATTTTATTGTGATTAACGTGGTTAATGGGTTTGGAAAATTATTCGAGCGCCTTTAAATTGTTTTCTATTTTCTGGAATTATAGGAATTTTCTGGAATTTTTGGAGAAAATTCCGGACCGCAAAATCGCCATGGCAGCCTAAACATGTTTGGGGTAGAAAAGGCGATTTTGTGATTGAAAATTATTTGGAGTGCATTGTTACTGTTTTATAATTTTAGAGAATTTCATTAATTCTCGAAAAATAATTGGAAATTCTCGGATCGGATAAATCGCCAATTAGCGAACCAAATTCGTTCTCGAGCAAAAATCGCTACCCACCGATCATTGTAATATTGGGTATTTTATTTTGGGACTGAAAGTAGGGTCATTGGAGTGAAATGGAGTAAAATTTTGATCGGATTAATAAATTGATATCTTGACTTTTCTTAAAATAATTGACCAATGGTAAGTTGCCATTAAAAGGCAACATTTAATGCACTTCTTTTCTCTCGATTATTGCCTTAGAAAAGAAGGAAAGGAGGAATTTTTATGGTTTATATTACTCACCACCGAAAACCTACTCTCATTTCTCTTCTCCATCGATTTTCTTCTCTTTAAGAAATCCTTCCTCCAAATCTTACCAAGCCACTTCCTTTCCTTGATAAACCTACACATGTTGGGGTTAGAAGTGAGTGGAGAAGTGGTTGTGGTAGATAGCAAAGAAAGAATTGAAAGGAATTGAAGATTTGAAAGCTTTATAGGAGGTAAGTGTTAATTGAAGGTTTTAAGCTTTAATTAAGTTGTACATATTGGTTTAATGATGAATTGAATGCCATGGTAGTTAGGAGTCATAAATGGAGCATTTATTATGCTTAGGGATGCATTAAATTGATGACTTATATGGATGGAATTAGTGGGTATAAGGTTAGGTTGAATTATGAATTGAAAATAGTGGTTAGAAGTGGATATGGTTTGATTTTGAATTGATTATGGATAATTAATTGAGTATCTGAATTGAGGAATTTAATGCAGTAAATTGTTCAGTATTAACCCTAGTATATGTGTGACTGGAGTAAGATTTAATTTGTATTTTATTGTGATGTTTAATGATGTGAAAAAGGTATTGGGAGTGGTTGAACTAAGGTTAACCTTAAATCTGGAAAGTTGGAATTATAAGTGATGTTACTGTTTTATTCATAACTTATTGTGTAGAAATGCAAATAAGGTAAGGTTAGTGGCCACTGAAACTTTGGACTGTTGGCTCCAATTTAGTGTGAAATAGGTGTTGTTGAATTTCAATGATAGAAGGGTGAAATTTTGCATGGAAAGTTACTGTTCCATTGCCTGTAAACAGTAACCGAAACCACAACATATGAACTTTGCCGATTTTTATGAATTAATTGAGATGGAATTTGGGAGAATGGTCTTCATGGAAGTTGTAGCATATTTGATTATCTTTCCATTGCTACTAATCTTGCTATTTTTCGAATTGTGTATTGGGAGATATGAATTGATTACTAATGACTGGTTTTGAGCATTTTGGATGAAACCTAGTTTAAGTGTGATTTTGTGAGTTTACTGATTGGAGGCAATTTTAACATTTTAAGTGGACTGAATTGGTGTGAGTGAGCTTCTGAAAAGTTGTAGAGGAAAAGATTACCTTGAAAATGACATATGGTTTGTAATTTTTAGAAGTCAGAATTGGGAGTTATGATTTTCAAAACTGACCCTACATTAGGTTATGAGTGGCTGATCATAACAGAAACTTCCATAACAATTTTAAATTGTTAGAGATCGAATTGGATGTTGAGTGCTTCATGAAAATTGAAGTTTGAGATGTTATCTTTACAAGGATATAAAGTTCTGATTTTATTGACTTATATACTGGAAGTTATGCTTCTTGTAAGATTACTGCCCAAAGTGAAGGATTTCAGGGACAGTGACATTGAATGAATTAATTTACTGGCTTAGCAATAGAATTTGATTTTGGGTTGTTCATGAAAGTTGTAGAGGACATTGTGAACTTATTGACCATATTTTTGTGGTAATTTATTACTAAGGAATCAGTGAATTATGCAATTGTCAATGTACTGCCCAGTGTTGAGGGAAATTGATTAGGCAGAAGGTTTGATGGATTACTTGAGACTCTTAAGGTTGGATTTGAATTTTTTGGTCTTCTTGAGAATTGTAGAGCTTTTCATAAGCTTTCCAATGAGGTATAGTGGGCATTTTTCTGATTTGTATGCTAAAAGTTAGAGTAGTTGGAAATTAGGAATTTAAATCTGGAAAAAGAAAAGGGCAGCAGGAAGAGCCGTCTCATGAGGCGACTTATCGCCTCATGAGGCGAGACAGACTTCGCCATCTCGCGAGGGCGACGTTTACGCCTCATGGCGAGATCGAAGGGGCTGGTCGAGGCGACGCCTCGCCCTCATGACGAAGTGAGGCGAATTCGCCTCATGGCGGCGTCTCGCCCATGAGGCGATTTACGTGGAATGTTTATTTTTTTAATTTTATTTGGTATTAAATGGTACAATTGTTCTTTTGTCAATTTCTTTCCGTCCGACGTCCGATTGACCTGATTCCAGAGGCATCGGATTCGTTGAATATTTAATTTCATATTATGAGAAAACGGAATTTTAGGCGGAATTTGGCGTAGCCTATCGACGGAACATGTAAACTTTGTTTTATTTAATTGAGGACCTATAGAGGTCCGAATTGCACCGTCGGCGCTTATGGATTTCTAATTTTTCATAGAATTTTATTATGGGAAAATATTGAATTAGGACCGGAATTCATGAACATGCATATTTCATCAACATGAGCACAAATTTCATATTTAGTGACTCGTATTTTTTCGATTCATATAGAGGCCCAATTGGGCGTCGATTGACCGACGTCACGAGAGGTTTTCGGCATTAGCTCGAAATAATAGGTGAGTAACCTAGTTGGTTTCTCAAATTTCGGTTGTGTACATGCTTAACGTGAATTACGTGCAAAGGTGAATTGTATGATTTCTGGCATGTATAAAAGTGGATGAGTGTATTATATGATTGTCTTGTCTTGAATGATACCGATATTGATAGATCGGGCTTTATAGCCATTATCTTTGAATCAACTTCGCTATCTTGGGCTTTATAGCCATATCGTGGATTCAACGATACCTCAGATCTTATACATTCGATATCTTGCATTGCATGCATAATTGCATGATCGAGATAATGGGCGTGCCCTAAGTTGCTATTATTCTTCGATAAGAGCTTGAGCTCTCATATCAGTCTTGACCGACCTCGAGCAGAGGGAAAATCTCGACGCGTCCCCACGAACACCGACCGAGCACTTGGGCAATCTTGAATAATGGAAAGAGTCACATATGCATTGCATTCGCATAAATATTTGTTTTGTGATAAATCTTGCTTTCGTGATGGTATGTATTCTTGTGAATGGTTTATTATTATTGGATATGGTTATTGACCGCTTATTGGTAATTGATGATTCTTGTCTTGCATCAGACGCCATGGGCGTAATGCATGATTTGAGTGAACCATCGATGATGGTTTCTCATTGAGTTCATAAAACTCACCCAAAATTTGCATCTATTTTTCAGGTCCTGAAGAATACCCCGGTTAACACGGGAGTATGTCTACTGTCGACGAGTAAAGGTTAGAGGTCGGGATCGGTTAGGTATATGCATGAGTGTTTTAGTAGATTGTATTCGCAATCTTTGTATAATAAGGCTTTATATTTTCTTGAGCCATTGTGGTATTAATGTTTCTTGCATTGGTGATTGTAATTATCTTGAATGACCGTAATAAGCTGAAAGCGGTTTATATTAAACACGGATTTTATTTACTTCTTGTGTTTGCCGTGTGAGCGTGGAGTTAATGGCTCCCAAAGAAAAAAAAGTGTATACTGAATTTTAAATCGATCGATGTAATACGCCACTCTCGTGGGACACGGACTCGGATATCACCTGCGATATCGGGTTGGGTCTTCTGAGTGTGAGTGTTACATTTAGGTGGTATCGAGCCAGGTTATGCGTAATGTATCGGGCACGATTTGGAACATAGGTTTCATGCATTTCGATCGCGTCGTTGCGGATCGTGGTAAGCGATCCTAGTCGAGTCGCACGAGGATAAATCCTAAGGGTGCATAAGTGTCAAGTGACTAAGTGAGAGAAGAGTGAGACTGGATTAGAGTGTAAATCCCTAAAAGGGGATAATCAATTAGGAAAGGATAAAGGAAAAATGGATAAGAAGATTGAAATTGTCTTTGGGTTAGAAACCCTTATAAGTGATAGCCGAATACCGTGGTCGGCCTAGGCGATTAAAATTTCGAATTAAATTGATAATATTATGGTGACGAAAGATGCAGATGTTGAGAAGTGGGAGAAGTCCATTAGAGATATGGGAAGCTTATTGGTTATAGTAGATCTAAGTGAGATTAAAAGCTCGAGATGGTTAGGTAATTACAGTTCTGACTGTATATGTCATGAAAGGGGAAATATTAAAGTGAGTAAAATGTAGTGGTCGATCGGGCATATCTTGATTCACTTGTATTGAGTTAGAGATCGATAGATATTATAAGCGGAAGATGATAGCGAGATGGAAAGAAGCTCAATAGAATCTTTAGAACGGTTTATTGAGAATTGAATGAATGTAAAAGTGTACGGATAGATTGAAATGAATTCGGGAAATGGTTATGAACTAGACCGCATCAGTTTGAGACTGAAATTGTTAGGTGATTATGGTGCTTCGAGGTTAGAAATTCGTATGATAAAATCTTAAAAGAAAAAGACAGACAGATGATTTTTACTGATGGTGTATCGGAAAATACTGAATTAGGTGTATATGGACACAAAAATGGTAAAGAGATAGGCATATAGATAGAGATAAAATGGAGTGGTATCAACGATTTTGTCGAGTATTGGGGACTGTGAACACCCGATCATAGACTGTTTGAGGAAAATAGAAGATAAGTAGCAGAAAACAGAATGAAAAATAGGAATAATGATCATAAGATGATAAGCCAAATTGTTATGACCTTACAAGGACAAGTTGCACGTAACGGATAGGGGAATGAGACATACAGTTTAATGATACGGGGAGAATGAAATAAAGATCTTGAAAAGAATGAAACCACAATAGTGGTATATGAAAAGAGTTATTGTATTTAAGTCGAATTACTGTTAGGGATATCTATTGGACAGTAATGTTGATTGTGACAAATGAAATGTATGTTACAGATCTATGGAAATCATAGAGGAAATGAGCGGTAAATGTTTAGAGTGATTATAAGTGTGAAGTTCTTAAGAGGTTAAGTAAGATAAAAGTGGACCGAGTGTACTGTATGAGAGGAGCGGAAAAGTGATTCAGTATCGGTCATTTAATTGAGGATGGGTATAAGCGGAAAGGAGTCTTAAGGAAGTCTGAATTGTATGGATTACAAATTGGATTAGGATAGAATCTTGTAGTGCAGATTCTTGAATAAGTGGTAAAGAAAGTATTTAAGTGGTCGCACAAGGAACCTTGCGAAAGGAATGTTACGATCGTTAAATGATGACATAAGAGTGTCTTGATTGAGATTATGCATTATAGTAAAGAAGGATTGAAAAGCAATTAAGGATAATCATTGGTTGATGAGACTTTTGTGGACAAAATTAAAAGTGAAATTGGGTCATAGCTCATACTGCTGAGATTATTTGCATTGTATGTACAGAAATGTAAAGAATTACATATGAGTGAGATTTTAATTTGAGGTGATTCTATTGCAATGTGAAGTGAATCGATCTCCATATATGATGCAAAACAGTTGAGGAATCTAGATTTGAAACAAAGAATAAAAGAGTCCCGGCGAGAGAGAGATACTAAATTAAATGGAAAATTTTGGAGGTTTAAATATTGATGACAAGGTATTAACATATGTTGATAGGAATGATATGAAAACAAATGAGAAGAGAAAATGGAAAAGAGTAACTGAATAAAGACAAGAGGGTCAAAAAAAAGGGAAACTGACAATGAGGTGATGTAGTGACACCTTCATAAAGAAATTGTAGATACACTCATTGTAGACTCAATGAAAAGGGTAAAAGATGTGCAGTAGCGTAATAAGACCCTAATAGGGATTTATGCGAGATAAGCAAATGGTAGTAACTGTGATTAGAGATAGAATGTGTTTAGAAGTGTTGAACAGTGAAAAGTAAAAAGAACGATAGGACTAATTGAGGAATCTGATACTGATGATATTCATACATTGGAAGAGTGGGTAGTGAGTATTGAACTGCGACAATATGTTGAACAAGTATGAAATAAATTGAACTGACTGTGATAAATGGTATTAGTGCCATTCTCATTATTGAAAGCCTTGGAGACTGTAGATTCCTATAGGGATACACTGGGTTAATTTGTGGAAAGAGACAGGTATAAATACGATAATGCTGCAATGAACAAATCAATTACAGATATTGGGATTATGGGTAATAGTGAGGTGTTCTTAAAAAAATAAAAAAAAATAGTGATGTGTTTCTGGAAAATTGAAGTTGTAAATCTAGTGATAAGAATGGTTAAGAGTGCAGAAAGTAAAAGGGGGAAATCTTATGATGAGTTTGAATATACGAATGGAATTGGAAAACTATAGTGAATAAAAGTCGAAGGAGAAATAAGTGTACCCAATAAAAAGGTATTAGAACAAGAAAGTGAACAGTTAAAGTTAAACATTCTAGTCAGCATATTTGAAAAGTGAAATTGAGTAATTGTAGGTATAGAATGAAGTGATTCTTGGCTCAAGTGTTTATAGGTTGAATGTCCAATAGGGAAAAGGTTTGATTATGGTCGTGTTATAGAGCTTTGATTCACTGGAAAATATATCTTGTTACCTTTACGATTACTCTTGGGAGTTAAAGACCGTAATGGGTTTGAGACTAAAATGTGTGAGAAAAAGGAAAGTGACTTAGGAAGAGACAGAGTAAAATGTATACCCGAATAAAGTGTGTGAACACTATAGAACAGTGAATTGTCTTACGAGAATCGAATTTGAACATAAAGTGAATGACATATGATAAATGACCGCATTAGGTACATTATTCTTGATGATAGTAAATTGGAATTAAATGTCACCATATTGGTACCAAAGGAATGTAAATTTGTCCTGACGTGATTAAGGGAGGTACCAAAGAAATGGAAGCGTACTCATTGGAACATAAGTTGGACTATATAACATCGGGGAAAAAGGTAATAGAGGAATAAAATGTGATAAGTGAATAGGTTTGAAAATCTTGATGAGTTAAATATCGAAACCAAAGGTAGTGACAATTTAGAAATGGTAAGTGTGATAGCTAAGAAAAATGAGATCGTCAACTGATAGTCTTGTCAAATCCGTTTACTGTACTAAGTGATAACGAGTTAGCCAAATTAATGGCGAGTTACGGATTGAGGATGGTTCTTGTGATCACTTGAAAAGTGAATCATTAAGTGGAAAAGTGTATAGGATATATAGACTCATATGATTATTGTCATAGTGAGCAGTTGGTGAGAATTTCGAGGACGAAATTCTTATAAGGAGGGAGAATTGTAACATCCCACCCCTCACGGAAGGGTAAAATAGTAAAATTGGTATAGGATGAGACTAATAGGGAATATTTAGTATTGTTCATGCATAATGGATTGATACAGTATCAATTGTGTACATGGAATTCTGATAAATGCATTCATGACATTCCGGTAATTGGGCCTATGGCATTTTATTGTGATTAACGTGGTTAATGGGTTTGGAAAATTATTCGAGCGCCTTAAATTGTTTTCTATTTTACTGGAATTATAGGAATTTTCTGGAATTTTTGGAGAAAATTCGGACCGCAAAAAATCATGATGGCCTAAACATGTTTGGGGTAGAAAAGGCGATTTTGTGATTGAAAAATTATTTGGAGTGCATCGTTACTGTTTTATAATTTTAGGAATTTCATTAATTCTCGAGAAAAATAATTGAGGAAATTCTCGGATAGGATAAATCGCCAATTAGCTAACTGTTGCTTTCTAGATAACAAAAATCGCTACCCAATCGATATTGTAATATTGGGTATTTTATTTTGGGACTGAAAGTAGGGTCATTGGAGTGAAATGGAGTAAAATTTTGATCTGGATTAATAAATTGATATCTTGACTTTTCTTAAAATAATTGACCAATGGTAAGTTGCCATTAAAAGGCAACATTTAATGCACTTCTTTTTCTCTCGATTATTGCCTTAGAAAAGAAGGAAAGGAGGAATTTTATGGTTTATATTACTCACCACCAGAAAACCTACTCTCATTTCTCTTCTCCATCGATTTTCTTCTCTTTAAGAAATCCTTCCTCCAAATCTTACCAAGCCACTTCCTTTCCTTGATAAACCTACACATGTTGGGGTTAGAAGTGAGTGGAGAAGTGGTTGTGGTAGATAGCAAAGAAAGAATTGAAAGGAATTGAAGATTTGAAAGCTTTATAGGAGGTAAGTGTTAATTGAAGGTTTTAAGCTTTAATTAAGTTGTACATATTGGTTTAATGATGAATTGAATGCCATGGTAGTTAGGAGTCATAAATGGAGCATTTATTATGCTTAGGGATGCATTAAATTGATGACTTATATGGATGGAATTAGTGGGTATAAGGTTAGGTTGAATTATGAATTGAAAATAGTGGTTAGAAGTGGATATGGTTTGATTTTGAATTGATTATGGATAATTAATTGAGTATCTGAATTGAGGAATTTAATGCGGTAAATTGTTCAGTATTAACCCTAGTATATGTGTGACTGGAGTAAGATTTAATTTGTATTTTATTGTGATGTTTAATGATGTGAAAAAGGTATTGGGAGTGGTTGAACTAAGGTTAACCTTAAATCTGGAAAGTTGGAATTATAAGTGATGTTACTGTTTTATTCATAACTTATTGTGTAGAAATTCAAATAAGGTAAGGTTAGTGGCCACTGAAACTTTGGACTGTTGGCTCCAATTTAGTGTGAAATAGGTGTTGTTGAATTTCAATGATAGAAGGGTGAAATGTTGCATGGAAAGTTACTGTTCCATTGCCTGTAAACAGTAACCGAAACCACAACATATGAACTTTGCCGATTTTTATGAATTAATTGAGATGGAATTTGGGAGAATGGTCTTCATGGAAGTTGTAGCATATTTGATTATCTTTCCATTGCTACTAATCTTGCTATTTTCGAATTGTGTATTGGGAGATATGAATTGATTACTAATGACTGGTTTTGAGCATTTTGGATGAAACCTAGTTTAAGTGTGATTTTGTGAGTTTACTGATTGGAGACAATTTTAACATTTTAAGTGGACTGAATTGGTGTGAGTGAGCTTCTGAAAAGTTGTAGAGGAAAAGATTACCTTGAAAATGACATATGGTTTGTAATTTTAGAAGTCAGAATTGGGAGTTATGATTTTCAAAACTGACCCTACATTAGGTTATGAGTGGCTGATCATAACAGAAACTTCCATAACAATTTTAAATTGTTAGAGATCGAATTGGATGTTGAGTGCTTCATGAAAATTGAAGTTTGAGATGTTATCTTTACAAGGATATAAAGTTCTGATTTTATTGACTTATATACTGGAAGTTATGCTTCTTGTAAGATTACTGCCCAAAGTGAAGGATTTCAGGGACAGTGACATTGAATGAATTAATTGACTGGCTTAGCAATAGAATTTGATTTTGGGTTGTTCATGAAAGTTGTAGAGGACATTGTGAACTTATTGACCATATTTTTGTGGTAATTTATTACTAAGGAATCAGTGAATTATGCAATTGTCAATGTACTGCCCAGTGTTGAGGGAAATTGATTAGGCAGAAGGTTTGATGGATTACTTGAGACTCTTAAGGTTGGATTTGAATTTTTTGGTCTTCTTGAGAATTGTAGAGCTTTTCATAAGCTTTCCAATGAGGTATAGTGGGCATTTTTCTGATTTGTATGCTAAAAGTTAGAGTAGTTGGAAATTAGGAATTTAAATCTGGAAAAAAGAAAAGGGGCAGCAGGAAGAGCCGTCTCGCGAGGGCGACTTGTCGCCTCGCGGAGGCGAGACAGACTCGCCATCTCGCGAGGGCGACGTTTCGCCTCGCGAGGGCGAGATCGAAGGGGGCTGGTCGCGAGGGCGACGCCTCGCCCTCGCGATTTAAGTGAGGCGAATTCGCCTCGCTGGCGGCGTCTCGCCCATGAGCGTGGAATGTTTATTTTTTAATTTTATTTGGTATTAAATGGTACAATTGTTCTTTTGTCAATTTCTTTCCGTCCGACGTCCGATTGACCTGATTCCAAAGGCATCGGATTCGTTGAATATTTAATTTCATATTATGAGAAAGCGGGAATTTTAGGCGGAATTTGACGTAGCCCTATCGATTTGAACATGTAAACACTGTTTTATTTAATTGAGGACCTATAGAGGTCCGAATTGCGCACCGTCAGCGCCTATGGATTTCTAATTTTTCATAGAATTTTATTATGGGAAAATATTGAATTAGGACCGGGAATTCATGAACATGCATATTTCATCAACATGAGCACAAATTTCATATTTAGTGACTCGTATTTTTTCGATTCATATAGAGGCCCAATTGGGCGTCGATTGACCGACGTCACGAGAGGTTTTCCGCATTAGCTCGAAATAATAGGTGAGTAACCTAGTTGGTTTCTCAAATTTCGGTTGTGTACATGCTTAGCGTGAATTACGTGCAAAGGTGAATTGTATGATTTTCGCATGTATAAAAGTGGATGAGTGTATTATATGATTGTCTTGCATTGAATGATACCGATATTGATAGATCGGGCTTTATAGCCATTATATCGAACTTCGCTATCTTCGGGCTTTATAGCCATATCGTGGATTCAACGATACCTTTGTCTTGTACATTTTCTTGCATCTCGCATCGCATGCATAATTGCATGATCGGATAATGGGCGTGCCCAGTTGCTATTATTATCGATAAGAGCTTGAGCTCTCATCTTGTCTTGACCGACCTCGAGCCCAGGGGAAAATCTCGACGCGTCCCCAGCGAACACCGGTGAGCACTTGGGCACAATCTTGAATAATCGGAAAGAGTCACATATGCATTGCATTCGCATAAATGATTTATTTTGTGATAAATCTTGCTTTCGTGATGGTATGTATTCTTGTGAATGGTTTCTTTATTCTTTGGATATGGTTATTGACCGCTTATTGGTAATTGATGATTATTTGATCGCATCAGACGCCATGGGCGAATCGTGATTTGAGTGAACCATCGATGATGGTTTCTCATTGAGTTCATAAAACTCACCCAAAATTTGCATCTATTTTTCAGTCTGAAGAATACCCGGTTAACACGGGAGTATGTCTCTTGTCGACGAGTAAAGGTTAGAGGTCGGGATCGGTTAGGTATCGCATGAGTGTTTTAGTAGATTGTATTCCGCAATCAACGTATAATAAGGCTTTATATTTTCTTGAGCCATTGTGGTATTAATGTTTTCTTGCATTGGTGATTGTAATTATCTTGAATGACCGTAATAATGGAAACCGGTTTATATTAAACACGGATTTTATTTACTTCTTGTGTTTGCCGTGTGAGCGTGGAGTTAATGGCTCCCAAAGAAAAAAAGTGTATCTTGAATTTTAAATCGGTGATGTAATACGCCACTCTCGTGGGACACGGACTCGGATATCACCAACGATATCGGGTTGGGTCTTCTGGGTGAGTGTTACATGACCTTCTCGAGCAAGTTAACACTCGAGAGTGAACTCATGAGTCGAAGGAGGGGCAGGACATTTTGTGGGCTCAACTTTCTTCAGTTGAGGAGGAGAAGAAGTCTTGGGAGGAGGAGAGGAGCACTTTGAAGGTTCAACTCACTACGGGTGAGGAGGAGAGAGATAGGGTGATTTTAGAGAGGGACGGGCTGACTGAGGAGTGTGAGGGCTTGAAGAAGGAGGTGAAGACGGAGCAGGAGCGTGGTAAAAAATTCCTCCAGGATTGTCATGAAGCGGTGGAGGGTAAATACAGGACCGAGGATATATTGAGGAAGTTGCGATGCTCCATCAAGAAGCAGAGGATCGAGGCGATAAAACGGTGGAAAAAGCGGTTCCTACATGGGGAGTGCTTAGAGTTTGCCTGCGATTTAACCCTTTCGGTCCTGAAGAGGTGTCATGAGGTTTACGTTCCTGACAGGTCGGAGTGTCCTTCGTTTGAGGATTATGCCGAGCCGTTGCTTCCCGCAGCTCTCGGCCTTTCTTTGGGGGATATGAGGGAGAGGGCCGAGGGAGAGCGGACCTTTGTTCCAGATGAGGAGCTAGATCTTAGCTCAGAAGAGGAAGAGGATGTCTCTCTGCTGTCTTCTCCTCCCCATCCGGCTGCTGGTCCTTTCTCTGCCGACCAGGCTGCTCATGTTGCTGGCCCTTCCTCTCCTCCGGAAGGATCAGAGTGATTGTTTTTCCCTTTGTAAGGCTCATCTGGTCGAGCTTGTGACCAGAGCTTTAATTCAAAGAAATAGAAGCTCGTTTTTCATTACCTCTTTTATGTGTTAGAGATTAGATGATCCTCTCGAATAGCAGGTCACGAATGAGTGCACTCGATGTGCGTCGATTGGGTGAATTAGGCCGAGTAACAATGAGGTCGAATGATCCGAGATTTTGTCTTAGGATCCTGGCCGAACGTCAACGTCGAGGCCGAGTTATGGTTCCAAGGATCTTGTTTTGGCAACCTGGCCGAGCGATAGTCGAGGTCAATCGATGGTTCCAAGGATCTTGTCTTGGCAACCCGATCGATCGATGGTCGAGGCCGAACTATGGTTCCAAGGATCTTGTCTTGGCAACCTGGCCGAGTGATAGTCAAATTCGATCGATGGTTCTAAGGATCTTGTCTTGGCAACCTGATCGATCGATGGTCGAGGCTGAGCTATGATTCCAAGGATCTTGTCTTGGCAACCTGGCCGAGCGATAGTCGAAGTCGATCGATGGTTCCAAGGATTTTGTCTTGGCAACCCGATCGATCGATGGTCGAGGCCAAGCTATGATTCCAAGGATCTTGTCTTGTCAACCTGGCCGAGCGATAGTCAAAGTCGATCGATGGTTCCAAGGATCTTGTCTTGGCAACCCGATCGATCGATGGTCGAGGCCGAGCTATGGTTCCAAGGATCTTGTCTTAGCAACTTGGCCGAGCGATAGTCGAAGTCGATCGATGGTTCCAAGGATCTTATCTTGGCAACCCGATCGATCGAGTTCCAAGGATCTTGTCTTGGCAACTTGGTCGAGTGATAGTCGATGGGATTTTCTTCTTTTTGCCAAATTTAACGTAGTTTTTTCTTTCCAGGAAATCTGAAAATCCCTTTATTGATGATGATGAGGGCGTGGGCCGTTAAAAAACCTGATTGGCAGGGCCAGGAAAAAGGTACCCAAGAGTTGTGTACAATAAACAATAATAACAGAGAAAAGAGAACTAAAATAAAGCTTATCTACTGGTAGAACGCCTTCAGGTTTTGAGAGTTCCAAGGCCTCGGTAGAATCTTCCCGCTCGCGTTGCATAGGATGTAGGAGCCACGTCCGGCTTGCTTGATCACTTGATAGGGTCCTTCCCACGCCTGTCCAAGCTTTCCAGGATGCTTTCCAGCTACCTCGGCCTTTCGTAGGACGTATCCACCGATTTTTATGTCGCTCGGCTTTACCCTTCTGTTGTAGAATTTTGTTGCTTTTTGCCTGACAGCTTCCGAACGAGTGGCTGCCTGATCCCTGTCTTCACTGAGAAGCACGAGTTCCACTCGACGGGCTTCGTTATTCCGCTCTTCTTCATAGCTCGACCCTCTTTGATTGTGCAACACCACTTCTACTGGAACTAAGGCTTCTGCCCCAAAGGTCATTCTGAACGGTGTTTCTCCTGTGGCTCCATTTGGGGTAGTCCTGTAAGCCCATAATACTTCATCTAGTTCGTCTACCTAAGTCTTTCGTCCATTTAAGCGCTTCTTGAGGGCGCTCATTATCTTTTTGTTGGTGTTTTCCGCAAGGCCGTTGCTTTGAGGGTGAGCTACTGAAGTCAATTAGAGCCTTATCCTTAGTCGCTCGCAGAAGTATCTGAATTTGTCGTTGTCGAACTGCCGATCGTTGTCTATAACCAACACCATAGGCATCCCAAAGCGACTTAGTATGTTTCTTCTTACAAAGTTTTTCATTTTCTGCTCGGTAATTGTTGCAACCGCTTTCGCTTCTACCCACTTGGTGAAATATTAGATGGCTACTATCAAGAACTTCTTCTGTCCAGGACCGAGAGGGAAAGGTCCTAGTATATCCATTCCTTATTGAGCAAAGGAGATAGGATGGCTCACGATTTTCATCCTCTCGGTCGGCTGGTGAGATAGGCTGCTATTTTTCTGGTAAGCCTCACATCGGTCGACCTTCTCCTGGCAGTCTTTCCTCATTGTCGGCCAGTAATACCCTTGTCTAATCAGTCTATGAGCCAACATCCTACCTCCTACGTGATTTCTACACATTCCTTCATGGACTTCGGCCATTGCCTGCTCTGCCTCTTCTTCGCTCAAGCATCGTAGTAGTGGCCAGTCATAAGATCGCTTGTACAAAGAGTCGTTAACAATCGCATATTCAGCCGCCTTTATTCATAACTTCTTGGCTTCCAAGGCATCTTGAGGCTGCGTTCCCCCGAGGAGGTACTGTCTGATCGGATCCATCCAACTTGATCGATCAGTATTTACGTCGAGGAGTTCATTAGCTCTCTGAATGCTGGGCCGTTGTAGCCGCTCAACCAAAACATTTTTTTTTCTCATCTCGGTCGGAAGCTATTTTGGAGAGTGCATCCGCCTTAGCGTTTTGAGCTCGTTCTATCCTGTTGATCGAGTATTGCTCGAAATTGCTCAACTCCTGCTTTACTAGTTCCAGGTACTTGATCATGCTGCTCCCCTTGGCCTCATACTGCCCAGGGACTTGACCAACTACTATCTGGCTATCGCTATACACCTGGAGATGCTTTACCCCCATCTCCTTTGCTAATTGGAGGCCGGCTATCAGAGCCTTATATTCTGCTTCATTATTAAAAACTTTAAACTCTTACCGGAGAGCATATTCTATCTTTTCTTCCTGGTGCGGGCTGATTAATACCACTCCTGCTTCGCATCCCTCTGCATTGGATGACCCGTCAACAAATAGGTTCCAGGAAGGGCGTTGCTCACCCTGTGAGTCAGGTTGACTCATTTCTGCAACGAAGTCTGCCAACACTTGGGCCTTGATCGTTGTCCGAGGCTTATATTGTATATCAAATTCTCCCAGCTCTACTGCCCATTTTATTAATCACCCTGAACTCTCAAGCTTTTAGAGGCACTGCCTGAGGGGTTGGTCGGTCCATACCTCGATGGTATGACTCTGGAAGTAAGGCCTTAGCTTCCGCGCTGCAATTACCAAGTAGAGAGCCAGCTTTTTTATGGGCGCATACCGTGTTTCTGGTCCATTCAGCACCTTACTGACGTAGTAGATCGGGCATTGATCGTTTCCCTACGATCGAACAAGGACTGCGCTGATCGCCCCCTCTGTGACTGCCAAATACAAAATCAGACTCTCCCCCTCAATCGGGCTTTGCAGGATGGGTGGACTAGCCAGATACTGCTTCAAATGTTGAAATGCTCTTTCGCATTCATTCGGCCATTGGAACTAGGTCACATCCGCTTTCCTTAAAATTTTGAAAAACGGGAGGCATTTGTCCCCCATCCTGGAGACGAAACTGCTCAAAAAGACTATCCGACCGGTCAATATCTGAACGTCTTTTAGGCATCGCGGCGAAGGAATTTAGACGATAGCTTCGATTTTCTCTGGGTTAGCCTCAATCCCCCGCTGAGTAATCATAAACCCTAGGAATTTTCTAGATGCCACACCAAAGACGCACTTTTTCGGGTTCAACTTCATCTGAAATTTATTGAGGGTCTGGAAGACTTCTTTGAGATCTTCCACATGCTCAGCGGCCGTCTTACTTTTGACCACCATATCATCCACATAGGCCTCAACCGATCGACCGATCTATTTCTTAAAAACTTCCATGACGAAACGCTGATAGGTAGCCCCCGCATTCTTCAAGCCAAATGACATTACTTGGTAGCAATACGTGCCCTGGTCGATTATAAAGACTGTCTTCTCTTCGTCTTCGAGACTCATTTGAATCTGATGGTAGCCCGAGAAAGCATCCAAGAAGCTGAGAAGTTCATTCCCTGACGTGGAGTCTACCAGCTGATCGATTTTGGACAGAGGGAAGTTGTTCTTTGGGCACGCTTTGTTTAAGTCGGTGAAGTTGATGCACATTCTCCACTTTCCGTTTTTCTTCTTTACAAGCACAACATTTTCCAACCATTCAGGGTATTTGACTTCCCGAATGAACCCAGCACTAAGCAACTTTTTTATCTCCTTCTCAATCACCTCCTAACGCTCTTTCTTTTGCCACCGCTTCTTCTGTCTAACTGGCTTATAATCTTGTCGAATGCCGAGAGAATGCGATGCGACCGATCTGGAAATTTCAGGCATATCACTCGGTACCCAGGCAAAAACCGATATGTTTTCTACCAAACAGTTCATAATTTCTTTAACTAGGTCCTTCTAAAGCTCGGAACCTAGATTTGTGAACTTGGAGCGATCTGCTTCGTCCAATATGACCTGCTGCGTTTCTTCCACAGGGTTCATCCTCTCCACCTCTTCATCGACTCTTACATCAAGAGAGCTTGTCAGGACTACCGCCCTGTCTAGTGTCCTTGTTTATGTTAAGTAGCATTCCCTAGCGATTCTCTGCTGTCCCCTGATAACACCAATTCCATGGGACGTTGGGAACTTCATTGCTATAGTAAGTGGAGACAACCGCTCTAAGGGCATTTTGAGTAGCTCGTCCGATTATCTCATTGTACGCCCCTTGAAATTTCATGACTAGGAACTCAACGTTCTTTTCTATCTGACACGGCTTTTGTCCGAATTATACTTTCAAAAAGACTCGGGCAAATGGGTAGGTTGATGCCCTAGTCACCCCTTTAATAGGTCCTTCAATAGGCAGTAGTCGATCCTCTGATATCTCCATCTTCTTGAAGGCATCATAATACAATAGGTCGACCGAGTTACCCGTATCGATCATTACCTGCTTCACCTCGTTGCCGTCCAATTTCAAATTTACTACGAGCGCGTCATCATGAGGACAACTAACACCGTCAAGGTCATACTCATCGAACGATATCATCCCATCTTTCTACCTTTTTCTTTTGGCCGACAAGTCTTCGTCGACCTGCCTGGCATACCTCTTTCTTCTTTTAACAGTGGACCCCCTGCTGCATTTCTACTAAAAATCGTATTAATGACCCTAACCGGTTGGTCATCTTGTTGTCCAGTATTCCTGTCGCCTCTTGCCCTGGACTGTCCTCTCGCATCACGTTGATCGTCAGTGTTCTCATTCTGCCTCCCTCCATTCCTATCGTTTCGCCTCCAAGGCTATCGCCAATCGTCGGGCCGACCGATCTTATGCTCATTATCCCGATCGACATTTTGTTCGTGCTTCAGAAATCGACCCAGCCTTCCCCTTCGGATAAGGAATTCGATTTCTCTTTTCAATTGCCGGCAATCTTCCGTGTCATGACCGATGTCTTTGTAAAAACGGCAATATAAATCTGGGTCCCTATTCTTGGAGGGAGTCTTCATCTTATTAGGTTCTCGGATAGGTTCCCCATCCGCTCTCATGGCCGCTAGTACTTCCGCATATCTTACATTGGCGGGTGAACTCGCTCATCGGTTGGCTTTCTCCGACTTGACCGATCCTACATCGCTTGCCAGGGAGTCGTCGCTCTTCGCTGCTCAACTCATGGTAAATCGCCCTACGTTTTGTGTTTTTCAATGCTTCTTCGAGCTGGATGTACTTGTCCGCCCGATTTCTTAATTCTTGAATGGTTTTGGGCTGGTCGAGTGCCAGTGACTTCTTGAATTCCTTGTCCCTTCTGTTGCTCATCAATGCAGCCAACATGGACGAGCAAGTGAGGTCGGGGACTTCGACCGCTTCATTATTGAACTGAGTAATGAATTCCCGCAAACTTTCGTTCCTTCCTTGACTCAACTGCATCACTTCCAATGCAGTCTTCTGTGGTCGCTTACTTGTGACGAATTGATTGAGGAAGAGCAGCCTAAAATCCTCAAAGCAAGTAATGCAGCACGGGGGTAAACTATTGAACCATCTTCGGGCTCCTTCTTGAAAGGCGGTGCAAAATGCCTTACACTGAATGGCGTCGGGGACACAGTGTAGGTTCATCATCGACTGGAAGTGCTGCAAATAGTCTAGGGGAACGGTCTTTTCAGTGTACTTTTCAGGCGTCGGTATTTTGGCACCGACCGCTGGGAGGCTATCCAAGATCGCCGGGGTGAAGGGAGAGCTATATTGAGTTGTTGGACGATCCGGGCGGAAACTCATAGCCGCATTCATCCGATCGTCCACGATTTTTTCTAGGGCTTCAGTAAGATGGCGATCGGTCATCATACCATGCTGCCGTGTGGACGACTGCTGTTGTTCCGGCTGACACTGTAAAATCTGACGAATCAACAGATCAACCGCTTCCTCGATCTGTTGTCGGGTGAGGGAGGTATGCTGTGGCGCAGGAGGATTTGCACCTACAGGATGCTGGAGATTCGGATGCATATTGGTCCCAGCATTGTCCTCCAAGGCTGCGCTCTGTTCTACTTGATCTGGGTTTTGAGGTTGTGGTTGCTCATTCGGGTGCGAGGATTGTGTGCGGGAATCATGGTGTGTTGGCGGCAAAGTGGCCGATAACTGCAAATCCAACCGTTGTAGCGCCAGTGCCGCGACTGTTGGACCAATGGTGGTTGACAAATTAAATCCCACTTATGTTTTTATAATAATAAAATGTATAGAATTGGTTAAGAAATTGTTTCAGGTATTTTGGGATTGATATTCAATAAAAGAATTATGCAAATCAAGATAGCATTAATCTTTGATGGGAAAGAGATTAATCATTGTGGAATCAAGATGAAAATTACCTTAAATGTGCAATAGATATTCAAGGATGAAGATTATGGATAAGGAACTTCAAAGATATGTATCCCAACAATTAAAGATCAAGATTTCATGCAATATAATCGTTGAAGCCAACATAAGTCGACTAGCACATCATAAGTCGACTTATATATCAAGTGAGAACAACATAAGTCGACTAGAACATCATAAGTCGACTAATATATGAAGATCTGTCAACACAAGTCGACTAATAGTCCATAAGTCGACTTATCGAAGGACACAAGTCGACTTACACAGCATAAGTCGACTAATTGAAGAGCAGAGATGAAATTTTACGTAAATCGTTGACACAAGTCGACTTATACACTCGACAAGTCGACTTATGGGTACAACAAATAAATTCCAACGGTTCAATTAGCCACAAATGGAAAGGAGGATATTAAGGAACGGTCATATCAATTATACAACGGCTAGAATAGCTTCCAACAGCTATTTTCTTCAAGTATAAAGAGTGGATGATTGATGAAGAGTGTATGGAAGATACATAAGTGAAAATACTCTTCTATTGCTCCAAAATTGCTCATTATTGTTCTTATCTTGTTACACAATGTATTGAGCTTTGTTCTTCAATCTTTATATTATTTCTCTTACAATTTGAGTGACTAGTGAAAGGTCACGTGTGAGGTAGGATTTGTGCCGGAAGACAAATTAAGTGTAAAGGTAGATTGAGCCGAAAATCAAGTGGTGTTGGTAAGATTTGTGCCGGAAGACAAATCAAGTGTAAAGGTAGCTTGAGCCCGAGTGGTGTTGGTAGGATTTGTGCCGGAAGACAAATCAAGTGTAAAGGTAGTTTGAGCCCGAGTGGTGTTGGTAGGATTTATGCCGGAAGACAAATCAAGTGTAAAGGTAGCTTGAGCCAGAAATTAAGCGATATTGTAAGAGTTCACACTGAACTACAAAGTGTGTAATAAAGTGGTTTGCAAAATCTTAAGTCGGAGCTTAGGTTAGGGACGTAGGTCTTAGCACCGAACCTCTATAAAAACAGTGTTTGATCTTCTTCCCTACTCTTTACATTTAGATTTGATTAAATTATTTTGTGTGAATTAAATTCTGATTTTATTGTAGAAAATTACAAAAGCTTTAAAGATCTATTCAACCCCTTCTAGATCACTTACAATTGGTATCGAAGCGAAGTATACTGGGGATGATACACAATAACCTAACGGAAGAAGGTAACACAAACAATCGCCCTCCTTTGTTTAATGGTACTAACTATTCTTCTTGGAAAAATTCTATGAAATATCACATTATAAGTGAGTGAGTAGAATACTGGAAGATTATCATTTTTGGTCCACAAGCTCCTTTGAAAGAAAATGGTGAGTTAAAAATGGAGATGGAGTACAACGACAATGATTGGAGGCAAACATACATAAACGCAAAGGCTATGAAACTGATTTATTGTGCCCTCACCGTTGAAGAGAGAAATCGAGTGAACTCGTGTACAAGTGCTAAAGAAATGTGGGAAAGACTACGCATCACTCATGAAGGAACCAATCAAGTTCGAGAGACAAAGATTAACATGCTTCTCCATGACTATGAAATGTTTGTCATGAAGGAAGGTGAGTCTATTTTCACTATGTTTGATCGTTTTGCAGAAATCATAAATGAATTAGGCAACCTTGGAAAGCATATGACGGATAGCGAGAAGGTGAAAAAGATTCTTCGTTCACTACCGAAAGAATGGGACTCACAAGTCACAGCTATTATGGAGTCTAAGGATCTCAATCATTTGGAATTCAACGCCTTGGTGGGATCTCTCATAAACTATGAGATCATTCTCAAATCAAGAGGAGGATGAGGTAAGTCACAAAAGTCAATTGGTTTTAAAGCTAACACTTCTTTTGTGGATGAAAGTGATAAAAAATTAGATGAGGAGGAAGAAGATGAAGAGCTAGCAATGTATGCTAGAAACTTGAGAAAATTCAAGGGACTACTCAAAAATAGGAAGAGAGAATTACGTGGCGGAGGAAATGACAAGTATGACAAAGGGAAAAAGAAAGCTAGCCTAGTAGCCACTTGGAGTGATGATGAGGAAGCATACCAAAGCAATGATGAAAACAACTTAGCTCTCATGGCTAATAGCTCCTCAACAAGTGATGACGAAGATGAGTTAACTTTCATTGATCAACATCTTATAGATTCTTTTAATGCTTTACAAATCGATTTTGAAGAAGCTATTAAAATCAACAAGAAATTGAGAAAGAAAATAAGAGAGCTAGTTGCTGAAAATAGTGTCTTGCACGAGACTATTGATGATTTAGATTGCACTAAGGAAGATAACTCTACATGCCTTGTTGAAAAAGAAAATCTTACTTGTGAGCTTGATAGACTTAGAAAGGAATTTTCTTATGTGGTTGAAAAATTTGCTGGTGGGAATGAAAAGTTTGAAAAGATGTTATCTTTACAAAGATATTCAATTTCTAAACATGTTTTAGGATATGATCCATTTGATAGAGATTGTTCTTTTGATTTCTAAATTTACTAAAGATGGCAAAGTTGCTAAATGTGTTAGATGCTTAAAAGATGGTCATATAGAAATTGCATGCAAAAGTATTAGAAGATGTATTAATGTGAAGAAAATCTAGGTAGTAAAAGGTACAACTCCTCCTAATCTGGTTTATATGACTAACCGAAATGGACCCAAAATGGCCTGGGTACCAATGAGTACAAAGAATGTTTCAGATGTAGGTACAAGCAAGGAATGAAAATCCACCAAGCACATGGTACATTGATAGTGGATGTCGACTAATTGGTGACAAGTATGCTAACAAGTCAACTTGTGTGGGTTAATAAGTTGACCTATGATTTACACAACACTATGGAAATGAAGAAATTTCAGGTTAAGTCGATTTATAAAAATCGACAAGTCGACTTATGAGGGTCGATAAGTCGACTTATGGAGGTAAAACAAGTCGACTTATATTTACACGGGTTCCATTGTTGGATTGTTATGTTATGTAATGACTTTGCATTTTCTTTATGTTTGCTTATGAACTGCCAGTCGAATACAAGTTATCTGGGTCTTCTTTAAAAATTCTCTTTTTTCCCAAAATCTCCGAAAACACATTCTCTTCTACTTTTGAGATTTCTTTATGATGACGTTTATCCACCATGATGGTTTTGTATCAGCCAAGATCAACATTTCATAATATTTGTATTTGCTTGCTACTTGAGACTATTTGTGTATGATGACTTGTTTCTCTATTTAATGTGATTGCGATATTTCATCTATTGTTAGTTTGTATTAGTTGTTTTGATTATGACAAAAAGGGGGAGAAAAAGGAGAAATTGGATATTCTTTAGTTACTTGATTAAGGTGGAGTATGTGATAATTGTCTTTAATTTAAGTTTATCATGATTTCAAATTACTTTTATGAATTTGATCTTACAAGGTTATAAATTCAATGATTTATATGATTGAGGGGAGACTTCTAACCAAAATGACAAGGTATAAAACCTTGATCAATGTTTCTTTGTTTTCATTTCTTAAACAATTTCTAAGTGTTTTGTCATTATCAAAAGGGGAGATTGTTGGACCAATGGTGGTTGACAAATTAAATCCCACTTATGTGTTTGATAATAATAAAATGTATGAATTGGTTAAGAAATTGTTTCAGTATTTTGGGATTGATATTCAATAAAAGAATTGTGCAAATCAAGATAGCATTAATCTTTGATGGGAAAGAGATTAATCATTGTGGAATCAAGATGGAAATTACCTTAAATGTGCAAGAGATATTCAAGGATGAAGATTATGGATAAGGAACTTCAAAGATAGGTATCCCAACAATTAAAGATCAAGATTTCATGCAATATAATCGTTGAAGCCAACATAAGTGGATTAGCACATCATAAGTCGACTTATATATCAAGTGAGAACAACATAAGTCGACTAGAACATCATAAGTCGACTAATATATGAAGATCTGTCAACACAAGTCGACTAATAGTCCATAAGTCGACTTATCGAAGGACACAAGTCGACTTACACAGCATAAGTCGACTAATTGAAGAGCAGAGATGAAATTTTACGTAAATCGTTGACACAAGTCGACTTATACACTTGACAAGTCGACTTATGGGTACAACAAATAAATTCCAACGGTTCAATTAGCCACAAATGGAAAGGAGGATATTAAGGAACGGTCATATCAATTATACAACGGCTAGAATAGCTTCCAACAGCTATTTTCTTCAAGTATAAAGAGTGGATGATTGATGAAGAGTGTATGGAAGATACATAAGTGAAAATACTCTTCTATTGCTCCAAAATTGCTCATTATTGTTCTTATCTTGTTACACAATGTATTGAGCTTTGTTCTTCAATCTTTATATTATTTCTCTTACAATTTGAGTGACTAGTGAAAGGTCACGTGTGAGGTAGGATTTGTGCCGGAAGACAAATTAAGTGTAAAGGTAGATTGAGCCGAAAATCAAGTGGTGTTGGTAAGATTTGTACCGGAAGACAAATCAAGTGTAAAGGTAGCTTGAGCCCGAGTGGTGTTGGTAGGATTTGTGCCGGAAGACAAATCAAGTGTAAAGGTAGTTTGAGCCCGAGTGGTGTTGGTAGAATTTATGCCGGAAGACAAATCAAGTGTAAAGGTAGCTTGAGCCAGAAATTAAGCGATATTGTAAGAGTTCACACTGAACTACAAAGTGTGTAATAAAGTGGTTTGCAAAATCCTAAGTCGGAGCTTAGGTTAGGACGAGGAGTCTTACCGAACCTCTATAAAAACAGTGTTTGATCTTCTTCCCTACTCTTTACATTTAGATTTGATTAAATTATTTTTGTGTGAATTAAATTCTGATTTTATTGTAGAAAATTACAAAAAGCTTTAAAGATCTATTCAACCCCCCTTCTAGATCACTTACAATTGGTATCAGAGCAGAAGTATACAGGGATGATACACAATAACCTAGCGGAAGAAGGTAACACAAACAATCGCCCTCCTTTGTTTAATGGTACTAACTATTCTTCTTGGAAAAATCCTATGAAATATCACATTATAAGTGAGTGAGTAGAATACTGGAAGATTATCATTTTTGGTCCACAAGCTCCTTTGAAAGAAAATGGTGAGTTAAAAACGGAGATGGAGTACAACGACAATGATTGGAGGCAAACATACATAAACGCAAAGGCTATGAAACTGATTTATTGTGCCCTCACCGTTGAAGAGAGAAATCGAGTGAACTCGTGTACAAGTGCTAAAGAAATGTGGGAAAGACTACGCATCACTCATGAAGGAACCAATCAAGTTCGAGAGACAAAGATTAACATGCTTCTCCATGACTATGAAATGTTTGTCATGAAGGAAGGTGAGTCTATTTTCACTATGCTTGATCGTTTTGCAGAAATCATAAATGAATTAGGCAACCTTGGAAAGCATATGACGGATAGCGAGAAGGTGAAAAGATTCTTCGCTCACTACCGAAAGAATGGGACTCACAAGTCACAGCTATTATGGAGTCTAAGGATCTCAATCATTTGGAATTCAACGCCTTGGTGGGATCTCTCATAAACTATGAGATCATTCTCAAATCAAGAGGAGGATGAGGTAAGTCACAAAAGTCAATTGGTTTTAAAGCTAACACTTCTTTTGTGGATGAAAGCGATAAAAATTAGATGAGGAGGAAGAAGATGAAGAGCTAGCAATGTATGCTAGAAACTTGAGAAAATTCAAGGACTACTCAAAATAGGAAGAGAGAATTACGTATGGCGGAGGAAATGACAAGTATGACAAAGGGAAAAAGAAAGCTAGCCTAGTAGCCACTTGGAGTGATGATGAGGAAGCATACCAAAGCAATGATGAAAACAACTTAGCTCTCATGGCTAATAGCTCCTCAACAAGTGATGACGAAGATGAGTTAACTTTCATTGATCAACATCTTATAGATTCTTTTAATGCTTTACAAATCGATTTTGAAGAAGCTATTAAAATCAACAAGAAATTGAGAAAGAAAATAAGAGAGCTAGTTGCAAATAGTGTCTTGCACGAGACTATTGATGATTTAGATTGCACTAAGGAAGATAACTCTACATGCCTTGTTGAAAAAGAAAATCTTACTTGTGAGCTTGATAAACTTAGAAAGGAATTTTCTTATGTGGTTGAAAAATTTGCTGGTGGGAATGAAAAGTTTGAAAAGATGTTATCTTTACAAAGATATTCAATTTCTAAACATGGTTTAGGATATAATCCATTTGATAGAGATTGTTCTTTTGATTTCTAAATTTACTAAAGATGGCAAAGTTGCTAAATGTGTTAGATGCTTAAAAGATGGTCATATAGAAATTGCATGCAAAAGTATTAGAAGATGTATTAATGTGAAGAAAATCTAGGTAGTAAAAGGTACAACTCCTCCTAATCTGGTTTATATGACTAACCGAAATGGACCCAAAATGGCCTGGGTACCAATGAGTACAAAGAATGTTTCAGATGTAGGTACAAGCAAGGAATGAAAATCCACCAAGCACATGGTACATTGATAGTGGATGTCGACTAATTGGTGACAAGTATGCTAACAAGTCAACTTGTGTGGGTTAATAAGTTGACCTATGATTTACACAATGTTGGATCCCGTTTCCGGAACCCAACTAATCATACAGATTTCCTCGTACGCATACATGATTCCTTAAAAAACCTCGACTAATCCGAAAAATCCCGATAATTTTTTTTTTCATCTTATTCATCTTAAAATTCATTTTCATACTAATTTGTTCTCATTCCTTTTCACTTTATTCTATAAACCTCAATCTTAAGCAAAACAATTTCATAGCTCACTTCAATCAATTGCGATAAGACTTTCGTTTTTCGATTCAATTTCTGTTTTCGATTCTGTTTGCTCCGTTTCCGTTTCCGTCTTCAGGTTGGGATCCGGTTCCTGAGATCGGGTCCCAACATTTATGGTATCGAGCCCAGATTATGAACTTGGGCGATATGTTTGTTTCATGGGCAATCTTCGGATAGTGTCGAGCTCAAAGATTATGATCTTAAGCGGGCATAGAAGATTTATGAGAGTGTAAGGATAAAAATGAAATTTGTGAGAATATCGAGCCCAAGATTAGGATCTTAAGCTGGGCGCATGAGTTGATAAGAGTTTGCGATCGAATTTCATTAATGAAAATGTGATTTTGATGTGAATGACTTATCATGAATGACAAGTTAAAAGACAAGCTTGATGATGGTATTGATTTAAATGATGATTGATCCATGTTAGGTTCATTAAGCCTGGACCTTGATTCGTGAAAATGGATTGAGAAGCACCGCTTGTGGTGATTGTGCGTTCATATGATTTTAAGGGTTCCTTGTGAAGAAGTGAAAATATGTATGATGAGTGATGATTAATTATAAGAAGTGTTAATGGAAATTAAGAGGAGAATTTTATGATGAAATTGGAAGAATTGATTTTAGCTATACATGTGTGAGACGAATTAAGAAATACTTGAAGGATAGGATTAATGATATGAAGGTATGTAATGAAATATTTGAAGAATTAAATTGTTTGTTTGATTTAGATGATGAGAATAATGAATTATTTTGGGAACGTGATAATGAAAAAGAGATTAGAAATTCTTGAGGAATGAGAGATAAATCGACTTGAAAGATGAGACAACTTGAGTTTATATCTATATAGGTAAGGAATATTGAATTGTGGATATAGTGATGTGATATAATAGTGAATGTGGTGTATTTGACTTAAGAAGTAAGTTAAGAATGTGTATGATGAGGAAATTAGATAAGAAAAGTGACTATGATCTTTTGGAAAGAAATCAGCTAAGAAAATGTGTTACTTGATGATTTATTACATTATGAATTTCGAGGACGAAATTCTTTTAAGAGCGGAGAAATGTTGGACCCCGAACTTTTGATGAACATTAGAAATATTAAAATGAAATTAAATGAGAAAGAAATTGGTAAGACAATGTAAGAATTTAAGAAAATTTGATGAAATTTATGAGAAATGAATTGTTAATTTTGAGGACTTTGATATTTGAGTGAACTTATATGGATTATTAGAAGAAAGTGGATGAGTTGATTGAAATGAAGTTAAATAGCAAGAATTAAAAAGAAAAAGTGTGAAAATTTGAAGAATTTAGAAAGTTTGACTTTTTGGAGAGAGAATGTTTGACTTTGAGAGTTGACTTTTGTTTGAGGCAAAATTGGAGAAAATGATCTATATGAAACTTGTAGATTATGTCAAAATTGGAGAAAATGATCGATATCGGGAATGAGAGTTATGATTAGTCAAAGTTGGCTTGGAAGTTTGACTTTTAGGGTAAAAAGTTGACTATTTGATTTAGGTCAAATTTGAGAAAATGATCAACGTGAAAATTGTAGCCTCTGTCGAGAGCTTTTCGTGGATATAAAGTTTGCTATTTTTCGATGTCGGGATTGAGAGATATGAATTTCGGAAGATATGCTTTGTTTTGAAAATGTTATTAAGTATAGATTTGCATGTGCTATACTTCGAGGCCACTCGTCGTATGGATTTAGTCTGAATTTGAGTAAGTAGTATTACTGAAAGTTGTAGCTTGTATGTCGATCTTTCCGACGCCATAGAGTTTGTAATTTTCGATATCGGGACTAGGAGTTATGATCGATTAAAAGCGGAAGTTGTGTAGGAAAAGTTGATTAGGATAGAATCTTTGATTGAGTTTTGACCCTTTCGAGGTGAAATTGATTTTCTGTTCTTCTGGGAAGTTGTAGAGCTTCCTTCAATCTTTCTATAGACACCAAATTCGTCAAATTCTGAGTTCGAATTAAGAGATATGATTTTGAAAATTCAGTTATAAGTGGGTATTTAAGATTTTGTAACTTTTGCTTGAACTCCGACCCTTTTGCAATCTTTTGTTATAAATCTTTCGTCCGACATCCGATTGACTCGATTATCGAAGCGTTGGATTCCTAAGACAATTAATGTCATTTTATTGAAGAATTATGAATTTTAGGAGATTGAATTGAAGGTGATTGATTTTAATTAAGTGAGTTGAGAAAGTTTCCGAACATGGTTCGGTATTTTGCAAATTTCGGGAGTTGTGGAGCTCCGATTAAGTCGATTCTTGAAGCTAAATAAGTTAAGATATGGGACTTCAATTATGTGAAGGGCTCAATTTTAATTCAGTCCGAAGATTTTCAAGTTCGGAATTAAGTGCGTTTTGGATTTTGTTCAGTCATTAGTATTTCGCCTTAACTTCTTCGTTTTAGATCCGAATTGGCGCCGTCAGTTGCGTTGGATTCGTATGATCGAGAGGAACAATTCTCTAGTAGAAAGTTTTCCAAATTATTTCGTTAAGTTGCCCAAAAGTTGGAAGTAAGTTATCAGATTTTAACTAAAGAGAGGGCATTTTGGTCATTTGCACCTCATTTAAGTGACATAGCTTAAACTCAAGGGGCAGGGTCGTTTTGGAGGCTGGAGCTGTCGACTATAAGCAGAATAAGAAGAGAAGAAATAGAAAGAAAATACAAAGAGAGGAGAGAAGAGATGAAGCTTCGGTGATGGGTGGAGAAGAAGAAGAAGAAGAGCAAGCAAGGTCGGTTTTCTATGAGTTCAAGAGTGATGTTCGTTGGTTTCTAGAGCAAAGAGGAGGAAGAAGATGGAAGTTTACCTTGAAGCTTCATAAACCGAAAATGGTGGAGTTAAGGTAGGTTTCAAAATTGTTTTAAGTTGAGATATTGATGGGTTTATGGTGTAGATCTATGGAAAATGTTATGGGTTTGTTAATTCCATGACAAATTTTGGGAGATTTCATGTTAAATTGAGTTAATGTTGGATATGAATGTGTTAGGGTTTTAGTCTTGAATTTGGGGATTTGAAATTTTGGAAGTGTATTGAGTTAGAAAGTTTGAAATTTTGATGAGTATGGGATTTCTATAATTCATTTAAGTATTTATGCTTTTGTGATTTTGAAATTGGTGATTTTGGTTTAGGAACTTTTAGTTTGGATGAAGGAAAGAAGTAATGGAGGAATTGAAGCTTTGGAAAAGTGTCTAGCAAGATCATGAGGTGGGTACCATATTTATTTTGAAATTATAAGCTTTGTGAGTATTCTTGAAAATTTCCGAAAGTGAAAAGGGTTAGAAATGTATTGTTTCGGATATTTAAATGTATTGTTTTGAATATTTTGATGACATTGAATGATTGTCTAATTGATTTGAAAAATTTAGAAGAGAGACGCTTTTGAAAGTTATTGTTTATATTTTGAAAAAATCAAGAAGGAAGTATTTCAATGTCATTGCCTAAATTGATTTGATAAATTGATAAAAATTTCGACGTAGGATTATGAATGAATTGAAAATTTGTGAGAATATTGTATTCTTGGATTTTGATATTTAAGAAATTCTTTGTGTTTGAAACAATGACATATATTGCTTTTGACATTGTTTCTAAAGTGTCGTTCTTAAAAAGTTGACATTTCTAAATTTCAAATATTTGTGAAAGCGTGTATCGAATCTGATTATGAAAAGATTTGAAAAGTTAAGGATTTCAAATTGTTTATAAAAGTGGTTGAAAAGTTTATGATTTTCAAATTGTTATGAAAAGTGTTTGGAAAATTTATAATTTCCAATTGTTTATAAACTGGTTGGAAAGCTTATGTTTCGAAATTGTTTATAAAAGCGTTTGGAAAGTTTATAATTTCGAAAATGATGTATAAAAGTGTTTGAAAAAAAATGATTTCGAAATTGTTTATGTAAAAGTTGAAAATGCTATTATGTAGGTAAAGGTTGAACAATTTATGATTTAGAATACTATCGGAATTAGTTATAAGATTTTGCTCATAAAAGGTTTGACAATTTAGAATACTTTTGAAATTATTTATAAAATATGGTTTATGAAAATGTTGGAAAAGTAGGATTTCTAAGTGCTTTTGAAATTAGTATAAAATATTAGTTATGTAAATATTGGAAAATTTTGATTTTAGTAAGATTAAATATCTTGCCTTTGGAATAATTGGAGAAATTTGTTATCTGTGATTGGAGAAACTGAATGTTTTAAGTTGAATGTGTTTAAGAAAAAGTGTACAAAGGTTTAATTTTCTTGTTTTCAAAAGATTTTGAAATTGCTTGAAAAATTTAGAAAGTAATGAATTTTAATGTTTAGAATGTTTTGGAAAAAGGTTACGAGTTTTAAAATGAATTGAGCTATGAAGAAGGGTTCGAAAGGATTACGACATTTTATGATTTCTAATGATTTAAGCAATTGCTTAATTTGTTAAATTCGTTAAGGCTCTTAATTGTTCATTCGGTGATGATGAAATAAATGTTAAATTCGTTGTGTTTGAAGGTTTTAATCAAGATTAAAATTGTTGCATTCTAAAATAAATTGTGAATTTGCTATGTGAGAATTTCTATATGAAATCATGTGCATTTTGGGAATGTCAAGTTGTTTGATATGACATTGTGTTGAATTATCGATGATTGCTACAATTGGTTCAATCTTCAATGATTGAAAGTATGTTATGTGAATTACTTTGATGTGATGACATTATGAATGTGAATGTGTCTTGTATGACACGACATACGAGGATTTGACTTTTTGAAAAGTGCCTTGGCAATCTTTTTGTAAGAATGAATATGTGAATTATATGGGTTTGGTTAGGTCCCTCTGTAGAGTCGATTACCTTTGTCTCCCTCTGTTAGTCTTCTCCTACTGCTAGTAAATGGCTTAGGAGTTCCGATTTGGACTCCTCCGCTCACGGTTTGCATGTGAATCGCATTATCTTGGGATTATGCGACGCTCGTTAGGACCGACCCAAACCATTTGATGTGTTATGTGATTTTGCTCTTTGTGTATTGTGATGCATTCATATTTGAAATTGTGCATGATTTGTGAAAAGTTTGAGAACTTGAGAAAAATCTTAGAAAATGTTGATGAAGATTTATGAATGTTTTGAAAAGTTTGAAAAGAGTTTTGGATAAATTTCCGAATGGGGAAAGGTTTAAAAGTTTGAAAAGACAATTTTAAACTTATGTTTCATTTATAAGTATGTTACCCATCGAGTTTGTCAAGCTCCCCTTTCATCCCCATCTCCGTGTTTGACGAGGAGATCGGATGAATCTGATCAAGACGTCGATTCGACATTTATATGTTTTGTAATTTGTATATGGCTTGGAATGCCATTTATGCTTATAAAGTATCTGGATGTATTGAATTTGAGTATGGAAATGAGCTATGAGATTTGTTTATGATTATAAGTAGATTGTGTGATTGATTTATGAATTTTGGATGTATGAGGTTGTTTAGAAATGGGATATGATTGTGACTTGAATTATGAATTGAGATTATGAAGTGTTTTAGATATAAGATTGCGTTATTCTGGTGTTTGGATTAGGACGGGAGGTCCGATGACTCTGAGTGGTGTTTGGATATATAGAAGTGTATGTTTTGACTTGCGAAAATTTTTTCGTCAAAATACAATTAGATATCTGCCCGATTTTCGAGAAAATCGGGTTATGGCAAAATAAGAATAAGTATAAGAATATGATTAAGAAGTTAGCTTTACTAAAGATAAGTGTTTAGTAAACGATGAAATTTTGGGAGAAAGAGTTTATGAATTGAGTTTGATTAAGGGTAAATTCCTAAAGGAAAATGGGAATGGTTTTGTATAAAGAGGAAGGAATGACTAAGGTTGAAAAAAATATATATATATATCGGGTTTTTCAGATTAGTCTTAGGGCTTCCAACGCGTCGCAATATACTTTTCTAAGATACTTGTAAGAAGATGTCGGACATTTGTTTGATGGGATTCGAGTTTGATTTGCTTGATTTCGTTTCGCTTCAATTGCGATAAGACTTTCGTTTTTCGATTCAATTTCTGTTTTCGATTCTGTTTGCTCCGTTTCCGTTTCCGTCTTCCGGTTGGGATCCGGTTCCTGAGATCGGGTCCCAACACACAACACTATGGAAATGAAGAAATTTCAGGTTAAGTCGACTTATAAAAATCGACAAGTCGACTTATGAGGGTCAATAAGTCGACTTGTGGAGGTAAAACAAGTCGACTTATGTTTACACGGGTTCCATTGTTGGATTGTTATGTTATGTAATGACTTTGCATTTTCTTTATGTTTGCTTATGAACTGCCAGTCGAATATAAGTTATCTGGGTCTTCTTTAAAAATTCTCTTTTTTCCCAAAATCTCCGAAAACACATTCTTTTCTACTTTTGAGATTTTTTTATGATGACGTTTATCCACCATGATGGTTTTTGTATCTAGCCAAGATCAACATTTCATAATATTTGTATTTGCTTGCTACTTGAGACTATTTGTGTATGATGACTTGTTTCTCTATTTAATGTGATTGCGATATTTCATCTATTGTTAGTTTGTATTAGTTGTTTTGATTATGACAAAAAGGAGGAGAAAAAGGAGAAATTGGATATTCTTTAGTTACTTGATTAAGGTGGAGTATGTGATAATTGTCTTTAATTTAAGTTTATCATGATTTCAAATTACTTTTATGAATTTGATCTTACAAGGTTATAAATTCAATGATTTATATGATTGAGGGGGAGACTTCTAACCAAAATGACAAGGTATAAAAACCTTGATCAATGTTTCTTTGTTTTCATTTCTTAAACAATTTCTAAGTGTTTTGTCATTATCAAAAAGGGGGAGATTGTTGGACCAATGGTGGTTGACAAATTAAATCCCACTTATGTGTTTGATAATAATAAAATGTATAGAATTGGTTAAGAAATTGTTTCAGGTATTTTGGGATTGATATTCAATAAAAGAATTGTGCAAATCAAGATAACATTAATCTTTGATGGGAAAGAGATTAATCATTGTGGAATCAAGATGGAAATTACCTTAAATGTGCAAGAGATATTCAAGGATGAAGATTATGGATAAGGAACTTCAAAGATATGTATCCCAACAATTAAAGATCAAGATTTCATGCAATATAATCGTTGATGTAACATCCCGTTACTGTCAGCAAGGGTATTTTGGTAATATAGAGACTGACTGAACTGACTGGAATATGATTGAGTGAGTAATTGGGTTCAAATGATTGATTTAGAATAATTTAAGTGTAATCGGTATTTTATAGTGGCTTATAGGAGATTTACGGGAAATTAGGAGATAATGCGGATAGGAAATATTGGAGAGACCGATCGATTGGTGATAATCTTGAAAGAACTGTCCGATGACAATGGAAAAGTTAGAGTGGACTGATAGGAAATAAATATGCTGAGCCATTTAAAAAATAGAGACTGAAATTTGGACTGATAAGGAGACCAGGTCTATAAATACCTAGGGTTGAGAAATTGGGGAAAAATTGGCTAAGGCAATTGCGAAGTTTCTCTTCTTCCTCTCCACGGTGATCTTGATCCTTCTTCATAGGTGAGGATCGTTGTTTCTTCTTGTGGTTTCCTCTATTGTGTTAAGCTAACTGGTTTATTGTGATTATTGTGGAAATGAAGTGGATTGAGGCTTGAGGGAGGAGATCGACGGTGTTGAGAAAGATTTTAGGGTTTGCGATCGATTCAGTGATTGGTAAGCTTTAATGGCTTCAATGATGTTATTACTTATTTTTATTACATCTATGGCTTTTATTGTGGTTGATTGAGTAGTTGAGGGTGTTAATGGACGTTTTTAGTGAGAGAAATGGTCGGAAATCGATCGGAGAAGACGACTGGTCTTAGACGTCATGACGAGCATCGGCGTTAGGGCTTCGTCATGACGAATAAAATTGAATTGAGTTAAATGTATTGTTCGCGACGTAGGCAGCAAGACATCGCGCGAAGCGTGAAGGGAGATGCTGCGCGCGAAGCGTGCCTCTTTCGTCAGAACGAATGCCGCGAGGTCATGGCGAGGAACCGCTATTTTATTGGATTGGATTGTACTTAATTGGACATAATTTCATAGAGACATATGCATTCTTGTCATCGTTTAATTGAGCGATTAGTAATGGGTATCTTGTCTTGTTATAGAGGCACCGATTGGATCGTCGTTCCACGGACATTCTTTGGGACTTCGGCGATAGCTCGAAGTAACAGTGAGTAACCTAGTTGGTTTCTCAAATTCTTGAGTGTCTAAATATTCACCGTAATTTACTTGATAACGTGAAGTACATGATTCTTGAATTATATGTGATTGGATTGCCTCAGTATTATTCTTGAAATGTAAATGGTCGAGTTGTATGTTCTTCTTGTATAGAATGAACAATGTGAATTACCTTTGTATGATCGCATGACTCTTGAAAGGGATACGATTGAATTGTATGTGTTTCTTGTATTGGATTGGATTCTTGAATTATCGATTTACATTACCTTTGGGCTTTATAGCCATACATCAGAAATTCTTGAATCATGAATCTTGAATTCTTGTAAGTTCTTGAGAGATACCTTCTTGGGCTTTTATAGCCATATCTTGAGCTCTTGAATCTTGAATTTATGAACATCGCATTGCATGCATAAATGCATGATCAGATAAAGGGCTGTGACCCAAGTTGCTAATTTCACTGAAAAGAGCCTAGAGCTCGAACATCGCATCTTGTCAAGCCTTGGCAGGGAGAAATCTCGACGCGCCCCCATTTCTTGTTGAGCACTTGGGCACAACATCGAGTAAGGAAAGAGTCTCATATGCATCATATACATGATCGATCGAATCGCCAAATTGTGTGACGATTCTTGGTATGCGATGCCATGATTTCTTGTAAATTGTGATGTAATCATCAGTAAAGCGTTCTATGCTACTAAAATGTTATTCTCGACATCGTATCTTGATATAGACTCTCGTATATCGTTATGTGAACTATTCTACGCCATCAGTATTATTGCTAATGATCACATATATCGTAAGCAAACTATTATAGACTACTATACACCGTTATATAATATCGTTAATTGTTATTCTTGTGGTCGTGCTGCACGCAATTTGCGTAATGCATGATTCGTGAACCATCGATGATGGTTTCTCACCGAGTTCGCAAACTCACCCAACATTGCAATTATTTTCAGAATCGAAGAGTACCCGTTAGCAAACGGAGTATGGCATGAGAGATTAGTGAAGGTCGAAGTCGGGATCGGTTAGGTATGCGCATTCGCGCGTCTTTACTTTTGTACTAAAGTGTTTATTATGTAATTGTAAAATCGACCTAAGTGGCTTTTGAAAATGAGTGTATCCTATTGGACGGGATTGAATGAGTGCCCAAAATTGAGTATAGAATTCCGCGCATTTGTTATAGAAAGTAATGTCTACCGATTTTACGGCGAGTGTTCTAATCGCCACCCTCATGGTCACGGACTCGGATATCACCATGGATATCGGGTTGGGTCTCGTCGGGAGGGGTGCTACATTTAATGGTATCGAGCCCGAATACAATCTTACATGGGCGTTACGAGAAAAATGTGTCAAGTGCATGCATCTAAGTCGTGTCATGTGAGCGGTGACAAGCGATCCCTAGTCTAGCATATGAGTCACATGCATGAGCATGTACCGGTCGTTTAAGCGATTAGAGATAGTGAGGAAAATGATAATGTGAGAATGTGATAAAAAGAAGTTGTGTACATCATGAAACCCGAAAAGAGTATATGGTTTGATTTGATAAGTGAAGATTTGTGTCTTGGTATCGTGGTTATAGTATGAAATGCACTATGAGAGTTCTCACTGAGTATACTTTTGGAATGTGAAATAAAAATAAAGTGATAGTTATGGATTGAGAGAGGAAAATGAGAATAGAAATATGATGAAAATGAAAAGAGTTCAAGTGTATATTGTGGATGAAAAATAAAGTGTTCTATGTTATAGAAGAAGTTGCATTGGGATTGATTCTGTGATGAGAGTTATAAATCATGATTTATGGTGAGAATCAATTATCTTAGTAAGAAATCAAGAATGATTGTATACATGATGATATTGAGTTGAGTGTGAAAAGTTCGTGAGTATGAGACAATTAAGAAAAGATTAAAGTGTAAAATACCGATAATAGCGGTGAAAGAGTGAATAGGGTTGGTGATTTGTTCAAGTGAATACACACCTAATCATGGAGCCCGTGACAAGTGGAAATATGGAGCGTAAGTGTCTTATTTGTGAAATGGCATGAGAATAAATTAATGAGTTAGTGGATAATTGTCGATTCGATTCTTATAGAATGAAAGTGTTTATAGTGATCAATTGGAAATGAATAGAGATTGTATTCGATCCTCTCGCACGAGGTCGGGTGCAAAAGGAAAGTTGTTGAGCTCAGATTTGATTTCCTTTGGAAGTGTACATTTGATAGTGGGATCACCCTTATGGGTGAAATGATTGGGCATAAGTGAATAATATGCGTGAATATGTTATAGGAGGAAATTAGGTGGCCTATTAAATAAGCCCGATTATTATTCTGTGGCCCCAAGCTCGAGATGAGTTAGGGCAAAACACGAGAATGTTTGTAGTGATCAATTGAGAAAGAAGTGAGACTATTAATGATCGAGAGCTGGTACCAAAAGAGAAAGGTTATCGAGAATTAAATGAGATTAAAGTGTCCTTAGTAGTATAGGCTACTAATGGGTAAAGCTGATGTAAGTGTATATTCAGATATGATGTGATGATTATAGCGATGCGTTCAAGATATTAAAGTAAATGACATTATTTAAATGCTCTGTAGAGCCTCATCATAAGGAATGTTATAATCTTGTAAGGCATGGCATGAAGCGCTCTATTGGAATAAGAGTGGTGATCGATAGTGAGGAGAGATAGTTGATTGACAAGATTTTATGAGCAGTGTTAATGAGTGATAAGGTTTGATCCGATAATTTGACTTGAGAGTGACCATTGAAGAGATACACTTTGAAATGAAGTGAAAGTTAATTTTGGAGTCCTCATCCTAGTGAAGACTCAAGTGTAAGAGATACCATATATTCTTGAAAATGTGTACATTATGTTGATGAGATGACTCGATTGTGTAAGAGAATTCTTGAATATCAAGGAATGTTAGCTGCAGATGTGAAAAGAAAATAGAGTTGTATATGTTTGTGTTGTGTTTGAAAGTATAAAAGTGAGTGATATAAATGTGAAGTGAATGAGTTAAATGTGATAAGTGTTAGTGATTGCACCAAGTGTGTTGTATATATAAATGTGAATACTTGTGATTGAGAATCGGTGTATACAATTGTGAGTAAGTGCTACGATTGTGACAAGCGAGTAAAGTGATATATAAATATATGTGTTAGTGATTGTGCAAGTGTGAGTGAGTATAGCGGTGAGATAAATGTCTTTGAGGCTGTGAATAATGTTCGAATATGATAAGTGTAGTGAAATGAGATACATGTGATTGATTGTGCAAATGTGAACATTTGTATTTGTGATTGAGTGTATAAAATTATAAGTAGCGTTCCAACCGTGATAAGCGAGTGAAGTGCTAGATATATGTCGATAAGTGCTAGTGGCTGTGTAAATGTGAGTAAATGCTTAGTACAATAATAAGCGGTAATTAAGCTGTTGTGGTGGAGCTTAGTGATCGAGCTTTGAGCTCGATATCGGTGAAACGCGCCTAAGGCCATAACGGCGAGAGTGCATACCCGAGGGCTCTCCTACTTGCCAAGAATGCGATTAGTGTAAAGGGAATAGTGCATACCGGAGGCTCTCCTATCCCTTATGTGAGTGGGCGATAGTGCATACCAGGAGGGCTCTCGCTCTTAGAAAATGTGATCGATGTGAAAAGTCATCCACAACAGTATCATAAATGGGAATTTGTTTACATTAAGCATCGGATTTGTTGTGGTGATACATTGTGATAGTGTGAAAGCGTCGCCTCATATGTAAAGTGGCAATGCATGAGAGGAAGTGAATTGTGAGAATTGCTCGGTGATATGGTTAAATTGTGATTATAATGAAAGCGTGAAATTGTCTGATAGTGTTCTGATTGTGTATTGTAGCTGTGTTGTGAAAATTGAGAATCATTGCAATTAAGTGACAAAATGTGTAAATAGATCGGTAAAATGTTTTATGAACTGGAATAATAAACAGTGTTAAGATCTGATAGATGTGTTTCTGGTACCGAATGTGAGGTCGTGCGATTAATTATAAAGATGTGAGTGAGAATCAGAATAGAAGGGAGCGGGTTAATTCCCTTATCTGAGATCTATTGTATATGAAATTTCGAGGACGAAATTTTAATTAGGAGGGGTGAATTGTAACATCCTTCTTGTCGACAAAAGGTATTTTGGTAATATAGACCGATCGAATATTTGGAATATGATTGAGTGAGTAATTGGGTTCAAATGATTGATTTAGAATAATTTAAGTGTAGCGGTATTTTATAGTGGCTTATAGGAGATTTCGGAAATTAGGAGATAATGCGGATAGGAAATATTGAGAGGCGATCGATTGATTGTATAATCTTGAAAGAACTGTCCGATGACAATGGAAAAGTTAGAGTGGACTGATAGGAAATAAATATGCTGAGCCATTGAAATTTAGAGACTGAAATTTGGACTGATAAGGAGACCTAGGTCTATAAATACCTAGGGTTGAGAAATTTGGGGAAAAATTGGCTAAGGCAATTGCGAGTTTCTCTTCTTCCCTCTCCATGGTGATCTTCGATCCTTCTTCATAGGTGAGGATCGTTGTTTCTTCTTGTGGTTTCCCTCCTATTGTGTTAAGCTAACTGGTTTATTGTGATTATTGTGGAAATGAAGTGGATTGAGGCTTGAGGGAGGAGATCGACGGTGTTGAGAAAGATTTTAGGGTTTGCGATCGATTCAGTGATTGGTAAGCTTTAATGGCTTCAATGATGTTATTACTTATTTTTATTACATCTATGGATTTTATTGTGGTTGATTGAGTAGTTGAGGGTGTTAATGGGCGTTTTAGTGAGAGAAATGGTCGGAAATCGATCGGAGAAGGCGACTGGTCTTCGTGACGTCGCGACGAGCATCGAAGCGTTAGGGCTTCGTCATGACGAATAAAATTGAATTGAGTTAAATGTATTGGTCGCGACGTAGGCAGCAAGACGTCATGGGCGAAGGAGGGAGACGACGCCTTGGCGCGTGTTTCATGTGGCGGCGTGCCTCTTTCGTCATGCGAATAATGCCGCGAGGTCATGGCGAGGAACCTATTTTATTGGATTGGATTGTACTTAATTGGACATAATTTCATAGAGACATATGCATTCTTGTCATCGTTTAATTGAGCGATTAGTAATGGTATCTTGTCATTGTTATAGAGGCACCGATTGGATCGTCGTTCCACGGACATTCTTTGGGACTTCGTGCAATAGCTCTAAGTGTGGTGAGTAACCTAGTTGGTTTCTCAAATTCTTGAGTGTCTAAATATTCACCGTAATTTACTTGATAGCGTGAAGTACATGATTCTTGAATTATATGTGATTGGATTACCTTTGTATTATTCTTGAAATGTAAATGACCGAGTTGCATGTTCTTCTTGTATAGAATCGAACAATGTGAATTACCTCGTATGATCGCATGACTCTTGAAAAGGGATACGATTGAATTGTATGTGTTTCTTGTATTGGATTGGATTCTTGAATTCGATTCTTGTTACCTTTGGGCTTTATAGCCATACATCGTAAATTCTTGAATCTTTGAATCTTTGAATTCTTGTAAGTTCTTGAGAGATACCTTCATTGGGCTTTTATAGCCATATCTTGAAGCTCTTGAATCTGAATTTCTTGAACATTGCATTGCATGCATAAATGCATGATCGATAAAGGATCGTGACCCAAGTTGCTAATTTCCTTTGAAAAGAGCCTAGAGCTCGAACACTGTCTTGTCCGGATTAGCCGAGGGAGAAATCTCGACGCGCCCCCATTGTTCTTGTTGAGCACTTGGGCACAACACTGAGTAACCGGAAAGAGTCTCATATGCATCATATACATGACTGACTGAACTGCCAAATTGTGTGACGATTACTGAACTGTGCGATGCCATGATTTATTGTAAATTGTGATGTAATACTGTAAACTGTTCTATGCTACTGAAATGTTATTCTACCGACATCAGATATCTTGATATAGACTCATCGTATCTCGTTATGTGAACTATTCTACGCTACTGTATTATTGCTAATGATACTGTATATTGTAGCAAACTATTATAGACTCACGTACCTTTGTTATATAATATCGTTAATTGTTATTCTTGTGTCGTCGTTTGCACGCAATTTGCGTAATGCATGATTTGAGTGAACCATCGATGATGGTTTCTCACCGAGTTCGCAAACTCACCCAACATTGCAATTATTTTCAGAATCGAAGAGTACCCGTTAGCAAAAGCGGGAGTATGGTATGAATTCGAGTGAAGGTCGAGAAGTCGGGATCGGTTAGGTATGCGCATTAAGCGTCTTTACTTTTGTACTAAAGTGTTTATTATGTAATTGTAAAATCGACCTAAGTGGCTTTTGAAAATGAGTGTATCCTATTGGGACGGGATTGAATGAGTGCCCAAAATTGAGTATAAATTCGCGCATTTGTTATAGAAAGTAATGTCTCGATTTTACGGCGAGTTTTCTAGTACGCCACCCTCGCGGGTCACGGACTCGGATATCACCATGGATATCGGGTTCGGGTCTCGTCGGGAGTGGGGTGCTACAGTTGAAGCCAACATAAGTCGACTAGCACATCATAAGTCGACTTATATATCAAGTGAGAACAACATAAGTCGACTAGAACATCATAAGTCGACTAATATATGAAGATCTGTCAACACAAGTCGACTAATAGTCCATAAGTCGACTTATCGAAGGACACAAGTCGACTTACACAGCATAAGTCGACTAATTGAAGAGC
Source organism: Erythroxylum novogranatense (assembly GCA_029891385.1). Lineage (NCBI taxonomy): Eukaryota > Viridiplantae > Streptophyta > Magnoliopsida > Malpighiales > Erythroxylaceae > Erythroxylum > Erythroxylum novogranatense. The sequence continues at coordinate 7,801,317 of CM057224.1, forward strand.
AGAGATGAAATTTTACGTAAATCGTTGACACAAGTCGACTTATACACTCGACAAGTCGACTTATGGGTACAACAAATAAATTCCAACAGTTCGATTAGCCACAAATGGAAAGGAGGATATTAAGGGCGGTCATATCAATTATACAACGGCTAGAATAGCTTCCAACAGCTATTTTATTCAAGTATAAAGAGTGGATGATTGATGAAGAGTGTATGGAAGATACATAAGTGAAAATACTCTTCTATTGCTCCAAAATTGCTCATTATTGTTCTTATCTTGTTACACAATGTATTGAGCTTTGTTCTTCAATCTTTATATTATTTCTCTTACAATTTGAGTGACTAGTGAAAGGTCACGTGTGAGGTAGGATTTGTGCCGGAAGACAAATTAAGTGTAAAGGTAGATTGAGCCGAAAATCAAGTGGTGTTGGTAAGATTTGTGCCGGAAGACAAATCAAGTGTAAAGGTAGCTTGAGCCCGAGTGGTGTTGGTAGGATTTGTGCCGGAAGACAAATCAAGTGTAAAGGTAGTTTGAGCCCGAGTGGTGTTGGTAGGATTTATGCCGGAAGACAAATCAAGTGTAAAGGTAGCTTGAGCCAGAAATTAAGCGATATTGTAAGAGTTCACACTGAACTACAAAGTGTGTAATAAAGTGGTTTGCAAAATCCTAAGTCGGAGCTTAGGTTAGGGACGTAGGTCTTAGCACCGAACCTCTATAAAAACAGTGTTTGATCTTCTTACCTACTCTTTACATTTAGATTTGATTAAATTATTTTTGTGTGAATTAAATTCTGATTTTATTGTAGAAAATTACAAAAAGCTTTAAAGATCTATTCAACCCCCCTTCTAGATCACTTACAATTGGTATCGAGCGAAGTATCTGAGGATGATACTGTGATAACCTAGCGGAAGAAGGTAACACAAACAATCGCCTCCTTTGTTTAATGGTACTAACTATTCTTCTTGGAAAAATCCTATGAAATATCACATTATAAGTGAGTGAGTAGAATACTGGAAGATTATCATTTTTGGTCCACAAACTCCTTTGAAAGAAAATGGTGAGTTAAAAACGGAGATGGAGTACAATGACAATGATTGGAGGCAAACATACATAAACGCAAAGGCTATGAAACTGATTTATTGTGCCCTCACCGTTGAAGAGAGAAATCGAGTGAACTCGTGTACAAGTGCTAAAGAAATGTGGGAAAGACTACGCATCACTCATGAAGGAACCAATCAAGTTCGAGAGACAAAGATTAACATGCTTCTCCATGACTATGAAATGTTTTTCATGAAGGAAGGTGAGTCTATTTTCACTATGCTTGATCATTTTGCAGAAATCATAAATGAATTAGGCAACCTTGGAAAGCATATGACGAATAGCGAGAAGGTGAAAAAGATTCTTCGTTCACTACCGAAAGAATGGGACTCACAAGTCACAGCTATTATGGAGTCTAAGGATCTCAATCATTTGGAATTCAACGCCTTGGTGGGATCTCTCATAAACTATGAGATCATTCTCAAATCAAGAGGAGGATGAGGTAAGTCACAAAAGTCAATTGGTTTTAAAGCTAACACTTCTTTTGTGGATGAAAGCGATAAAAAATTAGATGAGGAGGAAGAAGATGAAGAGCTAGCAATGTATGCTAGAAACTTGAGAAAATTCAAGGGACAACTCAAAAATAGGAAGAGAGAATTACGTGGCGGAGGAAATGACAAGTATGACAAAGGGAAAAAGAAAGCTAGCCTAGTAGCCACTTGGAGTGATGATGAGGAAGCATACCAAAGCAATGATGAAAACAACTTAGCTCTCATGGCTAATAGCTCCTCAACAAGTGATGGCGAAGATGAGTTAACTTTCATTGATCAACATCTTATAGATTCTTTTAATGCTTTACAAATCGATTTTGAAGAAGCTATTAAAATCAACAAGAAATTGAGAAAGAAAATAAGAGAGCTAGTTGCTGAAAATAGTGTCTTGCACGAGACTATTGATGATTTAGATTGCACTAAGGAAGATAACTCTACATGCCTTGTTGAAAAAGAAAATCTTACTTGTGAGCTTGATAGACTTAGAAAGGAATTTTCTTATGTGGTTGAAAAATTTGCTGGTGGGAATGAAAAGTTTGAAAAGATGTTATCTTTACAAAGATATTCAATTTCTAAACATGGTTTAGGAATTGATCCATTTGATAGAGATTGTTCTTTTGATTTCTAAATTTACTAAAGATGGCAAAGTTGCTAAATGTGTTAGATGCTTAAAAGATGGTCATATAGAAATTGCATGCAAAAGTATTAGAAGATGTATTAATGTGAAGAAAATCTAGGTAGTAAAAGGTACAACTCCTCCTAATCTGGTTTATATGACTAATCGAAATGGACCCAAAATGGCCTGGGTACCAATGAGTACAAAGAATGTTTCAGATGTAGGTACAAGCAAGGAATGAAAATCCACCAAGCACATGGTACATTGATAGTGGATGTCGACTAATTGGTGACAAGTATGCTAACAAGTCAACTTGTGTGGGTTAATAAGTTGACCTATGATTTACACAACACTATGGAAATGAAGAAATTTCAGGTTAAGTCGACTTATAAAATTCGACAAGTCGACTTATGAGGGTCGATAAGTCGACTTATGGAGGTAAAACAAGTCGACTTATGTTTACACGGGTTCCATTGTTGGATTGTTATGTTATGTAATGACTTTGCATTTTCTTTATGTTTGCTTATGAACTGCCAGTCGAATATAAGTTATCTGGGTCTTCTTTAAAAATTCTCTTTTTTCCCAAAATCTCCGAAAACACATTCTCTTCTACTTTTGAGATTTCTTTATGATGACGTTTATCCACCATGATGGTTTTTGTATCTAGCCAAGATCAACATTTCATAATATTTGTATTTGCTTGCTACTTGAGACTATTTGTGTATGATGACTTGTTTCTCTATTTAATGTGATTGCGATATTTCATCTATTGTTAGTTTCTATTAGTTGTTTTGATTATGACAAAAAGGGGGAGAAAAAGGAGAAATTGGATATTCTTTAGTTACTTGATTAAGGTGGAGTATGTGATAATTGTCTTTAATTTAAGTTTATCATGATTTCAAATTACTTTTATGAATTTGATCTTACAAGGTTATAAATTCAATGATTTATATGATTGAGGGGAGACTTCTAACCAAAATGACAAGGTATAAAACCTTGATCAATGTTTCTTTGTTTTCATTTCTTAAACAATTTCTAAGTGTTTTGTCATTATCAAAAAGGGGGAGATTGTTGGACCAATGGTGGTTGACAAATTAAATCCCACTTATGTGTTTGATAATAATAAAATGTATAGAATTGGTTAAGAAATTGTTTCAGGTATTTTGGGATTGATATTCAATAAAAGAATTGTGCAAATCAAGATAGCATTAATCTTTGATGGGAAAGAGATTAATCATTGTGGAATCAAGATGGAAATTACCTTAAATGTGCAATAGATATTCAAGGATGAAGATTATGGATAAGGAACTTCAAAGATATGTATCCCAACAATTAAAGATCAAGATTTCATGCAATATAATCGTTGAAGCCAACATAAGTCGACTAGCACATCATAAGTCGACTTATATATCAAGTGAGAACAACATAAGTCGACTAGAACATCATAAGTCGACTAATATATGAAGATCTGTCAACACAAGTCGACTAATAGTCCATAAGTCGACTTATCGAAGGACACAAGTCGACTTACACAGCATAAGTCGACTAATTGAAGAGCAGAGATGAAATTTTACGTAAATCGTTGACACAAGTCGACTTATACACTCGACAAGTCGACTTATGGGTACAACAAATAAATTCCAACGGTTCAATTAGCCACAAATGGAAAGGAGGATATTAAGGAACGGTCATATCAATTATACAACGGCTAGAATAGCTTCCAACAGCTATTTTATTCAAGTATAAAGAGTGGATGATTGATGAAGAGTGTATGGAAGATACATAAGTGAAAATACTCTTCTATTGCTCCAAAATTGCTCATTATTGTTCTTATCTTGTTACTGATGTATTGAGCTTTGTTCTTCAATCTTTATATTATTTCTCTTACAATTTGAGTGACTAGTGAAAGGTCACGTGTGAGGTAGGATTTGTGCCGGAAGACAAATTAAGTGTAAAGGTAGATTGAGCCGAAAATCAAGTGGTGTTGGTAAGATTTGTGCCGGAAGACAAATCAAGTGTAAAGGTAGCTTGAGCCCGAGTGGTGTTGGTAGGATTTGTGCCGGAAGACAAATCAAGTGTAAAGGTAGTTTGAGCCCGAGTGGTGTTGGTAGGATATATGCCGGAAGACAAATCAAGTGTAAAGGTAGCTTGAGCCAGAAATTAAGCGATATTGTAAGAGTTCACACTGAACTACAAAGTGTGTAATAAAGTGGTTTGCAAAATCCTAAGTCGGAGCTTAGGTTAGGGACGTAGGTCTTAGCACCGAACCTCTATAAAAACAGTGTTTGATCTTCTTCCCTACTCTTTACATTTAGATTTGATTAAATTATTTTTGTGTGAATTAAATTCTGATTTTATTGTAGAAGATTACGAAAAGCTTTAAAGATCTATTCAACCCCCCTTCTAGATCACTTACAATTGGTATCAGAGCAGAAGTATACAGGGATGATACACAATAACCTAGCGGAAGAAGGTAACACAAACAATCGCCCTCCTTTGTTTAATGGTACTAACTATTCTTCTTGGAAAAATCCTATGAAATATCACATTATAAGTGAGTGAGTAGAATACTGGAAGATTATCATTTTTGGTCCACAAGCTCCTTTGAAAGAAAATGGTGAGTTAAAAACGGAGATGGAGTACAACGACAATGATTGGAGGCAAACATACATAAACGCAAAGGCTATGAAACTGATTTATTGTGCCCTCACCGTTGAAGAGAGAAATCGAGTGAACTCGTGTACAAGTGCTAAAGAAATGTGGGAAAGACTACGCATCACTCATGAAGGAACCAATCAAGTTCGAGAGACAAAGATTAACATGCTTCTCCATGACTATGAAATGTTTTTCATGAAGGAAGGTGAGTCTATTTTCACTATGCTTGATCGTTTTGCAGAAATCATAAATGAATTAGGCAACCTTGGAAAGCATATGACGGATAGCGAGAAGGTGAAAAAGATTCTTCGTTTACTACCGAAAGAATGGGACTCACAAGTCACAGCTATTATGGAGTCTAAGGATCTCAATCATTTGGAATTCAACGCCTTGGTGGGATCTCTCATAAACTATGAGATCATTCTCAAATCAAGAGGAGGATGAGGTAAGTCACAAAAGTCAATTGGTTTTAAAGCTAACACTTCTTTTGTGGATGAAAGCGATAAAAAATTAGATGAGGAGGAAGAAGATGAAGAGCTAGCAATGTATGCTAGAAACTTGAGAAAATTCAAGGGACAACTCAAAAATAGGAAGAGAGAATTACGTGGCGGAGGAAATGACAAGTATGACAAAGGGAAAAAGAAAGCTAGCCTAGTAGCCACTTGGAGTGATGATGAGGAAGCATACCAAAGCAATGATGAAAACAACTTAGCTCTCATGGCTAATAGCTCCTCAACAAGTGATGACGAAGATGAGTTAACTTTCATTGATCAACATCTTATAGATTCTTTTAATGCTTTACAAATCGATTTTGAAGAAGCTATTAAAATCAACAAGAAATTGAGAAAGAAAATAAGAGAGCTAGTTGCTGAAAATAGTGTCTTGCATGAGACTATTGATGATTTAGATTGCACTAAGGAAGATAACTCTACATGCCTTGTTGAAAAAGAAAATCTTACTTGTGAGCTTGATAGACTTAGAAAGGAATTTTCTTATGTGGTTGAAAAATTTACTGGTGGGAATGAAAAGTTTGAAAAGATGTTATCTTTACAAAGATATTCAATTTCTAAACATGGTTTAGGATATGATCCATTTGATAGAGATTGTTCTTTTGATTTCTAAATTTACTAAAGATGGCAAAGTTGCTAAATGTGTTAGATGCTTAAAAGATGGTCATATAGAAATTGCATGCAAAAGTATTAGAAGATGTATTAATGTGAAGAAAATCTAGGTAGTAAAAGGTACAACTCCACCTAATCTGGTTTATATGACTAACCGAAATGGACCCAAAATGGCCTGGGTACCAATGAGTACAAAGAATGTTTCAGATGTAGGTACAAGCAAGGAATAAAAATCCACCAAGCACATGGTACATTGATAGTGGATGTCGACTAATTGGTGACAAGTATGCTAACAAGTCAACTTGTGTGGGTTAATAAGTTGACCTATGATTTACACAACACTATGAAAATGAAGAAATTTAAGGTTAAGTCGACTTATAAAAATCGACAAGTCGACTTATGAGGGTCGATAAGTCGACTTATGGAGGTAAAACAAGTCGACTTATGTTTACACGGGTTCCATTGTTGGATTGTTATGTTATGTAATGACTTTGCATTTTTTTTATGTTTTCTTATGAACTGCCAGTCGAATATAAGTTATCTGGGTCTTCTTTAAAAATTCTCTTTTTTCCCAAAATCTCCGAAAACACATTCTCTTCTACTTTTGAGATTTCTTTATGATGACGTTTATCCACCATGATGGTTTTTGTATCTAGCCAAGATCAACATTTCATAATATTTGTATTTGCTTGCTACTTGAGACTATTTGTGTATGATGACTTGTTTCTCTATTTAATGTGATTGCGATATTTCATCTATTGTTAGTTTGTATTAGTTGTTTTGATTATGACAAAAAGGGGGAGAAAAAGGAGAAATTGGATATTCTTTAGTTACTTGATTAAGGTGGAGTATGTGATAATTGTCTTTAATTTAAGTTTATCATGTTTTCAAATTACTTTTATGAATTTGATCTTACAAGGTTATAAATTCAATGATTTATATGATTGAGGGGGAGACTTCTAACCAAAATGACAAGGTATAAAAACCTTGATCAATGTTTCTTTGTTTTCATTTCTTAAACAATTTCTAAGTGTTTTTTCATTATCAAAAAGGGGGAGATTGTTAGACCAATGGTGGTTGACAAATTAAATCCCACTTATGTGTTTGATAATAATAAAATGTATAGAATTGGTTAAGAAATTGTTTCAGGTATTTTGGGATTGATATTCAATAAAAGAATTGTGCAAATCAAGATAACATTAATCTTTGATGGGAAAGAGATTAATCATTGTGGAATCAAGATGGAAATTACCTTAAATGTGCAAGAGATATTCAAGGATGAAGATTATGGATAAGGAACTTCAAAGATATGTATCCCAACAATTAAAGATCAAGATTTCATGCAATATAATCTTTGAAGCCAACATAAGTCGACTAGCACATCATAAGTCGACTTATATATCAAATGAGAACAACATAAGTCGACTAGAACATCATAAGTCGACTAATATATGAGGATCTGTTAACACAAGTCAACTTATCGAAGGACACAAGTCGACTTACACAGCATAAGTCGACTTATTGAAGAGCGGAGATGAAATTTTACGTAAATCGTTGACACAAGTCGACTTATACACTCGACAAGTCGACTTATGGGTACAACAAATAAATTCCAACGGTTCAATTAGCCACAAATGGAAAGGAGGATATTAAGGAACGGTCATATCAATTATACAACGGTTAGAATGGCTTCCAACAGCTATTTTCTTCAAGTATAAAGAGTGGATGATTGATGAAGAGTGTATGGAAGATACATAAGTGAAAATACTCTTCTATTGCTCCAAAATTGCTCATTATTGTTCTTATCTTGTTACATAATGTATTGAGCTTTGTTCTTCAATCTTTATATTATTTCTCTTACAATTTGAGTGACTAGTGAAAGGTCACGTGTGAGGTAGGATTTGTGCCGGAAGACAAATCAAGTGTAAAGGTAGCTTGAGCCGAAAATCAAGTGGTGTTGGTAGGATTTATGATTAGGTAGAGGACGTAGGTCTTAGCACCGAACCTCTATAAAAACAGTGTTTGATCTTCTTCCCTACTCTTTACATTTAGATTTGATTAAATTATTTTTGTGTGAATTAACTTATGATTTTATTGTAGAAAATTACAAAAAGCTTTAAAGATCTATTCAACCCCCCTTCTAGATCGCTTATAGCAACAGCCGCTACGTCAGGGTTGGCTGCTGCCGCCTGACTGATCTGTGTGTTTCTCGACGTGGTGCCTTGATGTCGGGCCCCACGGTGGGCGCCAATTGGTTCAGCCTGATCCTGGCGATGCTGCACGTTGCCGTTTGGATGCAGGAGTTTGACTGTCTTCTGGCAAGAGTTCCTGCAAAACAACACAACGCACGTCGGGGGTTGATATCCGGCCAATTGGTTCAGCCTGATCCTGGCGATGCTGCATGTTGCCATTTGGATCCATGAGTTTGACTGTCTTCTGGCAAGAGTTCCTGCAAAACAACACAAGGCACGCCGAGGGTTGATATCCGGCAGGCCTCTCCGACGCTTAAGTTAGTCTTTTTGGTGAGGGTTTGATAGCTAAGAACAGAGAAGTTATGGTTCTGATTACGTACCCGTATCATGACAAAGCTATACCTTATATATGGGATGGTTGCTAGGTTTAAGTCTTTACGTATGCATGGGAGACTTCCATCTGCGAGTGGGTCATGGATGCATGGACTAGAGCATGGGCCTATCATAGTCAATAGGAATTAGGTCAATCCTTACGAGATGGACCAATGGGCCCATGAGTCGTTTTTAATGGGTTTGGGCCTAGCACGACCGACCCAACCATATTCAAATATGTGCTAGTTACGTCAATATTTTGTATCAAACCACACATATCGATTCCAAGGATTTAAGGACAAGTGTTGAGAGATAAACAAGTTAGAAATTACTTCAAGCTTTTTAAATTGTTTTGAGTATCTGTTTCAGTTAAACACTACAACAATTCAGGGCAATTCGCGATGTTTTTTGGAAAAAACATCGCGAATTGTTCGTAATTTTCGTGACATTTTTAAAGCGTCACGAAAACGTCACGAAAACTACTGAGTTTCCGCGATGTTTTGCAATAACGTCGTGGATTTGTTAGACCTTTTGTGTTGTTTTAGCAGGAAAACGTCGAGAAAAATAAGCTTTGACGTTTTTATAGAGGAAACGTTGCGCAAGGCTGACCTGTTGGTTTGAGTTCTTCGTCATGCAAGACAACATCATTTAGTTTAAAGGCCAAATGACGTTGTTTGCGTTTGACTACCGAGCCCCACCTTCCCCAATCGACGTCGTTCCCCTCCATTCCTAAGTCATTTTTTATCAATCCCTCCTGCTGCTGTCGGATTGCCGGTGTCTACCATTGGTGGAGGTAAGTTATGTTTAACGGTTTAATCTGGTTTTGAGAGTGTTATTTTGTTTGTTTTGATTATATGTAGTGCATTTGGATTTGCATTGTGTTACAGTAGTTAATTTGGGTTTGCATGGTGGAGGTAAGTCATTAAACATTTTGCCTTTTAAGTGTTTGACGAAAGTCGTTCAGTAGTTTTCTTAATGTGATTGGGATTGTTTGAACAATTGGCGTAAAACATGTGGGATAACAAGTAGGTCACTGATAGCTAAATTAAATCTCCATAGGAAAGCTAGTTGTTACTTCAGGAACTGATTCTTCTGTCGATATAACTTATTATAGGTTTTAATTGAGGAGATGCAAACACCTAGGTATTTGAATGAATTGATTCCAAGTTTAAGGTTCCAGTTTCATGTATCAGAATTTTTAATTGCAAGATAAGTAAATAGAGCTCTTGTCAAGGTTATATTCTAGACCTAATATTTCCGTGAATGATATTAAGGATCTCTTCATTATGTCAAATGGCTCATTATCTACAACTCATAGTATTAGTCAATCATTAGCAAAAGCATGTTTAGAGATTTAGAGTTCCTAACATTTATTGTGGTACTTAAAACTCAAATTGTTATTGAAAAAGGGTGGTGATTTTGTTCAATATTTTCATATCAATAGTAAAGAGAAATAAGGACAAAGGTTCCCCTTACCTTATCCCTTATTTGCTTTGAATAAATAAGATGGCTCACCATTTATAATCACTATAAAGGTCATAGTAGTTAGGCATTTAGTAATCCATTATAAAATAACCAAAAGCTTGGAGAGCATCCAATATGAATTCCCAACTAATTGTATGAAAAGTCTTAATGAATTTAATTGTAATTATATAACTCTTAATGGATTTGTTGCTAGAGTGACCCATAGAAAACTCTTGAGCTATGCAAACATTGTCTCTTATATTCCTACCTTTAACATATGCTCCCTCACAAGCATTTAAAAAACTTTTGAGTGTATTTTTTACCCTCTTAGCTATTATCTTAAAGATAAGTTATTAAATGACAATGTAACATGAAATTGGCCTGCATTCCTTAAGATTTTCTAGAATTGGAGTCTTAGGAATTAGGCTGACAAATGTTTTGTTTAGTTCAGAAAAAGAAATTTGACATCAAAGAACTCTTAGATAGTATTATTGATGAATAGAGAATCAATGAGGCTCCAAGTGGACTGAAGTAATTTAGCACTAAAGTCATCTAATCCTAGTGCTTTGTTATGTTTGAATAAGAAAATAGAAGATCTAATCACCTTTGGAGTAACTTTCCTTGTAAGTTCCAAAGCCTTCTTAGTGGAGATTGTGCCTCTTAGGGATGCTTGGACATTTTGGGGAATTGATTTATCCTTGCAACTTCTTCCAAATAAGTTTGCAAAGTAACCTTAAGCCATTAATTTCATATTTTCCTAATCCTTTGCCACTGTACACTTTAGTGCTTTGAAGCATAATATGTTGGCCTTATTCCTTCTCCCCTTGATTATGTTATGAAACGCTTTGAAGAACATGATTGTTAAGATGGGATTTGACTATGTTTGTATAAAGAATGAAAGGCCAAAAGTTAATATAGTGTGCAACAATATGGATGAAGAATATATGGAAGCCTTACATAAGATACAAATTTTTTTTTAAATAAGACATTCCACGATTCTCATTTTTAAAATAAGACATTCCACGATTCTCATTTTTAAAATAAGACATGTGATGTTAACTGATAAACTAGTTCTTCTTGATTGCTCAGACGCTCATAGTTTCAAATTTAATCTTCTTGTTGTGAATAACTACTAAACTAGTCCTTATAATCATTCCACTATTAATGAAGCAACTTATTTCCTCAATATACTTGATAATTTCAAGAAGTGCACATGGACTTACTGAAATTTAAATCTTAAACCATATCTATTCTTATGTTCTTTAAAATGTTTAAATTTTAATTTAAATTATCAGCTAAGATGATTAGAATAGATAATAGATTTGAATTCAAAAATTTTCTTATTATTCCTCTATCCCAATTTGGTATTATTCATCAAAGGTCTTATGTTTAAACTCTTAAGCAAAATGACATTGAGGAATGTAAAGAAAAATGGGTGAGTACATAGTTTATTTATAAATATTTCTTAAATCACATTGTGTATCTAATTAATTCTTTACTTTTTCAGGACTTAATGTGTCACGAGTTGACACATTCAACAGAACAAGGTCATCCCATGACAGTGGATGAAGTGTGCGACAAAATCTTGGGCACTAGAATAGATTACATTGTTGGCATGGGAATGGAGCCTCGACCACAACAGATGACTTCAGCCAAAAAGAGACTTCGAGACCAATTAGAGGAGTCGATGAAGGTTAATGAGGGCTTATAGTCTAAAGTCGATGAATTGACCAAAAAATTTGAAGAAATGTAGGATAAATTCATTACCTAAGTTTAACAACAAAAAAGCTCTTGGATCTTTTTCTCGCTACACATAATATTCATTTAGAATAGATAAGTACTCATCTTGATATATTAAACACTTATGACATATTTTTATATTAATTACTATATTATGACATGTTTGGGAATTGAAATTATATAATTCATTGTCTACATGTATTAAATTCTTGTTATACATTATTAATCATTCGCAAATTAATGATGTCTTGAACAAATTGATGAATTATTAAATAAAAATTCCATATATAATATTAAATAGTTATTCAATAAATAAGATTTAATAAATTTGTTTTCAAATTTTAATTATTAAATCATAATAATAATTCAATTAAAATTAATATTATTTTCGGATTAATCCCACAAATTTTATTATTTAAAATTGAAAAATTATTTAAAAAAATTTAAATAAATAAATTTATTAACTAATAATCGGCAACGTTTCTTCCCAAACGTCGTTGATTGTCAGCCTTCAGCGACATCTAATAAATGTCGCATAAGGCTTCAGCTTCAGGTTTTCAATGACGTTTACCCCAGATGTGGCTGATTCATTCTACCTTTTATGACATTTTTTAAAAAGTCATTCAATCTACATCTTTTCCTCGACGTTTTTCATAAAATGTCGCCGATTGCGTTTCCTTACTATACCTTCAACGACGTTGTTTGTGACGTTTTCAAAAACGTCACAAAAGACAATCTGCGACGTTTATTGATCATTTGTGACGTTTTTAAAATGTCGCTGAATGGGTATTTTTCTTGTAGTGAAAATTTAGGATTTTTCAGTTGATTTATCTGTTCTAAAAATCAGGTTGCATTAGATGCCTACCAGTTATTTATGATTATGTGTCAAAGAGTTTGTTAGCAAGTTAAGGAGGAATTGCCAGGTATTAGAATATTTAGACCGATGAGGCCTATTTAAGTAGTTCATTTCTATCATTTTTTTTAATTGTAGAGAAGAAATCAAAGTCAATACAAGCTTTTCTTCATTCAAATTCAATTTCTTGGTTACTTCTTTAAGCAGATTCCACATTTTTTGGTAACAAGTGTAGTATCAGAGTAGGTTTATGGTATGAATTTTACTATTGCCTTGGCAAACTCATCTCAAAATACACCTTTCTTAAATGACGTTAATTACCAGTTTTGACGTATCAAGATGAGGACCTTGTTTATGTCCTACAAGTTATGGGACATTGTTACAAATGATATTGTTGAGCTTACAAAAACATAAGAAGGCTAAAGACTTACAACAACTCATCTAGTGCTTGTTGAATCAGGAACAGTGCTCTTGAATCCGTCCTTTCCTTTTCTCTCTAACTTGTATCAAGCACTAGATGATGCCATTTTTCCACTAATCATAGAAGTTTCAACATCAAAGGAAGCACGTGACTTGCTTGAAAAGAGTATCATGGAATAAACAAAGTTATTTAAGTGAAGTTACAAACCATACGCTGAGAATTTAAAAACTTTGAAATGAAGCCCTATGAATCTGTGCAAGAATTTTTCTCAAGATTTCACTTGGTGGTAAACCAAATAAGATCAATTGGAGAAGAATTGATTGACCAAAAAGCTGTTGAGAAGGTTTTATGAAGCCTTTCGACCAAATTTGATCATGTTGTTCCTGCAATAGAAGAATCAAAGGATCTGACAAGATACTCGCTCTCCATAAGTTGATGGGCTTTCTTTTGTCTAATGAGTGGAAAATAAATAGGACAATTGAGGCACCTCTCCAGTTGGCCTTTCATTCAAAGTTTGAGTTGAGAAAGACATCATATGATATGGGTCGTGCAAACATCTGAGGACAAGACCATGATCGTGGTAGATCATTCTGTGGAAGATGTAGGGGTAGAGCAAGAGATTTTGGACATCATAGAAACAATTCAAGTGGAGGTAAGCATTCTAATTCTTGTTCACATTGTGGAAGGTCAAACCATGAAGATAAAGAAAAATAACAACTCTCCTCAATTTTATTATTGTAAAGTTTATGGCGATATAGAGAAAAATTGTTTTAAAAAGGATGTTGATCATAAAGATTATGAAGAAAAGATGTTACTAAAAAGAATTTATTTTTTTCTTGCTTACTTTCTTATAAAGACAAGTCTAAAGATGATTGGTATCTTTATAGTGGTTGTAATAATCATATGATTGGCAGCAAAAGGTTATTTGTAGAGCTTGATGAGTCAATTAAGACGGAAGTAAGAATGGGCAACAACAACTAGGTTCATGTATGTGGAATGGGCACCATTGCTATTTTGTCAGAATTTGGAATGAAGTTACTACATAATGCGATGTATGTGCCCTGGATAATTCATAATTTGATTAGTATAGGTCAGTTGATGAAGAGTGGTTATTACATTGTGTTTGATGATGGCAAGTGCATGATTTATGATAAGAAGAACTTGCATTTAATTCATTATATGAAAATGAAAACTGATAAGATATTTCCACTTGTATTGATAGAAGCTATGGTCAAAGCTTTCAATGTAACTAGTAATGATAGTTTTCTTTGGCACCAGAGGTTTGGTCATCTTAATTTTAGTGGACTAACCTTATTGTGCAAAAGAAATATGGTGGATGGTCTTCCTATGATGGATAGAGAAAAACAACATTGTGAAGCTTACATTTTTGGGAAACAACATCGAGATAAGTTTCTTAAAGGAAGATCATGGATAACTTCCAAGCAATTAATGTAACATCCCATCACCGATGGGAAGGATAAAATAGTAAATTTGGATCGGGTTGTGATTTTTTTACATGTATTTCAGCATACATGCATAAAATGGCCTCTATACAGATATGAAAAGTAATTTTTGAAAATGCACAAGATTGTACATGCACTCGTGACAATTCCTGGCTATTGTGTCTTTCTGAAAAATGTGAATTTGTGTGTTTGAAAAATTAAATTGGAGTGATTTATGTGTATTCTGCATAAAATTGCAAAGTGGGTACCGATGAGATTTCCAGTAATGAAAATGACTGTCCAATTGTCACTCCAATTAAAGACATGATTTAGGAATTTTGTTTTAGCATGAGCCATTGAAATTTGGAGAGATTTATGAAAGTCAAAGTGAATGAATTGATTGAATTGGAAATTGATAGGCATGAAAGTGAGCGATTACGAAAGAATTGAATCTCAATTCAGTCCCTAAGAGTCTGAATTTCTGAATTGAAGTAGTAAAGTTATAAGGATTTGTATAAGGGCAATTTGGGCATGACACTTGAGTTTATAAGACTTAAGGCTTAAAGGAAAGGGCAAAATGGACATTTCATATTTAGTAAGGGTATAAAAAGGAGATGAAAGGATTGTTTTGTGATATAAAAAAAAGGAAGAGGGCCATGGGAGGGGATGGAGAAGAGAAGGAGATAAAGACTTGGGTTTTTTAGGAAATCTTGAAGAGTTTGAAGGATTTTTGAAGCCAAATCAAGTAAGTATAAGCATGATTCCTCTTGATTAGATGAATGATTCGTGGTTTGAGTGTTAAAAGTTATAGAATGGGTGATTTACATGTTTGATTTTTAGGGTTATCGTGTATGGATGAATTTTGATTGTTTTATGAATGATATTGGTTTTTAAAGAGTTGAAAATGGAGTATAAGTGATGTTTAAGTGTTTAGATGAATTCTGTTTTGAAAAATGGGAGGATTTGGATTGAAAATGTTAAGAAATCAGGTTTTGGGAGGCTTACGGGACTCCCACGGCCCGACGTGCTCATGCGCACGCCGCGGCACAGGCGAACGTGCACGTCGTGGCGTAGGTGATAATGAACGCCGCGGCGAGGGCGCGGCGCACACTTATGCCCTCGCCGTGGCGAGCTCAACCTTCGCCGCGGCGAGCTACTGTTCCCCGACAAGTTATGTTTTGGTTTTTAAACCATAACTTTTTGTATCGATATTCAAATGAGATAATTTCATATTTGTTATGAACTAGAGACAAGGGTCTATACGTTTATGAAAAAGGAAAGTGTTGAATCAGTCTTTTAAAGTTCTCAATTTTGGATGGAAGTGTAGTGTAAAATGTGGTTTCGACAAAAAGATAGTCTGTATCTATTTGGAGAATAATTTTTAGATTTTTCTGAAACAAAGTGAACGATTTTAGTGTCTATTGAGTTCTGATATTGAGGAAAGGCTATGATCGGAATTTTTGGGATAGTGCCGGAATGTCACGAAAGTGCATAGTACATATCTTTAAATTTCTACATGTGCATTATTGCTGAATTGGACGATGTGTTAAATAAATGTGTTTTGACTTGTGATAGAGGCACATTTAGAACGTCAACCCACCGACGTTGCCGAGACTTCCAGGCATTAGCGCGGAAGTCAGGTGAGTGACCTAGACGGTTCTCCAATTATTAAGTGTTATAATTTAGTGATTTTAAATTCTATGGAGTATAATAGTGGGACAGTGTTGATTGTGAACTCCGGGCAGAAGGTTTGGAGTATTGGAGTGATATGCTATAGAAGTGTTATGGGTATGTGAAATTGTGATTGTGTTTTTAATGTGATAAATTGTGAATCAATTGTCCGATTGTGATAATTTTGGAAATGATTGTGATATAGGAATACGTACATAAAGTGATTGAATTGTGGCATAAATGAATACGTGAATAAAGTGATTTAATTGTGGCACATGTCGTTCATACATTAATGCAAAATCAGTTAATGACAGTTGTGACCAGAGCAGCCACTGATCAGAGCTTTTAGCTCAACGTTATATTTGGGCCTCGAGCCCCACAGTGATTCAGAGCCTCTAGCTCAACGATAAATGAGCCCTTAATGGGACAGTTTCAGAGCCTATGGCTCAACGATTAATGAGCCCTTAATGGGACAGTTTCAGAGCCTCTGGCTCAACGATAAATGAGCCCTTAATGGGATAGTTTCAGAGCCTCTGGCTCAACGATAAATGAGCCCTTAATAGGACAGTTTCAGAGCCTCTGGCTCAACGATTAATGTGCCCTTATAGGGACAGTTCAGGCGCTCGGTCACAACACTGAAATAAATTGAAAAAGTGTTACATGCTGCATTTGATTTGATATGTTTGATTGAATGACAGGCAAAATCCCATATACTGATGTGATAACAGTCATGGGGTTCCTCTAATTGTAAAATGTATGACAATTTGTGATATGCCTAGCGTTGTATGAAATATTAGGGCTGTTGACCAGAGTTGCCACCGATCAGAGCTTTTAGCTCAACGTGCGAAAATGAGCTTTGAGCTCATGAGTGATTCAGAGCCTCAGGCTCAACGTATAATGAGCTCCGTATCTAGCATTGGATAAGGAACAGATACTAATGAGCCCTTCAATGGGACAGTTTAGGCACTCGATCACAACAAGATGATAATAAATGGTAAGTGAGTGAGATATGTTTGTATCAAAAATGGGATGTATGAATGTGGGATTCTGTAAGTGTGTAAATGGGCAATTTTATGAAAGTGTATTATGAGATAAAGTTAGATGTATGTGAATTGTAAAATGAGATCAAATAGACAAAAATGTGAATATAGGTTATGAATTGATTTTTTTTACATCATTGAGCGGACCATCGATGATGGTCACTCATTGAGTTCGCAAAACTCACCCAAAATTGGCAATTATTTTTCAGGATTCAGAAGAATACCCCGTTAGGGAACGGGTGTATAGTGATCGCTTGAGACTGATAGAAGATGATGGAATCAGTTGCGTCTGCATTAGTGTGAGGACCTTGGTGTTATATTATGGTGTATTTATAAGAGGACCCTCGTGGTCATCACATTATTTACCGGTCATGTTTTGTAAGATTTGTTTTCCGCAACATATATAACGTAAGTGTATTTATGTTTCAAAAAAAATTATAGTGTGATTTGACTAAGTAATGTATCACGCCACCCTCGAAGGGCACGAACTCGGATATTACCATCGATGTCAGGTCCGGGTCTTACGGGAGTGGGGTGTTACAATTAATGTTAGTGCATGCAGATATATATAGACTAATGCAAACACCATCCTTAAGTAGAAGTATGTATTTCTTGATTTTTGTATATGATTTTTCAAGAAAGAATTGGGTGTATTATTTGAAAGAAAAAGCACAAGCGTTTGAAAGTTTCAAATTGTCCTATTTTGACACTACAAACTGATCATGGTGGTGAGTTTCTTTATGCATAATTTAGAACTTTATGGAGTGATGGTGGTATTCAAAGACAACTCACAACAAGTTATATGTTCTAACAAAATGGAGTCACAAAATGGAAGAATATAACGATTGTTGAAGCAGCTAGAAATATGTTGAAAGACAAAGGCCTACCTAAGGAGTTTTGGGATGAAGTAGTGGAGGTAGTTGTACTTAATTTGTTAAAGGTATGACTTCACATGAAGCATGGTATGGCAACAAACCCAATGTAAATCATTTGAAAGTATTTGGTTCCATTGCCTATGCTTTCATACCTATTGAATTGAGAAGCAATTTGGATGATAAGAGTGTGAAATACATCTTTGTTGGGTACAATAAAGAAGCTAAAGGCTATAGATTGTATGATCCTAATTTGGAAAAACTAATTATTAGTTGTGATGTTGTTTTTAATGAAAATGATGCTTAGAATTGGAAGAATTTTGATATGTAGCCAACTCATTTGGGGAAGAATGTTGATCCAAGTCAACCCATCCTTTTTTCATCACCTGCATTGTCACTAAGGAGAATGAGGAGCCTTACTAACATATACCAACTTTGTAAGATTGCTCATTTTTCTATGCAGCCTATTTGTTTTGAAGATGCAATAGAGAAAGAAGAATAGCATTTTGCAATGGGTGAACAGATTAAAGCAATTGAGAAGAATAAGACATGGACATTGGTTGACTTACTAGTAGAAAAGGAAGCAAATGGCTTGAAGTGGATTTACAAGTCCAACCTCAACTCTGACGGTTCTTTACAAAGATACAAAGTGAGGTTGGTTGCAAAGGGATACATATAAATCCCCGGTATTGACTTCACCGAAATTTATGCTCTAGTTGCTTGTTTTGACATTATTAGAACATTTTTGGCTGTAGCAGCCTACCATAGATAGGTAGTGTTTCAACTAGACAATAAATCTATTTTTCTTAATGATGGATTGTTGGAAGATGTTTATGTTGAACAACCTCAAGGCTTTGTATTGAAGGGGTAGGAACATAAGGTTTACAAATTACACAAGGCACCCTATGGACTCAAGTAAGCACCAAAAGCTAGGTAAAATAAAGTTGATTCTTATTTTTCTCAAAATAATTTCCAAAAGAGTGCTAATGAGCCTACCCTTTATGTGAAAATTCATGATGATGGTTTCTTGGCTAAATGAATATATGTTGATGACATGGTTTAGACGGGGAATTCTTCTGAAATGGTGGAAATATTTAAAAGATCCATGATGTAAACATTTGAAATGTCAAACTTGGGTGTTTTGCATTATTTTCTAGGAATTGAAGTTATGCAGGATTCATATAGAATTTTCATCTATAAAAGAAAACATGCAACTGATCTTTTAAAGAAATTTGGAATGGGAAGTTGTAAGGCTACAATAACACCATTAAATTCTAATAAGAAGCAGTCTTTGAATGATGCAGCTAAGAAGATTTATACGCAGCCTAAACAAAAATCATTTGGGGGAAGCCAAGAAAATTTTTCGTTATGTACAAGGCACTATAAATTTTGGCATCAGGTATTCAAAAGGAAAATCAAATAAACTTGTTACTTTTACTAATAGCGATTAGGCCTCTTATGTAGATGACAGAAAAAGCACAACAGACTATGTTCGTACACTCAACTTATGAACAGTTTCATGGTCTTTAAAGAAGCAAAAAATTATAGCTTTGTCAAGTACTGAAGCTGAATATTCAGCAACCATAATAACAACTTGTCAAGTTATTTAGGTGAGGAGAATACTTGAAGAGTTGAAGCAAATGCAAGATCAAGCAACTCTGATTTTTTGTGATAACAAGTCCACTATTGTTATATCTAAGAACCCAATTCATCAAGGGAAAACAAAACATATAGAGATAAAGTATCATTTCATTCAGGATTTGGTTACAAAGAGAATTGTGGAGTTGTAATATATCAACATTGAAAATCAACCTGTAGATACGCTTACAAATGCAATAGCTGAACTCAAGTTCAAGGAATTTCGCTTATTGATAGGAATTGAAGCCTCCTAGAATTAAGGGGGAATATTAAAAATTAATTCAAGCTTTTTTCTATTGTTTTGAATATCTTTTGCAGTTAATATTTAGGATTTTTAATTAATTTTTTAGTTTTAGAAAACAGGATTAATAAGTATGCCTACTAGTTGTTTGTGATTATATGCCAAAGAGTCTGTTAGCAAGTTAAGCGGGAATTGCCACGTATGAGAATATTTAAGTGACTGAGGTTTATTTAAGTAGTTTATTTTTGTTCTTTTTTATTGTAAAAATGAAATCAAAGTCAATACAAACTTCTCTTCATTCAAATTCAATTTCTTTCTTATTTCTTTTTTAAGCATATTCCAAATTTTTTTGCCAACAAAGAAACAATGTCAATGTTGTGCAATTTATCTCTGTTTTTCCAATATCCGATAGTTATAAATCGGACTTAGCCATGTTCCCAACTACATGAGTGCATTCATGGTAGATCTTATAGTAGTGGGAAGATAAGTGGGAAGGTGCCATAAAACAAGAAAATAGGACAAGTACAGTTGTTTTGTCTAGACAAAATAACATTGTTGGGATTTTTAGTACTTTGAATGGTGTTTATATAGATGCTAGAGTGACCAAACTTGTCTTTGGATTCCACAGAACCCTTATATCACCTATTCCAAGACTCTACAAAAGTAAGTAGAAGGTTAAATTAAAACGTTTTATAAATAATTAAGTAATATTTTACTGTCATCTTTATATCACTTTACACTGTAATATTATTGAAACGATACTTATTGCACTTTAAATAAGGTATAAAAGTGGTAACAGAGATAACGATAAAAATTTATTTAAATTTTGTGAAAAGTTGAGGTGAACGTCACAAACAATATTTAAAATAATTAATTTTAAGATCGCTTAAGCATTCAATGAGTCAAAAAGATACCATATAAGCTGATTGATATTTCATTTATTAAGAAATGAAAAAACCTATCTTTGTTAGAGTTTAAAGTATTACTAATATCGTTTTGAAAATGTTAAGATCTAACGTAATATCATAGATTAGGACAAGGGCTTACTTAGACCTTTTAGAAAATATTAGGGTGCAATCTAGACCTTTTGCCTAGGTAGCAAATGTATGTTTGGCCTATAATGATCCATCTATTTCATAATACATAAAGATGATTGTTAAAAAATAGATAACAAAAATAGGGAATAGTGAAAGAAATAAAACAAGAGCACAAGAATATTTTTAACAAGGTTTAGCTAATTATGTGCACCTATATTCTTAGGAGAAAAAAGGTATTTGTGTCACTATTGAACGATACGATGATGGTTGTAAAAATTAGGTTTATAATATATGTTTATATATAGAGAACGCAACTTTTACAATTTTACTTAATAGCCTCTTCGCCAAACTCAACCTAATTTAACCATGATTCTAGTGGATCATATAATCCTTTTAAAGTATAAAATTCTTCAAAAATATGTTTCTAAATAAGGCTAATTGTGCTAACGCAGGCTAGGACACGACTGTGTTTGAAGTTATGAATATCAATCTCTAACTCTAGAATACGACATAATCTACAGCTTCAAATCCTTCTATTTTTTTGCACGCTAATACAAAGTCTTTGGAGTGGCTTTGTCCTTAAGTTATAAATCTCATTGTTTCTCCTTGTATTTAGATATAGTCTACAATATAGCTGTATCCCAACTCGTGTCTCATACAAAAACACATATGATATATTAACCCATGGATTTCATTGACTTCTCCATCCATAGGACATTCCTATACCATGTCTCTTATAGAAACATCTTCGATATACTAATGCACTTATATCTTCATCCTATACTTTTACCTCTGATTTACATAAAGGAAGATAATCTAAACCACACTTAGTTCCTAGATTGAGTTCACCTAAATACTTTTGAAAAATGTCTATTTCCTTGTTAAAAACTCTAATATTGAATGCTTGTGCATATACAGTATATACAATAATCTTCACTTTGGCAAATACAACCTTTATAGGTTGGTTTATATTCATGTCTAACATCTTGAGACATTAATCAAGTCAAAGCAATGCTTGAACTTCCCTATAGTGACCAAATTTGTCAATATATCAGTTGCATTCTCCAAAGTGTGAACCGTTTCTTGTAAGATTTGTTTAAACTCAATCAACCACACAAACTTGTGAAAAATAATATATATATATATATATATATATATATATATATTCTTAGTCCTTGCATAATAAGCTTGATTATTTACTAAGTAAATGGCATATTTACTACCATAATTTATTCAATCTCCACTTTGATCTATGCCCACCTTATTCACTAGTCTTGTAGTTCATAATACTTTTTTAGTAGCCTCAACCACTACTATGTGCTTTGCTTCAATTGTAGACAACACAATCATAGACTCAAATTCATTTCTAATGAATAGGTCCTCAAAAAATATTAAAGACATGCCCCATAGTAGACCTCTTATTATCCAAATATCCAATATAGTTTACATCCATGTATCCCATAACCAAATGATCACTTTACTTATTATAAAACACAATCTCATGCTTTGATGTATCGCTCAAGTACCTAAATATCTACTAGGCTACTCCTTAATATTATCTTATAAGTGTCAATATGTACTTACTAATATCACTAATAATATGAACCAAATAGACCCTATATAAACCATTACATATATTAAACATCCAACTACACTAAGATATAATACCCTTGATTTGCATGAAACAAGCCAATCAGTTCATTATAAATTTTTGACATAATTAATTAAATGTATTATTTATCTTTATGTATTTTATTAATCATTTTTATGTTTTAATGCTAAGGGTAAAATTCTAGAATAATCATCATACAATTGAAATTATCATGAGATCATAATTATAATAATCGATTTGCATTTACATGTTATTCCTATTTTGTTCCTAGTTATTATTAGGATAAGATGTTAATGAAACAATAAAACTAGAACATGTTTTGTTCTTTCTTATAAAGAATAATTGATCTCATAAATTAAATAATGTAGATACTTAAATAAATGTGTCAATATTTATTAGATAATAAGTTCGATGAACTAAGTTGTTTATGAGGACCTTAAATGAAATCTTACTTATGTATATATATATATTCTCATTATGATGTTTGTATAAGTGATTTTTAGACTTTGTATTATCAAAGTGTCTCATATGGGAATTACTATGGTTATACAATATTTAATTAAAAATTAAAGATAAATTAAAAATTTTAATTTATATAAATTTAATGATAAATTAAAATTATAATTTATAGTCATTACCAACCTAATAAGAATCTATTAAGTCACAACTCACATATAAAGAACAATTTAAAAGAAAATCAATTTAAATTAAAGTTAGAATTAATTGTTAAGTTTAGGAAACTTTGAGATACAAAACATTTAGTTTTATTAAAATTAGATTGTTATTATAATTACAGTTAGACATTAATTTTAAGTAGTAAGTTTAATTTTAATAAGAAAGAAATCCTTGTGTCTTTTATTATAAATAGAAAATGCATAAAGGAGCTAATACTCCAATCTCTTTCCTCTCAAAAGTTAAGTTCTTTTTCCTGCATTATAGATGCTTATAACGAGTGGATATATGGATAACTTGTGATTAATAATTGAAGAAAAATTATGTAGGAATACAAATTAGGTACATTATAACCCTCTTATTAATGATTAATATCTTCCAAATTATTTAATTAAAGAGATCAAATCAACAAATTGTAAAATTTATTTTTTTACTGCGTCTATGATTCTATGACGATTAGTTTCTTAACAATGGTTTCAAAACCTCCTTCAGTTGTTTAACAAAATCTGTTTTAGTTGTTTAACTTGATTAAAGTTACTTGTTTTTATTGATTTCATTTTAAGTTTATAATTTTTTTAATGAATTTTCCTAATATTGATTAGGGTATAATAGGTATTGTGCTTATTTATTGAAACTCAAACATGCCTCCCACTTATATTAATTGCTTTTGGAAAACACAATGTGTATGTACCCAGAGCTTTAGGAATTTGGAAAGACTTGGTTCTAAGAAAAATTATGTTTTGGATTAATTTTTCTTGGAGATTTGTTGAAGCATGTGTGTAAGCGATCTAGAAGGGGGTTGAATAGATCTTTAAATCTTTTCGTAAAATTCTACAATAAAATCAGAAGTTAATTCACACAATAGTAATTTAAACAAATGTAAATGCAAGGAGTAGGGAAGAAGAGCAAACACTATTTTTATAGAGGTTCGGTGCTAAGACCTACGTCCTCTACCTAAGCTCCCATTTAGGATTTTGCAAACCACTTTATTACACACTTTGTAGTTCAGTGTGAACTCTTACAATATCGCTTAATTTCTGGCTCAAGCTACCTTTACACTTGATTTGTCTTCCGGAACAAATCCTACCAACACCACTTGATTTCCGGCACAAGCTACCTTTACACTTGATTTGTCTTCCGGCACAAATCCTACCAACACCACTTGATTTTCGGCTCAAGCTACCTTTACACTTGATTTGTCTTCCGGCACAAATCTTACTTCACAAGTGACTTTTCAGTAGTCACTTAAATTGTAAGAGAAATAATATAAAGATTGAAGAACAAAGCTCAATACAATGGTATAACAAGATAAGAACAATAATGAGCAATTTTGGAGCAATAGAAGAGTATTTTCACTTGTAGAACATCCGTCCACTCTTCATCAATCATCCACTCTTTATACTTGAAAAAAATAGCTGTTAGAAGTCATTCTAGCCGTTGTATAATTGATATGATCGTTCCTTAATATCCTCCTTTCCATTTGTAGCTAATTGAATCGTTGGAATTAATTTGTTGTACCCATAAGTCGACTTGTCGAGTGTATAAGTCGACTTGTGTGAACGACTTACGTAAAATTTCATCTCCGCTCTTCAATAAGTTGACTTATGCTGTGTCAGTCGACTTGTGTCCTTCGATAAGTCGACTTATGGACTATTAGTCGACTTGTGTTGACAGATCTTCATATATTAGTCGACTTATGATGTTCTAGTCAACTTATGTTGTTCTCACTTGATATATAAGTCGACTTATGATGTGCTAGTCGACTTATGTTGGCTTCAACGATTATATTGTATGAAATCTTGATCTTTAATTGTTGGGATACATATCTTTGAAGTTCCTTATCCATAATCTTCATCCTTGAATATCTCTTGTACATTTAAGGTAATTTCCATCTTGATTCCACAATGATTAATCTCTATCCCATCAAGATTAATGCTATCTTGATTTGCACAATTCTTTTATTGAATATCAATCCCAAAATACCTGAAACAATTTCTTAACTAATTATATACATTTTATTATTATCAAAACATAAGTTGGATTTAATTTGTCAACCACCATTAGTCCAACAATGTGTGTTTGGATGATTATGCTTTGACTCTGGATTGTGAGTGTTTGTGGGTTCATTTTTGTCTCTTGTTATAACCCTTCACTATTAACGATGTTTGTCGCTAGCAAAAAAGTAAGCTCACGTTGCATTTGGTTACTATCTCTAATATGCAGAGACAGAACGAGATGGAACATAATAAAAATTGTAGACAGTGAGGTGTTTGGTTGTGATAGATATAACAAAAAAAAACTGTTTCCGTTTCGAGGACAGAAATGTGTTTGATTGCAGTGGACAGAACATAAAAACAGTATCAATGACGAAAATGCCCATGCAGTATAATATGATTGAAAATATATAATTCATTGATTATTTAAAACGAATGATTTGTATTAGTAAAAAGTTAACAAATAATAATAATAATAATAACAACAATAATAATAATAATACAAAATTAATTTTGTATTATAATAATAATAATAATAAAAAAAATGATAGAAGAAGAAGAGGAAGAAAATTAATAATAATAAGGAATTTAATAATCACAATCATAATAAGAAAATTAATTATGAATAATAATGATAATAAAAATAATAAGAAAATTAAATTTGGATAATAATAATAATAATAATAATAATAATAATAATAATAATAATAATAATAATAATAATCATCATCATCATCATCATCATCATCATCATCATCATCATCATCATCGTCATCGTCATCACAGATGATGATGATGATGATGAGTTTAACAATATAATTAAGAATAAAAAATTGTTTATATGGAGGGAGGTGTATTTTTGACATTTCCTTATGTGTTTTATTTTTGTCATTAGGATAAGAAATCTTGTACCACAGTCTTAGAAGGAACAAAAAATTTGATGATGATGATGATATAATTAAGAATAAAAAATTGCTTATGTGGAGGGAGGGGTATTTCTGACATTTCCTTATGCGTTTTATTTTTATCCTTGTGATAAGAAATCTTGTACCACAGTCTTGGAAGGAACAAAAAATTTGATGATGATGGTGATGATAATGATGAGTTTAATAATATAATTAAGAATAAAAAAATTATTTATATAGAGGGAGGGGTATTTCTGACATTTCCTTATGTATTTTATTTTTGTCCTTGGGACAAGAAATCATGTACCACAGTCTTGGAACGAACAAAAAATTTATGTCCATGTGCCCTAAAGACGGAATAAAAATGGGTGAGGATATCGAGCAAAGACTACGAGGCACAAAACTTTTGTGTCTTTGTCATCTGTCCTCATCCATGAGGACAGCAACCAAACGTCCCGTAATGGCGGTAATCACCACTGACAAGGGTAGAACAAATCTCCACTAAGAAATTAGTTGCAATGAAGAAGATGTTAAGATGGAGGAGAAGCATCAGTGGTAGAAGGAGATGATAGAGACAAAACTAGAAATAGTTGGATGAGGCAACAACATATAGGGATGGCAACAGGGCAGGGCTATGGAAGAAGGAAGCTCGGGCCAGGCTCATGGCCCGACCAGCCTGAAAAATTTAATAAATTGTCTTTATATTTTTATTTTAACAACATTTTAAAATTGTAATTACATTTGTTTAAATTCTTAAATTATTTTATTAAAATTATAATACATTTCGTAAATGCTTTTGATAATTTGATCAGTTTTTAAAAATTATTATGCTTATTAAATAAGTTATAAACATAGACAAATACATAAATGTTTTTATAAACATATACATATATGACTGAATTCTTAAATTATTGTTAATCCTAAAATCATTTTCAAAATAATATAAAAGTAATTGAGTTATAAAACATATATTGATATAGGTATTATATTAAAAATCTATGATTTTATTAAAACTATAATATAATTCATAAATACTTTTGATAATTTGATAAGTTTTTATAAATGATTATGTTTATTAAATAAGTTATAAACATATACAAATATTAATTATATGATTGAATTCTTAAATTATTGTTGATCCTAAATATCATTTTCAAACGAATATAAAAGTAATTGAGTTATTAAAAAAATAGCTATTATATTGAAAATAACTATTATTTTATTAAAACTATAATTCTTTTAGAAACACTTTTATACTTTGATAAGTTTTATAAATTATTATGTTTATTAAATAAGTTATAAACATATACAAATACGTATATGTTTTTATAAACATATGCATATATGATTCAATTCTTAAATTATTGTTAATCGTAAATATCATTTTCAAAAGAATATAAAAGTAATTGAGTTATAAAAGATATATTGATATAATATGTAGCTTTGACATATTTAAAGGGATTACCATTATCATTATAATATGTAGCTATGACAATATTGTTAGAATTATTCCTTATAAACAATCTGAATTTAATTTCAATTTTGTAATTTTATTATAACAATTAATTATAATGAAAATGTTACAAAATATAAATTTAAAAGTGCTAAAGTTGAATTAATTAATTTGAATTTGGTTAAACATATGATTATATAAATAAATAATTAATTAGGAATTTTAATTCAATTGATTAAGAATTTTAATTCAATTGATAGGAAAATTCATTGTGTTAATTATACTTAAGAATTTCAATTCAATTAATTACAAATTTCAATTTTACTTAAATAATTTATTACTTATTAAAAAGAGAAATTGTAAAACCAAATTCATTAACTATAGTAATCATTACTATTCACAAATGATTATCCAAATCATTTTATAATAAATGATACAAGTTACAAAAATTAGGATAATATGATGAACATATAATGGACAGTCGGACAGACGAGACAAAGCTTGGACAGTGGCTACTAGAGACTAGAGTGAGAGAGCAGCTAATCATTGTACTTGTTGCTAGGATTGTTAACAGTTTGGATCAAATCATCTATATGTACAAACATTATATTCAGTAATGTAATATTAAAATTAAAAGAATATTTAGGGCATTGTAATATTTAATAAATAGTTAAATATACCTTCATCTTCATATATTTTATCAAAATAATGTGCAATCGATCGGTTAATATTCACATCCTCTGCATTAATACTTGTGCTTTTATTAACAAAAAAAATAAAAACAAAATATTTGGTAAGATAATTTAAAATTGATATATTAACAAAGAATTTACTATCAATATCTTCATCATTCAACCAATTTTGGGCACCCATAAGGGCTTTCATAGTATGAGGATTAAGTCGAGCATGATATGGAGAAATAACCCGACCACTAGTATTAAAGGTAGATTTTGAAGCAACGGTGGATGCTGGATTAGCCAACGAGTCTCGTAGGATCACTTGCATGATCGGAAAAGCATTTCTAGACTTCTTCCACCATGATAATTTATAAAACTGCTCACCCTCAGTTTTTGGCACAATTGATTCGGTTAAATATCTATCTAACTCCATCATATTATAAAAAATTCTAGCCCTTTTCTCTTTCAATTTTTTTAAGAGAATGTGACAATGTTGGATTAGAAAATGAAATAGAACCCAAAATCGAACCCAAAACTAAACTACCTGCATTACTAAGATCCACAGTCTGACTTTTCTACAATTTGAGTTGATAATCATTAAAAAATTAATACCATAATTGTTTAATGCTATCTACATACTTTTGAGCTCGATCACATTACAATTTAGTATAAATAAATTCAACCCCGTCCATCTTGTACCTGCAATAGCTATTCAATATCTCAAATCCTTCAAGATCTTCCCATATCACAAATCTCTCAAAATTTGTTATAGCTGTCAACACATTCAAATGTATTTGAATTAGTCTTAGTTGTTACAAGACCTGGAGTTAAGATTTTAGGAATTAGTTTTTCCTTGTAAAGCTATATAAACTAACGATATATACATAATCAACTGTACCTTTTTCCTACATCCAAAACTCTGTAATGGTATCAGAGCTCTTTCTATTTAGGTGATCCTATCATAGTTTCCTCCTTCTTTGAACACTTTTGTCTCTCCTCTCACCCTTGTTGTCCTTTTTTTTTCACCACCATAAACACCTCATCCAACAATATTAGTGAAAACACAATCCATAACACCAATGACCCACACAGGAAATTAATAAGCATCAATGTTGCAGTTCAAACTCCCTTAAAACTCATCTCATCCAACTATATCTTATGGAAGCTTCAATTTCATCCTCTATTTATATGATATGATCTTTTAGGTTATGTTGATGGCTCCAAACCTTGTCATAAGAAAACAGTAACAGTACTTAGAGTCGCTACATCAAATCAAGATTACATCTTGTGGACAAGACAGGATCAGCTAATCCTTAATGCCATCATTGGCTCTATCTCACCACAAATCATTCCATTTATAGCCACTGCAAAAACCTCTAAAGAAGCATGGGCCACTCTGGCTAACATTTATACCAAACCCTCATCAAACATATCAGGACTCAGCTCAAAAATATCAACAAAAGTACCATGTTCTTCATAGAATTTCTACAAATAATAAAAATCATAAATGATGAATTGGCTATCCTTGGTACACCATTATTTGAAGAAGATCTCACTGATAAGATTCTTGATGCCCTTGACGAAGATTATAAAGAATTAGTTTGTGCAGGTCATAAAAATGAAACATTCTTCATTTTGAAGCTTCTAGTGTCAACAGTAAAATAGAACTATCCCACTTTCCAGCCTCTACAAACTATATCAGTCGAAACTTCAATGGAAAAAGAAACAACTCTACTCCTTTCACCTAGTCAAATAGCCAAAACTTAAATAATTCAACTTGGCGTAACAACAATTAGAACCATAATTCTAACCAGAATCCACATCCTTACCAAGGCTATTGTCAGATGTGCAGAATCCAAGGTCATACAGCTAGAAATTGTTCCTTATACTAAGTTATTCCAATTAAAAATGGCAATTCAACCACAAGTTTCACATTTTCATCTCAACCCCAAGCCAACTGTGCTACAATAAACAAAAAGTGGGTAATGGGTAGTGCTGCAACTCATCATGTCACTTCTGACTTAAACAACTTATTAAGCCTCTGATGACATTTTGATTGGAGATGGCGTAAGTCTTCCCATAACACACACTGGTTCCACTTCTTTAAATACCTCCAATTTCAAGTTTGCATTAGATAATGTTCTTTGTGTACCAAGCATGAAATACAATCTAGTTTTGATCTATCAATTTTGCAATTCCAACAATGTTTCCATTGAATTCTTACCTTCTTATTTTCTTGTGAACGACCTCCACACAGGGACATTACATTTAAAGGGTAAAACTAAGGATGGAGTTTATGAGTGGCCAAATACTTCACCCATACTTGCCTTCTCCACAGTCAAAGCCACATCATCTAAGTGACACTCAAGATTAGGTCACCCTACTTTTTCAATTCTTTATCACATTGTGGCATCACATAACTTAGAATTATCATCATCCATTGGGTCATCTTGTAATGCCCATTGTTGCGATAAAAGTCATAAATTATCCTTTTCCAAATCATCTCTTATTTCTCATAGTCCACTTGAAATCATTTTCATAGATGTATGGATCACTTCCTATGATGGATTTAAGTATTATGTCATATTTGTTGATCATTACACTGCTTTAAGTATTATGTCATATTTGTTGATCATTACACTAAGTATATCTAGTTCTATCCTATAAAACAAAAATCAGAATTCAAAGATATATTCATAAGATTTAAAGCGATAGTCAAAAAACTCTTTAATCTTCACATCAAAACCTTATGTTCTATCAATGGAGGTGAATTCCTTGCCCTGTCACAATTCTTAGCCTTAAATGGCATTTCTCATCTTACAACTCTGCCTTATACACTAGAACACATCGGTTTTGCTGAAAGAAGACATCTCCACATTGTTCAAATAGGTTTAACCTTGTTAACTCATACAACAATTTGTACCATACACTGACCATAAGCTTTTACCATTGCTTTCTATTTAATTAACAGAATGCCTACACCAACTTTAGATCTTCTTTCACAATACGAGAAAATTTTTGGTACAGCATCAAATTATACTAAACTTAAATATTTGGGTGTCTCTGCTACCCTTGGTTTTGTCTCTGTACTTGTGAATGTTTGGAAATGCATAATGCATTGTGATTATGTTATACCTTGAAAAAGGTTATAACATTTTGAGTTAGATGAAAAGAAGAAAAGGCATGAAAGTATGAGCATATGATTGAATTGAGCATAAATTGGCTGTGATTGGGCAAGAGAGGAACTCATTTCATTAGTCACATGCACGTTAACCCATAGCCTTCTCTTGATTGCCCACTTGAGGCTACGAGATCCTAATAATTCAGACTTGTTTTGTTTATGGTATAAACTTCGGTTTCTCCATTTTGTTCCATGAAACTCTCGAGCCATCTGTTTGTGCATTGCATCTTTAAATTGTCGAGCATGGTGCATAGTTGACTATTATGTTTAATGGCTGAAGTCTATGCTGTGTGTTATAAGTTTAAGTTTAATTGTTCAAATGCTTAAATTTCTAGAATAAAGTGAGAATGCTCGAATTGCTAGATATACATATGCTTGAATATGTGGTCAATTGCCAATGGCTATAAATATATTAGTCACTGAGTTGTGTAGCTCACCCCACTATTCTCTCCTCGGGTATAGAATGAGAAGGTTAGCAATCCTTGTAAGGCATAAGAAACTCCAAGATATTAGAAACTTATGTAACTAAATTAGTTCGATCACTTTTGGATAGTTTTATAAGCATATTAAACATTGAGCATCCTATGTATGTTGTATTTTGAGTTAAACCTTTGATTATAATGTTAATAGGTAATTAAAGTTATGTATGAGCTTTATTTGATTTAGAAATGGATTAAGAAGTTTCCAAAGTTTCCATCGTGTATGTGCATCATTCTCTTGTAGTTGTACATTCCATACTTCAAGTCTTTCATAGGTGTAGAAATTGTGTGCGGACTTCAGGAGAAAAACTGGACTAATTTAGTCTAACTTAGTCAAAGTTGCCTCTGGAAAGTTGTAGTTTATCTTTCTAACTTTCCAACAATATATAGTATGAAATTTTTGGACATCGGATTCGAAAGTTATGGTCCTTATAAATGGAGATGCTCAGGAGTATAGATTGTATCGTCTAGTGATGACGTATCATCTGGTGATGACATGTCATCTAGTGATGACGTATCGTCTACTGATGACATATCACCTAGTGATGACGTATCCTTTGGTGATGACGTACCATCTGGTGATGACGTGTCGTTTGGTGATGACGTATCGTCTGGTGATGACGTGTATCTTCTGTACACTATTTATCTTACATCTTCTGATCAAATTTTGGCCTAATAGATGATAGAATTTGTCTTCAAGGTTTCACAAAAGTTGTAGATCTTAAAGTCCTCTTTCAAACCATCTAAAGAACACCTTAATTCTATATCTCTAGAGAAAATTATGACAAATTTTCCAATTCTTCTAACCCTTCATGTGGTTTCATCTGATCCTATACTCTGGTCCAATTTTGGCCTTGCAGATGATAAAATTTGTCTTTAAGGTCTTTATAAAAGTTGTAGATCGTGAAGTTTTCTTTTAAACCATATAAAGAACATCTTAATATGATATTTCTATAGAAAGTTATGATAATTTTTCCAATTCATCTGACCCTTCATTTGGTTTCATCTAATCTTATCTTCTGGTCCAATGTTGACCCTGTAAATTATAGAATCTGTCTTTAAGGTCTTCATGAAAGTTATAGTTATTGAAGTCCTCTTTCTAATCATCTAAAGAACACCTTAATCTGACATCTCTAGAGAAAGTTATTACAATTGTTCCAATTCATTTGATCCTTTATCTGATTTTTTTTTATCCTATCATCTTTTAACCCTGTTTATGATAGAATCTATATTCAAGGTATTCATGAAAGTTGTACTTCAAGTCCTCTTTCAAAACATCCAAAGAACACCTTAATCAGATATCTCTAGAGAAAGGTATGACAATTTTTTCAATTCGTTTGACCCTTTGTTTGGTTTCATCTGACCCTATTGTCTAGTCCACATTTGTCTCTCTATATGACAGAATCTATCTTCAAGGTCTTCATGAAAGTTGTAGTTATTGAAGTCCTCTTTCGAACCATCTAAAGAAAACCTTAGTCCAATATCCATATAGAAAGTTATGTTAATTTTCCCAAAATAGGTTTAATATGGTTGAGGACAAGTACTGTTTCAGTTCAATGACTCTGAATGCTAGGCTCTGAAAGCGGGGTCCAACATACATAGGATAAAAATAAATAAAGGAGTCAAAATAACTTCAACTATTCTCTAGAAAAACTCATTTGAGATTCCAATTGTGAATGAAATATAAGGATAAAGAGAGAAGTAACATATGCATAGCAAGATAAAACTCAATTACAAGAAACATCCCTGTCAAGTATTAAAGTGATTGTCAATTACAAGAAACATCCTTATCAAGTATTTAAAAAGACTTTAAAGCTTAATTTATGTTTAATTTTTTTAAGTCTGTAAAATCTCTTAAAACTCTTGCTTGTGAATTACAGGTTGTTGTATGTTACCATTGAAAGAGAAATTTTGTATCTATAGGTAATATGAGTTCACATGAATTTCTTTAACACTTTAGTTATAATTTTGTGAAGGGACCTACAATCTACCTTAATCAATTTGGTGAATTAGTTAACCTCCACAAGAATAAACCAAAGTAGGAGGGAAGGACCTCAATATGTTTATCCCTTATTGAGAAAATGGAACAAGACTAACAAATCATCATTTAATTTGCTGCTAGGTGAGCATGCCTTTGACGATTGTCATAGGTCTTTATTTAATCCACATAATCTTTCCTCAACATTGGCTAAAAATATTTAACTCTTAATGTTTTGTATGTTAGACTATAATGTGCTTGAAATGATCCTTCATGAATTTCCTTCAAGATTTGGGGTCCTTTATTGTACCAACGTACCTCGAATAAAGGTGACATAAGCGATCATGTATAGTATCCCCTGTTATAACATAACACATATCACCTTTTTATTTTATTTTCATTATCACGAGATACCTCCCTTTTTTCAATGTAACTTCAAAGTGGGAATATAATACAACAGTAACACAATGCTTCATATAGGCATATCGAATAAATGAGAATATATAAGATATTACGAGTATTGACTATTATGAATAAAGATTATAAAATGACTTAATTATATTAAGCGATATTTAAATTAAAATGACATTCCTTTTAACTTTTTATCAAACTCAGAAAATGAGAAAAACAATCAATCACATACATTATACAATATACATGCATTAAAAGAGTTAAGTATTTCATCAAACACGTTATATGCGTTATCTCATATTCCCATTTTTACACATAAAAAGTTCACAAATTACCTAAATAGTATCACCCACCAAAGAACAACACAATATCCAAACAATCAACTATTATTCTATGAATAACAAATCAAATATGTGAAGAGAGATTACCTTAATCTGCGAGATCCCACATTGGTTAGAGAGGAGAACGACGTATGCCTTATAAGGGCATGGATACCTCTCCTCCTAAGACGCATTTTTTCAGGGGTGGGAAGAGTAAAATCATGAGGAGCTTGGCCCAAAGGACAACCCAAAGTGAACAATATCTATAGGCAGGTGGTCTGGGCTGTTATAAATGGTATCAAAGCTAAGTTATTCGAACTGTTGTGCTAGCTAGGTTGGGCTATAAAGGGGGTGGAGTGTGTGAGATCACACATCGGTTGGAGAGGAGAATGAAGTATGCCTTATAAGGGTATGGATACCTCTCCCCCTAAGACGCGTTTTTCAAATAGTAGGAAGAGAAAAACCGTTGAGGAGCTTGGCCCAAGGGTTAACCCAAAGTGGACAATATTTTTGGGTGGGTGGTCTGGCCTATTACATAATCTCTCGTCAATCTTGCAACGACTAATGAGGAGGAGAAGTGAAGAACAACAATCGAACTCTAATAGCAGAAAAACAAATACAGATGACATGTGATGAAGAAGAAGAATGGAAGAAGAAGTGGTTGAGTGAAGAATCTGACAAAGAACAGAGAAGAAGAATGAATGAAAAGAGACGTAGGTAGTAAGCTAACACTAAATTGAATAAAGGAAGGGGGATCATTTTGCTCCTCATTAAAAGCAGATCAGTCACCCCCTCAGACGTCAATTTATTGTGGGCAAATTATTTTTAGTTATAACAAAACAACATCATTTTGCTATAAAGAACACAATATTGTTTTGTCTCACCACGGTCCACAGGTTGGGCTAGTTGGCTTGTCAACCGGTGATTCCACGAGCCATAGGATCGTGGCCAGGTTCGTATGCCACTTTGACCGAGTTGGGTATCTTCTGCATTCCAAACAATATAGCAATAGCATAACCCTTGATTGGGAGCAACGATGAGGCATACGTATAAACGAAATGCGCATAAGGAGTGTAACACGTTACGCCTGCATATGCCAAATAGTTTCCTTTATTTTTTGTGATTTAGTTTATTTTAATTGGTTTAATTAAGATAAAATTAGCTAAAATTTTAATAAATCTATAAACATGTTTTTAATTAATTGATTTTTCCTCAAAAGAGTTAATTTTATTAAGAATATTCTAAAATTTACTTTAAATTTTCAATGAGTTAAATTATTAACTTAAAATTTTATCAAATCAATAATTAAGATATAATTGGAATAATAAAATTATATTAATTGAGATGAGATCGTATTTCTAAAATAAATTGATTATTTTAATCAAATTAAGATTAATAATTAAATTAATATCTAATTAATATTTTAGAAAAGTATTTTAAAAATTAAATCAATTATATTTCAATCAGGTCAGAATTAATGATTAATTAGAAATTTTAAAATTATTTTATTATGTAATTAAGACTTGTGTTTCTTAATTATATTTATTTATTTATTTTGATCAAAATAAGATAAGCGCATTAATTTTATAAGGTTATTTTTCTATTTTATCTTAAAATTGTGTCTTTATTAATTTGAATAATAAGTTTCTTGATTAATTAGGAAAGGTATTTTGTATTAAATTTGAAAAATATTTTATTTATTAATTTAGAAAATGAACCTTCGTTAATATTTTAGGAAATAGTATACTATTTCTAAAAATTGTTTTTAATTTATTGAGAAATTGTTCTATAAAATAACATAAAGGACTTTTTAAATTAAATTAAATGTACTTTATTTAGTTTTTAAAAGTAATTTCTTTTCGACATTAGAAAATAATTATCTAACTAAGGATAAGTTTTTTAATTAGATTAGATAGTTTTTAATTGGATTAAAATGTATTATTTATAAAATCTTTTAAAATATTTTTTCTAAATTATAATAAGTAAGAAAAATAATTTATTAAAATTATTTTCAATGATATTCCTTGAAGAAGTTAAGACAATTGAAAATAGTTTTCAATTGAAATTGGAAAAATATTTTAAAATCAAATTGAATTTGTATTTACAATAGGAAGTTGATTTATTTAGGAATCAAAGGTTCAATCTAACTTAAAATTATCCAAAGAGTTAAAAATATTATTTTAAATTACGAAGATATTGACATCCTGGTACTACTCTTGTCTAAGCACATTTAACTTCGAAGTTCTGATGGGATTCGGTGCATTAGGACATGGAAAACGCGTCTGCGAGGGAGAGCTTGCTACAATCTTATAAGGCATGCTTCGTTCGCCTCTCTGACCAATATGGGATAATGAGTGGATTTGGGCTCCAACGTCCTCGTTGGCATACCATTCAAGTACTGACTTTGATACCAATTATAACAACCTAGACTACCCACTCTTAGATATTGTCCGCTTTGAACCAAAGCCTTAGTGCTCCGAACCCGCATGATTTTGTTTTTTCAACGTGTAGGCCTCTTTTGGACACTACTTCAGCAGGATTTCCCAGAAGTTACCCATCCCAGTACTACTCTTACCCAAATACATTTAACTTTGGAGTTTTGAGGGGATTCGGTATATATATAATATATATGACATTTTACATGTAATTTGTGTTTGATGAGACAATAAGAGATCAAAGCCTTCATTAAGAATATGTTATGAACATGATTATTTCCTTCATTTTCTAAAAGAACAAAGCGTAATTTTGATGATTGTTAGGCTTGTTGAGTAACCTTAATTTGTATAAGAAGAAAATTTGTATAACTTTGATGAGCAAACTCATAACTATACGAATATAAATCTAAGTTGATGTACTAAAGGGTATTTAGTATTTAAGATATATGATACTTATGAAGCATTAAGCTAGTGCATCAACTTAGCTTCAAAATTTCTCATTAAATTAATTAATAGGATTTCATATTAGATATAAGTTGGTAAGAATTTAAAAGAGTCAAAGTTAATGATTTTGAGTTGTGATGCATAGTTGAAGTATATATTTTCCAATAAGTTTAGAACTAAATTAGATAATAAAGGTTATGTTATATCCAAAAGGTTGGATATAATCTTATATACTACATTGAAAAAAACAAATTTCTGAATGAAAATTTGTAGGAGAATGATTCTTAGGATAAGTAGTAGGAGTAAGAAGAAGTTTGAAAAGGTTTAAATCTCACATCAATATATTTGATTATAACTTGTACCTTTGTTGATACATTTGTGTATAATTGACAAGTTATAAGATGTTGAAAGATTTACCTTAATGATGAATTCAAAGATTTTTTAGATGATGTGGATTTATTATATCTATAAGAAGTTTAGTGGGAATATGGTTGTAATTTTCAATGAGAGTATATAAAGGCATATTGCTTATAGAGAACAAAATTCATATTTTCAATCATTGAAGATATGATAGTCTAAGAACTACTCTTATTGGATATGAAAATAACAACTTAGTTTTACATATTAGATCTCTTAAGATAGATATAGAAGTTAATTACCTATTTTAGCCTAAGTGCATAGATAATGTACTAAACGTATTTAGTATTTAAGATATATGATACTTATGAAGCATTAAGATATCCATTATTATATAATGAGTTGATATTTGAGTTCAAGATCATATGCTTCTCGATTTATAAGTAAGTTGTAGTTAAGGTGTGTTTTAATTGAGAATCATATTATTTTGAGATTAGAAAGGTTCTAATCGACATTGATTGTTAATTAAGCCATAATACATTTTCATTTAATGGAAATCATTATTTAGATTAATAAGTTCTTTAATGAATTTGGTATAGTTCCTTAAAATGTTAAAATAGTATTTTATTAAAGAACATTAGAGCCATTGTGCTTGTAAAAGGAGTTAAGGTTATATTAAAGATCTAAGTATATATTTAGGCACTTTCTATAATAATAATAACAATAATAATAATTAAGATGAGAGTAGTAAGATTTAATCAAGTACTCATAAGAAAGAATTTTGTACCCAGCAATAACATAATAATCATGTTATTATAAGAAAATGAGTCAAATGATGTTGCTATATAAAGGCATCTTCTAGACACTTATTCTATGTGCAAAAGTGAGGTTAGTGACTTAAAGTGGATACCACCATACTAACTTGGTGAAGTTAGTGAAAAAAGTGGCAAATCCTTACTAATTTGTTAGAGTTAGTGGAGAAAGTAGGCAGTTAGCTTATTTGATCACTAAATTTTCGTAAGCCTATATGAAGACATCTTTGTAGTATATTTGTAGCACCTCCTTACCATAGGGTATACATCGGGACGTCTGTAAGTCATTCCGATACATATCCTACGATAAGGGTGA
This sequence comes from Erythroxylum novogranatense, assembly GCA_029891385.1. Lineage (NCBI taxonomy): Eukaryota > Viridiplantae > Streptophyta > Magnoliopsida > Malpighiales > Erythroxylaceae > Erythroxylum > Erythroxylum novogranatense. Next base: position 7,840,327 of record CM057224.1, read on the forward strand.
ACTATGAACAATCACTACTGTACTTCACATGACATCAAATCATAAAGCATCAATACTGAAAATCACTAATTTTTGAAACCATAAAATTTTCTCATTTCATATCATCAAAGGTAGTAATTTATATAACTGTCAGTTTTTCACTGTCTGTACATTACTCTAAAAGAAATCTAACGCAAAAAGCCTAACTATGTCATCCCTAAAAAATGTCAACTGATCGACCTGTGAGCCATGACTTCTCTTGCCAACACAATCTACACGGCAGGAAAAGTCTCTCTGGAGCTAGGAGTCTACTCTCTCGGTCCTGAAAAACAATTTGCAATTTTGGGTGAGTTTGCGAACTCAGTGAGGAACCATCATCGATGGTTCACCCAATTCATGCAATAGTCAAACAGAGCACAGTTATATCATAATAGCCTATTCAGAAGTACCACATGATGATTCACATGAACACAAGGCGTTTTGCCTTTCACTCAATCAAGACATTCAATCAAATGCATATGTAATGCGTATGTGACCCTTTTTCCAATATATTTCGTTGTTGTGACCGAGCACCTAATCTGTCCCAATAAGGGCGCATTAATCGGTGAACTTGAGGCTCTGAATCACTGTGGGCTCGAGGCCCAATTACGTTGAACTTTAAGCTCTCGGTGGCTGCTCCGGTCACAACTGTTAATTACTGATCATGCCTTTATGCATGGAATGCATATGTCGAAATAAAGCGAAGCCAGCATCATAATCAATCCCAAATTAACACATTCACACATGTAGTTCACAATTAATCACATTAAAATCACATATAGCACTTCTATGTCATACTCTCCCAGTACATTGGACCTCCTGTCCGGAATCCAGTCATAAACAAACGCACAAGCCCACCATTCTTCTCCACAGTGTTATAATTGCAAAATAATAAACAAATAATAATTGAGAAACCATCTAGGTTACTCACCAAATAGCTTCCGAGCTAATGCCGGGAAATCTCGGCAACGTCCGTGGGATGACGTTCCAACTGTGCCTCTATAACATTCAAAATATTCAAACATTACCAAATGCACAATCAGAAATATTAAATAATGCACATGTAACAATTTAGATGTGTACAATGCATGTTCGTGACATTCCCAGTACTATTCCACAAATTCTCGTCACAAAAATTTTCTCTAAAAATTAGAAAGCCATAGACACTAAAATCACTCAATTCAGACTTCTACAGGCCCAATTATAAATAAAAGACGGATTAGAAAAATCATTACCCGGTCCCCTCACTTCGACCTAACCAATCCCCTACAATTTTAGCTCTAAAATTTCCTAATTTCACAAATAAATCAAATTAAATATTACACGAATCCGATGTCTCGAGAATCAGGTCAATCGGACGCTGGATGAAGAAGTAATTGACAAACGAATTAAATGGCATTGATAATTAACTAAAGAATAAATAATTAAAAAAATTAAATTAAAAAAAAATTGGTCTCGCCCTCTCGATTTGTCGCTGTCGCGAGGGCGATCTGTCGCCCTCACGAGATGCGAGGTTTCGTATTTCATTTTCAATTTTTTTTCCAAAATTTCATTTTTCAAAATATGCAAAACCACTTATTGACTTTCCTTTCTTCCCCACTACACAACTTTTACCACACACATCCAAAAATCACAAATTTGGTCTCGTTGGAAAGATCTTGAAAAATCCTACAAGTTTCATGAAGAGCTTGAAATTTAATAATACCTCTAAGTGTGTCAAAAATGCACTCAAAGATACTGCCTACTCACGCATTTACTACAACAGTGCAACACTTTTGCAAAAATCATAACTTTTCATCTCCTTTGCCAAAAATTACAAATCTTATATAAATAAAAAGAGAAAAACAAATGCTACAACTTTCATGGCAATTTGGAAGCCAATTCCATCTATAAACAAATCAAATTTTCAAAAAAAGTTTTATCCTAACTAAATCATTCTCAACAATAACCCAATCTTCCGAAATTCATAACTCCACATCTCCTTAGATAAAAATTCCATACCATATAGCAATAAAAAGCTCAGAAAATACACTATAATTCTCAAGAAGGACTTAGAACCAAATTCCATCTCTAACTAGGTCAAATCCTCCCATTAATATGGCTGTCCAGTTAGGGTTTTTGAAATCAGAATTTAACCTAAACCATAACAAAACTTTACAAATTTATATCTTACAATCCTTACATCCAAAATTCGCATATAATACCTCATTAGAAAGCTACAACAATCCTATACAAATTTCCAGAAGGTCACTTGAGCCAATTTCATCCTTAACAGTCCAAAATTAATATAAGAACACAAAAAGTACAGAATCTTTGCACTTAGAGTCACCTGTACACAAAACACATTTTGGGCAGAATTACCACCTGAACTTTTACAGACCATAACTTTCAATCTACACGTCAAAAAAATTCATAATTAGTGGCGTTAGAAAGCTAGAAAGCAGATCTTCAACTTTCATGAAGACTAAATTAGCAAGTTCAATTCAAATCAACCTAAACAAAATCATCAAAGTTTCAGGTCACCAGGTTCGGATTACTGTTCATACAGTGTTGGGACCCGATCCGGGAACCGGATCCCAACCGGAAAAGAAGAACGAACGACGGAATCAATGGAAACGGAAGCGAAAGGAGACAGAAATTTCGGATCGAAATTTCGAATCAGAAACACAATGCGGAAGCCAATAGCAAAAATAAACTCAAATCACAACGTAATCAGAAGCAAAGCAAATGCGAATCGAATATAAAATCGAAACGGAAGTAAACCGAAATGAATCGAATCTGAAGTTAACTGACCGAAGCGGAATCAAAGCAGAAGCAAAGCGAATGCGAAAACAAACACTTAACTAAACAGATTCGACATCCGACAACAATTTTCAAAGGAAACGATCGACTGAACATAGGCGCGTTGGAAACCCTAAGACGTTCCAAAATTCGGTATGAAATTTTTTTTTTCTTTTCTTATTCTCATTTCTTTTCTCGTTACTCAATCACATACAACGTCATCTTCAATCCATACAGTCATACCCAATCTTATATAAATCCATACCAATCTCAAATTACATTTTATCCCAGATTTTATCGAAATTTCAAAGATAACTACCGCTTTATCCTAACCCAAACTGCAAAGGTTCAAAACACTTCTATAATCCCAAACACACTCAAAATCATCGGACACTCCGTCCGAATCCAACACCAAGAAACGCACATTTAAACCTAACACTTCCATAATTCTCAAATCAACATACCACTCTCATAACTCAATCAAATTCCCAAATCACCATACATATATATCCCAGATTATCCATAATTTCATATCTGATTTTACAATCATTCACAAAACTAAACTTTATACACAAATACATTTTCCAAACTTATCTAAAGTCATAAACATATTCATACACAAGATCCAAATTTCTCAAAACCAACGTATTCAAATGTCGAACCGACGTCTTGACATACGTCTTCACATTCTTTCATCCGATCTCCGTCAAACACGGAGATGGGGATGAAAGGGGGTGAGCTCGAAGCTCGTGGATAACACATTTATAAAATGACAAATAAGCTGAAAACATTTTTCATAATCTTTTGCCAAAAGGGCTAATTTTCAAACTTTTCAACTTCAAATACTTTTCTCAAACCCTTCTTAATATTTTTCAAACTTTTATAACTCATTCTCTCAATTTTCAAAATTCTTGAATGTCTCATAAACATGAATGCAAACACACGTAAACAAATCAAAACACATAACATATCGAATGGTGCAGCTAGGTCCAAACAGAGCGTCATCATGCAGTCCGCATAACGGTCCTGCGTTCGTGAATGAAACGTATTACACTTTCCGCATTGCGGTCCAAGTAGCCGTGAAGGAGTCCGAATCGAGACTCCGTGCCACTAATGAGCACTGGAGAAGGCTATACACATAGAGACAAATAATGACTCACCAAGGGACCTACCAAACCCACATAACACATATCGAAAACGGAAATTCAAATTGCCTGAAGGCACTTTTCAAAATTTTACTTTTCTAACATTATTTCATCAACTTAAAACAATCTCACAAATTCTCACATATCATATAATTCAATTAATTCAATCAATCAATAATTGCAATAATATGCATAATTATCAATGCGTATACAACAATGCATTTTCAGAAATTTCTATCAATTTATCAAATCGGCTTATAATAATTTTTCAGAAAACCTTCGGAAATCAAAATTTCAAACTTTTAATCAATTCTTATTTTCAAACATTTACAAACAATAATTTATCAAAATCCAAACTTTTGCTTTCTTTCAATTTTTTTTTTCAAGATTCGTATTAAGCTTACAAATCAAAATATAAATATGCTACCCACCTCATATCCATGCTAGCATCTTGTCCAATGCTTCAATTTGACTTTTGCTTCTCTCTCTCTTCCAATTTAACAAAACCTAAACCATAATCATCCAAATTCACATCATAAATAACATAATTCTCAAACTCAACCATAGGAAAAACATAACTATCATAACTCCAAGCTATTTCAATCTCCAATTTTGAAAATCCCCAATTTTCAAAATTGGCCTAAACCAATACACCCAAATTAAATCTCATAAAACATAATTTCTTCAAAATTAATCTCACAATTCATCAATTCACATTAATTCCAAACTATTTAAATCCTCAATTTCAAAAATCCCCAAATCTTAAAATTGGCCTAAACCAATTTATCCCAATTCAATACCATAAAATACAAATTCTTCGAAATTGATTTCATATATCATCAATTCATCATATTTCCTATAATTCTACACCAAAATATCTCAAAATTCTCAATCATAAAATTAAGCCTAAACCTTAATCAATTTTTCATCCAAAATTAAACCCAGCCTGAAGCATATATTTCAAAATTAATTCAACAATCCACAAACTCATCTTATATGTCATAATTCTAAACCGAAAATTAATCAAAATCTCAAAGTAAAAAAATTTCTCTTACCTCTTTCTCATCCAAATTCGAATTTTCCTAGCTTGAAAGGAAGCTCTCATGCTTTTCCACCTTTTTCCTCTTGAAATCCACTCAAAAATCCCTAAGAAACAAGGAGAAAAATTGAAACAAAGCTTTCTCTCTCTTCTTTTCTCCATACGAACCTCTTCATTCTTCTTCTTCTTATTTCTCTCTTCTTTTCTCTGGAAAAATCGTGAAGCTCCTCTTCCAGATCTTGTTTAAACGACAGCACATCATCAAATGGTGCCATGTCATTAAAAATGGCTAAAAAGACCAAAATGCCCTTGACTTGTTACCTTATGCCATTCTCATATGCGGTTTGATTCGCACTATCAATTTGAAGGAATTTGTCAAAACTTCCTTCTCGAGAAATGTTCCTCTCACTCATACGAATCCAACGCCACCGACCGCGCTCAATTCCGATCACTAAATCAAAAGTTATGTGCAAAACAATTCGGGTTTATCCATATTCTAACACATTTTCAATGTACGATTATTTCAGTCCCAAAATTCACATTCTTAATCCCAGAATTGAAACTCAATGTCTTCATAACAATTGTATCCTTATGTCTCTAGTTTAATTCAAAACAAGAATCGTCTCATTTCGATTCCCAGATCAAAAGTTATACTCAAATTACTCACAGGTGTTCCCAATCCAAAAATTACACCCCAATCCGAACTTAAATTCAAAAATTAAAAGTCCTAAGGGCAAAATTGACATTTCATGTCTTCATATGATTTGTAGCCCCTTGTCTTATCTTTATTTCGCCTTAAGAATCGCTTCAATCGGATCTCTACAGATCCCGAATTTCACAAAACACTGAATCATGCTCGGAAAATTTCCCGACTCACTTTGATTAAATTAATCACCATTAATTTAATCTCAAAAGTTCACAAATTTCTTATAAAATGAAATTCATTGTCTTAGGAATCCAACGCAAAAAGAATCAACTCAATCGGATGTCGGACGGAAAAGATATAGGCAAAATAGTGAGCAAAGGTCGGATTGAAAACAAGGAAATCAAGAAATTGAAGAAGCAAAACGGCGTCGGATGGCGTACGGACGCCCAACTCGCGAGGGCGAGCCTTGCCCTCGCGAGGGCGAGAGCAGCCCGCCTCGCTAGGGCGAGGCGTCGCCCTAGCGAGGGCGCACGCGGGCGCCCGCCCCGCTAGGGCGACCTGTCGCCCTAGCGAGGGCGCTCGCAGGCAACATCAAACTTTTTTTTTTCCCACTTATTATCAAAAACTTCCGAAATTCATAACTCTTAATCCCGAACTCCAATTTTGACAAACTTAGTCTCTATAGGAAGCTTGAGAGAAGCTCTAAATCTTCCAAGAAGAACATAAAACTCAATTCGACTCCTACGGGAGTCCATTTTCCGGTCAAAGATACTATCCTCTATACAAACTTATAAAAATCATACTTAATATTCCGAGATCGAAAAATTTCATACTTTATATCGAAATAAAGATCAAAACAAATCCTTCAATTTTCATGAAAAACATCAAAGCTCAATTAACCTCTAACTAGGTTAATTTCTCAGTCAAAGTTTCAACCAATATAAAAGTCAAACCCGATCAAACATAAACTTTGACTGATCATAACTTTCACTCCCGATATCGAAAAATTACAAACTTTATGTCCACAAAAATCTCTTAACATAACCTACAAGTTTCCAGAAGACCATTTTATCAAATTTTGCCTAAATCATAAGTCAACTCTCAAAGTCAAATATTCTCTCTCCAAAAAGTCAAACTTTCTAAATCCTTCAAATTTTCACATTTTTTCTTTCTAATTCTTGCTATATAACTTCATTTCAGTCAACTCATCCACTTGACCATTCATATTACTAACTCAAATTGTCACTCAAGGTTCGGGGTCCAACATACAGCACCTAACAACTCACTTTCCAAGCAAAATTTAAAACCCTTAAAGTCAGAATTGGACAAAACTTCCTTCATATGAAATCTAGCCATACTTCTTAAGTTTAATTTAAGCTAAAGCTCATCTCAATAAGACAACCATATCAAAAGTTATGAGCAAAAATCTGAAACCTACACAAAGTAACATTTTCCAGATTTCATATCCAACTCAACTTATTTCATTCTAACACTAATCCTACATCAATAAGCATCCAATTTAGTCTCCAATTCAGCCCCAAGTTCATCTAGACATTCACTTGTATAAAAAATCACAATTTGGCAGCACACAACACACAATGTTCTTACTTGAATTGACCACTCATCTAACATTATTCAAACATCCAAAACCAATCCAAAACCAACCACAACATATTCATCATTCAACCACACATACTTACACTTATACCCAAACAATCCTACCACAAACTTTATGAAATTAATGCACAATTAATCACAATAAATGCTTCTAACTACCAAATGAAAGAATACAATGCACAATTCTCACCTAAACAAGTTGCAAGCTTTAAAATCTTCAATTCTTCAAAATCACTCCAACTTTCTACCACTCACCGACACCTACGGCTATCACTTCCCCACACACTAATCATCATCATCACAAGGCTGAAAGTTAGTTTTGTAAGTGAAGGAAGAAGGAGCAAGCAAGTAGACAAGAAAATTTCTTGTATGGATGAAGCACACCAACGAAGAAGGAGAGGAAGAACACCTACGGATGAGAGAACTTTTTAAACTTTCAAAGTGATTTTTTTAAAGCTTTTAAGGAGAGAGTCGTGGAAGACTAAAGCACTTAGGTTAATTTAATAATCTTAAAGTCTAAGACTAAGTAGGCAAGTGACATGTGTCACTTGCCACTTGTCTTTTTCCTACACTCTTTAGGTTCTTTCTCCTTTCAATTCAATTTCTAGTCCAATTTGTCTCCAAATTCTAATGGCTCAAAGTTCATAATTTCTAAAATCATATGTCTAATAGTCCAATGCCATTTGACAGTCATTTTCAGTACCGAAAATTCAATCAGTTTGCCACTTGGCAATTTTTTCCGGTCCAAATATTTTTCCCAAAAATTCCAAAAAAAATTTAAAAGTCCCTAAAAATATAAAACACACATAAATCACTCCAATTCAATTTTTCAAACACAATTATCACATATTTCACAAAAATTTACATTTAGACACATATGCTGGGAAATGTCATGAATGCATATACAATCATGTGCATGTGCAAAAATTACCATTCATATCTATATAGAGGCTATATAATGCATGAACATACCGAGGTATATTTACACTCGCCTAATCCGTCCCAAATGACCAAATTACCCTTCCTAGCGGTGATGGGATGTTACAATATTGTAAGTGGAACATGGTACATTGAATTATTTCTAAGAGAACTAAAAATTTTGAGAGAAAGTTCTTTGTAAAAATTTTGAATAATGAGTTATTCTAAATGGTGTCTTATATAGTTTGATAAAACCGTAGGGTGTATTAGTTTCGCAAACTCTTCGAATTATGACAATCGTTTCTAGCACAATAAAAAAACAAAGGAATTAAAATGCAACAAAATAAATGAACACTAATATTTGTTAATGCTATTTGACACACCTTGTCTACATTCTGTAGGGCCTTTAACTAGCTTAATACTTTTATTAAAGGACAACATAGTTATACACAAGGCTTTAATAAGTTGACTCCACTTAACCCTTGACACTACCACTCGTCCTCACTACTTATGAAAGTGATTCATACCCACTAACATGACTAACTCGTGTTAACCTTAACAGAAAATTTTTCGCAACAATCATTTGAAACAAGAACAATGAATAAATCACTCAAGTGATTAAACAAACAACTCAACACCCAAGATGACACTTGACAAAAAGACAAGGAATAATTTCCTGCACAATCATGAAACCATGAGCAACTGAATATTCATGCAGGTATCATCACTAAACTTCCAGTTCATGCACACTATCCTTAAGCCCACAATAATTCCTTTCAAACATGAAGGTTCAAGCACATAACAATATATCCCCAACTATGCCCTAATTTTCTTAATACTAAAAGCTATATGATCTGGCAATTCACAAACAATAAAATGCACCAAAATATAGATCAAGAACGACTTACAAGCCAAGTAACTCACATGGACATTTAGTAGAAATAAGATCACTCATAATACACTAAATAAACACTTAACAAGAACTTTACCAAGTCAAGCATGATTTAAGTGCAGGAGCTGGGTCACTCCTACATCAACATACCTTCAGTTATCTCTAATTTTCTTCACATTTGGCAATGTCACACATACGCCTTCCTCAAAATAGTAAGAATCTTTAGATCAAAGACCACAAACTTTTGCTCTTTCATTCAACATAAACATTCATAAAAAATAACTTCACCAAATCACTGACGTAATTGTTGCCAAGAGACAAACACCCAGTTACCTTTGCAAATAGGACAAAAACTAGAAAAATTCATACCAACATCCACCAAGAAAAGAATCTTAGATCACTCATATATCTACTTCCAAACACAAAGTCAAGCAGCAGTAAAATTCAAAACTTGGAAACCTTCATGCCACCTTCACACGCATCATCTTGCATTATCCATATCTTAAAAAGAAACGTGACTGCAATCTTCATTCAAGATGGACTGTTATTTTTGCAACAACACTTATCTAAGAAGCCAATTTAAGTAAGATTTCTTAAGTTATATTTTTATCCATTATTTAAATATTTAGTAATCAAAAATGTCAAAATTAAAAAAATAAGACATAGAGAATATCCTAACAATTTTTTCCTTTTTGACATTTTTGTCATAAACAGAAACTTCCCTTAAATCACATAATCGAATATATAAAAGTATTGAAGTTACAATACTCCCCCTCAATCCAAGGTCCTCATAGATAAAAATAGCCAAGTACAAACCCAAATTCAAGTCATCTCTCCCATTGGGACAAAGGATGTTAAAAAGAAAAATCAAGGAGCATCGGAGGACCGAAGAACCCGCTACTTCAACTGGTGAAGAGCATCAAGACTCATTTGAAAAATACCTTCAATCCTCTCAATTTCAATGAACAAAGCTGCATAAGGATTGAAAAAGGAGGTTCTCGAGGCATCTAAAGGACTAGGTGTAGTGTATAGCAAATTGACAACCTATGGTTGCTTAAAAATTCTAGCTGATATGTTCATTAAGGTGGCTGGTTCAAGTGTACTTGTCTCCAACCGAGGAACATCATTTACATATAAAAATTAAGAAATTAAGCAAGGAAAGTAAAGTAGAGAATGTGTCTTGCCTCCAATAGCCAACATATCATCAATAATGAGTTGCCTCAAATTGAAGTTCAGTTCGGTACTGATGCCATAACATTTTAGCCTGTGCTAGATAAACAAAGACAACATGTATACTAGGCATCCAGTTAGCTAAAACCAATTTATAAAGCACAAATTACTTTTGAGTCAACACGGATGAGCGTAGCCCTGGACTAGATGGCCAAACCGATAACTTTTTTCAGGTTAACACAGTAGCTATTTGATCATTAAAAATGGTCCAGTTATCATCATAAACCTGATCCCCAATTGCATTATCAAACCTCATGAAGATATTCAATCTGTTAGCATCAAACTGTATCACCCTACCCTAAATATATACCAATTTATAACTCACAGTAGTATTAGATAATATGTTACCAAGCAGATTGCAGTAGAATTCTATTACCAATTCAATATCATAATGTTTATGAAGTAATGCAGCTTGTAGTAATGTTCTCTTAGATAGTAAAGTATCCAATCGGTACCGTTGAAATTCATATAAGTTAATAGGGTGATCTAGTACTAACCCGATGTCAGTGAATATCTCCCATTTTTGCTCAGCTTCAGGTGAATAAAATTTGAATGAAATTGCGGTTTCTACTATCAACCAAGCAGATGGAACTCACAGAGATAGACGGACTGTTTTCCTAGCTCAGCATTTTGTTCACTTTTGGCAGACTGAAGGAGGAGCAGTCAGTGGAGTAGTAGTAGTAGGAACCTCATCGGAATCAGATGATGAGTCTTTAATCATTGAATGTAACACTAGTATGGTGTCATCACTTTCTGGTGGATAATCCCGAATTGAGGTGGATTCAAGAATTTCAATGGGAGCAGTTAAGGATGACCCAGTCCTAGAAACTTTCCTCCCAAGCATTGGGTTCAATAACAAACGGTTGGATAGACGTATGGAAGCAACAGTCGATTTTCCCACACCCGAGGAGAGGGATTTGTCTTTGTTCTTGCCCATTTTGTTAAAGAACAACAAATACCCAAACAAAATCAACAAATGGTGTAATCATTGAGTGAAAAAGAGCAAAACTGTAGAGAGAAGTCCAAGTTGTAGAGTTGGAACCCACACGGTTGAAAAGAGATGAATCTTTAATAGAGTCTTAAGAATCCCACATAGGTGCTAATTCCATAGCGGAGAAGTCTTCAATGCAATCATGTGGGTGCTTAGGAGCTCGAAGGTCAACATAGATGAGAAGGGGATGAGAGGCGTAGGTGGCAGTAGGAAGAGGAATTAGGGGATTTTTAATCCCTCTGGATAAAACACAACGTTTTGTTTTTCCCTTTTTTATAACTTTTCAATAATTTTTTAAAAAGGAAAATAATACATCAATAATGTAAAACACAAAGTCCTAAAGCCCTTCGAAGAAGTTCAAACCTGACTACGTTAAGAAGTTTAGTAAAGATGTCCGCTAGTTACTTTTTTGTAGACATATATGAGAGGGTGGCTACTTTGTTCTTCGTAAGCTCTCAAATAAAATGATACTTCAAATCAATGTGCTTCATCTGTGAATGTTGAACCAGATTCTTCGAGATATCTATAGCATTCTTGTTATCACATAAGATTGTCAGTACATCCTCATCAATTCTATAATCTTCCAACATCTATTTCATCCAAAGAAGTTGTGAACAACAACTTCCTGCAACAATATATTCTACTTCTATGGTTGATAATGAAATTGAAAATTTCTTTTTATTGTACTAGGAAATTAGATTGTTACTAAGGAAGAAACACCCTCTTGAAGTGCTTTTTTTATCATCTAGATTTCTAGCCCAATTTGCATCACTTACCTGACTAGGTAGGACGTAGAGTCACATATATACCAAATTCCAAGTTCAGACGTACCTCTTATATTCCCTGATGACCCTCTTTATTGCTGTCAAATGTGTATCTTTTGGATTAGCATGGTAGCGAGCATATACTCCAATGCTGTAGCATATGTCTGGTCTACTTGCTGTTAAATACAATAGGTTCTTAATAATGGTCCAACAAAGTCTAACATCAACACTTTTCCCGTTCTCATCTTTACTTAACTTTGTACAAACACTCATAGGAGTTCTCACATGTCTAACATTCTCAAGTCCAAACTTCTTTATTAAGTTTTTTGCATATTTGGTTTGAGATACAAAGATGCCATCTTTTGCTTGTTTGCTTTGCAAACCCATAAAGCAATTCAACTCATCGACCATACTCATCTCAAATTCTTATGTCATTATCTCAACAAAGTCAACTACCATCTTAGGATGAGTGGATCCAAATACAATATCATCAACATAAACCTGAGCAATCATCAATTCATATCTAATTTTCTTTATAAATAGAGTTTTGCCAACATTGCCTTGTTTGTAGCCTTTCTTGATGAGATATTGTGTGAGTCTTTCATACCAATCCCTTGGCACTTGTTTAAGATCGTAAAGTGCTTTCTTCAACTTAAACATATGATCTGCATGAACTAAATCAATAAATTCTTTTAGTTGTTCAACATATACCTCTTCTTGTATAAACCCATTTAAAAAGGCACTCTTCACATCCATTTGATAAAGCTTGAAGCCCTTCACATATGCTACACCCAACAACAATCTAATAGACTTAAGTCATACTACTAGTGTTTCTTCAAAGTCTATTCCTTCAATCTGAGAATATCCTTAAGCCACTAACCTTGCTTTACTTCTAGTTACGTTGCCCTTTTCATCTGTTTTATTGTGAAATACCCATTTCAATTACATTCACATCTAATGGTCTTAACCCCAATTCCCATACATCATTTTGTGCAAATTGAGTTAATTCTTCTTGCATAGCTGCTATCCAGAACTCATCTTGTAGAGCTTCTTAAACATTTTTAGGCTTGACTGAAGAGGTGTAGCATAAATATCCTGCAAGTTCTCGGTAATCAATTCTTTTTCTTTTTCTTGTTTTCTTCTTTCGCTGACATCACCAATAACATTTTCTACTGGATGACTTCTTCTGATTCATGATGGAGGATCCCAGTTGCAAATCAATTTCTCTCAAGTTTTGACTTTTTAACGGGACTATTTCCACATCAAGTATCTTGGAAGATCCCTCATTCGAAGTAATTGCCAAATCTTCAATTTGCATGGTTACTTTCTCAACAGTAACTAACTGCAAATCTGGGCAATTTTTGATTGTAGTATCGTTGCTTATTTAAGCTAGTTCGTAAGACCAGTTTTGTATGTTTTCTTCTGCCCTTGTAGCATACACTTGAGATACATCATCTGTCACCACATTTATAGATTCTAACATTTTCTTGGTTCTTTGCTTAAACACTCGATATGCTTTGCTATGAGTTGAATAACTAATATAGATCCCTTCATCGCTTTTTCTCTCGAATTTTAAAGTTATTCATGATCTTTAAGAATTTAGCATCTACTGCCAAACATATGAAAGTAACTCTCATCTGGTTTCTTTCCTCTTTAAAGTTCATAAGATGTCTAGTTCAAGATGTTTCTAAGATAAACTCTGTTACATATGTAGCATGTTGTGTTGACTGCTTCAGCCTAAATCGCATAGACATTTTTCCTTTCGATAACTCCATTTTTCTATGGAGTTTTAGGTGTTGAAAATTCTATTTATCACAAAACTCATTGAAGCTTGCATTCTCAAATTCCCTTTCATGATCTGACCGAATTCTCAACACTGCCATATTTTTTAGATTATAACTTGCATATATAAGCTTGTAAAGGATTTGAAAGCATATGATTTTTCTCTAAAAAATGATACCCAAATGTATCTAGAGTAGTCATCAACACACGTTAGAAAGTATCCCATCCCACCAATGCTATCGTGTTGTGTTAGACTAACCAAATCCATATGAATTAACTCAAGTATACGTGAGGAAGTAACATATCTGACCTTTTTTATGTGGCATTCTAATTTGTTTACCTATTTGACATGCACTACATGACAATTTGTCTTCTTTGTTCACTGAGGGTAAACCTTTCATTGCTTCCAATTTCTTCAACTTGCTAATGAGCTTATGGTTGATATGTCTAAGCTTTTGATACTATAGCTCAATACTATTATAATGAGAGGTTGAATCGCATGTTTTGGTGACCTGTAACATATAGCTATTGTCTGCTGATCGTTTGCTACTCACAATGCTTTCTCCTTGCTCAGTTAGCACTCTGCATTCAACACTTGAAAATTTAACTAATAAACCATCATCACAAAGTTGACTTATACTTACCAAATTGGCTCTTAGTCCATCGACATGGAGTACATTTTTTAGATGTAGCAATCCACCCACATTTAACTTCCCTCTACCAACTACCGAAGCCTTCTTTCTATCTCCAGATATCACATGTCCATCCATTCAACTTTGATAATTAGATAAATAATTCTTTTCTCCTGTCATATGATATGAACATTCACTATCAAAATACCAATCATTATGTGAAGTTGCCTTTATAGTTTCAAGGGCTAACAAAGCTTGCAATTGACTCTTTTTAACCCAAGTGTGCTTTGAAATTATGGACTGCTACTAGAAATTGTGTGAGGACCGAATGCTCCTTTGGTTTTGGGTTCTTTGAAACAACATCCATAGTAACTTGTAACACCTTAGTCTTATGTGTCTGATAACTCTGCAAAAAAACATGTAGGAACAAATCTATGATTTTTCTTCAAAATTTCTTCTTAGACAGATTTGGACACATTAATTTTCTCATCATTCACCTTTATAGCCAATGCCTTGAAGATTCCCTTTTATCTTATCGATTTCTAATAATTTTTCTAACTTCTTTGTGCCACCATTTAACATCCTCAATCTCTGTGCCATCATTTAACATCCTTAATCCCTTTTCGGTGCTGATCAATTTCATTTTTGTTTCATCAAGTTCAGTTAGTGTCAACATCAGTTTTTTCTCTAAACCACAAATAACGTTCTTCATAAATAAGTTTTCTTCATTCAACTTTTCATTCTTTTACATGTTTGCACCCATTTTACATACATTAATTCGTAAGCTTCGTAAATGTTCTTCTTTTAATCATCTAAACCACTGCCATCACTGTTATAATCTGAGATTGTCCTTTGATATGATTTGTTTGCATTTTTCTCAAAATTTTTGGATTTGCTCACTTTTTCATCATCAGTTACTATCTTCTTAGTTACTGTTAAGCAGGCAATTGGACTTTTGTTGTACAAAGCAACTAATGCAGCATTGTTCACAATATCTTCTTCATTACCATACTCACTTTTGGATTCATTTTCGCTCCAAGTGCTCGTAAAGGAGTTCTCTTTTCTCTTTTTCAAGATATTAACTCATTTTACTTGCACATGTCTGAAACCTTGACACTCATGACATTGATTCTCCTTGCTTTTCTTTCACCCTTCTGAGTTTTGACTTATTGTTTAAAGTTGTTGTTTGATAAACTCTCACCGTTTTGCCTGAATTTGGGTCTATCCTTTTTCACTCTTTTCAGCCAATTACTAAAATTTCATGTTAATAAAACCAAATCCTCATTCTAATTGGAATCATCTTCTATATCATTTATGCCCTTTCTAGTTTTAGCTTGTAGTTCCAATCCTTTACTCTTTTCTTGCTTACTCCTCAACAAAGTCAATTCAAAATTGGTAAGAATCTCAATTACCTTCTCTAACGACAAGTCATTAATGTCATGAGCCTCCTTGATTGCTACAATTTTTGAAATAAATCTTGGAGGTAGTGATCTCAGCATCTTCTTTTCCAATTTGAGGTTAGACTCTTTCTTCCTAAATTGATGTGGTTGATTTGCTATATCATGCAATCTCTCATGGAAATGTCTAATTATCTCACTATCATTAATCTTCAGTTCTTCAAACCTTACAACTAACATCGGAAGTTTTGAGGCTATCACATATTTTTATCTCTTATGTATAGTTTGCAAAGTATCCTATGCTTCTTAAATCGATTCACAAGATGATATCATTGAGAAGCGACCATCATCTATAGCACTAAAAATGGCATGCATGGCTTGAGAATTTCCAAGGGCTCTCTTTTCTTCAACTCTTATCCATTTAGATGGATCTTTCACTATTATTTCTCTTTTGTCATCAATCATCACTGGATGTGTCCAGCCATATAGCACTGAATTCCATGCCTTTGCTTCTTAGGCCTTAATAAAAACTCTCATACATACCTTCTATGCATGATAATTAAAACCATCCAACAGTGGTTGCCTGGTAATTGATGCATCTTCTCTTGTAACCATGTTTGTGAAATGCAGACATACACCAACTTGTTATACCAAGTTCTGATTAGGTGATCTTTATCTGATACCAATTGATAGAACTATAGGGGTGTATTAGTTTCGCAAACTCTTCGAATTACGGTAATCGTTTCTAGCATAATCAAAAGTCAGAAGAATTAAAATGCAACAAAATAAATAAACAACAATATTTGTTAACACAATTCTGCACACTTTGCCTTTATCTACGGGACCCTCACCTAGCTTAATACTTTCATCAAAAGACAAGGATAGTTTTACACAAGACTTTAATAAGTTGACTTTACTTAACCCTTGACACTAACACTCATCCTCACTACTCATGAAAGGGATTCACACCCAATAATACGTTCGACTCATGTTAACCTCAACAGAGGATTTTT
The DNA here is from genome assembly GCA_029891385.1 of Erythroxylum novogranatense. Taxonomy (NCBI): domain Eukaryota; kingdom Viridiplantae; phylum Streptophyta; class Magnoliopsida; order Malpighiales; family Erythroxylaceae; genus Erythroxylum; species Erythroxylum novogranatense. The sequence goes on from CM057224.1 coordinate 7,857,192, forward strand.
CTCAATAATCTTTTAAAACAAGAACAGTGAATAAATCACTCAAGTGATTAAACAAACAATTCAACACTCAAGAAGATACTTGACAAAAAGACAATGAATAATTTCCAGCACAATCACAAAACTATAAGCAGCTGGATAATCACGCAGGTATCATCACTAGACTTCCAGTTCACGCACACTATCCTTTAGCCCATAATAATACCTTTCAAACATGAAGGTTCAAGCACATAACAATGCATCTCCAGCTATGCCCCAATTTTCTGAACATTAAAAGCCATGTGAACTGCCGATTCACCAATGATAAAATGCACCAAGATACAGATCAAGAACGACTTAGAAGTTAAGTGACTCACGTGTATATTTAGTAAAAACAAGATCACGTACGATACATTAAATAAACACCCAGTAAGAACTTCACCAAGTCAAGCACGATTCAAGTGTAAGAGTTGAGTTTCGTCTGCATCAACACACCTTCGATTGTCTCTAATTTTCTACACACTTGGCATCGTCACACACACTTATTCCTTAAAACAGTAAGAATCTTCAGATCAAAGACCACACACTTTTTGCTCTTTCATTCAACATAAACATTCATCAGAAAGAACCACAGCAAATCATTGACGTAATTGTTACCAAGAGACAAACACCCAATTACCCACGCAAATAGGACAAAAACTAAAAAAATTCATGCCAACATCCACCAGGAAAAAAATCTCAGATCACTCACATATCTACCTCAAAGAACATAGTTACACAGCAGTAAAATTCAAGACCTGGAAACTTTTACCTCATCAAACACGTCATCTTGCATTATCTATATCTCAAAAAGAAACGGGATCTACTCCGATCTTCATTCAAGATGGACTTCTATTTTTGCAACAACACTTATCCAAGAAGTCAATTTAAGTAAGACTTTTTGATTTATATTTTTAATCGTTATCTAAATATCTAATAATAAAATGTCAAAATTGAAATAATAGTGAATATCCTATCAGAGTTTTCGTTATCTAAATATCTAATAATAAAATGTCAAAATTAAAATAATATCCTAACAGAGTTCTTCAAGTTAGAAGGAACTCGAATTCTTTCGTATTGTATCTTAGACGCTGTGATGTGACGGTGGGTTTGGTGATACCGGTACTTGATGAGAAAGTAGGTGGCTCTCAAACACATGCTCTAGCAGATCGTTTTTTGGAGCTTGTATTATTGCCCTGATATTGGTGCTATGACCAAGGGAATGGACTCAGTTCAAATTAATTTGCTCGGGTATATCATCAAGTAGCCAATTAGGTGGCTTACTTGGTTTATCTCTCCGAACACAAATGGCAGACGCTGGAAAAGAAAGATGATAAAACCAGTAACGAGAGCATTGAGCATTACACCCATAGAAGCTAAAAGTGGTACGTAATGCAGTGTCCTTCATAGAAATATTGTCTTAAAAAAGTGGTTGTACCACCCATAGAAGCTAATTGATTGGATTTTAAAAGCTTCCACAGTTTGAGAGCTAATTACGAGGAATGCCCTAATCAATCCATTGCAATCATGGCACAATTCTTCCCGATCAAACCATAAGCAACTAAATTTTTACGACTAGTTATTCGACTGAAACAGAGATGGATCATTCCGAGTGGTAGATGCGAATAGCTACAACACTAAAACTTCCTGCCTCCTCGTAGTGCTCTTCAAGCTAATTTCACTTGCTTTTTGCGTCAATAACCCTCTTTGCAAAAGATGGCAGACAGAAAGATGCCGTGTGGATCTGAAATTAGCAACATCAGATTATCAATTTTTGGTTCTCAACTGAAAGGCAAAAAGATGCAAAATTAGAAAATAGATGACAAACCTCTGAGTTGTAGAATTTTAATGGCCGGCTCTGGTTATCAATTGCTTCCATAGGATTGACGGGGTGCTTGAAATCAACTGGAGGTCCATCGGTAGAGCAAAGCATGAAACCAATAACCCCACTGAAACAGAACATCAAATCGTAACGTCAGCAGCAAAGAACGTTAATGTACAATGGATACAAATAGGCTGTAAATGACCAGAAAAAGGGAGTCCGTATTATAAAGAGATCCAAATTATGGGAACAAATTGGGCTACAGCAAGGAAGGCCAAGGGAAAAGAAAGTAATAGATGGATGATGTTAACCACAAACCTTGGGTAAGTTGGAACAGTGGTCCATGCATAATTGACAGAGCCTTTAAAGACACGGCGACCGTTTGCCACAATATCCTCAATGATGTGCATGTGAAGCCATATGCTTTCTGCCTGAGTACATACAACTCCTCCTGGACGAAGTGCCTTTGCTACAGACTCAAAAAAGGGTCTTTCGAAGAGCTCCTGAGCAGGACCTGAGCAAATCGAAACAATGGTACCCACATGAAAAGGATAACTAGAAACTTGATGATTTATCTCACGAAATTCCATCAACATTTATAAGGAAAGTTGCCAATCACCAATGGGATCAGATGAATCTACAATAATTGCATCGTAGGTTCCTTCCGGAACAGCCTTTAAAAATGCCACCCCTGAAATGTTAACATCAAACTTTAACAGTGACTGTAAGGAACTTCGAGAAGTATATATAAAATAAGGCAAAGGTCCATTCATACCATCACCAATATGTAGTGATACACGGGGATCCTCAAATCCAACTGCTACAGCGGGAAAATATTGCTTTGAAACCTGTAAAGCAATAACCAGAATGTTCAAAGCATCTAGTCAAGGATCTACAAAAACCAATGGCTAATATACACTGTTGAAGTCTTGAAAGAATTCGCGGACATTGTTTTCTATCACAAGAAGCCAAATCAAAATCATTTGTTTCAGAGATAAGCCTAATGGTAATTTTAACATGGGAACGACTGAAACGAAGGAAAACCAACTCACATCAACCACCATCTCATCTATTTCACATATATCAATATGTTCAACAGAAGAATGTCGGGCAACTTCCCGCAGGACCCCTCCATCTCCTCCACCAATTACTAACACCTGCAAAAACAAACGAAAAAATGAGGGAACAAAATGAAGAAACTTTATAGTCAAGTTTTCCAATTGCCAGGTCTTCAGAAAATTGAACCATGTCAGTAATTTACTTTCAACAAGTTATAATAGAATAATAAATAGGTACTTTGTCTGATGGTAAATTTTTAACACTCCTAACTTCAACTCTTCTCTCATATATTTCATAATCCTCAAGTTCTGATCTTAAAGTGTCAAATTACAATATGATCTCCCTAAAGGAAATCTTCATGCATGCTATTCCTTGCTTCTAAAGTACAAAGTAAAGTTCTAAGGAGTGGTCATGGTTTGCAATCACGGAATTTAGCAGTTGCAGATCATGTTATACTATAAATTGCGGGCGTCACAGTCAGGATTTTTCTTCAAAAGCACCATATCCTGTTGGAAATTTTGTAAAACATAAGGTAAGAGCATTGTGGTGGGATGTAGGTGCTGCAGCTGTAACGGCCTGCAGAATAGGCCTCAACATGTGTGTGAGCCGTTGCTGAATGGTAAGGATTACAACCGCAATATTGTAGCTTCAGTTGCGGTATTCTATTTCAATCCTTAGACAAAGTATAGTACCTTCTTCGGACTTGGAATTGAGCAAAGTGGAAGGTGAGTAATCATTTCTTGATATGCACATTCATCTCTCTCTGTTAGTTGAATCACGCCATCCAGTACGAGTACTTTTCCATACGTTGCTGACTGCATAAAAGATAACAGGAGCCCACTTTAGCATCCAATTGAATTTAAAAGCTGAAAACTGCAAATGCAGCCAAAAAAACAGTATAGGAGCCTTCCAAAACAACCCATTACCTGAAAGACCATAACTTTCTGATAGTCAGACTTCCCTTCAAACAAGACCTTCTCTACCTTAAGGGAATGTGCCTCCCCTGCATTGTTAAACATGAAATTTCAGAAGCAATAGAACAGTAAAACTCTGGCCCTTAGAAACGTAAGGTCTAAAAGGACGGGAAAGAAACTATGTCGTCGGTATCTATCAGGCTTCATCAAACAAGCTATAACTTGAAGCAAAGTAAAATTAAGTAGTGATTACAAAAGATGATGATGTACAACATGGGTAATGGACTACTAGCAGTTTCATTAAGGATGTATTTAGACCCCTGGTCACAGACGACCAGACGAGTATAGGGTAGAATAATATGAAAGAGAAGAAGGTAGGGTCTAATAGGAACATTCAAACAACATCGTTTTAATTGGTGTTTCATAGAGCAACTATATGTAAGCACACCATTGAAGAGAGCATACCCCTCCCTAAGGTCTAACTAACAGACGGCCGAACATCATTCCGAATACAGTAAAGAAGAAGTGATATCCTCAAATGGAAAATACTAACATTACCGCGCAAGAGAACTTGCACCAACGTTATTCGAAACACAAACAGAAAATTGATCAAAAGTAGCGAACCGGGAATTATAAACAAACGATGCAATCTTAATCCCAAACAAGATCAAGCTGCGTGAAAAATCCAAACAGAAAAATTAAAGTAGAAAGAGCTCTACAATGGAAACTCAAACGTTTCCGGGATTCACTATTCTCACACAACGAAGCATAACAAAAGAATACAAAAAATCGGAGAAGAAACATACCAGGCCACATTGAGCTAATCTCCGAGAACCACCCAGGAATAACAGTCGATATATATTGTGAGCTGATGCTATTTTCTGTCTCCATAGTCTCCGTGGTCGCTGAAACTCCATTTTCTTCATCTTCTCTCGCCCTCTTCACAGGAAAATCACAGCACACAGCACCATCTTCAGCCATGGACATCTTTTTGCTCTCCAAGTCTAACCTCTTTCACGCACCCAAAACCCCTAAAGCTTCAACCTTAACCAAAACTGGGCACCGAGACCGAGAAAAAACACACTTGTTTTTGGGCCTGCAACTGTAAGCTTTACACAAAAGCTGAGGGCAGGTTACGCAATAGACGTCAAATTCCTCATATATAGAATAATGAGTAAAATGAAACAGTAACAACAATAATATTTAAAGTAAGCTAAGGTAAAAGAACAAGAGCACAGAGAGAGTAGCATGTTATCGTACAGAAAGCGTCCACTTGGTAGAAACGCGGCTTTTGTGTTGTCTTTTTCTGTTAATTACATTCTTTTATAGTTCCCAGTGAGAGAACAATGTCTCTGACAGAGGTCATAATTTACTGCAGGGTTTTGGTTTTGAATGGTCCACAAATTCAGATGCTGTTGATCGTATTTGTATAATATTAAATGATAAGGTTCTCAAGTAGCCGTACTTTTTCATCCTTACCTAATATTTGCCATATGACCTTTCTGATCCTCTCTTCTCTTCTCTTGGACTAAAAAAAAGGTGTAACGCTCAATTTAAGCGCCTCCATATTTCAGGTCAACATTATATGAGAAAGGTAAATTACGGTTTGATCTTCGCTAATTTTTTAGAAAGACAGCCTAATATTATATATGTATAAAAAGTTATCACATTGAATCTCTTCTCTTGATACGGGTGTGAGTAGAGTTAGAGATAGTAAGAAACCCATCCGATATTATACTTTTTTTTTTAAATGAAATAATTTTGTGTCTTTTCTCAACCTGAGCATGACTCAAGGCCTGAATAGGCTAAGCAGTCGCAACCCACAATTCAATCAACTCAAGCCAAGGTCGGATTGGATTAGATTTGCCATCCCTAGCTAATGTATAGACACCCACCTTTGTACTTGGATTCCATTATTTAGTCTTTCTGGTTTTGTTTTCAGGGTTTCCTAGTGAGTTATGTAACCCACCTTTGTACTTGGATTCCATTATTTAGTCTTTCTGGTTTTGTTTTCAGGGTTTCCTAGTGAGTTATGTATTCTGGTAAGACTTACGGGTTCTCAGTAGTCTCTTGTTCTTGAAATTCATGGATTGGTATTCGGCCAACACATCCTACTAAAGTCTACCATTAGTGATGACTTTTCATTCACTCCTTTGATTGGTGACCTTCATAGAAAAGACGAGTGTGTGTTGCCAAATTGGAGTTTGTATCTAGACTTAGTCTACGCTTTCAACGGTCAATTGTTGTGTACTTAATAAAAGAGTCAAAATGGGAAATGTTTTCCTTTTCATGATGTGATCCAAAGAAGAATAAGATGAGAAATCAAGATTGAATGGTTGGTAGGATGAATTAGTTGTGGGTCATTGAAAACATGGGAAAATCAAAATTCATCAAGGCAATATGATAAGGTTAAGGTTAGGACCGGGTATAGGCGAGCTCGGCCCACTTTATATATATATATATATATATATATATGTTCTTCCTATCATTTAATTAAAAATTACCAAAAATATTTTTTTATATAAAATAATGTTATTTTTGAAGTAACAATCAGATTACAAGCTGAGTAAATGATTAGGTCAATTTAAGCTAAAATTGGACTAAACTGAACATGTTAGACTAAAATTGACATCCTTAATTACAGTTTAGGTGAGAGAATGACAAGTACTTCGGTCAATATTATGAAGCCTCGTATAGTCGTATAGAAGTAGAAGTTGATTAGGACTTCAATGAAAAAGTTCCTAGTTTTATGAACTCTTTACACACGGAAGCTTGGCTTTTGTTCTATTTGAGTGTAGAAAAGCGAAAAATCAATTAACAAGACCCCTGAAAACTTCAATGACAATTCTCTATTTAATACTAAAATGTCCAATCTTGTTTAATGCCCAAATATTAAACAATCTCTAAAATGGTTAAAATAATGTCGTTTTGAATATTAAATATGATTGGACAGAATAATATTATTCCGAGGATCTGAACTCTGCAAACTTTGGTAGCTAAGGAATTAGTTGTAGGTATTGAACATCCTCAAGGGGCAATTCATGTCGAGCATCTCCAGCCCCTTACATACTCATTTTACAAGGTGGGAACAGATGGTAATCACATCGAACTGTAAAATCCCACGTTTTTCAATTTGTTAAGGCTTTAGTCTCTATCATTATTTAATAATTAATATTAGAGTTAGGTAGTCGAAACAAAGTTTGATGTTCATAGACATCCTCTTTTTGGCCTTTAGTTCTCAGAAAAGGAAAAATGAAAGCGATAATGAAAGAATTAGGTGACACTAAACACCTATCGACTACATACATTGAACAATGTGTTGAAAGCATAATGTTTTTTTTCATGCAAAATTAATAATTTTACTTAAGTAAAAATATAAACCTCTGTTGATATTTTATTTATTAAAATTAGCTTTATTATTTTAAATTATAAAATGAATCTTGTAATGTTAAAAATTAAATATATATTTTATATTTTAATGCATTGTGTTATAATGGATAGTGTTTATATAAATATAATTATATGTATAATATTCAATTACAATACTAATAGAGAGATGGCCTATTCAAAGTTTATAAATAAGAAAATGGTGCTTCTTCTTCTCTTTAATATCGTGGATGTCTTAAATTTTACTAAAACATAAGTCGTTTTTGGGGACAAATTTTTTTGTCAATGATAGACAAACAGTTGTCGCAATAACTTTTTGATGAAGGTAAAAATTCGTGACATAATTAAATGGTCATTGAAGCCTAATCAGTAAATATTATTTAGTACATTTTCAAAAAATCATCGCCTAACATTTTTTGCTCCGATTAGGAATCTGTCACCTAAAAGGATACGCAAGGATAAAAGAAATTGTCGCGAGTGATTTATTATGATGTTTTCTTTTCGTAGCTAAACGTTATTAGTTTTGTTAACGAATGCATAAGTAATAATTTTAGAGATGATTTACTTTTGGTAGCAAAATATATTTAGCTATGTTTCCATAACGTAGCTAAAGGTTATTAGTGACGTTTTAGGAACATAGCTAGAAAGATTTAGAGACAATTTTGTAATTGTAGCTAAAAATTTTGGTTGACAAATTTTGATTTTTACTTTAATAATTTATCATTTAATTATAGTAATTGTAACATATTTAATACATCTTATTTTTGTAACATTGTTTGAATTATTGCTGGTAACATTGTTTGAATTATAATTAAGTAAACAAAATACAACACAAGTAATTAAAATTAGAAGGATTTTATTAAAATAAATTGTAATTAAATGTTAATTACAAAAGTAAAAAACACTTATGTACAAACTAAGGCGACTCCTCATCGTCACTATTACTTATGTACTTTGACCGAAGTATTTCTTTGACCATCATTTTAAGCTTGGTCAACTATGTTTCAATACGGTCTAATTTTTGTTTATTATTATTAAGTCAAAATGACGTTACTTATATATAATTTTGATGTATAACAAAGAGTAAAAAAAAACAAAAAACAAAAGCTGACGAAGCGACAAAGACGCAGACACAGACGCCAATTGAAAGAACAGACGCAGATGCAAGCAATACAGATAAGCAAAGCAGACGAAGTAATACAGACGAAGAAACACAAACATAGATGCAGGCGCACAATAAGACGTAGACGAAGAACGCAGAAGAAATAAACAGACGCAGACACAAAATAAACACAGACGAAGCAACATAGACGAAGAACGCAGAAGAAATAAACTGACGCAGACACAAAATAAATATGAGGCGAAGCAACACAGATGCAAAAGAGAAATATGACGCAGATGAGACACAAGAGTAAAAAGCAGGCGAAGACGCGAATTGAGAAGCGACGCAAGAGTCGATTCGGGTTAGTGATGTAACTCAATGATTAACTGTTTTCGTTAAAAAACAAGAATCAAGAAGCGGTTGGAGACGAAGGCTATAAATACAAGTCAAGTCGAAGATTGCAAAGTTAGTTGAAAAATTGCAAATTAGCAGATTTACATCTACGTGATCGTAAAAAGTATTCTGTGCAAAATAGTTGAGAGCTATTTTATCTGTAATAAGTGTTCAAACACTTATCTCGTGAGAAAGTGGTGCAGATAGCTGCAGAGGCTAAGTGTGAAAGAATCTTGATTGTAGAGACCTGAAGAGGCTCGTAAAGAATACTTGTAAAAGTTGAAGAGATAGTGAAATCTCAGAAAGAATTCTGAGGACTGGACATAGCCCACGGTTTGGGGTGAACTAGGATAAATCACTGTGTCAACTACTCTTACTCTATATCTCTTTTAGATTCAAGTTGTATCATTACTTAATTAGTATACAAAGTATTCAAAGTTTTTGATTATTTAGAATCTATCGGAAGTTCTGTAAAAGAATATTATTTCTAACAAATCGTTTTTGAAAGAATTTCAAAAAAGGGGAATACACAATTCAACCCCCCTTCTCGTGCATTATATATCGTTTTATAAGCATTATATTAACGTGTGATTCACTTCAATTAGTATCAAAGCAAGGTATGCAAGGATCACTTTAGCAAAGTGTGGATCAAAGATAATGGGGGAATCACATGTATACATTGCAGAAGGAGCCTCAGTCACTAGACCTCCAGCATTCAATGGAGAAGATTATCATTACTGGAGAGATAGGATGCGGCTATTCATAGAATCTACTCATGTCGACCTTTGGGACGTGATAGAGAACGAACCTTACACACTAGTAGATGAAGATGGCAATTCTATTCCACGAATCAGATGGACGGCTGATCAAAAGGCAAGAATACAGCTGAACGCAAAGGCGAAGTTCTTCTTGACCTGTGCCCTAAGCAGGAGCGAGTATGACAAAGTCCACGGATGCGACACTGCGAAGGAGATGTGGGACACATTGTCCATTGCTCACGAAGGCACAAGCCAAGTTAAAGAATCCAAGATAAGTATTCTTGTGTACCAAGATTGAACTTTTCAGATGAAAGATGAAGAATCTATTGATCAAATGTTTGGAAGATTTCAAACAATTGTCAATGGATTGAAAGCTCTTGGAAGAACGACAACAATCAAGATAATGTTGAAAGATCTTAAGAAGTCTTCCAAGAGGTGGAGACCTAAAGTTATCATGTACAAAAGCCAAAGATTTGGCGTGCTAAAGCTTGACAAGCTGCTTGGATCCTTGAAGATTCATAAAGTTGAACTCGATGCTGAAGATAAGCCCAAACGGGATAAGACGATAGCGTTGAAGGCCGGACAAAAGAATCACAAGACTCAAAGAAGAAGGAAGTTATCAAAAGCATTAAAGATTGAAGAATCAAGGAATGACGACTCCAGCCAATCAGAACAAGAGTCAAGTGATGAAGACGACGAATTATCTTTCATCTCTAGAAAGATAAGACGCATGTGGAAGAAGAAGTTCAGAGCAAACTAGACTTTCAAGAAGAATGTTAAAGATGAAGCTAAACCAGAGAAGTCATCTGTCATTTGTTACGAGTGCAATCAGCCTGGACACACAAGTCCGAATGTCCTACTCTAAAGAAGAAATCAAAGAAGAGTAGAGAAGGAAAGAAAAGCATGATGGCAACGTGGGAGGACCTAGATTCATCAGAATCAGATACAGGTTCTGAGTCATCTGAACATGCAAACATCTGCCTGGTAGACGAGGAAGATAGTGATGAAGAGGTAAAATATGATTACGATAACTTGCATGATGCCTACTCAGAATTGTTAGAAGATTCTTATGCTATTCTGAAATAGTACAAACTGTTAAAGAAAAAGTATGTAGAAAACATTAGACATACAGAAGTAATAAAGAGAGAAAATATCTGTCTAAAGAAGAAATTAGAGGAGAAAAAGAAAGTCGAGATGATCGAAGAGATCAATCAATGAAAGCGAGATTTAAGAATGTCACCGATTTAGCTACTTTCACCGAGAGCACAAAGAAAATGAACGAGATGCTTGAAAAATGTAGACATCCGAGTGATAAAACCGGATTAGGTTTTACAGGCAATAAGTCTCATCCTCATAAGAACCCTTTCTTTCAAAAGAGAAACTACATTAAAACTCGTGTTAATCAACGTACTAGTAATATGCATCAAAAGACTCATTATGTGCATGTTACTAACCCTAAAAGACCCAAGAAAATATGAATACCAAAAAATAAAATAGTTTCTCCTGCAGATATCCTTCCTTGGAAGATGCGGTAAGCAACATTGGTATTTAGACAGTGGATGCTCGCGACATATGACGGGAAGAAGGTCTATGTTCCTAGAGCTTCAGTATTAGAAGGGAGGATCGATAACTTTCGGAGACAACCAATAGGGCAAGATCATTGGAATCGGTAAAATAGGTAAAGATTCCTTTGCATGCATAAATAATGTACTGCTTGTTGATGGTCTGAAACATAATTTGATCAGTGTTAGTCAATTGTGTGATTATGGTTTCATAATCACATTCAATCAAAATCTTTGTGAAGTCAGAAACAAAGATGGGTCTATACTTTTTTCTACCAAGAGAAGAAATAATCTTTACAAAATTGATTTAGAAGATTTTCAAAGTCAAAATGTTTCATGTTTTCTGTCTTCTGAAGAAGAAAAACTAATCTGGCATAAAAAGCTAGGTCATGTTTCTTTTAAACACATTTCAAAATTGGCAAAACATGATTTGGTAAGAGGATTACCAAAAATAAGTTTTGACAAAGAGTTTTTTCTGTGAAAATTATTTGAAAGGAAAACAGATTAAAACTTCTTTTTCTTCTAAAAATTTTGTAACATCATTTAGACCTTTAGATTTGTTACATATGGACTTATTTGGTCCTACAAGGACAATAAGTATTGGCGGAAAGAAATATGGACTTGTTATTTTTGATGACTTTACTCGATTTTGTTGGATATTGTTTTTATCACACAAAGATGAATCTTTTAAGTGTTTTAGGACCTTATCCAGAAAGTTACAGAATGAAAAAAGAATGTCTATAGCTAGTATCAGGAGTGACCATGGTGGAGAGTTTGAGAACGAGAAGTTTAGATTATTCTGTGAGGAGAATGAAATTTTCCATAATTTTTCTGCTCCCAGGACTCCACAACAAAATGGAGTTGTTGAAAGGAAGAACAGGACGATTCAAGAAATGGCTAGGACTATGCTTTGTGAGATGAATCTTCCTAAGTACTTCTGGGCAGAAGCGGTGAATACAGCATGCTATATTCATAATAGAATTCTGTTGCGACCCATGTTGAAGAAGACTCCTTATGAGTTATGGAATGGAATAAGACCAAACATATCTTACTTTCATCCATTCGGGTGCAAGTGCTCTATTTTGAATACAAAGGAGCTGTTAGATAAGTTCGATTCAAAGACCATGTCAAGTTTGATGATAGTTCCCAACCCCATAAGGAAAATGATATGGAGAGTGAAGGTCCTTCAAAGAACTTAGACGACACAACAAACACTCCAGCACCAGGTACTCAAGAAGACAAAGTTGAAGATATTCCAGAAACTATTAGACTGAAAAGAGGCTGGAAATATAAAAGTTCTCATCCAAAAGAGTTGATTATTGGAGAGACCTCAGAAGGAGTAAGGACAAGGTTCAGATTCAGAAGAGAAGCTAATGTGGCTTTTATCTCTGAAATAGAGCCTAAGAAGGTTGAAGAAGCTCTTCGAGACGAAGCTTGGGTGTTAGCCATGCAAGAGGAGCTGAATAAATTTACTATAAACAATGTGTGGTCTTTAGTTCTGAAACCTCCTAAGAAATCCATTATAGGAACGAGATGGGTCTTTAAGAATAAGTTAGACGAATCAGGAAGAGTAAGTCGAAATAAGGCTATATTAGTAGCACAAGGCTATAATCAGCAAGAAGGAATAGATTACAATGAGACATATGCTCCAGTAGCAAGACTTGAAGCCATTAGGATATTGTTGGCATATGCAGTCTGTCATAATATAAAACTGTTTCAGATGGATGTGAAGAGTGCCTTTCTGAATGGTTTTATAGACGAAGAGGTGTATATTAAGCAACCATCTGGTTTCGAGGATGTTAAAAATCCAGACCATGCCTATAGACTTCATAAAGCCTTATACGGCCTGAAGCAAGCTCCTAGAGCTTGGTATGATCGTCTGAGTACTTTTCTCTTAAAGAATGATTTTAGTAGAGGTCAAGTTGATAAGACTCTCTTTAGGAAGAATTATGAAAATGAATTTATAATTGTACAGATCTATGTTGATGATATTATTTTTGGTGCTACTTCAAAGAATTTATGCATGAAGTTTGAGAGTCTAATGAAAAATGAATTTGAAATGAGCATGATGGGTGAGTTAAAGTTCTTTCTTGGGTTTGCAAGTTAAGCAAACCGAAGAGAAAATCTTTATCCATCAACAAAAATATGTGAAAGAATTGTTGAATAAGTTTGATATGCAAAATGTGAAGTCAATGACTACTCCGATGCATCCTTCAAACCTTTTGTCGAAAGATGAACTTGGTAAGAAGGTGGATCAAACCTTGTATAGAGGGATAATCGGTTCTTTATTCTATCTTACAGCAAGTAGACCTGATATATTATTCAGTGTATGCTTGTGTGCAAGGTTTCAGGCCGATCCTAGAGAGTCTCATTATATTGCTGTTAAGAGGATTATGAGATATCTCGCAGGTACTACTGATCTTTGCTTAATATTCGAGAAAGGTAAAGATTTCAGGTTAATTAGATATTGCAACGCGGATTATGCCGGAGATAGAATCGAAAGAAAGAGCCCAAGTTCAGGATGTCACTTTCTTGGTTCAAACTTAGTTTCATGGTTAAGCAAGAGACAAAGCTCAATTGCACTATCAACTGCCGAAGCAGAGTATATGTCTGCCGCAAGCTGTTGTTCACAAACTTTGTGGATCAAATATCAACTTGAAGACTATTAAGTTTAAGAAGAGGAGATTCCAATCTATTGTGACAACACCAGTGCAATCAATTTGTCAAAGAATCCGATTCAGCATTCGAGAGTGAAACACATCGAAGTCAGACATCACTTCTTGAGAGACTATGTTCAGAGGAAGGTGGTTAAACTCCAGTTCATTGAAACAGAGTATCAGTGGGCAGACATCTTCACTAAACCACTGACTGAAGAACGATTCTAGAAGATCAGACGCAACCTTAACATGGTTATGTTAAGCGAACAGTCAGGCTAAAAGGACGTTAAAATTAACGGCGTCAAAAAAAGTGAATTACAGCTGGTAACTTCTCTGACAAGAAAGTTTTGGAGGGAAACGCTTCACGATCTTTAGAATCCCAACGATTCTAGGGCACGCGTGATAAGACTCTTCAAGTAGCCTGAAGTGGAAATCATTGCGGTTACTCTCATCTCTAGATGGTTCATCTTGTTTTCCAAATTCTCTCAATCATCCTACCCTAGAAGAAAAGCTTACCAGAAACAGTTTTCGTTCTGAAACAATGGAGGCAACTATGATATTGGAAAGGCATGTGGATTTCGAGTCGTTAAGGAAGGATGGTATGGACATAGAACCTAAAATTGAAAGAGCTGGTTGGAGGAATTTTTTTCAGGTACGGGAACCAGTCTATACTGACGAGGTGTATGAGTTTTGGAAGAATGCTCAACTTGTAGACAACACTATTGTATCCTCAGTAGACGGTATATCTGTTGTTGTGACTAAGGAGCTGATAAGGATGGTGACTGATTGTCCATCGATTGGTGAGACTCTGTCAACCAAGGCTAAGTGGATGACAATGGTAAATATGAGGGAAGAAGATGTCAGCAGACAGTTGTATGGAGTGAATGACCCTTCGGAGAGGAAGATTTCGAGTCTAGTCCCAAAAGCTAGGGTTCTTCATGCAATTTTGTTTAATTGCATTTTACCCAGAGTAGGTTCAAGGCATTTGGTAACCACTCTGGATGAACAATGTTTGTTCTACCTATTGAATCGCAGTCCTATTGACTTACCCTTCTTAATCTTACATTATATGATTAAGGGGATGAAGGATACAAACAACTATCCTTATGGCATGCTTCTTACAAGGATTTTTAAGGAATCCGGAATCCTTCTACACAGAGGAAATAGAAGGATTGTACCTGTGAAGAGTAAAATTGACTCAGTCACGATACGACGAATGGGTCTGAGGACAGTGAGTCAAGTAGAAGCAGACTCTTCAAGGAGAACTAGAACTGAGGGGGAGCGATTGTTAAAGAATTCTCCAACAACATGTTCTAGATCTCATGGAAGTGTGAGTATGCCAATAGAAGAAAGGAGAAGACTTCATAAAAGGCCCTTGTTGAAACAGGCATGTCCTAGAGAAGAGTATGATGTTACTCGGAGGATAGATGATGGTGCGACAAAAAGAAAAGGAGAGAATCTCTTGGGTGAAATTACTAAGAAATCAAGGAGATCACCAAGGATTCGAACCCTAAGGCAACAAGAGGAGAGAAGAACCAGAGAGCAGGAACAAGAAGAAGCCTCTGGATCCAGTGCACAAAGGGCAAAGGTAACAAGATCTCTCGTCTCAATTTTGGAGGAAGAATCAGCCAAACAGAGCAAGGAGACTGAGAAGAAGAGAAAACTGGAGTCTGAGACACAGAAGTCTCAAGTGAAGAAAACTCCAATAATAAAAACTAAAGTGGTTAGTCGAAGGAGGAGTTTGTCTACTCCTGTGGAAGCTAATCAAGAGAAGAATACTCCCATTGTTGAGCAACCGGAGGAACTAGTTGAGCCTAACCTGGTTCAGCCTACTCCTGTCGATAATCAACAAGAAGTCACAGCAGATCTGAGTTCAGTGCAGGTACCATTGAAGAAATCTGATGAACCTAGTCTGGTCGTTCATAACTATTCCGAATTTTTAAGAAAGGATAAGTTTGAAGTCAGACTGGTTGAAGTGGTGACAAGGAGGAGTACTGCAATTGCTATCTGCAGTCAACCTACAAGGCAAATAAAGGTTGTCTTACAACCTATTATGATAAATAGTGAGACATTGCACATATTGAATAAAGACGAAAGGAACTTCTATGATACCTTAAGGTATGTTGCTACAAGGCCATATCCTACGAAAATGTCTTCTCGACCGTGCACTATTTATCCGATCCACGTAGCGATCGATAATAAAGGTTGTACCAGACATTCAGCCACGATATCCCTTGGATTTGAATAAGGAGAAATCGAAACTTTTTCTTGAAGAAGAAGTTTGTGATGATATATCTGCAGATCAGATTGAAGAAGAAGTGCGGAAAATTAATGAGGCATGCGCTTCTAAAGAGACTAATGGAGGAGCAAGTTGTAGCTATACTGATAAGAAAGAAGACTGTCCAGTAAGGGGAAGATTAGTCACAGGGACCTTCATTGAATTCTCGGCAGACGATTCTGCGTATTAGACCCTTATCTAATACATCGCCTATCAAGTGAAGGCATACCCTTGCAAGGAAGACGATTCTTGATGCTACTGCTTCCTATGACTTAGATATTCCAGAGTCAAGAGTATTCATTCATCCACCCACATTTGCGATTAATGAAAACTATGTTCCATCCTCGGACGCATATGCTACAACAATTGCGTTCACTTCACTCTCCGAACATAATGATCAATCCTTATCACCGTTTGCCTCTCAAGCAGAAATCAGTTAATTACGTGGAGAAGTAAACAAGATAAAGGAGACGATGAATGATCTGAAGAAAATGATGACAGGACTGTTGAAGAGTCATCGTCATTAATCATTTTTTATTATAACAAATAGGGGGAGAAGAGAATGAGCAGAAGAGGAATGGAAAATGTCATTTTAAGGGTGTGATTGAAGGAGCTGAAGAGGAAGGAAAAAGAAGAAGATTTTTGTTGAAGATAAGTTTTTTTTTTCCTTTTCATACATTGTATTTTGTTTTCTTGATTGTATATAATTTGTTATCATCAAAAAGGGGGAGATTGTTAAGTCAAAATGACTTTCCTTAGATATAATTTTGATGTATAACAAAGAACAAAATAAAAGAAAAACAAAAGCTGATGAAGCGACAAAGACGCAGACACAGACGCGAATTGAAAGAACAGACGCAGATGCAAGCAATACAGAAGAAACAAAGCAGACGAAGTAATACAGACGAAGAAACACAAACAAAGACGCAGACGCACAATAAGATGTAGACGAAGAATGCAGAAGAAATAAACAGACGCAGACACAAAATAAACACAGATGAAGCAACATAGACGAAGAACGCAGAAGAAATAAACAGACACAGACACAAAATAAACACAGACGAAGCAACACAGACGAAGCAACGCAGATGCAAAAGAGAAATACATACGCAGACGGAGACACAGTAGTAAAACAGACGAAGACACGAATTGAGAAGCAGACGCAAGAGTCAGTTCGGGTTAGTGACAGAACTCAACTGATTAACCGTTTCTGTTAAAGAAACAAGATTCAAGAAACAAGAATCAAGAAGCAATTGGAGATGAAGGCTATAAATACAAGTCGAAGTCGAAGATTGCAAAGTTAGTTGAAAAATTGCAAATTAGCAGATTTACATATACGTGATCGTAAAAAGTATTCTGTGCAAAATAGTTGAGAGCTATTTTTACTGTAACAAGTGTTCAATCACTTATCTGTGAGAAAGTGGTACAGATAGCCTGCAGAGGTTAAGTGTGAAAGAATACTGATTGTAGAGACCTGAAGAGGCTCGTAAAGAATACTTGTAAAAGTTGAAGAGATAGTGAAATCTCAGAAAGAATTCTGAGGACTGGACGTAGCCTACGATTTGGGGTGAACCAGGATAAATCACTGTGTCAACTACTTTTACTCTATATCTCTTTTAGATTCAAGTTGTATCATTACTTAATTAGTATACAAAGTATTCAAAGTTTTTGATTATTTAGAATATATCGGAAGTTCTGTAAAAGAATATTATTTCTAACAAATCGTTTTTGAAAGAATTTCAAAAAAGGGGAATACACAATTCAACCCCCCCTTCTCGTGCATTCTATATCGTTTTATAAGCATTATATTAACGTGTGATTAACTTCAATTATGTTCTAATTTTTCTTTAGTACGCACTAACATTTCTTCAGTACGATCTAACTTTTCTTCATTACGCTGTAATTTAGCCTTAAGTGACTGGTTTTTCTCTTGAAGTGACATTACATATGTTGGTCGTGACGAGGAAGAACCAATTGACTTAGGGCCAAACCCAAGACCTTTGATGTAGCATGATCTTGTAACCAACATATGTAATTATGTTTCAAGAAAAGAACCAACTGACTTAAGGCCAAGGCCAAGACCTTTGATGTAGTCTGACCTTGTAACCAACATATGTAATTACACTTCAAGAGAATAACCTATTGACTTAGGACCAAATCCAAGACCTTTGATGTAGCCTGATCTTCTACCAAGGACGTTGTTGCAAATTACATCTGTATTTGGCTCATTTCTATCAGACAATGATCTTTGCAACAACTCCTACTTCTTATTCTAGTAAAAAAAACAAAATCAATATTTAATTCAAATATAATTAGTGAGTAATACATAAATAAATAAACTTAAAAATTAAACAAAATTTTATACTTTCATAATTATTCTACACTTCTTCAAATGTCCAACCGTCACCTTCCTTATACTGTGTTAGTTTGTAGAGTGTAATCCTATCACAATCTTATCCATGTAGTTCTTTATCATTTTTTTATGAAAAAAGAAGTAAAAATACAATAAATAATATTGTATTTACTGTTATAATTATGATTTCTAGCCAAAGAACTTACAAATTCATTTCGTACAATAACAAATGATTTGGAACTAGTATTGCAAGGAGTTTTTATTTTTGCCCTGTTAACCTTAACTTTCTCACATTTTTTATAAAAAAAGAAATATTCATTAAATTGTATAACAATATTATTGAAAGCAAATGTGAGGAGAAAGAAGACAAATCTCAACACTGGTAAATGCCTAATAATCACACATTTGACTCCAATTTTCTTGATACATCCATTCAGAAACATGTCTCCTTGTCTCCTTATCGGAAGGAAAAGATTTTAGTATTTATGTAGTCGATAACGATGGTCCTTGGCCCTTTGTTTCAATAGTGAGATCACAAATTTGAAGCTTTAGGCATATCAATATCGACAATATTGAGCTTTATCTGTGAATAATAAGTAAAATTTAAATTAATATTTAAATAAGTGAAACAAAATTGCATATAAATAATTGAATTGAAAAATTAGTGAAACTTTGTCCAAAGTATTCTTTATCAAGTTATCTTGCTTCAACTACTTGGTGTGCTGAAAATAAGCAATTTAATCCTCACAGTGACCCCTAACTTACTAGACAATTTTGCCAATTGAATCTTGTCAATAGGACGACCTTGCGAGATATCAAAATGAATAAACAACTTACTGTTCATTGCAACATTCACGTGTTGCAACTCAGAACCTTTAGTGATATCTCTGCCTCTTTTTTCTGATATCGGTATTATAACCTGACAAAAAAAGAAAAATGATAAGACAAACACATTAAACATGTAAATATATATTTGAGTAGAAGTCTAATTATAGCTGGTAAAGTTTAGGACTTGAAGATCCCTCAACACTAGTTGAGGTCGATAGAGGTTGCTATTGACTGACTTCATTAGTGGTTAAAGTTGTTTGTTGTTGAATATGGTCAAATTCATTTGGTTATCATAACTCAAATATTAACATTCCACAAAAACATAACTCAAACATGAACATTTTGTATAATCATAACTCAAACATGAACATTTTGCACAAACATAACTCAAACACCAACATTTCTTATTAATATAAGTCAAACATCAATATTATGCATTAACATCATTCAAACATGAACATTCCACATAACATAAGTCAAATATGAACCTTCCACAAAAACATAAGTAAAACATGAACATTCTGCATAAACATAAGTCAAACAACAACATTCGCATTAAAATAAGTCAACAATACGCATTAATATAAGTGAAATATCAATAATACACATTAACATAACTTTAGCATGAACAATACATTTGAAACAACATGAATAATATATTTACATTCAATTATCTATTAAAGATTTTGAAAATCATCATCATTAATTACATTATGATTGGACTCTTCATTACTAATATATTCAGCCAAAGTATCATCATTTTCATATAACTTATCCTCAATATAGTCTTCAACTCTTTTTACAATAAGATTGGCTTGTACTTCATCCACTTGTACTACATTGAGATCAACATCTCTCCTATAGAATGATGATATATTTGCATCTTCTATTCGAATGACTTCAGTATTCAACTCCGATTCAATCTCTTGATATACTTCATCTCCATCCTCAATCATTAGGCCATTATCCTTTTCATAAAAATCGAAGAGATTTAGGTGTTAAAACTTTTGAACAACCTTATAATTGCTGGCCAATACAGTATCGTTGAAATAGAAAACTTGTTTCACTTAACTCGTAAGGATATAAGGTTTATCATACCATGTCTTACTAACATTGATGCTTATAATATTCTCATTCTCTTTCATGTTAGCAAGATTAAACCATTTGTAGTTAAATAAAATAACTTTCTTATCCTTGATGTAATGCAACTTTATTATTTTATAGTTGACACTGTAGAAGTCAATAAAATTATCCTCATGACATCCCTCAACAACAACCCCATAATTTTGGCTTCTAAGTTGACAGTCTCAATTTTGTATGTGAATTCTAGCCCCATTAACAATGCAACCTGAATATTTTTTCCCACATAAATGAGGCCCACATGCCAAACAATGTAATTATGAGTTTACAAGTTACAACTAAAGAAGGTATCAGTACAACTTCTTTACTATGTTTGAATTCAAACAAAACTATGGTACATGTTGTTTACACCTTTGAACTGAGAAAAAAACTTCTCGCTGTGACTTCTAGGTTCTTAGAATATTTCACCAATAAGCCTCATCGGAATTGCATTATTGGTTTCCAACCTATATACCAACCTACAAGTTTATTAGGCCTTAAATCATTGTGATATTAATTGTGAGTTTAGAAGTTACTATTAAAGAAGGTATCAATACTAGTTCGTACAATATTACAAAACCAACCTCTCCTTTGCTTTCACACAAAACCTAAATATAAATACTCGTACTATTAAACACAAAAATATAGTAGACATTAATTAGTTAGACAACTTACCTGTCTAGAGACAACTATAGAGTACAAAGAAGAAGGACGATGATGGACGATTATTGGCACTCTTCAACATAAAACTCGACCTGAGGCATAATACATATATTAAAGCAATCACCTTTATTACTAAAAAATTAAAGAGGTTTGAAGAAAAAGAAAACCTTCAAACAAATTTAAGGAAGGTATGGTCAATTTAAAATGGAAAAATTCTCACAAAAGAAATGACAAAAAAAGAAGAATGATAATAACAAGAAGAAGGTTCTTAAAGCATCAACTTGGGATGATTTAAGTAACTATGAAACTGAACATCCAGAAAAAGAAACATCTTAAATTTTATTTACTCCAAGTAATGATACGGATTTAGTTATGATAACAATGTTGAATTAACTTATGAGTTAGAAATTATATGCACGAAAAGGAAGAAATTATCTTCAAAAACTAAAAGAAACTCAAAATATTAAGCCTGAATATATATGGTAAAATGAAAAGTAAAAATGCAGATTGTATATCATCAAAGTATCCAAAAGTGTGAATATTGTAAATAATGAAAACTTTTAAGCATTAAAATTGAGAATGAAATGTTGAACAAGAAGGTCAATGCATTTTCAAAGTGAAAATACATGTATAATGAATAAATTTACCTAAGATAGTAAACAATTATAGTACATATTCATCTATACATTTGTGTAAGTTCTCAATCTATACTTAATATTAATCATTACCAAAGAAAGAATTAAGCTCAAACCTATTACTGGATGTCATATAATAATACCATAATTCACATCCCTTATAAGCATGAAAACAAGTTAAGGAACATGTCACATCTTCAGATTTTTTTTGACCCTATATACCCATATTTTATAAGGACAATCGTCTACAATATCATCAAAATATAAACAACAACCTAACAAAAGCAATAGAGGTTTATATTTATCAACATAAAGCAATTTAAGTTATAACTTTTATATGATGACAAGGAGAATGTTACTTCATGTTGTTTTCCAAAAATAAAATCCTCACAAAAACTCAATGGTGTTTCTTTAAGATAAGGAATAATATTTTTTTAGATAATACATGTAACTTGTGCTCACTCATATGTCCCAAATATATGTGCCAAAGCATTGAAGATTCTAACTTTGTGTTGGATACAGTTGTTTCTCATATTATAGTCTCACTATTTTGCTTGTATAATTTTCCAACAAACTATGCATTTTCTACTTTCATAATGCCTATAGTTATTTTCAGATGATGAATTCCACTGGTTAACTTTAAACAACGCTTACTAAACACTTCTATAAATAAAATACTTCTTTAAAGTGTTAAAACATTTTAGGCATTATAAATTGTTCATATACATCCATCATTTATAATCAACGTAACAGGCAATTCATCAAATATTTTAATACACCTACACAAGCAGAACACTGCCATCATTTATAATTAACATAACAAACAATTCATCAAATACCTTACATGCATCAGAAATTTATCCTAACATTACAACCAAAATCACGTATTTTCCCTTCCATCACTAACATTAATACATTCAATGCAAATTCCAATCACAGATAACCTAAATCAAACAATAAAAATCAATATATTAACCCTTAATACATCCACCATGATTTTTTAAATAGATACTAAAAATGACGTCGTTTGTCTCATTTAATTTAAAAAAAAAACGTTCAATACGTTTGACAACGCCTCCTAAAACTTTACCATATGTCTATACAGAATCAAAATTTTAGCGACTCTTACACATATTCGTCGGTAAATTTCATTTTTTGCAACGAACTTGTGAAACAATCGCCAAATGTTAATATACTATCATTCTTTTACCAACTTTTTAGTAGTTTGTCGCTAAGTATAAGCTTTGGCGATAGATTTCTAAAATAGTCGCCAAATCTTTATACTTTGTACATTTTCTATTTTCCTTTAATATATAAATAATATAAAATTGTTTACAGTTTACATTTAGTAAATAGAGTTTTGTGATACCATTTATATATTGTCAAATCATATATTTTAAAAGACATTAATATGGAAAATTAATTTATTTTAAATTTTATATTTATAAATTTTCCTTTTGTAATATAAATTTTAGAAAAATATAACCCAATTTATAATTAGTAATTAGAGTTTTGTCATAAAATTATGAAATCATGTATTTTAAAAGACATTAATAACCAAAATTTATTTATGTAATAAAAATTAATTTTGTGTTGTTTGTCATATTATTTTTAAAATAACATTATTGCTAACTAAATTTATTTTTACACTTACAATCATTATCGATAATATTTAATTATATTATTAAGAATATCATATTAATATTTAATATTGATTTCCAATCTTTATATTATTGTAATTATTTTTAATTATATTGCATTGCATATAATTATATATGGTAATTAATATAATGTTATCTTCATGTCATTACCATTTCGTGACTGTTATGAACATTAATGCCAAATGGTAAATTTATTCCTTGCATAATTGAAGGTGATGTCGTTTTGTTTAATAATAAACGTTGTTGTTTTCTACTAGGTTACTAACATCAAAACGAATGTCTCTTTATTTTTTTATTAGTCGTCAACATTCCTCTTCATTCACCATCTATCAAGCGTCATCCCCTCTATTGTGATCATCTCTTGTGTTTTGGTTGTCACTGTCTAAGAAGCGTCGTTACCTATGTTGGTATTGTTCTTCTTTTCTATTTTGAAACCCTGCCTCTTGTGCTCTGTTTTACTGCCATATGTAAAAGTTTATTGTGATTATTGTGTTCTGGTTATGGTGTATAGGATTTTGTTTGTGTTTGCGTGTTTAGAAGATAGTTTCTTGTGTTTCTATATTAGATGTATAGTTTCTTGTGTTTCTATGTTAGATCTGTATGAGTCGATGCTTTTTCCCCACCTTCCATGTTTGTTTGACAAAAGCCTCCTAATTGTTTGATAAAATGCTTGAATAAAGGCTACCTCTGCAAAAAATGTTTATGTACATATTTACATTTAATTGTACCACTTATAGTATACAGATGTATCCATAAAAATGACTTTATTTGAATGTGAAATAAAGTTGTAATTACACATAACACTTAAAAGTCAAATGGTCAAAACCAAAAATATAGTCAATTATATTTTTGTGTTAGAAATTACAATTAAAACTCAAAACTAACAACCAATTACTTTTATTCTCAAAGACCAAATATTTTAGCATACACACATTTGAAACAAAATATATAATGGACTTGCTCAAAGCTAACAAACTAATTATTAGGATAATTTAAAGCTAAATCACAAACTTATATATTAGAGTTGCTCAAAACTAACAAGATAATTTAAAGCTAAACCCACTAAATATAGAACATACACATTTAACATTCTCAACATTATTTGTAATATCCCGTTCCCTTGTGAAGGGTTGGAACCCTAAAATGTGATATGAGTGAGCTCAAAGAGCATAATGTGTCAAGAAAAATGTGTGTGAGACCAGAGGCTTTGAAGGGTTTGTGTGAGTCATGTCCGTTTAACGGACATGTAAGTCCGTTTAACGGATAGCCTCGGGTGAATTGGAACAAGTTGGGTGATTCATGTCCACTTAACGGATATGTAAGTCCATTTAACAGACCTTTTCGAGTGAATTTGGATTGCTTGGCCAGTCTATGTCCGTTTAATGGACATGTGAGTCCGTTTAATGGACATACTCGGGGCCACTTTGGTAAATTGCAATTTTGACCGTTTTACATTTGGTTCATGTGGGCTTAAGTGAAATTAAGATACAAAGGCATCATATGGGGGTACTCATGGATGAATTGGATTATTGCACACATTAAAATCATTGATCATGCACTCAATTGACATTTTTTTGGGTATAATTGGTAATACATGGGATTATTTTGAGAATCTCGAGTTATGGTTATCGAAAATTATTTTGGATAGTGAACTTATTGATTTGGCATTTTTTGGAAATTTTAGGAATTTTCCTAGAATTTTTCGAGAAAAAGATTTGGACTAGGAAAAATGCCGAGGGGCAAACTAACTGATAATTGGTAGTAGAATTTATTGTCTATGGTAGTGAATTATGGACATATGGTTATAGGAGGTCTTAAAAAGTGGTATTTATTGGAAATTGGGCTTGAAAATGAGTAATTGAGAAGGATTTATGAGAGCTTGACAAGTGGCACACTTATGGCCATGCATTTAATTATCTTAACCCTTAAGTTACATTGAATCTAACCCTCTCATGTTCTCATTCACGACACACCCTCTTCTAAAGCAACTTGGAGTTTGTTTTGGGTGATTTTGATTCTTCTTCGTGACTCTCTCTTCTTCTTGCTTATGTGTGGTGTTTTCCTTCAATTTGAGCATAGCTTCCATCTCTTCTTTGTTCTTTGTTCTTTCATCTTGTTCTTCTTGCTCTCCATATAAACCTAGCTCTATCACTTTGGATGATGATGAATGTTGGAGATGGTGAAAGCTAGGTCTTGGTGATTTCTTTGGAGAACTTGAAGATTAAGTGGTTAAATCAAGTAAGTTTTAGCTTTAAATGTTATGGTTATGTATGGTTATGGAAAAAATTGAAGTTATTATGATGAGACCTTGATGATTTCGTTTTGCTTGTGTATAGGAGTTAATAAATGTTGTTCATGTGTGGGATGATTGTGTATGTTGAGCCTAATTCATGTAAATGTATAGAGAAAGTTGGAAAATTGATTGATATGTTAATGGAGGAATTGGATGAGTACATAGGTGTATATGCCCCGTTTTCTCGGTTGTAATTAAGTGTAGGTCATGAAATGTTTATGAGTGATAGCTTGAGTTGAAGTGAGTAGTGAATGATGGGGGAAGAGAGGAATTAGGCATAAGTGGTACTTGATGAGTTAAATGATAGGAAAGAATAAGTGTAAAATCTGGAAATTTGAAATGGTTTGAGCTTGGAGTGTGCTCTAATTGGATAGTCATAATTGATTGTATAATTGTCTAAATGAGTTGACATTTGGCTTAAATGAAACTAGAGATAGTTGGCTACAAATTTTATGAAGCTATTGATTGTGAATGTGGTCTTGGAGAGTCCCATATGTTGGTATGAAGTTAGGAAATTGAGTGTTGAAATTGTGGTGAATAAATGTATATGACTATGTTTCATTCCAAGTGATTATGAACAATAATGGGCTAAGATTTATATTATAAATGATGTAAAGTTGAAAGGGAGTTAGTATAATGGCTAATTGAGGAGGATTTAACTAGAAATGTTTGGCTAAGCTTGAGGAATTAAATGTTGTTAGTGAAGAGTTCAAAATCTGAATTTTTGTTAAAACTCAATTGAACATACTTTAGTGCAAGGGGCATAACTTTTTGTGTAGAACTCGGAATGAGATGATCTATATATGGTTTTGATAGTAGACTTCGAGATCTACAACTTCTATTTCAGGAAAAATGTCGAAATTCTGATGTTTTGAGGGTCGAATTTTCAAAATGATACAAGTGACCCGTAGTAGTCCGTTAAACGGACATGCAAGTTCGTTTAACGGATATTCACTGGATTAATGGTACTAATTAAGCCTCAAATGGGTGTTTAAGGGAACCTAGAATGATCCTTGGTCTATAGGACTCATGTATAAAAGGTTTGAAGTGAAATCGAAGGTTAAAACTTAGTAAATGAATGGGTAGAATCAAAAGTGTCAAATGCATGTGTAAATGGGAATGGAATTGTTTACATGCTTGTGATATTGTTCAAGGAAGTTAAGTAAATGGTATTAAGTGATTCATTATGATATGGAATTGGATATGAGGAGATCATATAAGGTTAGAAATGAATGACGGGAAATTGAGTTATGTTATCAAATGAGCAAGTGTTCTTGAGATGTAAGTGTATGGTTTTGCTAGACTCTTAAAGAGTCAAATTTAAATGGATAATTGAAAATGATCACATAAAAAGGGAGTGTAAGTCTGAGTCCAATTTAAGTAGACAAATTGAATTATGATTTGAGAATGGATATTCAGTATAAGTGTAAAGCATATACCTCGAAAATTATCATTGAGCATGCATTATACTTTACGTTTATACACATGTGAAAATGGGATAGTTATGATTGTACTTTTATTAATGTGTGTGCAAATTGTGTTTTGCATATGATTGATCTGAGGAAAAGCGTCCTCACCGGATGTTTCTGGATCATGAAAGCAAATGCTAATCAGGAGCGTACTGTGAGTAGACCTAGATGGTCTTATTTATTGGTTTATTGCTTTTGTTATAAATTGAATGAATATGGGTTTCGGACAGGAGGTCTGATGATTGTATACTGGGAATTGTGATATTGAAGTGCTCATTGAATGTGAATTGGACGAACTAAGTGTGTGTGATGTGAATTCTAAATTTGTTTTGAATGCAAACTTGCATATGACTGCACGTGTGATTTCTTGACTATATATTGCATACCGGACTATGATCCGATGATTCAGTGATTATGATTGAATAAGTGCATATAAATGTGAACAATGCATTTCATTTCATGAATGCACAAAATATAACTCGTTGTGACTAGAGGAGCCAATGATCAGAGCTTAAAGCTCCACGAATGAAAATGAGCTTCGAGCTCAAAAGTGATTCAGAGCCTCAGGCTCAACGTTCAATGAGCCCTATATGGGACAGTTTACAATGAGCTCTATATGGGACAGTTTACAATGAGCCCTATATGGGACAGTTTACAATGAGCCCCACGTGAGACAGTTATCAATGAGCCTGATATCCAATGGATACGAGACAGTTTAGGCACTCGATCACAACAAAGAAATAAATGGAAATTGGGCCTCATGTATATATGCATGATATGATTGATTTAATTGAATTGAATGGGAATATGAAATTGCATTGCATGGGAATATAAAATGGTATTGAATGGGAATATGAAATTGCATTGAATGGGAATATGAAATTGCATTGAATGGGAATATGAAATGGTATTGAATGGGATTGGTTTACTTGAATCGAATGGAATTGACTTGATTGTATTGAATGGGATTAGTTTACTTGAATCGAATGGAATTGACTTGATTGTATTAAATGGGATTAATTTACTTGGATTGAATGGAATTGGCTTCATTGTTTTCAATGGGATTGACTTAATTAAATTACATGGGAACGTTAATTGGCGTTGAATGTGAACATGAAATTGAATTGATTGTGAATATAAAGTGTGTTAGTGAATGTGAAATGCGATTATGGGAAGGTATTTATGTATTGTGTGACTGGGTGAACCATCAATGATGGTCACTCACTGAGTTCGCAAAACTCACCTAAAATTTGCATATATTTTTCAGGTTTCAGAAGATTACCCTGTTATGCAACGAGAGTAGGCTTTCTGCAAAATTAGAGGTTGGGATCAGTTCGTGTCTGCATTAAGATTTTTGTATGAAGTGTATTTTGCGATTTTTATGCAATGTATAATTGAACATTTCAGTTTGTAATAAGTGCTGAAATATGGGAAGCTGAGTAAATGAGATTGATTAAATATGAATATTCTTGTATATATCAATTGTAAAGGTTTGTGAGTGTTTTGTGCATTGAAATGAGCTCCAATGGCTCAAAGTGAAATGGGTTGCAACTGAAATGCGTTAGAAATGGAATTGGGCCCCTATTCGACTAGTGACACTGTATTGATAGTAATGCGTTGAAAACAATGATTTATCAACTTGTGAATTGACTTGGCCCAAATTAAAAATGGACTTCTGCATTTGTTAATGCTTTTGTTTAAAAAAAAAATGGTACCAATTATTGACTGATTGAGTGTCCTAGCATGTCACCCTCGCGGGTCACGAGCTCGAATATCACCGTCCATATCGGGTTCAGGTTTTGCGGGAGTGGGATGCTACATTATTACCATATGAAGTAGTCTCACTTGATAGATCACAAAATTAATACATTGCTAAAGTGTTGGAATATTCAAATAAGAACTCTTCTATCGAATTTTTAGAATTAACTTGTTACTATTAATTCATCGCAAAATGTCGACATGATGACTAGTTTTCTATGGTATAAATGAGTTCTGTTGAGAGGAATTAATGTGGTAAAATTGTCCAAGATCATGAACAAATTAATGTAGATCAAATTCCCTCATCAAACACTAATCACCCCTTGCCTTCCATGTACTATCTTCTTCTTCAAAGTTTTTAGTATCATCCCAACTATTACATATCTTTCTTTATTGTTAGTATCTCATTTTTTGATATGAAGCAATTATATGAACATCTGATTTTATATACTATACATTATGTTAAACTTCCTTGAATATTCAAGAGAAAATAGATGGAAATGGAGGCACTGGTGATGTCCCTGTTAGGTTAATTGTGTTGCACTGTTGCCTTATATTGTAAAGATTGATAAAGATGTTGTATCTTGCAGGTATTATGGATTGTAGAAAAATTAAAGAACACAAGGATTTACTTAGTTCCATAGCTTAAATGCTATCTACATCCAAGGATCTCACTATAGTGGTTCCACTAGTATCAAAAAGAAAAGAAAGATTACAGAGATTGAGTGTTTATTCTAAAACACTTGCAAAGAGTCTATGAACTCTCTTAGTACTCACAGATAAGTACCTTAGCACACTCTGATATTTTTCACTCTAATTTTTACACTCTCGAAATTTTGATTACAATGCATGAGAAGAGTATTGTGTCTGAAGCCTTGAAGTCTGTCTTATTTATAAGGGTTAAAGTCAGATGCTTTTAGTTGAGCTTTAACTGAGTCAGATATATTACACGTTCTCCTCACATGATCAACTAATGTATAGTTCTTCTGTTGTGTGTATTGTATTGTTGTAGTTGCGTTTTAATTATCTCCAGATGTATTGAACATGACAGTGTTTTGATCATATGCTTCTGACTCGTGTTTTGTCACGTGTGTCTCATGTGTGAGTCCTTTAAGCTTAGTCTTTTGTTTCAGACTAATAAGAACATTCAAGAGTTTATCTCTCTTTCTCTCTTTGATATCTTCAGACACTTCTTCTTCTCTTCTTCGATTCTTCATGTATCTTCTGTGTTTGTTGTATATGAGTGGAGATTGATGGAGTAAACATGATTGTCATCACAATCCCTGTTTGATGGAGGGCCATCCAAGCTTGCAATTGAAGATATGGAAGCCATGGGGCTTGGAGAAAAACCATCAGGTGGAGTTGAGGTCCAAAAAGAGTCAGTTGAAGTCTTGGAGGAAGAAGAAGTTGGGCTGCACTTGTTCTTAAAGTTCTAGGTGATGTTGAGCCCATTTAGTGACTTCAAAGCTTGTGTTTTTGCACCTAATCATACTGAGTTGTTCAAAGTCTAAGAGGATTTTCTCACATTTAACTTGGGCTTACTTTGGTCTAATTTAACTAGTATTTGGTTTGATATAAAGACTTGTTTTAATTTATGTTTTATCTTGGCGCGGATTTGTTATTTTGGCCCGATTTAATGACTTGTTTGGTTTGTTTTATTTTAGTTATTTTGTAATACTTTTATTATAGGTTTTATTTCTTTTTTTAATGAGCTAAAAGCTGAAGAATAGGAAAGGTGAGGAGTTGACTTTGTGGCTGCTCATTTGTTTCCTATTTCAACTCATTTTGTTTCCTATTCAATAGCATTCAGAAAAATATAAGGAAAAGTCGAGTTTTTTCTCTCAATCTTTTGGCAAGGAATTGTCTGGGTTTTGATTATTTTTTCCCAAAGAATAATCATTGGGTTTGATTATTTTCCAAAAATAATCAAAAGGGCTTGTTTGTTTGCCGAAAACATTCAATCGTTTGTGTGTTGTGCGATTTCCAGAATTCTGTCCAAGTTCCATTTTTTTTCAGTTCCTGATTCCTGTGTTAATCAAATCAAAAATTTTCCTTCTTCAAGTTTGTTCCTAACATCCTAAATTAAAAATCTCCAGAAGACATCTTCACCCAATTCAAACCCCAGCCTCCTCAAAATTCCCGATTTCCTCATCTGCCTTCATTCTATCGCCCAGATTAACATGTCACCACTAAATCCACTATAACTCAATCATTCCTTATCTGATTAATCCAATTCTTGCATCTAAATTGTAGTTCACAAAATGTTCTACAACTTTTCTTTTTTTACTGAAAACCTAATTTTTAGCCGATTAACCCAGAAATGTCTTCAAAGTTACTGTTCCAGTTTTACCCGATAAAAACCAAATTACCCAAAACTTTTCCAATAACCACCATACCCTATTCTGATCGCTTTTAGGCCATTCCACCACCATTATTGGTATCAGAGCCCAGGTTCTGAGCTGTGTCTTAGGTCCCCACACATGTCCGGGCCAACTCAAAGTGATATGGATAAAATTATGGCCAAATTGGAGGAGATGAGCGTCTAAATGGCTAGTTTTGAGGCTTTCCGCAAGGAGACCGTTGCGGCCAAAGCCAAGGAGGCTGCATATGCTCCTTTGGGTTTTTTTTCGGCTCTTAGTGGTTCTTCACAACCTATCCAAAATGTGGAGGAGCCACTTGATAATGAGGTAAACGAGTCTGAATTTGACGAAAGTCTAAGAATTGGAAGTTTTGCTCCACGAAGGAGAGGTCGAGGTCCTAATCGTGGAGGCCGTTTAGGCCCTGTTATGAATGTAGTACAACAGAGAGTGGATAGACATGATGATTTGAATATCAAGATAGTCATTCCGGAGTTTCATGGTAAGATTGGTGCGGATGTGTATTTTGAGTGGGTGTATGCCATAGAGAGGATTTTTGAGCTCAAGGATATTCCGGATGAAAAAAGAGTGAAACTTGTGGCTATGAAATTCAAGAGTTATGCCGCTTTGTGGTGGGATAACATACAAAAGAAGAGATTTAGGGCCAGTTTTGTCTAGGATTTCTACATGGGACCGAATGAAGGTTGAACTTGAAGAAACATTTGTGCCTCCTCAACATAGGCAACAAATGTTGGACAAGATGATGGGTTTGAAGCAAAATAGAAGACCAGTTGAAGACTATGCCATGGAGTTTGAACAATATTTGTTGACGTGTGGTTTAGAGGAGAGTGAGGAGATCATACTTGCTCGGTTTGTTAGAGGCCTTGATTTGGAGTTGCAAAACTTTGTTAAAGTGTACCCATTTGACTCTTTGAGTGAAGCAAAGAGGCTAACTTTTTGGGAAGAAATCAACTTGAAGACAACCAAACCGAAACCAAGCCAACCTTACCCACAAAGAGCCAACACTCACCAAGTCCCATTTAGGCCGAGTCCCACCTCATCACAAATACCACAAAACACTCCACAAAAATCACCCCAAAGCCAAACACAATCACAATCGAGAGCCACTAATCCAAATTCACCATCAAACTTCACTCCTAACTACTATAATCCAAGAACTCCACAAAATAGCCAAAACCAAGCAATGCCTAAAACAAGCTTAGAAGCTTTAAGTGTCAAGGCTATGGCCATTTCCAATCCGAATGTCCCAACCGAACCATCATGACTGTAACACCCCACACCCGCAGGATCCGAATCCGACATCCACAGTGATATCCGGGTCCGTGCCCCACGAGAATGGCGTGCTAACCACTCGATCAGAAATCAGTACATTATTTTTAAATAACAAATGCGCGGAAGTCTATCCAATTGGGTACAAACATTTTCAATAGCCACTGAGA
Organism: Erythroxylum novogranatense; assembly: GCA_029891385.1. Lineage (NCBI taxonomy): Eukaryota > Viridiplantae > Streptophyta > Magnoliopsida > Malpighiales > Erythroxylaceae > Erythroxylum > Erythroxylum novogranatense. The sequence goes on from CM057224.1 coordinate 7,889,735, forward strand.
TCAATCTTACGAATACAAATAACCATTTTAGTACAAAAGTCAAGACATGCAATGCATACGTGAACTGATCCCGACTTCTGACCTTCACTTGAATCCTACGAACATACTCCCGTTTTGCTAACGGGGTACTCTTCGATTCCTGAAAAATAAGTTGCAATGTTGGGTGAGTTTGCGAACTCAGTGAGAAACCATCATCGATGGTTCACTCAAATCATGCATTACGTAAATTGCGTACAGCACGGCACAGTAATATTAATTAACAGTTTCGATGGTCTATAACGATTTCTGACGATATCTGATGTCGATAACAATAATACAGTAGCGTAGAACAGTTTACGTAACAGTGTACAGTAGTCTATATCAGTATATGGTAATCATACATAACAATTTACAGTGTCACATCACGGTTCGCAGTATTATGCAGCAGTTTACAGTAAATCATGTCAACACGCAATCAGTCATTGTCACAATTCAGTCATTCATTCACAATAATTTGCGATGAGCGATCACGGTCATTCACGGTGAGTCACATACGGTCATTTCGGGCATTGATGCAAGATGCAATGCACGTCGACTTTTTTGATTATTGATGTTGTGCCTAAGTGCTCGATCGGTGATCGGTTGGACGCGTCGAGATTTCTCCCTCGGGCTAGGCGGTCGATCTGATGCTTAGGATAAATCCCCGGGCTCGAGGCGGTCGGTAAAGAGTGATGATCGATGGGGACGCGTCGTGATTTCTCCCCTCGGGCTAAGCCGGTCGATCGATGTTCGAGCTCGAGGCTCTTTTCGGTGATAATAGCAACTTGGGACACGTCCATTATCGATCATGCATTTATGCATGCGATGCGATGTTGATAATTGAGATTGATGATTCAAGATTTTATAGTGTATGGCTACAAAGCCCGATATATCGATTCAGTGTCACTCAAGAATTCAATCCAATCGATGAATCGTATGCGAATCGATCACATATAATTGAGAATGTCTGATTCACTCATACATTTGGTGGTCATACAAGAGTCGATTCAATACGGTGAGAACATATGATTCGATCATGTATATTTCAATAATCATGCAATTTACTGATGTCATGTAGCGATTCCGTTCGATCAAGAAAAGCATACAATTCAATCACATTCATTTGATAATTCATACGGTGAGCATTTAGCCAATCAAGAATTTGAGAAACCAACTAGGTTACTCACCTGTAACTTCCGAGCTATTGCCTGGAAGTCCCAGCAATGTCCGTGGAACGATGATCCAACGGCGCCACTATAATGATAAAGTAAAACCCATTACTAATTGCCCAATAAAAGCGAGACAAGAATGCATATGTCTCAAAGGCAAATGATGTACAATGCGTGTTCACGATTTTTCGGTGCCAAATCCCAATTTCGATACCTTAAGCCCAATTCCACTTTCTTACTCAATTGCTCGACAATAATTGATCCAGTCCTATGATCTAGTCCAATTTCCTATATTCATACTTCCTATAATAATTTCATATCCATCGGTCAAATTATCCAGTGAAAATCTCAATTAAAACTCCAATTGTCTCAATTCAGTACTTAGATCACACTATAAACCATAATTAACCTTAAATCTCAAGAATCAGTATCAATTAAATTAAAATCCAACTCTCAATATTTTTCTCAATAGTAGACCTCTTTCCCTAGTTCACAGTGAATCGAGAATCACCTCAATCGGAGGTCTGCACCATAAGTTATGTCCCATAAACGAATATACATTCAATCGTAAATCGCGCCCATACGTCGCGACCTACGCCCTTTCGTCGCGACGTGAAAAGCTCACTCGTCGCGACGTAGGGGATCGCTCGTCGCGTCGTCGACCTGAGCTCGTCGCGACTAATAAAAATAATTACATTCAATTATTCGTCGCGACGAAGCCCTCGGCGCTTCTGCGCTCGTCGCGACGTGCGACGATTCGATCGTCTTCTCCGATCGTTTTCCGTCCATTTTCTCACTCTAAAACCCATTAAACACTCTCAACTATTCAAATCAACTATAATAAAGGCCATAAATGCAGTAGGAATCATTAATAACAACATTAAATCAGTAAAAACTTACCAAATCACAGATCGATCCTCAAATCCCTCAAAATCGTCGTAAGCCCTAAAATGTTTCAAATCCCACGATGATCCATTCTCAGCTCCTCAATCCTTTATCAATCACATATAACCAGTAAGCCTTACACAATAGGAGGGAAAACCACAAGAAAATCAAAGAACCTCACCGATGGGGAGGATCGAAGATCACCGTGGGAGGAGAGAAGGAGAAACTTGCGATGGCCTTCGGTAGTTTCTCCCCAATTTTTCCAAACCTAGCTATTTATAGGCATAGGTCTCCAAATCAGTCCAAATTTCAGTGGCTCAACGTATTTATTTCCTATCAGTCTCACTCTAACTTTTCCATTTCCATTGAACAATTCTTTCGATACTATACGGTCAATCGGTCAGTCTCTCAATTATTTCCAGTCCGGCTTTTCCTCCCGAATTTCTCGAAAATTTCCTATAAGCCATCATCAATTTCCAATTACACTCAAACTATTTTAAATCAGTCACTTGAACACATTAACTCCTAATTCCTCATTTAATCACGATTCAGTCAGTCCAGTCAGTCCACAATTCGATCAGTTCACAAACCGGTCAATTTCGGTCAATTCCAATTTACAATTAAATCTGGAAAATCATGAATGCATGTACCAATGAATATATGCATATCAGAAACCAGTTCCTCTCTAATTAGAGGCCATAGCATACTCGATCAATAAATCTGATAAAACCGATCGGTCGGTCCGATATTACCATTTTACCGCTGCGACAAGATAGCAGGATGTTCTGATGACCATTCAAGAGATGGAGGCCATTGATCAAGAAGTTGAATTGGAGATGGAGAATGCACTTTTTGGGGAGTTTGTTGGTGAGGCCGAAACAAAGGAGATTGAAGCCGAGTATGCTCATAGTGAAAACATTGAGGCCGAGATGTTGGTGATTTGTAGATTGTTGAATAGTGAGCATGGAGGAGAAGATTGGAGGAGGAAATCCCTCTTTCACACTCATTGCATAACCGGTGGTAAGAAGTGTAAGGTAGTAGTTGATAGTGGTGCTTGTGAGAACGTTGTGTCAAATGAGATGGTTGACAAGTTGAAGCTCAAAACCGAGCCCATCCCAAGTCCATACAAGCTCACTTGGTTGGACAAGAAGCATGAGATAAAAGTCCAAAGAAGACGTTTGGTGCCTTTTGCTATAGGTGGCTACAAAGATGAAGTTTGGTGCCATGTAATTCCCATGAGTGCTTGCCACTTGCTCTTGGGAAGGCCTTAGCTATTTGATAGAGATGTTAGCCATCAAGGAAGGGCAAATACATTTAGCCATCAAGGAAGAGCAAATACATACACTTTAGACCACATGGACAGGAGGTTTAGTCTAACTCCATTGAAACCGATTACACTTACAAAGGTTGACAAGGAGCAAGTTTTGCTTAGTGTTGAAGAAAGGGAGGCAATCCGAGATGAGTTACCTAGCTTTGATCCAATTGGTGTGGAAGATAAGAAGAAGCCAAGAGCTCCCATTCCACAAGAAGTTCAAGAGTTGATTGATTTGTATCCAACTGTGTTCCCAAAAGAACTTCCTAAGGGGCTGCCCCCTTTGAGATCCATTCAACATCAAATCAATTTTGTTCCGGGAGCGGTTATTCCACACAAACAATCCTACCGTATGAGTCCAAAAGAGGGTGAAGCATTGAAGAACATTGTTGATGACTTGCTAGACCGTGGTTTCATTAGGTCGTCCACTTCTGCATGTATGGTGCCGGCCTTTTTTGTGCCAAAGAAAAATGGCAAATGGCGGATGGTAATCGACTCTAGAGCAGTGAACAAGATTACGGTCAAGTATAGGTACCCCATTCCTAGACTTGACGACATGTTAGACCACTTGTTTGGAGAAAAAATATTCACTAGACTTGATCTTGCCAATGGATTTCATCAAACAAGAGTGAGTGAGGGAGATGAGTGGAAAAAGGCATTCAAAACACGTGAGGGTCTCTTTGAGTGGTTAGTGATGCCGATGGGAATATCAAATTCACCATCAACTTTTATGAGGCTTATGAATGAGGTACTTAACCCTTTCCTTCACAAATTTATTGAAGTGTACTTTGATGATATTCTAATCTTTTCCAAATCTCTAGATGAACATGTGCTGCATTTGAAAAGTGTCTTTGATGTCTTAGTTAGAGAGTCATAGACTTCTTTCACATGTGAACTATTATCTAAAAATCCAATTCAAATAAAAAATATCACATAGCTACACCTCATCTTAATTTGGATTTTAAGATTTGCAATATCTTGAAGATCTAATAATAAAAATGTCAAAATTAAATAATAAGATATATAATAAATATCTTAACAATTATATTTATCAATTAATTAAGTTATAGATTAAAGTGACATTGATATTCAAGAAATTATAAATTTTTTCATTGCATGCAGTATCAAAATTTTCCCCAATTTTTCAACATGCATTACTCATATTGCACCATAAAATTTTCTTAAAAAATTTCCTCTAGTGTTGTTGACATCCTTTGACTCCTTATAATTTTAACTGCATATGATATTGCAGTGTTCATTGTGTTATATGGAAGTTGAATAATGCAGAAAAAATGGATGAAAGGAAGAAAAGATTAGACTAATTTACTTAGAAGAAATTGTTGTGATGGTTAATTCATATTGGTAGAGAAAAAGAGCAATCTAAGTGCCTGTTTGGATGGGCTTTTAGGAAGTCAATAAGTACTTTTTTCACCACAAAAGCCTTTTTTTTTTTTAGAAAAATAGATGTTTTACTGTAAAATAAAAAGAACTTCTTTAATAGATATGACATTTTTATCGTCAAAATACATCTTTTAAGAAACTTAAATTTAAAACTTCTAAAAAAACATCTCAAATGACTTTTTGGTAGTTTTTTATATTAATTAATGAACTTATTTTAGTCCCTTTTGTCCTTATGTTTGACTCATAATTTTCACAATACCCACAAATTCATATTTACGTTTATCTTGCAAACCTATCATCTCTATTTGGTGTTTTCAGATTTTAATATTAATTTTATATTAATTTTACTTATGTTATAATCCATATAAAAGATTTAGTTAGATAAAATTTCATTTATATTTCATATGGTTTAAAATTATATAATAAATAATATATTGTATTTTGCATATTATTTAATATACTTTAAATAATATTTACATGCATAAATAATATTTATTACAAAATAAAATATAGTTAAAATTAAAATAATTTTATTTTATGTTGCCAAACAGTTTACTATATGAAGCTCTTCCAAAAAAGATATTTTTAAATTGACAATCAAACAGTCAACTGGATTTTTAGAAAATTCTTCTAAAAAAATATCTATAGAAAAAAAAACCTCTACTAATAAAAGCTATACTAGTATAAGCCCAACAAAACAGAGGCTAAGAGCCCTACATATTATTATTTTTTACATATTTTATAAATCATATAAATAAAAACTTTAATCAATCGAAAACTTTATATGTGATTCCCTTAAGGCTGTTAGATGATCAAGGTCATTCTATTTTACCACCTATTTTGATTCCTATCGTCCAAAGGAGAAGTGGCAAATCGTATGGAGAAACTACGAAACTATGTACAGGAATGTGTGTTATTACCGTCACCACTATCTAATAAAGAAGAACGATGTTTGTAAAATCCCATACTGTACTTAGCTTCAAATCTTGGTTAAAGAAAAAAGAAGAAGAAAGAGAGAGTCCATGATTTGTTATTTCATTTGTAATAGATTAGCTTCTCCTCGTAAAAGTGATCTTTACTTTCTCATGATCCATGTGTGCTTCTTATGTCTTTTTGACAAACTGTTGAGACTCGATCCGAAAACCGGATCCCAACCGAAAGACAGAACGAAAGTAACGAAAGCGAATGGAAACGAAAATTTCGCATCGAAATTTCGAATTGGAAAACAAAGCAATCGATAAAGCGAACAACGAATCAAATACAAAGGTATCGGCAGCGAAACAAATACTTATCGATATCAAAAGCGAATCGGATCGAAATAAAAGTAGCGAAGCGAAATAATCGAATACGAATCATAAAGCGGAGCCAAACAAAATAATTAATCGAACTGAAACATATTCCGACATCCGTGGGAACCACAAAATATATAAAACTTCTCGCGTTAGGAACCTAGACTATTCCAAATCCGGTATAAATTTTTCTTTCTTTCTTATGCATCAATTTTTTTTCTTTCTTATGCATCTTTATTCAAACTAATGCAAATCAAAAACAAATGATTTCCACTCTTGAAAATTCATCATTATACAAACCTCAAATACTTAATCACATTCTTATATATCCATACAAGTTCCAAATCTCCTTTTTATCCCAATTATTATCGAAAATTCGGCAGCATAACGGATGCATTTGACCTAACCCAAAACCTGCAAAGGTCTAAAAACACTTCTATATTTCCCAAATCAATCATACAATCATCAAAATCCACCGGACCCTCCGTCTGGGATCTCAGCATAACCAAACGCAAGTCTATTTCTAAAACTCTTCAATAAATCACAATCAGTCAACTTCATCCAAACACAATCAAACACAATTCTAATCCTAACACTTCAATAATTCTCAATCGATCATACAAAAACTCAATCAATCCCATTCATAATTTAATACCATCATATTTCATATACAATTTATAATCCATGATCAAATCAAATCCCATTCCTGAACAACTCATACATCCATAATTCATAACTCAATCCGAACACGATCAAAACATATTCAATACACATTCACTATTTATATACAAATCCATTCATATTCACCTCAATGCAATATACAATTCCATAATGTACTTACATATTCCGATCTCATAATCATACACAAACTCAAATCCATACTTAATTTCAGCATTTATTTACAATCCGAAAAGAATACACTAACATCAAACTTTACACATAAATAAAAAACAAGCACAAATCGAACTGAAGTCGTGATCGTCTTCCATCCGATCTCCTGCTCGCAAATCTGGAGATGTGGATGAAAGAGGGGGTGAGCTTTCGCTCCGTGGATAACATATTTATACTCGAAAGTAAGCAAAAATCATGTCGTAAAAATGTTTATCATTTCTAAACATTTCTCAGTAGCAAGAATTTCAAAACTTAGTTCTTAGGCCTTTCAATTTATTCAAAACATTCTTAGTCAATTTCCAAAATTCTCACGATTTCAAAACTCTTTTCTCAAAATCTCACAATTGTTCCTCCAAACCATACACAATTTCGAAAACATGAATGCATCACAACCATAAACAAAACAAAACACATAACACATCAAATGGTTTAGGTCGGTCTAACAGAGCGTCTCGCACATTCAGCATAAGCGATTACATGCGACCATGAGCGAAAGGGGAGTCCAAATCGAAACTCCTAAGCCACTTGCGGCAGTGGGAGAAGGCTATCGAGGAAGAAGGCAGATCGACTCTTACGGAGAGGACCTAACCAAACCCACATAATTCACATATTCATCCTTAACAAAAATCAGATTGCCCGAAGGCACATTTTAAAATTTCAATTTTTCATGTTGTGTCTTACAAGACACATTCACCTTCACAAAGTCATCAAATCGAAGCGATTCACATAACATAGAACCAATGTTAGAAATCATCAGAAGATCAGACAACTTGACATTTTCAAAATTTCACATAATTTTGACAATCATCGGATGATCAGACAACTTGACATTTCCAGAATTGCACATAATTTTACATAGAAATTCTCACATAGCAAATTCGCAAATTATTTTAAAATGCACGCACAATTAGAATACTAATTGAAACCTTCATACATAATTCAACAATTTTTTCAATAATATCAAAACGTTCAAAAATCAATGAATGTACAATGAAGAACATTTTATTGAAATCATCCGAAACTATCGAAAATAACAAATTTAACAATTTAAACGATTTCTTAAATCATTATAACATAAATAATTTCAGAATCTTTCTTAATTTCTTATCTCAATTAAAACTTGTAACATTTTCCAAACCATTCGGAAACAATAAAGTTCAATGTTTTCTATGTTTCTCAATCCATTTGAAAACAATGAATTAAGCCTTCGTACTATTTTTCGTAATTTCAGAATTTTCTTTAATTCATCAAACATTTTAAACTTGCAACACTTTTTTTTAAAAAAAATATTCGAACTTAACCACTACTTTCTAGCAAATTCCAAATAGTCGGAAAATCATAACTTTTCTTTATAACACTCCAAAAAATATTCGAAAATCAGATTTTGTTTTCCACACATTTGCTTAAATGATATTTTTATACAATTTCCAAAGTATTCGGAAATCATCATTTTTCAAACATGTTTATAAACAAAATTTTATAACCAATTTCGAGAGTATTTGGAAATCTCAAGTTTTTCAAATATTTTCATAAACAATGGTTTATAAGTAATTCCAAAAGTATTTGGAAAATCCTAAATTTTCAAACCTTTCTGAAACTATAGTTTAGAAACACTTTCAAAACTATTTGGACATTTTCAAACCTTTACATAAACTTTATAACAATTTCAAAAGCAATTAGAAGTCAAAATCTTTCAATCATTTTCATATACAATATTTCACAAATAATTTCCAAAAGTATTATGAAATCCTAATTTTCAAACATTTCCATAAACAATACTTTCTAAACACTTTCAAAAATAGTCAGAAATCATAAATTTTCAAACACTTTCATAAACGATATTTTTATAACAATTTCAAAAGCGTTTGGAAGTCTTAGGTTTTCAAACACTTTCAAATATCAAAGGATGCAACATTTATAGGAATGATTAAAACATTCAAACATAATGAATTTAACAATAATTTCTACTTAATCAAAACCTTCGAAATCAAAGAATGTACCGACTTTCATAATTTATCAAAACAGTCATAAACAACGAATTTCAGAAGTTTTCTTACTTTATCACAATCATTTTAAACGAATAATTTTAATCATTCGGAAATCATAATTTCAATCATTAATCATAATTTTTCAAGCATTTATATAAACAACAATTTCTCAAAAACCCAATATTTGCTTTCTTAAATTTTCAAAAACTCATATATAGCTTATAAATCAAAATATAAATATGAAACCCACCTCGAATCGATGCTTGCATCTTGTCCTAATCATCAATTTCTCCAATCCTTTCTTCTTCCTTCCAAATTAAATTTTCCTAAACCACAAATACCCAAATTCAACATCATAAAATCATAATCCTCAAAATTCACTTAGGGATTCACCAATTGATCATATTTCTAAGCTATCTAATTCAACAATTTCAAAAATCTTCAATTTACAAAATTGGGCATAACCCTAATTCATAAAATTCAAAATTAACCATCAATCATAGCATAATCACTAAAAAAAACCTTATAAATCTCAAATCCATAACAATATCAAGCTATCTAAACCAAGACTTCATCAAAAAAATTTCAAAAACATAACTTTCTCTCTCTTGCCTTTTTCTCCTCCATTTTCGAATTTATCAAGCTCCAAAAGAAGCCATCTTCTTCTTGCTTCCTTCCCCTTTGAAAAGCATCGAAATCCTATAGGAAACCCCAAAAAAATCGAACCCATATGCAGCTGTCTTCTTCTTCTCCTTTGTCATCTCCACCGAATCTCTCCTCTCTTTCTCTCTATCGTTTCTTCTTCTCTTCTTCTGCTTATTTTCGACTTTCTGCTGCTTCTTTTCTCTCCAAAACAACAGCAGCTCTTGGTGTCTCATTTAAGGAGAAAAAAGGACCAACAAGCCCTTACATATAAGCCTAAACCTTAACCCTTTTAAGTGATGTTCCAAATCTGCCCCTGCACATTTCATTTTAAAAACATCCATCTTGCTTCCAAATTTTGGACAGTTAAATGACATAATTTGGTGAAACTTTCTTCTTGAAAAATGTTCCTCGATGTCTTACGTTTCCAACGCAACCAAAAACGCTCAAATCGGTTCAGAAACAAAGAAGTTATGGCTAAAATATGCGTTCAGCTCATTGTAATCCGAGACTGAACAATAACCCAACTTCAATCCAAAAATTGACAATCTTATGAACTAAATCGGAATTCGATCCCTTCACATGATTTACCATGTCTCAATTTTATTTTACAAAAAGAATCGGTTCAATTGGATCTCTATAGCTCCCGAATTTCGCAAAATACTGAACCATGTTCAGAAAATTATCTAACTCATAACCTTTAACCAACCCTCTCACTATGGTTCAATCAATCTCTTTCTATTTAATCTCCTAAAAATTATAATTACTAATGAAGGAGTAGCTAAATGTCTTAGGAATCCAACGCTTCAAAAATCGAATCAATCGGATGTCGGACGAAGGAATTATAAGCAAAAGATTGAAAAAGGGTCGGATCAAAAGCAAAAGAACATAATCTCAATTATACATATATAATCGAATTTTTCAAAAATCGTAACTCTTCATCCTGAACTCCAAATTTGACAAATTTGGTGTAGATGGAAAGATAAAAGGAAGTTCTACAACTTCCATGAAGAACTCAAAAATCAATTTCATCTCTAAAGGGATCAAAAACCTAGTCAAAGTTACTGCCTTGTCAAACATCACCTAAACAAACTCCAAACTTTCAAAATTCATATCTTCCAATTCCCACATCGAAAAATGACATACTTTATAGCGTTGGAAAGATTGATAAACAAGATACAACTTTCATGAAGACCACTTATTCCAATTCAGACTAAATCCGTACGACGAGTGGTCTCAAAGTCGAGCATACGCAAATATACACTTATGGTCATTTTTACAAAACAAACTTTGACTGATCATAACTTTTTCTCCCGATATCAAAAAATATCAAACTTTATGGCGACGGAAAACTCTTAACATAAGCTACAAGTTTCATGAAGATCATTTTCTCCAATTTGGCCTAAATCAAAAGTCAACTTTTAACCCCAAAAAGTCAAACTTTTCTTAATTCTTCAAATTTTTACGCTTTTCTCTTTAGTTCTAAAATTTCAACTTCCATTTCAAATCAACTCATTGTCTTAAGCTTTCATAACCCATACAAATCGACTCAAATATTCAAGTCATCAAAACTAAACAATTCTTTTCTCATAAATTTTTCTTAAATTCATCAAATTTTCTTAAATTCATAAATTTTCTCACCAATTTCTTTCTCATTTAAATTCATTTTAATATTTTTAATTTTCACCAAAAGTTCGGGGTCCAACACAAGCAGTAAGGTTGCGTTTGGTTAGCATCTTGAAGATCTGAGGCGGGACTAAACGGAGACAAGAAAGATGCGAGCAGAATAGAAATTGAAGGATGGGAGGTGTTTGGTTGCGATGGGCGAGCGAAGAAATTGTCCGCATCCTCAGGACAGAAATGTGTTTGGTTGCAGTGGACAGAACAAAAAATATTGTTTAATGACAAAAATGCCCCTACAGTATAATGTATTGGAAAGATGTAATTCATTAGTCATTTTACATTTTTAATATTTATATGAAGTGTATTTGCAACTATAATAATATTAATTATCTTATTAATTATAATATTTGTAATTACAATTATTATTGATATAATTAATATTAAATTTTGTAATTGTTGTTATTGTAATTCATTGGTTATTTTATAATTGTCTCAATATTTATTTGAATATTAAATGCAACTATAATAATAATTATTATGTTATTATGATAATTTAGTCATAGCATTCATAAAATCATGCAAAGGTAAAATAAACTTTAGACCTAACCTACCCATAAGCCATCTATGCTAGAATAACCAAAACCCTAACTTAGAAATCCCAAAAATCCATAAATCTACCCTTCTCTTCTATCTTTCTTCAATCTCTACACAAACCCTAACTTCCATTTCCTCCCATTTTCGAACCCAACACAAACAAAGATAGAACTTACCTCTCACAAGAAGTTTTTCTCTTCTTTCTTCCTCTTTCACACCTCTAACGGCTCTCCTTCCTCTTGGCCAAAAGCTCCTTCTTTCTTCCTAGCTCACGATTTTTGCTTTCTCTTCTTTCCTTCCTTTTCTTTTCTCTACGACACTTGCTTCCTACTCTTCCTTTAATTTCTTTTATATCACAACTTAAAGCCCTACCTCAAAACTATGTAGTTTTGATACTCCTTTAAGCTCTCTTGCATTTCCTTTTGGGCTCCCCTTCCTCCCAAGCCCACTATACATTAAAGCTCATTCTTTCTAACAAACCTTTATTTGTCTCATATGACTCTACACTTCAAGCTCACTTCCAATTAATCCAATCATACTAACTAATCCCAAGGCTCAACGTAGTCTATATATATCTATACACACGTAATTGAAACAATTAGAACAAAATAAAGAATAAGTCGAGTAAATCGATAAATCAATAAATAAATTAAAATAAAAAATTTTCGGGGCCCAACAAGAATAGTGGGATGGATAATAAACCTCAAAGTTTATTTGTCAAATCATGAACAGTGAGAAGTCACGGTAAAAGAAGAGATGCGTTAAAGGGGTATTTAAGTAGGGACATTGAATGGGGCTGAAGCAATTTATTGGAAAATATCTATGAAGGGCTAAACATCCCGACGCCATTTCGGAGGTTAAATCGACGCCGACGACCCTGATTAAGTATTATTTTAATTATTTTTTTGTTTCTTTCTCTCATTAGAAATTGATTGTGTTGTCCGATTTTAACTGATTTGGGTTTCATATATGGATAATCGGATTTTCGTTATTATTCGGTTATTTGTGTATGAACCTTTTGGGTATTGTGAATTGATGATTTTAATGCGCTCATTGAATTGTCAATTTCAAACCTATTGCTAGAATTTCAATATAATCCGTAATTGTTATGTTGAAATTCATGTGTAGCGACTGGTGATTCGTAATCATTAGGGATAACATGAACTAGGTTAAATGACTCGAGCGTATGTGGTTGTTGCCCTGATTAATCAGTTTTCCTAATTCGTAATGCTACTGCCTAATTGAATCTAGAGATTGTATCCTAGGTTGTTAGGTGGTTAGGTTTAATCAACGATCGTATCTTGATTAAACAAAACCTAAGGAAAAACTCGGGTTAATTTTAATCCACAATTAATAATTTCTAGGAGAGGTTAAAGAACAATAAATTAATAAAATATGCTTAATCTGAAAAAGAAGCAACCTATCTACGGAAATAAGGTATTTTCATACATCCTTAGTATTTTTGATTATACATCATGTTGTTGTATGGTTTTTTCCGCAGTGTATTGTGAATATTCGGACCGTACGCGATCCAACACTTATACGTGTATAGGAATTCTCATTATGATGATTATATAAGTAATCGTATGACTTGAGATCTCTAAAGTATTTCATATAAGGATTGTTATATTTTGATGCAACTTAAGACCTATCTTATTCAACGATAGCTTACTTGATAGTCATTGGATATAAGATAAACTATATTGAGGTAGTTAAGTGATTAATCTTGTAACACCCATATATGCTGGAAATTCCTAAATTTTCTAACCCCTAACATAGGGTGTTACAAATCTATTATTTGTTTCCTTAAAATAATAAGAGAGAATGTTCCATTTTTCTCTATTAGTATTGATTTAGAAATCCTTAACCAAAGTGGTATGATATTTTTAAAATAATTTTCAAATATCTTTAAAAGGATCAGTTATTAATGATAGAGAACTATATGATTTGTTTTAAATAGTGTAGGCATTTCATACTTTATATCTAATCAAAACATTATATGATAAAAGAATTAAATTATATAGAAAGTATACAAAAAAGGTTAGTCAAAATTATTTTGACATTCTTAATACTAACTAAAAGCAATATTAATCTATAGATATAAATTATTTAGCTAGAGAATTAAAAATAAATTAAAATTGTTTAATTTATATAATCCTAAATATAATTTAGGGCTACAATTTATATTAATCTCCAATATATTGAGGGCCCTAATGGATCCCACACATAGAGCGGATGAAAAGAAAAAAAGGTAATTTAAATAAGTTGGCCTTGATTATAAAGTTTGAAAAACTTTAGGATAAAATATAGGATATTTGATAAATAAAGACAATTATTAGATATTAGATCTTATTTAAGCCAAATTGGTATTTAATTAGAAGTAATTATAGTTATAATTAATATTTAATTGAAATTAGGATTATATTTCAATCAAGTTATTATAAATATGAGTAGGCTCATCAGGACCTAGCATTTCTTGTGTATTCCTCTCTATGCTTGTAGAGTCTCAACTTGTACGTCAGAACATAGTTAGAGATTAGAAACTTATATTGTTTAATTAAAGCTTTTTCTTTGGTCCACCTATCGACTAGAGGATTTAGCTTGTATGAATTGTTATTGGTTTGATGCTAATAATGCCAGTCGTTTCAGTATGGTAAGGATAAATATATATCCACGATTGAAAATTCGAAAAAAAAAATACATTTTTCTTCTTTTCATATATCTCATAGCATTTTGATCTAGTATAGAAAAAAAAGACAGGTATATGTATTGTTTTAAATCTATATGCTATTTTGATAAATATAAGTCAATCACACATTAATTAGATCTAGTACCCAAAGAGGGTAGTCGTTTCGTAAACTTTCCAATTTGTTTCTAGCAAACAAAAAAAATAGAAAAATTAAGAGAACCAAAAATAAATCAACACCAAAAATTTGGTAACGTAGTTCGGTAAACTTTATCTATGTTTACGAGACCCTCACCCAATTTAATAACTTTCACTGAAGTACAATAGATTTACCCAAGGCTTTACTGAGCTGAAAACACTCAACCCTTGACATTATGTCTCAACCTCACTTTTCGTGAAAAAAATTCGCACCCAATAACACGACCAACTTGTGTTAACCTTAACAGAGGATTTTCTCAATAGTATTTGATAATAAAAATATGAAATAAACAACTTAAATGATTAAACAATAATCAACATAAATAAAGATAACACTTAAGATAAAAATCAACTCCCCTAAATATGTTTCTTTATTAACGAAAGAACGTTCGACAAAGCAATGCGCTACTGTTTGGGCTAAAGCTGAACCATCGAAAGATAGCTACATAAAACTTTTTGTCTTGTCACCTCTTCACCAAAATTTGTCTCATTATTCGCTCAAACACGCATACAACTTTAACGCTCACTGCCCATTCAATTTCAAGACACCCTCATAGGATACACCAAAAGCCCTTGATCTCGACCACTACCACTTTATCTTGATATTCACGCTCCAAAACAATGCCTAAGACGTACTGCTGTTATATGGATATCTTAAACATGAATCATATATACATTAGGACTTATTCAACTTAAAAATCCCAAAGTTGAAAGCTCATAGCCAAAATCCCAGCTATGCACCAACACACAAGAAAACTTCCTTTATCTTATATCCTAAAAATCATACATCCAAACTAGACTTCCTTTACACTTTCTTACTATTATCTAACAACAATGTCATGCACTTATACTCTTATTCAAGATAGACTTCTTTCACATGTGAACTATTATCTAAAAATCTAATTCAAATAAAAATATCACATAGCTAAATCTCATCTTAATTTGGATTTTAAGATTTGTAATATCTTGAAGGTCTAATAATAAAAAATGTCAAAATTAAATAATAAGATATATAATAAATATCTTAACGATCTCCCCCTTTTTGACATTTTTGTCACAAATAAGAAACTCCCTCTTAATCCAACATCAAGTTCGAAAGATCATCCATCAAATTCTTCAAATTCATGAAACATCTAAAGAAGCAATAATGAACAATCATCTAAATTTCTTCCCTTTGGGATAAAAGATGCCAAAAAAATATGACAAATAGTCACACATATACCTTGAAATCTCCCCATGAATGGAACATTCACCATAAACAATCTAATGTCTACCCCTTGGGATAAAACAATATCAAAACACATAATCATAATAATCAACAATAGCTGCAGTGGAAGAATCATAACCACGCTAAGAAGGCAAATTATCACCATTCAAAACACTGAGAGATATGCTCGAAAGAGAGAGAGATACCCAAGAGAGATCCATATTGATGAGAGAGCTAAAGAGTCTTTGATGGAGCCAAATAGAAGTCACAATGCAAACTATTAAAAAGATGGGACAACAATGGCAACATTAAAAAAACTAAAGAACTAAAGAAGACAATTTTTTTACATTTCGTCTTTTTTTAAAACAACACAAAAACTTCAAAAATGTAAAGTACATAGTCCCTATGCCCTTTGAAGAAATTCAAACCTGGTCTTTTTCTTTATCATATTATCTTTTTCATCGGTTTCTTTTTTTGAAGTAACTAACTTGTCGTCTGTCTGACTAGTTTCTTTACAAACAGTAACTAACTGTGAATCTAGACAACTTTTTGTGTTTCCTTCACAATGTTGTTATATCTGTAATTAACCCTTTCTAATCCAAATGTGCTTCGGTAATATGGGTTGCCACTGGAAATTTAATGGAGAGTGCTAAATTTTCAATTTTGACCCCTTTGAAACATCATTTGTAACATCTTGTAGCATTTCGATCTTATGTTCCCGATAACTCTGTAAAAATGAAATGTTGATACAAATCTTCAATTCTTTCTCAATGTTTCTTCTTCTCGAATAGATCTGGATATATTCTCCTTATTCACTTTAGAGCACTCACCCTTATAGCCAATACCTTAAAGATCCCCTTTAATTTTACCAATTTTCATTAACTTTTTTAGTTTTTAGTTGTTCCATTCAATATTCTCAATCCCTTTTCAGTACTTACCAATTTCATTCTAGCTTCACTAAGCTCATCTGACATCAACGTCAATTTTTTTTCTAACTTTTGGATGGTGCTCTTCATGGAGAGATTCTCTTCCTTCAATCTTTCATTCTTTCTACATATGCTCACCTATTTTCATACATTAATTTGTAAGCCTCGTAAACATTCCGCTTTTTGTCATCTAGACCACTTCCATCACTGTCATAATTTGATATTAGTTCTTAAGATAAGTTGTTTTTGAAATTTTCCAATTTTCCTCTTTTTCGACTTCAATTACTTCCTTCTCAGTTACTGTTAAGCAAGTAACTGAACTTTTATTATGACAAAATTGCTGTAGCGACCCTTGTGTTATACGAAAGTAGCTAATTAAACCCTGAGATATAAAATGTCACTCTATTAACCTTATTTTTTCAATTTTGCTGCAAAAAAAAACCTTAACCGTGTGTTGTTCCTCCACGCTTAAGGGGCTGTGAGTTAATAAAATTTCAACTCAGGGTGTTTTTTGCTAATTTTTATATGTCAAGGTTTTTTTAGCAACTTTTGAATAACACAGGGTTATTAAGGCAATAAATTCCTTTTATTATCTAAGGCAACCAACACAACACCATTGGCTATTTCTTCTTCGCTACCATATTCACTCTTATAATCATTCTCACTCCAAGTGCTTGTAAAGGACTGTCCTTTTCTCTTCTTCAAAGTATTAGCACATTCAGATTGAATGTGTCCAAAACTTTAACATTCATGACATTGGATTCTCCTTGCCTTCCTTTCTCCCTTTTGAGTTTTGGCTTGTTTGAAGTTGTTGTTCGATCAACTCCTGCCTTTTTACCTAAACTTGGATCTGTCCTTTTTCACTCTCTTCAACTACTTACTGAACTCTCGTGTTAATAGTTCAATATCCTCATTCTAATCGGATTCATCTTCTAAGTCATTCATGACTTTACCAATCTCGGCTTGCAAAGATAATCCTTTCTTCTTCTCTCGATTTTCCCTCAACAAATTTATTTCAAAATATGTAAGAATTCCAATTACCTTCTCCAATGACAAGTCATTGATGTCATCAGCCTCCTCGATTGTTGCAATTTACGGAATAAATCTTGGAGGTAGTGATCTCAACGTCTTCTTGACTAGTTTCAGATTGGAATAATTCTTCCCCAGTTGATGTGCCTAATTCGCTATATCTCGCAATCTTTCATTAAAGTCTCTGATAGTCTCATTTTCATCCATCCTCATTTCTTCAAACCTCACAACTAACATCTGTAGTTTTGACGCTATCATAGATTTAGACCCTTCATGAATAGTTTGCAAAGTATCACATGCTTCTTTAGCTGATTCACAAGCTAAAATCATTGAGAAGCGTCTTTTATCAATAGCACTGAATATCGCATGCATTGCTTGTGAATTTTCGAGTGCACTTTCTTCTTTGACTCTTGTCTATTCAGATGGATCCTTTTGAACTGCCTCTCCTTTATCATCAATGATCATTGGATGCTTCCAACCATGTATTACCAAATGCCAAGTTTTTATGTCCTGAGCTTAGATGAAGACTTTCATCCTTGATTTCCATGTAGGATACTTAGATCCATCTAATAGCGATGGCCTGATAATTGATCCTCCTTCTCTTATGGCCATGTTTGCAAAACTAAGATCTGCACCAACTTGCTACCAAATTTTGAATCGGTGACCTCTCTCTGATACCAATCAAAAAAACCGAACGGGGTAGTGTTTCACAAACTTTCCAATTTGTTTCTAGCAAACAAAAAAATCAGAAAATTAAGAGAACAAAAAAAAAATCAACACTGAAAATTTGTTAACACAGTTCGACATACTTTGCCTACATCTGCAGGGCCCTCACCAAGCTTAATAACTTTTACTAAAGTACAATAGATTTACCCAAGACTTTGTTTGTTGGGCCCCGAAATTTTTTTTATTTATTCATTGATTTATTTAATTATTCGCTTACTTTAATTATTCTGTATTTTGTTTTAATTGATTTAATTATGTGTTTATATAGATATATTTTATTTAAGTTTTGGAATTAGTAGGTAGAAGTTGGGAATTAAATGAAGGGTTAGAATTAAATACTGGAAAGAATGGGCTTTATAGAATAAGTGGAATAAGAAGAAGGAGGATTAGAAATAAGTGGATTGTGTGTAGTGGGCTTGTGAGGAGGAGAGCCCAAAAAGGGATTGTGAGAAGGAGAGCTCAAAACTATGTAGTTTTGAGGTAGGCTTTTAAAATGAGAATAAAAGAGTTAAATGAATTAAAGGAAGGAGGAGAAGAAGAGGGATTGTCGTAAGTCACAAAAGGAAAGGAGAAGAGAAGCAAAACGTGAACAAGGAGAGCTTGACCAAGAGAGCAAGGAGAGCCAGAGGAGGCTTGAAGGAAAGAAGGAAGAAGGAGAAAAAGGAAGAGGAAGCTACTTGTGAGAGGTAAGTTCTAGTCTTGCTTATGTTAGGTTCAAGTATGAGATGAAATGGAAGTTAGGGTTTATGTAGAGATTGAAGAAAAATGGAAGAGAAGGTGAGATCTATGGATTTTAGGGACTTTCTCACTAAGGTTATGGTTATTCTAGCATATATGGCTTATGGGTAAGTTAGGTTTAAAGTAGACTTTCATTTTGCTTGATTTTTATGAATGCTATGCTTTCCTTTAAAATGTATTTATTGAATAGAGTGTGATTTAATTGAAGGAAAACAAGAGAACCCCACTCAAGATAAGGAGGAAGGGCAATCTTGAATTCGGATTCCGACGATAGGTGGGTAACATTTTTATAGTTGTTGTGTAATGGGCAAATGCCCTATGTGTGCTATCTTTGATAATTATGTGCATATTGAAAGTGTATTTCCTTTGATTTGAAAGTAAAGTGTGAAACTATGATGATTCGAAAGAATGAAAGAAGCATAAAATGCTAGTCTTGTGCTTGAATATGTGATCATAAATTGGTTGTGATTGAGCGAGAGAGAACCTACTTCGATAAGTCACGTGCACGTTGACCCCCTTAGCCTTCTCCCGGCTGCCTGCTTGAAGCTTACGAGCTCTAAAAATGGACTTGTCGTGTTTACGGTAAACTTCGATTTTCGTCGTGTTTATGGAACTCTCGAGCCAAATGTGTGCATTCCATCATTTATTTGTGTTTATGATGCATACTATGTGTTTGATTGATATGAACTCTCATGTTATGCTTATGTGATGATTTTGGATTATTTGAGCTTGATATGATAAATTGCTATTGTTTCGGATTGTTAATGATTTGTTGTGTGGCTCATTACCCAATGGCTATAAACTTGTTAACCACTGAGCTGTGTTAGCTCACCCCATTCTCCCTCCTCAGGTGCAAATTCAAGTTGAGAGCTGAACCTTGCAAGGCATCGGGCATCACTCCAAGAAATTTAGTCACTTTTGTATTAAGTTAGTAACTAGCTTATAAGCATATCAAACATGGAGCATCTCACATTTTGTATTACAGACTTGTTGTTGATGGATATGCTGATATGTAATTAAAGTCATGCTTGAACTTTGTTATGATTTGGAAAGAGAAGGAGAGCTTTTGTAGCACCCCAACTCCCGCACGACCCGAACCCGACATCTACAGTGATATCCGAGCCCGTGACCATGAGGTGGCATGCTAGAAGCGATCAAATACACTTAAAACCTCACTATGACATTTTTCTTTCAAAAGCAGTTGAGTCTTGTGAAAACAATAACATTTTGGGCGATTTATTTCAACAACATTTTCAAATACTAAACACTTTCAGTCATTAATTAGCACTCAATAGTGCTCAATCAGTGCATAAGCAGAAAGGCATGACCCTAGTGGGTTCCAATGCCATTTCTGAACACATTTCAGTAACCACAAACACGATACACTTTTACATTTATTACCCTAGGGCCCGCTAAATAGAACACTATACTAATGCAGATGTGACGACACTGATCCCAACCCGATACTCTGCCTTGCTAGCAGCGATCATACTCCCGTTGGTCTAACGGGTTACTCTTCAGTTTCCTGAAAAACAATTGCAATATTGGGTGAGTTTGCGAACTCAGTGAGAAACCATCATCGATGGTTCACTCAACTCATGCATATACACAAATCACATTTATTTCACATATTAACAAATTCATAAGTCACATGCGTCACACACACTCAATGTCACATTAATAAGGCCTTCGCCTCTCATTCTATTCATTTCCAATCATTCATACATATATGATGCACATGTGACGCTTTTCACTCTCATTTCGTTGTTGTGACCGAGCGCATTCAGAAATCAGTAATCACATTTTTGGCAAGTAGGAGAGCCCTCTGGGTATGCACTACTGCCCACTCACATTAGGGATAGGAGAGCCCTCTGGGTATGCACTAATCCCTTTCACATAATAGGACCCCACACCCCACCCGTAGGTGTTTGTAGGTTTTACTGCGGCGTGTGTTTGCGGGTTTTACCGCGGCATCCTCAAATATTCAGTGGCGTCTCGGTCCACAACTATCATTAAATCTGATCATTTAACTATGCATGAATGCATATGTTCACTATCCATTTTTCAGTCATTTCACATTATCGGTCATATCTCCTTTCTTGGACCTTTAGTCCGGTATTGCAATTATCTGCATTTACTATCATTTACTTTGAGGCATTTATGCACTCATAAACACTTATTCACATTAACACTTCAATCTCACATTTTCAGTATTTGAACACCCATGGTCCAAATCAATCAAAAGCAATCACATATATCCATCCTTAACTCCACATGGCATCGTGCAATAAATTAAACACATATAGGTTGAGAAACCAACTAGGTTACTCAATTGCATTCGAAGCTACTGACTGGAAGTCTCAAAGATCGCCAGTGGAATTGCTCCATCGGTGCCTCTATACCAATCAAATAAATCTCATATTACCAATTATACCAATTTCAATGATCAATAAACATATTTAACAAATTCGATAAATACTATACATGTTATGACATTTCGATCCTATTCGAGTATTCCCAATTCAATTCTCTTTCCTCTGACCAATAGCAATTCCTAATACCATGATTCAATTTACAAATTTCATATTCTAAAGTCACATTTCGATTGAAATCACATTCACTATTCATTGCCACTCGATTCTGATAATCCTCTGATTAAATTCCAAATTCTCATCTTATCAATTCCAAATTCTCAGTCTCTACTTTCTAATTAATTTCTAAGGAACCAATTCATTTGAAATCAAACCTCCAACACATTACTTGTAACAATCACCTTAAAATCACTTAATTTCATTTCTTCTAATTGCAATTCCCAGTCTCAAAAATTCAATTGATTCAATAACCAAACTTATAAGAAATGAATCCTCAAAATTTCCAATTAAAATAAACCATTTCTCTTCGGATTCACGTGACCTCGCGCGACGAATCCACACATGCTAGCCTCTCGCCGCGGCGTAAAATCCTCTGCTCGTCGCGGCGTATAAATTAAATTATTTCCTTATCGTCGCGACGTGCACGCTGGATTGGCTCGCCGCGGCGTGTTCATCACACGTCGCGGCGTGCGATCGCAGAATCGCGATAGAAACCCGAAATTTCTCGATCTTCGGTTTAAATCCATCAAAACACTACTGATTACTCCCAATCAACTACATATACTACACTCCACTCATTTCTAACCTTAAATCCATCGATAACCATTATTCATTAAAACCCAAATCAAAATCAACGTTTTCTCAAAACCTAACTTCCGTAACTTTCAATCTCTAAACAATTTCATAACTCAATCAATGATCAAATTAAGCGATTGAGGCATAAAGAAGAAGAAGCTTACTTGATTCTAGCTTTAAATCTTCAAAATTCCTCAAGAATCTCCAAAATCAAGCTATCTTCACCCACGGCACAACTCCTTTTCTTTGAAAACAAAGGAAAACCGTCGATGACGATTTTCAAAGGTTTTAACTTATATATATACAAAGAGACTTAGGGCTTGTTTGGCAATTTAATTGCCACAAGTCCAAATCAACCACCTCAATCCAATTTCGATTCTAATTTCTCCGATTCGCAATAACAATTAAATAATAAATCCTAAAGTCATAACTCAAAATGTCTCAGTATCAATTGCCAATCAATCACGGACCAAATCTAATTTATCACTATTATATCATTTTCCGGTCGGACTCGATTCTCTAAAAATTTCCAAGAAAGTTCCTATAATTTCACAAAATTAGGAATTACATATTCCTACACTCAAATTTCAATTTCCAATATTCGAAAACCAGTTTCATTTCTAATTCCATTTTCAAAACCTCATTTATACACTTATCACACAATTTCCAATTTTTCACAATTCAATCGGGAAATGTCATACATGTACGTATATTCATATGTTTATGTCATAAATAATCATGTACCGATGAGTACAGAAATTATAATGCATGCACAATTCACATTAGCCTGTACTTAACCTGACCCGATCCATTTTACAGATATACCCGTTACTTCGATAACGGGATGTTACAGCTTTAGTACTCTTTTCATGTGAGTTTGTTGATTTGCGATCTGTGTGTGATCTTGGAAATAGTATGTGGGTGAGCTATTTTAAATTGTTGAGTTGCTGCTAAGTTATTGCTTTGGGAGAGGCCGCTGGAAAATTGTTATGGTTTATGTGTTGTTGAAGTGGGATGTAGTGTTGAAATTTCTGGGTTGACGCACTCATGTGGTAATTTCTGGGTATGTTGTGTTTTCTGCAATTTTTGGGTTGATATAGGTCATCTGGGATTATTATGACTCCTTGATGGTGTTAGGCGAGCTGTAGAGCTCTTCCAGGATGTTTTATGAATAAATTATGATGTGTTGATTGGTAGGTGTGAGTCGTTGGAGTTAAATGCAGGTGCTGTCTAAATGGCAGGTTGTCAGGCAGAGTTTTGAGCCCACTTTTGATCCTCATAGAGTTGAAATATAGGTCATTGATCTTCATGAGAGTTGTAGATAATTCTTTTACCTTTCCATAGACACTAAGTTTGCTAAATTTGGAGTTTTGGGTCAAAAGTTATAGAGGTTGCAAGTTCTGGTACTGTTCAGGAAGAGTTAGTCGATCAGTCTTAGTGTAAATTTTTGATTCCCTTAGATTCCGATCTTGCTTATGAGTCCTTCTTGAAAAATATAGGTTTTTCTTCTAGATTTCCAACGCTTCCGACCGTGTCTGATTTGGAGCTCGGAGTCAAAAGTTATGAGGGTTAGAAGTCAAATAGGTCGGGTATAGGAAAGTCGCCCGGCGCTTCATGATGACGGCGCCATCCGAGCTCTTCTTGGCGTTTGGGGTCGATTTCTGGCCGATTGACCCCATTTTCAAAGCGATGGATTCCTAAGAGATTTTTCTATCTTTCCACACTTGATTTATCAGTTTTTATTTTAAATTGAAAAAGGTGGTTTGAAACCAAGTGTGGAGGTCGGCTGATCAAGTCTGCATATACTTTACAAATGTTAAAATATCTGGAGCTAGAGAGCTCGGATCGAAGCCATTCTTGTTTTAAATTAAACTAGAGACATAAACCTACAAGTTTTATGAAGGAGCCGACTGACAATTAAGCCTTTAAGATTTTCAAATTCTGACCTGAAGTCGGTAGTGCTCAGTTTTGACTGTTTTCTTTGAAATAGTATTTTAACCATAACTTCTTCATTTCTAATCCGAATTGAGCGTTTTTAGTGGCGTTGGTATCGTGAGAGCATAAGGAACATATTTTCTTTAAAAGCCTATCCAACTTTTCTATTGCAAGTTTCCCCTATCGTGGTGAGTTATGGGTCTTCTATGCTTATGTGTGCTTTTGTGATCCGAATGTTGGGCCTCGGCGACGGGGTCCAACATTGTTTGGTATCAGAGCTTAGGTTTCACTCCTAGGCTTTTGTTGTGATATGTGATTAAATTTTTGCATTATGAATTGATGGTTTGCATTAAGTGACATGCATCTCATGCATACATATAGGAACTAAGATTAAAAAGAAATGTAGCTAATCAGTAAATGTTTTCATTGAAGGAGTAAGATGCCACCTCGTAGAAGGACAGGAGGAGTTATGCAAGGTTCTATTGCACCTGACTCTCCACTGAGAGAGGAGAGCACGGATGAGTCCGTAGCCCAGGGAGTGGCTGAGGCCCCTCTAGGGCAAAGTAGTGAGCCCCTTCGATCTCAGACTCAACAGTCGCCTAGTCAGTCTGAGCAAGTGCCTGCTCTTGATCCGAGATTATTCCAGGCATTTACCCAAGCATTCGTTCAAGCTATGAGTCAAATGTCACAGGCTTCTGATTCGGCCCCAGCTAAGAAGGAGAAACAGCTTGACAGACTGAGGAAGTATGGAACAGTGGACTTCTACGGGACCACTGACCCCGAGGAAGCTGAGACCTGGTTGAGGAAGACTGAGAGGGTCTTAGATCAGATGGAGTGTGAGGAGGATGAGAGAGTGGTTTATGCTGCCAGTCTGCTTCAGGGTGATGCTTTGCATTGGTGGGAGACTGTGCCAGGGAGTCAGATGAGACCAGTAGGGTTGACATGGGGACACTTCCTGACTGCGTACAGGAAGAAGTATCTGTTTGAAGTGTATATTCAGCAGAAGCAGAGGGAGTTTCTGAGTCTCACCCAGAGGGAGATGACTGTTGCTGAATATGAGCGCCGGTTGACTCAGTTGTCGAGGTATGCTTCGGAGCTGATGTTCAGTGAGGCTGCCAAGTGCCGCAGGTTTGAGTCGGGCCTACACCTAGCTATCAGAGAGAAGGTGGTAGTGCAGAACTTTGGTGATTTTCAACAGCTGGTTGAAACAGCTCTGAGGGTTGAGAACATCGAGAACATCAAGAGCGCAGTTAACAGAAAGAGGAAGGGAAGAGAGTAGTTCAGGAGGGGACGTGGTACTTCTATTCCTGAGAGAAGTGCCAGAACTTTTTCTGTACAATTTGAGGAGAGGAGCACCGGTGGGAGCCGGCCTAGACCGATGAGGACTTCTACTGTTTCTCACCAAGCCTCAACGGTGGGCGGCGGTAGAAGAGGAGATGGGGAGAGACCACCTCTTCCTAAATGTGAGCATTGTGGGAACCTCCATAGAGGGGAATGTCGCAGATTTTCAGGAGCATGCTTCAATTGTGGACAGAAAGGACACATAGCTAAATTTTTTCCTAAGCTGGACAGAAGAGAGGGGTCACAGATGCAGGCTTCAAGGAGGACAGAGACAGTGGGACAGAAAATCGTGACTGAAGTGGGTAGCTCTGGGGTACCTAAGAGAGCTTATCCTCCAGACAGATCCAGGGGGCAAGCACCAGCTAGAGTGTTTGCTATGACTCGAGAGGAGGCAGAGACCGCTCCAGAAGTGGTAACGTGTAGCGCCCCCTTACCATAGAGTACCCACCAAAACGCCCGTAGGTCATTCCGGTACATATCATACGATAAGAGACCACTACTGACAACTACCACTAAACCCCTCATGGCATCACAATCATAAATAAGTACGAAGAAATTGACAACTTTTTAAAACTAAACTGGATTTCATTTCATTCACTCAAAATTCAGAAATTTACAAACCGTCAGTATTTTCAGTCTGCACATGTTCCAAAACACCGTACTGCTGCGTACCATACGGTAATGTACAAAGAATGATCTAACTATAAGTCTCCAAAAGAAAGCCCAACTGACCGACCTTTGAGCCATTGCCTCTCGCCAATCCACGATACTGCGGCTCTACAGGTCTGAGGGAGCTATCTGCTTACACTTAAGCTGAAAAATAATTTGCAATTTTGGATGAGTTTGCGAACTCAATGAGAAACCATCATCGATGGTTCTCCCAATTCATGCATCACATAAGCATGATACAGTATGCATCCAGTAATCATACAATTACAATGCTAATACAGTCACAGTAATAGGCATACAACACAGTCATGGTAAACAGATCACAGTTACAGTCATAGAACAGTATACATACTGTTGGGCCCCGAAATTTTTTTTCGTTTATTTACTTGATTTTTTCATTTATTTATTTACTATTCTTGCCTTAATTGTTTTAATCATGTGTTTATATAGATATATATTTTAATGAAGGCTTGGACTTTATGTTGGATGGAATGGGCTTTGGGAAAGAATGAGTTAAGAAGAAGGAAGGTTAGAAATAAGTGGATTAGAGGTGAATGGGCTTATGAGGAGGAAAGCCCAAGTCTTATAAGTGAGCTTTAAAGGAGTATCAAAACTACATAGTTTTGAGGTAGGGTTTTTTTTGGTTGAGATATAAAGGAATTAAGAGAAGAGAAGTGGAGTAGCAAAGTTGTCGTAAGTCACCTAAAGGAAGAGAAACAAAACGTGAGTAAGGAAAAGAAAGCTTGACCAAGAGGAAAGGGAGAGTTGTTGGAGGCTTGAAGGAAGGTAGAAGGAAGGAGAAAATAAGAGAAAACCACTTGTGAGAGGTAAGTTCCATCTTTGCTTAGGTTAGGTTCGAAAATGGTGTAGGATGGAAGTTAGGGTTTGTGTAGAGTTTGAAGAAAGATAGAGAGAAAGGTGAGATCTATGGATTTTCGGGACTTTTAAGCTAAGGTTATGGTTATTCTAGCTTAAATGTCCTATGGGTAGGTTAGGTTTAAGGTTTATTTTCATCTTTGTTTGATTTATGAGTATTATGACCTTCTTTGAAAATGTATTTATTGAATAAAGTGTGATTTAATTGAAGGAACTCAAGAAAACCCCACTCAAGACAAGGAGGAAGGGTGATCGCGGCTTATCGTTCAATCCGAAGATTGATCCTTGGAAACCGGTCAAAATCAATTTATACCAAGAATTGCAACACAGGGTGCAACCTCGGGTCAACTCTCAAGGAACCAGTGTAGCATTGATCTTAAGACTAGCCTAGTCTAATGATGCATGTAATTAAAGCAATTTAAGGGGGTTTTGGCTTGATCTTTAAAATTAGCTAAGTATGAAATAAATGTTTTTTGGGATTTTTGAAAGGCAAGACAATTTGAAATAATTAAGATTGAAAATAATTAACTAAAGTTCTCTAGAAAATGTGGCTCGGGTCATCATCGTTCAAAATAAATGTCGGGGTTTGAAATCCACTAAGTTTCGAAAACATAACCTTAACAACTCGTTAAGTCCAAGAATTTAATTAATCAACTCGATTAATTAAATCTTGTTAAAACCCTTAGTGTATGGTATGAAATGACTTATGCAATAAATCAATCGAGATAATAACACAACCAACAACCAAACACAACTAGGCGATTAGATTAATTAATGCAAAATCGATCGATATACATGAGACTTCATGTATTCAGCACAATATTCAACACAAACCAATCCTTAACATAGATCAAAGTTTAACATCCTACTAAACTATAGCAAGATTCATTCGGTCATACAATGCAATCTCCAACTCGGAGTTGTTACAAAATCGATGTAAATCTAAAACTAAGATCGATTACCCCTTATTGAGCTCTGGAACTCAAACCGTTGCTACATCTTCAGGAGATCCAACGCCCTAGCCACACATGATGCCGGGTGAGTCCATCACTGCTGGAATATCACCTCGGTCCATGACTCCAACGACGAACAGTTGAGAATGGGTGCGACGAATGATGGAAGAGATGAAGATGATGATGGTGGACGTCGTTTGGAGGTGGCGCCGAATCTGCAAAACAGAGGAAACAAAAACTATCAGAAAAATGGAGAAGAAGAAGGATGGAGAGCTACCTCGGGAATGCGACCATCCTCATTTAACCTAAAACAGAAGGTTTTATAGGAAGTCTGCGCGGGCCGGGTCGGAACAGTGGATAATTTTGCTATTTAAGGGTCGGGGTATTCGACATTCGTCGCGACTAATGAATAAAGTTCGTCGCGACGCATACAAATGTTCACTCGTCGCGACGAATTAATTATGCCTAATTGATTCGTTGCGACGAATGGGCGTGTTGGTTCGTTGTGACTAACAGCTCGTTCGTTGCGACTAACAGTTCGTTCGTTGTCTCGTTCGTTGCGACTAACGGCTGTTCGTTGCGACTAACGAATCTGGGCTGTTGACTTTATGATATTTTGATTCCTTTTTCTCTGCAATATAAAATAACAATTTGCAGTATCAATTGTCCTTAGAAAAATTATAATGCAATCAATGTCAATTTGCACAATTTTACTAACAAATTGCATAAAACATAAGCTCACCATGAGGACTAATTTAAGCACAAAATCACGAATTAAGAGTCAAAAAGTACATTAACAACCATGAAAGTGTAGCCAATTTATATGATAAACTTGGGTTCAATCAATTCCCCCACACTTAGAGCTTTGTACTCCTGGACAAAGTTTACAAGAATAAAAAAGATACAAGAGGGAAAGAAAATTCCGCCCATGCTCAAATAATAACAGAAATGACGCAATCCACTTCATCAGAATTCACACGCAGCAATTTGAAAGAGTGCTAATAAAACATACACTGAAAGAATTTAAGCACATGAGATTGAATAAAAGAGGATCACTCGGGATGTGGTGTTTATGCTCAACTCACTTGTGTTTAAGGATATTTTCTCTCCATCTGCTTAATGCATCTCCTACCATAGGCTTGTATCAATTTTATTTCTTCACTACAAGGACTATCATTTTGAAGATCAAGAGGTCTTTCAGGGTTGTAATGAGCGGAGGGCTAGATGAATGGAAGAAGTGAAAGAAAAAATATATGATCATGCGCACTAAATGAGGAATTGATGTCAATAGCCAAATTAAAACTGAACACTGAAATAAATTGAATACACTTTTTTTTTTCACATTTTGGCTATCTCATTTTGAGATGCTAATCCCTTTTTGGGATACAACACATTATTATCCCTTTTTGGAATACACAAGACTAACACTTTTCCATTTTCCTTTTTTTTTTAACAAAATACAGACTACCGACATCATCTTAATATGTATGCAAATGCTCATATAGTAAGGGCTCAAGGGGCTAGCAAAGGGAAAAGTGTTTAAGGGTTGGTGTTTGGGGAAAGGGCTGAAAGAAGGAACGCCTCTATCATATCAACAAAATTCTAGTCCATCAAGCTTTGAGTAAAAATTTGACACAAGTTCTAGAGAAGTATGAACTAAGCAGATGCACACACAAAGATATAGAAGAAAAATTGTGGCTCGAATATCCTTCCAACAAGGGTTTTGTCCCAATGATCAATCTCAAGTCTTTAAAACTGACAATACTATCTTGTTAGCATGCTCCCATTCACTTTGTTTTGAAAACTTCAAAAGTTAAAATTTTGCCAGATCCAATTATCGTTCGAAGAATGGAGAGTATTTTCAAAAACTCAAGTATCGCTTTTTGAAACTTGTAAATGATTTGCATCAAGGCAAAAAACGAGTGCGAGAAAATGTTTGATTGAGTTTCAAATTTATCGATAAAAGCGGTGGGCCCACAAAAGTATGCACAAATTCTAATAGGTATGCAATGCAAAATATAATAGGAACTAGCTCCCCACACTTAAACATGGCATTGTCCACAATGGCGAAGTAGCAGCACCACACAAGAAGCATGAAACATGCGAGCTAACAAGAGGAATCAATTTATTGAAGCGAAATGAAAATCCTACTTAAATCATTTATTCCTCTTTGGATGGGTTGCTCCCCAACACTTAATCAACACATTCATGCAACACAACATTTCAAGTCAAATCAAATAATGTGCACAAATATATTGAAAATGCAGGAAAAGAAATTCCTGGTGCTCACGGTGGATCTTGTAGCTCGGGATGGACGTGCGGTTGATATCCAAGCTCCATGTCAACAGCTTGGGTCCTGGGCAGCTCCATGTCCATTCCCGTATCCGAATAAGCACCTACACTATCATCAAAATAGAAACTGGCTCCAAATAGATCATTAGTGGTCGGGGTTAGAGTTTTTGCAAATTCAGAACAAGCATCATCAATCACAACATCAAGCATATTCACCCCAAGCAAGGAGTAATCCTCGTTAGGGTGCTTCATAGCTTCATACATGTTGAAGCTAACGTGTTGATCACCAACCTCCATGGTGATCTTCCTTCCTTCATCTTGATCATTGTACTTGCCGTGCGAAGGAAGGGTCGCCCAAGATTAGAGAAGTGTCTGCACCACTTCATGAGACATATCCGAAGACGTAAAATCAGCGAGGGAACACTAATCCTTTCACTTGGACCGAATGTCCTCGATGATGCCCACGGGATGTCGGAAGGATCTGTCGACCAACCGTAACACTACCAAGTAGGTTTCGCTTTTAACTCCGTGGCTTCATAAATGATTTCGCATCACATTGATTGCCGCTCCCAAATCCAAAGAACGCTCTTCCAATTGTCACCTTTCCTATGACACAAGGAATGGTGAACGATCCTGGGTCTTGACACTTCACAGGATTTTGGGGCTTGAATAATGCGGACACGTTTGAGCTCACCTGGACTCTCTCATTCGGCCTAAACTTACGCTTGTTTGTGCACAAGTGCTTCAAATATTTAGCGTAGGCCGGAACTCTCTTAACCAGGTCCAAAAGGGACACATTCACTTCCACCTTCCCAAATAGGTCAATAATTTCCTTTTCATGTTTCAGTTCGTTAACCTTCTTGCTCATCAAGTAGGAATTTGGGAAGGGAAGGTCCTTCAGATTGACTTCCCTTTGTGTTGCTTCATTTCCACTAAATTTTTCCTTTGCAGCACTTTCTCCGGATCGCTGATGGTTGCTCTGTTTCCTCGATGGTTAATTTCTTCTTTTCTTGACAATTCCTCTTCGCGATCACTCTCGATCGCATACCTTCTTTTCTCTTACTTGAGGTGTCTCTTCAACCTCAATTTCTTGGTAGCATTCTTCTTCTTGGGAATGCTAAATTGCACTTTCTTTCCACTCCTTAATTCAATTACGTTCGGGCTTTTGGTTTATGACCGTGTTGGAGGGAATTGATCCGCTACTCCTCGCTGATTTTCACTCAAGTTGTTGGATAAGCGAGTGGCGTATGAGTTTAGGTTTTACGCCTTGGTTTCCCATTGATCCATTCGCTTTTCCAAGCAAGAAAAGCAGCAAACATTCTTCGAGGAGTCCTGCTGGATTAAGTTTGCGATGGCGTTGAACTGATTAGCCGTAGAGGCTCTTTCTTCCTTCATCAACGTCATCATACCATGTAGCAGTTGGTTGGTGGCCTCTTTTGGCGGTTGTGGTTGCACCGTCAATGCTTGCTGATCAGGGAACTGGTTTATAGATGGTCCAGCTCCACTCCCTTGTTGAAAACGATTGGTTGCTCTTCCCTCATTACTCCTCCAACTAAAGTTAGGATGAGATCTCCATCCTTCATTATACGTGTTGGAGTACGGATCCCACTTAGGATTTTGTCTCCCCGGGTACACTGCAGAGACTTCTTCATACCTCCCGAGACAGATTGATCGGCGGCTTATCGTTCAATTTAAGAATTGATCCTTGGAAACCAGTCAAATAAAATTTATACCAAGGATTGCAATACAGGATGCAACCTCGGGTCGACTCTCAAGGAACCAATGCACCAATTGATCTAGACTAGCCTAATGTTTGAATTATGCATGCAATGAAAGCAATAAAAGGGGTTTTGATTGATTAATCTAAAATTAAACTAAACTAAAGCAAAGGTAAATATTTTTGGGATTTTGAAAAGATAAGGCAATTTAAATTAAATGAGACTGAAAACAATTAATTAAAACTCTCCTGAAAATGCGGCTCGGTCATCATCACTCAAAATAAATATCGGGGTTTAAAATCCACTAAGTTTCGAAAACACAACCTTAACAACTCGTTAAGTCCAAGATTTAATTGATCAACTCGATAAATTAAAGCTTGTTAAATGTTGGGCCCCGAAAATTTTTTTATTTTTATTTTTATTTTATTTTATTTGAATTAATTAATTATTTATTTATGGATTTATTCGTTAATTATTTTATTTTGTCTTAATTGATTTAATTATGTGTTTATGTAAATATTTTTATGTTGGGCTTGGAAATTAGAAGTTAGAAATTAAATGAAAGCTTGGGCTTAATATTGGAAAGTATGGGCTTAGGTAAATGGATTAAGTAGAAGGAGGATTAATAATAAGTGGGTTTGGTGGAAGTAGGCCTTGGGAGGTGGAGGCTCAAAAGCCTTTATGTAAGGGGAAAGCCAAAACTATGTAGTTTTGGTGTAGGATGAATTAAAGGAATTAAAGAAGAGTTAAAGGAAGAGGAGGAGAAGAGAGAGTGTCGTAGAATCCAAAGGAGAGGAGAAGAGAAGGAAAAACGTGAGCTAGCCAAGGAAGAAAGGAAGAGAGAAAATCGTGGGAGGCTTGTGGAGAAGAATAAAGAAGGAGAAAAGAAGAGAAATCAAGAGCTTAAGGTAAGTATCTATCTTCCTTTGAGTTAGATTCAAGAAATGGGATGAAATGAAGGTTAGGGTTTGTGTAGGAATGAAGAAAGAAAGAAGAGATGAGTGGTTTTGTGATTCGAAGCTAGGGTTGGTTGTTTTAGCTTAAATGGGCTATGGGTAGGTTAGGTTTAAGACTTCGTTATCGATTTATCGATTCTTGAATGTTTCGACTTTTCCAATGAGTTTGAAATGTGTTTTATTGAAGGAACCAAGGAAACCTCACTCGAGAGAGAGAGGAAGAGCAATCGTGAATCCGGATTCGACGATAGGTGGGTAACATCTTTATAGTTATTGTGTAATGGGCAAAGCCTATGTGTGCTATCTTGTTATACTATGTGCATATTGAAAATGAAATTTTGTGTTTTGAGAGGAAAGAATGGAACTTTGATGCTTTGAAAGAGTGCGATAAGCGTAAAATGTGAATATTGTGTTTTGATATGTGAGCATATTGATTGTGTTTGGGCGAGAGAGAACCCTTTGTGAAGTCACGCACGTTGACCCCATTAGCCTTCTCCCTTTTGCTGCTTTAGGCTTACGAGATCCCAAAAAAATGGACTCGTCGTGATTACGGTAAACTTCGGTTTAAAATCGTGTCTATGGAACTCTCGAGCCAATTGTGTGCATTTCATCATTTATAAGTGTTTATGATGCATAAGATGGGTGTTAGTTGCAAGATGATTCTATGTTATACCTTGTGTGATGAGTTGAGTAAATTGTGAGTTAGGTGATAAAGTTGAGTTTTCAACCTATTATGTAAATTGCTAATGCTTTGGATTATTAATTGTGTGTGTGTGGCTCATTATGTGATGGCTATAAATTTGTTAGCCATCGAGCCGTGTTAGCTCACCCATTCTCCTCCTCGGTGAAAATTCAAGTTGAGAGTTGAACCTTGCAAGGCATCGACATCACCCAAGAACTTAGGAACTTTTGTATTAAGTTAATAACTAGCTTTTGGAATAGCTTTGTAAGCATATTGATCATTGAGCATCTCATCTTTTGTGTTTTGTACTTGATTTTGATGAATATGCCAATATGTAACCAAAGCTATGCATGAATCTTTCTTATGATTGGAAAAGAGAATGAGAGCTCTAGTACTCTCTTCATTATATGTTTTGTTGATTTGTGACCTATGTGTGAAGCATGTGTACCATTCTTTTAAGTTTGAAGATTTACATTGGGTGTCTGCTGGGTTTTGCCTTGAAAGAGCTTGCTGGAAAATTTCAAGGTTAGGAGTTGTAAAAGTTTTGTAAATTCGGGTATGTTGCATTTTCGATATTTACGTGTTGTTAGAGGATTGTATGGGAGCTTTATGACTCCTTGAGAGTGATAAAGTAGCTGTAGGTTCTTCTAAAATGTTTATAAGCTATTTATGAGGATTAAAATGGTAGGTGTGAGTGGTTAGAATTAAATGTAGGTCTTTGTCAAATGATGATTTTTAGACAGAACCTTTGTGACCATTTTGACCCTTATAGAGTTGGAATTTGGGTCATGATCATCATGAAAATGTAGATCTTTCTTTTCTATGAAATAGACACCAATTTTGTTAAATTTGGAGTTTGAATGGAAAGTTATGACCTTTGCAAGTGGAGGTATCTTGTAGCAAAAACCAGATGATGCCTTTGAAGCAAAACCAGACGATGCCTTTAAGAAAAAACCGACGATATTAATCATGGCAAAAACCAGACGATACAACAGCAAAAACCAGACGATGCATCAGAGCAAAAACCAGACGATGCAATGTAGCAAAACCAAGCGATATTATGTAGCAAAAATCGAGGCGATATTCTGTTCATCTCCGTCTGATTTTGCTGAGGATGACATCATCTCCGTCAGATTTTTGCTAAGGATGGCGTCATCTTCGTCTCATTTTATAAATCTTTTTGTCTTACGACCCTCTTCCTTCTTTTGGCCATAACTTTTGCACAGACCTCCGATCGACCTCATTCTCGAAGCATTGGATTTCTAAAAGATTTTTCTACCTTTCTACACTGGACTTATCAGATTTTCTTTCAAATTGAAAATGGTGGTTTGAAGCGAAGCATGGCGATCAGTTGATAAGGGTGACTAGGCAGAATTTTTAAAATATCTTGAGCTATAGAGCTCCTATCAAAGCGATTCTTGTTTTAAATTAGACTAGAGGCATAAACCTACAAGTTTTATGAAGAGACCGATCAGTGATTAAGCCTTTAAGATTTTCAAATGCTTACCAAGTCGGTAGTGCTCGATTTTGATTGTTTTCTTGAGATAGTGTTTTAACCATAACATCTTCATTCCTAACCGAATTGAGCGATTCCAGTTGCGTTGGAATCGTGAGATCGAGGATCATTTTTTATCAAAAGCTAACTTGAATTTTTATAAAGTGAAATTTTTCCATATTTGTGATTAGCATATGTGTTGGTTGTGGGTCTTCTATTTGGATGGGTCCGAATGTTGGGCTTGGAGACGGGTCCAACATTGTTTGGTATCGAGCTTAGGCTTACTCCTAGGCTTAAAATGTATAGTAGGGAACATTGTATGTGATTAAATGTTTATTTTATGAATTGATTGTTTGCATTACGTGACATGCATATCATGCATACATATAGAACTAAGCTTAAAAGCGAATTGTAGCTAATCACTAGTATTTTCATTGAAGAGTGCGATGCCACCTCATCGAAGGACACGAGGAGTTTTGCAAGGTTCAATTGCACCGACTCTCCGAGAGAGGAGAGCACGGATGAGTCTGTAGCCAGGAGTGGCGAGGCCCCTCTAGGCGGTGGTAGTGATCCTCTTCGTTCACGACTCAGCGATCACCTAGTGCATGCGAGCAAG
Organism: Erythroxylum novogranatense; assembly: GCA_029891385.1. NCBI lineage: Eukaryota > Viridiplantae > Streptophyta > Magnoliopsida > Malpighiales > Erythroxylaceae > Erythroxylum > Erythroxylum novogranatense. The sequence continues at coordinate 7,925,757 of CM057224.1, forward strand.
TGCCTCACGTTAGACCCAGTCTGTTCGAGGCATTTACCCAAGCTTTTGTTCAGGCTATGGGGCAAATGTCACGAGCTTCTGGTTGATTGACTAAGAGGGGAAGACAGTTTGATAAGCTAAGGAAATGCAGGCGGTGGACTTCCACGGACCACGGATCCAGGAAGCCGAGACTGGTTGAGGAAGGCGAGAGAGTCTTTGGATCGATGGAGGCGAGGATGATGAGAGGGTAGTCTATGCTACCGCTCTGTGGTGGACTTTACACTAGTGGGAGACTGTGTGGAGTCGATTGAGACCAATGGGATTGACATGGGAGACTTCTGACTGTCTTGAGAAAGAAGTATCTGTCTGAAGTGTACATTCAATGAAGCGAGAGGAGTTCTAAGCCTTACCAGAGGAGATGACGGTCAGTGAATCTGACGTCGGTTCACAGTTAGCTAGATATCTGCGAGAGATGAAATTTGAGTGAAATTGCTAAGTCTCGTCGATTTGAGTCGGGTTTGCACAGGCTATCGAGAGAAGGTGATAATCTGAGAACCGTGACTTACAGCGAGTTAGTTGAAGCGTGGCGAGGTTGAGAACCTCGAGAACATCAAGAGTGCAATTAACAGGAAGAGGAAGGGAAGAGAGCGATTCGGGAGGGAGGTGGTACTTATGCCCGAGAGAAGTGCTAGAGCCTTTCTGACTGAGTCGAGGAGAGGAGTACGGTGGGGCCGGCCTAGACCGATGAGGACTTCTTAGTTTCCACCAAGTCTCAACGGTGGGCGGCGGTAGAAGAGGAGATGGGGAGACCACCCTTCCTAAGTGTGAGCACTGTGGATATCTCCATAGAGGAGAATGTCGCAGATTGACAGAGCATGCTTCAATTGTGGCGAAGGGCATATCGCTAAGTTTTGTCCCAAGCCGGACAGAGAGAGGGATCTCAGATGCGACCCTCTAGAAGGACAGAGGCGATGGCTCGTAAAGCGGTGGATGAAGTGGGTAGCTCTGGAGGTCTAGAGAGCTTATCCTCAGGAGCAGATCCAGAGGGCAAGTTCGGCCAGTGTTTGCCATGACTCGAGAGGAGGCGAGACCGCGCGAAGTTGTGGCGGGTATGGTTAAACTGTTTGATGATTATGTGCTTGCTATGATTGACTCGAGTTCTACCCATTCCTTTGTGTCTTGGTGGGACTATTTCTAGGAGGAGTTTGAGCCCATTGGATACTCCGTGATGGTGAGTACTCAATCGGCCAATATATTATTATCGATCAAGTATATAGAGATTGTGAGATAGAGATTAGTGGAGGAAAATTGGTGGTGGATCGATGCCTTTAAAGATGGGAGGATTGGATGTGATCCTAGGTATGGACACATTAGAGAGGTATCATGTTACTTTAGATTGTAAGTAAGAAGGCGGTGGAGTTTGAGCTAGAGGATAGCAGGAAAGTGATACTAATGGGAGATAGAAAAGTCGATCCACCTCGGGTTATTTCAGCTATGATGGCGAGAGAATGATGAGCGAGGGTGTGAGGCCTTTTTGGCTTATGTGCTAGATATGGAGGCGATAGAGGGAGGTTGGAAGACATTCCGGTGGTCGTGGAATTTCGGATGTCTTTCGAGGAATTGCAGGACTACCTCCTCTAGGGAAATTGAGTTTCCCATTGAGCTTCATTCGAACCTTTGCGCCGATCTCAATTCCTTTTATCGGATGGCTCGTGAATTGAAGGAGCTTAAGGGCAGTTGGAGGATCTTTTAGAGAAGGGTTATGTTAGACCGAGTTCTTCGCCTTGGGAGCTCCGGTTCTTTTGTGAAGAAGAAAGATGGGTCATTGCGGATGTGTGTGGATTATAGGAAGTTGAATCATGCCCTTTGTTAAAACGGATATCCGCTCCAGCATAGATGATTTGTTTGATCGATTGCAAGGCTAGAGTCTTTCAAGATAGACTTGAGGTCGGGTTATCATCGATTGAGGATTAAGGAGACCGATGTGTCGAAGCTTTTTAGGGACGGTATGGCCCTTTGAGTTTTTGGTTATGCCTTTCGGGTTAACGAATGCTCCTGCGGTCTTTATGGATTTGATGAATAGAGTCTTGAGGTCCTTCTTAGATCAATTTATCATCGTCTTCATTGATGATATATTGGTCTATTCTAAGAGTGATGAGGAGCATGAGGATCATTTGATGGTTGCCTTGGAGACATTGAGGAAGAATGAGTTGTATGCCAAATTCGATAAATCGAATTTTGGCTAAGGGAAGTGGTATTTTGGGGCATGTGATCTCGAGCAAGGAGTGCATGTGGATCCGCAAAGATAGAAGCTGTGGTTAAATGGGAGCCAAAGAATGTAGATGAAGTGAGAAGTTTCTTAGGATTATTTGGATATTACAGGAGGTTTGTGGAGGGCTTTTCCTTGATATAATGCTCCACTTTCCAAGTTGACAAGGAAGAATCAAAATTTGAATGGGTGAGGAGTGCGGGGTAGTTTCGAGGAGTTGAAGAAGCGACTTACCACCGCACCGATTCGACATTGCCTTACGGTAATGGTGGGTACATTGTGTCTGATGATGCCTCCAGGAAGGGTTTAGGGTGTGTATTGATGCAAGAGAGAAAGTGATTGCTTATGCCTCTGGCGGTTGAAGCCTTATGAGATGAACTATCCGATCCATGACTTGGGTTGGCTGCTATAATCTTTGCATTGAAGATTTGGAGACATTATCGGTATGGAGTTACCACTAGGATATTCTGAGATCATAAGAGCCTTAAATACTTGTTGACCCAAAAGAGTGAATTTGAGGCGAGGCGATGGTTAGAGTTGCTAAAAGATTATGACTTGGTGATAGACTACCATCCGGGAAAGCTAATGTTGTGGTGATGCATTGAGTAGAAAGTCCACCATGGCAAATGTGGAGCGATGTACCTTCCTTCTTTGAAGGATTTAGCCAGACTTGATGTGATGTTAAGGCAAGATGGGCTGAGTGTATTTTGGCAAGTTTCGAGGTGAGGCCGGTCTTTGAAGGAGAAGATCAAGGAATTTCGGGATCGGGATGAGTACTTGAGTAAGCTTAGGGAAGAGATAAAGAATGGAAAGCCGTCTAATGTAGAGGTAAAGGAAGATGGATTGATGGTTGTGGGTAGTAGATTGTGTGTTAGGGCAAGTTAGAGTTGAGGATGAAATTCTTGATGAGGCGATAATGCTCCTTATGCAATGCATCCGGGAGTTCTAAGATGTATCGAATTTGAAAGAGCATTTACGGTGGAAAGGAATGAGGAAAGATGTAGCGAGTATGCTAAAAGATGTTTGGTGTGCCCGCAAGTTAAAGTGAACACCTAGCACCTTGAGCAAGCAATCCTTGCCTATTAGGAGTGGAAATGGGAAAAGATAACTATGGATTTTACGATGGGATTAGAGATCAGGAAGCATGACGCTATATGGGTGATTGTGGATAGGTTGACTAAGTCACTCACTTCGCCGATTCGTCGAATGATTCTTTGAATATTTTGGCTAAGAAGTATGTGGATGAGGTGATCAGACTTCATGGGATTCGAGTTCGATAGTGTCGATAGGGATCCTAGGTTTACCTCCAGATTTTGGGAGAGTTTGCAGGAGGCTTTGGGGACTCGATTGCATTTTAGTCTGACTTTCCATCCGCAGACCGATGGACAATCGGAGAGGACCATTCGGACTTTGGAGGCAATCTTTGAGGGCTTGTGCTTTGGATTTCAAAGGTTAGTGGGATGATCACCTACCTTTGATTGAATTAAACAACAATTCCTATCACTCTGAATTCGGATGGCGCCTTATGAAGCCTTGTATGGTAGGAGATGTAAAACTCCTATATGTTGGGATGAGGAAGGTGAAAGAAAGTTTGTGGGGCTGAGTTAGTGCAGTCACGATTGATAAGATAAAGCTAGTGAAACAGAGGCTTAAGCGCTCAAGATCGGATGAAGAGCTATTCGGATGCCCATAGGAAAGAGATGGAATTTGAAGTGGGTGAGAAGGTGTTTCTTAGAGCTTCTCCATGGAAAGGCGTTTGAGGTTTGGTAAGAAAGGTAAGCTTAGCCCGAGGTATATAGGCCCATCTGAGATCATTGAGAGGATTGGGCCTTTGGCTTATAAGTTAGATTTGCCATCGGAGTTGTCTAAGATTCATAATGTATTCCATGTGTCGATCTTTGAGGAGATATAGGTGGATCCTTAGCATATAGTTCAACCTTGAAGTTCAGTTGAGAGAGGATTTGAGTTATGAGGAGCAACCGGTGGAGATCTTAGATTCAAAGGAAAAGTGCTAAGGAATAAGATTGTGAAGGTGGTTAAGGTCTTGTGGAGGAACCATTCACCGAGGAGGCTACTTGGGAACCCTTGGAAGCCATGAGGAGAAGTATCCCTACCTCTTCATGGACTCAGGTAAGAATTTCGAGGACGAAATTCTATTAGGAGGGGAGAATTGTTGGGCCCCGAAATTTTTATTTATTTATTTATTTGAATTAATTATTTATTTATTTATGGATTTATTCGTTAATTATTTTATTTTGTCTTAATTGATTTAATTATGTGTTTATGTAAATATTTTTATGTTGGGCTTGGAAATTAGAAGTTAGAAATTAAATGAAAGCTTGGGCTTAATATTGGAAAGTATGGGCTTAGGTAAATGGATTAAGTAGAAGGAAGATTAATAATAAGTGGGTTTGGTGGAAGTAGGCCTTGGGAGGTGGAGGCCCAAAAGCCTTTATGTAGGGAAAGCCAAAACTATGTAGTTTTGGTGTAGGATGAATTAAAGGAATTAAAGAAGAGTTAAAGGAAGAGGAGGAGAGAGAGAGTGTCGTAGAATCGAAGGAGAGGAGAAGAGAAGGAAAACGTGAGCTAGCCAAGGAAGAAAGGAAGAGAGAAAATCGTGGGAGGCTTGTGGAGAAGAATAAAGAAGGAGAAAAGAAGAGAAATCAAGAGCTTAAGGTAAGTATCTATCTTCCTTTGAGTTAGATTCAAGAAATGGGATGAAATGAAGGTTAGGGTTTGTGTAGGAATGAAGAAAGAAAGAAGAGATGAGTGGTTTTGTGATTAGAAGCTAGGGTTGGTTGTTTTAGCTTAAATGGGCTATGGGTAGGTTAGGTTTAAGACTTCGTTATCGATTTATCGATTCTTGAATGTTTCGACTTTTCCAATGAGTTTCAAATGTGTTTTATTGAAGGAACCAAGGAAACCTCACTCAAGAGAGAGAGGAAGAGCAATCGTGAATCCAGTTTCCGGCGATAGGTGGGTAACATCTTTATAGTTATTGTGTAATGGGCAAAGCCCTATGTGTGCTATCTTGTTATACTATGTGCATATTGAAAATGAAATTTTGTGTTTTGAGAGGAAAGAATGGAACTTTGATGCTTTGAAAGAGTGCGATAAGCGTAAAATGTGAATCTTGTGTTTTGATATGTGAGCATATTGATTGTGTTTGGGCGAGAGAACCCTCTGTGAAGTCACGTGCACGTTGACCCCATTAGCCTTCTCCCGGCTGCCTGCTTTAGGCTTACGAGATCCCAAAAAAAAAATGGACTCGTCGTGATTACGGTAAACTTCGGTTTCCGTCGTGTCTATGGAACTCTCGAGCCAATTGTGTGCATTTCATCATTTATAAGTGTTTATGATGCATAAGATGGGTGTTAGTTGCAAGATGATTCTATGTTATGCCTTGTGTGATGAGTTGAGTAAATTGTGAGTTAGGTGATAAAGTTGAGTTTTCAACCTATTATGTAAATTGCTAATGCTTTGGATTATTAATTGTGTGTGTGTGGCTCATTATGTGATGGCTATAAATTTGTTAGCCACTGAGCCGTGTTAGCTCACCCCATTCTCCCTCCTCAGGTGAAAATTCAAGTTGAGAGTTGAACCTTGCAAGGCATCGACATCACTCCAAGAACTTAGGAACTTTTGTATTAAGTTAATAACTAGCTTTTGGAATAGCTTTGTAAGCATATTGATCATTGAGCATCTCATCTTTTGTGTTTTGTACTTGATTTTGATGAATATGCCAATATGTAACCAAAGCTATGCATGAATCTTTCTTATGATTGGAAAAGAGAATGAGAGCTCTAGTACTCTCTTCATTATATGTTTTTGTTGATTTGTGACCTATGTGTGAAGCATGTGTACCATTCTTTTAAGTTTGGAGATTTCTGTTGGGTGTCTGCTGGGTTTTTGCCTTGAAAGAGCTTGCTGGAAAATTTCCAAGGTTAGGAGTTGTAAAAGTTTTGTAAATTCTAGGTATGTTGCATTTTCTGATATTTCTGTGTTGTTAGAGGATTGTATGGGAGCTTTATGACTCCTTGAGAGTGATAAAGTAGCTGTAGGGTTCTTCTAAAATGTTTATAAGCTATTTATGAGGATTAAAATGGTAGGTGTGAGTGGTTAGAATTAAATGTAGGTCTTGTCAAATGATGATTTTTAGACAGAACCTTTGTGACCATTTTGACCCTTATAGAGTTGGAATTTGGGTCGATGATCATCATGAAAATGTAGATCTTTCTTTCTCTATGAAATAGACACCAATTTTGTTAAATTTGGAGTTCAGAATGGAAAGTTATGACCTTTGCAAGTGGAGCTGCATCAGTAGCAAAAACCAGACGATGCTGCATCAGAGCAAAAACCAGACGATGCCTTTATGCAAAAAACCAGACGATGCATCAGAAGCAAAACCAGACGATGCATTGTAGCAAAAACAGACGATGCAATGTAGCAAAAACCAGACGATGAAGCTGTAGCAAAACCAGACGATATTCTGTAGCAAAAATCGACGATGTTATTGTTCATCTCCGTCTGATTTTTTTGAGGATGACATCATCTCCGTCGATTTTTCTTTGAGGATGACGCGTCATCTTCGCCTCATTTTAAATCATTTTTGTCTTACGACCCTCTTCCTTCTTTTGGCCATAACTTTTGCACAGACCTCCGATCGACCTCATTCTCAAGCATTGGATTTCTAAAAGATTTTTCTACCTTTCTACACTGGACTTATCAAATTTTCTTTCAAATTGAAAATGGTGGTTTGAAACGAAGCATGGCGGTCAGTTGATAAGGGCTGACTAGGCTTCAGAATTTTTTAAAATATCTTGAGCTATAGAGCTCCGATCAAAGCGATTCTTGTTTTAAATTAAACTAGAGACATAAACCTACAAGTTTTATGAAGAGACCGATTAGTGATTAAGCCTTTAAGATTTTCAAATGCTTACCAAGTCGGTAGTGCTCGAGCTTTGATTGTTTTCTTGAGATAGTGTTTTAACCATAACATCTTCATTCCTAACCCGAATTGAGCGATTCCAGTTGCGTTGGAATCGTGAGATCCGAGGGATCATTTTTTTTATCTAGAGCTAACCCCGAATTTTTATAAAGTGAAATTTTTTCATATTTGTGATTAGCATATGTGTTCGGTTGTGGGTCTTCTACGCTGGATGGGTCCGAATGTTGGGCTTCGGAGACGAGGTCCAACATTAAAACCCTTAGTGTATGGCATGAAATGATTTATGCAATAAGTTAACCAGATAAAACACAATCAATTCAATCAAACACAACTAGGTAGATTAAATTAACTCATGCAATTGCTTAACATACATGAAACTTCATGTATTTGAGAACAATATCCAACACAAACTAATCCACACCATAAATCAAAGTTTTACATCCGATTAAACTATAGCCGGATTCAATCCATCATATATCGCAATCTCCAACTCGGAGGTTTTACAAAACATGACAAAAATCTAAAACTATGGTTGATTACCCCTTGAAGCTCATGGAACTCCGACCTTCGCTACATTTTCGGGAGAATACTGATTTAGCCGCTCATGACTCCGGCCAACTCCATCACTATTGGAGAATCACCGATACTCATGATCGCATTTACTAATGTTGAAGATGAAGACAGTGAACGTTGTTATGTGGCTGAACTGTAATACGTAATGAAAACCTATTAGAAGCTTAAGCAGTAAAAGAATGAAAGAAACTGGAGAAGAACGAAGAAAAGGGAGGAAAAGAAAAACTCTGTGCGGCCGTCCCTTTTTGCCCTAAATGGTAAGTTTTTATAGGGATACGTGCGGGTCGGGTCGGAACAGTGGATACTTTGCCAAATATAGGCGGGTTACCCGACATTCGGCATGGCGAATGGTTGTAGTTATTCTTGGCGAAGTCCGGATGGTCACCGTCGCGTGTCAAGTAATTACATTTAATTTATTCGCCATGGCGAATGGAGGTTTAGGTTCGCCCAATGAATCTCGTGACATGTTGACTTCTTGAATGTTGACTCCTTTGGTCCTACAAAATACAACCCATTTGCGTTATCAATTGTCCCAATAAAATTATGCGAGAATTAATGACAAATGACAACAAAATACCGACAATGTGCAATTTATCAAAACTCAATGCGGGACCAAAATAAGCATAAAATCATAGATCGAGTCAACAGATGCATAATTACTAGAGAAAACGGGCCTAATTTATAGTATAAATTTGGTCCAATCAAATTCCCCACACTTAAACCTTTGTACTCTGAACAAAGCTTATAAGAGTCAAAAGGTACAAGAGTAAAAGAAAATTCTGCCCCATGCTCAAACAACAACCAAAATTGACTCAATCCACTTTATCGTAATTCTAACGCAAAGAAATTGAAAGAGTGCTAATAAAACAAACATTGAAAGAATTTAAGCACAAGAGATTGAACAACGGAGAATCACTCGGGATATGGTGTTTACGCCAACTCACTTGTATAGTAGGGATATTTTCTCTCAATCTACTTAATACATCTCCTACCATAGGCTTGTATCAATTTTATTTCTCCACTACAAGGACTATCAATTTGAAGATCAAGAGGTCTTTAAGGGTTGTAATGAGCGGAAGGCTAAATGAATGGATGATGTGAGAAAAGAAAATATGAGCATGACATAAAATGAGGGATCGATGTCGATAATCTATATGAAACTAGACCTCTACTAAACTAAATTTTGATTGATTTTTTTATCTCATTTTGAGATACTAATCCCATTTGGGATTCAATACATTATTATCCCTTTTTGGAATAAACAAGACTAACTTTTTTTTCACTAAAATAGAACAAACCGACTATCGACGTCATCGAAAATAATGCATGCAAATGCTCATAAGAAGAAGGCTCAAAGGGCTAGAAAGGAAGCAGTGTTTAGGGGTTGGTGTTTGGGGAAAGGGCTGAAAGAAAGAACGCCTATCATATCCACAAAATCTAGTCCATCAAGCTTTGAGTAAAACCGACACAAATTCTAGAGAAGCATGAACAAGCAGATGCACACACAAAATATAGAAGAAAATCTTTGGCTCGAATATCCTTCCAACAAGGTTTTGTCTCAATGATCAATCTCAAAACTTAAAAACTTAAATGCTACCTTGTTAGCATGCTCCCATTTACTTTGTTTTGAAAACTTCAAAAGTTAAAATTTTGCCAAAACCAATTATCGTTCAAGAATGGAGAGCATTTTCACAAAACTCAAGTATCGGTTTGAAACTTATAAGGGCTTTGCATGCGAGGCACAAAAGAACGAAAGAGAAAATGTTTGATTGAGTCCAAATTTATCAAGAAAAGCAACGAGCCCACAAAATTATGCACAAGTTTTAATAGGTGTACAATGCAAAATATAAAAGGAACGGCTCCCCACACTTAAACATGGCATTGTCCACAATGGCAAAATAGCAGGCACAGAGGAAACGAAACAAAATAGACAAAAGCAGAAATGTGGATATAGCATTAAGCTCAAAATGTAATGTACAAAAGAGGATCCGAGAACTAACTAAAAAAATACAACGAAGAAAAGAAAATACAGGAAAACAACAACAAAAGAAAATAAACAGCCTGCACTATGTGGCAGATCGCCACATTTGGGGCAAGTGATAGAAGAGCTAGGAGCATTGAAGAAGCCGGTGCTCGAGGCGGAATAGGCAGCCCGAGGTGGGCCGCAATCATAGTGGCGCAGGAATGCGTGGCGGCCACCGAGTCTTGAAAGAAGTGAACCGGCCTCAAGTCAAGGACTTCCTCACGCAGCAGAGCCACCTCGGAAGGAGCGGGGAACAGAGGTGGGAGGGTTGTGAGGCAAAGCCTCGGGGAAACAGAAGGACGGGAGAAGGGCTCTAGGTGAGGTGGGAAGAAGATGTGAAGCAGTTGGGCGGGAGGTGGGGTGGAATGGCACATGGTGACCTAAAAGGACATAGACAAATGGAGAGGCGAAAAGGTGAGATCGGCGGATGTTCCGGACTCGATAGGTCCTAACAGATCGGAAATGAGATGGGGAAAAGGAGTTTGTGTTTAGGGTTGGTGGAGAGAACACATTTGGCGAAGGGCAAATGAAATGGCAGGGCTAGGTCTACAGACGGTCGGTCATCGCAGTAGATATATAGGGCCCTCTTTGGGGATGTTAGAAAGATGGAGGGTCGACATAATATTGTTACATATAAAATGTAACCGTGGACGAGCTTGAGGAAGGAGGGTGGTCGACGGATGTCGTTGAGAACCACGGGTTGAAGCCATCGAGACCTGCAGATGCGAGAGAGTACCAATGACTTCCTCCCATGGGTAATCACGGAGGAGGTCGGAATATTAGCAATGAGGGACGACGGAAAGATGGTAATGCTCACGGATAATTACTAAGTGAAAACATCGGAATGGAAACACCTCGGAAATTAATTAGTAGGTGTGGGAGTATGAGCATATGAATAGTATTGGTGGACAAATGTGAGGTTGCCAATAGAATTAGGTTGAGCAAGAGGCGCCTAAGTCTAATTCAAAAGTCGACGGACAAAAGGGTTTGTTGCAGGGTTAGAGGAAATGGTTTTCCTTAAGTATATCTTGACCGGCAACACGAGTTGCCGGTGATCGCACTCGTGGATCTACCGGACGAGAGGAAAACGGAAGGTTGCGAGGAAGGGAAATGGTGTGATCGGAGGAAGAAGAGGATGGTCGCCGCCCGGCCTAGAGGCTTGTTTCATTCTAGGCATAATCCTCGCACACACAAACGTTAGAACAGCATTAAACTAAGAAAATTACATAATCAAAGTTCTTGACCATTCGCCAAGAACGAGCAGGAGCATTTTGCGCGCTAGAGGAGACTTCGCCATTCATCGCAGCCATCAGATGTTCGCCGCAATAACTGGCATCTTCGTCATTGCGGGTTAGCAAGAACATTCGTCGCAATAACCGATACCCTACGTTTGCCGCGGCGAGATATGAAATTCGCCGCGACGAATGGCGATTCTGCGAACAGTTGCGGCGAATAGCGTTCGCTGTTTGCCTCAAATCTAACGAATAACAACGAAAATGGACAAGAGGAGGGAATAGGAACACTTACAGAAGGGTTAAAACGCAGTTGGAAGGAGATTAGAGGAGATTGGGAGCTTCAAACAGCAGAGGGCACAGAGAGGAGCAACGGCGAGGCAGCGAAGGTGGCAGCGAAATGAGGAGGGAAGGAGAAAGAAAAAGAAGAAGAAGAAGAAGACGCGGGAGACGAAAGGACGCGAAAGAGGAAAAGACAGAAATGGCCCTCGGACAAAAGAGATGTCCAACGGTCCAGAGGGGCGGAGATGTCCTTATTCGCCGCGACGAAGCAGTCCCTAGCCACGCGAACAAGTAGTAAAACCTAGATTAGCCGAATGAAAGCAGAGATGCTCATTGCGCGTAACTACCCGTAATGCATCACAATGTCTAAGGATCCTACTCGGTTTGCACAATCATTCAATTAATCATCCCACATATCAACCATTCTCGTCAATCTAATCATGCATTAGGAAGAACACAGAGCTAACAAAGGGAAACACTTTATTCAAACAGAAAGGAAATCCTACCTAACTACTTTAAATCTCATGGTTGGGTCTCTCCCCCACACTTAATCAACACATTCACGCAACACAACATATCAAATCAAATCAAAGAACGTGCACAAATATATATCGAAAAGGGGAAGAGAAACACCGGTGCTCACGGTGGATCTTGAGCTCGGGATGGACGGCAATCGATATCCAAGCTCCATGTCAACGACTTGGGTCTTGGGCAGCTCCATGTCCATTCCCATATCCGAATAGGCACCTGCACTATCATCAAAATAATCTTCTCCAAGAGAGTGTCGAGGATGGGTCAAAGTGTGGCGAAATCAACACATGCATCATCCACAAGCACATCAGCATATTCACCCCAAGCAAGGAGTAATCCTCGTTAGGTGCTTCATAGCTTCATACATGTTGAAGCTAACGTGTTGATCACCAACCTCCATGGTGATCTTTCCTTCCTTCATGTTAATCATTGTGCTCGCAATCCGCAGGAAGGGTCGCCCAAGGATCGTAGAAGTGTCCGCACCACTTCGAGGTCATGTCCAACACGTAAAAATCGGCAGAAACACTAAACCTTTCACTTGGACCAAGATGTCCTCGATGATTCCCATGGATGTCGGAATGATCTATCGATACCAACCGTAAGACTACCAAGTAGGCTTTATGCTCTTAACGCCTGAGCTTCATGTATGATTTCGCATTACGTTAATCGCCGCTCCCAAATCCAATAATGCTCTCCCAATTGTTACCTTTCCTATAACACAAGGAATGGTAAATGAGCTGGATCTTGGCACTTTATCGATTTGGGGCTTAAATAAAGCCGATACATTTGAACTCACCGACACGCTCATTAGGCCTAAATTTTCGCTTGTTTGTGCACAAATCCTTCGTGTACTTGGTGTAAGCCGCACTTTCTTAATCAAATCCAGCAGGGCACGTTGACTTCAACCTTCCCAAACAGTCAATGATTTCTTTTTCGTGTTTGAGCTCATTGACTCTCTTGCTCATCGACACGAAGTTCGGAAAAGGGAGGTCCTTTGTTGACTTCCTTCTTGGTGGTTCATTTCGCCGATTTATCCTTATCGGCTCTTCTTCCCGAAATGCTCGATGATTGCTCTTTATCCTCAATTGTTGATTGCTTCTTGTTCCTCAACAATTCTTCTTCGCGATCACTCTCGATCAAGCGACTTGCTTCTCTCTCACTGAGGCGCTTCTTCAACCTCAATTTCCTCGGTGCATTTTTCTTCTTCAGAATGTCGAAATGCACTTTCTTTCCACTCCTCAACTCAATTGCATTTAAACTCTTGGGTTTATTACCGTGTTGGAGGAATGGATCCATCGCTCCGAGCTTGGTTGTCACTCAAATTATTAGACAATTGGGTGACATAGGCGTTCATGTTCTCGGCCTTGGTCTCCCATTGCTCCATGCGTTTCCAAGGCACTAAAGCGGGCAGCATTCTTAGCAGAGTCCTGTTGGATGAGGTTCGCGATGGCGTTGAATTGATTTGCTGTGGAAGTTCGTTTCTCTTTCATCAACATCATCATACCATGCGTAAGTGATTAGTGTCCTCTTTTGGTGGTCGTGGTTGCACCGCCAACGCCACGATCGGGAAACTGGTTTGTAGATGGTCCACTCCACTCCCTTGTTGAAAACGGTTGGGTGCTCTTCCTTCATTATTCCTCCAATTGAAGTTAGGATGAGATCTCCATCATTCGTTATATGTGTTGGAGTACGGGTCCCACTTAGAATTTTGTCCGCCGGGTAAACAATGGACACTTCTTCATACCTTCCGGACGGAACATCGAAATGTGCATCACCGATCCATAAGATTCGCAACTAGGTGCGACCGATTCGATGGAAGACGATGGGCGATGCACATTCGCATTCTTAAGCTCGGTAGTGATCGAGGATAACCGTGAAGTTATCCTATGCTCCGTGGAATCCACCTTCGATTCCGTGCTTTCCATACTCTTAGTTTGAGCCGCCATGGCTCCTACTTCATTCACATTCCGGAATCTCGACACTATATTCATTGATGATTTAAGGCCATCCTCTCGATCAAGGCCCATGCTTCAGTGCGGTGAGGTCAATCAACGAACCTCCCGACGCAAAGATCCAACATTCCCTTTCCGATTTTTCACCCCATCGTAAAAATATTGAACCAATTGTTCATCGTGGATCCGATGATGGGGCACCGAGATAACAGATCTTGGAATCTGCTCCAAAAGTCATATAAGGATTCGTCAGTAATCGCTTGCGGAATAAATCTCTTTTCGCATCGACGAAGTCCTCGAGGTGGAAAATATTTTTCCAGAAAGCTTTCCGCAAGTTGGCCCAACTATGATAGGTATTCGCGACATGCCTTGGGAGGCTCATGTACCACCCGGGCCTTTCCTTCTAACGACAAGTGGAATACCTTCCACAAAGACTGGTCCAGATGTGCTCCTACGTGCTTCATACTTTGATGATCATTGTGAGGGCCTCAAGATGCATGTAGGGTCCTCTCCCGCCAAACCGTGAAATTTGGGTAGGAGTTAATCAATAAACCTTTAACTTCAAATTTACGCCGGGTAGGGGCAGCAGCGATGAAAGGATCGTAGTTTACGCCCGAGGTTGTAGCTTCTGATGGTTCTACGCCCGATGTTCGCATTGTTGTCATCTACGCATTCTCGGTCACCGTTAAGACCGTGATCTCCATTTCGGGTGGTTGTAGGGATATTCTTGGTGTTCACCATCTCAGATTCTAGTCGATCTAGTGTGCTAAGTCTTTCTTGCTCTCTCTTGTTTTTCCTAAGTTGTCTAAGGTGTCGCTCAATTTCAGTTGAAAATGAACTAGCCTAAGTCTACGGGCATGCACAAGAGAAGTTCACCTAAGATAGCTCACTAAAACGACAATGATAGCAAGGCTTCAATTCACTCAGTTCGCCGCGACGTAGTAATTTCTGCAATAACTGAATAAATTGTAACTTCATTGCGGCGAATATATGAACTCATTGCGGCGAATGATGAACTCATTGATTTAATGATGAACTCGTCACGACCAAGAAACCTGATCAAAGAAAGCAAACGAATCGTAATAAACACTTAAAACAAAGCGTAATGAAATCACAAGCAGGATTAACACTAAAAACACTTAAGCGTAAAAGAAATTAAATAAAATTATGCAATGCAAACAAAATGTAAACAACAAAATTAAAATCAAAACAAACACCGGCTAACCTAGAGAACCAATTAATTTGATTTCGCAACGGCGCTTAATTTGATCGGCTTATCGCTCAATTTAAGAATTGATCCTTGAAACCGGTCAAATAAAATTTATACCAAGGATTGCAATACACAGATGCAACCTCGGTTAAACTCTCAAGGAACCAATGCACCAATTGATCCTAGACTAGCCTAATGTTTGAATTATGCATGTAATGAAAGCAATAAAAGGGGTTTTGATTGATTAATCTAAAATTAAACTAAACTAAAGCAAAGGTAAATATTTTGGGATTTTGAAAAGATAAGGCAATTTAAATTAAATGAGACCGAAAACAATTAATTAAAACTCTCCACGAAAATGCATTTCGGTCATCATCACTCAAAATAATTATCGGGTTTAAAATCCACTAAGTTTCAAAACACAACCTTAATAACTCGTTAAGTCCAAGATTTAATTGATCAACTCGATAAATTAAAGCTTGTTAAAACCCTTAGTGTATGGCATGAAATGATTTATGCAATAAGTTAACCAGATAAAACACAATCAATTCAATCAAACACAACTAGGTAGATTAAATTAACTCATGCAAATCTGCTTAACATACATGAAACTTCATGTATTTCGAACAATATCCAACACAAACTAATCCACACCATAAATCAAAGTTTTACATCCGATTAAACTATAGCAGATTCAATCCATCATATATCGCAATCTCCAACTCGGAGGTTTTACAAAACATGACAAAATCTAAAACTATGGTTGATTACCCTGAAGCTCATGGAACTCCGACCTTCGCTACATTTTCGGAGAATATCGATTTAGCAGCCATGACTCCGCCAACTCCATCACTTTTGGAGAATCACCGATACTCATGATCGAACGACTAACTGTTGAAGATGAAGACAAATGAACGTTATCGTGGCTGAACTCAGAATACGTAATGAAAACCTATTAGAAGTTAAAATGTAAAAGAATGAAAGAGCTGGAGAAGAACGAAGAAAAGGGAGGAAAAGAAAACTACATGCGGTAGTCCTTTTGCCCTAAATGGCAAGTTTTATAGGGATACGTCGGGCCGGCCTGAATAAAGGATACTTTGCCAAATATAGCCGGGTTACCCGATATTATTGCATGCAATGGTCGTAGTTCGCCGCGCGAAGTCCGGATGGTCACCGTCGCAGTCAAGTAATTGATTTAATTTATTCGCCATGGCGAATGGAGGTTTAGGTTAAGCCCAAATAATCTCATGACATGTTGACTTCTTGAATGTTGACTCCTTTGGTCCTACAAAATACAACCCATTTGCAGATCAATTGTCCCAATAAAATTATGCGTAATTAATGACAAATGACAACAAAATACCGACAATGTGCAATTTATCAAAACTCAATGTGCGGGACCAAAATAAGCATAAAAATCATAGATCAGGAGTCAACAGATGCATAATTACTAGAGAAAACGGGCCTAATTTATAGTATAAATTTGGTCCAATCACAGACACTGGTTATGTGCATCACCGATCCGCAAGATTCGCAACTAGGTGTGGCCAGTTCAGTGGAAGGCGATGAGCGATGTGCATTCAAATTCTTTAACTCCGCCGTAATCGAGGACAACTGTGAAGTTATCCGATGTTCCAGAGAATCTACTTTTGATTCTAAGCTTTCCATCCTTTTTGTCTGAGCCGACATGGCTCCCACTTCATGGACACTCCTGGAATCTCTGACACTATACTGCTGATGATTTAGGGCCATCCTCTTGATTAAGGCCCACACTTCAGGTGTGGTGAGGTCGATCAACGATCCTCCCGAAGCAGCATCTAACATTCCCTTTTCCTGATTCTTCACCCCATCATAGAAATATTGAACAAGTTGTTCATCAGGAATTTGATGATGGGGGCATCGAGACAACAGATCCTGAAATCTGTTCCAAAAATCATACAATGACTCGTCATAGTCTTGCTTGGCAGAATAGATTTCTTTCCTCATTGACGACGTCCTCGAGGCTGGAAAGTACTTTTCCAGGAAAGCTTTTCTCAAGTTGGCCCAACTATGGTAGGCATTCGCGACATGCCTGGGAGGCTCATGTACCACTCTCGGGCCTTTCCTTCTAGGGATAAGTGAAACACCTTCCACAAAGACATGATCTAGGGCGCCCTACGGGTTTCATGCTTTGACAAATCATTGTCATTGTAAATGCATGTAGGATCTTCTCCGCCAAACCGTGAAATTTGGGAGAGAATTTATCAATAGCCCTTAACTTCAAATTCACGCGAAGTTCGGGCAGTCATGATGAAGGGTCATAATTGACGTCCGAGGTCGTAGCTTCTCCGATCGTTCACGCTGCTTTTCCTATGTTCTCATCGACTCTTTCACGATCACCATTTAATCCATGATCTCCGCTCCTACGTTGGTGACCGGAAGTTCTTGATGCTCGACCATTTCTCCTACTTGATGTTCTAATGTGCTAGTGGTTGCTTGCTCTCTTCTTTCCTTCCCACGCTTCCTTAAGTATCGCCGATTTCAGGTTGAAAATGAACTAACCTAAGTCTACGGGCATGCACAAAAGAAGTTCTCCTAAATTAGCTCACTAAAACGACAGCGGACAGAAAGGGTTTAATTCACCACTGTTCGTCGCGACTCGTAGGAACTCGCTACGGCGAACAAAACAAAATTGCGAATCGTTCGTCACGACGAACGATGAACTCGTTGCGACGAATGATGAACTTGTCGCAGCCAAGAATCACAGCAAAGCACAATAACTCAAATTAGGCACAATAAATGTGAACAATCAAACTAAACACTTAAAGAAAAATGTAATTAAGCTCACCAAATGTAATTAACACTAAAAAGATGAAGCAAATGAATAAAACAAAATTATGAAATGCAAAACATAATGCAAACAACAAAACTACAATGTAAAACAAACACTTGGCTAACCTAGAAAACCAATTACTTTGGTTCCCAACAGTGGCGCCTAATTTGATCATGGCTTATCGCTCAATCCAAGATTGATCCTCGAAACCGGTCAAAATCAATTTATACCAAGAATTGCAACACAGGTGCAACCTCGAATTCGACTCTCAAGGAACCAATGTAGATTGATCTTAAGACTAGCCTAGTCTAATGATGCATGTAATTAAAGCAATTTAAGGGGGTTTTGGCTTGATCTTTAAAATTAAAGAAAGCTAAGTATGAAATAAATGTTTTTTGGGATTTTTGAAAGGCAAGAAAATTTGAAATAATTAAGATTGAAAACAATTAACTAAAGTTCTCCTGAAAATGTGGCTCGGGTCATCATCGTTCAAAATAAATGTCAGGGTTTGAAATCCACTAAGTTTCGAAAACATAACCTTAACAACTCGTTAAGTCCAAGAATTTAATTAATCAACTCGATTAATTAAATCTTGTTAAAACCCTTAGTGTATGGTATGAAATGACTTATGTAATAAATCAATCAGATAATAACACAACCAACTTAACCAAACACAACTAGGCAGATTAGATTAATTAATGCAAAATCGACCGATATACATGAGACTTCATGTATTCAGCACAATATTCAACACAAACCAATCCTTAACATAGATCAAAGTTTAACATCCTACTAAACTATAGCAAGATTCATTCGGTCATACAATGCAATCTCCAACTCGGAGTTGTTACAAAATACGACGTAAATCTAAAACTAAGATCGACACCCTTGTTGAGCTCGGAACTCAAACCGTTGCTACATCTTGGAGATCCAACGCCTAGCCACGATGATGCCGGGTGAGTCCATCATCGCTGGAATATCACCTCGGTCCATGACTCCAACGATTTAACGATTGAGAATGGGTGCGATTTAATGATGGAAGAGATGAAGATGATGATGGTGGACGTCGACTGGAGGTGGCGCCGAATCTGCAAAATAGAGGAAACAAAAACTATCAGAAAAATGGAGAAGACGAAGGATGGAGAGCTACCTCGGGAATGCGGCCGTCCTCATTTAACCTAAAATAGAAGGTTTTATAGGAAGTCTGCGCGGGCCGGGTCGAAACAGTGGATAATTTTGCTATTTAAGGGCCGGGGTATCCGACATTCGTCACGACTAATGAATAAAGTTCGTCGCGACGCATAAAAATGGTCACTCGTCGCAACAAATTAAGGGCGTGTTGGTTCGTTGCGACTAACAGCTCGTTCGTTGCGACTAACAGTTCGTTCGTTGCGACTAACGGTTGTTCGTTGCGACTAACGAATCTGGCCTGTTGACTTTATGATATTTTGACTCCTTTTTCTCTGCAATATAAAATAACAATTTGCAGTATCAATTGTCCTTGGAAAAATTATAATGCAATCAATGTCAATTTGCACAATTTTACTAACAAATTGCATAAAACATAAGCTCACCGCAAGGGACTAATTTAAGCACAAAATCAAGAATTAAGAGTCAAAAAGTACATTAACAGCCATGAAAGTGTAGCCAATTTATATGATAAACTTGGGTTCAATCAAAGGGCAATCTTGAATTCAGATTTCTACGATAGGTGGGTAACATTTTTATAGTTGTTGTGTAATGGGCAAATGCCCTATGTGTGCTATCTTTGCTACATTGTGTGTGTATTGAAATAGTATTTCTATTGATTTGAAAGAAAAGTGTGAAACTATGATGATTCGAAAGTATGAAAGAAGCATGAAATGCTATTCTTGTGCTTGAATGTGTGAGCATAAATGAGTTGTGATTGGGCAAGAGAGAACCTACTTCGATAGTCACGTGCACGTTGACCCCCCTTTAGCCTTCTCCCGGCTGCCTGCTTGAGGCTTACGAGATCCGAAAATGGACTCGTCGTGTTTACGGTAAACTTCGGTTTCCGTCGTGTTTATGGAACTCTCGAGCCTACTGTGTGCATTCCATTCTTTAATTGTGCTTATGATGCATAATGTGTTTGATTGAGATAAACTCTCATGTAGTGCGATGTGATGATTTTGGGTTATTTGAGCTTAATATGATGAATTGCTATTGTTTGGATTGTTAATGATGTGTTGTGTGGCTCATTATTCGATGGCTATAAACTTGTTA
The DNA here is from genome assembly GCA_029891385.1 of Erythroxylum novogranatense. Taxonomy (NCBI): domain Eukaryota; kingdom Viridiplantae; phylum Streptophyta; class Magnoliopsida; order Malpighiales; family Erythroxylaceae; genus Erythroxylum; species Erythroxylum novogranatense. The sequence goes on from CM057224.1 coordinate 7,945,812, forward strand.
GCCATCGAGCCGTGTTAGCTCACCACATTCTCCTCCTCGGTGCAAAATCAAAGTTGAGAGCTTAACCTGCAAGGCACCCCAGCATCACTCAAGAAACTTAGAACTTTGTATTAAGTTAGTAACTAGCTTTTTGAATAGCTTTGTAAGCATATTGATCATCGAGCATCTCATCTTTTGTATGTTGTACTTGATCTTAATGAACATGCCAATATGTAACCAAAGCTATGCATGAATCTTTATTATGATTTGAAAAGAGAATGAGAGCTCTAGTACTCTCTTCATCATGTGTTTATGTTGATTTGTGATCTATGTGTGAAGTATGTGTATTGAGTCTTTTATCATTGAGTTTTGCCTTGAGAGAGCTTGCTGGAAATTTGCACAAGTTTAGAAGCTGTTGAAGTTCTGCAAATTTCAGGCTGAAGCTTTGAGTCAACTTTTGGCCCTTATAGGGTTGGAGTTTAGGTCTGTGATCTTCATGAAAGTTGTAGATTTTTCTCTTAGCTTTCCAATGAATTAAACCGTGTCTAATTTAGAGTTTTGAGTCAAAAGTTATGCATCTTATAAGTTGAGACGTTTTGGAGAAAAAGTTCATCGTCTCAGTTTGACTTTTTGCGTCTCAGTTGACCGCCCTCGCCATCGCTCATCGCCTCGCCATCGCTCATCGCCTTAGTTTGACTTTTGTGTCTCGGCCATCGCCCCGCCATCGCTCATCGCCTTAGTTTGACTTTTTGCGCCTCGATTGACCGCCCTGCCATCGCTCATCGCCTCGCCATCGCTTATCGCCTTAGTTGACTTTTGCATCTCATTGACTTTTTGTCTCGCTTTATCATCCGCTTCGCTTATCGACCCTTTTCCTTCTTTTTAGCCATAACTTTTGTGCAGACCTTCGATTTAGCCGATTTTCAAGCGTTGGATTCATAAGAAAATTTTCTATCTTTTATACCTGATTGGTCAGTATTACTTTTAATTTGAAAAAGGTGGTTTGAAACAAAGTGTGACGATCGGTTGTCAAAGTCTAAAATACTTCACTAATTTTAGAATATCTTGAGCTATAGAGTCTGATTGAGGCGATTCTTGTTTTAAATTAAACTAGAGACCTAAACCTACAAGTTTTATGAAGGAACCGATCAGAAATTAAGCCTTTAAGATTTTCAAATTTCACCAAGTCGGTAGTGCACAAATTTTGACTTTTCTTTGAAATAGTATCTTTGCCATAACTTTCTCATTTCTAATCGAAATTGAGCGTTTTCAGTGGCGTTGGAATCGTGAGAACATAAGGAACATATTTTCTTAAAAAGCAAATCCCAAATTTTCCATTAAAGTCTCTCTAATTGTGGTCAGTTTGTGTTCGGTTTGGGTCCTATCTTTGCCAGATGGGTCCGAATGTTGGGCCTCGGAGACGGGGTCCAACACATACAGCCAGGTACCATGTCAAATATTCAGTCCAGTATGCAATGCACATGTGACTCTTTTTCAGTTTATTACAGTATTGTGACCGAGTGCTTTAGCAGTGTTCAGTAGTCAGTAGACGCGTCTAGGGAGAATTATCTCCCTTCGAGCTCTAGGCTCGCAGTATCAGTATCAGTAACGACTCGGTTCACATTTATTCTTTATCAGTTTATGCATCTGTGCATGAGTGCACATGTTTAATTGAACAGTTACATAACAGTCTAGAATTCCCAATGAGCAGTAATTTACAGTCAATATCATGTAATCCAAGTAATCCCCGTAGGGCAAATAAGTCACAGTAAACACGTAGATTGAGGTAACCACCTAGGTTACTCACCTATTACTTCCGAGCTAACGCCGGGAAGTTTTCACCCCGTCGGTTGAACAACACTCCACTTGGGCCTCTATAAGAATCAGAGAAAGTACGAGTCACTAAATATTTAATTCGAACTAGTACTAATGCACATGTAGGTGAAATATGCATGTTCATGAATTCCCGACCCTATTCTCATTTTTTTTCCATCATAAAAATCCGTCTAAAAATTAGAAACCTATTGGCGCTGACGGTACGCAATTCGGACCTCTATAGGTCCCCAATTAAACAAAACAGTGATTAAACAGACCTTTGCCCGGACCCACGTCAATTTCCCGTCCAAAAATCCCAAATCTCTCAGAAAATGAAATTAAATATTCACTGAATCCGATGCCTCAAGAATCAGGTCAATCGGACGACGGACGGAAAAGTTATTCACGAAAGAAACCAAAATTCAACAATTCATAGCCCTTATTTCCTTCTCTTTTTCCTGTTTTCCAACCAAAATTCAACCTATCATATCTCTTTCTACACATTTCAGAAAAATGCAAACTATACCTTGTTGGAAAGATAATGAAACCCTCTCCAATTTTCATGAGACCCCAACAAGCAATTTTACCCATAAGGGTGTCAAAAGTTCAGTCAAAGCCACTGCCTACTCAAAACCTATCAAAACAGTGCAGTACATTGCAAACTCATTAACCTTCTGATTCTTCAGTCAACAATTACACAATAAATAAGGCAGTAAGATCACAATGTTATCTACAACTTTCATGAACAACCCAAAATCAGATTCACTTGTTAACTATGTCAAATAATTCACCAAAGCATAAGCCCTCAGAATTTTCCCAATCTGAACAGCACATTTCACAACAGTATATCTCTTAGGAAAAATGTCACCAAATTCACTACCTTATATCCCTGAAAAGATAAGATCTCAAACTTCAAGTTTCATGAAGAACTCAACATCCAAGTCGATCTCTAACAATTTCAAAACTGTTATGCAAGTTTCTGCCATGATCAGCAATTCACAACCTAATGCAGGTTCAATTTTTACAAATTCATTTCTCTCAAATCTGACAACCAAAAATTACATGTCATATATCATTCTCAAGATAATTTCTTCCTCTACAACTTTACAGAAGATCTTTCACACCAATTCAGTTCACATAAATTACTAAAATTGCTCCAAATCATAATGTGCACCAAATTTGACATTCCAGCTAGGTTTCATTCAATGCATGAAAACAGTCAATAGTCATCAGTCCATAACTCCTACTATACATATCGAAAAATTGCAAAATCAGTGGCATTGGAAAGATAACTTAATAGGCTTCAACTTTCATTTAGTCCATTTGTTCTAATTCCTTCTCAATTAATTTATAAAAATTAGCAAAACTCTAGGTTATGGTTTCGGGTACTATTCATTCCAGTCAATAGCAGTAACTTTCCAAGCCATATTGCAACCTCTTAAAGCTAAAATTGGACAACACCTATTTCACACAAAAATGTAGCCAACATCCCAAAATTTAATTGGGCACAAACCTCACCTCATTTGCTCACCTACACAATTAGTTATGATCAAAACATTTCAATAGGTTAAACACCAAATTTTCCAGATTTCATCTTTACCTCTTCCTCTTCCATTTTAACACTTTACCTACATCAATATACATTCATTTACACCTCCAATTCAGCTACAAGCTCATCACAGCATTTATTTGTATAATTAACAAACTTTGGCAGCAACCACACAATTATTTTCCATTCATCTAGCCTTTCTAAACTCAATCTAAAACCAAGCCAAAATCAATAAAAACCATATTCTTTCACTCATCCATACACAAGCATACATTTAAACCCATTCAACCCTACCCTTATCATCATGAAATAAATGCACAAGTACTTCCCATGAATGCTTCTAACTACCAAAAGAAGGAGAGCAAACATCAATACTCACCAAACAAGTTGCAACTCTCCAATTCTCCAAGGCTTTTCAACTCTCCACAACTTCCTAACTTACTACCTCACCTACGGCCTTCACAAGCATCACAAAGAGTCTCATCAAATCAAGGCTTCAACTTGGTTTGTGTGTGATGATGAGCAAGCAAGGAACCAAGGAGAAATTTCTTGTATGAGATAAGTAGAAGAAAAATTCGAAGGAGGAGGAAGACAATGACTACGGATGAATGAAGAATAAGGCTTTCCAAGAGATTTATTTACTTAAAAAGCTAAAGAGGAAGTCGTAGATGATGACTCATAAAGACAAAGCTAATAAATGAAAAAGGGACACTTGGCACTTAGGGAGAAAAGACAATAAGTTAATTAACAAAATTTAATCCCAAACTCTCATATAAGTTAATCCTATTTCATAAAGAGCATTAATCCCACTTAATCTTTAATCATGGCTCTAGAATAATTCCCTAACATCATTTATCCAATAATCTCATGTCATTAGGCAATCCTTTTCAGTACAAAAAGCTCACTCAGTCAGTCAGTTAAAATTTTCCAGTCCGGGCCAAGAACCCCGAAAAATTCTAAAAAAATTCCCATAAATTCCAAAAATGTAAAACACTCAATGGCGCACTCCACATAATTTTTCAAATACAACTTTCACATAAATTTCACAAAAGATCACAATTAGACACTTATGCCGGAAATGTCATGAATGCATGTATACCATGTGCATGTGCAAAACAATCATCAGTTATAGAGGCTATATGATGTATGTTCATGCCGAGTTATAATTCAATACTCCTAACCCGTCCCAATTTACTAAAATACCCTTCCCATCGGTGATGAGATGTTACATAACGGGTATGATTAAACTGTTTGATGTTGATGTTCTTGCTTTGATTGATCCGGGTTCTACCCACTCTTTTGTGTCGTCGGGTAGAACTGTATGTGGTAGAGTCTTGAGCCCATTGGATATTCCGCTGATGGGAAGTACTCCGATCGGCCAGTTTATTATTATCAGTAAAGTTTATAGAGACTGTGAGATAGAGATTAGTAGAGGGAAGTTTGTTGTTGGGACTCGATTCGGGAACCGGATCCCAACCGAAAAGCGAAGATGGATACGAAGGATACGAGGCGAATTCAAATTGGATAATCGCATACGAAAGCGAAAATAGCGAAATGAATCGAATAAGCGAATCGGATACGAATCGAAAACGGATACGAAACGGATCGAACCCAAGCAAACAAATCCGACATCCGAAATAAAGAACAGAGAAAAGCATCGCGTTGGAATTCCTTGACTCAAATTGTCCCAAAATCTGGTATAATTTTTTTTTTCTTTTTCCTTTTTTTTTCATTCGTTCTTATATCAATCACATCCATATAATTTTCCATAGGAAATTCATTCTTAAATCCAAAACTCAGCAATCATACATAATCTTATATAAATCCATACAAATCTCAAATTCCATTTTTATCCCAATGTTATCGAAAATTCGGCAGCATAACGGCTGCATTTATTCTAATCCAAACCTGCAAAGTATCGAAAAACACACTTCTAAATCCCCAACCAATCACACAATCAATCAAAATCTACCGGACCCTCTGTCCGGGATCTCAGTAGATAAACACACTCCTATATCTAAACCACTTCAAAACATTAATCATGTAACATCCCACCCCCTCCTGGAAGGGTAAAATAGTAAAATTAGCATAGGATGAGATTGGTAAGGAATAATTAGTACTGTTTGTAGATAATAGGATTGATACACGTGATCAATTGTGTATATGGAATTACAGTATATGCATTCATGATAATTCCTTAATTGGGCCTAAAGCAATTTTATTGTGATTAACGGGTTATGGGATTTGAAAATTATTTCGAAAGTGCGTTGTTAAGCTTTCGATTTTAAGGATTTTCAGAAATTTTTTGGAATTTTTGAGAAAATTCTTGACCGGCAAAATCGCCAGAATCGCCTAAACTTGTTTTGGGATAGAAAAGGTGATTTTCGTGATTGAAAATTATTTGGAGTGCATTGTTACTGCTTTATAATTTTAGGAATTTCATTAATTCCGTAAAAATAATTGGGAAATTCTCGGATCGGATAAATCGCCAATCGCGTAACCTATCGCTTCTCAGAGCAAAAATCGCTACCCACCGGTACTGCATTATTGGGTATATTATTTTGGGACTGAAAGTAGGGCCATTGGAGTGAAATGGAGTAAAATTTTGGACTGAATTAAATAAATATACTTTGAATTTTCTTATAATAATAAACCAATCATTTGTTGCCATTTAAAAGGCATCATTTAATGCCTCTTCTTTGCTTTGACGTGTATGGTTATTAAACAAGGAAAGGAAATGGATTGTTTTAAAAGGCAACAATGAGTGCTTCTTCCATGTTTACAGATATGTGTTGTTTCAAAGGAAAGGAGAAATTGTTTTAATGCTTTGGTTATTAACATCCCAAACTTCACTCTTCTTTACAAAGTCCATCGATTTTGCACTCTTCTTTCTACTTTCTCCACATCTTCAAGCTATCTCTTATTCCATCAAAGCTTAAAGATGAGTTTTGTGCATGCTTGAGAAGGAAAGGTTTGGTGTGGAAGTTAGAAGTTAGAAGTGGTTATTGAAGCTATGAAGGAGGTTTTGTCTTAGGTAAGTTTTCATTTAAGGTTTGAGTTTTAATGAGATTTGTATATGGATTAAATGCCATGATAGTGTTGGGGAGTTAATAAAAGGGTTTAAAGCATGTATTAGGTTTAGGTGGGCATTAAAGTGATGATTATTATGATTTGAAGGAAAGGGATGAGGTTAGATGAGGATGCATTGAAAGTAATGATATGGTTTGATTTTGAATTGATTATGGATAATTAATTGAGTATCTGAATTGAGGAATTTAATGCGTAAATTGTTCAGTATTAACCCTAGTATATGTGTGACTGGAGTAAGATTTAATTTGTATTTATTGTGATGTTTAATGATGTGAAAAAGGTATTGGGAGTGGTTGAACTAAGGTTAACCTTAAATCTGGAAAGTTGGAATTATAAGTGATGTTACTGTTTTATTCATAACTTATTGTGTAGAAATGCAAATGAGGTAAGGTTAGTGGCCACTGAAACTTTGGGATGTTGGCTTTAATTTAGTGCGAAATAGGTGTTGTTGAATTTCAATGATAGAAGGGTGAAATTTTGCATGGAAAGTTACTGTTCCATTGCCTGTGAACAGTAACCGCAACCATGACATCTGAGTTTTGTTGATTTTTATGAATTAATTGAGATGGAATTAGGGAGAATGGTCTTCATGGAAGTTGTAGCATATTTGATTATCTTTCCATTGCTACTGATCTTGTTATTTTTGGAATTATATATTGGGAGATATGAATTGATTACTAATGACTGGTTTTGAGCATTTTGGATGAAACCTAGCTTAAGTGTGATTTTGTGAGTTTACTGATTGGAGGCAATTTTAACATTTTAAGTGGACTGAATTGGTGTGAGTGAGCTTCTGAAAAGTTGTAGAGGAAAAGATTACCTTGAAAATGACATATGATTTGTAATTTTAGAAGCCAGAATTGGGAGTTATGATTTTCAAAACTGACCCTACATTAGGTTATGAATGGCTGATCATAACAGACACTTCCATAACAGTTTTGAAATTGTTAGAGATTGAATTGGATGTTGAGTGCTTCATGAAAATTGAAGTTTGAGATGTGATCTTTCAGGGATATAAAGTTCTGAATTTACTGACTTGTATATAGGGAGTTATGCTTGTTGTAATGTTACAGCCCATATGGAAGGATTTCAGGACAGTGACATTGAATGAATTACTTGACTGGTTTAGAAATAGAATTTGATTCTGGGTTGTTCATGAAAGTTGTAAAGGACATTGTGAACTTATTGACCATATTTTGTGGTAATTTATTACTAAGGAATCAGTGAGTTATGAAATTGCAAATGTACTGCCCTGTGTTGAGGGAAATTGTGAAGGCAGAAGGTGTGATGGCTTATTTGACACCCTTAGGGTTGGAATTGATTTTTATGGTCTTCTAGAGAATTGTAGAGCTTTTCATAAGCTTTCCAATGAGGTATAGTGAGCATTTTCTGATTTATGTGCTAAAAGTTAGAGTAGTTGGAAATTGGGATTTACATCTCGAAAGAAGGAGGGCAAGGCATAAAGTCGCCTCATGAAAGTGCGACACGTCGCCTCGCGGAGGAGAGACAAGTCGCCATCTCGCGAGGGCGACGTTGCGCCCGCGAGGGCTTAGATTTAAAGAGGCTGGTCGCGAGGCGCACGCCTCGCTCGCGACGAAGAAGGTGATTCAGCCTCGCGAGGGCGGGCGCCTCGCCTCATGAGGCGTGCTTATGGATAAATAAATATTACTTTTTGATTAATTTTTGGCATTAATTGATCCGATTGTTCGTTGTCAATTTCTTTCCGTCCGACGTCCGATTGACCTGATTCCAGAGGCATCGGATTCGTTGAATATTTAATTTCATATTATGAGAAAACGGGAATTTTAGACGGAATTTGACGTAGCCCCTATCGATGTAACTTGTAAACACTGCTTTATTTAATTGGGGACCTATAGAGGTCCGAATTCATGCACCGTCCGCGCCTATGGATTTCTAATTTTCATAGAATTTTATTATGGGAAAATATTGAATTAGGACCGGAATTCATGAACATGCATATCTCATCATCATGAGCACAAATTTTATATTTAGTGACTCGTACTTTTCTCGATTCATATAGAGGTCCAATTGGAGCGTCGATTGACCGACGTCACAGAGGTTTTCCGCATTAGCTCGAAGCAATATGTGAGTAACCTAGATGGTTTCTCAATTTTTTATGTGTTTAATATTTCGCGATTATGCCATGTGGAGATAATGGATGGGTATATGTGTGTTTGACTTTGATTGATTTGGACCATAGGTGTATCAAATATTGGGAATGAGATAACGGCGCTACTTGTGTGTGATTGTTTGTGAATGTTTATATTGAGATCTCGGACCAAAGGTCCGAGGAAATAGGATTGATATCGAAGTGTTAATTATCTGTCTCGATCATGGGATGTGACCGTAAATGCGATATGGTATGACGAATAAATTGGAAAAATATATGATTGAAATCTGGGACCAAGGTCCGAGGAAATGGGAAATGGCATTGAATGTAAGTGATAGAAATAATCGTAAATGAAAATTGGAACATATGCATTCATGCATAAGGACATGATCGAGAAAAAGCGGATTGGATCGGAGGGCCACCGTGTCGGGGCATATCACGCCTAACGATGTGAGAGCTTTCACCAACGCATGTGACCTCGTGTCCAACGTATTGAGCCTCAGCTCAATGTATCGTGGCTTCAAGCCCAATGTTTCAGAGCCACTGCTCAGCGCGAATGTGCCCGTTCATCGACAGCCAAAGCATCGGTCACAATAACATAATGAAAATGGAAAGGGTCTCATGTGCATCGTATATATGGTATGATTAATCGTATTGTATGATAGGCGATTCGCCTTACATTTGTGAAATGTGATTGTACGTATTATTTGGTATTACTTTTGTAAATCGTGATCGTATGTGATAATTGGTAAAGTGTTTGAACATGCATGAATTGAGTGAACCATCGATGATGGTTTTCACCGAGTTCGCAAAACTCACCCAAAATTTGCATTTATTTTTCAAGTCTCAAGAATACCCTGCTGACACGGAGTATATCTCCGAGACGAGTAAAGGTTAGAGGTTGGGATCGATTCGGTTCGCATTAGTGTTTTAGTAAATTTGTATTCCGCAATCACGTGTATAACAAGGCTTTATATTTTATCGAGCCATTGTGGTATTAATGTTTCTCGCATTGACTTATTGTAATTAATCTTCAATGACCTGTAATAATCAAACTGGTTTATTTTAAACACGGATTTTATTTACTTATCGTGTTTGCCGTAAACGTGGAGTTAATGGCTACAAGAAGAAAAGAAAAAAATGTATATGAATTTTAAATCGATCGATAGTACGCCACTCGTGGGACACGGACTCGGATATCACCAACGATATCGGGTTCGGGTCTTACGGAGTGGGTGTTACAATTAGGTGGTATCGAGCCCAAGAGTACGTAATGTATCCGGGCACGCTTGGAACATAGGTTGCATGCATTTGAGTCGCGTCGTTGCGCATCGTGGTAATCGATCCCTAGTCCGAGTCGCCGAGGATAAATCCTACGGTGCATAAGTGTCAAGTGATTAAGTGAGAGAAGAGTGAGATCGATTAGAGTGAAAATCCCTAAAGGGATAATTAATTAGGAAAGGATAAAGGAAAATGGATAAGAAGATTGAAATTGTATCGGGTTAGAAACCCTTATAAGTGATAGCCGAATGACCGTGTTGGCCTAGATCGATTAAGAATTTCCAATTAAATTGACAATATTATGGTGATGTAAAATGCAAATGTTGAGAACTTGGAGAGGTCCATTAGAGATATGGGAAGCTTATTGGTTATAGTAGATCTAAGCGAAATGAAAAGCCTGGGATGGTTAGGTAATTACGCTCGATCGTATATGTCATGAAAGGGAAATATTGAATTGAGTAAAATGTAGATGGTCCGATCGGGCATATTTTGATTCATCAGATTCGAAGTTAGAGATTAGTAGATATTATAGGCAGATGATAATAGCGAAATGGAAAGAAGCTCAATAAAGTATCAGAACGGTTTATTGAGAACCGAAAGAATCGAAAAGGAAAGATGTTCAATGCCTATTCGAGTGAGATAAAAGTGCATGATAGATGAAATGAATTCGGAAATGGTTATGAACTAGACCGCATAAGTTTGAGACTGAAATTGTTAGGTGATTAGGGTGCTTCGAGGTTGGAAATTGTATGATAAAATCGTAAAGAAAAAAAAAATGATGATGATTTCTCTTGATGGTGTATCGGAAATTCGAATTAGGTGTATATGGACACGAAAATGGTAAATGGATAGGTATATAGATAAAGATAAAATGGAGTAATATCAACGATTTTTTCGGGTATTGGGGACTGTGAACACCCGATCATAGACTGTTTGAGGAAAATAGAAGATAAGTAGCAGAAAACAGAAGTAAAAAAAAATATATGGAATAATGATCACAAGCTGATAAGCCAAATTGATATGACCTTATAAGGTCAAGTTGCACGTAACGGATATGGGAATGAGACATATAGTTTAATATGAAAGTGTGAAGTTCTTAAGAGGTTAAAGTAAGATAGAAGTGAACTGAGTGTACCTGTATGAGAGGAACTGAAAAAAAAATGATTCTGGTATAGATTACAGAACAAGTGGTAAAGAAAGTGTTTAAGTGACTGTCACAAGGAACCTTCGCGAAAGGAATGTTCTGATCTGTTAAATGATGGCATAAGAGTGTCTTGATTGAGATTGTACGAATAGTGAAGAAGGATTGAAACACAATTAGGAATAATCATTGATTGAGGAGACTTTCGTGAACCGTATAAGGATGGTATCAAGACGAACGGTCAAATGGATAGAAGTAGGGACAAAATTAAAAGTGAAATTGGGACATAGCTCATATTGTTGAGGTTATACAAAGGTAATCGTATGTATGAAATGTAAAGAATTCCATATGAGTGAGATTTTAATTGAGGTGATTCTATTGCAATGTGAAGTGAATCGATCTCCAATTATGATGTAAAACTGTTGAGGAATCTAGATTTGAAACGAAAAATAAAAGAGTCCCAAACTGAGAAGAGAGATACTAAAATAAAATGAAAAATTTTGGAGGTTTAAATATAGATGACAAGGTATTAACATATGTTGATAGGAATGATATGAAAACAAATGAGAAGAGAAAATGAAAAAGAGTAACTGAATAGAGACAAGAGGGTCAAAAAAAGGAAACTGACAATGAGGTGATGTAGTGACACCTTCATAAAGAAATTGTAGATACACTCATTGTAGACTCAATAAAAGGGTAAAAGATGTATGGTAAAGTCAATAAGACCCTAATAGGATTTATCTGAAGTAAGCAAATGGTAGTAGTTGTGATTAGAGATAGAATGTGTTTGGAATTGGAACAAAGTGAAAAGTAAAAAGAACGATGGGACTAATTGAGAATCTGACATCGATGATATTTATACATTGGAAGAGTGGGCAGTGAGTATTGAACTGCGGTAATATGTTGAATATGAAATAAATTGAACTGACTGTGATAAAAGGGTATTAGTGCCATTCTCATGATTGAAGCAATGAAAGATCAATTACCAGATATTGAGATTTTCAATGATTGTCAAGCAGATTATGGGTAATAGTGAGGTGTTCAAAAAAAAGAAGTTGTAAGAATAGTGATAAGAAAGGTTAAGAGTGCAGAAAGTAAATGGGGAGAAATCTTATGATGAGTTTGCATATACGAATGGAGTTGGAAAACTATAGTGAACAAAAGAAGAAGAAGAAGTAAAATTCGATAAAAGGTATTAGAACAAGAAAGTGAACAGCAAAGTTAGACATTCTAGTAAGCATATTTGAAAAGTGAAATTGAGTAATTGTAGATATAAAATGAAGTAATTCTTGGCTCAAGTGATTATAGGTTGAATGTCCAATGGGAAAAAGGTTTGATTATGGTCGTGTTATAGAGCTTTGATTCACCGGAAAATATATATCGTTACATCGCAATGCCTCTACGGGAGTTAAAGACCATAATGGGTTTGAGACTAAAATGTGAAAAAAGGAAAGTGACTTAGGAAGCTCAGATGGTTAGCTAAAGTGGAATCGGATCGGACAAATGAGACAGAGTAAATCAGATATCCGAAGAAAGTGTGTAAACATTATAGAATAGTGAAGTGTCTTACGAGAATCGAATTTGAACATAAAGTAAATGGTATACAACAAATGACTGCATTAGGTACATTGTTACTGATTATAGTAAATTGAAATTAAATGTCACTGTATTGGTACCAAGGGAATGTAAATCGTCCCTGACGTGATTAAGGGAGGTACCAAAGAAATGGAAACGTACTCAATGGAACAGAAATTGGACTATATGGCATCGGGGAAAAGTATTGAGGAATAAAATGTGATAAGTGAATAGATTCAAAATACCTGATCGAAGCTACATACCGTAACCAAAGGTAGTGACTATCTTAGAAATGGCAAGTGAGATAGCTAAGAAAAATGAGAACGCCAACTGATAGTCTTGTCAAATCCGTTTACTGTACTAAGTGATAACGAGTTAGCCAAATCAAGAATCGAACCACGATCGAGAGTAGTTATAGTGATCACCGATAAGTGAATTATTGTGGAAAAGTATATGGGATATGAAGAATCATATGATTACCGTCATAGGGAATTGTTGATCGAGAATTTCGAGGACGAAATTTTATAAGGAGGGAGAATTGTAATATCCCACCCCTCCCGGAAGGGTAAAATAGTAAAATTGGCATAGGATGAGATTGGTAAGGAATAATTAGTACTTGTTTGTAGATAATAGGATTGATACATGATCAATTGTGTATATGGAATTACGGTATATGCATTCATGATAATTCCTTTAATTGGGCCTAAAGCAATTTTATTGTGATTAACGGGTTATGGGATTTGAAAATTATTACGAGCCGTTAAGTTGTTTTCGATTTTAAGGATTTTCAGGAATTTTTTGAAATTTTTCGAGAAAATTCTGACCGCAAAATCGCCAGAATCGCCTAAACTTGTTTTGGGATAGAAAAGGTGATTTTCGTGATTGAAAATTATTTGGAGTGCATCGTTACTGTTTTATAATTTTAGGAATTTCATTAATTCCCGTAAAAATAATTTGGGAAATTCTCTGACCAGATAAATCGCCAATCAAGTAATCCTATTGCTTCTAGTAGCAAAAATCGCTACCCATCTGTACTGTACTATTGGGTATATTATTTTGGGACTGAAAGTAGGGCCATTGGAGTGAAATGGAGTAAAATTTTTGACTGAATTAAATAAATATACTTTGAATTTTCTTATAATAATAAACCAATCATTTGTTGCCATTTAAAAGGCATCATTTAATGCCTCTCTTCTTTGCTTTCGGACGTGTATGGTTATTAAACAAGGAAAGGAAATGGATTGTTTTAAAAGCAACAATGAGTGCTTCTCTCCATGTTTACGATATGTGTTGTTTCAAAGGAAAGGAGAAATTGTTTTAATGCTTTTGGTTATTAACATCCAAACTTCACTCTTCTTTACAAAGTCCATCGATTTTTGCACTCTTCTTTCTACTTTCTCCACATCTTCAAGCTATCTCTTATTCCATCAAAGCTTAAAGATGAGTTTTGTGCATGCTTGAGAAGGAAAGGTTTGGTGTGGAAGTTAGAAGTTAGAAGTGGTTATTGAAGCTATGAAGGAGGTTTTGTCTTAGGTAAGTTTTCATTTAAGGTTTGAGTTTTTAATGAGATTTGTATATGGATTAAATGCCATGATAGTGTTGGGGAGTTAATAAAAGGGTTTAAAGCATGTATTAGGTTTAGGTGGGCATTAAAGTGATGATTATTATGATTTGAAGGAAAGGGGATGAGGTTAGATGAGGATGCATTGAAAGTAATGATATGGTTTGATTTTGAATTGATTATGGATAATTAATTGAGTATCTGAATTGAGGAATTTAATGCGGTAAATTGTTCAGTATTAACCCTAGTATATGTGTGACTGGAGTAAGATTTAATTTGTATTTATTGTGATGTTTAATGATGTGAAAAAGGTATTGGGAGTGGTTGAACTAAGGTTAACCTTAAATCTGGAAAGTTGGAATTATAAGTGATGTTACTGTTTTATTCATAACTTATTGTGTAGAAATGCAAATGAGGTAAGGTTAGTGGCCACTGAAACTTTGGGATGTTGGCTTTAATTTAGTGCGAAATAGGTGTTGTTGAATTTCAATGATAGAAGGGTGAAATTTTGATGGAAAGTTACTGTTCCATTGCCTGTGAACAGTAACCGCAACCATGACATCTGAGTTTTGTTGATTTTTATGAATTAATTGAGATGGAATTAGGGAGAATGGTCTTCATGGAAGTTGTAGCATATTTGATTATCTTTCCATTGCTACTGATCTTGTTATTTTTGGAATTATATATTGGGAGATATGAATTGATTACTAATGACTGGTTTTGAGCATTTTGGATGAAACCTAGCTTAAGTGTGATTTTGTGAGTTTACTGATTGGAGGCAATTTTAACATTTTAAGTGGACTGAATTGGTGTGAGTGAGCTTCTGAAAAGTTTTAGAGGAAAAGATTACCTTGAAAATGAAATATGGTTTGTAATTTTTAGAAGCCAGAATTGGGAGTTATGATTTTTCAAAAACTGACCCTACATTAGGTTATGAATGGCTGATCATAACAGACACTTCCATAACAGTTTTGAAATTGTTAGAGATTGAATTGGATGTTGAGTGCTTCATAAAAATTGAAGTTTGAGATGTGATCTTTTCAGGGATATAAAGTTCTGAATTTACTGACTTGTATATAGGGAGTTATGCTTGTTGTAATGTTACAGCCCATATGGAAGGATTTCAGGGACAGTGACATTGAATGAATTAATTGACTGGTTTATAAATAGAATTTGATTCTGGGTTGTTCATAAAAGTTGTAAAGGACATTGTGAACTTATTGACCATATTTTTTTAGTAATTTATTACTAAGGAATCAGTGAGTTATGAAATTGCAAATGTACTGCCCTGTGTTGAGGGAAATTGTGAAGGCAGAAGGTTTGATGGCTTATTTGACACCCTTAGGGTTGGAATTGATTTTTATGGTATTCTAGAGAATTGTAGAGCTTTTCATAAGCTTTCCAATGAGGTATAGTGGGCATTTTTCTGATTTATGTGCTAAAAGTTAGAGTAGTTGGAAATTGGGATTTACATCCGGAAAGAAGGAGGGCAAGGCATAAGGTCGCTCATGAAAGTGCGACACGTCGCCTCATGGAGGCGAGACAAGCGCCATCTCGCGAGGGCGACGCTGCGCCGCGAGGGCTAGATTTAAAGAGGCTGGTCGCGAGGCGGCGCCGCCTCGCGACGAAGAAGGTGATTCAGCTCTCGAGGGCGGGCGTCTCGCCTCATGAGGCGTGCTTATGGATAAATAAATATTACTGTTTTTGATTAATTTTTTGGCATTAATTAATCCGATTGTTCTGTTGTCAATTTCTTTCCCGTCCAACGTCCGATTGACCTGATTCCAGAGGCATCAGATTCGTTGAATATTTAATTTTATATTATGAGAAAACGGGAATTTTTAGACGGAATTTGACGTAGCCCCTATCGATTTTAACTTGTAAACACTGCTTTATTTAATCGGGGACCTATAGAGGTCCGAATTGCGCACCGTCAGCGCCTATGGATTTCTAATTTTTCATAGAATTTTATTATGAGAAAATATTGAATTAGGACCGGGAATTCATGAACATGCATATCTCATTATCATGAGCACAAATTTCATATTTAGTGACTCGTATTTTTTCTCGATTCATATAGAGGTCCAATTGAGCGCCGATTGACCGACGTCACAGAGGTTTTCGGCATTAGCTCGGAAGCAATATGTGAGTAACCTAGATGGTTTCTCAATTTTTTATGTGTTTAATATTTCGCGATTATGCCATGTGGAGATAATGGATGGGTATATGTGTGTTTGACTTTGATTGATTTGGACCATAGGTGTCTCAAATATTGGGAATGAGATAACGGCGCTACTTGTGTGTGACTGTTTGTGAATGTTTATATTGAGATCTCGGACCAAAGGTCCGAGGAAATAGGATTGATATCGGCGTTAATTATCCGTCTCGATATACGGATGTGACCGTAAATGCGATATGGTATGACGCAATAAATTGGAAAATATATGATTGAAATACGGATCAAGGTCCGAGGAAATGGAAATGGCATTGAATGTAAGTGATAGAAATAACTGTAAATGAAAATTGGAACATATGCATTCATGCATAAGGACATGATCGATATAAAAGCCAGGATCGAGCAAACCACCGATCGTGGCATATCACGCCTAACGATGTGAGAGCTTTCACCAACGACAGACCTCAGTCCAACGATTGAGCCTCAGCTCAATGTATCGTGGCTTCAAGCCCAATGTTTCAGAGCCATCGCTCAACGTGAATGTGCCCGCATCGACAAGCCAAAGCACGGTCACAATAACATAATGAAAATGGAAAGGGTCTCATGTGCATCGTATATATGGTATGATTAATCGTATTGTATGATAGGCGATTCGCCTTACATTTGTGAAATGTGATTGTACGTATTATTTGGTATTACTTTTGTAAATCGTGATCGTATGTGATAATTGGTAAAGTGTTTGAACATGCATGAATTGAGTAAACCATCGATGATAGTTTCTCACTGAGTTCGCAAAACTCACCCAAAATTTGCATTTATTTTTCAGGTCCTGAAGAATACCCCGGTTGACACGGGAGTATATCTACTGTAGACGAGTAAAGGTTAGAGGTTGGAATCAGTTCGTGTCTGCATTAGTGTTTTAGTAAATTTGTATTCCGCAATCACTGTATAACAAGGCTTTATATTTTTACTGAGCCATTGTGGTATTAATGTTTACTGCATTGACTTATTGTAATTAATACTGAATGACCGTAATAATCAAATCGGTTTATATTAAACACGGATTTTATTTACTTATCGTGTTTGCCGTAAACGTGGAGTTAATGGCTACAAGAAGAAAAGAGAAAAAATGTATATGAATTTTAAATCGATCGATAGTACGCACTCTCGTGGGACACGGACTCGGATATCACCAACGATATCGGGTTCGGGTCTTACGGGAGTGGGGTGTTACAAATCATGTCCAATTTCAATACACATTTCAATCTTAAATTCCATACACAAATTCCTAAATCAATATCATTATCATACACAATGTCATACACAATTTCATATACAAATTCAAGACCATTCACAATACTCAACTTTATATGCAAGTACACTTTCCCAAACTTATCTTAAGCCATATACATATCCATACTAAAATCCAAACTTATACAAATATCGAAATTGACGTTTGACCATCTTTCATCCGATCTCCGTCAATACCGGAGATGGGGATGAAAGGAGGTGAGCTCGAAAGCTCGTGGATAACACATTTATAAATTGACAAATAAGCAGAAATCATTTCTTCCATAAACTTTTTGCCAAAAGGGCTAATTTTTTTAAACTTTATAACTTTTCAAAACGGTTTCCTCAAACCTTTCAATTTTTTTAAGCTTTTCATAACAAAAGTCACTTTTTTCCTTTCTCAAATTTTTTAAACATGAATGCAGCACACAGAAACAAATCAAAACACGTAATATATCGTAATGGTCCGTTCGGTCCGAATAGAACCTCCATCGCGACATTCCCGCTTAGCGGTCATATACGGTAGTGAGCAGAACGATTACACTTTCCGCGCATGCGGTCTAGTGTAGCCGTGAAGGGAGTCCGAAATCGGAACTCCGTGCCACTAGCGGGCAACCTGGAGAAGGCTATAACGAATAGAGACAGTGCACTGACTCACAAGGACCTGACCAAACTCACTTAACACATAAGTGAAAACGAAAGCTCGGAATGCTCGAAGGCACTTTTCGAAAACTTGCTTTTCTTCAAATTTTTCATATTTTCACATAATGTCAAACTTGACACACTCACATTCACAAATCACATCAAGACATACAACAATTCACATTCACTAATTTAATCACGTATCAATTCAAATCATAAATATGAATGCAATGTATTTCTTTAAAACACAACTCAAACAGATACATATTTATAATGCACATTTTTCAAAAATTATCTAACAATTCAAAAATCATGAATTTCTTCAATCTTGTAATTTCTGAAAATCATTTCTAAAATAAGGCATTTAATCCTTCTTTCAATCATTTACATAAATATAAACAATAATTTATCAAAATCCATTTTCGCTTTCTTTAAATTTTCAAACTTGCTTTCTTTAATTTTTCAAACTTTCATGTATAGCTTACAAATCAAAATATAAATATGCTACCCACCTCGAATTAATGCCCGAACCTTGATCTCAAGCTCCAATTGATCATTGCTTCTTTCCTTCTTTCAATTAACATTGACCTAAGCCATAATCATCCAAATTCTACATCATAATTTGCATAATTCTCAAAATTAACTATAAGGAACCCAACTTCATCACTTTTCCAAGCTTTCTAAAACAAGAATTTCTAAAATTCCCAAATTCAAAATTTTACCTAAACCAATTCACTCAAATTCAATCTCATTAATAACTTAATTTTCAAAATTGATGTCATAAATCATCAATTCATACTAATTTCAAGATATCTAAACCACCAATTTTAAAAATCCCCAAATCTTAAAATTGGCCTAAACTAATTTATCTAAATTTAATATCATAATTCACAAATTCTTCAAATTTACTTTCATAATTCACAAACCCATCATATTTCCTATATTTCTAAGCTATTAATTTCCAAAAATCTCAAATCACAAAATTAGGCATAAACCCCAAATTAATTTCCAACTAAAATTAAACCCTTAATCCTTAACAATCATCAAAATATACTTTATATATCACCTACCCAAATCATTTTCCATGTTTCTCAATCAAAAACTCAACAAAATCTCAAAGCTCAAATTTTTTCCTTACCTCTTTCTCCTTCAAATTTCGAATTTCTTGGTTCCCAAAGCAAGCTTCCTTCATTTTCCATCTTTTTCCTTTGAAACCAAGCAAAACTCAAACTCAAAGACCTAAAAATTTTCAAAATCTCACTTTCTCTTTCTTCTTTCTCCATACGAAAACTTCTTCTCTCCATTCTCTTCTTATTCTTTCTTTTCTTCTTGAATAATCGAGCTTCTTCCTCTTCAAAAACGAAAATCCCTTATATGTGTAGTGCCACATCATTTAAAAATGATGGCTTAAAAGACCAAATTACCCTTCCTTTTAAGTGAAATACCAAAATACCCCTGCACAGGATTTTCAAAATCTGATAGCTTGCGTCCTGTTTTCAAGCATCTAAACGAAATAATTTGGACAAACTTTCTTCTTCAAAATTATTCCTCTAGATCATACAAATCCAACGCCACTGACCTCGATCAATTCGGATCAGAAACGAAGAATTTATAGCCAAAATACTATCGGACCTTCACAAAATCCGAGACTGAACATTATGCTAATTTAATTCCAGAAATTAACAATCTTAGGGATGAAATTAAATTTCGATCCCTTCACAAGAATTGTATCCCTATATCTTAATTTTATTTTCCCTTAAAAATCAACTCAATCGGAGTTGTACAGTTCCCGAATTTCGCAAAATACTGAACCATGTTCAGAAAATTATCCAACTTATAACCTATAACCAAATCTCTTACTTTGGTTCAATCAATCTCTTTCCATTTAATCTCCTAAAAATCATAATTCTTCATAAAAATGAAATTAATTTTCTTAGGAATCCAACGCTTCGAGAATCAAATCAATCGGATGTCGGACGAAGGAATTATAAGCAAAAGATTACAAAAGGGCCTGATTAAAACAAAGTAATGGAACTTCAAACCGAACTTTTCCAAAATCATATCTCTCGATCCCGAACTCAGAATTTGACAAATTTGGTGTCAATAAAAATATCAAAGGAAGCTCTACAACTTCCTGAAGTACTCAAAATCAAATTAGGTCTCGAAGAGGTCAAACCTCAATCAAAGATTCTGTCCAAAACAAATTTTTCCTAAATGACTTCCAATTTTTAATCGCTCATAACTCCTTGCCTCGATATCGAAAAATTGCAAACTTTATATCAATGGAAAGATAAAAACATCATCTAAAACTTTTATGAAGACCACTTCTTCTAATTCAAACTAAATCTGTACGACGAGTGGCCTCGAAACATAGAACACACAAATCTATACTTAATAGCATTTTCAAAGCAAAGCATATCTTCAGAAAATCATATCTCTCAATCCCGACATCGAAAAATAGAAAACTTTATATCCACAAAAAGCTCTCGACAGAGGCTACAATTTTTATGTTGATCATTTTCTCAAATTTTGCCTAAATCAAAAAGTCAATTTTTTTTAAAAAAAAGTCAAACTTCAAGCGAACTTTGACTGATCATAACTCTCAATTCCGATATCGAAAAATATCAAACTTTATGGCTACAGAAAGCTCTTGATATAACTACAAGTTTCCAGAAGATAATTTTCTCAAATTTTGCCTAAATTAAAAGTCAACTCACAAAGGCCAAAAAGTCAACTTGTAATGGCCAAAAATCAAACTTTTCATATTTTCACACTTTTTCTTTTTAGTTCTTGCCATATAACTTTATTTCAATCAACTCATCCACTTTTGCATCTTTCTTATTTTTACTAAAAAAATCAGGGTCCAACATTTGTGGTGGATTTGATGCCTTTGAAGATGGGAGGATTGGATGTGATCCTAGGTATGGATACTTTAGAGAAGTATCATGCCAACTTAGACTGCAAGCAAAAGACAGTGAAATTCGAGTCAGAGAATGGCAAAAAAGTGGTATTTGTGGGAGATAGAAGAGTCAGTCCGCCTCGGATTGTTTCAGCTATGTCAGCAGAGAGATTGATGAGTAAGGGGTGTGAAGCGTATTTGGCCTATGTGTTGTACACATTTGAGGCAGATAGAGGGAGGTTGGAGGATATTCTCGTAGTCGGGAATTCCTGATGTCTTTCCCGAGGAATTGCCAGGACTAACTCCTCCGAGGGAAATTGAGTTTCCCGTTGAGTTTCTTCCAGGTACTACACCGATTTCAATTCCGCCTTACCGGATGGCTCCGGCAGAATTGAAGGAGCTTAAAGAACAATTGGGGGATCTTTTGGAGAAGGGTTATATTAGGCCGAGCTCTTCGCCTTAGGGAGCTCTGGTCCTCTTTGTGAAGAAGAAGGATGGGTCGTTGCGGATGTGTGTGGATTACAGAAAGTTGAATCATGCCACCATTAAGAACCGATATCCGCTCCCGCGCATAGATGATTTGTTTGATCAGTTGCAAGGGGCGAGAGTCTTTTCCAAGATAGATTTGAGATCGGGTTACCATCAGTTGAGGATTAAGGAGACCGATGTGTCAAAGACTGCTTTTAGGACGAGGTATGGCCACTTTGAGTTTTTGGTTATGCCTTTCGGGTTAACGAATGCTCCTGCAGTCTTTATGGATTTGATGAATAGAGTTTTCAAGTCTTTCCTAGATCAATTTATCATTGTCTTTTTTGATGATATATAGGTCTATTCTAAGAGTGATGAGGAGCATAAAGATCATTTGAGGGTTGCTTTGGAGACTTTGAGAAAGAACGAGTTGTATGCCAAGTTCGACAAGTGCGAATTTTGGTTAAGAGAAGTGGTATTTCTTGGGCATGTGATTTCAGAGCGTGGAGTGCATGTGGATCCACAAAAGATAGAGGCTGTGGTTAAATGGGAAGCACCTAAGAATGTGGTTAAAGTGAGAAGTTTCTTGGGATTAGCTGGATATTACAGGAGGTTTGTGGATGGTTTTTCTTTGATAGCTGCTCCACTTTCCAAATTGACGAGAAAGAATCAGAAGTTTGAGTGGACTGAGGAGTGCCAGAGTTGTAGCATCCCACTCCCGCAAGACCCGAACCCAATATCGATGGTGATATCCGAGCCCGTGACCCGCGAGGGTGGTATGCTAGAGCAGTCAAACAATTCAAAAACTCGATAATGCATTTTTCTTTTTGAAAACAATCGAGTGCGCAGAATCATTAAACAATTTGGTCCCGCAATATGGAAACATTTTCAATCAAAACAATAATCAAATCACAATACAATATTAATCAGTTGGGGCCCTCTATAACAACAGTACAATTATGCGGAAATACAAATTTACACATAAATCAGAATGACTCAAATGCAGACGTGAACTGATCCCGACTTCAAATCCTGACTCTCTTGCAGTAGTCACACTCCCGTTTCACTAACGGGGTACTCTTCAATTCCTGAAAAATAATTGCAATGTTGGGTGAGTTTGAGAACTCAGTGAGAAACCATCATCGATGGTTCACTCAACTCATGCATTCACAATCAATTTCCCAAATATCACATAATCACACAATAGCATTTACAGAATATCACATGCAATTTCCTTTTTCACATTTCACAGTCAATCATATACATATGCGATGCTCATGTGACACTTTCATTTTCTTTTCGTTGATGTGACCGCGCTACCAAATCGCCCCCAAATGACGGCACATCGCATTGAGCCATTGGCTCGAAAACATCGGGCTTCAAGCTCGATACATCGAGCCCGAGGCTCAATACGCTGAACTTGAGGTCCTGTGCGTTGAGCTTAAAGCTCTCATATACGTTGGGCGTGATATGCCCTGATACATTGACTGCTCCGGTCACAACTGCCTTTATCTGATCATACTTTTATGCATGAAATGCACATGTTCCATTTCCAATTTTACATTTTAATGCTATTTGCCATTTCTGTGTCACAACCTACCACCCGATGTCCAATTTCACATTTAACCAATTCAATTCCAATTATGCACATTTAACACTTCTATAACACATACCAAATATTTCGAACACCTGTGGTCCGAAATCAATCAACACAAACACACATAATCCTTCCTTTCTCCACATGGCATAAGTACATGAATTTAAACACATATTGGTTGAGAAACCAACTAGGTTACTCACCTGAACTTCCGAGCTACCTGCCTGGAAGTCTCAGCACGATCCGTGGATTATCGATCCATCAGCTCTATAACAATCAAATAATTCCATTCATTACAAAATGCGCAGTCAAAAATGATTAATGATGCACATGCCTTGAATATGCCTATTCATGATTTTCCCGGTACCATTTCCCACTTTCTATTTTCTTTTGTCAAATTCTAACTTTCCACTCAATTGATTAATATCGGCTTTATTTTACAAAACTTCCAATATCAATTCAAATTTCCAATCAATTTATCAAATCATTCTCGCTATGGTAGCACCTCAAAGTCAAATCGAATTCATTCTCTTATGTTCAGTTTCTAAAGTTCCCAGTAGCATTGACTTCATTTTCAAAGTCTCACATTATACTCCAATTTTCAATAACAATCAATCACATTCTTAACTGTCTTTCACTTCAATGATAGACCTCTTTCTCTAAGTCACAACAAATCAAACATCACCTCAATTGGAGGTCTACATCAAAAGTTATGACTCAAAAGCCAAATTGATTCCATTCAGAAATGTCTCCCTCGTCGCGACTTCAAGCCTTCGTCGCGACGTTAAGAAGGTCGCTCGCCACGACGTACAACCTTGCTCACCGCGACGTCCAAACTATCGCTCGTCGCGACGTGCGCTCGTCGCGGCGTAAACTCCTTTCCTCGCCGCGGCGTCTAACCCTTTTCTCTTCGCGACGTCTAATTATTTTATTCGTCGCGACGTGCGAGCCATGGTTCGTTTTCTCCGAAGCACTTTCTCTCTTTTCTCTCACTAAAATCAGTTCTAACTTAACTCAAACATTTTAATCTCTAACAATTAACCCCATGCATGCTTTAAAAACAATAATAAACAACATTAAACCATTTTACTTACCAAATCAAGCTCAAAAACTCAAATCTATCGAAAATCCTCCAACCCTTCCTCTTCTCTCTACACCGACGGTGAATCCTCTAAACTCATCAAATCTTCTTCTTCTCTCAAGGGTCTTCATTGATCTTTAACCACAAGGAAGGATCAAACGTAAATCCCCAAGGAAGAATCGAAAATCACCAAGGAGAAGAAACAATCGTGCCCTAGGAGAAGAGAAGAGGATTTTCTTTAAAATCAACCTTAAACATTTAAAAGTTTACTCAATTAAGCCTCTTATCTCTTCCCTCACAATACGTTTCAATCTCTTACTCTTTTCAATTTCGTTCTAGTCCAATTCATCTCCAAATTTCAATGGCTCGTCATATTAATTCCTAAAATCATATTTCTAAATTTTCATAGCCATTGGACAATTATTTCGGTACTATTAGTCAATCGGTCCGCCACTCAGAAAAATTCCGGTCCGGACATTTCCTCCCGAATTTTCAGAAAAAATATCCTAAAGTTCACTATCAATGAGCAATTACTCTAAAACATCTCCAATCAAATTTTTCAAGCCCAATTATTCCAAATTCTCGATAAATCAATATCAAATCTAATTGTCTCACAAATTCACAATTCCTATCTATAACACAATCAAATGCCGAGAAAACGTTATGAATGCATGTACCTACCAGTGCATGTGCTAAAAGACTCAGTCCTCTCCAACTAGAGGCCAAATGAATACTCAGTCGATAATGCGCGGTAAAAATCCTAACCCGTTCCAATTCACCAATTTACCCATCACATCGGTAACGGGATGTTACAATTCTCCCCTCCTAATAAAAATTTCGTCCTCGAAATTTCATATACGGTTGACCAGAGAATAGGGGAATTGTTTCGATCCATATCTACTGTTTCCCACTTATTCCACTACATGACCAATTTCTGTCAAATATACTGAATCAATACAATCAATTACTCTTCTTCCTTTCTCAACCTTTATACTATCATACTGATTTCTCATGACTACACGCCATTCTTCACTTTCGTTATCACTAATACATATACCAAATTAAAACAATATTTCCTAATCCGATCTATGTCACACATTCTGAATCCGAATCATTTTTTAGGTCTTAAACTGTCTCACCAATCATTAACACCACCGTCACATAGAGGCCATTTAATCATGAATTTAGTTTTCCCCCCATTTACCTTTGTCTCGCTTATGCATTTTGGCCGAGGCGATACATTATGAAGCATTTCACTTATTGTTTGTCAGATTACACCACTTTAGTATTTAAAACACTAATCTCATCAGATTCTATAACCTCGATAACGAATCAACTCGACACATTGTCATTAACTTGGATTGCTTAATCCCTATTACCGATTTACTTTACTTATCAACCTTATACACTATTCAAATGGTGACACCAATATAACAATTGATATGCTCACAACAGTCTAGACTATACATCAATCTCATGTTCCTATGGACTCCAAACATATCAGTCTTACATTTGACTCCAACAGTCAAGTCTGTTGGTTCATCTCACTTGTAACCATTCGATTTTTTTTATATTCTAAACCATCAATTACTCTTTCGATATACTCTTACTAAACCATATTTCCCTGATCGATTCTCGCGATTTTCCTAACAGTCTCTTAGAGGTGTCACCCACATTTCTTACTTCAATCCTAAAGATCATTCACTCAAAATTTTCATTCATTCACAATTCTTTTATAAGGTTTGCAACATCTAAATTCTCAATTCGGGTTTTTTGCCAATCCTTTTTATACACACCAGTTTCAGAATTCCTATAGCAAATAATACTTCCGCTTTGCCCCTTTTGCTAACTCGACAATTTATACGCTAGGTTTAATAACCTTATCGCCCAATTGTAATATTCTGCCGTTAAATTTTCTGTTCAATCCATTTAATTGCATTTATAGCTTAATACTGAAATACTCAATTACACAATCCTTTTCAAATCTTTCAATTTGCATAGTCACTGACATCTCCAATTGTTTCTGTACAATTAATGCCTCCAAGCTTCTAAAACAATACTCGGTGCAACAAATTTCAAATCGTCGATCATAATACCGCCCATGAAGTTATACTTGTCCCTAGGTACAAAAATCACTTTACACAATTTCATCAGATTGCATCATAACCTTTACTGGGACATTTCTATACATGTCGCAAAATCTCCAAATTTCATGTATATATATTCTATACAATTTCGCATTTTACCAATACCTCTATTTTCATTTAATCTCCCAATATGCCATGCTCGAACACTAATTCATCCATAATTTACCTTGGTCCAGCTAGGATTCACTCTTATGAAACTTACAGGATATAAAATTTCCTCAACTGTGCCAATTTATCCTCTTCACTTTTCAAATGCATTCAATCGATCATTGATGATCATAGTCACTATCCACTCTAAACACAATTAAAACACTTTACCCTTCTGTAATATAATGAACTCCTTATACCCATGATTGATTTACATAACTCTTTAAATATCGAAAATCTCCAATGAGGAACAATTTCTTATAATTTTCTCAATTTCATCATATCATATTCTAACACGTGTTTCCTTTCCTTACCATAATTTCTCCACAAAATCCAATTTATTTGCAATAGATCACTGCCTGGATCGAATAAACATTCATCAAATCAATTTCGTACTTTTGGAACATAATTACACAAAATATACTCGAATCTGGCCCTTGCATTAATCACTATTCGATTTAGTCATCTCTTACTATTTTCATCGATATCGCTCACGAAATTTCCAATCATCAACAATCACCATAGTTCTTGTCAGTCATTCTCAATGCCTTAGGAAATCGATTTCAAATATACATAATATCCTATGTAGATCAATCTATGTCATAATCCATATAATCAGAACATCTCTTTTTTTTAATACTGTTTATTGAGATACATACCACCAAAATCGTTACATCGATATACCAATTAGTCACTTACGCTGATGATACCTCGGTCTCATTTGATTTTTGACAATACTCTCTCTTTTGGCATCTGTCCTCACTCGTGAGGATTATGCCACGATCATGTCTTTAACATGTATCAATTTCAATTTATTCCCAAATAATCACTATAATCATCACATCTTATCTGAA
Source organism: Erythroxylum novogranatense (assembly GCA_029891385.1). Lineage (NCBI taxonomy): Eukaryota > Viridiplantae > Streptophyta > Magnoliopsida > Malpighiales > Erythroxylaceae > Erythroxylum > Erythroxylum novogranatense. The sequence goes on from CM057224.1 coordinate 7,973,235, forward strand.
AATATATTCTCATCAATTTACCCATTAGTAGCAGCTTATACCATTAAGAACACTTTAATCATAATTAACTCTAGATAACCTTTCTCTTTTTGGTACAAATTCTCGATCATGGGGACCTTGCTATAATCATGTCCCTCTTTTATTCCCTCAAGCTCATTACCTATGCTAACATCATTAACAGTCTCCCTTCTTTCCCCATTTATTATCATAAACACTTTCATTCTATAAGAATCGGACTAGCACTTATCTACTAACTCATTAATTACCTCCCATGCCATCTCCATATAAACGAGACAATTACACTTAATATTTTCACTTGCCACGGGGCTGTTAGACTCAGGTGTGTATTTACTCAGGCAAATCAACTAAACCTTGGCAACTCTTTCATCTGTCATTTTCATTGCCTTACATTTCAATCCTTTCATTATTCCATCATACCCATGTATGTTCACAATCAAATCCATATCATACATAAACAATCATTCTGGATTTTCCCCACTAACATAATTTGACTCAAAGTCATATATCATTATTCATAACTCTCGTCACAGTAATCAAGCTCAATTGTAACTTCTCAAGATCATAGGACATTTTATTTCCATCCACTTTATACACTTGAAGCCTTGCCATTAACATATCGCTATATTCTTTTTTTTTCCTCAATCATTCCACAACTATATCTTTATTTTTATCCTACATTTAAGGACATATCTCAATGTAACACTTATATCCACTGATACCAATGCACTTAATCTTCTTTTGTCCGATCGAACTATACACCTTTTTCTTATTCCACGACATCCACAACTTCCTCTTATCACATTCTAACCTATTCTCATTTCCTCACTATTTCTAACCGCTTAATCGACTGATACATGCTCGTGCATGTGACTCATATGCTAGATTGGGGATCAGTTATCACTATCTGCCGTGACATAACTTAGATGCATGTGACTTGACACATTTTTCATAATGCCCATGTACAATCGTACTTCTGGGTTCTGATACCACAAATATAGCATCCCACTCCCGCAAGACCCGAACCTGATATCGATGGTGATATCCGAGCCCGTGACCCGCGAGGGTGGTATGCTAGAGCAGTCAAACAATTCAAAAACTTGATAATGCATTTTTCTTTTTGAAAACAATCGAGTGCGCAGAAATCATTAAACAATTTGGGCCCGCAATATGGAAACATTTTCAATCAAAACAATAATCAAATCACAATACAATATTAATCAGTTGGGGCCCTCTATAACAACAGTACAATTATGCGGAAATACAAATTTACACTTAAATTAGAATGACTCAAATGCAGACGTGAACTGATCCCGACTTCAAATTTTGACTCTCTTGCAGTAGTCATACTCCCGTTTCACTAACGGGGTACTCTTCAATTTCTGAAAAATAATTGTAATGTTGGGTGAGTTTGCGAACTCAGTGAGAAACCATCATCGATGGTTCACTCAACTCATGCATTCACAATCAATTTCCCAAATATCACATAATCACACAATAGCATTTACAGAATATCACATTGATTGAGCCAAGTTTACATTATAAATTGGCTGCATTTTCATAGCTGCTTATGCATTTGTTGACTCCTAGTTGATGATTTTTGTGCTTAAATTGGTTCCTCATACATAGTTCTTTCAATTTACAATTTGTCAAAAATTGTCATGATTTAATTCTTATTTCTCCATAATTTTTATTGGGACAATTGATACTGCAAATTGTTATTATTTTATTGCAGGAACAAAGGAGTCAACGTCAGGAAGTCAACAGTCATTGATCCATCCGCACGTCGCGACGAGTTTTGATCCATACGTCGCGACGAGCAAGTCACTTCCATACGTCGCGGCGAATATTAATTCATACGCCGTAACGAAAGGAGCAAATTCACACGTCATGATTTAATTTTTATTTATACATCGCGACGTACGAGCGGATATCCGACCTTTTATGGAAAGTTTGTCTCATTATTCCAACCCGACCCGCGCCCCATCATATAAAAACTTGTCAATTTTAGGTCATGGGCAGACTTACACACATAGAATCAAGACACAGAGTCTGGAGACTGGGAGAGGCGCAGATTTTTATTATTCAGGCAGTAGAGAGACGACACCGTCCTTTGACATCGCCTTCACATTTTCATCTCCAACGATTACAGCCATCAACATTGTCACAGTTAGTGTCTTCTGCCAACATGAGCATCGTTCCATCTCCAGTATCTGAGGGATCAACCAAAGTCATGCGTGGTTGAGTCAACCTTCCTCTTGAAGATGTAGCAATGGTTTGAGTTCACGGAAGTTTCAAAGGGGAGTATCATATAGTGTCGAAAGTTTAGTTATATTTGTGTAAAACTCTGAGTTAGAGATTGCATCGGTGTAGCTAGATTAGCATGGTTATAGTTTAATCATGTGTTGAACACTATGTTGAGATTTGGACAAAGTAATTTGTAGAACTTTTGATGTTTAATATATGAAGTTTCATATATGTCGTTGGATATTGCATTTACGGTCTTCATCTGCCTTGTTGTGTTTGATTGAGATTGTTGAGTTTTATCCAATTGACCGATTGCAATTGCTTGTCCATTTTCACACTAAGGTTTTTAACAAAGATTTGAATAATGGAGTTCATTAATTAAATCTTTGGACCTAAAGAGTCTTTTAGGTTGATCTTTCGAAACTTAGTGGATTGTGTCCCTAAAATCAATTTTGAACCGTGATAGCTCGCGCCATTTTCAAGAGGATTTCTATCAATTTGATTTTCTATCTTACCCTTGTTAATTGCATTATTCCTAAAATTCCAAAATATTCTTTATACTTTTGTCTATCTTGATTACTTTATCATTTTGACCAAAATACCAAACCCCATTTTATCAACTTCAATTGCAATTTTTGACATTTAGGCTAGGTTAGACCATTTTTATTTGGTTCCAATTAAGTGAGACGACCCGCGGTTGCATTCTATACCGCAATCTTAGAATTTCTTTTATTTGACCGGTTTCCAAGGATCGATCGTAAGATCGCATCGACAGAGCCGTGATCAAATTGGCGCCGTTGCCGGGGAACCCAGAAATTGGTTTACCGTCGGATAGCCATTGTCATTCATTTGAATTGTCGTTGATAATCGGAATCATTGTTTTTGTTTGCATTTAGTATAGTTTGATTTTTACGCTTGTTCATAGTATAGGTTTGATTCCCCTTTGCACACGCATACATCATACTTTGATTTTTGTCTCTTACTTTGCACTTTTTTTTTCACACATACACACTCATACATCCATACTCTCGCATTCATCGCATTTCACTTTTATCCGATCTTGTGTGACTGTGAGCAATTTTGTTACCATTCATTTTATTTGTGGATTGATTTTTTGTGCATGCCCAGGAGAGGTAGACTTGTTCAATTCCAACCTGAAGTTGAGAGACATTTGAGGAGACTTAGGAAAGAGAGGAAAGAACAAAAGAGAAAGAAAATAGTTGAGCGAGATAGTGAGAATATGGCTGAGAACCCAAACATTTTCCCAAATCCTGATTTTCCCGTTCACCAACCTAGAAATGGGACTAATGGAGGAAATGGTGAGCATGAGAGAGTGGGAAAGAACAATGAGAACCAGAGACGTAGGACAATTAGGGAAGCTACAACATCTGACGTGCATTATGATCCATTTACTGTTGCTTGCCCTAATTTTGATGTAAATTTTGAGATTAAAGGTTTGTTAATTAATTCTCTTCCTAAATTTCATGGTGGCAGGAGAAGATCCATACATGCACCTACAGGCTTTGACAATGATCTGCCAGAGTATGAAGCCGATAGGAGCTCCTTTAGATCAAGTGTTGTGGAAGGTATTCCATTTTTCCTTGGAAGGGAAGGCACGAGAGTGGTACATGAGTCTTCCGAGGCATGTGGCTAATGCCTATCATAGTTGGGCCAACCTGAGGAAAGCATTTTTGGAGAAATATTTTCCAGCCTCCAGGACATCTTCGATGAGGAAGGAAATCTATTCAGCCCGCCAGATTATGATGAGTCATCAGATGACTATTGGAACCGCTTCCAAGATCTTTCGTCTGATGCCCCCATCACTAAATTCCTGATGAACAATTGGTGCAATATTTTATGATGGGTTGAAGAGTCAAGAGAAAGGTATGCTAGATGTTGCATCTGGAGGATCATTGATTGACCTTACTGCATTGGAAGCGTGGGACTTGATTAAGAAGATGGCCCTCAACCATCAACAGTACAGTGTGAGAGATTCCAGAGGATTGAATGAATTGGAGCTTTGACAGCTCAAGCAAAGAGAATGGAAAGTCCGGAAACAAAGTGGATTCACTGGAGAACAGGATAACATCACAGTTGTCCTGTATCACTGCAGAGTTGAAGAACTTGAATGTGCATCGCCCATCATCTTCTACTGAAATTACTGCACCCAGTTATGATAATTGTGGGTCGGTGATGCACATTTCAAGTGTTTGTCCTGGACGATATGAAGAGGTGTCTACTGTATCCGGAAGAGTTAATCGAAGGGACCCTTACTCTAACACATACAATGAGGGATGGAAGTCTAATCCGAGATTTGGTTGGAGGAATGAAGAGAACAGGGCCCCAAACAGATTCTCACAAGGGGGAGGAGCTGGTACTTCCACTAGCCAGTTCGAATCAACAAAGAAGCTCTAATAGTTCCCCAAAAGAAGACACTCAATCAACTCCTTCACAAGATGATGACATTGATGAAGGAAGAGAGGATTCTATCGCTAACCGGTTTAATGTTATTGCTTTCTTATTCAAAGCAGATTCCTCAAAGATCGCCGCTAGATTCAATGCCTTGGAAAGAGAATGGAACAATGGGAGATCAAGCGAGAACATCAATTCCTATGTCACTTAGTTGTCCAACAACATGAGTGAAAATCAGGCAAAAAGCAGTGGGACCATTCCTTCCAATACTGTGATGAACCCGAAGAGTTTGAATGCCATTGCCCTCAGGAGTGGGAAGCAAGTGAGGTTTAAGCCTCAAGATGATGAAGAAGCATGTGATGATGAGATCGAGAGTGAGCCAGTATCCCCACCACAGGATAAGGTTAAGAAATCAGAAAGTGTGAGGGAAGAAGAGCTTTTGAGAGAGAAAAAGCATGCTTCAAGAAACAAGGGAACTACTTCAGAGAGTTCCAATGATCAAGCAAAAAGTGGAGAATCGAGCAAGCAATCCAGCAAAGGTAAGGAGGTAAGTATTCAAGACCTCCTTTTCCTAATTCATATTTGATGAGCAAGCTTAAATGAAAATAACATGAAAAGAAATCATTGACTTGTTTGGGAAAGTTGAAGTGAATGTGCCTTTGCTTGATTTAGTGAAGCGAGTTCGCCTATGCAAAATATTTGAAAGATTTATGCACTAACAAGAGGAAGTTTAGCCAAATGAGAGAGTGCAAGTGAGCTCAAATGTTTCACTTTGTTCAAGCCGCAAATACTGCAAGTGTCAAGACCTGGATCTTTACCATCCCTTGCATCTTAGGGAAAGTGACCATAGGTAGAGCTTTGCTAGATCTAGGGCAGCGATAAATGTGATACCTAAGTCGCTTTATGATGCCTTAGAGTGAAGAGTATTGCCTACATCTGTTGTCCTCCGGTTGGCCGATAGATCATTTAGGCATCCAAGGGTATCATCGAGGACATCTTGGTCCAGTTAAGGGTTTAGTATTTCCCGCTGATTTTATGTGCTTGATATGTCTTTCGAAGTTGTGCAGATACTTCCTTAATTTCTGACGATCCTTTTTATGGATCATGCGAGCACAATGATAAGCATGAAAGAAGGTAAGATCACCATGGAGGTAGGTGACCAAAGAGTGAGCTTTAATATGTATGAGGCAATGAAGCACCCACATGAAGATTATTCCCCGCTGGAGTGAACATGCTTGATCTGCTTGTTGACGATGCATGTAATGATTTTGCACAAACATTCACATCGTCTACTGACACTCTCCCTGGAGAACATTTGCTTGCTGATGATTTTGTAGGAGCGACTTCAAGTCGGGTGTTGAACATGGAGTTGTATAAGAGCCCAGCTGTTGGGATGAAGCTCGGATTTCAGTCGGGTGATCATCCTAAGTGTCAGGACCCACCATGAGACCAGGTTGTTTCTCTACCTGCATTCTTATTTTATTCATCCATCCTGCTTGGAAGTGATGAAAATTTTTGTGTTGCATGAATATCTTCATTAAGTGTGGGGGAGAAACCGAGCCAGTAGATTAGCTCTAATTAGGTAAGATTTCTGTTCATTGTTCGAATAAATTACTTTCACTTTGTTAGCTTTACAATTTTTTTTTGAAGAAGCATGATATTGCTGGAAGGATTGATTTCTGGGAGATTGATTGTTTTTAGATTGATTGTTTCGGATTAAGTCAGTTTTGTGTTTCATTTTACATTCGATTCGATTACGTGTGCTGGCAAATTTTGATTTATACATCGCGACGTGCCTTGTTTTTATTTACGTCGTGACGTATTTTAATTCATACGTCGTGACGTGCCTCGTTTCATTTGACGCTCACGTCGCGACGTGGTACATTTATACGCCGCGACGCCCCAACGGTTGAAATACCCTTGTTGCCCTTACGTCCCGCGGTTTTGCGCTTATCCGAGTCCTTTTGTCTTTTTACCTCGCGACGCCTCATTTCCTTTCGCCGCTTTCTTCTTCTTCTTCTTCTCCTTCCTTTCTTATTCTCTTCTTTTCCCGCCGCCGAATCGCCTCGCTCTCTCGTTCTCCTCTGCTTTCTTTGTGTCCGCCGCCTCACCGTGCCCTCCGTTTCGCCGCCTCCTTTATTGCATCCTTGATATTTGTAAGTGTCCCATTGTCCTTCGTTTTTTTCTTTTCGCTTTCCTTGTTAGAGTTTTTGAGTTATGTTTTCGCGACGACGCGATTGCTCGCCGTGTTACGCTCGAATGTTACACGTCGCGATTTAAAGCATAGCCCTCGCCGCGACGCATTTAATTTTTTTTGCTCGTCACGACGCCTCGCTGCACGTCGCGACATCTGGATAAATATTTTGTCTCGTCGCGATGTCTCGCCACTGTGTCGCGATTTAGGTGGCTGATTTTACTTAACTCTTTATTGATTTGTTTTTGCTGTTCTGTTTCTTTTTGTTTGCAGGATATGCCTCACATCCCCTTCTCATGTCCTTCCCTCTCCCTCAAACTCGCTGGATGAGTTTATGTCTGCTCCACCTGTTTCCCCTCACCACTCTGTCTCTCCACCTTCCTTAGGAGTTTTCTCCACTCATTCTCCCTCTCCTCAGCCCTCAAATTCTTCACACCACCACCCTCCCTACCCATTCCACTTCCTTCAGATGATCTGAGTATGTTGCCTTGGCCGCTAAAACTGCGACCAGGGCCATTCTCAAGGAGAAACCTTTTCCTTTCACCCCCCACGACAACCCTTTCGTCCGCAAACTCTTTTATCTAAACCTAACCCACCTCGCCCATCCTCGCACCTCCGGGAACCTCACCTTCGTCCATCAGTTCTACACCTATGCCCGTCATTATGGTACCTACGGAATCCACTTCCGTGGTGTCTCCATTCCCCGAGCTTTCACTTCTATCACCATTCGGGAGCACTATCATCTTCCTCCCACACCCCGTTGCCACTACTCGGAACTCATACATGAGTACCCTTGGGATGATGTTCTTCGTACTCTCTGCCCTGAGGGTATTGAATGGTATCAACCCAGGGGCGCTCAGCGTTATATCCGCCGCGCCGACCTTCGCTCTGAAGCCCGTCCGTGGCTTCATTTTATTTGCAACAACATCCTTCCTACCTCCCACCTGGCCATGGTTCCCAAGGAGTAGGCCCTTTACATTTACCTGCTGATGGTCGGTCGGCCAGTCAACCTCGCCCATGCCATCACCTCCGCCTTTCGTCAATGCGTCCTCTCCACCAACATCAACCATTCCCTAATATTTCCCCATCTCATCACTGACATGTTCCGGGCCTATCGGGTTCTGGAACATCTGACCGACCTTACCTTTGCGCCTGCTCCTGCCTTTCGTTACATTCGTCTCCGTCAACCTCGCCGCCCACATACACCACATGATCCTTCCCCACCTTCTCCTCCCTCCCCTACCCCCATTCCTTCTTCTCCTCTTCCCCCTGCTCCTGCTTCCTCTTTTTTTGCCCCTCCATCCGAGGCTTCGCCTCGTGACCCTATCCCTCCATCACCTTCCCCTTCTACCCGTCCTGATTCCATCGACCTGCTCCACGACAACTTACGTCGCATCGAGGCACAGATGGCGACTGACCGCCTGTTTTACCATTCAATGTTTACACTCATTGCAGATCGCCTACAGTTGCCACTTCCTCCCGTGACCATGATCTTTGGTGACCCAATACTTCCCACAACGCTCCTCTGGACCCGCCAGCTGATGATCCTTCGGCCTAGTTTTGTCTTTTTGTTCTTTTCTTTTCTTGTATTTCTTTTCTTTTGTTTCCTTTTCTTTTGTTTCTCTTGTACTTTCCTTATTCCAGTAAATGATCAATCTTTCATTTTGGTGCCATGTTCTTCTTATTTTTCCTTCCTTTCCATTTTCATTGAGGACAATGTGTGTTTCAAGTGTGGGAGAACTTTTTCTCCATTTATCTTTCCTATTGCATGACTGTTGACATTATATTTATGACTTGTTGGCCAATTGATGCATTCTGCTGATAAACTTGGTGAATTTTTCATCTTTCTGTCATTCTGCATTTTTTCGCTTCTTCTGATTGCGTATACGTCGCGACGTCACCCTTCTTACGTCGCGACGTCCGCACGTTTCGACGTTTGCTTCTGCCCGTCGCGACGTCATACTTATGCATGAATGATTCTGTGCTTAATTCTTCCACTCATTTCAAATTTCTCTTGCACTGGACTTTTGTGGCTTTTGTTTTCAAAGTTTTTACTAGTTTCAAAATGATGCTTGAGTTTTTGAAAACACCTCCTATTCTTTTAATAATAATTGAATTGGCAAAATTTTGCTCTTCAATTTTTCAAAACACGTTGAATGGAAGCATGCTAACAAAGTAGCATTTTAAGTTTTTGAGACTTGAGATTGTGCATAGAGACAATACCCTTGTTGGAAGGATATTGAGCCCAAATTTTCTTCTATCTTTGTGTGCGTCTGCTTATTTCATTCTTCTCTAGAACTTGTTTTAATTCTTAATTGAAGCTTAATGGATTAGATTTTTGTTGATATGATAGAGGCGTTCTTTCCTCCACCCTTGTCCCAAGCACTGTCCCCATATATTTATCCCTTACTAGCCCTTTGAGCCTTCTTTGTATGAGCATTTGCATTCATATTTTTATGGTGTCATTAGTTATTAGTTATTTTGCTTCGTTATCTTTCATAAATTAAAAAAAAATTCAAAAAGGGAACAAAAAGTGTTTTCATTAAAAAAACAAAAAACAAAAAAAACAAAAAAAAGCAAGCTCAATAACAATTTATGCAGCATATTTTGCATGAATAGAAAATAAAGAAACGTTCTGTTTATGGCATCAATTCTTTGTTTAGTGCATGTGCTCATACTATTCTTTCTTTCTTTCACTTCATCCATTCATTTAGCCTTCCGTACATTACAACCCTAAAAGTCCTCTTGATCTTTGAAATGATAGTTTTTGTAGTGGAGAAATAGAATTGACACAAGCCTATGGTAGGAGATGAATTAAGCAGACTGAGAGCAAAAATATCCCTACACACAAGTGAGCTGAGCGCAAACACTATATCTTGAGTGGTTCTCTTTTGTTCAATCTCTTGTTCTTGAACTCTTTCAATGTTTGTTTTAGTAGCACTCTTTCATTCTGCTGTGGTTGAATTCTTGGGAAATGGATTGAGTCAATGTCCTTTTATTGTTTTAAGCATGGGTAGATATTTTCTATTCCTCTTGTATTCTTTTTGACTCTTGTAAACTTTTTCCAGGAGTACAAAGGTCTAAGTGTGGGGAATTTGATCGAGCCAAGTTTACATTATAAATTGGCTGCATTTTCATATTGCTTATGCATTTGTTGACTCCTAGTTGATGATTTTTGTGCTTAAATTGGTTCCTCATACATAGTTCTTTCAATTTGCAATTTGTCAGAAATTGTCATGATTTAATTCTTATTTCTCCATAATTTTTATTGGGACAATTGATACTGCAAATTGTTATTATTTTATTGCAGGAACAAAGGAGTCAACGTCAGGAAGTCAACAGTCATTGATCCATCCGCACGTCGCGACGAGTTTTGATCCATACGCCGCGACGAGCAAGTCACTTCCATACGTCGTGGCGAATATTAATTCATACGCCGCGACGAGCAGGCAAATTCACACGGCGTGATGAATTTTTATTTATACGTCGCGACGTACGAGCGGATATTCGACCTTTTATGGAAAGTTTGTCTCACTATTCCAACCCGACCCGCGCCCCATCATATAAAAACTTGCCAATTTTAGGTCATGGGCAGACTTACACACATAGAATCAAGACACAGAGTCTGGAGACTGGGAGAGGCGCAGATTTTTATTATTCAGGCAGTAGAGAGACGACACCGTCCTTCGACATCGCCTTCACATTTTCATCTCCAACGATTACAGCCATCAACATTGTCACCGTTAGTGTCTTCTGCAACCATGAGCATCGTTCCATCTCCAGTATTTGAGGGATCCCTAGGGCCCACAATCTCTCCAGCTCCGGACCAGACCAGTTCCGTGATCAATCTCCCTCCCGCTTGATTTTAATTCATCATTTTATCATGATGATTTTTATATGGAACTGCCAAGGGGCTGGAGGTCGTTCCTTCAAGCCCATCCTCAAGAATTACATACGCCTTCATCACCCTCGCCTTGTTGTCTTAATGGAACCTCGTATCAGTGGTGCTCAGGCCGAGAGGGTTATCCGTACTTTAGGCTTTGACCACTCCTTCCGGGTTGAAGCGGAGGGGTTTTCGGGCGACATCTGGCTAATGTGGACTCCCGACATTACCGTTCGCATCCGCTTTGCTCACCGCCAATTTGTTCATACCAGTATCGAGTAGGGCCGATCCTAACTTGAATTCACAGCCATCTATGCTAGCTCGTCCCCTGCCTTTCAGAAGTTCCTCTGGTACTACCTCCCCTACATCGCGCGCACTGTCACTCACCCTTGGCTCCTAGGTGTCGATTTTAATGCTAAATTGGATAGCCGTGATAAACGTGGTGGCTCTCGCCTTCAACCTATCGTCAACCCTCATTTCCGCGATTGTGTGCATCTCTGCAATCTTTAGGAAGTCGTTTTTACAGGGCCTCACTACACGTGGCGTCGCGGGCAGGTTAGGTGTAGCACCCCACTCCCGACAAGACCCGAACCTGACATCTACGGTGATATCCGAGCCCGTGCCCCGCGAGGGTGGCGTACTAAAACACTCAATACCTTTTTAAATCTTTTTATAACATTTTTCTTTTCTTTTTCTCCTTTTTAAAACAGTTGAGTGCGGAAAACGATAATCAATCTGGGCCCGATTTAATATGAAAACATTTTTCAAATATGAACAATTCAGTCATTAACTAACACTCAATAGTGCTCAATCATCATGTACATATAGAAATGTATGACCCAACTGGGCCCAATGCCATTTCTAAACATTTCAATAATACAATACAATGACACATAAACAAATGGGGCCCACTTAATAAACTCACTACACTAATGCAGATGTGACGACACTGATCCCGACCCTGACCTTCACTTGAATCCTGCATGTAAGTGTAAGTTGACTTACACGCATTCAGTACCGATAAGTCAACATGTACATGGGGTGAGTTGACTTATGCAAGGACGGAACTGTTTAAATTGTGCCCTAAAGGCAATCCCCTTTAGCGTTTTGTTCAAAGTCGATATCTGAGACTTTATGAATAAATAAAGAAAGGCATATTTCATTAATTTGATATTCATGAACATTGTTTATGAATTGATATGGATCTTTAATCGAATTAATGAAGTCCATGATATTTGACATAGCATGAAGGAAATTATGATGCGATCATACTATTGAGATTCCTATCATGTGCAATTATGTCATTATCTAAATTATCCTAGTCATAGGATTAATGAGATGGACATCATTAATCCGGATAGACTAACACATGTCATATTCCTTGATTGGATCAGCGGTGGATCTCGAAGCTGTAAATATGAGATATTTTAGAATTGACATGTGGATGCTTACTAGCGGTAGTAAGTACATTGGATGACTGTCATGAGATCATCACATGGATATCTTATTCTAATGTCGGTGATAATCTCATCATAGCAATGGTGCAAGTATCCTTAGACTTGAGGTACTCAAGGATATCTTGAATCTTGATCACGTGCTTTGACTCCATTTCTTGTTGCCTTCGGAGGTAACTCATAGGGTGGTGCTTGGGTACAGTTTGAGGTATTGAAGGTAATTGAGTAGCCAATAAAGGATTCACCACTACGGAATAATGAGAAGAGATACCCATGGCCTCTTGTAAGGATCATTACTTGAAAGTCTTTGGCCAGCGGTATGTCATGAAGATTGTCTTGAGGGACATATATAGTCATGGATCTGGACAGAACTAAAATCACTTGGGCTAGACTTAGTCTAGTGAGAGTTGACACATTGCCCATACTCATAACCAAGTGGGGTATAGGATGGTGAAAGGACTAATTGCACCAGAATTGACTATGGAAGGGTTCGTGATCCGGTTCGTGATGAATACATCAAACCGATTACTTTCCGGTCAATTGGGGTCATGATGTGTTGCTAGATACCGCTCATGACTTGCTTAGATTAATTGTTAATCTAAGTGGCCAACATAACCGGAGCCTAAAGGTCACACGATAAGAGTGTCTCAGAGAATCAGTAAAATAGTAATTGGACAGAGTTCCAATTATGGAGAGCATTAGGATTAAATGGATCCCAATGAGATTGGGATATGTCTCGATGAGATCGCGACATCAATATTGCTAAGAAAGGTTTCAAGTCGTTTGAGATCGGGCCCGAGAGGTTTGCAGTAGGACCAACCCAGCTTGGACTGGACCTTAGCAATTATTTATATCATTAATTAATTAAGTAATTAATTAATTAATTATATAAATTAAAGCCTTGTACACGTTGGTTTTGGGAGAAGAGAAGAAATAATGCTTTGAAAGTCAAAGCTTCATTTCTTTATTACATAAATGCCTTAAATGGTGTGCCATCAAGATGGAAGCATTTAATTGGTGTTTTAAATGTTAAAGACACCATATATATGTTGATTTTCGTGGATGGCAATATGATGGTTCGGATGGTTTGTAAAATGAGAGAGAAGAGCTTAATTGTTAAGCTTAAAAGATGAAAGGTATTTCATGTTTCTTTCTTTCTCAAGGCCATCAACGATTCTTCTCTTCTCCAAGCTCATGGTCCAACGTTCTCCTTAAGCTCTCCAGGACAGAGGTAGGCTCTAGCAGGCTTTAATCTGTTCTAACTATTCCCGGGTCAAAGGGGTTTGACTCGGTTAGGTTCTTTGATCTCTGCGTGGATCACCTTTAGAGATAGTCTCTTTTGGCTATTAGGTTGATGTCTTCATACCGATACCTGGATCTGGCGCTTGGAAAGTCCGGGAACAAAAATTTTGTTTTCCGCTGCGTACATATGATGTACCACCCGGATTTTCCTACAGTGGTATCGAGCGTCGGTATCCCGTATGAAGCTAAAACCTAAGCAAGATCAGAAAACCTAATTGCTGTTGATGTTGATGCATGTATACTGTCTGAATTTCGTTTTGCTATAGAGATATGCTTTTCGAAATTTTTCTACCCAGGATTGTTCATAACATGTTAGAGAATATGTTTATGAATTTTCAGAATTTATCGATTTGATTTGATATAGTTTTGCTAATTAATTCCCTAAGGTTACAGATGCTGTTTTGTGAAACGATTCTGGAACAGGCATGAGTATAAAATCGAGAATAAATTCTAGAAAAATGTTTTTTCAGATTTTCCTTCACCTACATGTCTCTAAGATGTTGGTGAATGTCTTTGAGCATGGAAATTGGATTTCAAGGTGATTGGATATTTATTCACGAATTTATTCTATGCTGTTGGGAATTGCTGTGCTGATGAACACAGATTTTGAATCGGTTTTGTTATTTAGGTTGACTGAGTTTTTGATGGCCTAAAATCCTGAAAAAATTCAGGTAGCATGTTCTGAACATTTAGTAACCTATATAATTTTCCCATGATTTATTGAAATTGTTTCAGTGATCATTTCAAGCAATGTACAGAACTGGACAGTTTTGTGAAAATTGTTGGGACTGTTTTGCTTGGCTTGATTGAGTGTGCCTTTTCAGTTCTAATGCCATGCACCATTTTTAATGTGATTAAAATGTGTTATCTTGATGTATTATGATTGCCAAGTTGAATTGCTTGAAGTTGCTTTTCCAAGAATTTTTGAATGCGAATTGGTCACATTAGCGTCTCGTTAGTATATAGCATTATCTTGTTTGTTTTGACCGTCATAATTTTATGGCATGTGCTGAAGTAAATTTGATAATGTATGTGCTAGCTAGAGATGCTTAGGATGATAATTTGGGTGTTCCTAAATTGTTTGAAATTAATGAGTTTTGACTCATTTCAAGCTTTTCATATGGTTTGACCATATAAAGGCTTTCATGGTCCAATGAATTGTTCGTTGATACATCAAACTAACAGTTATTACCTTAGTTATGATGGTATTGTGAATTGGAATTGCATGGATTGAGGAATTAGCCGATTAGATATTATAGCATTCTCCCAAATAAGTCGACTTATATGGGACATAAGTCGACTTGTTTGTTGGATAAATCGACTTGTTTGCGGGATAAGTCGACTTGTTTTCGTAATAAGTCGACTTGTTCGCTACATAAGTCGACTTGTTCATGGGCAGGTGACATAAGTCGACTTGTATCACACAAGTCGACTTGTGTGTGAAGTAGATGCATAAGTCGACTTGCATTTGATGAAAGTGGACTTGTGGCATGCATAAGTTGGATGATGGATGATTATAAGGATTGATTCAATTGGATCGATGAAACCTAAATCATTCCATATAGTCTGGCGACTATGATCTTTCAGCTTGAGTCTAGAGTTTCTAAATCCCTCCTTGGTATATGAAAACTAACGCCTTCCATTAATATGGTAAGAACCGAGTTCTTATAGAGTTGGGTTGTTGGGCAAACTCAAGCTCGCTCTATCTGAATATGTTCGAACCATGAAAATATGATTTTCGGATTAATGGGTTGGTTTTCACCGAAGCGTTAGTTTGTTGAGCAAACTCAAGGTCAACGTGACAGAGGCGAAATTGGGTAGCATACATCGATGTATGCGCATCAAAGAGTTGATACCCAATGAAGTGCACACATCAACAAGTTGATAAGAGCGATCGATAGTTGTGTCTAAGATGTAATTGGTATATCCGATACCTCCCGAGACATAAGGTGGCTTGTTGAGCAAACTCAAGGTCATTCTTAATGTCGGTTATCGATGATGCAATTGGTATGACCGATACCTCACCGATTGACCTAAGAAGTGGCTTGTTGGGCAAACTCAAGGTCACTCTTAGCAATATCGGATATCGACCCACTAGACATTATGTCACATTGTTTCTGGATTCAGTAAAGAGGGTTATGGATTCTAGGAAACTAGTGGGAGCCATATGCATGTCATGCAAGTCCTTATGATCATGCAGCATATCTATTCTCATTCATTCTCTCTCTATCGCTAAGTTGATTGAAGAAGTCTTTCATGTGAATTTTCGCCTCCTTTCTCGGACCGATTTTCTTGATTGGCTGAGGACTTTGATAATTGTTCTTAGATCTGAGGAACTAGGATACGTCCTAGATGTTCCACTTCCAGTTGCACATGCTGTCGATGCTTCTGATGGGAATCAGAAAGCAAACTGTAAGCATCTAAAGGACAGTGATATGGAAACTTGCTTTATGCTTACCTTGATGTCACTAGAGCTGCAGTAGCAGCACGAGTCCATGGATGCTCACTCTGTAGTATTTCATCTTAGGGAGCTGTTTGATGAGTAAGCTCGGTCTGAAAGGTTCGAGACCTCAAAGCTTCTCTTCATCACAAAGATGGCTCCAGGGACAACTGCTTTGCAGTATACCCTAAAGATGAATGGCTATATTGAGAGATTGGCCGTCTTAGGATTTGTAATGGATTATGAGTTAAGTAGAGACTTAATTCTGGTTGGATTGTCTGACGGTTATTCACGGTTAGTGATAAACTATCGATGAACCAAATGTCCACAACAATTCTGGTGATCAATCTGCCACGATAACGGTGGTGGCTATCAAGATAGCTAGCAAGTGCTAATGGTGGATGCTTCTTCTTACGATCAAAGAAGAAAAAGGCCAAGAAACCAAGCGGAAGTGCCATCAAGGAAAAACCAAAGAAAGCGCCCCAAAGGATTTTGCTTTCAATGTGGCAAGTCTAGCCACCAGAGGCGGAATCGTAAAATCTATTCGAGTCCTTGAAGCGATAAAAGGCATCGATGCCTCTACTACTTCAATTATGTTTGTCATTGAGGTTAATACTATTCTGATCAAAACATATCGGTCTTTGATACGGTTGTGGCTCTCACATATAAAATGATATGCGGGGCCTCGTGACGATGAGAAAGCTCATTCAAGGAGAACTAGACCTTTGTGTAGGTAATGCGGCAAGAGTTGCTACATTAGCCGTGAGACACTTATGTCTTGTCACTCCCTCTTGGGCTTGTATTCAAATTGGACGATTGACATTTTGTACCAGATTAAACAAAGAACATATTGTATGTTTTATGTTTAATTAGAGTGATTTCCATTTGATTTTAGAAACAATGGTTGTTTTCTTAGTTGAATGGAATGCTCTATTGTCTTGGTACATTATGCAATAGAATTGACATATTAGATATGTCATATCTAGTTTTGAATGTCAATGACACGAAAAGACATAATCGAGATAATTTAAAATCAACTTACTTATGGCATTGTCGGCTTGGCCATATAAATGAGAGACACATTGCTAAGCTCCACGAGAGTGGGAGGTTAGAGTCATTTGATTATGAATCATATGACACATGTGAATCTTGTTTATTAGGCAAGATGACTAAGTTACCTTTAAAGGAAAGGGTGAACGCAGTGGATGGAGTATTAGACCTAATACATTGAGATGTATATGGTGCGATGTCCATCCATGCCGAAGTAGTTGTACTACATCATTGCCTTTATCGATAAGTGTTCTCGATATCGGTGCTTGATTCGACGAGATACAAATCAAGCATTTGAAAAGCTCAAATAATTCAGAATGAAGTAGAAAACCAACTTGGTAAAAGTATCGAGGCATTACGATCCGATCGTGGTGGGAATACTTAAACCAGCGGGTTTTGGGTTATCTCGTAGATAATGGAATTTATCTCAAGATACTCCACCTTTTAAGCACGGCTAAAAGGAGATATCAAACCTTGTTAAACATAGTGCGATTGATGATAGGTTTTGCAGTTTTGGGAATATGTGCTCGAGACAACTGCTTACTTGCTAAGCAGAGTTCCTCAAAGACAGCTTGATGTTACTCCATAACAGATGTGGACTAAGCGAAGCCCTATCTTTCTCATCTGAAAGTTTGGGATTGTCACGCTTACGTGAAGCGGACACGATCGGATACATTTAATGTAAAAGGCGACAAGTGTTTGTTCGTGGAATATTAATTCTACCTTGCTTAGGAACAAAAGTTGTTTGTTTCAAAGCTTGCTGTTTTCTTGAAGAAAGAGTTCTTTTACAAGAAGACAGTGGGAGCAAAGTTGAACTTGGAGAAGTTCAAGATGCTCGAACAAACATAGATCAATCGCACGAACTTGAAATCTATTACTCATATAGATGAGGTAACAGTTCAACCTTCTACTACACACGAATTTCGTAGGTCAAGTAGGATACGCACTGTTCCGAGAGATATGGATTTCTCGTAAGTGAACAGAATGACGTATTGCTCATATGAGATGATGAGCTCGCTACCTATGAAGAGGTTACGAAGGTTCAGAGTCTGCAACATGGCTTCGTGCCATGAAAACCAACATGGATGGTAATCTAATTACCTATAAAGCAAGGCTTGTGGCTAAAGGTTTTGTCTAAGACAAAGAGTTGACTATGACAAGACCTTGACCTAGTAGCAATCTTAAATCCATTGAAACTCCTAGCCATTGCCGCTCATCATGTCATGAGATATGGCAAATGGATGAAAACAGATCTCTGAGAGGAAATCTAACCCGAGGATGTGTATGACACAACCGGATGGTTTCACCTCCTGTGATGGCGAATAGGTATGCAAGCTTTATAAATCCATGTATGGATTAAAGCAAGCATCCAGGAGTTAGATTATCCGTTTTGATGAGTCAATCAAAGAGTTTGATCTCTCACAAAATTCGGATGAATATTGTGTGTACAAGAAAGTTAGTGGGACTGCAATCGTATTCCTTGTGTTGTATGTAGATGACATACTGATATTAGGAAACGATGTCTCTATGCTGCAATCAGTTAAAATTTGGTTGTCCAATCAATTGCGATGAAAGACCTTGGTAAAGCAACTTTTATCCTCGCGATAAGGATTTATAGAGATAAATCAAAAGGTTGCTTGGTCTTTCACAATCATCGTACATAGATGAGATGTCAAGGGTTTAGCATGGAACTATGCTATGTACGAGGTCCGATGTATCGTATGCTCTAAGTGTTACGACGAGATACTAATCGGATCTGGTGAGGGTCTTTGGGTGGTATCAAGAATATCCTCAAGTACTTGTGAAGCACTAAGGATGTTTTTTCATCTTTGGAGATGGAAATCTCCAGTTGAGTTTAGCATTTAGATGCTAGTATTTAATCGATAAGGATGATTCTCGAATCATGATCGGGTTATATACATTCTGCTTGAATAAGCGTGGCGGTCGGTTTGAAAGATTCCAAACAAGAGAGGACCGCCGATTCATCAACCGAGGCAAAGTACATTACCGCGTGAGATGCGCAGAGAAGCGGTTGGGATCGAAGTTCATTGCTAAACTTGATCTGGTCCCTAGTTGTGATGGGCCCATAGGATTGTATTGTGATACAATGGGGTTAGTCTGTGCAGCAAAGGAACCAAGGTCTTATCGACGATCGCACATCGCGTACTCGCCGATTCGGAGATCATTAGTTGAAATGATATCCTCATAGAGAATTCCACAGAGCAATGTGTTGTTATTCCGCTGACAAAGCCGTTGTCACACGAGAATTGTGATTCTCATGGACTCGCTTATGGTATTAGGTACTAAGGCGATTGGCTTTAGGTCAGTGGGAGATTTGTAAGTGTAAGTTGACTTACACGCATTCGAAGACCGATAAGTCAACATGTACATGGGGTGAGTTGACTTATGCAAGGATCGAGCGTTTAAATTGTGCCCTAAAGGCAATCCCTTTAAGCTGCTTTTGTTCAAAGTCGATCTGAGACTTTATGAATAAATAAAGAAAGGCATATTTCATTAATTTGATATTCATGAACATTGTTTATGAATTGATATGGATCTTTAATCGAATTAATGAAGTCCATGATATTTGACATAGCATGAAGGAAATTATGATGCGATCATACTATTGAGATTCCTATCATGTGCAATTATGTCATTATCTAAATTATCCTAGTCATAGGATTAATGAGACTGGACATCATTAATCCGGATAGACTAACACATGTCATATTCCTTGATTGGATCAGCGGTGGATCTCGAAGCTGTAAATATGAGATATTTTAGAATTGACATGTGGATGCTTACTAGCGGTAGTAAGTACATTGGATGACTGTCATGAGATCATCACATGGATATCTTATTCTAATGTCAGTGATAATCTCATCATAGCAATGGTGCAAGTATCCTTAGACTTGAGGTACTCGAGGATATCTTGAATCTTGATCCGTGCTTTGACTCCATTTCTTGTTGCCTTCGGAGGTAACTCATAGGGTGGTGCTTGGAGTGCAGTTTGAGGTATTCAAGGTAATTGAGTAGCCAATAAAGGATTCACCACTTCTGGAATAACTGAAGAGATACCCATGGCCTCTTGTAAGGATCATTACTTGAAAGTCTTTGGCCAAAGCAGGTATGTCATGAAGATTGTCTTCAGGGACATATATAGTCATGGATCCTGGACAGGAACTAAAATCACTTGGGCTAGACTTAGTCTAGTGAGAGTTGACACATTGCCCATACTCATAACCAAGTGGGGTATAGGATGGTGAAAGGACGAATTGCACCAGAATGGACTATGGAAGGGTTCGTGATCCGGTTCGTGATGAATACATCAAACCGATTACTTTCCGATCAATTGGGGGTCATGATGTGTTCTAGATACCGCTCATGACTTGCTTAGATTAATTGTTAATCTAAGTGGCCAACATAACCGGAGCCTAAAGGGTCACACGATAAGAGTGTCTCGGAGAATCAGTAAAATAGTAATTGGACGAGTTCCAATTATGGAAGCATTAGGATTAAATGGATCCCAATGAGATTGGGATATGTCTCGATGAGATCGCGACATCAATATTGCTAAGAAAGGTTTAGGTTTGTTTGACATCGGGGCCCCGATGGCCGTAGGACCCAGCCCAGTTGGATGGACCTTAGCAATTATTTATATCATTAATTAATTAAGTAATTAATTAATTAATTATATAAATTAAAGCCTTGTACACGTTGGTTTTGGGAGAAGAGAAAGAAATAATGCTTTGAAAGTCAAAGCTTCATTTCTTTATTACATAAATGCCTTAAATGGTGTGCCATCAAGATGGAAGCATTTAATTGGTGTTTTAAATGTTAAAGACACCATATATATGTTGATTTTCGTGGATGGCAATATGATGGTTCGGATGGTTTGTAAAATGAGAGAGAAGAGCTTAATTGTTAAGCTTAAAAGATGAAAGGTATTTCATGTTTCTTTCTTTCTCAAGGCCATCAACGATTCTTCTCTTCTCCAAGCTCATGGTCCAACGTTCTCCTTAAGCTCTCCAGATGAGGTAGGCTCTAGCAGGCTTTAATCTGTTCTAACTATTCCCGGGTCAAAGGGGTTTGACTCGGTTAGGTTCTTTGATCTCTGCGTGGATCACCTTTAGAGATAGTCTCTTTTGGCTATTAGGTTGATGTCTTCATACCGATACCTGGATCCTGGCGTTCGGGAAAGTCCCGGGAACAAAAAATTTTTGTTTTCCGCTGCCGTACATATGATGTACCACCCGGGATTTTCCTACACTGCAAACATACTCCCGTTTTACTAACGGGGTACTCTTCAATTCCTGAAAAATAGATGCAATGTTGGGTGAGTTTGCGAACTCAATGAGAAACCATCATCGATGGTTCACCCAACTCATGCATTCACAATCATATACATATAATACACAGTAGCATTTACAGTAATATCACATGCAATTTTCTTATTCACATCTCTCAGTCATTTGCAGTCAATTTACATTTTCAGTCAGTCATACACATATGCAATGCACATGTGACCCTTTTATTTTCTTTTCGTTGTTGTGACCGTGCGCCTGAAATCATTTACGTTGAGCCAGTGGCTCTGAAATCGTTGGGCATGATATGCCCTGCGGTGAGCCTGAGGCTCTATCAATCGTTGGACCTGAGGTCCTGTGCATTGAGCTTAAAGCTCTCATATACGTTGGGCGTGATCTGCCCTGATAAGCCCAGTGACGGGCACAGTGCATTGAGCCTGTGGCTCTGCATACGTTGGTACCACCGGTCACAACTACCATTATCTGATCATTCAGTGATGCATGAATGCATGTGTCACTTCCCAATTTCAGTCATTTACGCCCAATCATTTTCGCTAATGCATTTACAATTTAATTCATTCATGCATTCATACATATTTACTCATCTTTGCACTTCAATATCATAATCAAATATTTGAACACCCATGGTCCAAATCAATCAAATCAATCACACATCTATCCATCCGCTTCCTCATGGCAATCAATGCATATAATTAATAAACACATAAAATTTGAGAAACCAACTAGGTTATTTCACCGCACTTCCGAAGCTACTGCTTTGAAGTCCCAATCTCGTCTGTGGAATTTCGATCCATGAACCTCTATATCAAATCAAATAAATCACACATTACTAATCATGCCAAATTCAATAATCAATAGCAATTTTGATAAATACTATACATGTTATGACTTTCCCGATTCAATTCCCGAATTTCTCAATTGGATCACTCTCACTCTAGTCCATAACAATTCCAGATCCCATTTATCAATTTACAAATTTCCATACTCTAAGATCACATTTCAATTAGAATCACAATCACTAATCGTTTACCACTCAATTCCAATAATCATATAATTACATTCCGAATTTCCATTCTTATCCATTCAATATTCTTAGTCTCCAAATTCCAATTAATCATTTAGAAACCAATGCATTTGAAGTCAATCCTCAAGCTCATTACTTGTAAAAATCATCTCATAATCACTTAATTTCATTTCTTCTAATTTGCAATTCCTAGTCTCAAAAATTCAATTTACTAAACACCTATTAATCACTAACCAATCCCAATTTAACCTCAAAATTCTCAAATTTCCAAATAACTTAACCAATTCACTTTTTGGAAAACACTCATCCTCGCCGCGGCGTCAGGCCCCTCGCTGCGGCGAGCCTCTTTTCTTTCGTCATGACGATGCGTCTCGTCGATCGCGGCAAGACCGCTCTTCGTGCTTCGCGACGCGCGAGGAGACGACCTGCTTGTGGCGCACCCAACTCCTCGCCGCGGCGTGCACCTACATCCAGTTCGTCGCGGCGTACTAATTATAAAAATCAATTATTCGTCGCGACGTGTGAGTTAAAGGGGCTCGCCGCGGCGTGTTCATCACACGTCGCGACGTGCGAACCTAGAAACTCGTCCGAAACCCAGAAATTCATCTGATTTTTCTGATCTAACTCATTCAAATCCATTCTAAACACTCTCAATCAGTTTTAAACCTTAAACTCGACTTATTCCTAACCTCAGATCATCATTTAAACCATCTTTTATCAAAAACCCAAATCAAAACCAACGAAAACCCTATCATCGCAACTTTCCAAATTTCTAACCAATTTCTTACTCAAATCAATGATCAAATGAAACGATTTAAGGCATAAATACATAGAAACTTACTTGATTCAAGCTAGCAACCTTCGAAAATCTTCCAAAAACTCCAAATCGCAAGATGCTCACCCAAGACCATCGATGATGAAACAAACGTTTAAACTTATATATATATATGAGCTTTAAAGGCTTGTTTGGCAATTTAGTTGCCACAAGTCCAAACTTAGAGTCTATCAGTCTAATTCTTATTCTATTTTTCTCCCAATTTTGCAATAACCATAACTAATAAATCCTGAAATTATAATCCCAATTGTTTCATAACAATTTCCAATCAATCTCGGACCCGAAATCTAATTAATCAGTCACTGAGCAAATTTTCTGGTTCGGATCCATTACTCTAAAAATCCCAGAAAAGTTTCCATAAATTCACAAAATTAGAAAATACCCATTCCTATACTCATATTCCACTTTCCATTCCTCTAAATTCCATTTCATTCCAATTCCATATTCAAAACCTAATTTATACACTTATTACTAAATTTCCAATTTTCACAACCAATTCTCATCTGTACAATTATAACCAATTTCCGATACACAATCAATTCGGGAATTGTCATACATGTATGTACATATATATATATACTTGTGCAGTCAATAATCTGTTACCGATATCTATAAAAACAATAATGCATGCACAATGTCACATTTGCCTATACCCAATTCTAACCCGATCCAAATTACTGACATACCCGTCACTCCGGTAACGGGATGTTACAATTCTCCCCTCCTTATAAAAATTTCGTCCTCAAAATTTCATGTACGATTTGTCAAGATGATAGGGGAGTCTTTACGATCATTGATTCTCTGATTTCCACTTATTTCCCTATACACATACGCATAATTTCTGCCAAATCTTTCTTAACTCTACATTGCCTTTTACTCACAATTCATCACTTCCAATATTGATAACACATGTTTCGGTTCCTAACAATATTTTCTAATTCAGTCTTTGTAACACTTTGGATCCGAATCATCTTTTAGGATTTTAGACGAACTTGCCAAATTTAATCACACTACAATCACTTACCTCTTTTTCCTTTCTCAAACTTTATACTATTTTAACGATTTCTTTTCGATTACTCATAATTCTTTATATCCACCACCAATAATATGCATATCCGATCATATCAATATTTCCTATTTCTGTATATATAGTACTTTACGAACCCATTTCATCTTTTAGGTTGCTACTGACTTGCCAATCCATAAATCGATTCACAACACGGTCACATCAAGGCCACTAATAACGAATTTAATTTCCCTTTTTTCTATGATATCAATCAATACATAGATTGGCCGAGGTGACACATTTAGAAATATATCATGTATCACTTATCATATTGCATCTCTCCAATGCCAATTACTAATCTCGTAAGGTTTCAATAATCTCGATAATCATCGATCTGATTCATTCTCATCAATTTGAATTTTGTTATCACCAATTTAACAATCTATATTTTTACAATCACTCTGATCCATACATCAATCTCATAACTGTATGGATTCTAGCAACATATTAGTTTCACATTTAACATCAGCAATCAGTCCTGTAGGTCAGACCTACACTCAATGTCACACTCTACTTCCTATTACTCTTCTAATACCCTCTTATTATTATTCCTTGAATTTTTTTCACTAACGGTTCCCTTAATGAATTTTACTCATACTTCTTAATCCATTCACATTACTCATTTTCTTTATAGCTAAACTATTCACAATTTCTCAATACGGTCTACTATTCAAGATTCTCAATTCGGATTTTTGCCATGCTTTCAATACACACCTGCACATTGAAGTAAATCACACGTTAATATATTGAGTAATAATATGATCAAGATACACAAGAAAGGGGGGGTTGAATTGTGATAAACTTTTCGTTAATCCCTTCAATAACAATTTCTTGTTCTTTCAGAAAACTTATCTTAAATCAATTTTGACTAGTTTGAAAACCTTTGATAATAATGAGAACTACGATTTAAGTAAAGTAAGAGTTAGAGAGAGAAACACGACAATTTATCCTGGTTCACCCTAAACCTTGGGCTACGCCCATCCTCGATATCCTTCCGAGATTTCACTATCTCGAGCTGTTTACAAGTATTCTTTGACTGAGCCTCTTGGTCTCTTAACAACAAGTATTCTTTTACTCTTAGCCTCTGCAAGCTACCTGTAACACTTTTCAAAATGAAAACTAATAAAGAGCTTTTTACAAAAGAGTTGCTCTTAATAATGTACACTCAAAAATAGTTCACAATTTTTCTCGATAGTCGGATGTTTGAATACTCGAGTTTCATTCACTTTTTTCAAAAGTCGTTTTACTTCAATCTTGACTCTTATTTATAATCGGGTCTTCAACTGTTTCTTGAATATCTCGCTTGAATCTTTAAAGAAGCGGTTATTCAGCTTTAACTCAGAATCGCCTTTAAAGCGATGTTTCTTTCTTACATCGATTCTTGTATAATCGCTTTTTTCTTCGTAAAGCTTACGCCTGATTTTTGTATCGTTCGCTTTCTCTTCGTAAAGCTTCCGTCGATTTTTGTATCGCCTACTTTTCTCTTAGTAAAGCTTAAAATCGATTTTTGTTCCGTCGATATTCTTTCGTCTGCTTTTCCATACCTTTTCTTCCTTCGCTTTTCTTCCGTCTATTATTCTTCCGTCTCATTATTCTTCCTTCGCTTTTCCTTCCTTCGCTTTTCTTCCGCTCATTATTCTTCCTTCGCTTTTCCTTCATACATTATTCTTCCGTCATTATTCTTCCGCTCGCTTTTCCTTCCTTCGCATTTTTCTTCCGTCGCTTTTCTTCCTACGCTTTTCTTCTTACGCTTTTCTTCTTATGCATCCATCTACTTTTCATTTGTATATTTCTCTTTGTTTATTATCAAAATTATTTAATACGTGAAGTCTGGTTTGACTTAACATTCTCCCCTTTTGATGATAACAAATACTGTGAATTAGAGAAATATGAAAGTATCAATTATCTGATATTGAGATAAAAATAACTTCGCTTTATCCTTCCAAATTGATTTCTTCCTTCTCCTTCTCCCCTATTTGTTATTGATCAAAAAAATTATTTCCCAATCTGCTTCACCAACTTTTTCAGCATCTTCTTAATCTTCTTCATATCCTTATCAAGGTTCGAACATGCTTCTTTAAAGTCGATGATTAATCTGCAATGAGGATTACATCTCAAAGAACTTACTTTTCAACGATAGCCCTTTGTTGTTGTATAAGCTTCCTTGTTAAAGACATTTGTTTCAATGATTTGTAGAGAGGTGGAGGAACAAATACTGACTTGTTCATGAATATCAAGATCATAGGAATCATGTATCGTTGATAAGTGCTTAGAACCATGGCATAGCTTCTGAATTGAGGTGATCTCCCACAGAGGTCGATTTCGCGAGAATGTTCGTAAAATAGTATAACAACATTACGAGTTGCCAATCGTAATGTAACAATACCGACCTTTTCGATAGTGGATCCTCTGCTTGTAGCCTTAGTTAGGCTTGGTCTGGATCTTGATATACGCAGATAGAATTTCCACCCTTTTCTCTTCACATGCTTCATCAATCAATTTTATCGCCTCTTGATTTGATCGAAGTCATGTCATCCACAATCAGCTCTGGTTCAACTTTTAGCTTCACTTCTCATACTTGAGTTCAACAAAATTTGGTGGTTGAAGATCGGTACCACCTTGATTATTGATCGTTCAAGATAGGATAAGAAGTGAGACGCTCTCCAAATGGCTCACGGTGGATATGGTTCTCTTCCAACTCTCTTGATTGATCATAGAAATTTTGTAACCCCTATCCAATGGATGTAAAATGCCATTATCATATTCAACTGATTTGAATAAGGCTTTCACATATCTCTTTGGTTTGTCTTGAATGATGACAGACTTGGTCTTCTTCTCCTCTATTACAACCAATCTGTGTTCCCAACTTTCTCTTTGAACAGTTAAATACTTGGATGGAACATTAGTCATCACACTCACAACTTTTTGAGTAGCCTTCTTACCCATAACATGAGTAGCAACTTGTTTGTAGACAAGTGTAGACTGAAAAGTAGTAGGAACTTCTTCTTCAAACATTGGATTATTAAGAACTTTGTGAGAATCCTTAATATTACCCGTAACAATTTCCACAATCGCTTCAGTAGCAGCTTCCATATTAACTTCAAAGAACATCAACAAGACTTGCGCAGAGACTTTTCAGAAGTGTCAACAATGATCTCTTCTTGCCTTGCCTTCTTAGACTTTGTCTCTGTTGTTGGACTTTCTTCTTTCTCGCACTCATTTTCTTTATCCTTGGTGACCTCTTGGATTGTGCTTTCTTCTTTTGAGTTCTTCTTCTTTCCTTTTCCTCCATTTCCTTGAGGCGAAGTTTCAATCTTTCTCGAGGATTGATGATAGTGATTTTGTAGCTTTTGATCTCGCTGCTCATAATGCTTTAATTGGCTTGAATCTCTGGATGGAGTGGCTTCTTTCTATCGCACAATTTCTGTGCTGGGTGACCTTCTTGCTTGCTTAGGAATGTCACTCACCAGAGGTTCCCCTTTACGCTTCAAGTCTCTGATTCAAAAATCGAACACTTCTTGACTTTGATTCACGAGAGTGTGATCTTCTCTCCTTCATAGAGGATTTCTTGGTATAGGCTCCCCTCGGTTGTTGCTTTCCTTGGTGCTTCGCTCCTTTTACGTCTGGAAATCTCGGACCCATTTTAGCAGTTGTTGAATCTATATAGCTTTTGACAGCTATCTTCCGTTCGATTCCCTTTCCAATCGATGCCGATTCTTTGAACACTCTTGTCAACAAACATCCCATAAGGGCGGTGTTTGTATCCTTTATAGATTTTACCATGTCTGAAAAATCAAATATGGTAAATCTATTGGGTGATGATTTAGAAGATGAAAGATGCATTGTTCATCCGGGTAGTGACACGATGTCTTGAACCTATTCTCGGTGAAGATATCACATAGAATCGTGAACAATACCCTTGCCTTTGGTACCACCAAGAGGCTCTCCTTTCGATTGGGTTATTGTGTCCATAGAGTTGACGACTAACTTCATCTTCGTTCATCTTGAGCTTTGTCATCCATTTCACCATATTAGTGGGTTGAACTCCATCCATTGGACATTCAATAACTTTCTCCAAGAACTCCTTTGTTACAATAACAGTGTGTGTCTACATATGACACGATTGTATCATCTATCGATTTAGTATTCTTCCGAACTCATAAATTTCTTGGAGATAGACTTCATCTCGTATTTGAAAGAAGTTTCTCCATCCTGCCGCCATTATCTCGGCTCTATATCCATCTGTTCTTTTCTTAGTTCTTGAAGTTTACCAATCTTCCCATCCCGATCCTGGATCAACTCGCAAAATAGGCGACATACATCTTCTTGATTACATTGAATAGGAACTTGCTTGAAGATTTTCAGAGAGATTTCAGAGAACTAGCAATTTCGAATTTGGTAGGAATCCCAAAAGTCGGTTTAGGGATTTTATTGCAAATTCTAGAACGATTGTACTTCTCGATGATCGTGACCTTTTCCTCTAAAACTTTTCCTTGTGAAAGAAGTTTTAAGTCTGAAACCGTCAACGCCGTTTAACTCTACCGTTTCATTGTCTTTTCTTTTGAAAATCAGATGATCAATCTGTTAACTCGCCATCTATCCATCTTGTCTTTATAAAAAAGCAGATGAATGGTTCGTTAACTCCTCCGTCTGTCTGTTTCTTCTTTACGAAAAACCAGATGAATGGTCTGTTAACATCACCATATTGAGGTTGCGTCTGATTTCTTTAAAGCGATCTTCACTTAGTGGTTTTGTGAAGATATCCGCCCATCGATATTTCGTTTCCACGAATTGTAGGTCGACGACTTTCTTCCGAGCGTAATCTCTCAAGAAATGATGTCGACTTCTATGTGCTTCACCCTTGAATGTTGAATTGGATTCTTTGACAAGTGATGGTATTTGGTGTTGTCACAATATATTGGAATCTCTTCCTCTTGTATTGAGTAGTCCTCCAATTGATACTTGATCCACAACAATTGTGAACAACAACTTGCGGCGGACATATATTCATTTTGGCGATTGATAATGCAATCGAGCTTTGTCTCTTGCTTGACCATGACACGTGTTTGGTCAAGGAAGTGACAACCACCACTCGTGCTCTTCCTTTCGATCCTATCACCGCATAGTCCGCATCGCAATATCCATTCAACCTGAAATCTTTACCTTTCTCATACATTAAGCAAAGATCAGTAGTACCTGCGAGATATCTCAAAATTCGTTTTACAGCAATGTAATGAGATTCTCTAGGATCGGCCTGAAATCTTGCACACAAGAATACACTGAATGGAATGTCAGGTCTACTTGCTGTAAGATAAAGCACAGAACCAATCATCCCTCTAAATAGGATTTGATCCACCTTCTTACCACTTTCGTCTTTTGACAACAAGTTTGAAGGATGCATCGGTGTAGACATACTTTTAACACCGCACATATCAAACTTAGACAACAATTCTTTGACATATTTTGTTGATGGATAAAATCTTATCCTTAGTTTGCTTTACTTGCAATCCAAGAAAGAATTTTAACTCACCCATCATGCTCATCTCAAATTCATTTTCATCATATTTTCAAAGCTCATGCATAACCTTTTGAGGTTGCTCCAAAATAATATCATCAACATAGATTTGCACAATAATAAAATCATTATTCAAGTTCTTCCTAAAAGAGTTTTGTCTACTTTACCTCTAGTAAATCCATTTCCTATAAGAAATGAGCTCAGACGATCATACCATGCTCTAGGGGCTGTTTCATCCATATAAGGCTTTATGAAGTCTGTAGACATGATCTGGATACTTTATATCCTCAAATCCAGAGGTTGCTTGACATAGACTTCTTCATCTATAAAACCGTTCGAAATGCACTTTTTACATCCATCTGAAAAAGCTTTATGTCATGGCAAAACAGATATGCAAGCGGTATCCTTATTGCTTCAAGTCTTGCTCTTGGAGCATATGTCTCATTGTAGTCTATTCCTTCCTGCTGATTATAGCCTTGTGCTACTAATCTTGCCTTGTTGGGACTTACTTTTCTGATTCGTCTAGCTTATTCTTGAATATCCATCTAGTACCAATAATGGATTTCTTTTCGTGTTTAGGAACTAAGGACGGACTTTATTCCTCTTGAATTGATTCAACTCCTCTTGCATAGCTAATATCCATGCTTCATCTTTTAGAGCTTCATCAATCTTCTTAGGTTCTACTTGAGATATAAATGCCATGTTGGCTTCTCTTACGAACTTGGACCTTGTTCTTACACCTTCTGAGGTTTCTCCAATAATTGACTCTTTAGGATGAAAGCTTTTGTATCTCCAATCTTTCTTTAACTCAAAATTCTTAGAAATGTCTGTCTTTTCATCATGAGGTGTTTATGATGAAGATACTTCCTTACCTTTGCGTCAAAAGGCATTATAAAGACATCATCTTGATTCCTCTTCCTTATTGGGTTGAGAGCTATCATCGAACTTAACATGAATAGTTTCTTCAACAGTCTTTGAGGTGAGGTTGAAGATTTTAAATGCCTTTGAAGTGAGAGAATAGCCTAGAAAATTTCTGAAAATGTCTTTGCATCAAATTTTCCAGAGCTTCCTTTGTGTTGAGACTAGTGCATTTGCGGTAGAAAGGATGGAAATAAGAAATGTTTGGTCTCCTTCCATTCCACAACTCATAGGAGTTTTCTTCAAGATTGGTCGCAAAGAACACTCTATTCTCGAATGTAGCATCTCAGATTGATGACTTCGCCTGAAGTATTTAGGAAGATTCATCTCACAACATTGTTCTTGCCATCTCTTGAATCGTCCTATTCTTCCTCTCAACAACTCCATTCTGCATGGAGTCCTTGGGGGGAGAAGTTATGGAAAATTCCATTTTCTTGCAGAATACTCTAAACTTCTCATTTTCAATTCTCCACCATGATCACTCCTTATCTTTGGCTATAGACATTCCTTTTTCATTTTGTAACCTCATGGAAAGGTTTCTAAAGCACTTGAAAGACTCATCTTTATGTGATAGAAAAGTATCCAACAAAACCTTGTAAAATCATCAACAATCACAAGTCCATACTTCTTTCCACCAAGACTTATTGTTCTTGTTGGACCAAATAAGTCCATATGTAACAACTCAGTGGTCTAGATGACGTTCTGAAATGTTTTCAAGAGAAAGAGGTTTTAACTTGTTTCCCTTTCGACAACTTTCACAAAAGAAATCTTTGTCAAAACGAATTTGTGGCAAACCTTTTACCAAATCATGTTTCAAAAGTTTTGAAATATGTTTAAAACTCGACATGACCTAGTTTTTATGCGGATCGGTCTTTCATCTTGATAGATAAAAACATGAAATATTTTGAGACCGAAAATCGTCTAAATCAATTTTGTAAAGATTGTTTCGTCTTTTGGCTGAAAAGAAGATGGAACCATCTTTGTTTCGACTTCACAAAATTTTGATTGAAAGTAACTTCAAAACCGAGAATCACATAATTGACTAATACTTATCAAGTTATGCTTTAAACCATCAACTAGTAATACGTTGTTAATGCATGCATGGAATTCTTACAATTCTTACCAAACCGGTTATCTTTCCTGCTGGTTGTCTCCAAAAGTTCTTGATCCTCCTTTCAGATCAAGATCTAGGAACATAGACTTGTTTCCGTCATGTGACGCGAGCATCCTTGTCCAAATACCAATGGTGCTTCTTTGGTTCTTCCAAAGAAGGATTTACGTAGGAGATATTATCTTATTTTAGGTACCCAGATTCTCTTGGGTCCTTTAGGTTAGTATGATGTAATGAATGATAATAAGGTGTAGAATGAAAGCGTTGATGACCTTTACGAAAACTGATTGATATCTTTTCTTATCTTTTGAGCAATTGATTTTACGTAATTCTGGGGCTTATTTTTAGTAAACCCTAATCCAATTTTATCCCTCGGATGTCTGTATTTTCCTATCATTTCATTCATCTTTTTTGTACTATCTGTAAATTTAGCTAGATCAATTGAGAGATTATTAATTCTCAGTTTCAATTGATTAATTTCTTCGGATCTCTCTACAACTTTGTTTTTATTCAATTCCTCAACTTGCTTTCTCAAACTTATATTCTCACTCTCTATCTCATGAGTATGTTGGAGGTTTTCTACATATTTCTTCTTCAACAGCTTGTACTGTTTCAGAATAGCATGAGAATCCTCTAATATTTCTGAGTATGCATCTTGTATATCATTATAGCTAGAAGTTACCTCCTCATCACATTCTTCTTCAGCTACCAGACATATGTTAGCATGTTCTGACGCTTCTGAACTTGTATCTGATTCTGATGAGTCCAGATCTTCCCATGTTGCCATCATGCTTTTCTTGTTATCCCTACTCCTTTTGGGTTGTCTTTTCAACATTGGACACTCGGACTTGTAATGTCCCGGCTTCTTGCATTCATAACATGTAACGGATGCTTTATCGACTTTTTCATCATCTTTGCATTGTTCCTTCTAAATGTTGAATTTCCTTTGGACTTCTTTTCCACATTCTTCTTATCTTTCTTGAAATGAAAGATAGCTCATCGTCTTCATCACTTGATTCAGATTCTGACTTACTGGAATCATCATCCTTTGCTTCTTCAATCTTTAAAGCCTTTGATGTATTCCTCTTTGTTTTCTTCTTCTGGATTTTGTGATTCTTTTGACTTGCTTTGAGCGCTATGGACTTCTCTTTCTTGGGCTTATCTTCGCATCAAGCTCTACGTGTATCTTCAACGATCCAAGCAATTCATCAAGCTTGAGACGTTTAAGTCTTTGGCTTCTTGTCATGTTATTACTTTGGGTCTCCATCTTTCAAGACTCCTCAAAATCTTTCGAACATGGTCTTGATCTGTTATGCGTTCTTCCAAGAGCTTTTAGTCCATTAACAATTGTTTGGAATCTTCCAAACATTTGATCAATGGTCTCTTCTTCTTTCATCTTGAATAACTCGTACTGATGCACCAAAATACTTATCTTGGACTCCTTGACTTGATTTGTTCCTTCATGTGCAATTGATAATGTATCCCACATTTCTTTGGCGTATCACATCCATGAACTTTGTCATACTCGCTTCGCTTTCAATGCACAACTCAAGAAAAATTTCGCTTTGGAGTTTAGTTGAAATCTTGCTTTCGCTTTCACCGTCCATCTTTCTCGTGGAATTGGATTTTTATCATCATCTTCAGGTGTGTATGGTCCATTCTCGATGATGTCCCAAAGGTCAATGTGAGTAGACTCGATAAACAATCTCATCCGATCCTTCCAATAGTGGTAGTCTTCACCATTGAATGCTGGAGGTCTGGTGATTGAGGCTCCTTCGGCAATATACGTGTGTGATTCCACCATTTTCTTCAGTTCACACTTTATTAGAGTGATTCTTGAACACCTTGCTATGATACCAATTGAAGTAAATCACACGTTAATATATTGAGTAATAATATGATCAAGATACACAAGAAGGGGGGGTTGAATTGTGATAAACTTTTCGTTAATCCCTTCAATAACAATTGCTTGTTCTTTCAGAAAACTTATCTTAAATCAATTCTTGACTAGTTTGAAAACCTTTGATAATAATGAGAACTACGATTTAAGTAAAGTAAGAGTTAGAGAGAGAAACACAACAATTTATCCTGGTTCACCCCAAACTGTGGGCTATGTCCGATCCTCGATATCCTTACGAGATTTCACTATCTCCGAACTGTTTACAAGTATTCTTTAGTGAGCCTCTTGGTCTCTTAACAACAAGTATTCTTTTACTCTTAGCCTCTTCAGCTACACGTAACACTTTTCAAAATGAAAAACTAATAAAGAGCTTTTTACAAAAGAATTGCTCTTAATAATGTACACTCGAAAAATAGTTCACAATTTTTCTCAAGATAGTCGAGATGTTTGAATACTCGAGTTTCATTCACTTTTCTCAAAAGTCGTTTTACTTCAATCTCGACTCTTATTTATAATCGGGTCTTCAACTGTTTCTTGAATATCTTCTTGAATCTTTAAAGCGGTTATTCAGGTTTAACTCAGAATCGCCTCTTAAAGCGATGTTTCTTTCTTCGTTCGATTCTTGTATCGTCGCTTTTCTCTTCGTAAAGCTTACGTCTGATTTTTGTATCGTCTGCTTTTCTCTTCGTAAAGCTTCCGTCTGATTTTTGTATCGCTCGCTTTTCTCTTAGTAAAGCTTCCGTCTGATTTTTGTTCCGTCGATATTCTTCCGTCATTTTTCCTTCGCTTTTCTTCCTTCGCTTTTCTTCCGTCTATTATTCTTCCGCTCATTATTCTTCCTTCTGCTTTTCCTTCCTTCTGTTTTTCTTCCGTCTGTTATTCTTCCTTCTGCTTTTCCTTCCTTCTGTTTTTCTTCCGTTTGTTATTCTTCCGTCTGCTTTTCCTTCTTTCTGTTTTTCTTCCGTCTGCTTTTTCTTCCTTCTGCTTTTTCTTCCTTCTGCTTTTTCTTCTTATGCATCCATCTACTTTTCATTTGTATATTTCTCTTTGTTTATTATCAAAATTATTTAATACGTAAAGTCTGGTTTGACTTAACACACATTTGACTTGGAATTCCAATCGCTAATACATTCTTTTTGCGCTTTACTAACTCGACAGTTTACACTCATTCTTACATTAGGTATCATAATCTTATCGCCTCACTACTTGTTTCAATAACGAAATTCTGAAACACTCAAATGCATAGTCATTTTTTTCATTCACTCATATAACTTAATCATTACTGCCTTATAAACGTATATACATCCAAAACAATTTCTGTACGAATAGAATCTCCAAACTTTACAACACTTTCTAATACACTAAAATTATCAAGTTATCAAATACCAATACTGCCCATCAGATTATACTGATCTCCATACACATAGAATCTCTTTACTCTATTTCAATAGATCGCATTTTAATCTTTACGATTCATTTCCTATTATAACACCTCAAAATTTAAAATAACACGATCAATACTCGAATTGAAAATTTCTCCAAGTGTCTCTTTTACAATCATTAGTCATACAATTCACACATTTTTCCTCGAACATTATCATCGAGACTAAGATCGAAAACATTTAACAATTTACGGACATATCCAAAGATACAATCATACACTCCACACATTTTTAGGATTGATTGTATATTGGAAAAATAACTCAAATTCCTTATGTACTGTCCTTTACAATTTCACATTTATCAATACCTCTATTTACATTTTAATCTCCCAATACCATGTTGAATAATAATTCATCCATTACTTATTCAATCAAGATCAAATTCACTCTTATAAAACTTGCATACTATACAATTTCCTCAACTATGCCAATTTATCTTCTTCACTATTCAAATGTATTCTATCGATCATCGATGATCACAAATCACTATCCACTTTAAACTCAATCTACACATTTCACTCTTCAATAATATAATGAACTCCTTACACCTATGATCAATTTGCATAACTTTTACATATCATACATCTCCAATGAGGAACAATTTTCTCATAACTTACTCAATTTCATCAAATGTATTTGACACACGTTCCTTTACACTAGATTCTCCACATATTGCGATTTATTCACTATCATGTCAAACCGGGTTAATAATACCATTATCAAATCCACTTTATCCTTTACAATATTCACACAAAATATACCAAAGATCGGTATTCTCCTCAAATCACAACTAATATCTTTTACTGTTCAATAATCCTATTACACAATCGAAGTCTTTACATTATCGTAACACATACCTTCTTGATAACTTATTCTATCTTTTACACTCCTAATAACGACTTTTCATTCATTTCACATTTATCTCCAATTTGTCCTTTCATTGCTAAACTTTTCAATTCTCATCATCCAATCGAAATCCAATTCAGGGAAATTCTTCTTTCAATTCCTAATCATCAACAGTCGTCATATTTCTTATCGATTATTCTCAATACCTTAGGAAATCAATTTCAACTATTCACGCTATCCCGTGAAGATCAATCTATGTCATAATCCACATAACCAGAGCATCCTTTTTAATACCGTTCATTGGGGTACATACCATTTAAAATTATTACATCAATATACCAATTAGTCACTTATGCTTAGGATACCTCAATCTCATTAAAGTTTTGACCACGTTTTTCCTTTTTGCACCTATCCTCGATCATGAGGATTTTACCATACCAATATCCTAATTACAATCTCAATTCATTCCCAATTCAATCACTATAAGCACTTTCATTTCTTACTCTAACTCACATGAATTTTTAACTATAAGACTTGGCGGTTATCCACTAACACACCAATTGATTTCCGATATCATTTCCATTATCAGGTGTGCATTCGCATAGGCAAATCCATTGACCTTAACAACTGTTCAGCCTTTTCATCTATCAATACCATTTTCTTACCTTTCGATCTTTTCATTGTTTCGTTTCACGCAGTCACACTTAAATCCATATCACAACAATCACAACTCTCGTCACGCTTTCGCTGCGCAACTCTAATCACAAAACATTTTATTTCCATTTACTTTACTTATATACTTTCAATCTTGCCATTTCTCATATATCTCTATATTTCCTCTATGCATATTCACATCTATTTCACGTTCACAGATTGTTCCTATATCACTCTAGTGTCGTATTTCATAATACGCCCATCGGTGCCAATACACTAATTCTCCAATTTTCATATCGTACCATCTACTTGTTCTTATTCCTTGATTTCCACAACTTCCATTTATCACATTTTCCATATCATCTTTTCCTAACTATTTCTAACCACTTAAATCACTAGTACAGGCTCATGTATGAGACTCATATGCTATACTGGGGATCAGTCATCACTGTCTGCCGAGACATGACTTATATGCATGCACTTTGATACATTTTCTCAGAACGCCCATGTAAGATTGTACTTCTGGGCTCTGATACCACATATGTAGCACCCCACTCCCGACAAGACCCGAACCCGACATCTACGGTGATATCCGAGCCCGTGCCCCGCGAGGGTGGCGTACTAAAACACTCAATACCTTTTTAAATCTCGTTATAACATTTTTCTTTTCTTTTTCTCCTTTTTAAAACAGTTGAGTGCGGAAAACGATAATCAATCTGGGCCCGATTTAATATGAAAACATTTTTCAAATATGAACAATTCAGTCATTAACTAGCACTCAATAGTGCTCAATCATCATGTACATATAGAAATGTATGACCCAACTGGGCCCAATGCCATTTCTAAACATTTCAATAATACAATACAATGACACATAAACAAATGGGGCCTACTTAATAAACTCACTATACTAATGCAGATGTGACGACACTGATCCCGACCCTGACCTTCACTTGAATCCTGCAAACATACTCCCGTTTTACTAACGGGGTACTCTTCAATTCTTGAAAAATAGATGCAATGTTGGGTGAGTTTGCGAACTCAATGAGAAACCATCATCGATGGTTCACCCAACTCATGCATTCACAATCATATACATATAATACACAGTAGCATTTACAGTAATATCACATGCAATTTTCTTATTCACATCTCTCGGTCATTTGCAAATAATTTACATTTTCGATCGATCATACATATGCAATGCACATGTGACCCTTTCATTTTCTTTTCGTTGTTGTGACCGTGCGCCTGAAATCATTTACGTTAAGCCAGTGGCTCTGAAATCGTTGGGCATGATATGCCCTGCGGTGAGCCTGAGGCTCTATCAATCTTTGGACCTGAGGTCCTGTGCATTGAGCTTAAAGCTCTCATATACGTTGGACGTGATCTACCCTGATAAGCCCAGTGACGGGCACAGTGCATTGAGCCTGTGGCTCTGCATACGTTGGTACCACCGGTCACAACTACCATTATCTGATCATTCAGTGATACATGAATGCATATGTCACTTCCCAATTTCAGTCATTTACAGTTCCAATCATTTTCGCTAATGCATTTACAATTTAATTCATTCATGCATTCATACATATTTACTCAT
Source organism: Erythroxylum novogranatense (assembly GCA_029891385.1). Lineage (NCBI taxonomy): Eukaryota > Viridiplantae > Streptophyta > Magnoliopsida > Malpighiales > Erythroxylaceae > Erythroxylum > Erythroxylum novogranatense. The sequence goes on from CM057224.1 coordinate 8,011,471, forward strand.
CTTTGCACTTCAATATCACAATCAAATATTTGAACACCCATGGTGCAAATCAATCAAATCAATCACACATCTATCCATCCGCTTCCTCATGGCAATCAATGCATATAATTAATAAACACATAAGGTGAGAAACCAACTAGGTTACTTCACCGCACTTCCGAAGCTACCACCGAAGTCCCAATCTCGTCCGTGGAATGTCGATCCATCGGAACCTCTATATCAAATCAAATAAATCACACATTACCAATCATGCCAAATTCAATAATCAATAGCAATTTCGATAAATACTATACATGTTATGACTTTCCGATTCAATTCGAATTTCTCAATTGGATCACTCTCACTCTAGTCCATAACAATTCCAGATCTCATTTATCAATTTACAAATTTCCATACTCTAAGATCACATTTCAATTAGAATCACAATCACTAATCGTTTACCACTCAATTCCAATAATCATATAATTACATTCCGAATTTCCATTCTTATCCATTCAATATTCTTAGTCTCCAAATTCCAATTAATCATTTAGAAACCAATTCATTTGAAGTCAATCCTCAAGCTCATTACTTGTAAAAATCATCTCATAATCACTTAATTTCATTTCTTCTAATTTGCAATTCCTAGTCTCAAAAATTCAATTTACTAAACACCTATTAATCACTAACCAATCCCAATTTAACCTCAAAATTCTCAAATTTCCAAATAACTTAACCAATTCACTTTTCGAAAACACTCATCCTCGCCATGCATGAAGTCTCCTTTCTTTTCGCCATGACGTGCGTCTCGTGCGCGATCGCGGCGATACCTCTCTTCGTGCTCACCATGACGTGCGGAGTCGACTTTGTTGCCATGGCGCTAACTCCTCGTCGCGGCGTGCACTACATCCAGTTAAATCATGGCGTACTAATTATAAAATCAATTATTCGTCATGACGTGTGAGTTAAAGGGCTCGCTTGGCGTGTTCATGACGTGCGAACCTAGAAACTCGTCCGAAACCCAGAAATTCATCTGATTTTTCTGATCTAACTCATTCAAATCCATTCTAAACACTCTCAATCAGTTTTAAACCTTAAACTCGACTTATTCCTAACCTCAGATCATCATTTAAACCATCTTTTATCAAAAACCCAAATCAAAACCAACGAAAACCCTATCATCGCAACTTTCCAAATTTCTAACCAATTTCTTACTCAAATCAATGATCAAATGAAACGATTTAAGGCATAAACACATAGAAACTTACTTGATTCAAGCTAGCAACCTTCGAAAATCTTCCAAAAACTCCAAATCGCAAGATGCTCACCCAAGACCGTCGATGATGAAACAAACGTTTAAACTTATATATATATATGAGCTTTAAAGGCTTGTTTGGCAATTTAGTTGCCACAAGTCCAAACCTAGAGTCTATCAATCTAATTTTTATTCTATTTTTCTCCCAATTTTGCAATAACCATAACTAATAAATCCTGAAATTATAATCCCAATTGTTTCATATCAATTTCCAATCAATCTCGGACCCGAAATCTAATTAATCACCATTGAGCAAATTTTTGGTTCGGATCCATTACTCTAAAATCCCGAAAAGTTCCATAAATTCACAAAATTAGCAAATACCCATTCCTATACTCATATTCCACTTTCCATTCCTCTAAATTCTATTTCATTCCAATTCCATATTCAAAACCTAATTTATACACTTATTACTAAATTTTCAATTTTCACAACCAATTCTCATCTGTACAATTATAACCAATTTCTGATACACAATCAATTCGGGAATTGTCATACATGTATGTACATATATATATATATACTTTTGCAAATCAATAATCATTATCGATATCTATAAAAACAATAATGCATGCACAATGTCACATTTGCCTGTACCCAATTCTAACCCGATCCAAATTACTGACATACCCGTCACTCCGGTAACGGGATGTTACATTAGGGCTCGGTTAGACCGCGCGTTTTGTTCTCCTTCTTGGCACGATGCGTTCCCCTGTACCAGGGTTACGCACCTTCCTTTCTTGAAATCTGATCATCGACCCCTCCTCCTCGCTTTTACTGGCCCGGTCCCTCCTCAGTCATTACAGCGTCATTTTCGGTTTCAATCTGCTTGGCTCACGCATGAGGATTTCGGTCGAGTCATTGCGGAGCACTGGCCTCATTCGTCGTTGAACCTTAGTGGCGCCTTGGCCCACTTTTCGGACATCCTTTCCCACTGGAATATAGACACCTTTGGGAACATTTTTCACCGAAAAAAACGTCTCATGGCCCGCCTGGCGGGCATCCAACAACCTTTGGAAGATTCAGACTCGTCATCCCTTTAGGAGCTGGAGGCGTATCTGCAGACTGAATTAGAGTCAGTTCTGACGCAGGAAGAACTCTTCTGGCATCAAAGTTCTCGCAGCCGCTGGCTCACAGAGGGGGACAGGAATACTGCCTACTACCACGCTGTCACCAAATCTAAGCATCGGCAAACTCGCATTACCTCCTTAACTGCAGAGGATGGAACTGTCCACTCCGACCCTATGGCCCTTTGGGACATGCCCGTGGTCACTTCGAGGAGCTCTACCGTTTCGACGGGCCTTCTCCCCCTAGTTGGCACCTTCAGGGTCATTTTCCCACCCTTTCCTCGACTGCCAAGGATGATCTCACCCGCCCTTTATGCTCTGAGGAAGTTCGTACCGCCTTCTTCTCCATGGCGCCTAACAAGGCGCCTGGCATTGACGGATTAACAGCTTTATTTTACCAATCTCAATGGGAGACTATCGGTCCGTCTGTGACGGAATTCCTTCGGCAGGTCTTTAGTCATGGCCTCTGGGACGAGAATCTCAACCGTACCATTCTGGTTCTTATTCCTAAACTTCCGTCGCCGACTTCGCTCCGACAGTTCCGACCGATCGCCCTCTGTTCCGTCTTATATAAAGGCCTCACCAAAATTTTGGTTAACCGCCTCAAGCCGTATCTTGGAGACCTGGTCTCTCCCACTCAATGCAGTTTCGTCCCGGAGCGCCTGATTACTGACAACATCATCATCACCCAAGAGGTCATTCATTCTATGCGTCGGAAATCCGGACGTACGGGATTCATGACTGTCAAAGTGGATCTGGAGAAGGCGTATGATCGTCTTCATTGGGCCTTCATCCATGACACTCTTCTTGATGTTGTCCTTCCGGACCCTCTTATTACCATCATAATGAAATGCGTCACTTCGGTCTCCCTCCATGTTAACTGGCAGGGGGAGTGAAGTGTCCCTTTCCTCCCTTCTCGAGGTATATGTCAGGGTAATCCCTTCTCCCCCTACCTATTTGTTCTTTGTATGGAACGCCTGGGACACGCCATCTCCCATCGGGTCTCCCAAGGTCAATGGCGGCCGATAAGGTTAAGTAGGCATGGGTCGCCCCTGTCTCACCTATTCTTTGCAGATGACCTCATCCTTTTCGCGGAAGCCTCGCTTGACCAGGTGACCGTCATCCGCGATACTCTTAACTCTTTTTGTGCCACTTCTGGGCAACGGGTGAGTCTCGCTAAATCTCGTTGCTTTTTCTCCCGCAACACCTCACCCTCTACTTGTCAATCCCTCAGCAGCGCCCTGGGTGTCTGACGCACCAATGATCTGGGCCGGTATCTTGGCGTCCCCCTTCTTCATCAACGGGTCACACGTCACACTAATCAACCCATTCTGGACAAGGTCCACCAGTGTCTCTCGGGCTGGTCAGCCAAATTTCTTTCCTTCGCAGGGCGCCTTACGCTGCTTCAATCGGACTTGGCTGCCATTCCGAGCTACACCATGCAGACTGTCCGCCTTCCTCGTCGTCTTTGTGACGCGATAGAACAGGCCATGCGCCAATTACTTTGGGGTTCGACGCACGATCACCGTAAAGTGCACCTTATCCACTGGAACGATGTGTGCCGCCCCAAGGACTTGGGCGGGCTCAGCATTTGGCACATCAGGGAAACCAATGATGCATTCCTTGCTAAACTCGGATGGACCCTCCTCACCAATCGGACCGCCTTATGGGTTCAGGTGCTCACTGCCAAATACCACTTCAATGCTGATCACATTCCCCCCTCCTTGCCTACGCCCGGGGGATCAATGGTGTGGCGGCATCCGCTACTCGCCAATCGTTCTTGAGGCTCGAATCAGTATGATCGGCGATGGATCCCGGACACGTTTCTGGCTCGACCCATGGATGGTGGGCACTGGGCCACTTCTCCCTCACGCCACTCATTCTATCCCCGCAGCCTCCCTTCACTTGTCTACCTCCACTTTCGTTACTTCTTGTGGCCAATGAGATTGGGGCCAATTCCAATCATGGCTTCCTTCCCCGATCTGTCGGCTTATTGCCGGTACTCTTCCCCCCATCCCCTCCTAGGGCCCAACAGACTGGTCTGGGGTGCTTCAGACAACGGGCTTTTTACGATTGCGTCAACTTACTCTATGCTTATGAGTCACGATTCCGCAGCGACTCACGGGCTTTGGCAGACCATCTGGCAGTGGCCGGGACCGCCACGTACCCGCTCCTTTCTCTGGCTTCTTGGGCGCGACCGACTCCTCACGAATCAGCATAGGGTTCACCTGCACCTCACTGCGGACAGTTGTTGCCCTCACTGTTCTTTCGATGAGTCTGCCATTCATGCAATTAGGGATTGTTCTAAGGCCAGTAGGATTTGGACACTGCTGTGCCCTCACCTAACTGCGATCGAATTCTTCACCCAGCCTCTTCAGGATTGGCTGCATCATAATCTCCGTTCCCGCAGCTGGATTCGAGGCCATGATTGGGCGACCATTTTTTGGCTCACCTGTTGGTTTCTCTGATCCTGGAGGAACAAGTCAGTTTTTGAACCTCATCTTACTTGGCTCGCTTCCCCTTATGCGCTCATTTTGTCTTATGCAGGTCACCTATCCCAGGCATCCGCGAGGAGCAGCATCCCTGGCAGCCGCCTCCAGCCCCGTGATGTGCTTCTCCACCGTTGGACAAAGCCACCACCGGGATGGATCAAGTTGAATACTGACGGGGCTAGTAACCGTACTTCTTTCACAATGACATTGGTGGACTTTCTTGCGACGATCTGGCGATTGGATGGGAGGTTTCACTCAGAACCTGGGTTGGTGCACTCCCCTGTCTGCAGAACTCTGGGGAGTTTACACCGGACTTTCCCTCGCCTGGCAACTGGGTTTTCGCCGAATCGAGCTTTAGGTAGACTCGGTGCGAGCATCATACCTTTCGCCTCTCATCGCGCGCATTCAGGTGGCCAATTTTATTGTCCTGGGTATCCACGAGTTACTCTCCATAATTGGTGCATTGCTTGCATCTAAGACATCTATCGAGAGAGCAACAGATGCGCTGATTGGTTGGCCTACCAGGCGGCACACTCCACTGTAGGGGTTACTTTTTTTGACACTTCACCCTCCGGGTGCCATCACTTCCTTATTAAGAATCAGGCAAAGACCTGTGTTTCAAGACCTGCTTTGTAATTAGCTCCGGCTTTTCCATTAATACAAAAAAAAAACCCTTTGCCTTCCAAAGCTTTACTGTCGTCAATCCTATTGTTTTTTATAAAATCAAAATCTCCAAAAGCTGCCGCCAACCTCTAGAGCTCCTGTCGTCGTCACCGTCCTTTAATGATAAAGGATAATAATCTCTAGCTTCCTCTTTTTCAAATTGCTTCCTCTTTTTCAAATTGCCGCAGTCTACTCACGTCTACTCTCTTTTTAATGGTCAAAGAATAAATCTCTCTCTCCCCACTAAAAGCAACCGCCGTCCCTCATTTTTTTCTCTAGTTATATCCATCTTTTCTCAAAGTTGCCGTCCATTCCTTGTATATGTTGTTGTCCCCTTTCAAGGTTTTATCCCTTTTAATGAAGTGGGCCCTCCTCATAATGATCTAACAAAGTGAGGCCCAATTACATGTCAAAATGAAACTTCAGCCATAACTTGACTTCGTTCAACAAAGAGGGCTGTGTTATTGAAGCTCAAATCTCAAGGTAATTTCGCAGGTAGTTCAGATTATTTCAACATTGTGTTACCTTCAGCATGGTCATGTTGAAATTTTCAGTTCCAGATTAGCCAATTTTACTCCAAATTATATTACTTTGGTATTTCATCATCTAAAAAATACAAAGACACAAATTACCATATAAACACAAGTAAAACATCACAAAAGCCTACCAAAAGAACACAAAATACAAAAAATTAACATAACAAAATGCAAGCTATCAGTATATCAAAAAGATTAGTCAAAATTATTTTGACATTTTAATACTAACTAAAGGCAATCTTAATTTATAAATATAAATTATTTAGCTAGAGAATTAAAGATAAATTAAAATAGTTTAATTTATATAATCATAAATATAATTTAAGGCTACAATTTATGTTAATCTCCAATACATTGAGGACCCTAATGGATCGCAAACATAAAACGGTTGAAAAGAAGAAAAAGGTACTTAATTAAGTTGGAATTGATTATAAAGTTTTTAAAACTTTAGGATAAAATATAGGTTATTTGATAAATAAAGACAATTATTAGATATTAGATTTTATTTAAGCTAAACTGGTATTTCGTTAGAAGTAATTATAGTTCTAATTAATATTTAATTGAAATTAGGATTATATTTCGATCAAATTATTAAGAAGTTAAGTTTTATTATAAATATGAGTAGGCTCATCAGTACCAGGCATTTCTTGTGTATTCCTCTCTATACTTGTAGAGTCTCGACTTGTACGTCAGAACATAGTTAGAGATTAGAAACTTACATGGCTAGAATGTTTCTTTAGAATTCAAAGGGAGCAACTGATTTCAGGAATCAAGTTTTATAATAAATTACATCATTATATTTATCAATTAATTAACGTAAAATCCTCGTCAGGACGAAGGGAGCTGAGAGCTGACACCACAGCAGTCAACAGAGTTTTGGAGGCAGCCTCCTCTTTAAGGCACACTGTTGCTGCTGCCACTGCTTGGTGCAATCTTCTAAAAGATTTAACTTTAAAACCATGTACAACTGGAATAACAAAAAATCAAGTGGTTACAAATTTTCCACACCACATGTTGGATAGTCAACCATCCTTTAGACAGCGTCAGAAATGTCTTCATTAGATTTACCTTAATTGATGTGAAAGAGCACCAGTGGCTGTTGAATGGGGAAGGCAGAGGCAAATTGGAAGGGCAGAGAGGAAAATAAAATTAAAAAAAGTGATAAAAACGTTAATAAAATTCTTCATGTGCTAAATGTGACGTTGAGAACCATTATAAACAGCATTTTTCAGAATATCGAAATCAAGTGGGAGTCCTTAAACGCAAATTTTCATAGACTTCAAACTCAAAAGGTGGAACACCCATTCTAGGTATCCCACATTTTAGCCCGATATTATATAAGAGAGGTTAATTACGATTTGATTCCAATCAGTTTCTCGAAATAACGCCCAATGTTCGGGCAAATTTTCATAGACTTGTAAAGCCTGAGAGTAGGTAGCTTGTCACAAGACTTGTAAAGCCTAGGAGTGGGTAGCTTGTCAGAATTGACCCTTCTCCACACAATATTTTGTGTTGTAGTCAACCATCCTTCAGAACACGTAAAATCCTCGATCGGTATTCACATAATATTTTGTGAAATTCAGTCAAATAAGGTAGGAACTAATGTGACAGAATTTTTGTTTAATTTTTTGATGTTTTATTTTATTTTATAAATTTTAATCATTTATTTATATTAATTTTGTAATTCTTTAAGTAAAATTTACGCAAGGTTTATATAAATAAATAATTAAAATATATGAAATAGAATAAAATAATATAAAATTAGAAAAAAAAATAGAATCAAAAACTGATATATAGCTTGCCGTGACTAATGGCTAATGCCTAGGTAGCTTGTGAGAAATGGCTCTCCAATTACTACCTCACCAGCATCCACAATTATTAATCATGTCCCACAAAAACTTTCCAGTATAGTTCCAGACATTATTGGAGCAAGACGATCGTGCTCATGGATGTTCTCTTTCTGCTTCTACATTCATTGACACTACTAATTTTCCATTTCAGGATCGTCACTTCTGTGGACGTCTTGGCTTGGAACCAAACCATTAGTGATGATGGCCAACTTCTGGTCTCCAAAGACAACCTGTTTGCTCTAGGATTTTTCAGCCCTGGTAATAGTTCTTCTAGATATCTCGGAATCTGGTATTATGGTTTACCAGACCAATATGTGATCTGGGTTGCGAACAGGGACTCTCCAATCAATGGTTCTTTTGGGGTACTCTCACACAGCCGAATTGGAGACCTAATTCTTGACTCTAATGGTGATCAAGAACATTCAGTGGTCTGGTCTACTACTGTGTCGATGGACGTACAAGCTGATGATACTTGCGTGGCTCAGTTGCTGGATTCAGGGAATTTTGTTCTGTTTCGTGGTGGAAAAATTGTGTGGCAAAGCTTTTATAATCCTACAAATTCATTAATGAAAGGAATAAGAATTGGGCTGAACAGGAAAACAGGTGTAGAGCATTTCATATCATCTTGGAAATCAGCAGATGACCCAGGAACAGGACAGTACTCAATGAAGCTTATTGCAGGAGGCTCGCCTCAGTTCGTTTTGTACAAGGGTGCAAGCCCTTACTGGATAAGTGGTCCATGGCCCTTGAGAAAAGATGCATACGTATTTAACTACACTTTTGTTAACAGTCAAGATCATTTATACTTTACTTATTTTCAGGAACCGGAGCTATCTCGAAGAATTAGAACAGTTTTAGATGAAACAGGAATCATAAGGAGGTTAAACTGGTCTGAAAGTGATGGGAAATGGAAGGAGGTATTGTCAGCGCCTAAGTACAGGTGCGATTCATATGGGAAGTGTGGAGATTACTGGAAGTGTTACCTGAGTATTGAAAACAAAGTTGATTGTTCTTGTCCACCTGGGTATGAACCCAAGTTGCGGAAAGACCGGGTTTTGAAAGATGGGGAAGGTATTTGTACGAAGAAGCAACAATGGTCTTCCTTGTCGTGTGAGCAGGTTGAGGGGTTTGTGAAAATGTCAAAAGTTAACGTTCCTGATAATTCAAATGCTGTTTGGTTGGGGAAGAACATGGGCTATCTCCAATGTCAGAAGGAATGCATGAGTAATTACTCTTGCTTGGCTTATGCAAGTGTAGGTGTTGCAGGGACGACGGGTTGTTTAGCTTGGTATGGAAGATTGATGGACTCTCTAGAATTCAGGGAAGATGGATATGATCTCTATGTTTGTGTTGATGCACTTCAATTAGGTAAGTCTTCATCCGGTGATGTTTCAAAACTTACTATACTAAAATTATATGAAGGTGTAGAAAAAATTTCTGATTATTTTCAAATAATGTAATTTCTTTGGATTCATTCAGTTGAATATGCAAGTAAATCGAGTAGTTTGTTGACAAGGAAGGAGATGCTAGTCATTCTTGCTAGCTCAATCTCTTCAACGTGGATTGTGATTGTTATCTTTCTGTTCCTTAGGAAGAGAATAAAGAGGAGGTAAGAAGCAAAACTAAATAAATTACTATTATACTTTCTCTAATATATATTTATTTGTTTTGCCATTTGGTGAGACCCTGTAGGCAGTTCATGAAATAAACGAACCGCATTACTGAGAATAGTGATGTCTATTTAGTGCGAATATTTCTTGAAAAGATTGTTTTCTTTTTGTTTAAAGGGCAACCAAGTACAAATGGAGCAAAAGAATATTTGATATCAATAGCTTAGATCACAAAAAAAATACCCTGATGGCAGATGAGTTGAGGGAAACTAGTAATCACGCAGAATTGGCATTTTATGATCTCAACACTATATCAACTGCAACCAATAATTTCTCTCTTGCTAGCAAAATTGGGCAGGGAGGCTTTGGTTCTGTTCATAAGGTAAGACTTTTTAGCATTTATCAAGATGGATGATTTCTCTTTCAAAGACTAGTCTTTCGGTTGTAATGTCGTACTTGACAATTCACCGTAATTCAATTGTGCATTGTGATTCCAGGGTCAGCTCCCTAACGGACAACAAGTTGCTGTGAAAAGATTATCCAAAGCCTCAAGGCAAGGGATGGAAGAATTTGTCAATGAAGTGAATTTGATAGCGAAGCTTCAACACAGAAATATTGTAAAGCTTCTAGGATGTTGCATTGAGGGAGAGGAACCTGTGCTAATTTATGAATACTTAATCAATAAAAGCTTGGACTCTTCTCTTTTCGGTGAGAATAGTTCACATCTTCTCTTCATACTGTGATAGTTAGCCTACATTTGAATTGAAATCTTCATTTTGGTGTAGATCAAGTCAGAAGTAGGTGCTTAGATTGGCAAAAGCGCTTTAACATAATTGTTGGAACTGCTCGTGGAATCCTATATCTCCACCAGGACTCCAGGTTGAGAATTATACATAGAGATTTGAAGACTAGCAATGTTCTATTAGACGGTGAGATGAACCCAAAAATTTCAGATTTTGGAATGGCTAGAATATTTGCAGATGACCAAATGCAAGACCAGACAAAAACAATTGTAGGCACATAGTAAGTACAGTTTCACCTGATTATCAAAAGCAAAACATATATTAACTTGATGATTATACGATTTATAGAATGACCATCTTTCACATTGATCAATGCAGTGGCTATATGTCTCCAGAATATGCGGTGTTTGGAAAATTTTCAATTAAATCTGACGTCTTTAGCTTTGGAGTCATAATGTTGGAGATTATAAGTGGCAAGAAGAACAATGGCTTTGATCAACCCCCTGCCTTAAGCTTGATAGGATATGTCAGTTATATAAATTTTCAAACTCCTATAAGGTAAAGATACTTTGATTGGAAATTCATACTTTGTTAATGGTAAAACTTTGACAGGTATGGGAATTATGGAGAAAAGATAGAGCTTTGGAAGTAGTTGATCCAGCTATGGAGGAGTCATACCTACCTCATGAGGCCTTGAAATGCATTCAAATTGCGCTCTTGTGTGTACAAGAAGATGTAATGCACAGACCAACTATGTTAGACGTAGTTTTCATGTTGAACAACGACATGACTCTTCCATATCCAAGACAACCTGGATTTATTTTCCATAGAACTTACAATCCTAACTCAATTGCACGAGAGCAAGGATCAAGTTGTGTAAATACTATCACAATTACCACCACATTAGCTCGCTAATATCTCAAAAACTTCATTTAAATTTTTTTGGAGTTTTCCTTATAAAGGTACTGCTTTAGAATTCTAATTAAATTTTCGGTTCAACATTTCACTAGTTGATCAGAATGTTAACAGAAAATTTTGTTGCTTCTCAAGTTGGACATCAAAATTCAAATTTAGTGTGGATAATTAAGAGGAAGTAACTTATTACTACAACTACTATTATTTCATATAGTTGTAGTATTACTATATGAAATTAACTAGTAATGGGTATAATACTTTCAATTAAAGTTGGATTTAACATAATCTCCAATGGTTTCAGTTTCTAACAAAGATCTTTTACGCAACATTAAAGTATTCACACTTCAACTTCTTTTTCGTTCTCATTTTCTCAAAAGGAAAGTAGGCAATCAAAGTATTAGAAGAGAATATATTTCGTCACTATAAATATAAGCAGTATACAAAGGAATGAACATTCTTACAATTTCATTTGACTCACTCTCTAGTTGATGCATCCTACAAGAGGTTAACAATGATTTCTCGAACCTCAATTTAATTTTTTTAAATTATCACTCCTAAAGTTGAAATCTAAATTCTATTAAAAGTGAAGTTTTATGTGAAATTAGTGATTTTAAAAGTAATTTAATATTTTAATTTGACTATCAATTTCTATCTTATATTAGTTTCATAATGTAAATAGAATATGGAATATTTGATATTTAAATATTAACAAAATTTCCTTCTTTTGTTTTGTGTCTCCAATACATAGAATGCCATGTAAAATGTAAAAGAGGCTATATATATATATATAGAAGATTTTGAACCTTTCTATTCATATGTAACAGCTAGTGGTAATTTCTTTTAAAGTTTTGATGTTTGCTTTAGTCAAACAAGCAAGAAACACTAGTTCCTTTGACCCAAAAAAAAAAACCATTTTAATTCACAGTTATACTAGTCCATTAAGAAGGTTTGAAGGAAAAATCATATGCCCACAAATGAATAAGTTGCCTGGCAATTGGCACACAATAAGACTAAAAAGAAGTTAATGTGAAAATAAGAAAAGTATATGAAAGATAAGAAATTAGGAGTTTCCATAAAAATAGTTAACATATATAGAAATGGAAAATTTTGTCTAATCCAGCCTGACACAACCAAAAATAAATAGGTATAGTCTAAGTTAGCCAAACTTTAGTACAGTATTGAGTAAGCACAAAATTATAAAGTTAGCCGAACTTTAGTATAGTTTTGAGTAAGTACAAGTTAGCCAAACTTTAGACTCTTTTAAATCATCTATATAAAAATTATAATTTGATCTACTCGCTAGCTTTAGTTAAATAAGTTACAAAAATAGCATAAATATTTTTTAAAATAAAACTCTTCACAAATAAATCAAATCATTCTTAACAAAGATAACACTATGGTTCCCCAAAAAGTTCATCCACACATTGATAAAGTAAACAAAGGGGGAGGGGGTGAATTGTGTATTAAAAAAAATGTAAAGTACTTCAAAATAAAAATATCCTCTTAAACAAAATAAGTCTATAAATAAAAGGATCCTATCAATTTTTGAAAAGATCCTGTTAATTGTTGAAAACAAAAGAATATTGTTTAAAAGCGAAAAGAGCCTGCTAGTGCTCAAGAGGAAGGAGTAAGTTAATTGATATGAGCTTGCTAGTGCTAAAAAAGAAAGGAGCCTATTAACGCTCAAAACTGAAAGGAGCCTCTTATGATATAAAAACAAAAGGAGTCTATTGTAAAATTGAAAGAGTGTTTTGAAAATTCAAAATTATAATGCAGAAATTTAAAAGCTAGGAAGAGAAAGAATGATACAGTCGATTTATACTCTACAAGTTCAACAACATTTCAACAGTAGTTAACAAAATATATCTATAACAAATATACCATCAAACAAATATATCATCAAGGCAATATTGAAAATCATAGATGCAAAGTATATCATTAACTATTCTCCCTCTTTGTCATTATCAAAAAATAGAAGGAAAGAATAACTAATACATCAAACAATACCATAAATATATAAGGATAGACCAAACAAAAAAAGTGACAAAATTATTAAAAAGAATCATAATTTTTTTCTAATCAAAATATCTATGTCAAGAATTTAATTTTGCATGTTGTCTATCTAGCCACACATTTGATCTTAATTGGAAAATTTTCCTTCAGTTATTGAAGGATCAGGTCATTGGTGCTCTGGAGTGCAGCAACAGCTAATTTTTATAAGGTAGGACCTAAGAAGTCTGTTGCTCTTTCAGTTTTCTTCTTAACCCACACATTTTCATTCAGCTAGTATTCTAATTGGTAGGGAATAGAAGAATGGGACTAACCGGGTGCATACCAATCCATAGGCAAAAATCTTGGTTAACAACATCTCATATGGTAGACCACCAGTTGTATTCTTGTGACTTCCCTTGTCTACCATAATCTTCATAATCATTGTTGGGAGGTTCATCTTATTGCTCCTTAAAAGATAGTAGACAACATATGTATCCAGGAGACTGCATCTTTCTACTGAACTACTCCTTGGAAAAATTGAAATAGCTGAAATAGATACAAGGCATCTTAGCAGTAGGTCAAAGTGTCTACACCAGAGTCTCTCTTCATAGGCATTCTCAGTGTGTAGACATATAAAGTGCACAACTTCTCTAAGATCAAGGTTAGCAAAGTCCCACTTATGATAGGGAAGATTAATTCTACCTACGGGAACTACATTCAAAATGTTTGCCAAAATTTCTTCCGTAATCAAGATCTCACACTCACGGACCCAAGAAATTATTGCAGTTTTTCATAAATTTCTTCTTTTCTTATATGTGTCTAAAAACATCAAACTAGGTCATCACACACTGTTTCATTCAAGTTCACTAAATTTTACCAACCAACAGTAATCCAATAGGAATATAGGGGAATATTAATTTCATCAAATAGGTTAGGAGGCAAGATGCGTCCAACTACCAACTTTCTCTTCTTATAGCGCATCTTGTACCTTGCTTCAACTTCCATCAATTGAAATAGCTTCACTAGTGCTGAAAACTCTCCCTTCTGGAGTATGGTGACTTTCCTTGATTTTGTCTTTTTAGCCATAAGGATTTTTTCAAACATGGCTTCTTTAAAAACTGGCTCATTCCTAACAATTGGGTCCTCACTCTTTTCTTCGACCATAGGCACTTTTCCTTTTCTTATTTCTTTCCTTTTTTCGTGAATCTTCTTCTTTCTTTTTGGCCTTAAGAGTTTCTTCTTATATAACTTGCTTTTCCATACTTGCTCCGGTTCGTGGACTCCTTATTAATTGAGCTGGTTCTTTATCTGAATCATCATCATTTACATTCCAATGCACTTTAGGCACTTTCTTATCCTTAAGACCAGGTTTAGAAGTATTGGAAGGAGGTGCGTAAGTTTTGGAAGAGAGTTTAGAAGGAGTAGGAGTGGTAAGAGTAAGGATAGGTATATGAAATCTTACTTTTCTTGTTTGCTCCCCCTCACTAGAGGACTCTCCCTCTACTTCTTTCTTCTTCTTCTTCTTCTTCTTGTTCTTCTTCTTGTTCTTCTTCTCCACTAGAGTTAGAGACATATTGCTAGTCGACATAAGTTGACCAAAATAAAGAAAAAAGGGGTCATCTTAAGTATTTGGCTTGTTGGATCTCATACATACAAATATTAGTAGTCCTTATATAGTTAAATTATACAATTATAAATATTTTCTCACTACAACAAAAATGACATCTTGTAACACTGACAAGTAACACTTTTGACAATATGTTATAAAATACCTATCTACGGTAACATTATATCTTAAAATGTTATGATTCTTAATTTGATAAGTAACACTTTATGATTTTATAACATATAATTTATCATTGATAACAATTTTTTAAGTGTTACTAAACATTATAAAAGGTTACTCTTTTAAAATGTTACGAAAGTGATGTAAAATAATGACACTTTATATGAGTTACTTTAATAATAAATTTATAACACTTTATATGAGTTATCTTAATATCATAAAATAATAACAATTGATTTTAGTTACCTTAGTAATGTAAAATAATAACATTTCATATAAGTTACCTAGTAAATATAAAATAATAACACTTTACAAAAGTTACCATAATAGTGTATTATAATAACATTATGTATGAGTTACTTTATTAATAAAATAATAACAATTTATATGAGTTATCTTAGTTATGTAAATTAATAACACTTTATATAAGTTACGTTAGTAATGTAAATCAATAACACTTTATATGAGTTACTTTAGTAAATGTAAAATAATAAGACTTTAAAAAGTTATCATAATAGTGTATTATAATAACATTATGTGTGAGTTATCTTAGTTCGTAAATTAATAACAATTTTGTAAGTTACGTTAGTAATTAGATCAATAACACTTTATATAAGTTACTTTAGTAAATGTAAAATAATAACGTTTTAGAAAAGTTATCATAATAGTGTATTATAATAACAGTATGTATGAGTTACTTTATTAATAAAATAACAATTTATATGAGTTATCTTAGTTATGTAAATTAATAACACTTTATATAAGATATGTTAGTAATGTAAATTAATAACACTTTATATGTGTTACTTTAATAAATGTAAAATAATAAAATTTTAGAAAAGTTATCATAATAGTGTAATATAATAACATTATGTATGAGTTACTTTATTAATAAAATAATAACAATTTATATAAGTTATCTTAGTTATGTGAATTAATAACACTTTATATAAGTTACATTACATTAGTAATGTAAAGCAAAAGCAAATAATTAACTTAAATCAATGAAATATAAACCAAATTTTGGGAAAAAAATGTAACTTAAAGTTAGTTTAGAGAAACCACGACAAAACTGTCACACCAATAGAACTTCACAATCATCTCTTACATAATTAACTTCCTCACTATCACCACGGATGTTCATATCTCGTGCAGTAACATATTCTGACCCATACGTGAAATCCTCATCATCATTATACATGCTCAGTCCATGCGCGATAAATTCAATTTCTCTTATTGGTATAATATTAATTTGAAATAATATTAAATTTGATCATAACTTATGTATTAAAAATTTTAATTATTTAATGATATTAAGATTGATTTAAATATGATTTATTGACATAATTAATTAATAATATGTTAAATTAAAAATTATAAAAATAAGGTGAATGATATAAAATTTTATATAATTTAATTAACTTTATTTAAAAATCTCAAAATTTTTAATTTATAAAAAACATCTCCAATTAGACTTTTGAAATATATGAGATATGCGACACAATTTAAATTTAATACGAACTAAACAAATTAGATTTAAATTAATAAAATATATTTAATTATTATTTTAAGTTCAATTTAATTATTTTAAGTCAAAATTAAAAATTAAATTGGGCAAGATTTTATTGATTTATATATAATATTTATTTAATATTTTTTCCATTATTTTAACATAAATTGAAGAAATTTTTATGAAAAAATAAAAAATTTTAAAGATTAAGAAAATTTTATTTAAAGAATAAAATTTTAAAGTAGATTATTTAGGAGGGACACGTGATGTAGCTGTGTCCATCAATTTCAAGTTGATGCGCGTACTCTGCTCCGTGTGCCTTTTGCTTTTCAAAGTTTCCTTCATTTAACTTCTCGTTTTTTCTGTCGTCATTATTTATACAACACTTTACGCTTTGTTTCCTTTAAACTAGAGTTAACCATAACTAGAGGAAGTGAGCTTTAATTTTGGTCTATGGTAAAAAAATAACGCAATCACTCAGGTTCTTCGAACTTAACACCAGAGCCAAAATTCCTTCCATTGGTCTTGGAACGTGGTAGGCCACATCCGGTGTTGTTGGAGAAGCTGTTACTATCGCTATCAAGGTTTGTTGTTTGATGTTATTCACGTTTTCGTTTCTGTTTCCGTTTTTTGTATACTTACGTTGTGTATAGTTGTTGTCCCCTTTAGTGGGGACAGATGACAAAACAAAAAAAAAATCTCGTCCCTTTGCGTATTGGGGTGCTGTCCCAAGTGATTTTTGTTCTATTCTCGGATGACAAAAACAAAAAATTTTGTTTCTTTCAGTTTAAACTGAAGGACATTTTCTTGTCTCCGTTTTCGAGATAAAACACATAAACAACTTTCAGAAATACCTCTCTTCTCACGTAAGCAAATTTTTTATTATTAATTATATTATTAAACTCATTATTATTATTATTATTATTAGTATTATTATTATTATTATTATTATTATTATTATTATTATTATTATAAAATTTGTACTTATTATTATATTATTATTATTATTATATGAAATTAATTATATTATTATTATTAATTAATTAATTATTATTATTATTATTATCATAAATTTTGTATTTTTATTATTATTATTATAAATTTTGTTGTTGTTGTTATTATTATTATTATTATTTATTATAAATTTTTACTTATTATTATTATTTTTGTTTTCATTTTATTATTAATTTTATTATACTGAAATTAATTATCTTATTATTATTATTATTGTTGTTGTTATTATTATTATCATTATTATTACTGTTAATTTATTATTATTATTATTATAAATTTTGTATTTATTATTATTATTATTATAAATTTTGTATTTATTATTATTATTATTATTATTATTATTATTATTATTATACAAAATTAATTATTTTATTATTGTTATTATTATTATTATTATTAGTTTATTATTATTATTATTATTATAAATATTATTATTATTATTATTAATGTACTTATGTTTTTTTGAGAAGTTAAAAAATTTCTTTAATGTTAAGAGTTGTACTGTACAATGGAGATTTGAACTATAAGACGCAATGCATGTTTAAGGCATCAAAAATCAAAACAGCATCGTTTAGAAACCCTCCCTTACTATTAGGGTAAAACTACCCAGCCCTTTCGCACATCTTCGGGACGTTCCCCCAATTCGGATGCGTGATGCGGCGTTCTTCAGCCGACGTTGAGGAGCAGCTGTTGAGGTGTAGAGAACGATTGCAATCGGCAAAACATGAAACATCTTCGCAAATAGGGTTGTTTCCAGGAGAGCGACGTCAATTCGTAACATATTTAACGATTAGGGTTTAATCGGTGAACCTCCTTGTGCGTGATTTCTTCCAAATCTAGCGATATGTCGCAAGTAAGTGCCACCTTGTCTGGAACAATAAGGTGAATTAGGGTTTGAATCTGAAATGATGATTGTCGTTTTGAAGGAGGAGGTCGGGTTTGAAGTCCTGTAGGGATTCTACTGCTGGCTTTCTAAAGGAGGCGGGAAAGAGCTGAATCGAACCCAGGTAATTTCGAACACTCACCTGTGGCTGTCTCGATCTGGATCAGTAATAGATCAGAGTGTGTAATCTAGTTTCTGCATAGCTTGATGAGTGAGAGTTCTTGGGTCGACTTTTGGGTAATTAAAGCCTCCATACATTTTCCTCTCAAAAGGACTGGCTAAAACAATAGAACGACTGCTGACCTTTACCATTTTTGGGGGGTTCTTTAGGGATACTAGTGGGTAGTGGGTTTGAATGTAGTGTGCCTTTTATGCTAACATTGGGATCTTTATAGTGTCCCCACATGTATTGATATTTTTGGTTTTTTGTTGTTTGGTGGGGAAGGATGCTTTTGTGCTCTGTAGGATTCTCCAAAAGAGCGGAACAGGGCCTAAGAATGGAGAACAGTATGGAGCTCCATTTATTAAGGAAGAATGGGATGATGATGAGCTAATTGCTTTATCAGATGAAGAAATGGCGGTGCCTGATGAACTAGTAGTTGGTGATGAAGCTTATATCAAAACAAATGACCCTGAACAGGTTTCTGCCACTATACTGCACTTTTTTTTTCCTGAAGTATGAGTGCTAGCCTGCTGACAAACTGAAAGCCATCTGAGGAAAACAATGTCACCAATTCTTATAGCTTGCCGACAAACTTAAAAACTGAAAGCCACCTGAGGAAAACATTGTCACCAGTTCTAAATTTTTTTGCTTACATGCCACCGTATGAAAATTTGTCCTACCTAATTCTAAATCATGCTTGTCTGGGTCGATGAGTATTTAGGAACTATATTCCTTACTACCTATATTTTATTTTCATGGTTCTTTTTTTTATATAGGTCTTGCTTGTATAAAGTTGGTTTCTTTGCTTTTTACCTTAAGGTCGATTAGTTCACTTATGAAATTATTATGGAAATTTATTTTTACATGATTTTCATTTGGTTACTGAATTTGAACACAACAGTGGGGGAGTTCAACTCAAGAGGTTTTTGTGTTTTTTGATAATTACTCAAGACTTGATAACGTTACAATTTGAGATTAAAATTCAACAATCATCAACAGGTAGATAGTGTTCTGGATGGATTCCCCTTCGAAATCAAAGATATCCTTGGAGAGAGAATCGTATTGTTAAAAAGAAAGTATCGTGACGAGACTATCAAAGTAGAAGTTGATATGCCTAATGTCAAAGTTGAAGAGGGTAATGAAGATGATGATAATACTGAATCCAATGCCCCACCTAGTGTTCCATTGGTTGTGACAATTTCTAAGGATAACAGTAGTAAGTTTTTGGAGATTAGTGTCACTGCTTTTCTTGATGAGATCTCTATCGATAGCTTGGCAATTAAGGACTCGAATATTTCTGAAGATCAACTTGCGTATGAAGGCCCTAACTTTAAGTTATGTGATATGAATTGCTTGATTTTAATATGAATTACCTGGTTTTAAGTAAGCTACTTATGATATGGATTGCCTGAAAGTTTGCGATTATTGGCTTCTGCTAACGGCTTTTTGCTAATACATTTTTGGGTTTTGATTTGGCAGTGATTTGGATGAGAATTTGAAGAAGGCTTTCCACAAGTATCTTGAGAAGTGAAGGGTATTATTCATGGGATGGTAGCACATGGAATTTGAAGATGATATGGTAGTCAGTTTTTGTCTCAATAATTTAGGAATTATTTTGGAATAACGATTTGGAGACATATGTTATTACTTTTTATTATCAGTGTCTATGTGTTCATTATCTATGATTTGCTTATCTTTGATGAACAACAAAATATATTTTTGAAAAGTTAATTTTATAGTTATAAATTTGTTTCGCATTAGTGTACCATTTTATATAAGTTACACAAGATATATTAGTAATACTATTATAATAGCGTCAAGAAATGTTATCATAAATTCAATAATAACATTTTTAATATTGTTATTAAAAATAATCTAGAGCATTTTAGAAGTGTTACGAAACTCATATTCACAACATTTGATGGATGTAAAAATAATAATTTATAACAGTTTATGAATGTTATGGTTAACTAATTTATATGTTTTATAAAATGTAACATAAAATAAATTGTTATTAATAAATATCATAATAGACTCAACAATAGCCTTTTAGTAATGTTGCAAAAACACGCTTTTATAACATTTTGAAGTTAATATATAACAGTTCAAAATTGTTACAAATAGCTAATTAATAACATTTATAAAATATAATATAAAATCATTTGTAGCTATTAATAAATGCTATAATAAACTCAACAGTAACATTTTATCAATGTCATGGAAAACTTATCTATAACATTTTTAAAATGTTACAAAATTCATATATATTACATGTTAATGATGTTGCAAAAATTAATAGATAATAGTTCAAAAATGTTACAAATAGCTAATTAATAACATTTATAAAATATAATATAAAATCATTTGTAGCTATCAATAAATGCTATAATAAACTTAACAATAACATTCTATCATTATCATGAAAACTTATCTATAACATTTTAAAATGTTACAAAATTCATATCTACTACATGTTAATGAAGTTGCAAAAGTTAATATATAACAGTTCAAAATGTTACAAATAGCTAATTAATAACATTTATAAAATATATTATAAAATTATTTGTAGCTATCAATAAATGCTATAATAAACTCAACAAAGAACATTCTATCAATGTCATAAAAACTTATCTATAATATTTTAAAATGTTATAAAATTCATATCTACTACATGTGAATGATGTTGCAAAAATTAATATATAATAATGTCAAAATGTTACAAATAGTTAATTAATAACATTTATAAAATATAATATAAAATTATTTGTAACTATCAATAAATGTCATATTAAACTCGACAATAACTTGCCAAAACTGTTACTAAAGCATCATATCTTTAGTAACATGGGCTGTCATAGCATAGTCATTAGTGTTACTATTCATATTTAATAACACTTATCACATGTTACCGTATGCCATTTTTGTTGTAGTGTCTAACATTTATTAATTATTATTCCTATTATGGTTATATGTCCTTGCTTAAGGAAAAATATGAAGTTCTTGATAAATTCAAACTCTTTAAGAATAAAGTGGAGAACCAATTAGAAAAATCCAAGATTGTCATATATGACAGTGGTGGAGAGTATTATGGCAAACATTATATTTTAGGACAAAAAAAGGTCTGTTTGGCAGATATGTAGAAACATTTGGAATAGTGACTTGTTCACTATGTAGGGTAGTCTTGAGAAAAATAGTGTGACTGAAAGGCATAACTGCACTGTAAAGGAGATGATGAGGTTAATGCAGAGCAGGCATAACCTACCTGATTACCTTTAGGGTGAAGCCATCATGACGTCATTACATATACGTAACTGAGTCTCAAGCAAGTCAGTGTTAAAGACGTCTTTTGAGATCTGGAAAGGGTGGAAGTCTAGCCTTTCACACATTTGTGTATGGGGTTGCCCTGCTGAGGTGCACTTGTATAATCCTTATGAAAACAAATTGCATGTTGATTCTACTTGTTGCTATTTAGTTGGACATCCTTACCACTTTAAAGACTACAACTTTTACTGTAAAGAAAGGGACCAGAATAGTTTAATTACAAGCAGCTAAGTTTCTAGAATATATTTCTTTGATGATGGTGGCTCTTTCACCCTTCAGATGATAATAAGACAGATACTACAGTTATTTTGTATCTGTCACTCATACAATCAGGTCTAGTGGATTAAGGTCTTAATACAATACCTATACAAGAACAAAAACTCATACCTATAAAAACAGAGATTCCTAGGGTACAAGAACCAATGTAGTTACAAAGATCCACTAAAGTGAGATAACCTACTATTCTATCTAATTACATAGTCTATTTGAGTGAACAAGATTATGATACTAGGCATGTTGTGGATCTAGTTACTTTTACAGAAGTTGTTTCTAAACCTTATGCATATTTGCGGTAGAATGCAATGAAGGATAAGATACAATCCATAAAACATAACAAGGTATGAGATCTAATTGATTTACCTTAATATTACAAACTTGTCAGTTATAAATGGCTGCTTAAGACCAAGAAGGACACTCAGGGTAAGTTGAGCAGTTTAAGCCTCAGTTGGTTGCGAGAGGGTTCACTCAGAGAGAAGAGGTTGACTTTAACATTGATATGGAGTTATATCAACATTATGATATGGAGTTATATCATGTCGACATCAAAACTGCTTTCCTGAATGGGGACCTTTATAAAAAGGTCTATATGCATCAACCAGAATAATTTCAGGATCAAGGAGGGACTAATAAGGTTTGTAAATTAAGAAAATCGATATACGGTTTGAAATAGGCTTCCAGACAGTGATACCTTAAGTTTGATAAGGTTTTAACCTCTTTCTGCTTCGAGGAAAATAAAGTTGAAAGTTGCTTAAACTACAAGATCAAGGGAAACAAAGTTATATTCCTATTGTTGTATGTGGATGATATTTTGCTTGCATCAAATGAATTGACCATATTACATGAGGTTAACCAACTTTTAGCGAAGCATTTTGACATGATGGACCTTGGTGAAACATATTTTATCCTAGGTATACAGATTCACAGGGATAGATCTCAACAATCATTAGGCCTCTCGTATAGAGCATACATTGAGCATGTATTACAAAGGTTTAATATGGTTGACTATAAACCTATTGTAGCACTAATCTCTCATGGTGAGAGATTATCTTTGGCACAGTGTCCAAAGAATGAAGTAGAAAGAGAGGTTATACGGAATATTCCATATTTTAGTGCGGTTAGTAGCCTGATGTATGCCCAGGTGTGCACTAAGTCGGACATTACATTTGTTGTAGGATTGTTGGGTCGATATTTGGCTAATCCAAGGATAGGTCACTAGAATTCAGTTAACAGAGTGTTAAGATACTTAAAGGGAACCAATGATTATATATTGTTATGCAGAAGGGTCAATAATCTAAACCTCATAGGATAAACAGATTCTGATTTTCCTATGTGTTCAGATGGTAGAAAGTATACTTCATGTTTCATTTTCATGTTAACAGATGGTGCAGTATCGTGGAAGAGTGTCAAGCAGACACGGGTGACTTCCTCGACTATGCATGTAGAGTTTGTAACATGTTATGGGGCTACTTCATAAGCAATTTCACTCAGAAACTTGATTTTTGAGTTATTTGTTGTTGATTTAGTAGGTAGACCCATTTGATGATATTATGATAATCTTAATGTTGTGTTTCTAGTAACAACAATAAGAATTTCACACGGTCTAGGCACTTAGAGGTCAAATACTTCACTGTAAAGGAGTTGATACAAAAAGGTGACATTGAGGTGCAACATTTAGGGACTGAGGAAATGTTAGCTGATCCTTTAACTAAAGGACTTTGCCCATTTATGTTTGACAGACATGTATATAATATGGGTGTATTGAAGTCCTTAGACACTATTAGTTAGGGATCATCATTTTTGCTCCTTATATGTTTAAACATTTTGATGTATTATGATAGTATGGTTGTTTATTAATAAGGATGATCATCTTTTTATCCTCAATAATATGTGTTACTATACATAGTCATTCTACATGTGAAAGTCTTGAGGTCTGTATCGATCTTAGGTATTTTAAAGGTTATTGGGTATATATACAGCTTGACCTTGGGCCTATGTCATTGGGGCACATATAGTTTAATGTGAATATCTATGGATTTTATCATGACATAAAAGGATATATGATTTTAATCCCTTAAAGGTTTTCTCTAACGTAGTTTATTGTTCGTGAGAGAAAGTAAGATTTCTCTAGTGCAATTTTGCATATGCAATTTAGCATAAAGTTTAGAGAAATTGAGACCTACAAATAGAAAGATGATATATATCAGTTCATACAGGTATCATCCTAGTTTGACAGATTTTATTTTCTCATTCATGTTAGTGAGGTATTAGATATGCGTGATTGTATTGGATATGTGTCACATATGACACATTTATTTGATATTTTTTTGTATCGAAGGCCTTATGGTACATAATGGACTTTTGTTATGTTTGGATCAATTGTTTTTAAACTTGGTCGACCAATATAGTAACATGGTTTAACCATATTTTTAAATTTTTTTTTAAATTTGAATCAATATCTCAATTGATTATTGTCCAAGGGAGAGAATGTTAGATATTTTCCTATAAAGGTAGACAACAATTAATTACATTTTATCATTTTTTAATAAATTATTGGTTGAGTTATATAAATTTGGTCCGAATAAAGATAATAAAGTGACTCATTAAAAGGTCTAGGTTAATGGTTCGAATTTCATGAATGTAAAGTTACTCTGACTCATTTTGAGGTTCACGTCTTGAGAAAACTACAGAAAGACGTTGACCACGTCTCGGTTGGCAAATCCAGCAAAGGTGTTGTAGGATTTGAGTTTGTTTCAACCTTAGAAAGCTCATTGGAACATTATGGAACCAAAATAAGGTATTTCTGTATTTCTTCATTATTTCCCTTTCACGTTCGATTTGGATATGTAATTAATTCTCATGTTAAATGTTATTATAAACACTAAATTTAAGAAACTCTATAACAATTCAAGCAAATGCTAGTCTTTACATTAACCCAAATAAAAGCAACTTCCTCATCCCTAAAGGTTTTGAGGGCTTAGCTAATAATATCATCATTAATTTTCGCTTCATTAAAGGAGAGTTCTCTTTTAAATACTTAGATATCCCTATTACTATAAAGAAACTATATTATAAGGATTCAAACCACTAATATAAGCTTTATAAAGGAAGTTAGGAAGCTAGTGCAATCAAGCTCTGTCTTTCTCCAGTAGACTTCTTCCCATTAATGCAGTGCTTAATCAAATGTAAAGTTTATTAGATCTCTCATTTTGAACCTCCTGACTAGGCTCACCAAAACACTAAAAAGACTTATAAGGAATTTTTTAATAGATAGGCATAAATCTATATAACTTAACTGTTGTTAAAATCAAATGGTCTAGCTTATGTTCTCCTAAAAATCAAGGAGGATTGGGAATCAAATCCTTAAGAATAATGAAAAAGGTTATGGTAATTAAAATTGTTTGGAGACTCTTAGTTGATAAAAAATCAATTTGGATAAGATGGAGCCATTATTATTATCTTTAAAATGCTATTTTATAAAATGTATAGCTTACGCATAACTCCACTTAGGCATTTAAGAAGATGTTAGGGCTGAGGGAAACTATTAGGGAAGCTTTCAAATGTATAATTGGGAATAGTAAGAAGACTGAGTTTTGGTTCGAAAATTGGCATGATATGAGGCCACTTTTCCTCTTACAAAACTAGTGCTAACTCAAACTAACTTTCCTTAAGTCATCTAAAGTATAAGTGGTCATAAATAGGGATACTTAGGATTGGCCTTGTCATACCTATAGAAGATTTTCAGTAATAAGAAACCAATTATCAACTTAGTTCCCAATTGCGATAGGGAAGATCATTGGATTTGGTTTAAGCATTAGGCGCAATTGGGAAGATCATTGGATTTGGTTTAAGCATTAGGTCAAAATTTTCACAAACTAATCATATCTAGAAATTTTTGCTCTACTTATGTAAAACAAGGCATAATTTGAATTAGTATGGAAAGAAATCAATGTCTTAAAGAACATCATTTATCTTTTGGTTGGCAGTATTGAAGAAGTTAGGCACTAATGACCATATTAAGTTCAATATTTTAGACAAATATATGTCTTCTATAACTTAGAGGATGAATGCATTTATCACCTATTTTTAAGTGCCCTTTTACTACTAGAGCTTGACAACTTTTTCCGAAGCTTTTTAATATGCAATGTGGCATAAATATATGGCAAACATAGTAGAATGGTTAGTTAGATCTCAAGATGGATAAAGAAGAAACTTAAATTATTCGTAATGCAATTCAATTGTTTAATCTATGTCATTTTTGTTCCAACAGAGATGATATTGAAAATCTAAAGTTAACTCAGAATTAAGATGAAGCAATGACTAGTTGAAAAAGTTGACTATTTAAAGAAGAGAAACAACACTTATGAAGAAACGAACATACACATAGACTTTTGAAACATTTGAGTAGCATCTATATTCTTGAGAGTCATGTCATTCTTATTTTGCCTTAGAAAGTGATATTACTTTATCAAGAGAGAAATTGTTATTTAAGAACTTATTTTGCTTTTACATTTTATTTTATATGAGCTTTTAGAAGTTTGTTATACACTTCGAGTGTGGAAGGTTGAAAAACCTTGAAAAGTATGTAATTGTGACCTTCGACAGGCTCGTCAAATTTAATACTCAGATTTTTATAATGAAATACTTAAGTTGGATACTTGGGGACTGGATGTAGGCTTGGTTGTTAGCTGAACCAGTATAAAATTACTGTGTCATTCTTTCTCTCTTCCTAACTTTTAAATTTCTGAGTTATAAGTTTGTATTTTGAACAGGCTCCTTCAGTTTTTCGATAGGCTCCTTCTGTTTTTATAAAGTAAGAGGTTTTTTTTTGCTTTAAGCATTCACAAGCTCCTATCAATTAACAGGCTTATTTCTATTTGAGCTTTAGTAGGGCCGCTTTTTTTCAACTCCAATAGGATCCTTTTAATTAAAAGACTTCTTTCGTATTTTAAATGACTAACAGGATCATTTCTTTTTAAATATTTACAGGTTCCTTTTGAATTTTAACAGGACCTTTCCATTTGTCAACCCATTTTGTTTAAGAAGGATTTTAAAGATTTAAAATACCTCGCAATTTTTTTTTACACACAATTTACCCCTTCTTTTGTGTGTTTGCTTTATCATTTAATATCATAGCGAGGTTTCACATTTATTGTATTTAACACACATGATAGGTCATAGAAAACAACTTAAGAAGCCTTGAAGGACAATTTGTCTCAAAGCCTCTTTACTTCAATGGAAACAACTACTTTTATTCGAAAGAGAGAATGATCATCTATGCTCAATTAGTGAAAATTGAAATCTGGCAAGTTATCAAAGCCGGAGCTACACCTCTTGTTATTGACAACATAGAAATGTGGACTGATGCTAATAGAAAAATACACAGCTGAATTCCAAAGCAAGACATCATCTGATCTATACATTATCTCTAGAAAAGAAAGAAAGGATATCCTATTGTTCTACAACAAAAGAAATGTGGGACAAGCATCAAGTTACTTTTAAAAGAACGAATGACTTAAAGAAACATATAATAAGTCTTTTACTGCATTAATATAAGAATATTTTCATGAAACAAGGAGAAACGATAAACGAATTCTTCGAACATTTCCATAACGTCATCACTGCCTTGCAAACTTGGGTAAGATATATCCAAATGACGTGCTGGTAATAAAAATTCTAACATCATTACCAAAGGAATGGAGACCTAAAGTGACATCTTTGGAAACAGTAAAAGATCTCAATATAATCTCACTTGACTAGTTAAGAGGAAACTTAATGATTCACGAAGTAGAGCTTAGGCGAGATAAAGGATCCTTATACAGAAAAGGAATGGCACTAAAAGCAATTGATGAATCAAATCCATCAAATGATAATGAAAGTGATACTGAGTTACAAATAGATGGAGATGATGAATTCAACTTTATAGTCAGAAAATATGTCTGCTTCTACAAAAAGAAGTTCATGAAGAAAAGAGAAGGAAACAAAAAAATTAGAAACAACAGGTTCCTATAAAAAGACAGTAGCGGCAATAGCAATACATAAAAATAACTAAATCATATGTTATCACCACAAGAAGTCCAGACACACAAGACCAGAATGTTCTCTTCTTTAAAAGGACAAGATAGAAAATAGAAAACCTAAAAAACATGCTATGACTGCAGCTTGGTCAGATGAGGATTTTAATCACTTTAAAGAAGAAGAGCCTGAAGAAGTCAGTAACATTTGCTTTATGGCCAAATCAATAGATGATGAGGTATATTATTCTGACTCTGATATTGAAATTGATGAATTAAGAGATGCATATCATGACTTATATAATCAATAAAAAAAATTGACAATGCAGTAGTTGAAAAAGGTTTAGAATTCAAAAATAATGATGAATCTTTAATGAATAAGATTAAATTATTAGAATTGGAAAACAAAGATTTGTTGTCTAAAATCACTTCTCTTGAAAATGATTGTAAATAAACAGTTTCTGAAAAAGTATGCTTGGAACACAAAATAATTCTGTTAGAAAACTCATTACTTGAAAATGACTACTAAGATGAAACAATTAGATGAGAAAGTTACTACTTTAAAAATTGAAAAAGCAAAATGTGCTAAGAAAATTGTTTCTCTTGAAATAGATCTTGCAAATTTTGTTAATGAAAGAAACAATCTTTATGTATTACTTGAGAGTGGTAAATGTGTTTTTGATAAAGCCGAAATAGGATATAATAAAAATAACAATATAAAGCCATACAAAAACTTCTTTATTAAATCCAACGGTAGCTATAGCCAAAACAACAGGAACCTGGTAAGTGGAAAAAATCGTAACAATTATCATTCATCTATTTTGTGTGATTATTATGGTAGACATGGTCATATTAGTCTCTCTTGTTACTTTTAGAAAATGAAAAAAAACCATCAAATGTATGTTTGGAGACCAAAAAGTCAAACTACTAACATGAAAGGACCAAGAAAGATTTGGGTACCTAAAATAGGATAATACAGTCTACATATATGTTTCAAAATGGAGATAAAGGAAAATCAATAGATAGTTGATAGTAGCTTTTCAAGACACATGACAGGTGAAATATCACATTTCAACTATATTGAAAGAAAATATTGAGGTAATTTTGTCTTTGTCAATAAAAATAAGGCAAAGGTCACCAAAATTGGCAAAATCGGATCTTCTAACTTTGCTTCTATTGATAATGTTCTTTTTTTGATGGATTGAAACAAAACTTACTTAGGGTAAGTCAATTATGTGATAAAGGTTACATATATACTTTCTATGCATCACATTGAGAAATAATTGATAATCTTAATAATAATATTGTATTCATTGATCCTAGAAATCAGAACATGTATTGTGCTTAATTGGAAGATGTATCTTCTCAAAATGACAACTATTTTATCTCGATTAAAAAGGATTCACTTATCTGGAAGAGAAGATTTGTACATGTTAGCATGAGCATTTTGATTAAATTTTCTTAAAAAAAGTTAGTAAGAGGAATGTCAAATTTGAAATTTGACTGCAATCAGATTTGTGAAGCTTGTCTAAAAGGAAAACAAAATAGAAGTAGTTTCTCTCCTAAGAATATTGTGACTACTAACCAGCCACCTGAATTCGTACACATGGATTTATTTGGTCCTACTAGGACTCAAAACTTTGGTGGCAAATATTACGATTTTGTCATAGTAGATAACGTTTCTAGATTTACATGGGTTTATTTTCTATCAAATAAAGATGATAATTTTGAAGTCTTTAAGAAGTTTTGCAGGAAAGTTCAGACTGAAAAAGGGTACTACATTACATCAATTCAAAGCGATCATGGAGGAGAATTTGATAACATAAAATTTGAAGACTTCTACAACGAAAACGGTATAACTCACAACTTCTCATGCCTAAGGACTCCTCAACAAATGAAGTTGTTGAGAGAAAGAATAGGACTTTTGTAGATATGGCCAAGAACAATGCTATGCAAAAATGACCTACCTTATGGTTACAAGGCAGATGTAGTGTCAACCGCTTGTTATATACTCAAAAGGTCTCTCATAAGACCTATTCTAAAATAGACCCCCTATGAGATGTGGAAAGGAAGAAAACCAAACGTTGCTTACTTTTGAGCATTTAGTTGCAAGTGTTTCATTCTAAATAATGGAAAAGATAACCTTGAAAAATTTGATGCAAGATCAGATGAAGCTATTTTCTTAGGTTATAGTACTGCTAGTAAAAGATTCAGAGTATATGATAAAAAACAAAAAAGATAGAAGAATCGATACATGTGGTATTTGATGAAGTAGTACCTTTGATAATAGCAATTGACTCAAGCGATGAAGAGCATTCATTGGTACCTAAAAATACATCAGAGAATCAAACTACACTTATAATACCTTCAGAATTACAAAATCAAAAAATCCCCTCTAAAGCTAGAATAGAGTAGGCTCCTTCATCTCAACAGGAGCCTATGTAACGAAAAGCACTAAGAGAATGGAGAGGTCTTGATACACATCAATATATTTTAGGAGATTCCTTTGAAAGTCTAAGAACAAGATCATCGTTCAAGAATAATTTTGTTACTCTCATCTCACAAATAAAACCAAAGACTGTTGAAGAGGTCCTTACTGACGAAAACTAGGTTTTAGCTATAAAAGATGAACTGAATCAATTTGATAAAAACAAAGTATGGAATCTAGTACCTCATTATCAAAACAAGTAAATCATTGAGACACGGTATGTATTTCGAAACAAACTTGACAAAAATGGTAAGGTGGTAAGAAACAAAGCTAGCCTTGTAGCTCAAGGTTACAATTAACATAAAGGTATTGATTTTGATGAAACTTATGCACCTGTTACAAGATTGGAATCGATTAGAAATTTACTTGCCTTTACATGCTATAGAAACTTCAAGTTGTTTCAAATAGATGTTAAAAGTACATTCTTAAATGGTTACATTAACGAAGAAGTAATTGTTAAGCAAACTCCAGGTTTTGAATATCAAAACCATTCAGATTACATGATGAAGTTAACCAAAGCTCCATATGGTTTAAAACAGGCTCTTCTAGCATGATACGAGAAAATAAGTAATTTTCTGTTTGAGAATAACTTTGAAATAAGAAAGGTCGATAAAAACCTTATTTATTAAAAAAAAGAAGAATGATTTACTTATAGTGAAAATATACGTTGATGACATAATATTTGTTGTTACTAACCCATCCTTCTGTGAAGAATTCTCAGCATTAACACAGGGGGAGTTTGAACTGAGCATGATGGGAAAATTATCATTCTTTCTCATATTACAAATAAAACAAAAAAAAAAGAAATCTTCATTAGCCAAGAAAAATACACAAAGGAACTAATCAAGAAATATCATTGTTTAGAATGCCAAACCGATAGGTACTCCCATGTACATTGGAACTAAACTTGATGAAGACAAAAAAGGCAAAGCCAAAGTACAGAGGAATGATTGGATCACTATTATATCTTACAAGCTCAAGACCAGACATTATGCTTAATGTGTGTCTTTGTACACACTTTCAATCAAAACCAAAAGAAAGCCACCTTCAAGTAGTCAAAAGAATCTTTCGATATTTCTACAGAACTATAGATTTTGGACTATGGTATCCAAAAATTGATTCATTTGAAATATTGGGCTATTGTGATACAGATTATGAAGGTGATAAAGTCGATCGAAAAGACACAAGTGGTCACTTGGAGGATGTCTAGTATTATTGTTGGGACCCGATCCGGGAACCGGATCCCAACTGAAAAACGGAACGGAAAGACGAAAAATCGAACAGCGAGAAATCGCTAATCGGAATACAAATCGCATCATCGGAGCGAAACGAATGCTCGAAAAATTGAGCATCAGAAATACGAATAACAAAGCGGAGAAACTCGAAAGGCAGAATTCCGAATCGAATGCGAATCGAAATAATCAAACTGAAACAAACACCGACATCCGTTTCAAACATGAAGCATAGCAAACTCATCGCGTTGGAAACCTTACGACATTTCAAATCCGGTATATTTTTTTTTTCCTCTTATTCATTCCTTTTCTCTTTAATCAATCTCATTCAAATCATAACCATTCCATACAATTCCCTTTTTGGAAACTCATCCTCACCAATTTCAATTCACTTAATTCATCTTAATCATTTCTTATACAATCATATAACTCCTCAAACTCATTTCTTTAAACCCATTTTACCGAAATTTTACCGAAATTTCTAAAAGATAACTACTGTATTTTGACAAATTCAAAAATTTAAAACCAAAGAAACGCACTTCTAATACATAATCCAATAGCACAAGGCAACATCGGACCTCCCGTCCGGCATCCAAACACTAGCAGAAACACAATCTTAGTTCTAAACACTTCATCATTCCAATCCATAATACATCTCAACTCAAATATTCACAATTCAAACACAAGCCATTCATATACATTCCAATTGCCATTTATATCCATCTCAATTCAAATTTACGTACAAAATCTATTCCACAATCATACATAACTCATAACTGAGATACATCATAAATTTACATGATGACTTTTCAAGCCATAAACAAAAGCAATACATAATCCATAAACCTTTTTCACAACTTCAAAACTAAACTCCAACATTACACATAAAACAAAGCATACAAAAACTATCGGGTTGACATCATACTCGTCTTCCATCCGATCTCCTGCGTGAAAACCTGGAGATGGGGATGAAAGGGGGGTGAGCTCGGAAGCTCGTGGATAATACATTTATAAACTGAACAATAAGCGAAAAAATATTTTATTTTTCAAACTTTTCAAATATTTCCCATTTAAGAATTTCTCCAAAAACTCATTTTCAAACTTTTCAATTTCATCAACACTTTCTAAGATTTTTCTCAAAATTTCTCATTTGTTTCAAAACATTTATATCCAGCCAGAATTTCATGCTTGAAAATTTACTTTCTCGCTTCTCAAAATCTCGAACCTTTTCAAAACATGCATCTTAAACATGAATGTATCACATCATAGTGTATCACATCATAATCAAATTAAAACACATAACACATCGAATTGGTTTGGTTCGATTGAGCAGACGATCGCACATTCCGCAGATAGCGGTTCATGCGGCAAAAGTGAACGAGGGGAGTCCGAGATCGGAACTCCTATGCCACTAGCGTGCAGCCGGGAGAAGGCTTAAACAGGTAGAGACAAATACGACTCACAAAAGAACCGACCAAACCCACTTAACACATAACGAAAACAGAATTCAGATTGCGAAGGCACTTTTCGAAAATCTTGATTTTTTTACCTTTTTCAACTCATATCATCAAATTGTGTCATAGATGACACAAGCATATATCCACATAATTGCACATAATCAATCTAATGCAATTCACGTAAATCACATATGCATCACAATATATGCATTAATTCTTTAAATCATTCAAATCATAAATCACATAATTTGAAAACCATGAAATTCATAAGTCTTGTATTTTCTAAAACTCATTTTACTCCTTTGAAATCATAATTTCAAACATTTACATCCTTTTCAAACATTTTATCCATAATAATTTATCAAAATCAAATTTTGCTTTCTTTAATTTTCAAAATTCACATTTAGCTTATAATTCAATAAATAAATATACTACCCACCTCATATCCATGCTAGCATCTTGTCCAATGCTTCAATTTGACCTTTTCTCCTTTCTTCCTTCCAATTGAAAATTCCTAAATCAATTTCATCAAAATTTAATCTCATAAATAACTTAATCCTTCAATTTGATGCATAAGTCATCAATTCTTACTAATTCCAAGATAGTTACATCATTAATTCCAAAAACTCCCAAATTACAAATTGAACCTAAATCAATCCAATCAAATTCAATATCATAATTAACTTAATTTCTCAAATTGAACTTAGGAAATATCAATTCCTCTCATATTCAAGCTATTTCAATCGACAAAATTGGCCTAAACCAATTTACACAAATTCAATACCATAAATCACAATTTCTTCAAAATTGATTTCATATTTCACCAATTCCTACTATTATTGATGATTCTACACCATTAATTCACAAAATCCCCAAATTTCTAATTTGGCCTAAACCTCCAATTTACAATTTTTCAAATTAAACTTCACATAAAGCATAAACATCAAAATTAACTTAGGATATCTTAAATTCATCACTAATTCAAGAAATCTAAAGCAACAATTTCAAAAACCCCCAAATTTTACTATTCATTATCTTCTTCACTAAGCTTTCTCTCTCTAGAATCTTCCATAACCAAAATTAACTCATTATACTTGACAATCACTAAAATTAATCTCATAGCACATAAACCCACATCATTTCTAATTATTCTAAACCAAAATTTCAAGAATAACTCAAAACTTAAAACTTTTCTCTTACCTTTTTCTCTTTCAAATTTCGAAATTCCTTGGGTCTTGATGAAGCTCCCATGCTCTTCCACCCTTTTTCCTTTGATTCCATGTAAAAACTCAAGCTAGAACCCTTAAAAACTTGGAACCCCTCACTTCTCTCTCTTCCTTCACCATATACGAGCTTCTTCTTTCTCTTCTTCTCCTTCTTATTTTCTTTCATTTTCTCTAGAATAATCGTGGTTCTACTCTTTCAAACGACACCCATCTGACTTGTATGCCATGTCATTAAAAATGGAGGGTAAATAACCATTTTGCCCTCACTTGTTGGCCTAATTCCAAAATTGCCCCTGCAGGAACTTAAAAAACTGACTACTTGCGTCCTGTTTTCAAGCATCTAAATGAAATAATTTGGACAAACTTTCTTCTTAACAATTGTTCCTCTAGATCATACGAATCCAACGCAACTGACGGCACTCAATTCGGATCTAAAACCAAGAAGTTATAGCCAAAATACTATCGGACCTGCGAAAAATCCGAGACTGAACATTAACATAACTTCAGTCCAGAAATGGACAATCTTAGGGATGAAATTAAATTTCGATCCCTTCACAAGAGTTGTAGCCTTATGTCTTAAATTTATTTTCCCTCAAGAATCAACTCAATCGGATTTGTACAGCTCCCGAAAATCGCAAAATACTGAACCATGTTCAGAAAATTATCCAACTTATAACCTATAACTCATCTCTTACTTTGGTTCAATCAATCTCTTTTCATTTAATCTCCTAAAAATCATAATTCTTCATAAAAATGAACATAATTGTCTTAGGAATCCAACGCTTCAAGAATCAAATCAATCGGATGTCAGACGAAGGATTTATAAGCAAAAGATTACAAAAGAGTCGGAGTTCAAACCAAGTTACAAGACTTCAAATATATACTTATACCTGAATTTTCCAAAAATCATATCTCTTAATCCCGAACTCGGAATTTGACGAATTTAGTGTCAATAAAAAGATCAAAGGAAGTTATACAACTTCCCTGAAGAACTCAAAATTAAATTAGGTCTCGAAAGAGGTTGAAAACTCAATCAAAGATTTTATCCAAAACAGCTTTTCCTAAACAACTTCCAATTTTTAATCGCTCATAACTCCTAGCTCCGATATCGAAAAATTACAAACTTTATGACGTCGGAAAGATCGACATACAAGCTACAACTTTCAGTAATACCACTTACTCCAATTCAGACTAAATCCATACGACGAGTAGTCTCGAAGCATAGAATACATAAATCTATACTTAATAACATTTTCAAAACAAAGCATATCTTCATAAATTCATATCTCTCAATCCCGACATCGAAAAATAGCAAACTTTATGTCCATGAAAAGCTCTCGACCAAGGCTACAAGTTTCATGTAGATCATTTTCTCGGATTTTGCCTCAATTAAAAAGTCAACTTTTTCCTCAAAGTCAAACTTCAAACAAACTTTGACTGATCATAACTCTCACTCCCGATATCGAAAAACATCAAACTTTATGTCTACGAAAAACTCTTAACATAAACTACAAGTTTCCAGAAGATCGTTTTCTCAAATTTTGCCTAAATCAAAAGTCAACCCTCAAAGGCCAAAAAGTCAAACTTTTTAAATTCTTCAAATTTTCACACTTTTTTTTCTTTTCAATTCTTGCTATTTAACTTCATTTCAATCAACTCATCCACTATCTTCTCATAATCCATATAAGTTCACTCAAATATCAAAGTCCTCAAAATTAAACAATTCTTTTCTCATAAATTTTTCTTAATTTCCTCAAATTTCCTTAAATTCATAAATTGTCTCATCAATTTCTTTCTCATTTAAAATCATTTTAATATTCTAATTTTCACCAAAAATTCGGGGTCCAACATTTCTTTCCCTCTTAAAAGAATTTCGTCCTCGAAATTCACACTTAATAACATAATATTTCTTATCTAATTCCTTCTCATAAATATTTCTCAATCTCTTCATAATTTCTCAATTCTTAAATCAATTACTCCATCCAAAATCATATCAAACTCACATTTTTCCTTAACATTTGAAACAAGTCAATGGTCCACGTCGTAGTGACTCTTCATATGGACCAAAATCACCATTTCACTTAATCCTTTGAATTTCTATACACATTTCTCTATCAATTTATCTCATTCTTCAAAATTTTCATCTCACATATGCATATTCGAAATCAATTCCTCTAAATTCATCATGTAATTCAAATCTAAATTTCCATTTTCACAATCCATCTAAATCAAACAATCAATTAGATTCTTCCCAATTCACCAAGAAATTCTAATCTCAAATTCATAATCATAAACCTAAATCAAACATAATTCTTAACCTTAATCTCATCTCATAATTGCATGTACAAAATCAAATCGCCATCATGAACTTCAAATCTCAAGTTCATTTACACACACCCAAAATCAATCAAAGTTCTTATCCTCACTCACTCAGACAATTACTAAATTCATTCTTAATAACCATAATGCCCAAGTATGATCATAATACTGGGCTCTGACATTCTCACAAATTCAATTTTTATCCTTACACACTCTCATCAATCTTCTATGCCCAGTTAAGACCATAGTACTAGGCTCTGATACCATAAATGTTGGGACCCGATCAGGGAACCTGATCCCAACTGAAAAACGGAACGGAAAGACGAAAAATCGAACAGCGAGAAATCGCTAATCGGAATACAAATCGCATCATCGGAGCGAAACGAATGCTCGGAAAATTGAGCATCAGAAATACGAATAACAAAGCGGAGAAACTCGAAAGGCAGAATTCCGAATCGAATGCGAATCGAAATAATCAAACTGAAACAAACACCGACATTCGTTTCAAACATGAAGCATAGCAAACTCATCGCGTTGGAAACCTTACGACATTTCAAATCCGGTATATTTTTTTTTCCTCTTATTCATTCCTTTTCTCTTTAATCAATCTCATTCAAATCATAACCATTCCATACAATTCCCTTTTTGGAAACTCATCCTCACCAATTTCAATTCACTTAATTCATCTTAATCATTTCTTATACAATCATATAACTCCTCAAACTCATTTCTTTAAACCCATTTTACCGAAATTTTACCGAAATTTTGGCAGCATAACGGCTGTATTTTAACAGCCCAAAAATTTAAAAACCAAAGAAACGCACTTCTAATACATAATCCAATAGTACAAGGCAACATCGGACCTCCCGTCCGGCATTCAAACACCAGCAGAAACACAATCTTAGTTCTAAACACTTCATCATTCCAATCCATAATACATCTCAACTCAAATATTCACAATTCAAACACAAGCCATTCACAATTCAAATTTACGTGCAAAATCTATTCCACAATCATACATAACTCATAACTGAGATACATCATAAATTTACATGATAACTTTTCAATCCATAAACAAAAGCAATACATAATCCATAAACCTTTTTCACAACTTCAAAACTAAACTCCAACATTACACATAGAACAAAGCATACAAAAACTATCGGGTTGACATCATACTCGTCTTCCATCCGATCTCCTGCGTGAAAACCTGGAGATGGGGATGAAAGGGGGGTGAGCTCGGAAGCTCGTGGATAATACATTTATAAACCGAACAATAAGCGAAAAATCTTTTATTTTCAAACTTTTCAAATATTTCCCATTTAAGAATTTCTCCAAAACTCATTTTCAAACTTTTCAATTTCATCAACACTTTCTAAGATTTTCTCAAAATTTCTCATTTGTTTCAAAACATTTATATCCGTTTCAGAATTTCATGCTTGAAAATTTACTTTCGCTTCTCAAAATCTGAACCTTTTCAAAACATGCACAGCCTTAAACATGAATGCATCACATCATAGTGTATCACATCATAATCAAATTAAAAACACATAACACATCAGAATTGGTTTGGTTCGGTCCTAACATGACGCATCGCACATTCCTCGCATAGTGGTTACATGCGGCAACAGGAATGAGGGGAGTCCGAGATCGAACTCCTATGCCACTAATGGCAGCGGGAGAAGGCTTAAACAGGTAGAGACAGCGCTAACTCACAAAAGGACCTGACCAAACCCACTTAACACATAACGAAAACGGAATTCAGATTGCCCAAAGGCACTTTTCGAAAATCTTGATTTTTTTACCTTTTTCAACTCATATCATCAAATTGTGTCATAGATGACAAAAGCGTATATCCACATAATTGCACATAATCAATCTAATGCAATTCACGTAAATCACATATGCATCACAATATATGCACTAATTCTTTAAATCATTCAAATCATAAATCACATAATTTGAAAACCATGAAATTCATAAGTCTTGTATTTTCTAAAACTCATTTTACTCCTTTGAAATCATAATTTCAAACATTTACATCCTTTTCAAACATTTTATCCATAATAATTTATCAAAATCAAATTTTGCTTTCTTTAATTTTCAAAATTCACATTTAGCTTATAATTCAATAAATAAATATACTACCCACCTCATATCCATGCTAGCATCTTGTCCAATGCTTCAATTTGACCTTTTCTCCTTTCTTCCTTCCAATTGAAAATTTCCTAAATCAATTTCATCAAAATTTAATCTCATAAATAACTTAATCCTTCAATTTGATGCATAAGTCATCAATTCTTATTAATTCCAAGATAGTTACATCACTAATTCCAAAAACCCCCAAATTACAAATTGAACCTAAATCAATCCAATCAAATTCAATATCATAATTAACTTAATTTCTCAAATTGAACTTAGGAAATATCAATTCCTCTCATATTCAAGCTATTTCAATCGACAAAATTG
Organism: Erythroxylum novogranatense; assembly: GCA_029891385.1. NCBI lineage: Eukaryota > Viridiplantae > Streptophyta > Magnoliopsida > Malpighiales > Erythroxylaceae > Erythroxylum > Erythroxylum novogranatense. Next base: position 8,050,791 of record CM057224.1, read on the forward strand.
GCCTAAACCAATTTACACAAATTCAATACCATAAATCACAATTTCTTCAAAATTGATTTCATATTTCACCAATTCCTACTATTATTGATGATTCTACACCATTAATTCACAAAATCCCCAAATTTCTAATTTGGCCTAAACCTCCAATTTACAATTTTTCAAATTAAACTTCACATAAAGCATAAACATCAAAATTAACTTAGGATATCTTAAATTCATCACTAATTCAAGCAATCTAAAGCAACAATTTCAAAAACCCCCAAATTTTACTATTCATCATCTTCTTCACTAAGCTTTCTCTCTCTAGAATCTTCCATAACCAAAATTAACTCATTATACTTGACAATCACTAAAATTAATCTCATAGCACATAAACCCACATCATTTCTAATTATTCTAAACCAAAATTTCAAGAATAACTCAAAACTTAAAACTTTTCTCTTACCTTTTTCTCTTTCAAATTTCGAAATTCCTTGGGTCTTGATGAAGCTCCCATGCTCTTCCACCCTTTTCCTTTGATTCCATGTAAAACTCAAGCTAGAACCCTTAAAACTTGGAACCCTCACTTCTCTCTCTCTTCCTTCACCATATACGAGCTTCTTCTTTCTCTTCTTCTCCTTCTTATTTTCTTTCATTTTCTCTAGAATAATCGTGGTTCTACTCTTTCAAACGACACCCATCTGACTTGTATGCCAAGTCATTAAAAATGGAGGGTAAATGACCATTTTGCCCTCACTTGTTGGCCTAATTCCAAAATTGCCCCTGCAGGAACTTGAAAAAATGACTACTTGTGTCCTGTTTTCAAGCATCTAAACGAAATAATTTGGACAAACTTTCTTCTTGAAAATTGTTCCTCTAGATCATACAAATCCAACGCAACTGACGGCACTCAATTCGGATCTAAAACCAAGAAGTTATAGCCAAAATACTATCGGACCTGCGAAAAATCCGAGACTGAACATTAACATAACTTCAGTCCAGAAATGGACAATCTTAGGGATGAAATTAAATTTCTATCCCTTCATAAGAGTTGTAGCCTTATGTCTTAACTTTATTTTCCCTTAAGAATCAACTCAATCGGAGTTGTACAGCTCCCGAAAATCGCAAAATACTGAACCATGTTCAGAAAATTATCCAACTTATAACTTATAACCCATCTCTTACTTTGGTTCAATCAATCTCTTTTTATTTAATCTCCTAAAAATCATAATTCTTCATAAAAATGAACGTAATTGTCTTAGGAATCCAACGCTTTAGGAATCAAATCAATCGGATGTCGGACGAAGGATTTATAAGCAAAAGATTACAAAAGAGTCGGAGTTCAAACCAAGTTACAAGACTTCAAATATATACTTATACCTGAATTTTCCAAAAATCATATCTCTTAATCCCGAACTTGGAATTTGACAAATTTGGTGTCAATAAAAAGATCAAAGGAAGTTATACAACTTCCCTGAAGAACTCAAAATTAAATTAGGTCTCAAAAGAGGTTGAAAACTCAATCAAAGATTCTATCCAAAACAGCTTTTCCTAAACAACTTCCAATTTTTAATCGCTCATAACTCCTAGCTCCGATATCGAAAAATTACAAACTTTATGGCGTCGGAAAGATCGACATACAAGCTACAACTTTTAGTAATACCACTTACTCTAATTCAGACTAAATCCATACGACGAGTAGCCTCGAAGCATAGAATACACAAATCTATACTTAATAACATTTTCAAAACAAAGCATATCTTCAGAAATTCATATCTCTCAATCCCGACATCGAAAAATAGCAAACTTTATGTCCACAAAAAGCTCTCGACAGAGGCTACAAGTTTCATGTAGATCATTTTCTCAGATTTTGCCTCAATTAAAAAGTCAACTTTTTTCTCAAAGTCAAACTTCAAACAAACTTTGACTGATCATAACTTTAACTCCCGATATCGAAAAACATCAAACTTTATGTCTACGAAAAGTTCTTAACATAAACTACAAGTTTTCAGAAGATCGTTTTCTCAAATTTTGCCTAAATCAAAAGTCAACCCTCAAAGGCCAAAAAGTCAAATTTTTTAAATTCTTCAAATTTTCACACTTTTTTTTCTTTTCAATTCTTGCTATTTAACTTCATTTCAATCAACTCATCCACTTTCTTCTCATAATCCATATAAGTTCACTCAAATATCAAAGTTCTCAAAATTAAACAATTCTTTTCTCATAAATTTTTCTTAATTTCCTCAAATTTCCTTAAATTCATAAATTGTCTCACCAATTTCTTTCTCATTTAAAATCATTTTAATATTCTAATTTTCACCAGAAATTCGGGATCCAACAATTATGGTCTTGTAAAAAGTAAAATTGCATAGTGCTTTGATGACTAAAGTGGAATACATAGCAACTATCAGTTGTTGCATTCAAATCTTATGGATGAAGCATCAACTATAGAATTTTTCTCTGAAGTTTTGTCATATTCCTATGTTATGTGATAATACTAGTGCTATAAATCTTTCTGAAAATCTTGTGCATCATTCTAGGACTAAGCATATAGAAATCAAACATCATTTTCTTAGACATCATGTTTTAGAAAGAACCATTGATCTTTTGAATATTAATACTGAGAATCAAGAAGCTGAAATTTTCACCACGCCACTCTCTAAAGATAGATTTTGTGTGTTAAGAAAAGAGCTTGGTATATGCACTCTCTGATATTATTTTTGTATGAATATTCTCTACTACTTATCTTTGCATTTCTTTTAGCAGGCTCCTCTATTCTGATTCCTTAGAAACTCTCACTTAGTTTAGTAAGCTCCTTAGAGTTTAGAAGGCCCTTCTTAGTTAGAAGCCTCCTCTTAGGTTAGTAGGTTTCTTCTATATTAGAAGATTCCTCTTCTTTTTAGAAGGCTTCCCTCGGGTTCACATTCTATGTGACACATGCCATAAAAATAGGGAGTCATTATTAGCGTCGTTTTATTCTTTTCAAAAGTGCATGTGCAGTCTGACAACTCTACGTACACATCTGTCAGAAGATATGTAATTGATTACGCGTCCTTATTTGTCCTGTACGTCTACTCATCCTCTTATGAGATCAACACTGAGGGATAACTTAGTATACCCTAAACAAACTTCTCTCTTCTTCTCATCTCTGTTATTCTCTCTGCACCTTGACTCTCTATTTTCTTATTGCCTCTTGTCTTTTCTCTCAAACTTCACTAAGCTTACCTACAATGACAAGAACAAAATCAAAAGGACAGAAGAATTTTTTGACTTCAACTTCTAGCCATGGTGAAACACCTCGTCATGAACAAACATTTGTTTTTGATTCCTGGTCTTTACCTGCCATAGTAGGTTCTTTAAACACTACTACCAACCTGTTTCTGTTTCCTCAAATTTCCAAACTTTAAAAATACCCAATCAGGAGACCCTAGAAGATAAGAAAAGGAAGATTGTTGCTATGTTGTCTCTAGATTATCATGATTCCTCTTCAAATAACAAAGAAGAAACAATAAAAAAACAATATGCTTCTAACGAAGAAGAAGAAGAAGAAGAAGAAGAAGAAGAAGAAGAAGAAGAAGAAGAAGAAGAAGAAGAAGAACAAGAACAAGAAAAAGCAGAAGAAACGAAAGAAGAAGGTGAAGAAGAAGAAGAAGAGATTTTCAATAAGGTGGAGTTACTGAAAAATGTGAGATTCCATTTACCTATTCTCTCCATACCCATTCCTACTCTAAAAACTCCCCTAATTCCTAAACATGGTCCCAAAGAGAAGAAAATGCCTGAAGTGCACTGGGCAATAAATGATGATGGTTCAGATGAAGAACCCTTTTGGTTGGAAAGAAGATCAGGGACTAGAGGAAATGTTACAAAAGAAGCTCCACAAAAAGAAACTACTGTGGTAGAAGAAAAAGAAAAAGAAGAATCAAAGAAAAGAAAAAGGGAAGAAATAAGAAAAGGCAAAGATCTGTTAGCCGAAGAAAATATTGAGGATGTCATTACAAGGAATGAACTATTCATTGAAGAGGCTTTATTCGAATAAATCCCTAAGGCCAAAAGAACATAATCGAATAAACTAACCATTTTTTATAAGGGAGAGGCTTCAGTACAAGTGAAGTTGTTCCAGTCAATAGATGTTAAATCAAGATACAAGATGCGTTACAAGAAGAGAAAGGTGGTAGCTGGATGCATCTTGCCTCCCCATCTATTCGATGACATAGGTATTCTCATCACTCCCTATTTTCCTACTATCGGTTAGGAGAATTTATTAAGCTTGGATAAAACTGTGTGTGATGAATTGGTCAAATGTTTTTACACACATATGAGAAAGGAAGAAATTGATGGGAAGTTAGCAGTCATTTCTTGGGTACATGATTATAAGATTTTGATTACAGAGAAAATCTTAAGAAACATTCTAAGTGTAATTCCTAAAGGTAGAATAGACCTTCCTTGTCATAATTGGGACATTACTGACATTGATCTGGGTGAAGTATTGAACTTCATTTGTATGAATACTAAAAATTGCCCATGATGGGAGACCCCTAGCGCAAACACTTAGTCCTTCTGCCAAGATGCCTTGCATCTATTTTGGCTACCTCCATTTTTCCAAGAAGTAGTTTAGTAGAGAGGTGTAGTATCCTAAACATGTATGTGGTTTACAATTTGTTAAAGAGCAATAAGCAGAATCTCCCGGAAATGATCCTGAAGTTCATGATAAACAAGGGAAGTCACAAGAACACAACTACTGGTCTACCTTATGGAATGTTGTTGACTAAGATTTGTGCATATTTTGGAGTGTCCTTTGATAACTTGAATTGGTATGAACTAACAAAGTTTCATTCTTCCATTCCTTACCAATTTGGTTACAAGATGAATGACAACGTGTGGGTTGAACAGAAGTTAGAAAGAGTTGCAGGTATCTCTAGTCTAACTCCAAAAAAAGCAGCCTTTGTTCCACTCCAAAGCACACATGACCTAATCTTAAAACAACTGAAGGACATTCGCTCTAATTAAGATCAAATGTGCAAACAAATTGATAGCGTCCAGAACCAATTCTTAGATTTGTAAATTCTCCTTAGGAAAATTCTCCATTGATTGTGTCCATTTATTTATTTTTACTTTTTTATCATATTTCATTATAGTTTATTTCACTTCCTCCTATTCTATTATTTTTTATAATGACAAAAAGAGAGAGTTTATGTGGATTTTTTTTGCATATTTCTGCATATATGATGATATATGTCTCAATGTTGTCTCAATTATTTATGTGATTGATTCGCTATTGAACTTGTGAAAATCTATTATATATAAAAGATAGATTCCTTTCTTAAGAGAAGTTTCCTTCTAAGTATGTTTGAAATATATAAAAGTCACATATATCTTTCAAAATAATCTATTATCTCCTTCATTTCAATAAAAATTGTTATCTCTTTGAATTTTTAAAAATATTTATTATTACTTGTCATCATCAAAAGGGGAGGTTGTTAGTTCAATGTTTATATTTAACGATTTTGATAATAACTATATAATATTTCTATATTCAAATTGAATTTATTTCCTTGTATGGATAACGGTATTTTTTAAAGGAAATAAAATCATAGGAAAATTACTTCCTTTCTTACATAAATCTTGTTAGTAAACTTTCCTTATTAACATCTGGGAGGATCTTATCTTTTCGAATAATTAGCTCTGGAAATTTTTGTTCTAGTAAAGATGATTTTGAAAATCCAAAGGCAACTCAGAATTAAGATGAAGCAACGACTAGTTGAAGAAGTTGACTATTTAAAGAAGAGCAACAAAACTTGTAAAGAAACAAACATACACAGATTTTCGAAACATTTGAGCAGCATCTATATTCTTGAGAGTTATATCAGTCTTATTATACCTTAGAAAGTGAAATTACTCTATCAAAAGTGAAATTGTTATTCGAGAACTTGCTTTTGATTTTACATTTTATTTTTCTGTGAGCTTTTAGAAGTTTGCTATACACTTCAAGTATGGAAGATTGGAGAACCGTGAAAAATATATACTTGTGAGTTTGGAGAGGCTCATTAAATTTAATACTCAAAATCTTATGATGAAATTCTTAAGTTGGATACTTGGGGACTAAAAGTAGATTTGGTTGTTTGCCGAACTAGTATAAATCTACTGTGTCATCCTTTCTCTCTTCCTAACTTTTAAATTTCCGCGTTATAAGTTTGTGGTTTCAAGAGGCTCTTTCAGTTTTTCAATAAGCTTCTTCTATTTTTATAAAGTAAGAAGTTCTTTTCACTTTCCTATTACTTAACAAGCTTATTTCTATTTTTATAAAGTAAGAAGTTCTTTTCACTTTCCTATTACTTAACAAGCTTATTTCTATTTGAGCTCTCGCAGGCTCCTTTCTTTTTCAACGCGATTAGAATCTTTTTGATTAATAGACTTTTTCATGTTTTAATAACTCACAGGATCCTTTCTTTTTAAATGTTTACAAGTTCCTTTTGAAGTTTAACAGGACCTTTTCATTTATCAACTCATTTTGTTTGAGAGCGATTTTAAAGATTTAAAATATTTTGCAATTTTTTTACATACAATTCACCCTCTTTTATATGTGTTTGCTTTATCACAAGTTTGGAGTATGTCCTAGAGTAAGAGAGGCTGATTAATAGTTTTCATGAAACTTAACCTTAAATGTGAACTCTAGAATGATCGTTTTTTACACCATGCAAAATATTTTCTTGTTACATACTTGATCACCAGAGGCTGAGAACTTGGCATGTGTTTTTATCTTTCTCTTGCTTGCTGAACTCGGTATTTTCGTAGTGGCTTTGTCCCTTTATGTATTGACGTATAAAGTTGAGTTATTCGTTAGGCATGTTGCCCATATGTAGTGGTTCTTTTAGATCTGGTTATTAATATAATTCCCTGTCCAAAAAAAAAAAAGGAATTTGATATATCAAATATGAGGTTGGCATTCCTCGACGATCTTAAAGACCATTTTATTCGTGATGAATACGGATCAAAATGTCTTCTATATATGTGTTCCTCCCGCTTAGTTGCGAATATTATATTAGCCTGAATTTTGGATTGAATTTTGATACGATATTGTATCGATACTGATTTATACAGTAATTTTTTAAATTTATGAAATAGTTCTTAAATTTTTAAAAATATAAAATAGTATATTTTAGATTGTATAGTTTTATTGTATATTTTAACCATGTCTCCAAAAATTATAATAATAAATAATTTTAAACAAATATCAAAATAATCCATTATCATAATATCTGATTGTATTGTATACTTTTTAACTCGTCTTCCAAAATTATAGTAATAAATAATAATCACAATTAATATGAAATAATAATAATTTTCAGATATTTCACATATAAATAATAACTATAATTTATATAAAAAGACAAACATCATCATACAAATAGAAAATTAAAAACAATACAAAGTATTTAAAATATTGCAATTTCAATTTTGTTATATAATAAATAATAATTACATCAAAACATCTAATAGAAAATATTCTTAACTCTCAAATTATTACAATTTACAATAAGAGTTTATGATAAGAAATCAACCGGTAGAATTGAAATATAAAACAAAAACAAAAATAAAAACATATTATATATTTAAATTTAAATTAATTATTACTAAAATTATAAATATCTTAATTTAATTTATAATTTAATCTAAGTTATAAAATTAATTTAATGATTATTAATAAATATAATTCAATTTAAAAATATTTTAAAAATATATATTTCAAATAAAATTTGATTTAATAATTAAAATATATATAATAAATATTATTCATAAATAATAATTTTAAATTATTTATTTAAAAATAAAATATTTTATCAGTAATTTATTAATAAATATTATATAAAAGATTAAAATAAATTTAAAAAATATTTTATTTTAAGTTTTATTTAATTTATAATTATTATTAGTAATAAAATATTTATTTTATTTTAAAATTAAAATTAAAATATCAAAAAAATTGAATTAAATAATTAATTAAAATACTTTGAAAAGAAGGAGATTTTTTAAAAATTGAAAATTTTCTAACAAATCCTTATATTTTTCAAAATTTTCCGTATCGATCAATATATAGCTAGTATTATAAATACTGTAAGTATCAATCGGTACCAAATAAAACATGCCGGTATCGATTTTCTTGCCATTTTTAAATTCCTTGTGACCAAAAAAAAAAACATTGTCATCCATTCATGGTTCCTTGTTTTCAGATCAAGGAGAAGCAAATATGGAAGCAGCTGTTGGATTTCGAAGTTTGGCATTTACACCAGTACAAGTTTCGCGTCACTTTTCAACGGTTGATGCAAACACAATTGATACCTACTGACCATAATATCCATGCCAAGTGCACCTATTATTCCTTCCATAACTGCATTCTTCAGCTTAATCTATGAAATTGGAGATTTCTTCTATCAAGTATGTTCCCTTTATTTTTATTTCCTCATTTTATTTGACGTTGCACTCCACGAATGTGTGTGAAAACCACATCTTCACGGAGGGCAAAGTTCCACAGCCGGGGTAGAGACGTCTGTTCTTGGAATTTAGGATTCGGACAATCAGTCGCTGCTGTGCAACATTTGTCAATCCTCTTCATAATCATTTATTCCATTTCATGTACTAAGTGAGACATGATAATGGTAATCAAATTTGACAGTTAACTATTTTAGTCTAAATACTGTTACGTGAGGAAATAAAATTATATGATTATCAAAGCGTCTCTCGCGTGGCTGCTTGTTTATGCTATAGGACCTTCCAGTAAAAGTCGCTTTGATGTGTTCGGCAATATCGTTCCTGCGGCATATCTCAGGTGTCTAATCAATTACATCTAGTGTTAGACTCCTAAGTTTAAATTGTGAAATTGTGTGAGTGTTGACAAGTCTTGATTTATACTTGACACTCGAGTTGATAGAACAAGACAAAAGCTCCCCAATAGATATGATAAATAGGTCATCTTCAACGAAAGCTTCAGGGGCATATATTGGTGCGTATTTTCGAAAATTTTGGATAAAATGCAATATGCACTTGTGAAATTAAAATATGATAACATTTCACAGCGAGCTTGAGATGGATCTTAGGTTAAAGATTAATTGGATCACACGCATGTGATAATTTTTGTAAGATTGAGCTCAAATAAATTAAGTACGTACAAATTCAAGTGATGTTTTATCTTAAAACTAATTGAGACAAGAGGAGTAACGTATTAGACATGTATGTATACTCAAGGCTATATATTATTTCCATATGGAACAAACTTTTACTTATATTTTAACAACACGAGGGAGGCATATGAAAGTTTTAAGGATTTAGTGTATGTTCAAATAAAGAAACCATGCATATAGATAGAGATCGTGAAGAAATCTTAGATAATTAATGTGGCAGATAAAATTATAGAAAATAGATCAATTTTAAATGATAAAGATTATATGGGAGAATGTGACCATCAAGCCAGAGTGTTTATATGTAGTTCATTTAGAGTGTTACTTCTAAACATATTTTGGGATAACACATTAAGAGAGAATATTCTTTTATTTATTTTAGATAAAGCAATAAAGACTGAATTTTTTGTATCTCTTTGTATGCTTTATTATTGCTTTTAAATATTTATTGTTTTTGTAATATTCTGATAAAAGAGTAGGAGTTAAATATTATAAAAGTCATGAGACATTTGAGAACAAGTTCCATTAGTTAATGATCACGTAAGAAAGGCTAACTCTTACTTAAAAGGACTTAAGTTAGATTGTTGTATAAAAGTATGGGTGAAACTTCTAGATAAGTTTGGTTTGTGGGAAAATTTTGGTAACATCTGATATTATAAAATGAAAGAAATAATTTGCAGCCATTAAATGTCCCCAACACACTAAATAAATCTTAAAATTTATAAATAAGTAGATTATTTAATACATTAATAATTTAAAATAAATAATAAATTTAATTCAAATGACTCTTTAAATACTTAAATTCTTCAATTTTAATAATTTCTACACTAATGTTTATTTAAAATAAATATAAGTAATATTATAAAAAATTTAAGTTTTTCAATTTAGTTATATATAAAAATCGATACTTATTAGTACCAAAATCTAAAACGATACTTTTCGACACCAACTTTTGACCGGCATGACTAAAATACTAGAACGAAATTCAAACAAGTGGTTATGATATGGCCTACCAATTACCAAATCAACACAGTAGCAGTGAGATGCTCAAAGTTGACAGTTGTCTTTGAGTGCACCTGTAGAAGTTTGATATTGGTCCCTACTAATAATAATAATAATCATATTAATAATATTATTTTTAATAAGGATCATAATATAAAATTTATTATAATAATATAAATAATATAAATAATAATAAAGATCATAGTAATAATAATTACAATTATTATTACAAAAATAATAATCAACATAATTGAAATATCGAAAAGGAATTTAATAATAATAATAATAATGATAATAATAATAATAATGATAATGATAATATTCAATATATAATATTAATAATAATAATAATAACTCATATATAATTTCAAAATTATAACACACTGGCTTTGAATAACGTATAAAATTATGGCTTTCGTAAATTCAAAACTGGCTTTGAATATGGCTCCAAAAAGGTATATATGGGTGGGTCCCAAAGGCGTCTGTGCATTTAAGAAGAATCTGTCCAATTTTTGTTCAGAAAACGACATCATTTCTTTCTTAGACAGAGTAAGATAGGATAAACTTAAACAGAGGATCCGAACTCCTCAACATTGGCCTCTTGGCCGAATGAATTGGCTTCAGGGTTGTACTATGCTATATACACTATTGTTGCCTAAGAGTTTGTTTGGTTGGATATTAATTAATAGAATGGAACGAAAAAAAATAATTTATAACAGAATGAAATGTAATATAATGAAAAATTGTTTAGGAATGATGGAATGGTTCATAATGTAATGTAATGAAATATTATTTGAAAGATTGATATAATTGAATATAATGTATAATAAATGATTATTATACCCTTATATAACATTCCCACACATCTTAGAATCAAAAATACAAAAACACTCGAATGCTATGGTTTTAAAGCAGCAAAAATCTATGACTTACGAAAAATATTTCACGGATGTGACTTGAACAATAATTTTATATTTTATATTTTTATTATTAATTATATAAAATATTAGTATTAATAATTTAAAATATTTTATATTAAATATTATTATATTCTATTTGATTTATATTTCAAAATAATTTATTTTATTTTTATTTTTATAGAAATATAATTGTGACTTACTAAAATATGTCATGGCATTATGACAAACAATTAAGAATAAGTTTTTATATATTTTCTATTTTATTAATAAAATTTTATTATTTTATTATTAATTATTTAAAATTTATTGTTAATTATATAAAATATTATTGTGTTGTGTTGGTTGTTATTAGGGTAGGGTAAGAAATAATTGGTATTATGAAAATTATTGAGGGTATATTAAGTAGTATATATTTATTAGTTTATGTTCCATCCTAAACTTTCAAATTGAAAGTTTCTATTTTTATTATTTAGGATAGAATAGAACAAAATATGAAATCATCTACTTTCATCCTATTTCATTATAAAAACCTCCTTCTAAATAATAGAACTGTCCTACGTTCTATCTTATTCTATTAAAAAATCCTCAACCAAACATACCTTAAGTCATTCTCTCCTAAAAATACATCCTTATATGTCATTTTTTTTATTAATGGGAGAATATAGGAAAAACTATAACACGAGTCTGAGGAAGCAGAGCCCCGGCATATCCTCTAAGAGGATACAGTGGCACCCGATAGGTGTAAAATCGAAAACAATAAGGCCCACAGGCGAAGGGACTGCATGGGTAGCTAGTCAGTCCGCACATCTATTACTCTCTCGGTAAACATGATGATGAACAACATACCAATTCCGTGTAAGTAATTCGTGGATACCTGTGACAATAGGGTGGGAAGCCTAAGAACGAGTCACCGCTGTAGAAATGAGATGGTACACTGCCAGAGAATCCAGCTCTAATTTTATCCGGTGAAAGCCCCGGTCCCAAGCGAGCGACAGCCCAGTATAAACGCCCCAAAGTTCAGCAGTCAACAGCTCACACCAACCGAGATTCTAAGCAAAACCCCCCAGCCAGTTGCCATCCCAGTCGCGTAAAAGGCCCCCTGCCGTAGCTAAGCGTTGGGAGCGATTGTTGGACCAATGGTGGTTAACAAATTAAATCCCTTTATGTTTTCATAATAATAAAATATATAGAATTAGTTAAGAAATTATTTCAGGTATTTTGGGATTATTATTCTGCAAATCAAGATGGGCAAGTGATTAATCATTGAGGAATTAAGATGGAAGCTTCCTTATAAGTGCAAGAGATATTAATAATGAAGATTATAGAAGATTTGATTGGATATTACCGTTGAAGCCTACATAAGTCGACTAGCACATCATAAGTCGACTTATATATCAAGATCCGAACAACATAAGTCGACTAGAGCATCATAAGTCGACTAATATATGAAGATCTGTCAACACAAGTCGACTAATAGTCCATAAGTCGACTTATCGAAGGACGCAAGTCGACTTACACATCATAAGTCGACTTATAGAAGAGCGGAGATAAAATTTTACGAAAAACATTGGGACAAGTCGACTTACACTCCACGACAAGTTGACTTATGAGTACAACGAACTGATTCTGACAAAGTCAATTAGCCACAAATGGAAAGGAGAATATCAAGGAACGGTCATATCAATTATGCAACGGCTAAAATATGTTCCAACAGCTATTTTCTTCTAAATATAAGAGTGGATGATCAAAGGAGAATGTGCTGAAGTTCCACAAGTGAAAATACTCTTCTATTGCTCCAAAATTGCTCATTATTGTTCTTATCTTGTTACACAATTGTATTGAGCACTTGTTCTCTCTTCTATATCTCATTTCTCTTACATTTGAGTGACGAGTAAAAAAGTCACTTGTGAGGTAGGATTTGTGCCGGAAAACAAATCGGTTGTAAAGGTAGCTTGAGTCGGAAATCAAGTGGTATTGTAAAAAGTTCACACTGAACTACAAAGTGTGCAATAAAGTGGTTTGCAAAATCCTAAGTGGGAGCTTAGGTAGAGGACGTATGTCTTAGCACCGAACCTCTATAAAAACAGTGTTTGCTCTTTTTCCCTACTCTTTACATTTAGATTTGATTAAATTTTTTTTTGTGTGAATTAACTTCTGATTTTATTGTAGAAAATTAAAAAAAGCTTAAAGATCTATTCAACACCCCCTTCTAGATCGCTTACAGCGATTACAAGCTCCGTCTGTGTTGAGCTTCACCCAACCCGGGGGCGGTGTGCGCCACCCAATAAGTTGCCGGTCTCGAGGAGGGGGGCCTGTGCCTACCCGGCTCTGTCTCTCGGTAGACCGTCGGAGCTGATCTGCAAAAGAGAAAATGAGAGGGTTAGGAGACAATGGCCAAGTGAAATGTATCTCAAAGAGAGATTTGTTCCTCCATGACTGGAGGAACCAGCATGTAGTGCCAAAAATGACGGCCCAATCGTGTCCCTGGATGCGTCGATGAGTGTGGAGGTTGGTCAGGAGCCACTGACTAAGCAGTAAAGTGTAGAAGTCCGTAGTGGAGAGAGCTATGGGCGGGGAATCCCACACTTGGCGAGCGCGAATGCAATCCTGAACAGCATGAACAGGAGTTTAGTCAGCAAGCAGTGAGGGCACGACCTGTTGGCAGTCAAGTGATGGCAAACCCTGTAGTGATTGGTGAGAAGACGCTCTTGAGCTAATAACCAAAGGAAGGCTCAAATGCGTTAAGGGCCGGGCCATTTCCAGATAGCAGGCCAAAGTGCATTGGACGAATACTCAGCATGGCCCATGAGCATAGAATAGGTCGACGCGATGGTGAATAAACCAGTGTCTGAACACCCCCAGATCACCTTATCTTGCCCAAGATAGGGTTTAGAGGGAAAGGTGCCCTCAATAAGGTGACATATCGACGTGGGAAGGCAAGAGCGTAAAACGTCCCAATTCCAATTGCCAGTGGTCTCCACAAATTGGTGAGTGTTGTGGTTAAGGTATCGCTCGGGGAGAGGTTGGGTGGTGTGAGAGAGAAGTGGCCCGAGTCCTCCTAACTAGGAGTCGAGCCAGAAACGAGTCCGAGTGACATCGCCGAGTCCCCACTGTAAGTCGCAGGTCACGATGTGCCAGGTAGCCTTGATGTTGTGCCAGACCATGGAGTCTCCTTTAGTCTCAAGGGAGGTGGGGATATTGGTGGCGTCGAAGTGATATTTAGCAGAAAGGACTTGGACCCAAAGCGCTGCGGGCTTATCTATCAAAGACCAGCCGAGTTTAGTCAAGAATGCTTCATTCATCTCACGAATTTTTTGAATACCCAAGCCCCCTAGGTCCTTAGATTTGCAAACCTCTCCCTAGGGCACCAGATGTATTTTAGCCTTATCGAGAGATGAGCCCCACAGAAAAGATCACATAATAGATTCCAGGTAATCACAAAGGCTACGGGGTAGACGCACAATCTGCATAGTATAGATCGGGATGACTGCTAAAACAGATTGAGTCAAAGTAAGGCGACCTGCAAAAGAAAGCAGATGGGTGGATCAGCAGGAGACGCGTTGGTGGACCCGATCGAGGATATACTGATACGTCCGCTGACTTACCTGGTAATGGAGTAGAGGAACCCCAAGATAGTAGCCAAGGTCATGCGTCTGACGGAAACCTAGATCAAAACTAAGAGAGTGCTGCAGTGAAGAAGGGACATTTTTGGAAAAATAACACCGCGATTTAGAGGAACCGACCCGTTGTCTCGAAGCTGTGTAGAAGGAATGCAAAATGTCCCGAATGATGAACACTTGATCTGGGGAAGCTTCAGCGAAGAGGATGAGGTCGTCAGCAAAGAATAAATAGGAGAGGGCTGGACCATTCTTGCTCAACGTGATCGGTTTCCAGTGTCCTTGTGCCACAGCTTAAGTAATAGCATGGCCAAGGCGCTCCATACACAAGACGAAGAGGTAGGGAGAAAGAGGATCCTCCTATTGAAGGCCTCGGGAGGGAGAATTCAATATTCCATGCACGAACAAAATACGTGTTGGTACATTATCATTATATTCGAGAAAAAGTTCTCAAAAGTGATATAAAAATGAAGTACATCAAAACAGAAGACCAAGTTGTAGATATATTCATAAAGGATCTCAGCAGAACAAAACGTGAAGAATTTTGTGAGCAGCCTGGGATAATCTCAAAAAACACTTTGAAGAGAAATTAGTTGACGAGGGTGAGTGTTAGAAATCACCCACTAACGTACACGGCATTGAACTTTCGAAGAGTCCAAAGTTCCACAACAGGGGTAGAGACGTCTGCTGGGCTGAAACTACCTTGGAATTTAGGATTCGGACAATCGGTCGCTGCTGTGCAACATTTGTCAATCCTCTTCATCATCATTTACTCCATTTCATGTACTAAGTGAGACATGATAATGGAAATGTGGTGCAGATGCTACCATCAAATTTGACAGTGAACTATTTTAGTCTAAATACTCTTACGTGGGGAAATAAAATTATATTATTATCAACTGTCTCTCGCGTGGCTTGATGTTTATGCTATAGGACATTCCAGTAAAAGTCGTTTACAGGGGTTTGATGCGTCGTGCAATATCGTTCCTGCGGCTTATGTCAAGTATCTAATGAATTACATGCGTCTCGTGTTAGACTCCTATGTTTAAATGGTGAAATTATGTGAGTGTTGACGATTCTTGATCTATACTTGACACTCAGGATTGATACAACAAGACAAAAATTTGCCAATAGATAAGACAAATAGCCATCTTCAACAAAAGCTTCAGAGTAGGCGAGCGTGGCATGCATTGGTGCGTATTTTCAAAAATGTATGACAAAATGCAGTATTCGTTTGTGAAGTTAAAAGATGACATTTCACAACTAGCTTGTACATGAATATTAGGTTAAAAATTAATTGGATTACACGCATATGTTAATTTTTGTAAGATTGAGTTCAAATAAATTGAGCGTATATAAATCCAAACAAGGTTTTATCCTAAAATTAATTTATAATAAGAGAAGTAACTTATTAGATCTATATGCATATTCAATATTATTTTATTTTTTTATATGGAACAAACTCTTGAAGACATACAGACCTTTAAGAACTTAGTGTATGTTCAAATAAACAAACCATATATATCGATAGAGATTACGAAAAATTGTATGGAAGAATATGACCAAGCCAGAGCGCCTAGATGTAGTTCATTTTAAATCTTGCTTCTCAACACATTATGGGGACAACATGTTGAGAGAGCACATTTTTTTTATTTATTTGAATAAAGTAATAAAAGTTGACTTTTTTGTATCTCTTTATGTGTTTTATTATTACTTTCAAATATTTATTATTTTCGTAACATTGTAATGAAGAAGTGAGAGTTAAATATTGTAAGTGTCGTGAGACGTTTGAGAATAAGTTTCATAATTCAACGATCACGTTAGAAAGGCTGACTCTTACTTAAAAGGACTTAAGTTGGATTGTTGTGTAAAAGTATGGATACAACTTCGAAATAAGTTTTAAATTTTAATAGTTTCTACACTAATATTTATTTTAAAATAAATATAAGTAATATTATTTTAGATAAGAAAATTTTAAGTTTTTTAATTTAATTATATATAAAAAAATTGATACTTATTAGTACCGAAATCTAAAGCGGTACTTTCCGACACCAGCTTTTGACCGGTATGACTAATAATTGAACAAGATTCAAACACGTGGTTATGATATGGCTTACCGAATCAACTCAGTAGCAGTGAGATGTTCAAAAAGTTGACAGCTGTCCTTGAGTGCACCTGTAGAAGTTTGATATTGGTCCCCTCAACAGTGGTCTCTTGGCCGAAAGAATTGGCTTAAGAGTTGTAACACTATTGTTGTTTAACGGTTTATCTAGTTGGACGTTAATTAATAAAATGAAATGAAATGTAATGAAATAAAATAAAATAATTTATAATAAAATAAAATGTAATATAATGAAAAGTTATTTGAGAAAGATAGAATGATTCATAATGTAATAAAATAAAATATTATTTAAAAGATAAATAAAATAAAATGAGATGAAATTTATAATAAATTACTATTATACCTTTATCTAATATTCTCATACAACTCATAATTGAAAAATCAAAATACTCTAATGACATCATTTTAAAACAATAAAACCTGTGACTTATGAAAATATGTCACGAACAAATCACAACCATGACAAATCGTGAAAAACAATTAAAGTTATAATTGTGACTTGAACAATATTTTTATATTTTCTATTATTATTAATTATATAAAATATTATTATTAATTATTTAATAAATTTTATTAGATTCAATATTTTCTATTCTATTTGATATATGTTTAAAAATAATTTATTTTATTTTATTTATATAGAAATATAATTGTAACTTACTAAAAATATGTCACGATGTTATGACAAACTATTAAGAATAAGTTTTTATATATTTTGTTATTTTTATTAATAAAATTTTATTACTTTATTATTAATTATATACAATTTATTGTTAATTATATAAAAATATTATTGTGTTGTGTTGTGTTGTGTTAGGTGTTATTAGGGTAAGGTAAGAAATAATTAGTATTATGAAAAATTATTGAGAGTATATTAAGCAGTATATATTTATTAGTTTACGTTCCATCATAAACTCTCTAAATCGAAGGTTTCTAATTTTCACAGTTTAGGATGGAATGGAACGAAATATGAAACAACAGTCACATCGTTTAGAATGAGGTTTTATAATGAAATGAAACGAAACATGAAACCCTTCACTTTCATTCCATTCTATTATAAAACCTCCTTCTAAACGATATAACTTTGTTACTTTCCATTTCATTTCACTATAAGACCCCCGACTAAACATACCCTAAGTCATTCTCTCCTCAAAATGTTTCTTTATATTTTAATTCTCCCCTTCTTTGAAGTAACAAGAACATTATGTAGCACGTGTAATCTAATCAGAGCTTTGGCTTCCACTCATGACTCATCTCCTTCCTTTACCTGCAAATTTCAGCTCATAAAATAACTAATTTTAGTTTGTCTGTTGTGGGAGCACTAAAATTTGGAGATAACTCTTATGATTTTAGTCATTTTAAAAAGGAAATTTGATATTTTTAATCCACAATTTTAGGTAATTTTTAAAAATAATCCAAATTTTATTTTCACATTTTAGTACCTAAAAATTCATTTTTGTGAAATATAACTTTTTCAAGTAAAAGATTATAAGAAGAATAAAAAGAACACTTTACATGGATGAACAATATTAAAGCATATTATTAATAAAGAATATACACAATTTATTGTATCTTAAAGTTTCAAATTGAAATTAAGAAATTGAGCACATATTTTCAACAATTCTTCATGATTTTAAACATTATAACTAATAATTCTAATATTAATTGCAACTATTAAAAGATTTTATTTTTTGCAGATAAGAGATGAATATACATTCACTTAACACCAATTTGACTTGTGCTCCTTTAGAAAATCAGTCAAATCCTAACTGATATTGCATTTAATGTGCTTGATGTTTATTGCTTTTCTCTATCTTTTATTATTATTGATTCGATTCATTATATATGCACTTGTTTTTACCTTCCTTCTCCTTCTTTTACTACCATTCGTTCAGACTAAATTCTCCTTCTGTACCAGCATGGTTGCAAACTTTTCTTTCTACTTGTTTGCTCTCTGTGGAGTCTCCAAGCCTTTCCATTATTTTTTTTCTTTGATCAGTTTTATAGGCTTTGGAGTGTGTTTTAAGTATTTTCTTAGGTAATAATCATGTGTTTGTGATTTTAGGTATTTTTTAAAATAATAATCATATTTTTAGAACTTAAAATTATGTTCCTGTTACTCTTTTCTGTGTTTTGTTTGAATGTTGTTGATTAGGTAATAATCATGTGTTTGTGTTTTAAAGCATTTTCTTAGGTAATAATCATGTGGTTATGAATTAAATTTATGTTTTTTTGTGTTTTGTTTTATTGTTGTTGATTAGGGTAAGGATGTGGTCTTAATTATATGATTTAGAGGATGTTTAAGGTGATGCTCAATTTTTGTGTTTTATTTTATTGTTGTTGATTAGGGTAAGGATGTGGTCTTAATTGTATGATTTAGGGGATGTTTAAGGTGATGCTCAATTCTGATAAAGGCTTCACCAAAGCTCCTACTGGCCTCCTGCACAATCATACATTATGCATTATTGTGTCAAATCTTGTTCTCTAGCTCCTTCTTTATCTCTTCTTCAATTTTGTATGCATAATTATGATAGAGTTAGTGTAGGGTGCATGATCGTGCAATTGCCAAAATTTTAGGTCTCAAGATTTTTATATTTTGTATATTTTAGGGCTTTTTTTTTATAAACAAAAGCAAGTGTAGACATCCTAGAAAGAACCACATGAGGCTCAAGAGTATAAAATGAAAAAAAAACATCTAAGAGGTGGCTGAAAACTCCAAAAAAGAAATCAAAAAAAATTCTAGAAGAACAAAAGTTGCAAAATTTTCAAACTTAAGGCAAAAAAAAAGACGTGCAAACTTCAAAACTCTAATGTTGGATATGGATTGCTAAGCTTTCTTTAGGGGTTACTCTTGAATTATTTATTGAACATTTACATTCTTGATTTGGTTTTTAATATAGTTTGTGATATTTATTATTTTATATTCAACTTGAATTGAGAGAGAATAGATTAAATTATTTATGTTGTGCCATATAGTAAGAGATGATATCATAATAGACCCATAAACATTAAATTAATAGTCAATTAAAGAGAGATCTTAATTATTTATTAATTACCCATAATATTGCTTCAAATACAATAGGATAGTTAGTACTCCCTCTGATTCATAATAAGTGTCGTTTTAGAAAAATACACGCTTATTAAGAAAGTTAATGAAATTATAGATATACCCTTATTAATACTCCCATAAAATTACCTCGTGACTCCGGTAATTAGCATCTTAAATGATTGATAAGATAATGAAATAATTAATGCTTTTAGAGTTTCGAAGTTTCAACTTTTAAAGTTCCAATTTATTTAAGCACTGCAACTCTTCATCTTCGTTTCTACAGTTTATATGGGCGTCCCTTCATCACCACCATTATAATTTTAAAGTAGATTTGTCAACAGAGCACAGTGCCAGCTAGTGCTCTTAGGTAGAAGCACTAGCAGAAACAGTAATCCTCCAAAAACTCGTGTTTGTCTGTAGCAAATGAGACGTGGAACAAACTGCTGCTATTGTAGAATATAAATATATATTCATATTATGCTCGAATTAAAAAAAAAACTCTTACAGGAATCTGACCTTTTTTTAAATTGAGGTTGTTTTTTGCCTTGAGAGGATCTCATCATTGTCGAAAATTTTTAAAATTAATTGATTCAAATTTGGAGCCAAACACAGTAACGTATAAAAATTTTAGAGCCTAAAATTTTAAAGCCTAAAAATTTACATAATGTTTAAAAATTTTGTAAAGGAACCAAAACCAAACACTCCCGTGCCTATATATATATATATATATATATATATATATAAGGAACTTTAAAAACAACAACATATACATTTATGGCTTTCAATTTAGGAAAACAAATTATTGATTTGAATGTTAAAGTAATGTGCGATGAGAGAGAAATTTCAATTGATTTGAATATTGCTCCAGTAAGTTCTGAAAATCAAAATGAAACAATGTCGAAGTTATCAAATCCGTTAACCACACCCACTACGATGTTCGATTTAAATTTGGAACCTGATTAAGAGTTCGAGCCACCGTTAACAGATGTAGATTTCAATGGTGTGTGTATGGAAGATGGATCAATCCTATCTCACTATTCAGGTTATTTTTAAACATAGATAATCTTCAGTTTTATTTTATTTTTATTTTTATTTTTATAATAAATAGTTTTATCTAGTATTATGAATTTATTTGGATGTTTCTTCTCATTCATGTTTTTGCACTTCTGCTTATTGTATTTTTTAATGTATTTTTTGTATTGCATGTTGTTTCTTTTAAAATTTTCAACACTGCACTAGTATTTAGTTTTATATTTTAAGAAAAAATTTTTAGTCTTTTACAAATCCTTTTGAATATTTTGAATATTTATTTATATCTCCATCATTGAATCATCACCAAACGTGGAGTACATTTGAGCATTGTATGCTTATACGTGGAGTTGAATATTTATTTATATGTATGCTTATAATTGGTACGAAATGCTCAAACGTGGAGTTCAATATTTATTTATATGTATGCTTATATAATTGGTACGAAATGCTTATATGTCAAATTTGATTTTATGATTTATTGTGCCATTATTTTTCATTATGGTGATGGAAAGTTTATAAAGTGAACTAGGCAGTTTTATGCAATTTGTATTGGTTGTATTTTTATTTCAGTATTGGTAATTTAGAAATGGAATGTAATTTTTTCCCTTAAAAACAGATACATTGCTGGAAGAGGGAATAGTAAGGAAAACAAAGAAAAATTTAACAAATGAGCAGAGATGGACAATATACAACACTTTATTGAAAAAGAGTGTTAATGGAAAGTTGAAAAGAGATACAATCAAAGAGGTTGCAGAGTTGTTTTCAATTCATATAAGAACAGTCCAAAAGATTTGGAAACGGGCAAAAGATACTCCAAATGGTGAAGCGGTTGATGTTTCCCATAAGAAACCAAAAAATTGTGGGCGGAAGAGAGTTCTAGTTGACTTAAATAACATTCTTCAAATTCCTTTACATCAACGAAAGACTATAAGGTCACTTACCGAAGCTTTGAAGGCCAAGGGTACAAGTGTTAGCTACTTGTCATTACATAGACGTATAAAGCAAGGTCTTATTCGATGTCATTCAAACGCCATTAAGCCACACTTAAGAGAAGAAAATAAAAAAGCGTGTTTGCGATTTTGTTTATCTATGTTGGATAAAAACAGCTTGCCTTATGAGCCAAAATTCGTTGATATGTATAATGTTGTGCATATTGAAGAAAAATGGTTCTATATGACTAGGAAGTCAGAAAAATATTATCTACTTCCCACCGAAGAGGATCCTTTGCGCACATGTCAGAGTAAGAATTACATTGAAAAGGTAATGTTTTTAGTTGCTATGGCTCATCCAAGATTTGACAATAAAGGAAATGAAGTGTTCTCGAGAAAAATAGGAGTGTTTCCATTTGTTACCTCACAACCAGCTCAAACAAGAAGTTGAAACAGAGATGCTGAAACATTAGAGATTAAACTGATGATCTCAGTTACGAGAGAAACGATAAAGACATTTTTGATTGAACATGTTGTACCAGCAATTCAACTTAAGTGACCCAAAGAGGATTTAAGAAAAACCATATTTATTCAACAAGACAACGCAAGGACGCATGTTGATCCAAGTGACAAGGAATTTCAAAAAGCTGCTTCACAACATGGTTTTGATATTAGATTAGTGTGTCAACCTCCAAACTCACCAGATTTAAATATTTTGGATCTCGAATTTTTTAGCATCATTCAAGCACTGCAACATAAAGAGTGTCCAAGGACAGCGGAAGAACTTATCCATGCAGTTAAAAAGTCATTTGATGAATATCCGACGAAAATGATAAATCGTATTTTCTTGACTTTATAATTGTGTATGCAAGAAATTATTAAAGTTAAAGGATCCAATAATTACAAAATCTCTCACATGAATAAAGGTGCACAGGAAACTGAGGATCGTCTTCCTAAACAAATTAGGTGTAACTCTGCTATAGTGCAAAATGTAATGAATTTGTTAACATGAGTAATGTTAAGAGATTTTATTTCGCTTTAATTTTTTATTTTATTTTTTATATTTTTGTTAATGTTACCTTAAAAAAAGAAAAATTAACACAAATACAATTGAAATATGAAAGAAAATAAAAATACTAAAATTAAAGCAATAAAAAAACATAAAAATATGATGCTTATACATGTATCCAATCATACAAATACAACTTTAACTCAATTGATATTTAATTACTGTAAGCATAAAAATAAATAAAGATGGAAGACAATAGTGATGAACTCAATTCTTAAAAAACGAGATTTCCGTTATTGTTTTTCTAGTTTACGTTCCTCCCACCTTCATATGCGTCTTCATGGCCAAAACTACATCGACGATCTTGTACAGCTTAATGCCTAACAGAAATCCTACCCAAGGCTCCATCAAATTTCAAAATGGGTTCTTTCTGAGCAGACCAGTGAAAGCATTTTCTCTTTCGTCATCACAATTGTAGTGTTATTATGCTTCGATTCCCATCTCAGTACCCCTCACCAAATATAAAGATTACCAATTTATTAGTCTTGATGAGAAAGTTTGTGAATTCTGCGAGAAGGGTAATCTTAAAAAAGCAATGGAATTCCTTCTGACGCCTGAAAAACAACTTTAACTCAATTGATATTTAATTACTTTAAGCATAAAAATAAATAAAGATGGAAGACAATAATATAAAGACATAATCAAATTAGAATACTACTAGAAACAAAATACATCAGCCAAAAAAAACCATTAATCTAGATGCGAACATTGAAATGAAAACCACCACATACATTTATTTAGAAAAAATCTGGGAGATAAATTCTCAACATCTTCAATATTGTTTGTTGAATCTCCTTATTCGGATGAAGTTCTCCTTCCTCATAATAGAATTTATTGAGATCAAAATCTAAAACCTTCATCTTAACTCCATTGTCTCCCTCCTTTTCTTTCTTTTTTTCTACTTCATCAATCTGTGACAACTTCTGTATGTGGGAAGGAAAAGCTTCTTTCTCACCCATTTTTTATTCTTGCTTGTAGATTATGCTTGTAGATTATGTGTAGAGCTTTTATATTTAAATAATAAATGAATGTTGTTGAGAACTGAAAGGTTTTGAAACAAATAAAAAGAAACATGATGAAGTGCATTGAAAAGGTAATTTGCAATAATTAGCATGTGAGAGAAATTGCATATTAAATTGCCTTGAAATTGTGATCTGTATAATTAAGATGAGAGAGAAATGAAAGGTTAATTTTGGAAGAAAAATTATAAATATGCATACAAAGTCAAGAATGACACTTATTTTGAATAACTAAAATGTATCTAAAACGACACTTATTATGAATCGGAGTATGAGCTTTGGTATATCAAAAGGCACGTAAGAAGAATGTTGAATTATATATGTCTAATTTTTACGTAATTAATAATGCTCACTCAAATACCAATAGTTGGTCCTCAAATGTTGCAAGTCCAAAGAGGTCACAATTCAATTTCTACCTATTTAATAAGGATTATCTAGTTAGATCAAGAGAGAGGGTAATCATAATTAATGGATACCTAAGGTCGAGTATGGTTAAGAAGGTAAAGTGAAAACAAATATGTATAAAAGTAATTCCTAAGCTTTCATTAGTGATTAATCAATTGTTTCATTGCTGCTTGTTTTTCTCGTTCAATCGTTAATTGTTTTATTTTTAGTTTAGCTCTTAGTTATTCATTATATTATTTACCTTAAACAAGGTGTTAGAAGAATTAATAGGTGACTAATATAATCTTTGTAAGAATAATACTTTTTATACTATAAAATATGATCCGTATACTTGCGATATAGATGAGTTTAAATTAAAATTCAAAAAAAAATTTACACCTTTGTCTGAGATTGATAAGTTAGCATCTAGTGTAGTTTGACTACCTTGATTTGAGAATTTTTAACAAGTTTCTTATGTGATTACAGGTGTATGAACATAAGAGCAGCTACGAGTTCAAGCAACCTTTTAGACACACAAGTTTTTGACATCATTAAGCAAGAGAGGGAGATTTGAAAAGCAAGATACAAAGAAGCTATAAAGATATTAATGGAAAAAGAAAGAAACCAAGGAGGATAATAGAGAACCCTCATGGACTTTATAAGGTCAGAGTTCAGTGCTAATCAACAAGGGATTACAAAACCACTAGTACAAACTAATAGTTGTGGAATTAAACCATTAAAGATATTGCGATTGATGCTAAGTTTTATAGACTAGCCAATGAGGATCCTAATCCTCATTTAGACAATTTATTGGAGATATATGACACGTTTTGGTATAATGGGTTATCAAAGAATGTAGCCAAGATGAGGTTATTCTCGTTCACGCGTAAAGATCGAGTCATAATGTGGCTAAATTCTCTAAGCCCAGAAATCATAATAATATATGAACAGTTGGTATAAGTCTTTTTAACTAAGTACATTTCTTTAACAAAGACTACATGAATCTTAAAGGAGAAAAAAATTCCAATAAAGTAAAGGGGAATTACTATACAAAGTGCGAGAAAGATTCAAGGAGTTGTAAAGGAGATGTCCACACTATAGCTTACCTAGGGAGTTCTTTTTGCAAATATTCTACAATGGAATAAATTCACCAACTAGAGGTACTATTTGTGCAACAACTAGAGGTTCTTTAATGAAGAAGATAGTTGATCGTGCGCATTATTTATTAAAAGATATAAAATATAGCAGCTGTCTATGAACGTTGAAGATGAGTAAACAACAACTAACTTTTAGAGATCAGAAACGAGTTCTTGCTTTGGATTCAAAGACAACACTAAAAACTGAATTAGTAAACTTGGTCAAACAATTAAACAACCTGAAAATCACTTTTCCAACTCACATATGACAATATAGCATAGATATGAATTATGTAGTTAAGAAGGCTATGTTACAGCTGATTGATTTCTAGTGAATAATAACAATATGGAGCAGCTCAACCACATGAGAGCATAATTCAGTCAAAGTGGTAATAACTCATATTCTAATACTTATAATCTTAGGTGGATGAATCATTCAAATTTTTCTTGGTCTAACAATGTAGAGAATAGAATGAGAGCATAAGATATATCAAGATTTCAGCAAGATAAGCACAGTTCACTAGAATCAAAGATGGATAAGTTATTGGATGTGCTAAATTTCAAATTCACAAGTCAAGATGAGAGTCAAAAGAGGATGAAATCTAAGTTTTGATCAAATTGCAAAGGCGTCTTCTATACACCATTTTTTAGTTTCAAATAGCTAATTCATTGTCTACAAGAAGTATGAGGAGTCTCTTGAGCAATATGGAATCCAATCCAAGGAAGCAATTGAAGGCTATTACACTTAAAAGTGAAAAGGAGTTGGAATAAGTAACCTACAAGAAGGTCGAGACCCCACAATACGTTAAAAAATAGAAGGCGGATAAAAAGGAAGAGAAGAAGGAGGAAGTTCTATATGTCCCTCCACCCTCCATATACGTTAACAATCACATTTCCACAAAGGCTGAAAAAGAATCAAATAGATGTGTAATTTGCAATGTTTGTAGAGAAGTTGAAGAAATTGCACTTTAACTTGTATTTTGTAGAAATTTTGGAGAACATGCCCAAGTATCCAAATTTTTACAAGGATATACTATCAAACAATTAGAATTTGGAGGACAATCAAACAAGCTCCTTGATGAAAAATTACAACTTTATAATTACCAATCACAGGCCTCCAAAATTGAAGTATCTAAGGAGTTTTACTAAACCATGTGTAGTTGGTAAATTAGAATTTTTTAAATGCTTATATGATTAGGGTGCAATTATTACTCTTATGCTTTTGTCGATTCTTAGGAAATTAATGCTAGGAAATGTGAAGCTAACTTCTATGTTCACCTGGTTGGAAGATCAATGCATAAAGAAACTATTTAATGTGGTGGAAGACATAATAGTTAAGGTAGACAAGTTTATTATTTTGGTGAATTTTGTAGCGTTATATTTTGAAGAGGATCATAAATGTCCACTAATATTAGTGGTAGATTTTTCATGAATAGGAGAAAAGCTTTTGCACGAGAATTTATGCTTTTGATATGAACAAAATAAAGGTATCTTATTCTATAATAATTGATCAACTTATCCACCTAGATTTATAGCTTTTGCAAGAGAATTTATACATTCATGTAACTTTTATTTATGCCTCAAACTTTGCCATTTAAAGGAATTTCTTATAGAACAAATTAGAGGAAATCCAGGCAAGTATTCAAAACCCTTAAATTATGCTTGGTGATTTCGATAGCACCATATATCAGCGGAAGCAGAAGGCAACTTTAAAAATCATTCAAAAGATTTTAGAAGATATGTTATTAAAAGCAATATGGTAACGTTACACACGAATAAAGTATCTAAAAATTTGTATAAACAAATGCAAAATCATAGTTGTTGTTACAAAATAAAGATTTTTTAGAAAGAAAAATATACTCCCTCCTATCTAAAATGAAAGTCATTTTAGAGAAATTTTAATTATTCAAAATAAGTGTCGTTCGTGACTTTTCATGCCTGTTTATAATTTTACTTCCAAATTTTTCCTTTAATTTCTCTCACAACCTGATTACAAAGATTACATTTTTAAGGCAATTCAACATGCAATTTCTCTCATATGCTAATTATTGCAAATTACCTTTTCGATACACTTCATCATGTTTCTTTTTATTTTGCTTCAAAACCTTTCAGTTCTCAACAACATTCATTTATTTATTTAAATATAAAAACTATACACATAATCTACAAGTAGTTATCTACAGACAATTTATAAGCAATTCTTCTTCAACACAGATAAAAAAAATAAAACTGAAAATGGGTGATAAATAAGCTCTTCCTTCCGATATACAGAAGTTGTCACAGATTGATAAAATAGAAATAAAGGAAGTACAAAAGTTATCACAGGTTGATGAAGTAGAAGTAAAGGAAGTACAGAAGTTATCACAAGTTGATGAAGTAAAAATAAAGGAAGTAAAGGAAGGAGACAATGGAGTTGATAAGAAGGTTTTGGATTTTGATCTCAATAAATTTTATTATGAGGAAGGAGAACTTCATCCGAATAAGGAGATTTCAGCAAACAATACTGGAGATGTTGAGAATTTATCTCCTAGATTTTTTTTCTAAATAAATGTACGTGGTGGTTTTCATTTCAATGTTAGTATCTAGATTAATGGTTTTAGTTTTTTTTGGCTGATGTATTTTGTTTCCAGTAGTCTTCTAATTTGATTATGTCTTTATATTATTGGTCTTCCATCTTTATTTATTTTTATACTTACATTAATTAAAAATCGTTATGCAACAACATAGATATAAGAAAGCAAAATTATCTTCCGATATTGTAATATGTGATTTAAGAGAATAAAGTTTTGCATTATATTTTAGAAATATGTAGTTAATTGCAGTGCTCTCTTAATCTTTTAAGAACATACCACCATCTTCAATTATTTTTGAACACCATCTTCAATTAGATTTTAACTTAGCATGTTGATTTTAATATGAAACAATTTATTTATGTATGTAAAATACACTTAGCAAATCTACTAGTTCGAGATATTTATGGAATTTGATGGAATCAAGTTGAGAATGTGGTGAGATTAATCGATTAAGTCAAGACTCAATAAAATCAATATCAACCATTATTTAGTTCAATTTATGTTTCTAATAAACTCAATAAAATCCATTATTTAGTTTAATTTCTAATTCTAATAAATAAAATAGAAATTATTGATATTAGGAGTATTTTAAGAACATAATTGATGAATTTATATATCAAAGTTTATTTTGTAGACAACTAGAAATTATAAAGTTTATTTTATTAATTAATTTTATTTGTTTATTGTGGTGTAGTTTAATCATATTTTATGTTTTTATTGCTTTAATTTTAGTATTTTATTTTCTTTCATGTTTCAATTTTATTTGTGTTTAATTTTATTTTTTAAAAAGGTAACATTAACAAAAATATAAAAATAAAATAAAACAAAAATTAAAGTGAAATGAAATGAAATCTCTTAACATTACTCATGTTAACAAATTCATTACATTTTGCACTATAACAAAATCACAGCTAATGTGTCTAGGAAGACGATCCTCTATTTCCCGTGCAACTTTATTCATGTGAGGAATTTTGTAATTGTTGGATCTTTCAACTTTTATAATTTCCTGTATATACAATTGTAAAGTCAACAAAATACGGTTTATCATTTTTGTCGGATATTCATCAAAAGACTTTTTAACTGCATGGATAAGTTCTTCCACTGTCCTTGGACACTCTTTATCTTGCATTGCTTGAATGACGCTAAAAAATCTGAGATCCAAAATATTTAAATCCGGTGAGTTTTGAGGTTGACATACTAATCTAATATCAAAACCATGTTGTGAAGCAGCTTTTTGAAATTTCATGACTTGGATCAACATGCGTCCTTGGGTTGTCTTGATAAATAAATATGGTTTTTCTTAAATCCTCTTTGGGTCACTTAAGTTGAATTGTCGGTACAACATGTTCAATCAAAAACGTCTTTATTGTTTCTCTTGTAAATGAGGTCGTCAGTTTAATCTCTAATGTTCCAACATCTCTGTTTCGACTTCTTCTTTGAGCTAATTGTGAGGTAACAAATGAAAACACTCCTATTTTTCCCGAGAACACTTCATTTCCTTCATTGTCAAATCTTGGACCAGCCATGGCAACTAAAAACATTACCTTTTCATTGTAATTCTTACTCTGACATGTGCACAAAGGTTCCTCTTTGGTGGGAAGTAGATAGTATTTTTCTGACTTCCTAGTCGTTTAGAACCATTTTTCGTCAATATGCACAACATTAAACATATCAACAAATTTTGGCTCCTAAGGCAAGCTGATTTGATCCAATATAGATAAGCAAAATTACAAACGCGCTTTTTTATTTTCTTCTCTTAAGGGCAGGTTAATGGCGTTTGAATGACGTCGAATAAGACCTTGCTTTATACGTCTATGTAATGATCTATCACTAACACTTGTACCCCTGGCCTTCAAAGATTCGGTAACTAACATTATAGTCTTTCATCGATGTGAAGGAATTTGAAGAATGTGTTTTCTTATGGGACACATCAACCGCTTCACCATTTGGAGTATCTTTTGCCTATTTTCATATCCTTTGGACTGTTTTTATATGAATTGAAAACAACTTTACAACCCCTTTGATCGTAATATCTCTTTTCAACTTTTCATTAACACTTTTTTTCTACTAAAGTGTTGTATATTGGTCATCTCTGCTCATTTGTTAAATTTTTCTTTGTTTCCCTTACTATTACCTCTTTAGCAATGTATCTGTTTTTAAGGAAAAAAATTACATTCAATTTCTAAAATAACCAATATTGAAATAAAAAACACAACCAACACAAATTGCATAAAAATGCCTAGTTCACTTCATAAACTATCCATCACCATAATGAAAAATAATTTCACAATAAAACATAAAATCAAAATTTACATATAAAATGAAACATTAAAAACAACTCAGTAAAAATAAAATGACACAAACATGAAAACAAATAAAATTGAATATTTCATACTCCTAGTGCAAGGTTGTAAATAAATATTAAAAAGGATTTGTAAAATATTAAAAATGTTCTTAAAATATAAAACTAACTACTAGTGCAAGTGTTGAAAATTAAAAAAAACATGCAATATAAAAATACATTAAAAATACAATAACTGCTATGTAATAAAACATGAATCAGAAGAAACATCCAAACAAATTCATAATACCGAGAGAACTATTTATTATAAAAAAATATAATTAAAATAAAACTGAAGATTTTTGTGTTTAAAATAACTTGAATTGTTAGATAAGATTGATCAATCTACTACACACACACACCATCGGAATCTACATCTGTTAACGGTGGCTCGAACTTTTGATCGAGTTCTAAATTTAAATCGAATATCATAATGAGTGTGGTTAACGGATTTGATAACCTCAACATTGCGGCTTCATTAAGATTTTTAGAACTTACCAGAGCAATATTCAAATCAATTAAAACTTCTCTCTCCTTGCACGTTACTTCAATATTCAAATCAATATTTTGTTTTTCTAAATGCATATGCTATTGTTTTTAAAGCTCCTTTTATATATATAGCCACCGGAGTTTTTGATTTTAGTTTCTTTATAAATTTTTAAACACTATGTAAATTTTTAGGCTCTAAAATTTTCACATTTTAATGTACTTGGCTCCAAATTTGAGTCAATCAATTTTCAACATTGTTGAGATCAATATACAAGGTTAAAATGAATAGACACGGATGAATGTCAAGAAATAATGATGGAATTTTTAATTAAGTTTGTGTTTGGATAAAATTTTAAATAAATTAATTTAAAATATTTTTCTTATCTTTAGATCAATATTTAAAGTAGAAACAAAGAGACATAAATGTGGAAAACAATAATGATAGATTTTCTTAATTAAATTTGTGTTTGGCTCCAAATTTTGATAGAATTAATTTTGAAAGCTTTTGGTAAAATCTTCTAACCATACATGATGGAAATGAAGAGACAATGAAAAGGAAGAGAGACTCACATATATATATATATATATATATATATATATATATATATATATATCATAGAAATGAAAACAATGTAAAACCAATGATTTTTTTAATTAAAAGTTGAAAATATCTAACATGTGATGTTTTAATGATTGCATTGTAATAATTTTATTGTTAATATTAATAATAATTGAAAAATAAAAACATCTCTATTAAACAGTACATCGATAAAGATATATCAAATATTTCACAAATTTTTTTAATAAATATGCATTTTTACTATTTAAATAGAAGGGAGTCTTTTACCCTGCGTTTGGTTACCGTCTTCAATATGTAAAGACAGGACGAGACAGAATAGGACAGGACATGACAGAACAAGAATTGAAGACAGGGAGATGTTTGGTTGCGATGGACAGAACAAAGATAATTATCCTCGTCCTAAGGATGAAATGTGTTTGTTGCCGTCTTCGTAATGAAAATAGTGCTAATGACAGAAATGCCCCTGTAGTGTAATAAAATTGTGGATGTTAAGAAATGTAATTTTTAGTATTATTTTGATTATTAATATTGTTAATAATATTATTATTACTGTTATTATGATTATATTATTAATATTATTATGATAATATTAATTATAATTATAATTATAATTATAATTATTATATTATTATTATGATATTAAATTTTATACTATTATTATTTTTGTTAATATTATGAATATTATTTTGATTATTGCTATTATTATAATTATTATAATAACGTATTAATATTATTAATATTACTATGAGAATTATTATTATTATTACTATTATGACAATTATTATTATTATTATGCTTAATATTATTATTATTATTATAAATTTTAATATTAATAATAATATTAAAATTATTATTACTAGAATTAATTTTGTTAATATTATTAATATTATTGAAAGTTGTTGGCGGTGAAATGACGAACTTGTGACTAACAAACAAGATTTAAGATTTAAATTTACTCATAATTTCAAAATTGTGTCGATATTTACCCATCTTCCTATTAGTTTCAAGTTAGTGGAACATGTGGCTTGGAAAATTAGCATCGCCAATGTTTGGTTTCCAATTTAAGTCCAATCTTAAAAACCAAATTTAATATTAATAAGTACCATCCACTACCAAGTGGTTCAAGAACCGATATTAACAGAGATATGCACAAGTTAAAATGTTCAAGATCAAAATCACCGAGGAAAAAATGCAAACAATGTGGGAGTATTTATTAATCCTCATTTCAGATCAAGTATTTCCATAACCATAATAAGCGGTCCCATTCAAATGAAATACGATCTCATATCATTGAAAATAATAATGAATGATTCTTATACAAAATAATAATGATCACTATTTCATGGTTAAGTACAACATCAATCGTCAGAGATTCTCCAAGATGCCTTATTATCCTTCACAACTTTTTATCGACAAGGCAGACACAAGCTTAGACAAGGAAATATGAAAGCAATGGAAAAGTACAATCAAACAGATCACCATGGCGATGACAAGTTAAGATCAAGAACATCCTCAAGCATGGACCGTCGATTGTGTAGATGTTGTATTGCATAAGGAGGATCAAGGATCACTACTGGTGTTTTACCGTAATCCTTCAAGATGAAAGATAGAACAAGAACTATGGATTATCATTTTGTCTCTGCAGTTAAATCATCAACCAAAGAAGTTATGGGAACATCCCATTAGTGACTAAAGACTATTGCAGTTGATCAATATAGCGATCGTCAAGACACATGTTCGCTTCTGAGAAAATATGGATGGCCTAACTTTTACCAAAAATGCACCATATACCAAGTAGTCAGTAGTTGATTCAATATGTGACCCACCAAGAATTATAAATACAATAAACACATACATAAAGTAACACCGACCTTATGCAAGATAATGTCAAAGGGCCTTGATGTGTCCCGCAGAGTTCTGTGGAATAGATGTTTTCACAATATCCTTGTAAGAATGCATAATACAAGATCAAGTATCTAGTTTCGAACCTTCAAGGATATAAGGACCATTACACCAACCACTTTTGTGTTACCAACAAAATAGTGCAATTACGCAGATTTGCATCCAAAAGAAACTGCAATGAAATTGATTCCATTTCATATACGTTCCTCAAAACCAGAAATTGATCAACAATCTGAAGAATAAGTTTAGGATCCTGTGTCAAAGTTTTCAATTTTCAGGAAGGATCATGGCAAGATGAGTTACCTAAAACTCAATAAAACATCCAAGAAGAAAGATGATCTACTTAAATAACTTGCTTGTGTAATTAATGGAAAGAGATTAGCTACTTCAACAAATCGCTTGTGTAAATCTTGAGAAAGTACCCCTATTCAGCAAGTCTATGCTCCAAGAGAAGGAAAAGGTCAGAGTAATGTTTAAGGAATTCAAGCTAACAGTGACTCTACAATTTCTTAATGTTTATCAACAAAATGCAAAAGGATTAGATAGAATTTCGGCATCCATTACATTATTAAACTATTGAACAAAGCTCCAAACTTTTGACTTTATGCTCCTCATTGCATGTCGATGCATGAGAAGAATATTCCTACTAAAAGATTACAAATGAGAATGAGATTCCAGATACCCAGAAAAGCATGGCTAATAAATCCAGCAAAAACCAGTAGCTAAAATCTAATCAAGTTGCCCTATGGTACCGAATAATCTAACATTATCGAAAAGGCACCAGATCCCAGAACAAATCGAGAGTCTCGTCCGAGAAAGGACTAGATACAATCAAGAAAATTCAACATTTAAAAAAGCAATAACCAACAAAAGAACAATTCTGAAACGAGCCATTTAAGGAAACGAATAGGAAAACCCAATGAAATAACCTCTCATCCATCACCACTAGCAGATAGATACTTATAAAATGATACATAAACAGGGGAAAATATACAATGAGTACAATTCAAAATTTGAGATACACCTCATCATCGTCTTGATCGGCAAGATGTCGCGCTCAGGAGGAGATAGAAGCTTTAGAGCCCAAGCTTTGACCGAGGTGTCTCGAACGAGGCGAGAAGAAAATCGCGGAAGAGAGACAGTCTTCAAAGAGAGAGTGGAAGAGTCTCGTCAGGTGCTCCTCGGCCATGAGTGAGAGAGAGAGAGAGAGATTTTAGGTTTCTGTTTAGTGAGGGAAAGGGGGAGTGGAATACAGAGAACGTGGAAATCGGAAATTTAGTGAAGAAGGAGAGATGCAGACGGAGACGCAGCAAAGTGAAGAAGGAGAGATGCAGACAGGAGGGTAGTTTCAGAGGTAACCATAACAAGCTATTCGGTGGTGAACTACGTTTTAGACAACGACGAAGAGAGAAAGCAGTTCTGCAGACGACGGAGAAGGAAGAACAGGAGGTGCAACAGAGACAAGGAGGTGCGACAGATGACAAAGACTTGGGAGAAGCCGAAGGAAGAAGACGATGTGCGACCTAGACGTGAATAGGTTTCATCTAAAACAGGTTATTTAGAATTTTCGCTTCTAGTTCGATGGACATGTGTCTCCGTCCCGCACTTTTGGAATGGACTGAATTTTCTGTCCGTGTCCACTGCAGATGGGACAGAAATTCTTGAAGACACCAACCAAACAATGTTTTGGACAGTACTTTTTTTATCTTTGTCCACTGTCCTCACCCTTGAGGACAGTAACCAAACACTGGGTTATAGTACAATATGTCCGACACGACACCACCCTATTTATGGATGTCTTTTCTTGTCTAATTATCATTGATGACGTTTGATAGGATGGGAGGCTTCAATTAATTCAAACAGAGGCGTGGTCAGCATTTCTTTAATGCCATTTTTCAATCGTTTCTTATCTATTTGGCCTCTACCATTCTCTCTCCGCCTCTCTCTTGGACTGTATGCCCAGTAAAGATAGCCCTCGTGACCACTTCTTTTACGGATTTCATGACTGCGATAGGCAACGACTTACGGCTTGCTTTAACTTATATTCTTCTATGTATTTATTGTTTTTTATTCGTTACCTTATAATTGCATTTACGGCCTTCTCCTCTTTGACGCTTACTTTTATTCTAAACTCAGAAGTTGATTGGATCACGTTAGTTAAGATTGACTGAGTCTAAACTCAGAAGTTGATTGGATCACGCTTCTTAAGGTTGAACGAGTGCCCTTAAAATGATTAGAAGCTTTGAACCACTTCAGTTTCACTCACCCCAACTTTTATAATTTGACCCTCTCGCACTATCATTCCATATTATAAGTTATAATTTGGTGTGGTGATCACATTTTTATTTGAAAATCCTCACTAATCTTACATTAGGAGTTTTATTTATTTTGGTGCTTTCTATAAAATTGATTCTATTCATTCTACTCAACTGAGAATAAAATAAAATAAATTAAAACTTATATACATTGAAAAATAACAATCTTCTATAGCTGAATTTATATAACAATAACAACATTTAGTAAAAATAAGCACGAAATTTAGAAAGATCTATTAATATGTAATCTTAGCTTTAATTAATAGAGAAATTGTTTACAAAATTGCTAAACTTATCTTATAAGCAAAGATTAGGTGAGTCAAGTCTTCTTTCTAATATAAATAAAGCGCTTAAAACTTAATTCATGCCTCTTTCTTTAAGGAGAACAGATCTGTCCTCCCTTATTTTCAACTATTTAATTTATTGTATTAGATGGTTGAGATTAAAGGGAAACTGGGTAGGTACAGAGTAGGGGTACAAAAGATCTATGCACTTCTCTAAGTACTAAATGACTCTTTTAATTTATGAAAAATTTAAAATGATATAAAATAAATTATAAAAGTCTAATATTTGGAAGAGTACATATGATTTATCGAATATTTTATAAAGACCTAAGTTATTATTTAAAATTGATAATTTGTAATTACGTCAATGAACTTAAGGTAATTGAAACGTAAAACAATGATTTCTTAAAGATGTAGATTAGCTTAAAAGTCTTTAGAATATGTGTTAAAAGTGGGAGGTATAATTGGCTGACCATGTGAGGGTGTGCGTAACGATTTCTTAAGTTGCGACTGCCTTTAGGATATGTAGGAAGCTGAAAGATATAATTGGTTGATACGAAATCCTACATAAATCAAAGCGTTAAGTTTTGACTTTTATATGAATATTCTATGTCTTTGAAAGAAAAATATAATGGTAAATGCAATGATGGAATTATCAAACAAAAGATTGAATTGCTGTGTGATAAGTGCAAAACCAGCAGATCATAAGCTATTTTGCGCCCATTCATCATATAATCACATGATAAATTGTTTTCTCTGGTGGGGTTTTGTTTCACATTAAGATCAATTAATGGCTGGTAATTAAAACTGAATTCAATTTTAGGTGCAGTAATTTTGCTTTATAAGCAAAAAAAAATATTAAAAAACTCAACCTTGGTTTGATTGATTTAAATTTTGAACACTTTAACTTTTCGATTTTGTTTATTTTAATATTTTTGTTGTTAAAATTGATCAGTTTATTAATTAATTAGTTCATTTTAATAACTTAATAACTTTTATAAATTAAATAAATCAACTAATATTTATTTGACAATCTTTTTTTAATTAAACTTTAAATTCTTTAATAAATAAAAATATTTTTTTTCAATAATATTTCAATTTTTAAATTTTATTCAATCCCGTTAATCTCTTAAATTTTAAACTTATTGATATATCGATTTAACGTTCTGACTAATTTAAAGAATGGTTGGCAAAAACTTCAAGGTGTAGGTGAGTTAGTAAGGAGTTTTACGGCTTAAATGGCGTCGCAGTTCAATCGTCGCCACGATGATCCGCTTAAAACTTGGAATAATTTTTATGCCATGATGACTTATCCGGTTCGAAAGAAAATTAGTCTGAAAATGAATGATTTAAAAGTGTCTTCTCATAATTGAGATACTTTTAAGACATCTCGTACTAAAAGTAAAATTTACGGCATGATTAAAGTCAAGTTGCAACTAATTATCAATCAACGTCTACGCGCCTTTATAAAGAGAACAGAGTGGGAGTGCAAGTGGGCAGCTTTGGCAATTGTCAAGCAGAGAAGAGAGATCAAGACTGTTTCGACGATGGCTTCTGCTTCAAAAATTTCTAGGTTACTTTCTCGCCCTTTCGGTGGAGCCTTTAGATCTGTTCGTACCTCTTCAGGTAATGATAACGATGTCTACTCAACGTCAATGCCCATCGGTGAATTTCTTTTATGTTCTGTGAATTTGTCACTACGTTCAAAATGGCGATCGCGATTGCTTTTTTTCTGTTATTTCTATCTATTTCAGGATCTGTGTGTTTCGTCCAACGTTTAGATACCAAGAACACTGGTAGATAATGGGTTAACGGTGAACTTTTTTTATTACTTTCTGGAGAGTCTCAAACTTCAAAAAACTCGGGTCTTCCTTGTCACATTCTTTTCTTTTCCTTTTCTCGGGAACCAAACAGAACACGTGATAAAGAAATAGCTGGCAGATCAGAAAAGATAGAGAATCCTTATTCTCCGGTATATCGGCTTCACCACCGCTTTTTCGGTATAATTGTTGTACTTATCTACGATAAAAAGAAGGTCCTTTTTCGTATTTTAAAACTTATGGAGACAGCTTCCATGTTTGGCTTTCCCGTTACGTGCCTTACTATCTTTACTATCTTTAGGTCACCCACGTCACTCTTACGCCCCCGTTTCTGGACTATTAAGTACCGACAATCTTATCCTCTTCTTATTACTGAACTCGACTTGACGTTAGAACGGTGGGGCACAGTCAGGGCATATAATTGCATATCCGATAGAAGCCGGGGATAGCCTTTGATAGTAACATATCGGCTCTTTGGTTCCGAAAATGCGTCCCCTCCTGCTCTCTCCTGTTTCCACACTCCAAATAACAAAGTTTACACCTGTGACTTCAAAACAAGACAAGTTTAAACCTTTGGTTTCTGATTGTGGCTAATAAGGAAATATCAATCATTTCCAGAAGAAAACAAATAAAGCGAAATTGATTATAGTTCTTAACGGTTTCCCATGATATGCAATATTGTTTTTCTGTAATTTTTGGTTTGTAATCAGTTTTGTCCTAGAATTCACCAACAGGGATTTTGTTTTTCAGGGAGAAATTATGGATTGGCCAGTGTACTATCTAGATACAGCACGGCTGCTGCTATCGAGGAGCCAGTTACGCCACCTGTCAAAGTAGGTTACACTCAGCTTTTAATCGATGGGAAGTTTGTTGAAGCAGTATCAGGTGAATCTACTTCACTATTCAAGAAGAGCTTTTGGCCTGTTAAGTTTTAGATTTGTTAAATGATACTGTCTGAACGTGGGGTTCCCTTAATGAGCCACCAGCTCCAACTCCAATGTTGCAGCAGGGCCGGGAACTGAATAGTTTAGACTAGAAATACGAAAAATAGAAGTGTGAATGGGCTAGATAGACTATTTTGAGTTGCGGGTCATATATTTATTGCTAGAGGAGGCTGTTTTTGTTCTTTCGAATATGCTATTAATGGACATAGAAACAATTGGTGAACCTTTGTTTTTCAACAGGGAAGACTTTTCCAACTCTGGACCCCAGAACTGGGGATGTGATAGCCCATGTGGCCGAAGGTGATGCTGAAGATATTAACCGGGCAGTGGCTGCTGCTCGCAAAGCATTTGATGAAGGACCATGGCCAAGGATGACTGCATATGTACTCATTCATTGTCCTCTTTGTTAATAGAATTTTCTTTTGTTATTGGTGAAGGACTATCAAACTTTGTTATCTTTTAATTCTAGGAAAGGCAAATGGTACTTCTGCGATTTGCTGATTTGCTTGAGAAGCACAATGATGAAATTGCTGCTTTGGAGACATGGGATAATGGCAAGCCATACGAGCAAGCTGCTAACGTTGAAGTGCCAATGACGACACGCCTCTTTCGATACTATGCTGGTAGGAAAAAAGATGAGAAGAAAAGTATAGTTCAAAGTTCAAACTTTGAAGGTTCTTATGTTTCTATAAATTTCTCAGGTTGGGCCGACAAGATTCACGGGCTGACCGTTCCAGCTGATGGACCCCATCACGTGCAAACCTTGCACGAACCTATTGGTGTTGCCGGTCAGATTATTCCATGGAATTTTCCTCTTCTTATGTTTGCCTGGAAGGTTGGCCCAGCATTGGCATGTGGCAATACTATCGTTCTTAAGACAGCTGAGCAGACACCATTATCAGCTCTCGTTGTGTCAAAGCTCCTTCATGAGGTAATCCTCAACTTAACCTCTTCAGTATTTTATTTTAAGTTCTAACCAAAAGTTTCATGCTTTCATTAGAATAATACCAACTTATTGTTAGCACCCTTCCTAGTTATCAGCATGCTAGTATTAGTATTAGTAAACAGCCACTAAGACATTCAAACCCACATCTGTAGGGGTATAATGGGGAGGGGAACAAATACAAATGCCACATAGGCTGGAGGTTAGGAATTAGTTACAGAGAGAGAGAGTGAGAATGAGGAGGTACAGAAGATATATAGGATTCGGTATAGAGAGGGGAACATCATTCATTCATATTCTGGAAATACAGATTTTGTATTGGCCTGGGAGCTATCTCCCAGGAGTTATACCGCTACTGTACCCTACATTTATGTAAATAATACAAATCTCTACTTATATTCCTATCAATTGGTGCTTTCATTGAGAGACCAAGGGGTAGAGATTGTATGCCAACTAGAATGGAGGCTAGAGTATCGGCAGTAGAGGCGTCTCTTAGGAGGCAGGAATCGTCCCTCTCAGCACAAGAGGGAATGATTAAATCGCATGACTCCACCTTGAAGGATCTTCAATCGCAACTAAGCTCTTTGGTGGCTAGCGTGGAGACGTTGGCCAAATCGTAACATCTGTTACAGTCGGAGATGAGGGATGGGTTTCAATCCTTGATGGCCAGAAACTCGCAAAAACAAAAGATGGGCGAAGAAGAAGAGCCATCGACGTTTACCTATCATGCGTCCTCTTCAGCTGGTGGTGACAGAGCCAAGCACCTCTCTTCGGTTACCGCCGGCAACAACAGACTCACAGATGGATCGCAAGGAGTTGGGTACTGCCGACAGGTTGACCACGCTTCTTCGACTGCTACAGAACGCGCATGGGAGGAATATAAGAATGTCGCGCGTAGGGTCGACCTCCCTGCTTTCCGCGGGGACGACCCATTCGCATGGGTCACGAGAGCTGAATCCTACTTTGTGATTCATGAAATCCCTCTTGAGCTTCGTCTACCCATGGTTCAGATTTGTATGGAGGGATCGACGCTATACTAGTTCATGACTTTACGGGAGTTGGACCCACGGATGACTTGGGAGAGATTCAAACGATCGTTATTCGATCGTTACAGGAGGAAGGACGAGGGTGACCCAATAGAAAAATTGAATTCGATCTCCCAACTTGGTTCAGTGGATGAATATATCGAAGAGTATGAGAGAGTGACTTCACAAATCACTCATTTACCCGAAGAATGGTTCATGAGCTGCTTTTTGGGAGGACTGCGGGAAGAAATACGAAACCGGGTCAGAACCCATGACCCACCGACCCGTACCCGGATTATTTCTATAGCAAGGAAAGTAGAAAGAGAATTAATTGGTGAGGGTGTGATTCAGCCAGGAGAAGGGAGAAGAAGAACCGAAGGCCTTCATGCGATCTCTGGGCACCGAACAGGAAGCACCCACACGTATCGGCCAGATCAGCCGAACCATGTAGTGGGGAATATTAAAAATGATCAGCTGAATCATGCAGTGGTGAATATTAAAAATGAAGTGAGGGAGCTACCCCATAAACAGAGAGACCCCACCACCGACAATCACCGAACAATGAATCCAAAATGGAGAGGCACGCGTAACTTGACTTACGATCAGCTGATGGAAAGAAGAAAAAAGGGGCTATGTTTTAAATGTGGCCAGACCTTCGGCCCTCTCCATCGTTGCCCAGACAAGGAGTATCGGTTGATAGTATGGGAGGGGAATGATGCCGAAGAGGGAGAGAGCAGTCAAGAAACACCAACGGCAATGGAACAGCAAGAAGAATGGGAGTTAGTGTGCAATTCTATGGAGCTGATGGAATTGGGAAGTGATCAATCCTCACTCCCGAAATCGATGGTCTTAATAGGTAAGTTAAATGAATTGCCTATTGTTATAATGGTTAATAGTGGAGCTAGCCACAACCTTGTGTCCCGAAGATTGGTTCAAGCCATGGGTATTGTTGTTACTTCAACCAAAACCTTCGGTGTGAGGCTGGGGAATGGACATCGAGCTTTCTCACAAGGTGTTTGCAAGGAGATTACACCGGAGTTGAATGGAGAGGAGTTTATGTTGGACGCATATGTATTTGACACGGGGGGGCCAGATCTAATCTTGGGTGTTGCATGGCTAGAAACACTAGGGGTGGTGAGAGTGAATTGGAAGGGAATGCACATGTCATTCGTTCGGAATGGAATAGAGATTGTCCTGCAGGGAATCAATATGCATACTTCCCCTCATGTACTGCAACCAATTTTGAAGCATCAAGAGTTGGAAGCTGAAGGATTGTTTGGGTCTCTAGAGATCGGAAGAACTCTAACTGATGAAATGGGAATCTTGAATAAGGGCCAAGGAGATGATTTGGAGGCTGTTTATTAAGTGGCTTGTTCGTTACCAGCAGAAGAAGAAGGGCAATTCTCTTTCACCCACCTTGAGGACAAGGTGCCTTTTGAGGGGGAAGGAATTGTTAGCACCCTTCCAAGTTATCAGCATGCTAGTATTAGTATTAGTAAACAGCCACTAAGACATTCAAACCCACATCTGTAGGGGTACAATGGGGAGGGGAACAAATACAAATGCCACATAGGCTGGAGGTTAGGAATTAGTTAAAGAGAGAGAGTGAGAATGAGGAGGTACAGAAGATATATAGGATTCGGTATAGAGAGGGGAACATCATTCATTCATATTCTGGAAATACAGATTTTGTATTGGCCTGGGAGCTATCTCCCAGGAGTTATACTGCTACTGTACCCTACATTTACGTAAATAATACAAATCTCTACTTATATTCCTATCACTTATGATTTTAGAATATGCCAAATCTCTACTTATATACGTAAATAATACAAATCTCTACTTATATTCCTATCACTTATGATTTTAGAATATGCCAAATATGCAGACAATAAATGAAGACGAGGGATAAAATTTGACCACAATATTGGTTATTTTTATGATTATAAGGAAATCCGAGACAGAAGCTCATGGCTTGTCCTAATGTAATCTAGTGCATACGGGCCTTCTAGGATTAGAATATCGTACTAAAATTACCTGACAAAGAATATATTGTCAGTTGATGGTCTACGCATGTTGTTGTATACGAATACTTGTCAATCATCACTGGTCCAGAAATCATCACTGTTTGGATTCTTTAGACAAGCATGTATATTTATATGTTCTAGACTTCCTAATGCCAATGGTAAATGTAGTCCGACTATTTTTGCCTTAATTAAGTTTGTACCTGTCACAGGCTGGACTCCCAGAAGGTGTTCTCAATGTGGTTTCTGGCTTTGGACCAACTGCCGGCGCAGCTCTTGCTAGCCATATGAACGTGGACAAGGTAATGTAGATCGTCAAGTCCATGACCTTCCGGTTGAATGTAGTAGCAATTCTTTTGCTTTGCTTTTATGAACAATATCTCAAGTAATTTTTATATGAAAATAGAATTTTGTTGGCTGCCATTAACTGATCTGATTTATTTGCAGCTTGCATTTACTGGATCAACTGGCACTGGGAAAATTGTACTTGAATTGGCTGCGAAAAGCAATCTTAAGCCAGTGACTCTGGAGCTTGGAGGCAAATCACCTTTTATTGTCTGTGATGATGCCGATGTAGATAAGGCTGTGGAGCTAGCTCACTTTGCTCTGTTCTTTAATCAGGTATGTGT
The DNA here is from genome assembly GCA_029891385.1 of Erythroxylum novogranatense. Classification (NCBI taxonomy): domain Eukaryota; kingdom Viridiplantae; phylum Streptophyta; class Magnoliopsida; order Malpighiales; family Erythroxylaceae; genus Erythroxylum; species Erythroxylum novogranatense. Next base: position 8,094,091 of record CM057224.1, read on the forward strand.
ATTAACAATATCGGTTCAAAACCATTGCTGGCTTAAGTAAAATAATTCAATTGCGATTTTTGTCATTCAGGGTCAATGCTGCTGTGCTGGTTCTCGTACGTATGTGCACGAGCGTGTGTACGATGAGTTTGTAGAGAAAGCAAAGGAACGAGCTGGGAAGCGTTCTGTTGGTGATCCCTTCAGGAGTGGTATTGAGCAAGGCCCGCAGGTAAAACAAGGAAACCCTGACTGCTTTGAAGAGCTTCAGGAATTCAAACTAGTTGCGGTGTTGATCCTTTACCTACTTAAATCAACAGGTTGATTCAGAACAGTTAGAGAAGATACTCGGGTACATAAGATCTGGGATTGAAAGTGGAGCTACACTTGAAACCGGAGGTGAGAGGTTTGGCAACAAGGGTTATTATGTCCAGCCAACTGTCTTCTCTAACGTCAAGGTACATTTCCTATCTATTAATAACTCGACACGTAAAACATTAAGCTAAACTAACTAGGTGAATCGTTGTTTGCATCAGGATGATATGCTGATAGCCAAGGACGAGATCTTCGGTCCTGTTCAGTCCATCTTGAAATTCAAGTAAGCAATTACAGTTGATTAGTAAAAACCATGTCCAGATTTACTAAAGTTCATCATCTGTTACAAACAATTGCAGGGACCTTGGTGATGTCATAAAAAGGGCAAATAACTCACCCTATGGGCTGGCTGCTGGTGTGTTCACGCAGAACATAGACGCTGCCAATACACTGACTCGTGCATTGAGAGTAGGGACTGTCTGGGTTAATTGCTTCGATGTTTTTGACGCTGGCATTCCGTTTGGTGGCTACAAGATGAGTGGACATGGCAGAGAAAAGGGTATTTATAGTCTCAAGAATTACTTGCAAGTGAAGTCTGTGGTCACACCCTTGAAAAATCCTGCATGGTTATAGATTGTATTAGACCCTTTTAGTAGCTTTGCTGGTTTCCACACTTTGGTTAAGTTTGAAGATTGTTGAGAATAATGTGTATAGTGCATGCAAATAAGAGTGTATGAAATGCGATGGTGGCGAAGAAATTGTATGGAAGATGGAGAACAGATCACCTGTCTAAGATTTTCCTGTCTTACTCTGTCCAAGAGTAAGACGACGTCGTTTTCTCACTTAAAAATTGGACAGACCCTTTTTGTTGGACAGGCGCAGGCGCCGTCTTTTTCCCGGATGACAGAGCTAGCCAGCTCTGTCTTGGCTTTTACTTGTATTGGCTTTTAAATCTGTACACCTAATCAAATATTGATTTAAATGTTTTTAATTTTAGTACTTCTGAACTATTGGATTGCTATTAAAAATGTTTATTATCATTTATAAACATTATTAAATTTGTTATATTTATTAGCTGTATATAATGTTTTATTAAGTTATTTAATTTTATTTAGTTATTACTATCATTATTATTAATGTTATTATTATTATTATTATCATTATTCTTATTATTATATAAATTTATTTCCATTATTATAATGACTATAAATAATATTTAATAATGTTATAAATTATTAAATAACATTATTTAATAAACTATTAGAATAATCATAAAATTATTACAATTATAACTATTATTATTATTATTATTATTATCATTATTATTATTATTATTATTATAAATCCATAAATAAAATATTTATAAATTAAACCCGATATTATTAATAAATAAATAATTTAATAATAATAATAATAATAATAATAATAATAATAATAGCAAGTAGAGAATTAATAATTAAAGTCTATTTTAAATAGTTAAATTAATCAATTATAAATGACTATTTAGTTTTTATTTATTATTAATAAATACATATTATATAATAATTATAATTATAATTACAATTATTATAATTATAAAATAATAATAACAATAATTATTATTATATTATAATTATAATTATAAATATATTTTAATTATTCTAATAGTTTATTAGATAATGTTATTTAATAATTTATAATATTATTAAATATTAAATATTATTTAAATAAATAATATATATTATAATAAATTATTATAATAGGCTGCCATTAAATGGCCTTATCACCAGGGCGAGGCTCGCCCTGGTGAATGGCCATTAATGAAATAATAGTTAATGGCCATTTGCAAATGGCCATTTGGCCATTTGCAAATGCTGGCCATTTTATTTATTATTAATAAATAAATATTATATAATAATTATAATTATAATTAAACATCATAATAATAAATTTGAATAGATTGTAATAAATTCTTTTGATAATAATAAATAAAAATTAAATGCTAATAACAATAATAATAATAGTAATAATAATTTTGAATAATAATAGATACAAATTATATAATAATAATAATTACACATAATAAGATAATAATAGTAATAATAATATTATTATAATTTTATTATTAAATAACATTATTCAAATAACACTAATTATTATTCTAATTAATAAATAAAATTAATTATCATAAGAATAACTGAATAATAATAATAATAATATAAAATTAAGAAACATAAGAATAACTTAGTCATAATAAAAGAATAATAATAATAATAACAATAAATAAATAAATAAAATTATAATAAGGATAATAATAATAATTATTATACATAATAATAATAATTATACATAATGCTGTTTGAAAAGACGGGACCAATATATTCTTCTTTTTCGAGAGGTGTTAGATGTAATTTTTGTATTAAATCAGTTACTTCATGTAATTGTATTTGAATATTCTTTTCAACTTGTTCTATAGATTGCTCTTGCATTTATCCTCTTTCTCTGGGTATTTTTGTAATTACTATCTCTGATACCATTTTCGGGGGCGGATCTTTTACGATTATTTGGTCATTTGTCTCTTGAATTTTTAGCTGTATTTGTTGTATCAATGATACTATTTCTATTTGGGTTTGTATAATAGCTTCAATTTTTTGTTCTATTATTTCTTGTGTTTTGCTTATGGATTCTAGATTTTGAGTAAGATTGGTTAATGATGTCATAATTTCGTACTAAATAGGTAGATAGTGTAGATAATTCTTGTTGAATTTCATCTAACTGTCTAGTTTGATTATTGGGTTCTGTTATTCTTAATGGTTGTTTCTATATTAAGAGGTCTTTGTTGTCTTAATGACATAGATCTCAAAGAAAGGAGTAATATTTGATCTCGATTACGAAAAGAATGTCTTCTTTCAATTAATGGAATTGGTTCAAATGGTTGTTGTATTCTTTGGAAGTGGTTGTAATTTTGGTTGAATTTTAATTCCTACTTTAGCAACTTCTTGGAATAATTGATCTAGATAAATTTGTTACGTATTTTGAAATCAATACTATGATGTGAATTGGTTAATGCGTAACTAATTTGATAAGTTAAAGAAAAAGGGTATTGTCCAGAGTCATTAAATTATTTCTATAAAATTTATATGCAATTGTAATAGCTTTATCTAATTCGAAGAGATTAAGGAATACCTAATTTTAATCGAGTATTGAATTTAATTTTCCATATTGTAAATTTCCATTCATCATTCCTAAAATTTGATCATTCAGATTATTTATTCTTTCATCTAAAATTGCCATTCGATAGAGTATCAATTCCTTCTTGAAATGTGGATTTTAATAATATTTGTATTGTGGATAATTGAATATAGCCAATTTTCTTTCGTTTTGATTCGTAATAATTGTAATTGTCTATGAATTTGTTCGGATTAATTAAACTAATTCTTAAATTTCCATGACATTGATCAATTCTAATAGGTTGTTCTTGAATAATTTTTCCATAATAAATAAGATTTTGTCTATTAAAGATTTGTTTTATCGTTGATTTGTGAATGTCTTGACCTTTCTTTAAATCTAACTGAGCTTTTGCAATTTGATTCTTCTTATCTTGAGTTATTAAAGTAGAAACTTGAAAAGTTCCTAATGATTCAGTTAATTCTAAATTATCTACATCGAGGATTGTAGAAGATTGAGAGGTCATAATGTATTGGGATGATATGGATGATAACAATGATGATCGGTTTGAATTTGTTCTAATTGTGTTAATTGTTCTGTATAATATTGATGTAATCTTTGTGCTACAGATAAATGTTCAATATAAGGTCGTCTGCTTAGACTATTAATTCCTAGAAAAATAAGATTATTAATACGATTTTCGTTGTATTGTATATGATCTTGATAATAATTTATAGCTTGTTGTATGTATTGAATTCTGTCTTGTAAATCTAAACAAATTGGACAATTCATTTAATAATCTTCAGGGAAATTACTACAGTCATAATCATCTAAATCATAATTAATATCTTCATCTATATTTTCATAATCATTCTTGGTAATTTCTATATCTTACAGATCCGAAGGAAATAATTGTGATATTGATTCGAACAATATAAGCATTGTTGTAATTCAAGATCTAAATTTCTTGAAAGTTGTTCTAAGAAAATATCTTGTTGTATTTGTGTTAGTCTTTCTATTTCATCTTCATCTTCTAATAATTCAAATGTTTACGATTCTTCCTCGGAAGGAGGTGAGAAATCAAAATTATATCTCTATCATCGAGTCGTATAAGATAACAAACACGAGTATTGAGTCCTAATATAGTTCTATATAAATAATTAAGAGTAATATCTATATGTTGACAACTAATTTCAAAATAATGACAAAGTATTTCATGAGGAATAAATAATCTACTTGCAATTATAAAGAAAAATAAAGGCTGTGCTTGAAATAATGTAAAAGCATAAACATGTAATTGATTAATAATGACAGGTAAACAATAATTCATAAAATAAAATGAATGAAATGTCATGATGATGATTAATCAATGAGTAAATCCATTTGTTGTTCAAGTTCATAACGATCGCTTTTAATGTAATTATATATATATAAAGTTTGATCTAATAAAATCCTTGAATTGATCAAAAGTTGAAAACTTTGATGTTCTTTTGCCATTCTTATATGTTCGTGATATAATTCGATAAACTTTTGTTGTTCTTTTTCAATTTCTTGATAAAAACGAATTCTTTGCTTAAGAGATCGTCGAAGATCGAAATAAGCCATTTATTAAATAATAAGAAGAGATAATTTTGATACATAATATTTGCGTGCTGTAATACAATCTAAAATACAATAATCTAAAAAGCGAATTAAGTCGGCTGATTCTTCAATCATTTGCTTTGCAGTAGAAAGAATTTCTTGTTCTTCATTGTAAAGAGGATGATTGGGAGAATTCTTAAAACGGGGATCAGTGTAAATATCATTTGCTTTCTTGTTTCTTGCAATTGTTTTGATTTTAAGTTCTTCGTATTCTGCTTGTTGATTATCTAATGCTTTGATTCGTTGCTTCAACATGCGTTTGATGTGAAAATAAGTCATTCTGAAATCAAAATCTGGTAAGTCGTGAAAAGATTTTAAAGAGAAAGATAATAACTTGAATAAGTTTTAAGATACTAATAAGTGTATAATGATGATTGCATGAATGATAGCTATAATAAATAAAATAATAAGAAGTATGATTTGATAAAATATATGCATGACTTGTATGCTTGAATTACTTATTGTGACAATAAGTTAACCATAATCACTCTAACCTTTTCTTCCGGACTCGCTTGAACGTCCTTCTTTGGACTTAGCTTCAAAGAGAAGAAAGAGAGTAATGTATGGAAAGCTTGTTGTACCCATTATGGATACCCAGGCGCCTATTTATAATCGCAGAAAGGAATAACATGGTATGACGGACTTAACATAAAGAAAAGACTAAAGAAGAAAAGACTTAAAGAAAAGTAAGATGCTAAAGGGACATCTTACATGACATAAAGAAAAGATAAAGAAAAGACATATGTGGACGATCAAAGGATCGCCGAAAGTAAAAGACTACATTATTGCGATAGTAGTGCTTCGTTCTTGATTTGATGTTTTATTCTTCAATGATAATGAGTTAAATCGTCAGGTTGCTTGTAACTTCTCCTTGTGCTTGAGAGGATGGGCGGTGTTTACATCGTGAGTGGGATATTCTTGTAATCGCTTGCAAAGTGCTTCACGCCAAGAAAGCTTAGAGTGTGAAACATTCGATAAGTCATTGAACGGTGCTTGAAAACGCTATAAGACTGGTAATTCATGTGCTAGGATGGGATGCTTCCAAATTGAAGTTAATAAGACATTATGGCCACGATAGTTGATCTTGATTGTTGAATCTGCTTGAATCTTGAGGCATTGAGTATAAATTCCTTCAAAACAATTCAAATTGAATTTGTTTACCAAATCCCAATTGAATTCGTAATGAGGTGCTTCATCTATGGGAGGATACTGCATGTTACTTATGCCAATCTGAAGAAAGGCAATTCTTGAAGTAATGATTGCTGCTCGACTGGCTGTTTCTTCTTCTGATGCTTCAAAAATTGGATAGCTGCTGTAGACTTTAATATATATTTCCCTTTCGCGTGCAAAGCGATCCTTGAATTGCTTAATAGCACGGACTAACCCTGATGGAAAGTCAGCTAATAACTTCATATCTTGTAGATAAATTGTGTCAGCTAATCCACTCTGAAATAATAAATAAGTTGTTAATGGTTCGGCTCCAGGGAAGATTACTGCTTTGGGACCATACTTGCCACGATTCTGAGGGTAGTATTGAAATTGCTTCATTTCTTCAGTCCAATGATTGAGTGCTTGGAAACAATCCATAAACATGTCAGAAGTGAGAACCTTTGATTCTTCGTGTAGTGCTTTAGCAGGAACGGCATGAATTCGTTCTATGTCAATTGCTTTTCCCAATGTAGTTAATTTGGACAGTGGTGGTGCTGGTGTTTGAAGCACTGTCTTGTATTGTGGTCGAAGTGTTGGATGCTGAAATTCTTGGAAAGACTTTTCAGCTTCTGCTTTGGTAGAAAAACTTTTATGAATAACACTGCTTTTCCTGTAATATGGATAGCTGCCTTATGCCACTGATCATAAAGACCAGCAAAAGGACCATTATATATCACATAGTGCTTTGATTCTTGATTATCAGCCACCTTTTGAGGTACTGATGAAGAAGTTATTGCTGATGAGGAAGTACTATATGGTTTCACAGGAAGTGAAACTGGTGCTTTAGATACTTGTATTTCAGGGACCTTGGAAGGTACAACCTGAATAGCTTCTTGTATTACCTGAACTGATGCTTTGGTAGATGTTGGAATTTGAGTAATTATAGAAGCAACAGGATTGATCCTGGATGCTGATGTTGATGCTTTAGTATTTTGTTGCTCTTTTGGTTTTAAAACCAAGAGTGTCTGCTTTAATTGTTCAAGTTCACTAGTAATTTGTTCTTGCTTTACCTGAATATTGATACTTTGAAGATGTAATTCGGTTAGTTCTGCTTCCTTTAATTCAATTGTACTTTCGAGCTGAACGATTAATGCTTCCATTCTCTTGTTAATATATCTGCAAGAAAATTGTTAGCAGATTTAATATAATGAATATTAAATTGATACTGACCTAATTCTAATTGCCATCGGATCAGTCTTCCTTGATTATAATTGGTACTTGATGAAAGCTGATATCTTGTAAATCCACATAAGTATTGAGAATCTGTATGAATTGTGAATTTTACTGGTAATAGATCTATTCGCCATTTTCTCAAAGTTTTGAGACAGGCTAATGCTTCTTTTTCATGAATAGGATAATTTAATTCCGCAGAATTAAATGTTCCATTTATATATTTGCAAAGTTGATATTTTTTATGATTAGGGGGTTTTGCCAAAAGACAACCTGCCCATATATCATTGCTTGCATCTAATTGAACTAATAATTCATCATTTTGTTGATAATTATAAAGTGTGGGAAGATTTTTACAAAGAAGTTTTAATCGTTGCACTGCTTCAGTATCTTGAATATTCCATTGCCATTGTAGATTGCTGCTACATTTTTTCTGTAAAAGTGTTCGTTCTTTTGCTAATTCTTCGTTTCTTTTCTGCTGAATTATTGACATAAAAAGCTGGGGCAGAATGTTTACTAGTACTGGGTGTAATTAATCCTTTTTCAAGTAATTCTTTACATTCTTGAGTAAATTCTTTTACATCTAAGGGAGTATATGGTATATTATTTTTAATATTGACTTCCTGAAGAGGATCCTTTAATTTAATTTCAATAATTTATGTATTATGATTTTTTGTAGGATCTAATGGATTTTCACTACATACTTGATCTAATAAATTATCGACTTCAGTTTGTATGGTTGTATTATTCAATAGATAAAAATGTAACATATGAAGTTTCTCATTGACTGTTTTTAATTGTTGATAATAAGATGTATGATAAATAGGGATTCGTAAAATAATAGATTTTTGGTTTATTTTCTTAATATAAGGGGTTCGCAAAGTAATGTAATGTAAATACTGACAAAAAGGGTTATATAATTTAAGAAAATTATTTCCAAGTATTAAAGGTAATCCTGATTCTTTTTGATAGATTGATGGTATGATAAAAGTGTAGTTTTCTATAATAATAGTGTTATAATAACTAACATACCAGATGGAATTAAAACTTCCATCGGCGATTTTTACTTGTAATGGTTTATGTAATTTCTTCCATTTTAATTCTAATTGTTTTGATGCTATACAGATAGTTGCTCCAGTATCTATATATGCATGTACTTTAGTATTCGTTTTCTGAACTAGTACTTGAATAAATGTTGAATTGGAATTCGGAGTTTGATTCAGAGTTTTGGTTATCTGATTCATTAGATAAAGATTCATAAATGTAGAGATGTATCGTATTATAATCGATTCAATTGGTTCTAATTGATGTTCTAAATTTGAATGTAATATTTGTACTTTATTATTATATGATTTTTCTTTCTTTTTAGGACATTCATTTGCATAATGACCTTCTTCTTTACAGATCCAACATTTACAATCTTTTTTCTTTTTAGGACAAAATTGTTTTCTGTTTTTATATTTGGGATTAAATTTATATCTACGAAAATATTTTGGATAAGTTTTAGGTTGATAGCGTTGTGGTTTATATTTTTTCCATCGAAACTTTCGTGAATATTGTTTCTTATATCTAGGATTAAATATTTTCTTTTTCTTTTTATAATTTGAGTAAGTTTTATTACATCCATATTCTTTGAGGTACGCCAAACATTTTGATCATAACACATTTTAAATTCTTATGTTTTAAAGTTCTTTTAACGGGCTTCTATACAATAATCAACTAATAAGTCTCGGCTACTAATATTGCTCCTCCTAAATTATGAGCGATGGTATGATTTTCTATTCGTTCATAGAATTGTTGTTGGACTTTAAGATTAAAAGGATATGGTAATTTTGAATAAAATGTTAATATACATTTCTTGTTCGACTCTAGGTAATTTATAATAATGTTTTTGAATTCACAAATAAAAGATTCTAAATAATTAATATCACATATCATTAAGTTGTTTAAATGTCTTAATGCTTTTAATCGTTTTCTTTTAGTATATCGCTTGATGAAATATAATATCTTTTCCAAAATATTCCTTATATATTTCTTCTCCAATAATTTCAAATTTATCTTCATCGTATTTTGACTAAGATAATGAGGTGTATTTTGTAAAGCTTGTGCATTATCTCTTAAAAATTCTTGTACTATGCCTGAAGTTTTATATATGACAAAATAATAGAGAGAATCTTTAGTTGCAGATTTATTGCCAAAAGGTTTTTCTACTTGTAATAATAATAATATTTTGGAAAACCATTCTTGAAAGATTTATTCAGCATTTGTTGTACAGTCTAGATTTAATATATTGTCAGTTGTTAATTTTGAAATTTTTGGTTTATATTCATCTGGATATTTTCGTATTTTTGTACCTTTATAATAATATCCTTGTTGATGTAAAAAATCATCTTTATCATTTTTCCAAGTATAACTTGAAGGTTGAAATGTTGTCTTTCGTTTATCTCCTAACTTTTCTTTTAATTTCAATTCTTGAGTATTACTACTTTCAGGTTTTTCGTCATTATCCATAAAAAGTTCTTGATCTTGATCAGATTCATATCCTAAGATTATTTCATCCTTATGTTCATTTGAAAAGACGGGACCAATATATTCTTCTTTTTCGAGAGGTGTTAGATGTAATTTTTGTATTAAATCAGTTACTTCATGTAATTGTATTTGAATATTCTTTTCAACTTGTTCTATAGATTGCTCTTGCATTTATCCTCTTTCTCTGGGTATTTTGTAATTACTAGCTCTGATACCATTTTCGGGGGCGGATCTTTTACGATTATTTGGTCATTTGTCTCTTGAATTTTTAGTTGTATTTGTTGTATCAATGATACTATTTCTATTTGGGTTTGTATAATAGCTTCAATTTTTTGTTTTATTATTTCTTGTGTTTGCGCTATGGATTCTAGATTTTGAGTAAGATTGGTTAATGATGTCATAATTTCTGTACTAAATAGGTAGATAGTGTAGATAATTCTTGTTGAATTTCATCTAACATCTAGTTTGATTATTGGGTTCTGTTATTCTTAATGGTCGTTCTATATTAAGAGGTCTTTGTTGTCTTAATGACATAGATCTCAGCAAAGGAGTAATATTTGATGCTGATTCTGAAAAAGAATGTCTTCTTTCAATTAATGGAATTGGTTCAAATGGTTGTTGTATTGCTGGAAGTGGTTGTAAATTGAATTTTTAGCTTGTTGTATGTATTGAATTCTGTCTTGTAAATCTAAACAAATTGGACAATTCATTTAATAATCTTCGAGGAAATTACTACAGTCATAATCATCTAAATCATAATTAATATCTTCATCTATATTTTCATAATCATTCTTGGTAATTTCTATATCTTACATGATCCGAAGGAAATAATTGTGATATTGATTACGAACAATATAAGCATTGTTGTAATTCAAGATATCTAAATTTCTTGAAAGTTGTTCTAAGAAAATATCTTGTTGTATTTGTGTTAGTCTTTCTATTTCATCTTCATCTTCTAATAATTCAAATGTTTCGATTCTTCCTCGGAAGGAGGTGAGAAATCAAAATTATATCTCTATCATCGAGTCGTATAAGATAACCAAACACAGTATTGAGTCCTAATATAGTTCTATATAAATAATTAAGAGTAATATCTATATGTTGACAACTAATTTCAAAATAATGACAAAGTATTTCATGAGGAATAAATAATCTACTTGCAATTATAAAGAAAAATAAAGGCATGCTTGAAATAATGTAAAAGCATAAACATGTAATTGATTAATAATGACGGGTAAACAATAATTTATAAAATAAAATGAATGAAATGTCATGATGATGATTAATCAATGAGTAAATCCATTTGTTGTTCAAGTTCATAACGATCGTTTTTAACAGAATTATATATATATAAAGTTTGATCTAATAAAATCCTTGAATTGATCAAAAGTTGAAAACTTTGATGTTCTTTTGCCATTCTTATATGTTCGTGATATAATTCGATAAACTTTTGTTGTTCTTTTTCAATTTCTTGATAAAAACGAATTCTTTGCTTAAGAGATCGTCGAAGATCGAAATAAGCCATTTATTAAATAATAAGAAGAGATAATTTTGATACATAATATTTGCGTGCTGTAATACAATCTAAAATACAATAATCTAAAAAGCGAATTAAGTCAGCTGATTCTTCAATCATTTGCTTTGCAGTAGAAAGAATTTCTTGTTCTTCATTGTAAAGAGGATGATTGGGAGAATTCTTAAAACGGGGATCAGTGTAAATATCATTTGCTTTCTTGTTTCTTGCAATTGTTTTGATTTTAAGTTCTTCGTATTCTGCTTGTTGATTATCTAATGCTTTGATTCGTTGCTTCAACATGCGTTTGATGTGAAAATAAGTCATTCTGAAATCAAAATCTGGTAAGTCGTGAAAAGATTTTAAAGAGAAAGATAATAACTTGAATAAGTTTTAAGATACTAATAAGTGTATAACAGATGATTGCATGAATGATAGCTATAATAAATAAAATAATAAGAAGTATGATTTGATAAAATATATGCATGACTTGTATGCTTGAATTACTTATTGTGACAATAAGTTAACCATAATCACTCTAACCTTTTCGATATAAAGGTTTGATTCCATCTCTTGTCAACACGTGTTTCGGTAGCAAAGTGGTATCGAGCGTCCGGTATGGGCACGGGTCGCCCCACGTCTCGAGTTGAGTTGAAGACATCCACCGCTTCCGATCCAGCGTATGAAAATAACGCGAGCGTGGTGGGTATAAAGGTTTGATTCCGCCCTCATCAACACGTGTTTTTCGTAGCAAAGGTATAAAAGTTTGATTCCGCCCTACTGTCAACACGTGTTTTCAGTAGCAAAGTGGTATCAGAGCGTCCAGGTATGGGCCTGGGCTGCCCCCACGTCTCGAGTTCGAGTTGCAGCACATCCACTGCTTCCGATCCAGCGTATGAAAAATAACGCAGCGAAGCGTGGTGGGTATAAAACGTGGGCTGCCCCCACGTTTTGAATAATAATAGATACAAATTATATAATAATAATAATTACACATAATAAGATAATAATAGTAATAATATTATTATTATAATTTTATTATTAAATAACATTATTCAAATAACACTAATTATTATTCTAATTAATAAATAAAATTAATTATCATAAGAATAACTGAATAATAATAATAATAATATAAAATTAAGAAACATAAGAATAACTTAGTCATAATAAAAGAATAATAATAATAATAATAACAATAAATAAATAAATAAAATTATAATAAGGATAATAATAATTATTATTATACATAATAGTAATCAATTTGAATTTCTTGTAATAATAAATTTGAATTATAATAAATACAAATCATATAATAATAATAATAATAATAATAATAATAATAATAATAATAATAATAATAATAATATTTAACAATAAAATTATTAATTATTATTATTATTATTATTTAATGCGACCTATTATAATAATTTATTATAATATATATTATTTATTTAAATAATAAATAATATTTAATAATATTATAAATTATTAAATAACATTATCTAATAAACTATTAGAATAATTAAAATATATTTATTATTATAATTATAATATAATAATAATTATTATTATTATTATTTTTATAATTATAATCATCATCATCATTATTATTATTATTATTATTATTATTAAATTCCTTTCGATATTTCAATTATGTTGATTATTATTTTGTTATATTAATTATGATTACTATTACTATGATCTTTATTATTATTAATATTATTTATATAATTATAATGAATTTGATATTATGATCCTTATTAAAAGTAATAATAATAATTAATTTTATAAATATTGTTGAATAAATTTAATAATAATATTTAACAGTAAATTACTAATAATAATAATAAATAAATACACTTTATAATAATAAGGAATTTCATAATGTTATGAATAATACTAAACATTTTAATAATATTATTACATTTATTATTATTATTATTATTATTATTATTATTATTATTATTATTATTATTATCCTTTTGTATGATTATTATTATTATTAGTAAATTCCTTTTCGATATTTCAATTATGTTGATTATTATTTGTGTAATAATAATTATGATTATTTTTATTAAAATAATCATTATAATAATCATTAAGAAGAGCAGAACCCAAGACCCGTTGGTCATCGTTGGTAGCCCCAGTTGACGACCTCTAGCCTAGTCTAGTCTCCTCCAAGATGTTTGTCATTTACAACGTTTATGTCTCTTCACCTTACCTTTCAATATTGGAAGATTGCCCTTTACGCCTTCTCTCGAGTCCTTATTATGGAGCGGATCTTACGGTCTACTTTTGTGGACTAATTTTGTGTCATTTGTATATGATCTATCTATTTATATAGGAATTACAAAATAGATGGATCAATCCATAAAAATGGACCAAAGAATCGGCGTACCTTATTTTGGATGAAATTTTGGAAGAAGAAAAGATGAGAGGTCATTTCATCTTGACATTTGTGCCCTTTCTCTTAGTTATACGAGCTGTCTTTTAAGAACATACTTTTGTTTTGTATGAGCGATGTTCCTCCTATAATAATATTCATGAAATACATTTAAACAATTTCGTGATTCTCTATGTAACATATTCGTTATCCAATTTGTACCAATTTAATGCAAGTAATCATAGCATTTATAAATCAAAAAATTACTTTCAGTATTTGGTTGGGTCGGCAATATTGGGCCTGAGTCCAACATTACGGGCCGATCGATCGATCACGCACCCATGGCTTAATTTGGGTCTAATCCACAAAACCAGCCCGTCGGCATGAGAAAACCTCCCACGCACGCGACGTGAGAAAGGTAAGGACCTAAAACCTAGCAGGAAATCATATATAAGGTTTGATTCTCTCATTATCAAGGTACGTAACTCATAACCTAGAGATTCCTCTGATTCGATCAATCCCACCTTCACCAAAAACCTTACTTGAGCGTCGGAGGGGTTACTCGGGACATCACCCCCGACGTGCCTTCCATTGTTTTGCAGGTACATTCGCGTAGCTTGGATCACAGGAAGTTGCCAACCGATGGAGCCAAACGGCAACGCACCATTCGGCCAGAATCCGGCTGAACCAATTGGCGCCCACCGTGGGGCCCGACTTCCGGGAACCACGTCTAGAACCACGCAGATAAGTCAGGCGGCGGCAATGAATGACGACATAGCCGTCGTTGCGGCTCTGGAGATGCAGCGTATCGGTTTGCAGTTACCTGCAATTCTGCGGCCTGCACCACACATCTCCCGCACGGAGTCTTCCAATCCAAACGATCAACTACAGCCTCAAGCTTTGGAGCAAGAAGAGCGAGCATGGTAGTGGAAGATAACGTTGCGCACCACGCAACCTCGAATCTCCGGCACCAGGTGGCGCAGATCCTCCTCCGCCCACACACGCTGCCCTGAGCCGGAAACAGATAGAAGAGGCAGCTGAGTTGGTGATTCGCCAGATACTGCAGTCGCAACCAGCACAACAGCCGCCGTCCGTGCGGCCAGCCGCACGACAATTCAGCCTAACAACCGATCACCGCCCGTATGAAGCCCTAGAAAAAATCGCGGATGATCGGACTCACGTGGCTACGAGCTTCCGTTCGGATCGCCCGACGGCGCAATATAACTCTCCCTTCACTCCGGACATTTTGGATAGCCTCCCAGCACCCGGCACAAAGATACCGACCCCTGAGAAATACACCGGGAAGACCGACCCTTTGGACTACATGCAACACTTCCAGTCCATGATGAGCCTACACTGTGTCCCGGATGCTATCCAGTGTAAGGCCTTCTGCACGGCTTTCCAAGAGGGAGCTCGGCGATGGTTCAACAGCCTACCCCCGGGTTGTATCACATGTTTCGAGGACTTCAGGTCGCTCTTCCTGAATCAATTCGCCACTAGTAAGCGACCGCAGAAGACGGCTTTGGAGGTGATGCAACTCACCCAAGGAAGGAATGAGAGTTTGCGGGAGTTCATCACTCGGTTCAACAACGAGGCGGTCGAGGTACCCGATCTCACCTGCTCGTCTATGCTAGCCGCACTCATGAGCAATACGAGGGACGAGGAGTTCAAGAAGTCGTTAGCCCTCGATCAACCTCGCTCGGTTCAGGAAATAAGAAGCCGAGCGGATAGGTATATTCAGCTTGAAGAAGTGCTGAAAAACACGAGATGTCGGACGGAAGATCGCCCGCCGAACGACAGGGCGGGCAACCCGCACAAGCGGCAAAAAAGCCAGTCGAACTGGAAAAGGCCGACCGATCGACAGGGATATCGCCAGAGTTCACCCGCTAAACAGGTCGTATGCTGAAGTACTAGCGGCCGTTAGAGCGGATGGGGAAACTATCAAAGAACCCGAAAGAATGAAGACCCCGTACAAGGACAGGAACCCCAATTTATTTTGCCGTTTCCACAGAGAGGTCGGTCATGATACGGAAAACTGCTGGCGGTTGAAAAAAGAGATTGAGCTCCTCATTCAAAAGGGGAGGTTAGGCCGATTCGTGAAACACGAACGAAACACCGAGCGCAGGACCGGGCGGTCGGACAACAGGCGCTCACCCCCGAGACAGAACGACAGGAATGATGGGGGTAGGCAGAGCACGAATACAGATAACCGTCGAGAAAACAGAGGGCGATCGAGGGAAAGGAACGACGGAAATGCCGAACAGCAAGATGACCGACCGACCGGGGTTATTAACACGATATTTGGCGGAAATGCAGCAGGGGGATCCACCGTTAAAGGCCGAAAACGATACGCCAAACAGGTCGGCGACGACACTCCCATCAAAAAACCAAAGGAGAACGACGGAGTGATCTCTTTCAATGAGTCGAACCTAAACGGGGTACATTGCCCTCACGACGACGCCCTCGTCGTAAATCTCAACATGGATGGTTACGAGGTGAAGCGGGTGATGATTGACACGGGCAGTTCGGTCGACTTGCTATACTATGAAGCCTTCAAGCAAATGAGGGTACCCGAAGAGCGGCTATTACCTACAGACGGCCCCATCAAAGGAATAACCGGGGCGTCAGCATACCCGTTCGCCCGGGTCTACCTGAAAGTGAAGTTTGGACAGAAGCCATGCCAGATAGAGAGGGACGTGGAGTTCCTAGTCGTAAAGTTCCAAGGGGCATACAATGCAATAATTGGGAGAGCTACTCAAAACGCCCTCAGGTCGGTAGTCTCCACATACTACCAGGCTATGAAGTTCCCGACGCCCCACGGAACTGGAGTCGTCAGGGGTCAGCAGAAAATCGCCCGGGAATGTTACTTGGCAGAAACCAAGACCCTAGAAGGGGCGGTAGTGCTGACGAGCTCTCTTGACGTGAGAGCCGACGAAGAGACGGACAGGATGAATCCAGTGGAAGAGACGCAACGGGTCGTACTGGTTGAAGCCGACCCCTCCAAGTTTACAAATCTAGGTTCTGAGCTACAGAAGAACCTAGCTAGAGAAATCACCAATTGTTTGGTGGAAAACAGATCAATTTTCGCTTGGATACCGAGCGACATGCCCGGCATTTCTCGGACAGTTGCATGTCACTCCCTCGGCATTCGGCATGACTGCAAGCCGATCAGACAGAAGAAGCGATGGCATAGTAAGGAGCGCCAGGGGGTGATCGAGAAGGAAGTACAAAAGTTGCTTGAAGCGGGGTTCATAAGAGAAGTCAAATACCCCGAATGGCTCGCTAACGTGGTCTTAGTAAAAAAGAAAAACGGGAAATGGAGGATGTGTATAGACTTCACTGATCTGAACAAAGCATGTCCAAAAGACAGCTTCCCATTGCCGAAGATCGATCAGTTAGTAGATTCCACCTCAGGACACGAACTGCTCAGCTTCCTGGACGCCTTCTCGGGCTATCATCAAATCCAGATGATGAGTCTAGAAGACGAAGAAAAGACCGCCTTCATAACCGACCAAGGCACATACTGCTACCAAGTAATGCCCTTCGGCTTGAAGAACGCGGGAGCGACCTACCAACGACTCGTCATGGAAGTCTTTAAAAAACAGATCGGTCGGTCGGTCGAAGCATACGTGGATGATATGGTGGTGAAAAGTAAGACGGCCGAGGAGCATGTGGAAGATCTCAAGGAAGTCTTCCAGACCCTGAATAAATTTCAGATGAAGTTAAACCCAGAAAAATGCGTGTTCGGGGTGGCATCCGGAAAATTCCTGGGGTTTATGATTACTCAGCGGGGAATCGAAGCTAATCCAGAAAAGATTGAAGCCATCATACAGATGCCTTCGCCACAATGTTTGAAGGATGTTCAGATATTGGCCGGTCGGATAGTCTCGCTGAGCAGGTTCATTTCCAGATTGGGGGATAAGTGCCTTCCATTTTTCAAAGTGTTGAGGAAAGCGAATGTGACTCAATTCCGATGGCCAGACGAGTGCGAACAAGCTTTCCAGCACTTGAAGCAGTACTTATCTAGACCACCTGTTCTGCAAAGCCCGGCAGAAGGGGAGACCCTGATTTTATATTTGGCGGTCACGGAAGGGTCGATCAGCGCGGTACTTATCCGATCGGAAGGAGGCGAGCAACACCCCGTCTACTACGTTAGCAAAGTGTTGACCGGGCCAGAAACGCGATACGCGCCCATAGAGAAGCTAGCACTCTCTTTGATAATGGCAGCCAGAAAGCTAAGACCTTACTTCCAAAGTCATACCGTCGAGGTATGGGTGATCAACCCTCAGCAAAGTGCCTCCAAAAGCCGAAACCTCGTGTCGGTGATAAAGTGGGCGGTAGAAGCTGGAGAGTTCGATATTCAATACAAGCCCGTCGACCATTAAAGCACAAGTATTGGCGATTTCATTGCCGAGATGAGCCAACCGAGCTCGAAGACGAGCGGTTCATCGCCTAGAACTTGTTCGTTTGACGGTCATCAATGCTAGAAGGATGCGGGAGCGGGGTAGTGCTAATCAGCCCGCATACGGAAGAAAAGTGGAATACGCCCTTGGCTAGAATTCAAGGCCTCCAATAACGAGGTGAGTACGAGGCTTTGATAGTGGCCTCCAATTAGTCCAGAAATGAAAGTGAAGCATTTGAAGATATATAGCGACGACCAAGTGGTGGTCGGCCAAGTCACCGGGAGTATGAGGCCAAGGGAACAACATGATCGAGATACCGGGTTGGTCAGGAGTTGAGCCATTTGAACAATATTCGATCAACGAGAATAGAACGAGCTCGAGCGCTAAAGCGGATCGCTCTCAAAATGGCTTCCACCGTGATGCCATAAACAATATTACGTCGAACGACTAGATCAGCCTAGTATCCAGAAGGCCGAAGAAGCTCTCAATGCAAGTACCCAGCTGTCAAGCTGGACAGAACCGATCATGCAGTACCTTTTGGAAGGAAGGCAACCGGAAGATGCGTCAGAAGCCAAAAAGTTAAGGGTAAAGGCAGCCGAATACACGGTTGTCAATGGTTCGCTATATAAGCGATCTTACGACTGGCCGCTCCTTCGATGCCTGAATAAAGAAGAAGCCGAGCAGGCAATGGCTGAAGTCCACGAAGGAATGTGAGGAAATCATGTAGGAGGCAGAATGCTGGCCCACCGATTGGTCAGACAAGGCTACTACTGGCCGACGATGAGAAGAGACTGTCAAGAAAAGGTCGACCGATGCGAGGCCTGCCAGAGAAACAGCAGCCTATCTCACCAGCCGACCGAGAGGATGAAAATTGTAAGTCATCCTATCCCTTTCGCCCAATGGGGCATGGATATACTGGGGTCTTTCCCTCTCGGTCCCGGACAAAAGAAATTCTTGATAGTTGCGGTGGAGTATTTCACTAAGTGGGTAGAAGCAGAATCTGTCGCCACAATCACCGAGGGGAAGGTTGAAAGCTTTGTAAAGAAGAATACACTTTGTCGCTTCGGGATGCCCATGGTATTAATTACAGATAATGGCGGCGGTTTGACAACGACGAGTTCGAGACTTCGTGACCGATTGAAGATCAAGCTACGGTGACTTCAATAGCCACCGCAAAGCAACGGTCTTGCGGAGAACACTAATAAAAGATCATGAATGCCCTCGAAGCGTCGGATGGTCGAAAGACTTGGGTGGAAGAAGTAGGCGAGGTTTTGTGGGCATATAGAACCACACCGAACAGAGCCACGGGAAACACCGTTCAGATGACCTTTGAGCGAAGCCCTAGTTCGAGAGAGGCGGCGTTGCATAATCAAAGGGTGTCGGGTTATGATGAAGAGCGATGATGAAGCCCGCAGAGCGAACTCGTTCTCCTCGGCGAGGATAGAAAGGCATTGCTCGTTCAGAGGCCATCGCAAAAGCGACCAAGTTCTACAACCGGAGGGTCAAGACAAGCAATGTAAAATAGGAGGTTACGCCCTACGGAAGCCGAGGCAGGTGGGAAGCATCCGGAAAGCTCGGGCTGGCATGGGAAGGACCTTACCGAGTAATCAAGCAAGTCGGGCATGGTTCTTACGTCCTCGGTGATGAAAAGGGAAGATTCTACCAAGGCCTTGGAACTCGCGAGAATTTGAAGGCGTCTACCAAGAGCTAAGTTTTATTTGTAGCCAATCTTTCCTTATTATTACTTTTGTATACGTGTGGGTACCTTTTTCTGTCCCTACCGACAGAGTTTTTAACGCCCACGCCTCGTTTATCATTAATAAAGGGTGTTCAAGTTTCTCGGCAATGAAGAGCTCCATTGTGGCAAAGATTAAAAATCAAATTAACCATCGCTCGGCATTTTCTACAGATCGACTTCGATTGGTCGGGTCGCCAGGACAAGATCCCTAGGGCCTTGCTCGGTATCTCCTTAGATCGACTTGGCCGGTCGGTCGCCAGACAAGATCCAGGGCCTTGCTCGGTATCTCCTTAGATCGACTCGATCGGTCGGGTCGCCAGACAAGATCCCAGGGCCTTGCTCGGTATCTCCTTAGATCGACTTCGATCGGTCGGGTCACCAGACAAGATCCACAGGGCCTTGCTCGACATCTCCGTAGATCGACTTGATCGGTCGGTCGCCAGACAAGATCCACGGGCTTTGCTCGGTGAGCATTCTCAATAGGTCGACCTCGGTTGATCGGTCGCCAAGACAAGATCCTTGGGACCTCGTTTTCAACCCGACCGCGACTCGGCCTCAATACCGATCGACCGTGCGTAACACTCGAGCCTACTACGCATCCGAAGCAAAGAACAAACACAGCAATCGACTTTGAAAAATAGCGAGAAGATGAAATACAAAACAAAGGTTCAATCGCGATCAATTCGTCACGCCACAAGCCCGACCAGGTGAGCTCCTCGGCTGCAAACGATTTTATCAAGCTAGAAACGAGACCACTACGAACGAAAACGAAGAGCCAAAAACATGGGTAGTAAGTTCAAAGAAAAGAATTTTATTTCTGCAATTTGGTCCTGGTCACAAGCCCGACCAGGTGAGCTTCAAGTGTTTGCCGGGGGAGAAGGTGTGTATCCGGGAGAATACTCGGAAGCGGATGGATGCCCAGAAGTCTCCAAAGGGAGAGGAGCAGGACCCGTGGAAGCACCCGGCAGAGAACCTTCATTAGGAAGACCCTCCTCAGAGGGCAACTCAAGGGGAACCGGAGGAAACAGTAGCCGAGGAGCAACTGAAGGAACATCCTCATAAGGGGATCCCTCCTCTTCGGAACTGAGGTCTAGCTCCTCATCCGGAGCGTCTCTCAGCTCCCCCTCGACCTGCTTCGCCATCTCCTCCAAAGAAAGTCCAAAACTTGAGAATAAGCGGCCCGGCATAATCTTCGAACGAGGGGCACGCCGACCCCTCAGGAGTATAAAGCTCGTGACCCCTCCTCAGCACCCTGAGGACCATGTCGCAGGCAAGCTCCAAACTCTCCTCGTACAAGAACCTCGTCTTCCATCGTTTGATGGCCTCGATCTGTTGCTTCCGCACAGACTGGCGCACCTCTGCCAAGGTTTTCTCGGCCCTGTCCCTGTCCACCATTGCGGAACGGCAATCTATGTGGAGCTGTTTATTAAGCTCCCGCTCCATTCTAACAGTTCCCCTCCACTCGACGACCTCTCTCTCCCTCTCCATCCGCTCGATCTCCCTCTCTTTCTTCTCCACTTCTCTCTCTTTCTGCCTCGCCAATCGAGCCAACAAAGACCTCTTCTCCTCCTCCAAGGATGCATTTTGAGCTTGGAGGAAGTCTTTCCCCTCCTCTACCTCCAACAGCCTGTCCTTCGAGGTCTTCGTTTGCTCATGCAGATCCTGGACTTCTTGGTCTAGCGTCTCCAAATGCTGCAGCACGGCGAGGGACATTGTCGCCGTTCGCACACCAAGACGAACAAGCTGAGATCCCAAATTCAAGGCGCTCTTCTTTTCCATCATCTCCTCGTCCACGGGGAGGACAATCCCCTCGGCAAGATACCGGGATACTTGAGGTCACCGGCGTGGCATCCTTAGCAAGCTTAAGGACGGACTCCCATTGCCCATGGTTCGCAGCCCGCACCTTCCCCTTGCCCTTCTCGCTCCTCTCCAGATCGCCCAGCCGGACCAACCTCTTCCTCTTAAGAGGAGGCGGAGCCTCCTCCTCTTCCTCCCCTGCCGAAACAGCCTGACCCGCGTCAACTGGGACGAGAGGTAATGACGCCGAGGCGTCGGGAAGGTCCCCGGCAGATGAAACATCCATCGGCTGTATCGAGGGGGGCAGCCCCTCAGACAAAGCAGCGTCCCCACCAGTCTCTCTATCTTTCCTTTTCTTCTGCGCAGACTGCTTTTTTAACTTGGCGGCTCGGGCACGATCTTCATCCACTCTCACCATGGCTGCACGATGACAAATCGAGTTAGAGAAAAAACTAACACATCAAATTCAACAATCAATACAATCACGAGGAGTCAACCGGACGGGGCGGTTTCCCCCTTTAGCCCGCTAATCCGGCGGGGACCGACGAGAAAGGAGTGGTGAGGCTCCCGAGGATATCCCCGAATGAGCCGATCGAGTTGTATCTACCGAGCTCCTTGATACGACCAATCAACTCCCACTCCTCCCTACCGAGGGACAAGGTCGACGCGTCATTCCATTGCTCGGCTGGGGATACCTCCACGGCAAGACTCGGAGGAAGACCGGGGCTTCACGAAAAAGTACTTGACTCGCCAGGATGAAACCTTGGAGGGCGTTCTGGCCGGGCGATACCGAGCATCCTTATACTGCAAGAAGGGAATCCGGCCCGAGCTCGGATCGTGACTCATTCTCGTGAAATGGCGCAGAACGCCGACGGAAGGTGGATGGTCGAAGCGATGGCACAAAGAAGGACAGCCCGCTTATAAACCTCCAACTGTTTGGAGGAATCGCTCGGCGACATCCAAAGATGGGTGGAGCACACCTCGTCAATGATTGGGGAATAGGGAGTCTCATCCCACCAACCGAAAAGAAGCGCGAACAAATGAAGTACCCACGGTTCTTGTGGATCCGCCGCTCTGCAAAGCCAACCGAGGCCCCAAGGCGAAGGGATATTAAACTTAATCGCCAACCTATTCAACTCCCTACGGGTCATTGACGACGCCGTCTTGGCGGTGCCCCAACGCTCGTCTCTCTCTCTCTCTCATCAACGCCTCCTCCGCAACTCCGGCCACACTCCCAGAACTACCGTTCGACATGATCAACAAGAAAAAGACTTTCGGAAACGAAGAGGGAATGAAGAAAAAGGACGTACCTAATCGGAGTTTGGAAACAGGGAAATCGGACGGCGAAATGAAAGGAAATTTCTGGGAATCACGAGCGATGATAAGCAAACGAAGGCAAAGTACAAGCAGGAGAATGAAAGGAAACGTGAAAGCAGCCCCAACTCGTCGACCATGAATATTTATAGGGGGTCGAAAGGAGGAACACTTGAAAGTGACCCAGTCGGGCTACGACACGTGGAGACAATCCGAGCTATGCTCGGACATGCGGCACGATCCGAGCCACAGGAATCAAGGTTACTCGACAACCGAAGAGGCACGTGCGGTTGAAAGGAAGAGGCGCGAGCAGTTGAAAAGACGTACGGGACAGCTGTGCAGCGCTTGCAAGGACGATATGTTTGATTACGAGCGGTTGTCGAGCACGCGCGACCAAACAATAAATGTACCAAGTCCAGCGTCGCCAATGATGGCGGGCGACCTACTATAACGCGATCCATCACGCAATAAGCGATAAGACCGATCGGTCGAGGACCCTCAACCAATCAATCCTAATACGAGCAGTTAGGCACAACGAGTCGGCCATTACAAGCAGACAGACCCGACAGGTCAGCACCCGACCAACTAAAATCACCCGAGCTGCCCCAAACCGAGCTATAAGGCCAACGCTTGACCGATCGGCCACATTGCGACCCGTCCTGCTTTACGCATTATGAAGCGGCCGACGAATCACAACAACATACTCCTTCGACCCTTCTCTTCGCTCGGACTCGAGGAGTAGGGGGGCTTATGGTTGGGTCGGCAATATTGGGCCTGAGTCCAACATTACGGGCCGATCGATCGATCACGCACCCATGGCTTAATTTGGGTCTAATCCACAAAACCAGCCCGTCAGCATGAGAAAACCTCCCATGCACGTACGTGAGAAAGGTAAGGACCTAAAACCTAGCAAGAAATCATATATAAGGTTTGATTCTCTCATTATCAAGGTACGTAACTCATAACCTAGAGATTCCTCTGATTCGATCAATCCCACCTTCACCAAAAACCTTACTTGAGCGTCGGAAGGGTTACTCGGGACATCACCCCGACGTGCCTTCCATTGTTTTGCGGTACATTCGCGTAGCTTGGATCACGTGAAGTTGCCAACCGATGGAGCCAAACAACAACGCACCATTCTACCGAATCTGGTTGAACCGAAGATATTATATTATTATAATGATTATTATTATTATTAGTAAATTCCTTTTCGATATTTCAATTATGTTGATTATTATTTGTGTAATAATAATTATGATTATTATTACTATGATCTTTATTATTATTATTATTATTTATATTATTATAATGATTATTATTATTAATAATATTATAAAGATCACATAATAATAATAATCATTATAATAATATAAATAATATTAATAATAATAAAGATCATAGTAATAATAATCATAATTATTATTACACAAATAATAATCAACATAATTGAAATATCGAAAAGGAATTTACTAATAATAATAATAATCATACAAAAGGATAATAATAATAATAATAATAATAATAATAATAATAATAATAATAATAATAATAATAATAATAATAATAATAATAATAATAATAATAATAAAATGTAATAATATTATTAAAATGTTTAGTATTATTCATAACATTATGAAATTCCTTATTATTATAAAGTGTATTTATTTATTATTATTATTAAATTTACTGTTAAATATTATTATTAAATTTATTGCACAATATTTATAAAATTAATTATTATTATTACTTTTAATAAGGATCATAATATCAAATTCATTATAATTATATAAATAATATTAATAATAATAAAGATCATAGTAATAATAATCATAATTAATATAACAAAATAATAATCAACATAATTGAAATATCGAAAAGGAATTTAATAATAATAATAATAATAATAATGATGATGATGATGATTATAATTATAAAATAATAATAACAATAATTATTATTATATTATAATTATAATAATAAATATATTTTAATTATTCTAATAGTTTATTAGATAATGTTATTTAATAATTTATAATATTATTAAATATTATTTATTATTTAAATAAATAATATATATTATAATAAATTATTATAATAGGTTGCCATTAAATAATAATAATAATATTATTATTATTATTTAATAATTTTATTATTAAATTATTATTATTATTATTATTATTATTATTATTATTATTATTATTATTATTATTATTATTATTATATGATTTGTATTTATTATAATTCAAATTTATTATTACAGTAAATTCAAATTGATTACTATTATGTATAATAATTATTATTATTATCCTTATTATAATTTTATTTATTTATTTATTGTTATTATTATTATTATTCTTTTATTATGACTAAGTTATTCTTATGTTTCTTAATTTTATATTATTATTATTATTATTCAGTTATTCTTATGATAATTAATTTTATTTATTAATTAGAATAATAATTAGTGTTATTTGAATAATGTTATTTAATAATAAAATTATAATAATATTATTATTACTATTATTATCTTATTATGTGTAATTATTATTATTATATAATTTGTATCTATTATTATTCAAAATTATTATTACTATTATTATTATTGTTATTAGCATTTAATTTTTATTTATTATTATCAAAAAATTTATTACAATCTATTCAAATTTATTATTATGATGTTTAATTATAATTATAATTATTATATAATATTTATTTATTAATAATAAATAAAATGGCCAGCATTTGCAAATGGCCAAATGGCCATTTGCAAATGGCCATTAATGGACTTATCACCAGGGCGAGCCCTCGCCCTGGTGAATGGCCATTAAATGGCTATTTCACAATGGCCATTCACCAGGGCGAGCCCTCGCCCTGGTGATAATGCCATTTAATGGCTATTTCACCAGGGCGAGCCTCGCCCTGGTGATAAGGCCATTTAATGATAGCCTATTATAATAATTTATTATAATATATATTATTTATTTAAATAATAAATAATATTATAAATTATTAAATAATATTATCTAATAAACTATTAGAATAATTAAAATATATTTATAATTATAATTATAATATAATAATAATTATTGTTATTATTATTTTATAATTATAATAATTGTAATTATAATTATAATTATTATATAATATGTATTTATTAATAATAAATAAAAACTAAATAGTCATTTATAATTGATTAATTTAACTATTTAAAATAGACTTTAATTATTAATTCTCTACTTGCTATTATTATTATTATTATTATTATTTTATTATTAAATTATTTATTTATTAATAATATCGGGTTTAATTTATAAATATTTTATTTATGGATTTATAATAATAATACTAATAATAATAATAATGATAATAATAATAATAATAGTTATAATTGTAATAATTTTATGATTATTCTAATAGTTTATTAAATAATGTTATTTAATAATTTATAACATTATTAAATATTATTTATAGTCATTATAATAATGGAAATAAATTTATATAATAATAAGAATAATGATAATAATAATAATAATAACATTAATAATAATGATAGTAATAACTAAATAAAATTAAATAACTTAATAAAACATTATATACAGCTAATAAATATAACAAATTTAATAATGTTTATAAATGATAATAAACATTTTTAATAGCAATCCAATAGTTCAGAGTACTAAAATTAAAAACATTTAAATCAATATTTGATTAGGTGTACAGATTTAAAAGCCAATACAAGTAAAAGCCAAGACAGAGCTGGCTGGCTCTGTCATCCGGGAAAAAGACGACGCCTGCGCCTGTCCAACAAAAAGGGTCTGTCCAATTTTTAAGTGAGAAAACGACGTCGTCTTACTCTTGGATAGAGTAAGACAGGAAAATCTTGGACAGGTGATCTGTTCTCTGAAAGATGAGGCTCGCTGGAGCTCTGTCAGAGAACTTGGCAGCCTTTGCTATGATTGACTTGTTTGTATAATTCTAGGTAATTTCGCCTTCCATTGCCTGCATGTGACTTCTTTAAAGTATGGGCCTCTGTGAGCTTGAGCATTACCAGTATGGAGTTAAAAGCTTTCAGGCCAGTATCAGTTTATTTCACGTCTTGCCAATGCGTACGAGTCCGTTTACGTGTTTAACTCAAAATCATCTCCCGACTTGATAGGTTTCAAAGATTGGTGTGATACCAGTGATTAAGTAGCTGTTAATTTGGACATTTGTCATCCCATGAAATTGATTTTATCCAGGGTTATCTTGTTTTGTAGGCGTATCACCTCTTATTTGTTACCTAAATCATGTATCTTTATTTATTTATTTTCTTTATTTAAGTATAGGATCTTGGCGTATAAATACAATACTATTTAAGGATGCACTCTATTCTCCCCTCATAAGACTAGTAAGGTGTTCCAATTCGTTTTTTATCTTTAAAGGTTTCTTAATCATCGATTTGATATGAAAGATCCATAGTTTCTTCTTTAGCCTTAAAGTTTGGTTTTATAATATGGATATTGCTTAATTCAATCCAAGTATGTTATTCAGCTTATTTCTTATACATTCTTAGAAATACTAAAAATGTTCATTATTCTAATAGCTAAAGTGCTCACACCTAAGCTCGTTGTGAATGTTTAATAAAATTGTCATTGGAATTGAGATCTTATTCAATGAAAAAGACATCAATTATAGTCAATTTGAATTCGAGATAGCTATTCAAAGATTTATTAAAAGACTACCTCTTTGAAATTAACAGTAAAACTTGACTTGACCAAACTTTAGCTTGAGTAAAAAAAACATTAGACTTTAAAGATTTAATCTGGCCTGAATTGACCTGACTTGTCACAGTCTTAATATTTCAATTTGAAGCGTAAATAGAAGTTCAAAGTTCAATCAAGACCTAACTTGGACGTATTAATACAAGCTCAATCGAGTTTTAGAGTGTCATTTTTTTTTACTAGACTCAAGCTTGGCCGATTATTAATCCTAGCTACTGGTGATATTCATCTTAGTGATGCAATTATCTTATGATCACTAGATTAGATATTATCTATGGAGTTCATATTATTAGTCAATTTACGTCTACTCTATATATCACTCATTATGATTTTTTTTTACACATTATTTGTTATCTCAAAAGAATATTATTTAATGAACTTCATTTTTATTAAATTATGAAAGC
Organism: Erythroxylum novogranatense; assembly: GCA_029891385.1. Taxonomy (NCBI): domain Eukaryota; kingdom Viridiplantae; phylum Streptophyta; class Magnoliopsida; order Malpighiales; family Erythroxylaceae; genus Erythroxylum; species Erythroxylum novogranatense. The sequence continues at coordinate 8,122,393 of CM057224.1, forward strand.
TTATTTTTAAGCCGATTGGATTGACGATTCTATCAACTAATTTTTTACCACCAATTCTAGGTTTTTTTTTGGTGATTCATTAATCCTTTAGTGAATGAAGAAGTAAACAGTTGTATCTCACTTTTAAAAAAATATGCAGCCATGGTCGAAACTGATTTTGACATTATTTGATTGTGTTAGTTACTTCGGAATACGGACATTATACATTCATCAATTATTATGATAATCAAATTAATATGCAAATTGCTTATAATCATATCTTTTATGAACGTAATAAATACATTAAGAATGAATGTCACTTTATAAGCTATCATTATCATTCTTCACCATAGCTTATTTAATAATTAACTCACAATTTCATCTTCCAAATCTAATTAGCTAATGGCCCGTTTGTTTCCGTTTTTTATTTCTGTTTTTTGTTGTGGTTTTCAAAAAAAGAAAAACAAATTGTTAAAACATGTTTGGATGAGGGTTGTTGTCGTTTCTTGTTTTTAAAAATAAAAAAACTGCAACAAATTTATAAAAACGTAAAAATAACGTTTTCATGATTTTTGAAAACAGGTTTCCATAAATTTTTTTCTCCCAAAAATATAACATATTCAACTTTTTTTCTTTTCTGTGTCGACTTCGTATTCTGAATCTTCAACATCTTCAAGTTTTTAATAATAATAATAATAATAATAATAATAATAATAGTAAGTAGAAATTTTATAACAATAATTAATAATAATAATAATAATAATAATAATAATAATAATAATAATAATAATAATAATAATAATAATAATAAGTTTATTAGAAATCTCAACCAAACATATTTTTATTTTCAATTTTTATGTTACAAATCTCAACCAAACAGGTTTTCATTTTTTTAAGCAAAAAAACAGAAATTAAAAACAGGAAACAAAAACTAAAAATAACAACAGAAAAACAGAAGTGGAACCAAACGGGCCCTAAACTTCAACCGTCTTAAATTTAAAAGAGAATGTTTTGCACGTATAGGAAATTTCTAGATTAAAACATATTGATTTCTAACAATTTTCCCATGATTTAATCCTTAACTTAATTATTCTTATTTGAGTACAAGATCTAATATAGAGTTAGGAGTTCATTCTTAATAAATACACAAAAGTACTCTTCTTCTTCTTCTTCTTTTTCACTTTTTGTAACTGAAATGAATACAAAAATGGCAATGATCATTGAGATTCTAAAGAGCTTGCTAGATCCCATGCATAGGACATACTTTTCATGACTTTGGCGTACTTTGTGTTTCATCTCGTAGCCATTCAAATCGCCAACTTGTTACAATTTCAACATTAAACTCTGTAAATAAAATTAATGGTTAAAAATTTAACTAATATAGTTAATTTAATTATAAAAATTTCAATTGTTTAATTTAATATTTAACTTTTAGTTCAATTTATTTTAATAACTCGTGTTATTAAAAATTGATCAATTTATTAATTAATCGATTAATTTATATAAATTAATAAGCTTTTATAAATAAAAATTTAATTAATGTTAATTTAACAATATTTTTAATTAAACTTCAAATTATTGATAAATAATAAAATTTCTTTTAATTACATTTTAAAATTATTTGTCTATTTAACTTATTTTAAAATATTTAATAAAATACATATTTTTCTAATATTTTCTCTTTTACATCAAATAATATGAAAAAGTATTACCTATTCTACGTATCAAAATCACGGGAATTACATTTATTAAAGTCTCAATCACCTAAAGATGTGGGCAGCAGCTTCCTTGCCCATTAGTATTATTTATAGTTGGCACTGTATGTCCAGCAAATTGTCGGCTGCCCGTCCTCACTTACCTTAATGATCACGAGCCCATCCCAAAAATCTCCGCCCACGTGTCGCTTAGACATCAACTCCACGCCCAAACCCGAAGCTCCCTACGAAGCCGCCTTCCCCCATCTCTCGATCTCCCACATGCTTCTCCGCCACTTGTTGTCCATCTCCTACATTCTTTGACCGTTGGATCAATCAATATCGAATAATCTAGTGACGCGTGTCTCTACTAGATCCCCTACCCGTCTTCCTATATTTAGCCACTAACCGCACCTTCAACAAAATCCACCGTTAAGACACGACCCAAATAGCTAAAAGCCAATTTCCAACTTTTCAACATATCCACTCATATTTTCATGATCCAGATGTCCATCCGGTCAGCTCGCCGGATTTTGACGTTCCCGGCGATACATCCATGCGAGAGTGTAGCTCCCAGTACGCTCCTAACCTCCTTGACCGATCTAGCCCACGCCATTCGCGGTTATAGATCCAAGGTTTTCTCTTGCAATTCGCTAATTGGGCGCGAGGCGATCCGTCAAGTCAGCAATCTTCTTCATTTCTTTAACGAAATCCGGGCCCTCCGGTCGGGTCTACCGGACTCCTTCGTCCTCGGCTTGTCAGAGCTCCATCTCACTCTACAGAAGGTCCTGTTCTTGCTAGAGGATTGTACCCGAGATGGATCGCGCATATGGATGCTGATAAATTCGGAGCTCGTTTCGGGTCAATTTCGGGTCTTTATCCGATCCATAGCAATGAGTCTGGATGTTTTGCCGCTCTGGTTATTGGACGTTTCCGTCGAAGTAAAGGAGTTGGTTGAATTGGTGGCGAGGCAGGCGCGTAAGGCCAGATCCGAAGTCGACCTGGAAGACAAACGGGTCATAGATGAAGTTATGTCAATTCTGAGTCAGTTTCAGGATGGTGCAAATCCAGAGAAAAGTGATCTGAAGGAGGTTTTGGATTACATTGGAGTGAAAAAGTGGAATGATTGTCGAAAAGAGGTGAAGTTTCTAGAGGCAGAGATGGAACTTGAATATTCAGAGGGAAAAAGAGACTTGACGCTTTTGAGTAGCTTGATGGCGCTGATGAGTTATTCAAGGTGCGTGCTTTTTGATCCCATTGATAATGGAATCGCCCAACTAGTTGATCTTGAGTGTAAATTTCAGAGAGATGGTGTTAGGTGCCTTAACAGCGACGATTTTCGGTGTCCCATTTCGCTTGAGATCATGAAAGATCCTGTCACGTTAGAGACAGGGCATACTTATGATCGGTCTTCGATATTGAAGTGGTTCAGGAATGGAAATCAAACTTGTCCTAAGACAGGAAAAAAGCTGACTAGTACTGAACTTGTACCTAACTTAACTGTCAAGCGATTGATTCAACAATACTGTGTGGAACATGGCTTACCGGTGGTTGTGGAGTCGATTCATAAGAATCGGGACGTTACTAGGACGCTTGCTGCTGGCAGTTTGGCTGCGGAAGGTGCAATCAAAATGGTTTCTTGTTTTCTTGCTAACAGGCTTCAAAATGGAGGTTGTGAAGATATGAACAAAGCGGCTTGTGAGATTCGGATTCTAAGCAAGACCAGTGTTTTCAATAGGTCGTGCTTAGCTGAAGCCGGAGTGATTCCATATCTATTGAACTTGTTATTGTCTGAAGATGCTGTGTGTCAAGAGAACGCTATTGCTGCTTTGTTGAATCTTTCCAAGCATTCAAGAAGCAAAGCTCTCATTGTTGAGAATGGAGGATTGGTGTTGATTGTAGATGTTCTGCGGAGGGGGTTGAAGATGGAGGCAATGCAGCATGCGGCTGCGATAATATTTTACCTTGCTTCCGTCGAAGAATACAGGAAATTGATAGGAGAAAGTACAAACGCTATACCAGCTTTAGTAGAAATGGTGAAGGAAGGAAGTGATCGAGGCAAAAAGAATGCTTTGGTTGCAATTTATGGGCTGCTTATGTACCATGGGAATCGCTGGAGGGTTCTTACAGCCAAGATAGTTCCTTTACTTCTTAGTCTTCTAACATCTTCTGAAGGAGAAGAACTGATCACTGATTCTTTGGCGGTTTTGGCAACTTTAGCTGAAAATTTTGACGGGGCAAAGGAAGTCCTTTGCAATGGAGCTTTGCCTCAGATCCTGGGGATCTTTCTTTCTTCCTATTCAAGGACAGCAAAGGAGCAATGTGTGTCTTTGTTGCTTGCTTTGTGCATCAATGGTGGCCAAGATGTAGTTGGTGCTCTAATAAAGAACGCTTCACTTATGGAATCTTTGTATTCCCAACTCACTGAAGGCACATCGAAAGCAAGCAAGAAAGCCAGTGCTCTCATCAGGATTCTCCATGAATTTTATGAAAGAAACTCCTCCCCATCGAAGACTTCAGTGCTTTCTCGAGAACGATTTATTCATGTATGGTAACCCAAATTTTTGAGGGTTGCCTTTTTTTTTTTTGGTTTTTTCCAAAGCATCCATCCACGTACATACGCTCATTGTGTAGGGATGGTCGTTTGCTTTTCTCTTGGTTATGTGATATCAGCTGTTTTTAATGAGCTGATATCCATGGCCCTATATCAGCTTCTGTTTTTTTCACGAGGCATTGTACAAACACATGATTGTGTATAATTCCTTTCTAATTTTGTAACAATAAGAATGTTGTTAATTTTTGTAAAAATTATTGAAGGCCAACCAATCTGTTATCCTCTAATATTGTTACTGGTTTCAGATTAAACCGAGATGGATGATTGACCATATGTAAATGAATTTAGTCGCATTGAGATTTCGAGCACTTTTTCTAATCTTAATCCCACTTGCTCCATTGATGGTCTTTCTGTCTTAGGCCCTGTGCATGACAAGGCTAGCTTGATTACCTGGTCGAAAGCTCCGACTGAGTCCTCCCCATTAGGTTTGGGATCTGCAAATTGTATCACATCCCCACCTCTTGCAAGAAATTTTGCCCGAGTCCATCAGGAGCAATTGGCACCCCAAGGAAGTGCCCAACATAGAGACTCATTATTGATTGATTCTTACCAACTTATGTAGCTGCACCGGCCCGTTTGTATTCAGGTTGAACACCTTCCCTCCCGAGAGCAATTGCAGTAGCACTATCCCAAAACTGTAAACATATCTGTTAGACTATTTTATGTCCTATGTAATTTATAGTTTGAGTATTACGAGAAGTATCCAAGATAATGATTAGTGGGTATTAAATAATGAGTCTAAAATTCTTTCCCTCTCTCTTTCAATTACCAACGGACATACTATATAAGTTGAAAAAACTTATTGAATCATTATATTCTGAACCATTGAAGAATTCGCAACAGAAAGAAGACGAGAGGAAATAAAATACGTTCAAGCAAATCAACATCTAACGACAAACAATCATAGATACAGACATGCCGAACTTAATCGATCCTTAAATTGATTAACAATTGGTATCAGATATCCTTAAATTGATTAACAATTGGTATCAGAGCCTGATATTTCATGATTTGTTATCTACAATATTTTCTACCGTGTATTGCTATGATTGTGTTTCTATTTATGTTATATGAATTCCTCCATGAAAAGTTGCCATGCCGTAAATAACAACGCAAGTTTTGTTGTTGTTATCGGATATTAATTGAAATTCATTGCATGCTTTCTCAACATATAAAATATGAACTTTTGGTGTTGATAAAGCAATGCATAAAAGAACAACATAGAAAGGAAACAAACCTTCGGTGTTGGTATGAAAGATATGATAAGTGATTTTCGGATGTAAAGCAATCAAGAAACACATTCTCAATGCTTAACCGACACATAATATCTATGGAAGGTTTAAAGTGAGAAAAAATCCATGGGTTTGTTTTCGTTGGTTAACCATTGAACATGTACATGGTGGATGTGTTTATTGACAACCTAGCCCAAGAGAAGATTCTAGAAAAAGAATAGCAAGAAGAATCCATGGAAGAAAGAAACGTTAGAATAAAAAATTAAAAAAAAAACAAAAACGAAACCATTGTTGAAGGAAAACGATGGTGCAAAGATCCGCACGCTTGTGATTGTTGGGCGTGTTTAGAAGGAACGCAGACATCAGACGGGTGCATTGCACGCGCAGACGCCGCTTCTCGCTTCGATGTCGACACGCAACAAGACTCGTCGACGGGCTTCTAGGCCCAATTTAAGCTTATGGGCTATTTTTTTAGTTTTGGGCCATTAAGGGTAATATGGAGTTAATAAATGTTTATGGCCTAATTATAATTGATTATTTAATTCATAATTGATTTATACATAATATAATTTTGAAAATTTGTGTCATATTATATATTTCTTTGGTACTTTGAATATTTTATATTATGTATTAGTTGGAATTAAAATTTCCTAGTATATGTTGAATGTAATACATGACATTATGGATGTTTAGAATAATTTGTTAGTCACTAAAGTGATCAAACTAATTAAATTAAATTTGGTCATGTATAATAATTGTCAAATTAAATGTTTATTGCATGGAAAGCTTGTTAGTCACCAAAGTGACCTAGCTTGAAAAATATTAAGCATTTAATTGTTAGTTGTTTCAGTTGTTCAATATAATATGATGCTAAAATGACATAAAGGTTGAACTGAATAATTGAGATTATTAATTATAACGTTACGAGGTCACCCAAAGGTGGACCATTGCTTATAATTAATGACATTAAAGGGATTTTATCCACATATTTGGTTAATATGATTATATATCCAAAGATAACATATATGTTAATTAGAATATGCTTGATTGTCCATTATAGTATTATATATGCACCATTATAGGTTACTTCTATGTATTTAAATTTCACCCAAAGAAGAATTTAAATGCATAATCAAAGTTTATTAGTTAGTTTGAATCCATTTGGGTTTACTCAAAGCATTAATGTGTGGAGTATATGCAGTATCTACTTGTTTGTTCGCCTTAGGCATTGGCTTGATCAAGTTCAATGGTTTGAACTATGGAGATTGGTCCGAACAAATCCAGTTTCAATTAGGTGTAATGGATTTGGACTTACTAATTTTAGTATAAGGAAAATCTGCCTATCATATATAATATTTCACCATCAGTATTGTCGCCTTATATCAGAAATTTCATGATGGCAATACTAATATGATTTAGTAGATGATATTAATAACATTCATTGTTAAATACACTAATTCTATGTTTGAGGTTATCAATGAAACATTAGCATTTCACATCTGTTTTCGCACCCAATGTTGATTATTGATTGCCAAGGCATTTATACGATTTAATGCATCTTATCTTGCGTATATTTATGACAAAGAATAATGTTAAAATTTATACAATGTTTTAAAAAGTGTTAATAGATAAACGTTAGTTTGCATATCTCTCTTGCTATAGGTGGTTTCTACATATCTTTTTTGATATCCCTTCTTTTTGTATATTTTAATAACCTTAATTAGATATTTTAGATACTTTGTTATGATTTTCTCCTCATATATATGTTTGCTTTCGTAATCCGTTAACCGTCAATTATTTGCAACCTACTTTACTGAATAAAAGGATGCATAATATTCAAATTGTAGCAGAATAGATAAAGCTCATCAACAAACTGATTAGAATAGATAAAGCTCATCAGCAAAAGTTTATTATAACTCTAAAACTAATATCTGACTTTAACACAGTTGAATATGAAGGATAGATATATGAAGACTCTAAAATGTCTAAAAAATCTTATGAGGTCTCAAAGCAATTTGCAGACTTATCTAAATTAGCTTAGATAATGATGACTATGCCATATACTTCTTAACAAACTGAGAATGAACTAGAAATAAGTGAAGATGAATCAACAGGGATTGAACCCCTTAGACCTCCTCCACCACCTATGCCAATAACTCCACCTTGTCCTTCCTTAGGATCCTTGTTTATCTTTGATGATCTTCCACTTTAAAAATGGAGAGATTGTCGACTTGATTTATGTGCTTGGATTGATTTGCAAATAACTCAACCTGATACTACTTTGACAGATATATTGTATAAATTCACTTCCTATTTTATTGGTATTTTAAGGGAATGGTGGTAAAGCTTGGATTATTATAAATTTTTTAATATATTCAAGTAGCATCCATAGATATTCGTCTTGGTGATAAGCAGATTCAATAAGAATATTTCGAAATGAAATGTTGTTCTATAGATCGGAGAGATCTTTAAAAGTATTGTCAATGTATTATGGAATGGTATTACCTACTTAATGGTTTTAATGATGTCAATCTCCATTATATATTCATTGCATCCCTTCCAGATGAACTCCAACCTGAATCATAAAGGACCATTGTTGCCTTACGAAGAGATATGAGATAAATATATTTTTGTGAGATTTATCCACTTGCATTAGCCTCTCTTGATATACTATATGATTAACAAACATTTTTCAAAATCATGATTAAAGGGGGTCCTTTTTTGAAGAAGGCTTGCAATAAGCCTTATCTAGAGACCAAATGTAAATTGAAAAAGACTGTGAATTTCTCCCAAAAAAAGTATCACTATAAGAAGTTTTCCTTTAGGTGATCTCAAAAATTCCAAACTTCTAATGAAGGTTATCAAAAGCTATTCAACAGAAGTAAAAGTCTTAGATCTATTCAATTCTTTTTAAAAAGAACTCATGATTCTAAAGAAGCAGATAAATGTTTTATTTATGGCAAGCCAAGACATTTTACTCGACAATGTTGGAACAAGAAGAAAAAGGATTTGAAATTGTTGGAATCTATTGAGACTATTATGCCTATAGATTACTCTGATAATGAATTTGGCTCATTTGAAGATTTTACAGATGATGATACTGAAGATGATAACCTATATATGCTACCACAACCATGTTTCAAAGCTTATCACTGTTCCATGTCCTTATGCTCATCCGATTGTTACATGAAAAATATGATAAATAATTAAAGCTATTGGATATATAGATACTAGATTTTGTAATAGTATTACCTCCAGAAGTATGGATACCTCTTGATGAATATTTCACGACTGTTGATGAAAACTCATTTAAAATTGGGCTTATCAAAAGAAGAAAATAAGGATAAGGTTTTTCCCTAATTGTGTTTTGGGGACAAAAGTTCTTAATAGTCATCTCCCTAGCCTAGATATCCTAATTGGTATGGATGTATACTACAAGGCATCTTAGGTGCAAATTCTACTTACTAGTATTAAATGCAAAGCCAATTTGAATGCTTATACTGATATACGCAACATGTTTGAACTTATTCAAGTTCCTCATCAATATGGAGTATTACAAGATCAATTTTTGGACCATTGTCCTGAGATCCTTACACAATTCTCACATTGACATCCTTTTTGGAAGAATCCATAATTCTTCATTCATTTACCTTTCAAAAAGAATAAGGATATCAATCCTATCAAAGCCACTCATCCTGCAATGAATTGTGATGATTTGAAGCTAGCATAAGAGGAGTGTGATATCTTGCTTCAATAAAGATTAATTGAGCCTACAAAATTATATTAGGTTTGTCAAGCTTTTAATGTGAACAAAAGAACAAAACAAAAAAGAGGTTAGTGATTGATTATAAACCTCTGAATGCATTCATTCAAGATGATAATTTCTAATACCAAAGATCAATACTCAAGTCTTGTTTCTTAAAAAAGACAAAATATTTTCAAAATTTCACTTAAAGGCAGGTTTTTGGCATTTGGAATAAACCTATAAGAAAGGTACAAAATAACTTTTGACGTCCCTAATGCCCAATGTCAATAGATTGTTATAACATTTGGACTTAAAATTATTCCATCACTATTTCAAAGGGCTATGACAAAGATCTATGAGCCTTTCTTAATAGTGCCTTGATTTATATTAATGACATTCTATTATACTCTAAGACCTATGAGGATTATAAGGTACTACTCCATTTTTTTTAGATTTCATATAGCAATATGAGATTATTCTATTGGCTAAGAAAAGTCACATTAAAGCAACCTAAATAAAATTTTTGGGAATGAACTTTTATGATCAATTTTATCAACCTGACTCACATATAGCCAGTGAGTTATTACATTTTCCTGAGGAAAATCTCAACACAAAGCAAATTCAACAATTTCTTAAAATTATTAATTACATTAGAGATTTCATAATATAGGTGACCAATTATACAAGTTCTTATCTAAATTGCTGAGGAAAAATCCACTATTTTATGTGATTACAAAACTCAAACATAAATTCACAACTTTAACTTATTTTTTACATAGTTCAACCATAAATTCACGACTATAACCATTTTTATGTGATGATATAATTTAACTATAAATTAATCTCTTTTGTATAATTACAGAGTTCAATTTATAAAATATTTTTAAGAACTACTTGTTTACAATATGTAATATAACCCAATTTGTGTACAAAATAATTTTAATAATTTTTTACTAATTTGTCACTAATTTTAATTTTTCAGTCACTAATTTTTCACTAACTTTTCATTCTCTATTAGAACAATATTTCATTTACTAATTTTAATCAACATAACAAAACTACAAGCCTACAACTCTTTAAGAGACAACACAATATTTCATTCAAATTTTCATATCCAAATCTACAATAATCCACTCCATATTAATATTATGAATTTCATACCGTACTAACCGAAAAATGGTATGAAATCGTATTGTTCGGTGTCGATCATCGGTACCGCCAATGTTTTCTAATACTGGCCAGCATTTGAAATGTCGACAAAATATAAGCCAATATTGTAAATTTTAAAAAATTGAAGGACTTATCTACAAATTTTTTTAATTAAACCCTCTTTGCTGCCCAACTACAATGTTCAATGATCTAGTTCATGAGTCTTGCCTTAGATTATTTGGAAAGTGCCCTTTTATCAATTTATGACTCGTAGTCTAGGGTCAACTTCGTTTGGCTCTAGAATTTTGCACTTGAAAGTCTATAACACTATTTGGCAAGGTTTTAAAACCCGGATCGGATCTCGAACGATGGCTTTATTGGTCACCGGTTCGATCGTTTCGACTATCGATCGAATCGGTGTGACGTCAAAAATACGCAATAATTATATATAATATTAATATTATTAAAAAAAATAGAAAAATATACCGAAAAATATAAATAAAAAATTCATTTGGCCGGTTCAAATAATATAAATAAATATAAATAAAAAATATGATGTGTTTTAAAAAAAGCAAAAAAAATAAAAAAATCATTGAATTAGTGATCAACTGGTTCGACCGCCGGTTTAACCAGTCAATTGATCGATTCTCACCGGTTCGCACTGGTTCAATTAGAGAGTGATTTTTATGGGTCATATGGATCGAATAGCCTACCGGTCATCGATCGAACCGACCGATCCGATCCAAGTTTCAAAACAGAGCTATTTGGTCTCCAACTATTCAAATATCTCAAATTTAAGTAGGAATCTCCATTTGGAGAAAATATATAGTTGGAAAATGACGATTTATTGTAAATTATGAGTTTTATTCCAATTGCATACCATTATGATAATTACGACTAATGTGAGTATAATTATGAGTAATGAGTACATAATTATAATAATTACGACTAATATGAGTATAATTACGTAATAAGTACATAATTATAATAAATCAAGATAATTAATAAATCATAATATAATTACATGTTACGACACAATTATCTTTTCTTAATGATGAAAATTTTCTTTTCTTTTCTTTTTTATATTTATTGTGATATTAATTCATTTGATACTAATTATCAAGTAATTAGAAGTGTTGGACCCCGAACTTTCCTTGGAAGCTAAAACTATTAAATGAGGAATTGTTGGTGATTCTTCATGTGTATAGAAAAGGAGAATTCTTGAATTTGAAATAAAGTAGAAAAGATTGATTGAATCAAAATGAGAGGATCGGTAAATAGAGTATGAATTGGATATTTTACTAAATATGCTTTAGTATTTTGATGATATTTTGATCTGTAGAGTCCCAAATGAGTTGATTCTTGTTTCTAACTAAAATAGAGACATGGAGCTACAAGTTATCTGAAGGAATTGAATTTCAATTCAGTCCTTAAGACTTTTAATTTCTGGAGTGAAGTTTGGTATAGTTTACAGTCTCGGTTTAGTAACAATTCGAAAGTGTTTGAACCATAGCTTTTGCTTTAGTTATCCGAATTAGATAATTCTTAATTTGGATTAAACTAGAGAAATAGGGTTACAAATTGTCTGATGAAATTAAGTTATAATTCAGTCTCTAAGAAATTTAATTTTTGGGTGGAATTTAAGCATAGCATATTGTTTCAGCATAAGAACAATTTGGAAATGTTTAGACTATATCTTTCAGATCACTGAATCAAATTGAATGATTTTGATGTCATTAGAAAATTAAGACAATGAGGAACATTTTTCTTGAAGAAAGTACAAGAAAATCCCTTCAATTGCATGATTAGAAAAGGTGTTGATTTTCGGAAGGAATTAAGCATGATTTAAATGAATTTTGAGGTCTTAATAGGGTATTTTTGTGAAATTAATTAGTATGTTAATTTGAGTAAGATCATATAGCTTGGGTTGATTGAATTATGATATTAAGGTGGTAAGTTTGCATGAGGGGCAAAATTAGAAGACCACTTAAGTCATTTAAGTTGCAAGGCCTATATGTAAGGGCAAAATGGACATTGTCCAATCATTAATGGTATAAAAGGGAGAAGAAAAGAGTGGGCTCGCATTTAGAAGAAGCAAAAACGTGAATTAGAAAGAGAGAGAAGAGAGAAGCACGAAAAAGAGAGAAAAAGGGGAGAAAAAGAGGAAAAGCTAGGGTTCTTCATTTCTTGGTTTTCAATAAGGATTTCAAGTTAATTCAAGAAGGAAAAAGGAGGAAGAAGATGAGAGCTTCCATTCAAGAAAAGAAATTCTTCATTTGGTGAAGATTCAAGGTAAGAATGGATTTTGATTTGTTGAATTTTTAGAGAGATTTTGGTTTTTATGGTTTAAGAATGGTATGGGTTTAAGTTTTCTAAGACCAATTTTGGTGATTATGTCTTATGGGTTGTTCAATTTGGATGTCTATTGATTTGGAGATTTTGCCATGGATGAAGGAGATTAAAAGAGGCAAGAGGAATCAAGATCAAGGGGAGGCAATTTGAGTTAAGTTTCAAGCAAGGAATTAAGGTGGGTGACATTTTTATAATTGAGTTAATAAGCTATAAATGTTCTTACAATAAATGCAATTAATTGATTTTTCCAACTACTTGATAAAAGCGCATTTATTGTTCTCTGAATACTTACAAATTTTCACATGCTTTTTGTAAATGAATTTTTGTGAATGATTGCTAAATGCTTCATAATTGTGGTACATGTTGCCTTCACATGATTTGAAAAAGGGTTATTATCATTGGCATATACTTTTGGTTGTGAAATTGTGAAATGATGATAGAATTGCATATGAATGGTGCATGCTCATGAAAGTCAAGTTTTTCAAAAATGTGCCATATGGGCCAAATGTTTTCAAGTTCATGAACTTCATGTTATGTGGGTTTGTGGTAGTCCCTCAAGAACTGTCACGTGCACGTTGACCCAAGAATAGGCTTTTTTCGTCTGCCTGCTAGTGGCACGGAGCTCCTTCAAGGACTCCCTCAAGTTTACGGCTACACAGGACCATTATATGGAAATATGGACCTACTCGAACCATTATGATGTATTTATGTGTTTTCATGCGTTGATAAGTTTAATGATTGTTTGACTTGAGTGAAGTGAGAATTTGCTTGACAAGTTGACAATTTTGAGAAATGAATGTTTTATAAATTTTCAAGGAGGTTTTGCTATAATCATGAAAGTTTCAAATAATTTTTTTCTTATTGCCGTTTATAAAAACTGTTACCCACGAGCGTTCGAGCTCACCCCCTCTCTTTCCTCATCTTCAGGTGAAGAACAAGAGATCAAGTAAAAGTGAATCAAGGACTAAATCCAAATTTGCATGTTTTGTTTTGCTTTGGAGAGATTTATGTAAACAAAGCTGTAATTACATTTTGAGCAATTATTATTCAAGTATCTTGTGTACTTTAGAGATTCTGGAACATTAATGTATTGTGGCTTCGAATGTCATTGAAGTTTTGTAAATTCTTATTTGTTGTTAATGAATTATGATTGATGTATGGATGAGGATGATGAATGTAGAGCATGAATGATTGATACATATATATATATCACATCAGTGAGATGTTATGAATATAGAGATGTTGATGAATATGAGAAGTCAAATGAATCGAGGTTGAGAGTTGGATGAATTCCAACTAGTAGTTAAATTGTTATGAATGATGTGCAATTAAGGAAGTGAAGTTGGGATAAATTTCAAGTTTTCATGAGGGTAAATTGTGTGTTCTGAGTTCAAAAGAAATTCTGTATTAATCTATGATGTTTTTGACCAAGATGTCTTAATAAAAGTTATAGACAATCCTCTTAGCTTTCCGACGCTATATAGTATGCAAATTTAGGATATCGGAGTGGAAAGATATGAGCATTATAAGTGAAGATGCTACTTAGGAAGTTTAAACTTGACAATCATAGTGAATGATGAGAGTTTGGGTTTGTGATAATTTATTTGAGTTGCATTTGGGAGTTTGATGCACCCAAAGTGGAAATTCAATGTTTTAGGAGTGTGATTGCATTAGAAGAAGTGAATTTGTGAAGAGTATAAGTGTATATGATGTTAGATTGGAGGTAGGAAGCATTGGAGAGGTTTTGGAAACCTCCATGTCCGTTTAACAGACTTTAAGTCTGTTTAACGGACCTTTCCATGTCAAAAAGGACCCCTAGCATCGCCCATGTCCGTTTAACGGACTTTCTCGGGTGAGAAAGTGCATTTTGGCTTGACAATGTCCGTTAAACGGACATTCACGGGAAAACTTCATGAAATCGCGATTTTTGATCATTTTAGAGGCAGAATCTGACTTTTTGGTCTTCATGAAAGTTTTATATCTCGAAGTGTTCTTTCCAATGGTCTATGAACGAAACCAATCCGACATTTGTGGTGAAAGTTATGACAATCGCGCCAAGACATGTTACTGCATGATTGAGGTTATGAATATGTTAGATTCTTTTGGTCATAACTCCCTCGTCTGACCTCTAAATGAAGTGATTCTTGAAGCGATAGATTCTTAAGACATGAATTTATCTCTCCATGAAAATTGGGATCTTTTGGATTTGATTTGAAAAAGTTTGATTGTAAGAAAGTGAGAGGTCAGTTTAGAAAGCATGATTGAGGTATAAACACACTTTTGAATTTTAAGCATATCTCGAACTATATAGCTCCGATTGAGATGATTTTTGCTTCAACCAAACTAGAAGCTTAGAGCTCCAATTTCTATTAAGAATTCAAGTTGTGATTTTGATGTTTGATTAGTGTGCACTCACCACTATTGTGAAATGTCAACAAATGACCTACAGGGTTTTAAGCACAAGGTTTAAGACATCCGAAGTTACGCTCCGCAAATGGGGTCCAACAGTTGTGGTATCAAAGCAAGCGTTGTACTCCTCAAGCAGGACCCAACATTTGTGGTATCAGAGTGCCAGTATTAGGATCTTACATGGTCGCATGTGTATAAGTTACACGCATAAGCAATTATTAAGAGTTTAAGCGGATATAAATAGTAGGAAGAAGATGATTTGTCAGAAAGTGAGAACATAAGAAAAGTTTGTTGATACGTACTTGAATTGATATAGATGTGAAAATATTTTCATGAGGTGATTGAAAAGGAAATGAAGACAAGTAGAAATGATGGGATTAAGGTGTACAAGTAGAAAATAAGGAAAAACATAAATTGCTATGATCTTAAGAAGATGAAATCAGGACCTAAGTGGTTGCTTGATGAATCTGACAAAGAGTTATGATACTCCATAAGGATGTGTTAGTGGAACTAAGATCAGAATTTTTATGACAATTATACATCTATAAGTTTGAATCAATGGTGAATATACATATGTAAGATGCAATTTGAAGGATAATGGGATGAATTTGATGATGCCACCCAAGCATATGCGACCATAAGTATGTTCATTACTCCATTTAGTTGTGGCAATTAGAACTTTATGACCTTGTGAGGACGATAGAATTGGTCTTCCCGAGGTATTAAGAATAACTGATAATGTGATGATGATGATAGGTAATTGATTAAGATGTATAGATGATGGTAGCAAGAAACCTTCTTTCGAAGAAGAATAAGCAGATCAAATAGTTTATATTAAGGATGATCAATGGAAGAACTGATCAGGAAGGAATATGTAATGATTCAAAAATGAGTGCACTCCCTAACAGAGACTCAAGCAGAGAGGTAGAATATGCTACTGAAAAAGTATATATTTTGTTTGATGTAAGGGATCATATGAGTGGACTCCTGAATTTGGGGAGACACGAATTGCTAGTATGAGGAGTATGTACGTTCACGTTATATTATGTGAAAGTATGTTGGGGAGATGCAAATCTGACTTGATGAATGTATTAAAATCACAAGTTAAGTATGCAAATAAATTTCAAGGTGTGGAGAAATTAGTATGAATGAGCAAACATGAGAATAAGTCCAAGCGAGATCAGAGGAAATTCAAGGAATGGAGAAAATCATTCGATGAAGGAAGTCAATTAGGAAATTGAAAATAAAGTAAGACAATGTACCTCATTGAGGAATCAATTATGTAAGGAATCACGAGGGCTAATCAGGAGGCACATGGAATTTGATAAAAATTGCTTGAGTTAATAAATGCCCGATAGCATTACGGTATTGGAGACTAAAGTGGTCCAAGATTTGATGATGTATTAAACGTATTGGAAGAATTGAGAAGAATAGTTTGAATACATGAAGAAGAAAAAATGTGTAAAGCATATGAGTATTGTAAGTAAAGAGAATTTTGAAAGAACTGTGCTGAGGTAAATTATATCATATAGATTTGGAGATTTTTATATTATGCACTGATGTTGTATAAGAAATTTGGCTTAAATCCAATGCAGCGTAACAAAGTGATTTCATATGTATGGAGACAACTAAAGTCCTACGAGTTGATTATTTGATACATGATTTAGAACTGCTACATTAATGATTGTTTTGAAAGTTTGGAGACAATATATGTACGAGAACATCTTAGATATACATATGCAAGTACAGATCGTAAAAGTTTGAGGCAATTAATGAATTGGGAGAATTAATTATGAGACTCAGGAGATTGATATAAATACCGAAAGGCTACGATTGTTCAAGTGAGAAATTTCAAGTAAAGCTAAGTGTTATATCAGATACCTTATGTATCAATTCAATATTAAGGTTATCAGAGCTAATGCAAAAAGAAGCATAGAACAGGGGGTTTGGTTTATACCAAATTAAGGATTAAAAGGTTGTGAAATCAATAAAGATGCTTGAGCGAAAGGATTGCTAGAAAAGTACAAATGGTAACATAAGTTATGCATCCTAGTAGGAATGCATCGAAAGATCTTTTAGTGACTAAGAATGTCAAAGTAAGCAAGTGGATGTTTGAATTGATGGCCTTAACTATCCAGAATATGCTTAAGGCATACAGTTTGAAGTTCATAGGGCCATGAGATCCAAGTATAGTTCTATTTGACTTTAAGTACGACAATCACTATTTTAGTGATTTCTTCTCGAATATTGTATGAGGAGTTAGATGATAGAAGGAGTCATTGCTTTTGTATTATGATGAGTAAGGCCTACAAGTCGTTGAAGGCTAGAAGTGAAGATGTTATGGACAGGTGAAATTGATGAATTATAAGAATTAGGTGAATTAAGAAAAATGAATGAATTAGAAGGATCAATGTCAAGGGTATGAAATTTAGTAAGATTAGGCATGAGAGTTAAGCGTGTTAACACACAGTCACTTAGCACTACCCTGATGTGAATCATCAAGCGTAAGATAAATTACCTCTGTGATACTCTCAGAACTATATGTTTATACTCACATGAGTACATGTTTATGAATACCACCATGCCAAGGTGTGCTCAAGCTCGAGCAAGAGTGTGCTCAAGCCCGACATGAATAGGTATATATGAAATAGTTATAAGTGTTGCTACCGATGAAAGATGTCTCACATTCGAAATGTAATATATGTGAGTATGTTAAGAAGAGTGGTAGGATATAATATGGGTGTTATAGACCTAGGAAGTGGAAAAAATATATAAAATTGTGATTAGTTTGAAGAATATGGAAGAAACAGATAAGATGGTGTGGCATCTGAACAAATTATGGAGGGATTGATTGAATCCGTTAACCAAGGTCATTTGAAAGAAAGCATTGGAGTGATGGAGCAAAATGGAAAAACAAAAGAGTACAAGAGGAAGCAAACCCCTGCCCCTAGATCAGTAAGGTATGAATTTCGAGGACGAAATTCTTTAAGGAGGGGAGAATTGTTGGACCCCGAACTTTCCTTGAAAGCTAGAACTATTAAATGAGGAATTGTTGGCGATTCTTCATGTGTATAGAAAAGGAGATTTCTTGAATTTGAAATAAAGTAGAAAAGATTGATTGAATCAAAGTGAGAGGATCGGTAAATAGAGTATGAGTTGGATATTTTATTGAACATGCTTTAGTATTTTGATGATATTTTGATCTGTAGAGTCCCAAATGAGTTGATTCTTATTTCTAACTAAACTAGAGACATGGAGCTACAAGTTATCTGAAGGAATCGAATTTCAATTCAGTCTTTAAGACTTTTAATTTCTGGAGTGAAGTTTGGTATAGTGTATAGTCTTGGTTTAGTAACAATCCGAAAGTGTTTGAACCATAACTTTTGCTTTAGTTATCCGAATCAGATAATTCTTGATTTGGATTAAACTAGAGAAATATGGTTACAAATTTTCTGATGAAATTGAGTTTTAATTCAGTCTCTAAGAAAGTTAATTTTTGGGTGGAATTTAGGCATAGCATATTGTTTCAGCATAAGAACAGTTTGGAAATGTTTAGGCTATAACTTTTAGATTACTAAACCAAATTGAATAATTTTGATGTCATTAGAAAATTAAGACAACAAGGAAAATTTCTCTAGAAGGAAGTACAAGCAAAGTCATTCAATTTCATGATTAGAAAAGGTGTTGATTTTCGGAAGGAGTTAAGCATGATTTAAATGAATTTTGAGGTCTTAATAGGGTATTTTTGTGGAATTAATCAGCATGTTAATGGGAGTTAATTAGTATGTTAATTTGACTAAGATCATATAGAATGGGTTGATTGAATTATGATATTAAGGTGGTAAGTTTGCATGAGGGGCAAAATTGGAAGACCACTTAAGCTATTTAACTTGCAAGGCTTATATGTAAGGGCAAAATGGACATTGTCCAATCATTAATGGTATAAAAGGGAGAAGAAAAGAGTTGGCTTGCATTTAGAAGAAGCAAAAAACGTGAATTAGAAAGAGAGAGAAGAAAGAAGCATGAAAAAGAGAGAAAGAGGGGAGAAAAAGAGGAAAAGCTAGGGTTCTTCATTTCTTGGTTTTCAAGAAGGATTTCAAGTTGATTCAAGAAGGAAAAAGGTGGAAGAAGATGAGAGCCTCCATTTAAGCCAAGAAATTCTTCATTTAGTGAAGATTCAAGGTAAGTATGGATTTTGATTTGTTAGATTTTTAAAGAGATTTTGGTTCTTATGGCTTAATAATGGTATGGGTTTAAGATTTCTAAGACCAATTTTGGCGATTATGTCTTATGGGTTGTTCAATTTGGATGTCTATTGATTTGAAAATTTTGCCATAGATGAAGGAGATTAAGAGAGGCAAGAGGAATCAAGATCAAGGGGAGGCAATTTGAGTCAAGTTTCAAGCAAAGAATTAAGGTGGGTGACATTTTTATAATTGAGTTAATAAGCTATAAATGTTCTTACAATAAATGCAATTAATTGATTTTTCTAACTACTTGATAAAAGCGCATTTATTGTTCTCTAAATGCTTACAAATTTTCATATGCTTTTTGTAAATGAATTTTTGAGAATGATTGCTAAATGCTTCATAATTGTGGTACATGTTGCCTTCACATGATTTGAGAAAGGGTTATTATCATTGGCATATACTTTTGGTTGTGAAATTGTGAAATGATGATAGAATTGCATATGAATGGTGCATGCTCATGAAAGTCAAGTTTTTAAAAAATGTGCCATATGGACCAAATGTTTTCAAGTTCATGAACTTCATGTTATGTGGGTTTGTGGTAGTCCCTCAAGAATCGTCACGTGCACATTGACCTAAGAATAAGCTTCTCCCGTCTGCCCGCTAGTGGCACGGAGCTCCTTCAAGGACTCCCTCAAGTTTACGGTTACACAGGACCATTATATGGGAATGTGTAGTGCGTTATGAATATAGACCTACCAGAACCATTATGATTTGTTTATGTGTTTTCATGCGTTGATAAGTTTAATGATTGTTTGACTTGAGTGAAGTGAGAATTTGCTTGACAAGTTGACAATTTTGAGAAATGAATGTTCTATAAATTTTCAAGGAGGTTTTTCTATAATCATGAAAGTTTCAAATGATTTTTTTCTTATTGCCGTTTATAAAACTGTTACCCACGAGCTTTCGAGCTCACCCCCTCTCTTTCCCCATCTTCAGGTGAAGAACAAGAGATCAAGTAAAAGTGAATCAAGGACTAAATCCAAATTTGCATGTTTTGTTTTGCTTTAGAGAGATTTATGTAAACAAAGCTGTAATTACATTTTGAGCAATTATTATTCAAGTATCTTGTGTACTTTAGAGATTTTGGAACATTAATGTATTGTGGCTTCGAATGTCATTGAAGTTTTGTAAATTCTTATTTGTTGTTAATGAATTATGATTGATGTATGGATGAGGATGATGAATGTAGAGCATGAATGGTTGATACATATATATATATCACATCAGTGAGATGTTATGAATATAGAGATGTTGATGAATATGAGAAGTCAAATGAATCAAGGTTGAGAGTTGGATGAATTCCAACTGGTAGTTAAATTGTTATGAATAATGTGCAATTAAGGAAGTGAAGTTGGGATAAATTTCAAGTTTTCATGAGGGTAAATTGTGTATTCTGAGTTTAGAAGAAATTCTGTATTAATCTATGATGTTTTTGACCAAGATGTCTTAATAAAAGTTATAGATGATCCTCTTAGCTTTCCGTCGCAATATAGCATGCAAATTTAGGATATCGGAGTGGAAAGATATGAGCATTATAAGTGAAGATGCTGCTTAGGAAGTTTAAACATGACAATCATAGTGAATGATGAGAGTTTAGGTTTGTGATAATTTATTTGAGTTGCATTTGGGAGTTTGATGCACCCAAAGTGGAAATTGAATGTTTTAGGAGTGTGATTGCATTAGAAGAAGTAAATTTGTGAAGATTATAAGTGTATATGATGTTAGATTAGAGGTACGAAGCATTGGAGAGGGTTGGAAACCCCCATGTTCGTTTAACTGACTTTAGGTCCGTTTAACGGACCTTTACGTGTCAAAAAGGACCCCTAGCATCGCCCATGTCCGTTTAACGAACTTGATGTCCGTTTAACAGACTTTCTCGGGTGAGAAAGTGCATTTTGGCACAACTTCATGAAATCACAATTTTTGACCATTTTAGAGGCAAAATCTGACTTTGTGGTCTTCACGAAAGTTTTAGATCTCGAAGTGTTCTTTCCTGTAACTCCCAAATACCCCTTAGGAGGATACATGGATGCCACCCAAGACAGAATAGACAAAACCAAACATCACACTGATATTTATTTTATTTAGTAACTCAAACCCACACACATATATTACATATCGTAAATCTCGTAATGTAAATCCAAAGAATATTTACAAGTCCAACAAAGGAAACAAAATACATTTTCAAACTTTATGAAGCACTCCTTTGGCGGTCGATGAGACTTGTCCCAGTCTTTAAACTCTTCGCTTTGAACCTACACGGGGCAAATCCACCGTGCTAAGCATATAGCTTAGTGAGTAATAACTAATCTATATTAGCGATTTCAAGAAATGTAAAGAATGCATTTCGTAACAGATTTTTATACTAAATGTAAGCGGCAAGAACACGGAGATCCTTGTAATCGAATATAATTTAGTTTATGTCATAATCAAACAGATATCAGAATACAGAACAAATCAAACTTATAAATCCATGAACAGAAGTGGGTAAAGGGACTTATACAGGAGATACCATAATTAGTATCAGCAGGAGAGACATATGTCTCGATATCAGGAGACACCAAAGTGTCAAATAATAGGAGCAGCTGCAGACCCTTCTAGGCATGCCTATTTACCCACAACTAGGACTTAACAGATTTAAAACAGAACAAGGTCATTTCAGACATTTCATGTGCAGGCAAATAGCACTCACAAAATTTATCATAAAACAAATTACTTACCTAAAGTATTTACTGAAATTTTCTACCTATATTACATATCGAAATTATCGACCAGACATCGACCAAAACCGCCTCTTACTGCTTATTGCCTCAAGTCCCGGCAATATTGGCGATGGTCGTTCCTCTATAATAGGAACACAGATACAAATCACTATTGTGCATGATTAAAAATTCACCAATGTATGATGGATACGTAGGATGCATGTTCATGACAAATTTCGGGACCAAACCCTAAATTTTTAACTTAAATTATTAAATCCTTGATTGTTAATTAAATCTGAAAATTTACAAATTTCACATAAAGAGGTAGAAAATTTTCTTACGAATCCAACGCTTCGTGAATCAGGTCATTCGGAAGTCGGATGACAAAGATACGGTCAAAAGAGTGAAGTTTATCACACACAAGTCAACTTATACTTATACAAGTCGACTTACATAACACGACAAGTCGACTTATGTTTACACAAGTCGACTTATCCATTAAAACACACACAAGTCGACTTATATTTATACAAGTCGACTTATATAACACCACAAGTCCACTTACACTTCATAACTCGACTTATTGAAGAGCAGAGATGACATTTTCATGCAATAAGTCAATTTATACACCACAACAAGTCGACTTATACCACTGCTCATCGTCTTCTTCACCAAACCAGACGTAACAACAAAGTTTTCTTCCATTTTTCTTTAACTTCATCACTTTAAAACTAACCTATTTAGCATTTCTAACCTATCAGAATCATCAGAAACAACTTTATACTCCAAAGATCACAAAACTTAACATTCCAACTTTCTCTCTCTCTACGGTAAACTTTCAAAATCCTTATTATTACACTTTCTTTCATTTTCTTTATCTATTCTTACACTTCATGTACCTCATCCCAATATCAAACCTCACC
Source organism: Erythroxylum novogranatense (assembly GCA_029891385.1). Taxonomy (NCBI): domain Eukaryota; kingdom Viridiplantae; phylum Streptophyta; class Magnoliopsida; order Malpighiales; family Erythroxylaceae; genus Erythroxylum; species Erythroxylum novogranatense. The sequence goes on from CM057224.1 coordinate 8,145,442, forward strand.
AACCAGATTCAGAAATAATTTTCAACTTCAAACATCTTTTAAAAACAAATATTCACTTTCTCCCTCTACTGTGTTTTATAAATTTTGCATCTCTCTTTCTTCGATTTTCCATCACAACAGCCCACGTTTGTTTTCATTTTCCTCCTTGAAACACCACTCCTCGTTATGCTCTATGGTTTCTTAAGCTTTAACTTCATTTAAACCCATCTCTCACAATACCCACATATTAACGATATATACAAAAACAACAGAGCATGCCATCTTTACTACAACGTTATCGCCTATATATATATTTCTAATGAAAAGAGCATCACAAGACAAACCCATGTATATCGATATACACTATAAACATAGCATCGTGACTTACTGTTCTAGATGGTCTTTCCATGAGACTTGCTACTCGGTGAAAGCGATGAAGTATGAAGATTATACATGATGAAGGTTATTTTTATCAAGAACGTCGATCGCGTGTGTCTCATGCACGCCTTATATTCAATCCAGGTGTTACTATGCATGTACGCTTCTTGCCAAAATTTCATTCGTCCATTCATTTAAATATTATTATTTTATTAATAAATTATTCATTTAAACAACCAAATACATTGTTTTGAATTCTTATAACAAACAAATACCCAAAAGTTCCAGACAACTTCCGAAAATTCACCAAAATTCCGTCATAAAATAATGACTTGTACAATAAATTTTCAACTCAAAATTAATTCACCATCAATTTCTAAAAATATTTGAAGTATACAAAAATTACTAAAATTATATTAATACTATCCGAACAATTCAGAAATCTTATTAAACCAATTTACCCGAAAAATGTCATGAATGCATGTCAAAATACTTATGCACAATTTAAGCAAATATTTAATAAGCAAATAACAAACATAATTCGTACTAAATTCCTTTAATATTCTAACCCTTAATTTGGGGCGTTACAACTCTTTCCTCCTTAAGAAATTTCGTCCTCGAAATTCATACCTGATTCAAATAATTGCGGATACTGAGCCTTCATGATTTTCTCTGGTTCCCAAGTTGTTTCCTTAATTCCATGATGTTGCCAGAGGACTTTTACTAACGGTACTGACTTGTTTCGGAGTTGTTTCACTTCTCTGGCTAGTATGGAAATTGGCCCTTCTTCATACGACAAATCCTGTTGTACCTGAATCTCTTGCACCGAAATCTTATGTGTAACATCAGACCGATATCTCCTCAACATAGAAACATGGAACACATCATGTAATCTGGCCAATTCTCCAGGAAGAGCTAACTGATAAGCTACGGGTCTAACCCTCTTCAGAATTTCATAAGGCCCAATGAATCGCGGACTGAGCTTACCCTTCTTCCCAAACCGAAGTATGTGTTTCCATGGTGACACTTTTAGAAACACCTTATCACCCACTTGAAACTCAATATCCTTCCTTTTTAAATCAAGATAAGACTTACGCCTATCATGGCGACTTTCAATCTTTGTCGAATAATCTGAATCTTTTCTTCAGTATCTTTCACAATGTCTGGCCCGATCATCTTATTTTCACTCAACTCCGTCTAACATATCGGAGTTCTACACTTCCTACCATACAACGCTTCATAAGTTGCCATGCCGATGCTCGTCTGATAACTGTTGTTATAAGCAAACTCCATCAAAGTCAGATAATTATCCCAACTCTCGGGAAACTCTAACATACAACCCCTCAACATATCTTCCAAAATCAGATAACTCGCTCGATTGTCCATCATGCGGGATGAAAAGCGATTAAACTTAAGTTGAGTACCCAATGCTTCTTGTAAACTTTTCCAGAATCTCGAAGTAAATCGAGGATCACGATCAGAAATAATCGATAATGGTACTCCATGCAGTCTTACAATCTCATTCACATACAAATCTGCAAGCCTATCCAATGAATAGTCAGAACGAACAGGTAGAAAATGAGCAGATTTGGTGAACTTATCTACAATAACCTATACCGCATCATGCTTCCTTTGAGTAAGAGGAAGTCTAGTGACAAAGTCCATGGTAATATTATCCCATTTCCATTGAGGAATAGGAATAGGATTTAACAAACCAGATGGAACCTGGTGCTCATCCTTAACCTGCTAGCATGTCTGACATTTTGCTACATAATCCACAACATCCCGTTTCATACCTGACCACCAGTAATACTGCTTCAAATCCTGATACATCTTGTTTCCACCCGGATGCATAGTAAATACTGTATTATGAGCCTCAAACAATATCTTCTTCTTCAGTTCTTCCTTAGCTGGCACACACAATCGGTCCTTATAATACAATTCACCATCACCCCGCATGAAAAATCATCATTTATTTCCTCGAGTAGCCATGATAAGTTGTTGTAACTTATCATCAGCTCTTTGAGCATTACAAATCTCCTGTCTCAACGTGGGCCTTGCTATCAATTGAGCCATCAAGGCTCCATCAGATCCCAACTTTCATCCAATCTGCTTTGGTGATAAAACCGAGATAGTCTTTCGACTTAAGGCATCTGCTACAACATTAGCCTTACTCGGATGATAGTCCACAATACAATCATAGTCTTTAAATAATTCCAACCAACGTCGTTGTCTCAAATTAAGTTCCTTCTGAGTAAGCAGATACTTCAGACTCTTATGATCTGTGAAAATTCTACACCTTTCACCATACAGATAGTGTCGCCAAATTTTTAAGGCAAACACTACTGCTGCAAGTTCTAGATCATGTGTAGGGTAATTCTGTTCATGAGTCTTTAGTTGCCTAGAAGCATAAGCAACTACCTTTCCTTCCTGCATCAAAACACACCCTAGACCGGTCCAGACGATCAAGATACATAACATACTCCTTACCAAATTGTAGGTTGAACTAATACAGGAGCTTCAGTAAGCATATTCTTCAACTGATCAAAACTACTCTGACATCTATCAGACCATTTATACTTCACTCCCTTCCGCAAAAGTTTAGTTAAAGGGGATGCTATCACTGAAAACCCCTTAACAAACCGACGGTAATAACCAGCCAGAACCAGAAAACTTCTTACTTCCGTCACCTTCCATGGCGGTTTCCAATTAACAATAGCCTCTATCTTACTAGGATCAACTCTAATTCCTTCAGAAGAGACCACATGACCTAAAAATGATATCTCCTGAAGCCAAAAATCACATTTACTCAACTTAGCATATAACTGTCTTTCCCGCAGGGTCTGTAATACAATTCGGAGATGCTCACTATGATCATGTTCATTCCTAGAATAGACCAGGATATCATCAATAAACACCACAACAAACTGGTCCAAATAAGGCCTGAACACTCGATTCATTAGATCCATAAATGCTGCTGGAGCATTAGTTAATCCGAATGGCATTACCAGAAATTCATAATGTCCATAATGGGTCCTAAATGCAATCTTCGGTACATCCACATCCTTTACCCGAAGCTGATAATACCCCGATCGCAGATCTATCTTCGAAAACACTCCTGCGTCTCTTAATTGATCAAATAGATCGTCAATCCTTGGCATTGGATACCTATTCTTCACTGTGACTCTATTTAACTGCCTGTAATCGGTGCATATTCTCAGTGTACCATCCTTCTTTTTGACAAACAACACCGGTGCGCCCCATGGTGATACACTGGGTCTAATAAACCCTTTATCCAGAAGCTCTTGTAACTGCAACTTCAACTCCTTTAACTCAGTAGGAGCCATTCTATACGGTGCTCTGGATATAGGAGCGGTACCAGGCACAACTTCAATAGATAACTCCACTTCCCTTTACGGGGAGTCCGAGCAATTCCTCATGAAAACATCCGAAACTCATTCACTACAGGAATCTCAAGCAGTTTCTCCTTAGCACCATCCTTCTGTGAATCAAGTACAAAAGCTAGATAAGCTTCACACCCCTTCCTGAGAAGCTTTTGAGCTTGCATAGCAGATACTACATTAGTTAGAGCACGTGTGCAACCACCACGAAATACAATCTCAGACTGGTCGGGCCTCTTTAAGAAAAATTTCTTCGCCTTTACAATGACATCTTTCGATGTTTAGACAGACCAATCCATACCGTAATCAAATCGAATTCGTGAAACGACAACTTAATCAGGTCCGCTGCATACTCACTTTCTTGAATCTTAATAGGACAATTCCTAACCACCTGATTCACCAACACACTACTACCCAAAGGACTAGTTACATGCATGTCATATTCTAACTGATCTATAAGCATCTCCTTAACAAACATTTCTCCAGCACAGATATATGAATGTGAAGATCAAGGATCAATTAATGCATACAATTCATAACCAAAGAGAGAAACCATACCAACAATGACATCTGGTACATCCTGATCCTCACGAGCTTTCAGTGCATACGCCCGAGCTGAAATAGAAGGCACAGCTGGTCGATTCACAGTTTCTGAGTGCGAGCTCGGATTAGCACTGCTCTGATTATATCCGCCTCGTCCTCTTCCTCGACCTCTGTTCCCAACTGAAGCATGCGAAACCTCTCCACTAGCTTGTGCCATCCCAGACTGTCTCAGAGGGCAATTTGCAATCATATGCTCCGTACTGCCATAACGAAAACATGCACCTGTAGCTCTCCAGCAGACACCCCAATGGTGAATAGAGCAGTGTGGGCACTCCGGAGTATCAGAATCTCGACCCCCAGAGGAACCCCTACTAGAAACAGTCGATGTAGGAAAGTTTTGTTGCCTTCCCCTCATTACAGATCTCTGAGCAACTCTCGGTGCAGAGGAAGTACCTTCCTGACTTCGTTTTCCAAGACGACCTCTATTAAAGCCTCTTCTCGACTTCTTTCTTTCTGATCGTCTCTTGTCTTTCTACTTTTATTGCGGCTGTACTAACCGATGGTAAGTAACTTGTTGTAACATAGAAAACGCCAGATGCTCCTTGATCGAATCATGCAATCCTCCTCAAATTGATGACATTGGAACTCTTCATTCAAGATGATTCAGGGCATACTTACTAAGCCGATTGAACTCCGATCATACTCAAGAATGCACAAACTCCTCTGTTTGATTCAGAAATTGCTTCCACCGATCCTTCCTGTAAGCTTCCGTCACGCATTTAGTCTTAAATTCTTGGGCAAAGAATTCCCAAGTCGAGGCACCGTGAATCGAGGACTCAAGGACAAACTTCCACCATTCATAAGCTACTCCTCGTAGTAGGGAAACAAGATGATGAACCATCCGCTCTGCTGGACAACAAATCTCATCCAACCCTCTTCACCTTCTCAATCCGAACTCGGCCCCTTGATTCCTCAGAGAAATCCTAGAAAATTCTTCACCCATACTTCCTCAGTGATCAATCGGAGCCTTAGGTGTTGTCATTCGATGTAGCAAAGTCATCATATCCTGGGAAAGCTTCATCAAAGCTTCTCCCTGAGCTGGAGGAGGAGGTGGAACCTCAGCTTCACCTCGATTGACCCTTGACGGTCCAGTATTTGAGCGAGTTTGTTCTACTGATTACTCAAAGAACTTCACAACAAATTCGTGAGATCCTTCCATCGTAATTTCTAAAGACAAAACATAGGACACTGCATTAGGCCAAAACACAACTTAGACACTCAACGAAAAACAATAGGCAAGTCGTGGTTAAACCAGAACCGCCTAAACTTGCTCTGATACCAAAAGATGTAACACCCAAATACCCCCTGGGAGGATACATAGATGCCACCCAAGACAGAATAGACAAAACCAAACATCACACTGATATTTATTTTATTTAGTAACTCAAACCCACACACATATATTACATATCGTAAATCTCGTAAGTAAATCCAAAGAATATTTACAAGTCCAACAAAGGAAACAAAATACATTTTCAAACTTTATGAGCAGACTCCTTTGGCGGTCGATAGACTTGTCCCGATCTTTAAACTCTTCGCTCGAACCTACAGGGCAAATCCACGTGCTAAGCATATAGCTTAGTGAGTAATAACTAATCTATATTAAGCGATTTGAAGAAATGTAAAGAATGCATTTCGTAACAGATTTTATACTAATGTAAGCAGTAACACGGAGATCCTTGTAATCGTAATATAATTTAGTTTATGTCATAATCAAACAGATATCAGAATACAGAACAAATCAAACTTATAAATCCATGAACAGAAGTGGATAATGGGACTTATACAGGAGATACCATAATTAATATCAACAGGAGAGACATATGTCTCGATATCAGGAGACACCAAAGTGTCAAATAACAGGAGTAGCTGCAGACCCTTCTAGGCATGTCTATTTACCCACAACTAGGACTTAACAGTTTTAAAACAGAACAAGGTCATTTCAGAAATTTCATGTGCAGGCAAATAGCACTCACAAAATTTATCATAAAACAAATTACTTACCTAAAGTATTTATTGAAATTTTCTACCTATATTACATACTGAAATTACTGACATGTATTACTTACCAAAACCGCCCTTACTGTTTATTGCCTCGAAGTCCCGGCAATATCCGGCAGTGGTCGTTCCTCTATAATAGGGAACACAGATACAAATCACTATTGTGCATGATTAAAAATTCACCAATGTATGATGGATATGTAGGATGCATGTTCATGACAAATTTCGGGACCAAACCCTAAATTTTTAACTTAAATTATTAAATCCTTGATTGTTAATTAAATCTGAAAATTTACAAATTTCACATAAAGAGGTAGAAAATTTTCTTACGAATCCAACGCTTCGAAAATCAGGTCATTCGGAGGTCGGATGACAAAGATATGGTCAAAAGAGTGAAGTTTATCACACACAAGTCGACTTATACTTATACAAGTCGACTTACATAACACGACAAGTCGACTTATGCTTACACAAGTCGACTTATGCTTACACAAGTCGACTTATCCATTAAAACACACACAAGTCGACTTATATTTATACAAGTCGACTTATATAACACCACAGGTCGACTTACATTTCATAACTCGACTTATTGAAGAGCGGAGATGACATTTTCATGCAATAAGTCGACTTATACCACTGTTCATCGTCTTCTTCACCAAACCAGACGTAACAACAAAGTTTTCTTTCATTTTTCTTTAACTTCATCACTTTAAAACTAACCTATTTAGCATTTCTAACCTATCAGAATCATCAGAAACAACTTTATACTCCAAAGATCACAAAACTTAACATTCCAACTTTTCTCTCTCTCTACAAAGAACTTTCAAAATCCTTATTATTACACTTTCTTTCATTTTCTTTATCTATTCTTACACTTCATGTACCTCATCCCAATATCAAACCTCACCAACCAGATTCATAAATAATTTCCAACTTCAAACATCATTTAAAAACAAATATTCACTTTCTTCCTCTACTGTGTTTTATAAATTTTGCATCTCTCTTTCTTCGATTTTCCATCACAATGTTTCACGTTTGTTTTCATTTTCCTCCTTGAAACACCACTCCTCGTTATGCTCTATGGTTTCTTAAGCTTTAACTTCATTTAAACCCATCTCTCACAATACCCACATATTAACATATATACAAAAACAACAGAGCATGCCATCTTTACTACAACGTTATCGCCTATATATATATTTCTAATGTAAAAGAGCATCACAAGACAAACCCATGTATATCGATATACACTATAAACATAGCATCGTGACTTACTGTTCTAGATGGTCTTTCCAAGAGACTTGCTACTCGGTGAAGGCGATGAAGTATGAAGATTATACATGATGAAGCTATTTTTATTGAAGAGCGTCGACCACGCCAGTGTCTCATGACGTCTTATTTTCAATCCAGTGTTACTATGCATATACGCTTCTTGCCAAAATTTCATTCGTCCATTCATTTAAATATTATTATTTTATTAATAAATTATTCTTTTAAACAACCAAATACATTGTTTTGAATTCTTATAACAAACAAATACCCAAAAGTTTCAGACAACTTCCGAAAATTCACCAAAATTCCGTCATAAAATAATGACTCGTACAATAAATTTTCAACTCAAAATTAATTCACCATCAATTTCTAAAAATATTTGAAGTATAAAAAAATTACTAAAATTATATTAATATTGTTCGAACAATTCAGAAATCTCATTAAACCAATTTACCCGAAAAATGTCATGAATGCATGCCAAAATACTTATGCACAATTTAAGCAAATATTTAATAAGCAAATGACAAACATAATTCGTACTAAATTTCTTTAATATTCTATCCCCTAATTTGGGGTGTTACATTTCCAATGTCCAAGAAAGAAACCAATCCGACATTTGTGGTGAAAGTTATGACAATCGCACCAAGACATGTTACTGCATGATTGTGGTTATTAATATGCTAGATTCTTTCGATCGTAACTCCCTCGTCTGACCTCTAAATGAAGTGATTCTTGAAACGATAGATTCCTAAGACATGAATTTATCTCTCCATGAAAATTGACATCTTTTAGATTTGATTTGAAAAAGTTTGATTGTAAGAAAGTGAGAGGTCAGTTTAGAGAGCATGATTGAGGTATAAACACACTTTGAAATTTTAAGCATATCTTGAACTATATAGCTCCGATTGAGATGATTTTTACTTCAAGCAAACTAGAAGCTTAGAGCTCCAATTTCTATGAAGAAGTCAAGTTGTGATTTTGATGTTTAATTAGTGTGCGCTCACCACTATTGTGGAATGTCAGCAAATGACCTACAGGATTTTAAGCACAAGGTTTAAGACATCCGAAGTTGGGCTCCGCAAATGGGGTCCAACATGTGTGGTATCAGAGAAAGCTCAAGTTTCATGATTTCGCAAGAGTTGGATTTCGGAAACAAGCGGGGTCTAACAAGAAGTAATATATTGACTTGAACAAGATGCAACTAGAGTTTATGAATCGTTGGATTGATAGAAATCTAAATGATTTAAAAATTTTATTTAATATATTATAACTTCTAGTTAATTCTTGGATACAAACTTTTGTTATAAATTGTAATTGTTAGAGAATAATGATTATTTATTGTTCTTTTTATTTGATGTTTTGAAGTAATTATTATTTATTATATAATAAAATTATAATATTTTAAATACTTTATTTTATTTTTAACTTTATATTTATCGATGATTAAATGATTTTTTCATATTAATTGTAGTTATTATTTATATATGAAAATAATGTTAATAAAATAAATAAATAATTATTTTAAATTTCTATCATTATAATTTCTGAAGATATGGTTTATTTAAAATCTTAAATTATAAATTATAATATATTGAAGAATTATTTTATAGTTTTTAAAAATTAAAATTATTTCATAAATTTAAAAATTATATACTACCTATCATAACTAAATTTAATACCATTACTAACATTGCTCCATATTCCTTGAATATCTTAAACACATTAGTGAGAATCATAGTTGTCATTCAATACCCAAAAACACACATTAACAACACAATATTTTGGGATTGCACCCCATAAATATAAATCCCAGAAACACATTACAAAATTTCATTCAACTCAACGTCGTTTTTCATTCAAACACAGATAACATTCCAAGTGGGCACAGTAGACACACTGCAAGACACGGTTTAGCAATGGAAGACAGTAGCGGAGGGCGAACCGATGAAGGCAGGGGATGACAGTGAGCTGTGAGCGACGACAGTAAACAGACAGCGTGTGAGGCGAGGGCTGCAGCAATGTGAGAGACGGAACGGCTGCGTCAGTGCAACCAGTGATGGTGAGGACCGTGCGACGTGAGGGTGTTATTGGAGTGTTGAGAGTGTTAGACATTTTTTGCCCCAAAGGGCAATTTTGTCAATGTCTCTAAAGTTGGACTAACATTAATTGCAATTTTAGTTTTTAAATAAATTACCGGTTAAGTTGCGTCATTTGATTCGGATAAAGATAATAAAGTGACCCAATAAATTATCTAAATTAATAGGTCGAAGTTCGGGTGGAAAATAGGTCCTGATTAGTGTGGACCGGGTCCATATCGGTCTTGTGATGGGGAAGCCCGATATGGAAGCTATATATAGGTTAGGTCTCCTGCAATTACTCAGAAGAAAAACGAGAACATTCACGAGCATAAGGTTCCTGACCCGTTAAGGAAGCTCGGAACGCTGAGGAAACTGTAGAAAGGTCTAGCCCGTGAGTCGGTGAGCACTTTCCACTAAAGGACTCGGGAGATTCGGAGACGTTTGGAGCTCGAAATCGGCATCAAAATTCGAGATGGAACCGAATCCAGGTATTCCGCATTACCTTTATTTTTTATCCTTTCACGTGATCCTGGGGTACGTAATAAGGTCTCCTCTACATACTAACACGTGGTATCAGAGCGGTTACGTGATCGAATTGTCGGAAACGAAGGTTTTTCGATTTTTATCTCTTTTGGGTTTTCCGTTATTTTTTATTCGTTTTTCAGCTTTTTTGCGTAATTAATTGCGTAAAAGTAGTATACAAACGGCTAGCTACCGAAAACGGGATGAAAACGAGCCAAATGGAGCAAAAAACGGACTCCCGGGATGCCGGTAGCGCTGGGTGCTCGTGGCAGTGACTCGCGCGTGAGGCGCACGCCGCATCGCTCCAGCAGGAGAGCGATGCGTAGCACGCGCGACTCGCGCCCAGCCCACCGTCTCGCGCGGATCAGCTCGCGCATGTCGTGCACGCGACCATCCGAGCCGTCCACGCGGTGAACACGTGGCGAGCTGGATTGTGGACGAGTGTCGGCGCGTGGCGTACACGCGCCAGTTGCGCGACACGCACATGCGCGACCGCTAATGTCAGCGATGATGTCATCTGCTGACGTCATGCTGACGTCAGCCACAGTGTTTCCAAAAAAAAACCCAAAAATTCCAAATTTCCCGTAAAGCTTCTTCGGGGTGTTTTGGGTCAGTTTTCGGGTCCGGGAAATTTATAAAGTAATATTTTTCTATTTTCTGGATTTATTACATTTGTAATAAATTAAAGTTTAACTCCAGAAAAATGAATTAAGGTATTTTGAATCCTATTTCGATTGAATTTTCATGCTTCGGACTTCGTATGAGAGAGATACATAAGGTGTCGTGTCTCGGGTCTCATTTTCAGTGCTCGGGATTGCATGAGAATCAATCAGAAATAGGAATTGAGACATTCTGAAGCCATTTTTAAGTGAATTTTCGTGCAATGAACTTGCCATAAGGGAGATACGTGACATTGTCATATCTCAGGAGGTCGATTCAGTATCCGGTGATGCACGATAGTCACTCTATTGAGATTTTTCGTTTACGAAAGTCTCAAATCAAGTTTTCGGAGAATGTCTTCAACATCAACATGTGTGTGTGACAATGAGAATGCGTATTCGAAGTTTTTGCATTTATTGAGGTTGCATTGTCACATACAATATGCCCATAAAGAATGTGAGGATGACATAAAGATGTATCCCTTGTGTTTGCGGACTTTTTGGATGCTGACGAGAATGTAGTCACCAAAGTGGCCTTTCGAGTCAGTATTTTGGATTGTTTTGCTTACATGTTGGGGGATGTCTCTGATTTTATGTTTGGTTATTATGCCTAAAGGTGTTGGCCTTACATAAAATTTTGAGATGTACATAAAGGCATTAGATGGAGGAAGGCCGTTGCTCAACTGCTCTATTCACCCAAAGGTGGTAGTGTCAGGGGAGTTGATAGTCTATACTCTGATCGCTTTTATGTGTGAAAGTCTAATTGCATATATTATGTATTCAGCCCAAAGGTGTTTCATAATATGTGTGATCGGATTTTCAGGAAGATACTATCAATGGCTTTAGTATCGATGTTGTCCTACATTTGTGCTGATTTAAAGTTCATTATCATGAAGTCACCTTTTCAGTCAACTAAAATTAGTGTCGCCATTGAAACCCTTGCTGGTTTCAATATAAAGAATTAGACGGAGAATTGGACAGAGGATGTTTTGAAGGTTAAGGAGATATGTAACATCCCATCACCGATGGGAATGGTATATTGGTAAATTGGGACGGGTAAGGATTTTACATTTACATAGTTTGATATGTACATACTTTTGGCCTCTAATTTTAGAGGAATGAGACATTTTGCACATGCACTTATATGTACATGCATTCATGACAATTCCCAACATTTATTTGTGAATATGATGTGTTTTGTGCATTCTGAGAAAATTGTGTTTGAAAATCTGAATTGGAACTGTTTTAGAGTGATTGTCAATTGCTAGTGACTCTTAGAAATTTTTCTGGAAAATTGGGAAAAAAAGTTCGGACCGGAGAAATTCTTGGTGACGGACTGATTGACTTAATAGTACTGAATAATTGTTCAATGGCATTGGAAAATTTTGACTCATGATTTTAGGATTAATATGTCGAGCTATTGAATTTGGAGACGAATTGGACTGCAAATAAATTTGAAAAGAGAAAGAACTTAGTGAGCAATTGAGTAAATGATATGTGGCAAGTGTGTAGCTATTGTAACACTTAATGCCCTAAATTTTCGACATCCCGTACGAAAGCTCAAAATTTCTTTGACAGTTACCTTCTCTTTCACCTTAGGGCATATCTTCATCTTCCTCCTTTGTTGATTTTCGACCCCCCCCCCCCCTCTTCAAGACTCTTCTTGCTTGCTTGCTTCTTCTCCTTGTGTAAAGCCAGCTTTAAACCTTTGAGATGATGAGTTTGTGAGAGGAGAAGAGCTTACCGTGGGTGTTAGAGAGAGGTGAAAGGGTTAGAGGAAATTTTCGGGAGTTGAAGAGAGGAAGCTTGATTTGGTAAGTAAATGGCTTTGATGTTGTTTATTTGTTAGTTAAATGCATTGATGGGTTTAAATGTTAAAGATTGTAGTGTTTGAGGTTAAGTTATGGTTGATTTTAGAGAGAAAAATGTGAAAAATGGTCGGAGAAGACGAACAGGATCCCGCACGTCGCGACGTGCCAGCGCCTCGTCGTGACGTGTGTGAGGACCTCATCGCGACAAGCGGTTAAATCCTCGTCACGACGAACATGTTAGACGACATGACGAGCGACCTCATGTCGTCGCGACGAGTGTCCTTACGCCGCGGCGAGGCTGATTTTCTGAACTAAGTTAGTTTAGTTTTTGAGTCATAACTGATGATATAGACCTCTAAATGAAGTGATGTTTGATTCGTTATGAACTAGAGAAAGAGGTCTACAATTGATATAAAGAAAGAAAGTTTGAATTCAAGTTTTTAAGATCTCAATTTGTGAATGAAAGTTGGGTTTAGATTGTTATTACAACCTAAGGACTATTTCATGATAATTGGAGCATGATTTTGAGACTGCTGACTTACATTCAATGCTTTTGGAGTTTACAATGGGTGAATTTGACCAAATGAATAGTCATATTAGCTATGAGGTCTTCTTTGAGAATAAGGGTATTGTCTAAATATTGTGGTATCTATAGTATGAAAAAAGATTGGTTTCGAGACAAAAGAAAGTGGAATTTGGGAACTAGCGCCGGGAAGGTCATGAACATGCATCGTACATCTTTTATTTAAGACATGTGCATTTAGTAATGGAAAATTATTTGACTATTATAGAGGCACCGTTGGAACGATATTCCACGGACATTGCTGGGACTTCCAGGCAGTAGCTCGGAAGTTACAGGTGAGTAACCTAGTTGATTCCTCAATCTTTGATTGTTAAATGTTTTGTACTTGAAGTGATGGATATATGTGAATGATTATGTTTGTACTGGAAGTGGTGAATATATGTAAATGTTCTGTACTTGAAATGATGGATATGTGAAAATCATTTATGACTGAAATACCGGAACGAAGGTCCGAGGGAATGGGAATTTGACATTGAAATGTTAATTACCTGAGATTGAGAAACTTTTATGCTTCCAATGTGATAGACTGTGACTGTGAATTATTGTGAATAATTGAGAATGAATGATCTATTTGGGTAAATTGATTGTGATTGCAATGTGATACCATAAGATTGTGATAAACGAATTATGTGCATGATCATTAATTATAGTTGTGACTGGAGCAGCCACTGATCAGAGCTACAAGCTCGAGTACTGAAAAAGAGCCTCGAGCTCAAAAGGGAATAGTGCATACCCAGAGGGCTCTCCTATCTCTAAGTCGCGTGGGAAGTAGTGCATACTCAGAGGGCTCTCCTACCCCTGAGACGCGTTCATCGCTTAATGAGCTTGAAAAGGGACAGTTCAGAGCTATATGCTCAACGCTTAATGAACCCGAAAAGGGACAGTTCAGAGCTTTATGCTCAACGTTTAATATGCCCGAAAAGGAACAGTTTAGAGCCACAAGCTCACTGATTAATGCGCCCGGATTGGGACAGTACAGGCACTCAGTCACAACAAAGGATCTAAATGAGAAACAATGGAAAAATGTTATGTATGCATCTGATTGTACTATGAATTGGGAAAAAGGATTGAATGCTTATATTTCTGTGACAACTGTTTTGCGAAACCCTGATTTCTGCTATCGTATGAGAATCTGTGAACAATGTAATAAAATGGAAAATGTCATGTATTCGTGTAAGTATGCATTGAATTGAATTTTGGATTGGGAAAGAGGCAACATGCCTTGCATCTATGTGATACTGCTTATAATCTTTCTGATTAAGCTATTGTGAGAATCTGTAAATTGCTATATGATATTCTAAATGTGCTATGGTGATAATCTGTACGCTATTCGCGTAATGCATGAATTGGGCGAACCATCGATGATGGTTTCTCATTGAGTTCGCAAACTCACCCAAAATTGCATCTATTTTTCAGGATTTGAAGAGTACCCCATTAGACAAACGGGAGTATGCCTACTGCATGCAAGTCAGAAATTGAGGTCGGGATCAGTTCACGTCTGCATGAGGGTCATTATGTTCTTCTGTAAAATTGTATTTCCGTATTTTCCCCAGAATAGTGCTTTTTATTTCAGTAGGTCCCAATTGGCTAATTCCGTAGTTGTAATGTAATTACTGAAAGCCTTCAGGAATAGCATTGGGCCCAAATTGGTTATGGATTTTTGTACATGAGATGGTTTAAATACTGTTGAGTGTCTTTTATGACTGAAATTGCGTTATGACCGAAAATGTTAGCAGAGTATAGCGGGCCTAAATCGTTTACTGATTCCCGCGCATACAATTGTTTTCAAAAATACAAATGTCTTTATGAGTTTTTAGACTGTGTTTGAGTGCTCTAGCATACCACCCTCGTGAGGCACGGGCTCGGATATCACCCTCGATGTCGAGTTTGGGTCTTGCGGGAGTGGGATGCTACAAGATAGTTGTAATTGAAATGGCCATATAGAATGGTAAGTCATCTTTAATTACATCCATGAGCTCGACAGCTCACAAAGTAGCCTATGAAGTCTAAGATCGGTCTAACAGATTACATCTGACGACCATTAAGAATCCATACCTAACCATCTGCAAAGTGAACTTTCAAACACAGATATAGCGAAGGAGTTTCTTGATAAAGTCTCCCAAAGGTACACAGTCTTATCCGGTATTAAGACAAGTGCCTTAATGAAAGTACTATTCTCCATAAAGTATACAGAGGAAGAGGGGAGTAATGGAGTACTTATCGAGAATAATTCATTTTCACAGTAGGTGAAAATGTTGAGACTTCAATGCTTTGATATCCCATTGTGTTGCTAAGGTGGAGAAACTACAGTAGTTACTCCCACAGTCCTGGAATCAGCTTAAGGGAAGACAAAGATGAAGCTCATTAAGTTCAAAGGTAGAAAGCTCAAATCTTCTCCACTTGTTGAAGCTGGTCAAAGCCAGTTCCAGTACATGTCCTTGGACATGAAGACATAAAGAAACCGATAGTATGAGGTTTAAAGGGAAGGCTATGACCATCTGGTTACTCTTTGGTTTATCAAGTATGAATTTAATTTGCGATAGTTGCATTAAGTATCAGTGACTATTCAGTGGTACATTTGATCAAGGTGGTTCCACAATGCAGTAATTCATATCCAGGATGAAACCAAATAAGGGAAGGAGGAACTGATGGTGCACAACAATAAAGATGTGGAAGTGATATCTGTAAGGGGTGTATATGTTGAACTTTAAAGTAAGGTTCATTAGGATATACACGACACATTTTATATGTGATCTTTGATCAATTAAAGGCATTGAAAGTTGATGTTTTGCATTTAGTACTTCTGTTATACAGTTGTGGTTTAATGCAAAACATAAAGATGCAACTTTCTTGTCATACAGTTTGTATAGAATGTGTCCTATCCCGGATTAGATATATACTTCTTCGTATCATGCTAAACAAGGTATGAAGAACCTGATGAATGAGAAGTCATATATGGTGTGACATTAAAGATTAAGTCACATTTTCAGAGCTAGGATTGAGAGAGTGATTAAGGAAAGCATTTTCCAATTCTAGATTAAGATGAGCTGGAACATGTACTGACGGTCACAGGGGTAAGTTGGCTAATAAGGACACTGGCGCCAACTTATACTTCTAACTTGTTGAGTCTGATATATAAAAATTTCGGTAAACCTCATACAATTGCATAGTGCAATTATAAAGTATTCTGACATGTCTTGGTAATTTTTCACATCAAAGTCATGTGTTCTTGCTTAAAGTCTGAAGGTTGAGAACCAGTTGGAAAAATTCATCAAGATAGTCAGATTTGACCGTGGAGGAATATCATGGAAAACATGATGTTTCAGGATTTTAAAAGTCCGTTTGTCAGATATATGAAGTCAGGTGGAATAGTGACTTAGTTCACTATACCGAGTAGTTCTGAGCAAATTGGTTTGTTGTCGAAAGGCATAGCGCCACCCTAAAGGACTTAAAGAAGTCAATGCAGAGCAGGACTAATCTACCTATCTAGGAATTGAAGAACTCAGCCTTGCGCACACTCGTGTAAAAGGCTGCCCTATCTTAGTAGGATCAGTCGGATAATCCTTATAAAGAAATTTTGCATACTCGTTCTTTTCATTGCTATTTAGTAAAATATCTCAACCACTTTAAGGCTACAGATTTTACTGTAGATTAGGAGGGATCAGAATACTGGAATCACGAACAGCCAAGTCTCTGGAACATTATGTCTATGATGGTGGGTCTTTTGACCTTTCAGACGATAGTAGGGTGGATACTACAGTTGTCAAGTATCCAGTACTCATACAGGTAAATATAGTGGATCTAGATTTTTGTACCGTACCTGTACAGGAACAGGAACCCATATCTGTACACAGAGGGATTCCTGGGGGTACAAGATCTAATAGGGTTAAGTAAATCCACTAGAGTGAGACGACCCGCTATCCCATCTGACAACATAGTCTGTCAGGTGTACTGGGCTATGTTATTAGACATATTACAGATCCAGTTACTGTTACAAGAGTTGTTTCTGGACCCAGTGCGGATGTGTGGTGGGATGCGATGAATGACGAGATGCAAGCCATGAAGCATAGTAAGGTCAAGGGAGCTAGTTGATTAGCATTAGAAACTGCAAGCTTGTCAGTTATCAATAAAGTTTGAGACTTAAAGGATTTCAGGATAAGGTTTAATGGTTTGATGACTTGCTCAATTGCATAAAAGGTCCCTCAGGGAAAAAGGTTGACTTTGTGTTACCTTTTTTCCCGCATCCTCGTAGGATACATTTTGAGTGATAAAAGCAATTGTAGCTTATGATGATAAAGAATTCCATCAGAAGGTTGTCATAACCATCTTCCTATGTAAAAACCTTTATAAAGTGGTCTATGAGGTACAATCTGTAGGGTCCCAGGATCCAAACAGTACTGACATGATTTGTGAGTTATGCAGAACAATATATAGTTTATAGTAAACCTCCTGAAGGTGACACCTTACACTTGGTGAGGTTATGGCCTCTTCCAGCTTCTTGGAAAATAAAGTTACAGGATGCCTGTACTATGAAGTTGAGGGGAGTTAAGGGGAGCAAGTTATCTTCCTATCACTGCATAGGGATGGTAAATTGCTCACATCAAGTCACTTGATCATGTTGTATGAAGTTAAACAACTTTGGTCAAGAACCTTGACATAAGAACCTTAGTATAACATCTTCTGTCCTAGGTATTCAAATTTACCAGGACATATCTCAATACTCAACAGATCTCTCAAAGAATGCATACATTTAGTATGTGTTACAAAGGTTTAATACAGTTGGCGAAGAAACTTTGTTAACACACTGTCTCTCACAGTGAGAGATAATCTTTGGTACAGTACCCAAAGAATAAAGTAAAGAGAGATTATGAGGAATGTTCCGTATTCTAGTAAGGTGGATAACTGATGTATGCTCAGTTATGTACTAGATAGGATATTGCATGTACTGTTTGATTGTTTGGTCAATATCTGGTTAACCCAGCTATAGACTTTCAGAATACAGTCAAGTGAGTATTGAGATAGTTAAAGGAATCAAGGATTATATGTTGACATATAGTAAAGTCAACAGACTGAGCCTCATAGGGAATTCAGGTTTGAAGTTTGCTATGTGTTCGGATAATAGAAAGTTCACTTAAGGTTAGAGTTCAAGTTTGCAGATGGTACAATTTCGTAGAAGTGTGTCATAGAGACACGTGTAACTTCCTCGATTAGGCATGCAAAGTGCGTGCCAAGAGGCTACTTAACAGACTGTTTAACTCAGAAATTTAATTTCTGAGTGGTCTGAGGTCCATTCAGTGGCTAGACCCATCTGGTGTTACTGTGACATTCTTCTTACAGTGTTGTTTCATGACAAAGAAGAATATCACAGGGTCATAGCAGTTAAAGATCAATTAGTTGGTCATAAGGTGTTGACATGAAAAGTGACGTAATGTTTGGAGCATATAAGGATTGAGGAATTCTAAATCGATCCTTTAACTTAAGGACTCACCCACTTGTGTTTATAACACAAGTATAAAGTATGGGTGTTTTGATGTCGTAAGACACTGTCGGTTAGAGGATCATTCGTTTTGCTCCATGTACATGAGTACATTTTATAGTATTATGATAGTATGATGGTTATGATAGAGATGATCATCATTTATTCTCAGTATTACGTGTCATCATACATCGTCATAGTACGTATAAAAGTCTTAATATTTGTGTCAATCTTAAGCATTTGAAGGTCATTGGGCATATATACAGATTGACCTTGTGCTTATGTCATTTAGACGCATAAAGTTTAAGATAGCTAGCTATAAAGTTTGACATGACATAGGGGGATATAAGTTTTTAATCCCATAAAGGGTTCTCTAATGCAGTTCAGCATTCAGTTGGAGAACATAAAGAATTTCTCTAATGTTGTTTAGCATAAAGCCAGAGAAATTGAGACCGACAAACGAAGATGATACAATTTAGATCATAAAGGTATCATTGTAATTTGTCACACTCCATTTTCCCATTCATGTTAGTGGGGTATTAGGTATGCGTGATTGTATTGGATCTGTGTCATATATGACACATGCATTTGATACTTTTCGATAGCGAAAGCCCTGCGGGACAGAATGATGGACTTTCGTTATCTTTGGATCAAATGTTTGTTTTTCAAAACTTAATCGACTATACAGTTGCGTGGCTTAATCGAGTTTTTAAATTGTTTTTAAACTAAATTCTACTGCAATTAATGATAGTCCAAAGGGGAGATTGTTAGACATTTTTTGCCCCAAAGGGCAATTTTGTCAATGTCTCTGAAGTTGGACTAATATTAATTGCAATTTTGGTTTTTAAATAAATTACCGGTTAAGTTGCATCATTTGATCTGAATAAAGATAAGAAAGTGACCCAATAAATGATCTAAATTAATGGGTCGAAGTCCGAGTAAAAAATGGGTCCTGATTAGTGTGGACCGGGTCCATATCGACCATGTGATGGGGAAGCCCGATATGGAAGCTATATATAGGTTAGGTCTCCTGTAGTTACTCAGAAGGAAAAACGAGAACGTTCACGAGCATAAGGTTCCTGACCCGTTAAGGAAGCTCGAAACGCTGAAGAAACTGTAGAAAGGTCTAGTCCGTAAGTCGGTGAGCACTTTCCACTAAGGACTTGGGAGATTCGAAGACGTTTGGAGCTCGAAATCGGCATCGGAATTCGACATGGAACCGAATCCAAGTATTCCACATTACCTTTGTTTTTTATCCTTTCACGTGATCCTGGGATACATAATAAGTTCTCCTTTACGTACTAACAGAGAGAGGGGGCGAGGAGAGTGAGGAAGATGATGTCTTATTCATCTAAGGCAAATATTGAGAGCGAGGGGAGATTCATGGTCAACAATCTTTTTCTTACAAATTAGTCTTAAAGTTTTTCAATTTACAAACTGAACCGATACCCAACCGGTACATACCGGCCGTAACCTTGATTAAAAGCAGAATTTGATTCAGAGTATATTTGCACAAAAGCCAAGATTCAATTTTAAAGAAAGCGGTGCCAACTCTTAATGAGTTGTAATTATATATTAATTATTGCTGACCCTGAATTCAAGCATCCCAAATTGACCAATACGAAGCCCACAATAATCTGCTTTGCCCGCCAAATGGGTGTCGCAGACAAAAGCTCCGATCAATGGGGACCAGCCGAATCGGAATCATCTCTTCTCCTCAGCACCGCCGACACCACCCTCGGACCTCGCCGGAAAACTCCAGAAGACACGTTCCACTTGGCATATATCATCTACTTTACACTCGGCCTCGGCTTTCTCTTACCGTGGAACGCCTTCATCACAGCCGTTGATTACTTCTCCTACATATATCCTGAGGTCTCAGTTGATCGCATCTTCTCCGTCTCTTACATGCTTGTGGAACTCCTGTGTTTGTTGCTTATTGTTTTCTACGCTCATAAGTCCGATGCTTACGTTAGGATCAATGTGGGTCTTGCGTTGTTCGTTGTGTCTTTGCTTGTGGTCCCGATTATGGACGCGGTTTATATAAAGGGTCGGGTCGGGTTTTATGGTGGGTTTTATGTAACGGTCACCGCCTTGGCCCTTTCGGGTATGGCGGATGCGCTTGTCCAGGGTGGGCTTATTGGGGCTGCTGGAGAGTTACCGGAGAGGTATATGCAGGCTATTGTTGCTGGCACAGCTGGTTCTGGTAATTTATAGCTGTCTGCTAGTTCTCTGCTTTGAAATGAATTTCAATTTTTCCTCTCTTTGTAGGCTTCTGAATGTATCTTGTTGAATGATAATGGTTTTTGTTTCTTGAAGTCGTTCAGCTGCTATGATGATGCAAAAACTTGAAATAGTTGTGGATTAGGTTGAGTTAGACCTCAAACACCCAGTTATCTGCTGGTTTTAGGTTATCCAGTCACCTGAAGTTTCCCCTTTTTGGTTTTTTATTAGTATACTTGGCTCACCAAGCTTGTTTAGCTCATTTCCTTAAAGTGCATTAAAATGGAAGATAACAAAAGCTAATTTTGAGTCAACGAATCAGAAAAACTTCAAGATCTCATACTTGATTTTCGTTTCTTAATCGATTGTGGGTATGCAATGTTGCATTCAGGTAATTAAACTAGGTCGTCACATGTTTTTGTAGCCTTGAGAGCTTGAAAATTTTGGTCTGCTGTCCTATTCATATTTTTAAGATGCTACAATTTATTGTTGCTGCACATTTAATGTTGCTCTCAAGAGTCCTTCGGTTGAAACTTTTTATGGCATACAGATGGTTATGAAGCCAACCTAGATAACCCAGTTGAAGAGATTATTTTGTTCTGCTTCTGCCTTCGCCTCTGAGCTGAGCCTTGTGCATTAATCTTTGAAAGATTTGCTTTCTATTTGTTTTATAACATCAAGTTACTTTAGTCATGTTTTAAGGCATCTACTTCTGCTTTTCAATATGAATTTACAAAGTAGGTTAGAGTAATTTACCAAGCTATGATTCAAGCAAGTTATTTGGACTCCAACAGAGGCATTTATAACTTTTAAAGTTGGTGAATCCAGGTGTCCTTGTTTCATTCCTTAGGATCTTAACGAAAGCTGTCTATACACAAGATGCCCATGGGCTGAGAAACAGTGCAAACCTTTATTTTGCTGTTGGGATAGTGGTTATGGGTATATGCATTGTTTTCTACAACGTGGCCCACAGACTTCCAGTCATTAAGTACTATTCGGACTTGAAAACTGTGGTTGTTAATGAGCAAAAAGAAGAGAGAGGTTCCTTGACAGGTGCTCGGTGGAGATCAACATTGTGGGACATTGTGGGGAGTGTCAAATGGTATGGCATTGGAATCTTCCTTATCTATGCTGTGACACTGTCAATATTTCCTGGGTATATAACGGAGGACGTGCACTCTGCGATTCTGAAAGACTGGTATTCAATCCTTCTCATTACTGGCTTCAATGTATTTGACCTCGTTGGCAAGTCTTTGACTGCAGTATACCTCCTTGAGAATGATAAGATTGCCATTGGTGGCTGTTTTGCAAGATTGCTCTTTTTTCCCCTTTTCTTAGGCTGCATACATGGTCCAATTTTCTTCCGGACGGAGATTCCAGTGTTGATATTAACATGCCTATTGGGCCTGACTAATGGCTATTTGACTAGTGTTGTGATGATCATGGCTCCAAAAGTTGTCCAGATAAATCATGCAGAGACTGCTGGGATTGTAATTGTACTATTCCTTGCCATTGGTTTGGCAACTGGATCGATTGTAGCCTGGTTCTGGGTCATTTGACATAACAGCAATCTGTTCAAGAATTGAATCGCTTAGCTGCAGCCCTCTACATGACTCAGTGGAAGTATTCCTTTGAAGACCCCTCTTTATGTAAATTTTTATATTCTAGTCGTGACTATGATTTTTAAATCCATTTTAATCCAGTTCAAGGTTATTGGAAGAAATATCCTTTGGTCCTTTCATCTACATATATCTTACACTGATTCTTCTTCTCATGGGTCATAGTGTTTCCATACTTATAGATTTTCCATAATTCTGTAACCACCTAGTTTCTTCACAAGGTTCACTTCGTTGCTTCTTGTGGTCTTTAAGAATGTTAACTAGTCAGCTTTGACTAACCTCTTTATGCATGAATTTTTGTATAATTTGATCTTTTTATTATACAATGTTTCGGTTAAATATAGGGCATAAAATTAATGTATGTTCTATTTTTATTCTAATCTTATTGCTTCTTCACTATTAGCTATTGATTCTATTAATGACATTTGTAAACTATTTACAAAATATCGTTCTATCTAGGCCAAGAATTTTACTAATCAATACTAATCGAAAATAATGAAATATTCTCTCATTATTTTAGGATAATGAATCCTATAGGGTGAAAAATTTTATTTTAATCACTCAACTACTTCTATATAATTCATGCTACATTCAATAATTATCGACTAAACTACCTATGATTAGAATAAGTCATTAAGTAGTATCAAAATATAAAAAATTTTATGCAAAATAATTTTGAAAATCTCAAATTAAAGGATCATTTATACAGTCATTATAATAAGAACTTTCACAAAAATACAAGTAATGTGTCAAATGAATTTTTTATATGAGGTCAGTTCAATAAACTTGTTCTCTAACAAGCACTCACACATTTGTTTAAATATCTCCATACTTTAGTCTATGAAGTCAACTGTTTTCTTAAATGTAACGTGTTCCAGTCTATTTAAGTTCTATTGTTGTTCAATTTTTAAAAACTAATAACTTCGGAACAATTTAGGGATAATACATAAATGTAATATAAATTTTATAACTATATTCTTATCATAATTTTATTTATAATGTATAATTATGTCATAGACTTTATTAGATACATCTAAATATATACAAGATAAAGAATGTCTTTAAACTATTTTGTCACTAAATTACAACCATTTGATTAGATCCAGAGCATAACCAACAAGAACATCCAAAACAAATACCCATCAATTGAAAAATATTAGTGGCTCATACGCAAGTTGATTTACTTGTCTCACAGACAACCAAATGTTGCCTAAGTCGTGAATTTAATAAGTCAATTCATATACAATCCAAGTGAAAAACATATGGAAGTTGTAATCCATATCCTATAGTTCTTAAAAAGGCCTCATAAAAAAGAATCATGTATAATCACTTAAATGTTGATGGATACACGAATCTAGTTTAAATTAGAAGCATTTTTTATAGAAAGTCTACAGCAATATTTTACTTTTACTAGAGATAATTTGGTAACTCAAGAGGTTGAGTTTCGTAGCATGATTAAGGAATTTTATGAACTACTTTAATCAAAGGAGTTGTTAAAAGAAATTGGCTACTCATCTAGGACAACTATGAAATTGTTTTGTGGCACTAAAGCAGTTATAGAAATTGCATAAAATTCAGTTTAACATGATAAGACAACATGTTGAAATAGATCAACATTTAGCAAACGGAAGCTCGATGTCAAAGATAATTCAATTCCCATTCGTAAAATCAGAACAACTGACATTCATTCTCACCTAAGCTGTTTCAAATAAGATGTTTCATAAGTCATTGGATAAATTGAATATTGAAAGCATCTGTGCACTAAAAGAGGAGTGTTAGTATGAGATATCTTAAAGAAAATTAGACACGAAATACAAGATTAATTTCATGATTAATCTACACAAATAATTAACCCAAGAATTGTAACATACTACGCTCAATAATTCGATTGATAAATACCTGGAAATTGGGGAAACATTGAATTCATTGTTGTTTTCTATAAAGCGACGCGATAGAGATGCAGAGGATTTGCTACTGCTATTCCGAATCCTTAATCAGTAAAAGACGCTTACAGTTTCAATGGGGCAACTGTATTTAAAGGTTGGCTAGCAGTAGGGCCTCATGTACTTTATAATACATGGGTCAAGCCTACCCATCATAGCAAGCTCATGAACACAGGCACAATGACACGTTAAAGAGAGAATTATCATTGACATCTAATTAATCGGGATTTGTACAAAATAATTTCAATTATGCTAGTCCACAATTATGATAAAATTTTATCATTCTCCCACTTGGACAGCATAACCAATATCATTAAACAACATAAACAAATCTCATATTAATATAACAATATGTGGCCACAATAAGATGTCAAAGTAGAGTCAACAATCTCTCAATCATAAGTCCAAAATGAGGTTACAAATACCTCAATAATATAGAAATCAGACCCGATAGGAGTACTGATAACATATATGCAAGATATCCATACCTCGATGACCTAAACAAAATGTGTCATAGGAAAACGCACACAAAATAGTAATTCGTTTATGCAAATCCAAACAAAATGGCCTAAGCATCCACTCAAGATGCCAATTGAGATTTAACAAAATATCTCAGAACAACAAGATGAGACTTGGTACAAAATATCTCCAACAAAATGTCATATATATACAAACATTTAAATATATATCTGCGTAGTATTTCAACAAAGTATATGGCAACAACAATAATAGCAACAATTATATGCAAAAGTCTGTAGACTGAATAACAAAATAGTCAAATACAATGTTGCTATCAAAATAGCATAAAAGACAGACTCTCACTAATCCAAGGCATCAAAAGATCTAAATAGACCTATACGAGTTACATGATTCACAAAAGCCTTAACAGTCAAGCCTTTGGTTAGAGGATCTGCCACCATAAGATCGGTGGGTATATTCTCTATATGAGTCTGAAACTCCTTAACCTTCTCTCTAACAAACATATACTTCGTATCAAAATGCTTCGAACGCTTGGAGTTCTTGCATATTTGAGAGAAACCCACCACAGCAGAGTTATCACAATATATGGTTAGAGGTCTAGAAACACTCTCCACAAGATGAAGCTCAGAAATGAAATTCTTCAACCATATTGCCTGTCGAGTAGCTTCATAACAAGCCACATACTCTGCCTCCATAGTTGAAGTT
This sequence comes from Erythroxylum novogranatense, assembly GCA_029891385.1. Lineage (NCBI taxonomy): Eukaryota > Viridiplantae > Streptophyta > Magnoliopsida > Malpighiales > Erythroxylaceae > Erythroxylum > Erythroxylum novogranatense. The sequence goes on from CM057224.1 coordinate 8,171,178, forward strand.
GTTGTAAATGTTTGTTTAACACTTTTCCAAGATACAGCTCCTCCAGCAAGCATAAAGATATATCCTGATGTGGATTTGTGATCATCAGGGCAGCCACCATAATCAGAATCAGAATAGCCTGTCACCTCAAGGTGATCAGATATCCTGTAAGTGAGCATGTAATCTTTAGTACCTTGTAGGTACCTCAGAACTCGTTTCACAACTTGCCAATGACCCACACCAGGGTTGCTCAAGTATCTCCCAAGTACACCAACAACAAAAGCAATATCAAGACGTGTACAAACTTGAGCATACATAAGACTGCCAACAGCAGAAGCATATGGGACATTTTTCATCTCTGACTTATCTTTATCATTTTGAGGACACTGGCTATTCGAGAGTTTGTCACCCTTTTGAATGGGTGCACTGCAAGGATTACAAGTCTTCATGTTGAATCTATTCCAAATCCTTTCTATATATCTTTTCTGAGACAAACCCAGAACACCACGAGATCTATCACGATGAATTTCAATGCCCAGAACAAAAGAAGCATCACCAAGATCTTTCATATCAAAATGAGTTGTTAACATTTGTTTAGTCTCAGAAAGAAAATCCACATCATTACTGGCTAAAAGAATGTCATCAACATATAAGACAAGAATAATGAAGTTTCTCCCACTCTTCTTCAAGTAAATGCATTGATCAACAACATTTTCCTTGAAGCCAAGAGAGCAAACAATTTGATCAAACTTCAAATATCATTGTCTGGAGGCTTGTTTCAGCCCATAAATGGATTTTCTCAATTTGCATATCATATGTTCTTTACATTTCTCAACAAAACCAGCAGGCTGATTCATAAACACATCTTCATACAAATCACCATTCAGGAAAGCAGTTTTCACATCCATTTGATGGAGCTCCAAATCAAAATGAGCAACTAAAGCCATCACAATACGTAATGAATCTTTAGTAGAGACCGGGGAAAAAGTCTCTTTATAATCTATACCTTCCCTCTGGTTATAGCCCTTTGCAACAAGTCTGGCTTTATATCTTTCTATCTCACCTCTAGCATCATGTTTAGTCTTAAAGACCCATTTACACCCAACAGTCTTACAACCACTGGGTAATTCCACCAAATCCCAAACGTCATTCATACTCATAGAAGCCAATTCATCTTCCATGGTTGCCAACCATTGTGAACTACGAGAACAAGAAATGGCTTCCTGAAAGGAAATAGGATCTGAGTCTTCAACTAAATTGAATTCATGCTCCTCCAAGTAAATATAATAATCTCAAAATTTAGAAGACTCGATGGGTTTAGGAATCCTTTCGGATCTCTAGGTGGAACTACAACCACATCCGGGACTTGAATCAATGCCAACTGTTGAGGAATTTCAACATCATTTCTGAATCAACAACATCATCAGAATCGGAGGAGTCCGAATCTCCTCAGGATGAAAAACAATAGGTGTAGGAATAATAACATGATCCTCTCTAAAATCAACAACACGAGACTCGTGCCTTTCATTATATTCCATGTCCCCTTCAAAATAGACAGTCCGATCTGATTCAATGACTCTAGTAGTGTGATTGGGACAATAAAATCTTGAACCTCTTGAGCCAGTACAATAACCACTAAAGTAACCTGAAATAGTTCTAGGATCAAGTTTCTTCAATCGAGGATTATAAATCCTCACCTCATTTTTTCTGACCCCAAACACGAAATGCTTCAAACTAGGCTTCTTTCCTGATATCAGCTCAAAATGAGTCTTTGGTACTGACTTACTAGGCACATGATTCAGAACATGAACAGCAGTCCTCAAAGCATCTCCCCATAAAAACTCTGGTAAGGTAGAGTGACTAAGCATGCACCTAACCATCTCTATAAGAGTACGATTTCGCCTTTCTGCAATCCCATTTTGTTGAGGAGTGCCAGGCATGGTATATTGTGCCTCAATTCCACAATCCTGCAAGTATCTAGCAAAAGGGTCAGGGTTTCTTCCAGTTTCATCATACCGACCATAATACTCACCACCTCTATCAGATCTTACACATTTGATCTGCTTCCCAAGTTACAATTCAACAATATTTTTCAGTGACTTAAAAACATCCAAGGACTTAGATTTCTCACGTAACAATTCAATCCATCCATACCGTGAAAAATCATCAATGAAGGTGATAAAGTATCTATAGCCTCCCATGGCAATAAGAGTAATGGGTCCACAGATGTCTGTGTGAATTATCTGTAATGGTTCCTCCTTCTTGATCATTTTCTCCTTTCTTACTTTAGCTGTAAACTTCCCCTTTAAGCAATCAACACAAGTGTCAAAATCAGATAAGTCCAAATCATGCAAAATAGTTTCCTTAATCAACCTCTCCATTCTTTCCTTAGAGATATGTCCTAATCGTTTATACCACAACATAGAAGATTTTTCAGCAACTCTCCCACGTTTCTTTCCAACAACAAAGATTAACATTATCATGCGATCGATCAAAACGAGAAGAATTAGCAATCAAGATAAACAATCCATCACGATAATTGCAGAACCAACAACAACAGAATCATAGTATAAAACAATTCCATTATTGATTATATGAAAATTGTATCCACAACTGTGTAAAACAGAAACTGAAATCAAATTCATTCTCATAAAAGGCACATAAACAACATCTTTCAAAAGCAAATCATGTCCACTACTCAACTTCAAGGAAACTACTCCTATGTGCTCAACATTAACACTAGATCCATCTCTAGTTGCACCATCACCTCCCTTTATTTGGTTTCACCGCTTTTGAACTCCTGCAATGAGTTCGTTACATGAATAGTGGCACCAAGTGTCTCAACCACCATGAATTAGAGGAACATCAACCAGATTCGATTCAAAAGCACAAAGATTTGAGGAACACCACCCACACCATCATACTTGGTCTTAGACAATAAAGACAAGTAATTAGACTTTTCAGTCTTATCAATCTTTTGAAATTTTTCACCAACAGCCTTGAGATAATCTTTGGCATTATCGGTTTACATGATGCTCTCTTTAATGGTCTTCCATTGTGTATTTGATGGTCATCAAACAAACCTTATTAGCACGAACCCATTTATCATATTTAGCTCTATCTGCAGTGGAAGACTCAACGATGGGTGTGCGGGCTCATCCTCAGTGAGAGCAACATTAACATTAGAAATCGCCAAAAAAGATTTAAAGATTCAAGTCGGTCCTCATAATGGTCCCATTCATTAATCAAAGAATTCAAAGTCGGAAATTGATACAAAACAGGGAGATTTAGCAAATGTATCAAAACTAGCATAATTAGGCAAACAACACAGCTAGGTTCTCATGCAATTGCAATCCTGCCTAAGGGTTTCGAATTACAACACAGATCACCCAGAACATTAAACTATGCCCTAAAGCTAATATCGATAGGATATTGAAAACTTTAAAGACATAATTCAATGAATTAAACAAAACATTAGAAACCACATTGATAAAGACAAACCGATAGGGTAAGTGCATCATTAACATAGCATCTAATGTATGCCCAATAACAACATCACAACAGCAATTTGTAATAATTGGTCTCACGATAGGCGAGCTCACAATTACACAAAATGAATGACAATAGTCCAATAACATTCACCAAGATTGTTCCCATAGGTCCAATTAGCACCACAATTACATAATTAACCATAGTAATCATATAATATAACATTATGTGCATAAACGACATCAAAATTTAACTATGGTGCACAACTATATAACCCTGAGAGTACACAATACCCCACAAGCCCAAAAAATACTAGGAATAAGTTCAAAAATTTTCAAGGAAAAATTCGGAGAGTACAGTATATTTTTATTAATTTTAAAATTAAAAAAAAAATAAAAATAAAAATTCTAACATTCCAAAAATTTCATAAAAATTACCATAAAATAGTACTGGGCAAGTGGAGCATGTAGGAAAAAATTTGGGGAAAAAAGACCACCGGAATCCTCCACAAGCGCCCACATTCGCCACCAGTGCGCGTGGGCGAGTGTCTGGCGGGTCGAACTTCATCTTCTCCGCCCGCCAGCCTGGTATCCGGGTCGCGCGACCCGGTTTGTGACCCGATTCAGAAAACCGTCCATAAATCCTTCGTTTTTGATCCGTTTTCAATGGAATTTGTGTCATTAGATTCGAAATTCATAGATCTATCAAACCCCTCTATCAATTTTACAAAAAATGCTACTGAAGAGAATCGGAAAAAATCGAAAGGAACGTTAATGGGGTCGCTGCTTTCGCGTTCTTGAGGTTTACGATATATAACAGCAAATTGACAAACCTAACACATGCTTTGACACCAAACTGAAACATATCAATATCTACAAAATCGATTTCAGAAAAAGAACACAATTATCATCAACGAAAAACCCCAAATTCCATAGAATAAAATACCGAAAAATTACACCATATGAGCAGTTACAATTAGGGTTAACTGGCTCTGATACCAATTGAAAGAAAATTAGACACGAAATACAAGATTAATTTCATGATTAATCTACACAAATAATTAATTCAAGAATTGTAACATACTACGCTCAATAATTCGATTGATAAATACCTGGAAATTGGGGAAACATTGAATCCATTATTGTTTTTTGTAAAGCGACGAGATAGAGATGCAGAGGATTTGCTACTGTTATTCCGAATCCTTAATTAGTAAAAGACGCATACAGTTTCAATGGGACAATCAGATTAAAGGTCAACTATGAGAGGCCTCCCGCTTTTTATAACATGGTCAAGTTTACCCATCATAAAGAAACCCATGAACAAAGGTCCAATGACACGTTAAAGAGAGAATTATCATTGACATCTAATTAATTGGAATTTGTACAAAATAATTTCAATTATGCTAATCCAGAATTATGGTAAAATTCTATCAATATCATTTTGGATTGATTGCTAAAAACATGTGATTAGAATCATTTTAGTCTCACATGGAAGATACCGTTCCTATTATTCTATCGCGAGCTTTAAAGCTCTTGAAAGAAAGAAAAGGGAAGGTTTAAAGCATACACTTTGTTTAGGGAAGGTTTAAAGCATACACTTTGTTTAATCAGCCAGCAGAATTGTGACTCCACAAAGGTGCTGGAAATATTGGAACATAAAGGATGGATAATTATGTGAAATGTTTTTTGACTGCCATTCTGAATTGAAGATGATAAGCAGAAGTGTCTTGAACATTTATAACGTTACTTGCTTTTCATGCAGCGGCGGATATCAATACCGAATTCCCTTTTAGATGGTTGACGAAATTATTGTTTTCGAGACATGATCAAAACTTAGGAGATGCTTGGTTAAGGAGTAGGAGGGAATGGAATGAAAGGTAGTGGTTGGTTGATTATTATGATTGATTAAATAGTTTTTTCATACCTAAGTTTAAAGTAATGGTTCATACCCTCCATATATGGGAGGAATGAGTTTGATTCCTACCAACATTATTTTTAAAAATTTTAATTAAAATTTTTAATTAATTATAATTAAAATGTAACTAATTAAAATAAATTTAATTAAAATATAAAATATAATTAATTAATAACTTTAATTTACAAAATCTAATTAATTAATTAATTAAAATAATTAATCAACATAAAATCTCATTAATTAATTGAAATATAATTAATTAATTAAAGTATAATTAAAATCTAATTAGTTAATTAAAATACAATTAATTACATGATTAATTAAAATATAATTAATTAATTAATATGAAATTAAAATATAATTAATTTAATTAATTAATTAGTTAATTACAATAAATTAAATTAATTTATTCATTGTAATTAATTATATTTTAATTAATTAATTAGATTTTAATTAATTAATTATTTGAATAATTAATTAATGAAAATCTAATTAATTAATTAAAATATAATTAATTACATGATTAATTAAAATCTAATTAAAATATATTAATTAATTAAATAAATAAAATATAATTAATTAATTAATTACAATGTAATTAATTAAAATATTATTCATTAATTACTTAAAATATAACTTCATTCGTATTATCGATGAATGTAAATTGTATTAAACTATGTTACTTGATTTTCTTGTAGTAATGAAATGGTGGATATTATAGTTGTGTCGATAAATTGCACAATATTTTGGATGATTAATCTATATTTTGAAGATATTATGTAACTAATGATATGTTGATGCAAGAAAATACTACAGTATTTTTTTCTTCAAGAGCTATTGAAAAGAAAAATCTAATATACTTTATTTTAAATATTTTGTCATTATAATTAGGGTGTATAAATTAAAATAATTATTTAAAATATATTTAAAATTTTCTATAAAACAAATTTTAACAAATTTTATTTCTTAACATTTTTAACAAACCAACCACAATCAATGGTAATGGTAATCATTCCTTCATCTTAACAAACCATCATCGTTATAATGATTATATCCATTCTCATTTTTCACTATATTCATTCCCATTCTGATTCTCATTCTCCTCTATGAACCAAGCGCTCCTAAGTTCTCGAGGAATAAGTGGTGGTATTGGTCATCACTTTCTGCAGCAGCGAGAATTGCTAGTCTCTGCTGATATACACCCTGGATGCTGCCAGTCTATATGAGAAACCTTCTCCATCCTATCCGAGAGCTCCTAGTTTGGATCCTAACGAGTCAACCAAACCTCAGAGCAGATCATTCCTGGAAAGGAAAGGAAAGAGAGCTAGAGGGATAATATAAACCCACCCACTTACAATCCCTTTTTCCACTGAGCAGAAGAATGCTCATTCTAATTGAGATTTGACATCTATCATGCCTGTTTTATGGGTGATCTACGGGCTCGGACGATGGTGTTGGGAAACTGATGCCTTTGACCTCCTTATAATTATAAATCAAGCTAGGATAGTAACCAATACTCATCCAGAAATAGAGGCTGTGTAGCTAGGCTTACAATTTAGCTTTTGGGATAAGCTTCTAAGAAATTGAGTTTCCATACGCCAATCAATTGACTTTCCATGGTTTTGATTGCTAAAGAAATACCGTTCGTTCTAAATTGTTGCGGCTTTTTAACCTAAAATAAGGTGGAAAAGTATATGATAAGGCAAACAAGCCAAGGAATTTGGATAGAAACAGCTAGGGAAGAAGACGCTCTACTCTGGCTATCCGTGCCCAAATTTTTTCCCATATTGAAAACCACCCTCACCACGATATACTTGTACATGTCCAGCATTTGCCGAAATACATAACAAATAAAAAATAATATCATTATGTCATATGGGCGTAGAAGAGTTTTAATTGTATAACTTCTTCCTGAAAACAGAAAAAAGGAAGGGAGAAGTAAGACCAAGAAAAATGAGACAGAAAGATAAGATTTTGGTTATCCCTGTATAGAAGTTGCGTCCATAAAATGGTAGAATCTGAAGTAGACACCCTGATAACTTACTGTTTGCACTACAACAATAGGACAAAGCCATGGTTCGTTCCACAATAATGGAAAGTGAAATCCGAGCCTAGAAGGAACAGTATGGTAGGTAACAAGGACAAAAAGTCTTGCAATAATCTACCTTCATCACGTTTTTGACCTTACCGCAAGACCTGTCTCCACCTTCTTTATTTCAAAGATGAGCATTCTCCACATCTTGAGCACAAACATTTCAGCTTCCTCGTCTAATATTGTCTGAAGCATCTCCAGCATTTGAGATGCTTTAACATGTTCTTGAGTACTGGATACAATGTAATCTACTAATGTCTTCTCTTCCTCCCCAAGAAACTCTGTGATCTTCTTTGAAATCCAGGGTCTCATCCTCTCGTGAAGGCCATACTGTAAAGGTGTAGAAGAAAATAGAATATGGTATTTAGACATAATTATTATTAAAAACAAAAGGGTAGAGACAGAGAAGCAGGATGTTATTTTCTTGTCACATGCTTCCATGCGCATAAGTCCCACCGTGATTACTGATTACTAGTTCAGTGCAGTAAATCCAACTTAAGGGCAAACGAAATCACTGCAACTCCAAAAAAATTCAACACAGTGCCTATGAGATCTAGTGACTCTAGACCAGCACCACTGGCGCGAGATTTTATTAAGTTTTGAGATCAAAGCTTGGTTGAGTTCCCCACAAGAAAGCAATCAAGAAAAAATGTTACAAAATCTGTTTCTGCAAACTAAAACATAAATCAAGTAGTAAGCCAGACTACATAGTGAGTGCAGTCAAGCAACAAGTTCATGCTCCAAAAAGGTCTTCTAAACCAATGATTGTCTCCTTGGTGAATAGTTTCAAGCAAGTACCCAGTGACCTATGGAAGTACTCAAGAAAAAGAACACTTGAAGTCATAGAGAAAGAAAGGGGAGCCAGAAAGGGTAACCTTCTTCAGTTTGAACATACTCTATTTGGTTTAACGTTAGCAAGGTATAATATCCTCCACAAGTTTAAGCCAGAAAAAGGACACTATATACAAGAGATAGATATGCGGGCTACCTGATCGTACACAGACCAGTTTATCTCATATGAAAATAGCTCATCCTTTGTCTTTGGGATCATGTCGATCAATTGTTTTGCATCCAAAAGCTTCTGCTTATCTTGCGCTTTCACTTTACTAACCCCATGTTCTCGATCCTTTTCCCATTCAAGATTTTTATCCTTATTCTCACTTCTGGTCCTTTCTTCGTCATTTCGGTCCCTATCCCTCTGGCTTGACCGATCATGAGATCGTCTGCTTCTCTCTCTTTCTGCATCAGGCTTCTCTTCTTTAGGAGTAACATTTGATATCCGTTTTGCATATTCTGCCGCTGCAACCAGATTTGGTGGTTGTCCTCCAGAGGCAGGTTGAATGGCTTGCAACTCCTCAGTTGAATAATCAATTGGAACAAGAGGCCTCATCTTTTTATCCTTATGTGCTTCATCATCATCCTCTTCATGGAAAACAGAAGGTACAGTAGCTCGTTTTCCAGACCCAACTAAGCCAAACCCTAGTTTTCTACCAGGAGCATTAACACCCTGCCGTACATCTGAATCAGCTGCTGAGCCCATCGCTGACTCCTCACAACTACCATTTCGTAAAACTCTTTCATCTACATTGTGAAGTCATAACTGAGTCAAATTAAAGGAAAACTTTAAGTATTGAATATAAATAAAGATAGAAAGATGAGGAACTCTTTACCTGTTCGGTTTTCAGAACCAGAATCACCATCACGATCCCGTTCAACAGTCATATCTTTACTTTCAAAAGCAGCTTCATCAGTTAAAACTGTCATCTCACTTCCATTATTCGTAACTTGACCAGATGCAAGTTTTAATGCTTCTCTCTGTTGTTGCAGCAACTTTTCCTCCTCAGCTCTCTTTCGATCCTCAGCAATTTCTTCCTCTTCTTTTAGTCGGTCAACCTCATCCTCCTCCTTCTCCCACAACCTCTTCCGCCTCTTCTCCTCTAAAACACTCCTGCGCCACCTTTTTGCATCATCTTCATCTTCTTCTTCATGAAGAACCTCCTTTCTCCGCTTGCGTTCTCTTTCTTTTTCTTTATCCTTATCATATTGCCGCTGTTTCTCTTTCTCTCTCTCCCTATACTCCCAATCTTTGAGACGTTCTTCATATTCCCGTTCAGCCTCCTCAATCTTTCTTCTCTGCTCCCTCTCTTTCCTTACTCTCTCTCGTTCCGCTTCCCTCTCATATCTTTCTATTTCTCGTTCTTTTTCCCGTTTTTTATCTCTTTCTCTATCCCTGTCTCTATCTCTGCTTCTCCTATCATGCCTACTGTTCCTATCAGGAGAGCTTGTTTCAGTGCCATCCAGTTCACTTGCTCCTTTGTTGTCACTAGTCTCATCCTCATTGTTATCTTCTTTAGCATCTGCAGAATGTATAACAAGATTAAAAAAAGAAAGCCAACAGTAATTCCAAATAAGTTATTAAAGAGCTACCATCTATTATTCATTCACAAGAAACAGAACTAAGAATGCAAATATGAGTGAACTATAAAAACTAACCATTTCTTGTTATGCCAGTATGGGAGTCCACATCCCTTGATTTAGTTGGCAACTCCAAATTTGAATTTCCAGAATCATCAGTAGGTGTTTGTGGAGGTGGTGGCAGTGGCTTGGTCTTTAACCTCTCTTCTATCATGTTTCTAAGCTTCTCCATGGCTTCTCGATCACCTTCCTTGTCTTCATCAGTTACAATACCAAAGTTGGCAACATCATGATTTTCTTTGTTCCCTTTGTCACCATCATTGTTTGACTCCACTCGATAAGTACTTGAAACTTCGTTATTTTGAACACCTTGTGCACCTCCATCATCCTTTTCTGCCCCTACAGCTTGACTATCTTTGGCATTCTTTGCATTCTCTGTTTTGTTTTCAACATACTTCTCTAGATATTCTCTCGTTGCTTGGCTCACATTTAGCTTTTCATAAGGTCAATACCAGAGAAGCTAAGATCAGCATAGGAAATTATAACAAAAGAACAACGAGCGGCAAATGATAGCATGAATAATGTCCTAATAAATTAATTGCAAGCCTCAATGCAAGATTAAATTTTTGAAGAATATTATTCATTATGTTAAGAAGATAAACTGCATCCTGTTCTTTCCTTTATTCATTCCTCCAATCCCAGAAGAAAGGCCGCTTAGAAGCTGCCCCAGCCACTAAATTCATTAGCCCAGCCAAACAATTAGACAAGTGCCTCAACAAAACATAAAAGTAGAGCATACATTCCCCTCTATAAGAATCACTAAAATGTTCTAGGACCAAATAAGCCTCTCAAGTGCTACTCCCAAATTCTTGACAATGTTTTCTAGTTTATTTAATCTTAGAGTTGGTCGATCATATATTAATTGACAGTTAAAGAATAACAAACATTTTGACCTCAAGTAATTCCATCATAATGCCAAAGGCATAGTCTGCTTGGTGTTCAAGGCTTAAAACCTGCCAACCCCAAAAGAAAGGTAGATTCATCTGCCCTTATTAACTCTCTCAAAGGAACGGCAACTTCAAGCGAAACAGTATTGAATTTTCAATATTGTAAAATATAGGCTTGAAGTAAACATCTTACTACTACAATAAAGAATATTAAATAATTTGGAGGGATAAAAATCAAAATCCAAACATACCACCAGCTCTTGTCCGTCAATGTTGAATTTACTGAGTAGACGCAATGCCCGGAGAACCCCATCAGCTGATTCAAATTCACAAAAACCAAAGCCTTTAAGAGTACCATCACTAGGGTCTTGCTCACGTTTCCAACTCTTTACAGGTCCGCAGAACTTCAGAACAGGAAAAAAAATATCAAATTTCAGATATCGAGGCTCCAATTATTACCCTTGACAAGGTATAGTGAAGCAAAAAAGATGAATAATAAGCATAACCAGAAAATGAAACAATCTGTATCAAACCTTAAGGAGAGACAACATGAAATCATTTTCAATAGTTGCAGCTATCTTGCCAACATAAACAGTAGTTTGAGGTTTCTTGGCTGGAGTCACAGAAGGGATAGCTGGCCTGGCAATTGGAGGTATAAGTGGATGAACCCCAGGAACCCCTGGAATAAGAGGGCGAGATGCTGCTGGGAGGATGCCAACTGTTCCAGGAGGACGAGGAGGAAACAAAGGGCGAACCATAGCTGGATACGGGGAAGGATAACGAGGAATTCCTGCAAATTCACAAAACAAACATCTATGCAAAACATCAGGGCAAGTTTACCAATTAAACAAATCAATAATTGATAGACATCACAAGCATTCTTTTAAATAAGGAATTAAAAGTTTAATTAAATGCTGTTACCACACAATACAAGCATACTAGAGATGGCACCATACGTCAATTTTCACCAGCTGAAAAGACAACCTGGGGGGAAACAATAACAGAAATAGGCTTGATCTCATAACAGAGAAATGAGAAGCGGGGTTACCTGTTGCATCCACTTGACAAGCTTTTCTATACTATCCAAGGCACCATTTGCAGAATTTTTCACAATTGAGCAAGATTTTGAACATCTCATACTCACAAGTAAACAAGACAACTAGACTGCTATATTATTGTCATTAACTTATATGAACTGTCAGAGGTTTACGGTGCAACATGAAAACAACACGAAAAGCCAGATAGAGGAAACATAAGGGTGTTTCAAATTTAAAAATTGCAATACCTTGGATATAAGCCAACGAGCACTCAGTTGCTAACATGATCTGCTGCCGGAAATTCATAGACCCATGAAAGGGAAAGAATCCTTATAACTAGCAGAAAGTGGCCTACTAGATGAGCATTACATAACCAGACATAATTTAGAACAACAAATGGAGCAAATGATGGTTCAGATTATGTTTCACCCTTTAACCCAAACACTCTAGATGCTAACTACTTGGTTCATGAAAACAAACCCTAATTTGCACTAATCATTCAAAAATGAGCAAAAGAAAAACAGGCAAATATGTGCATACCAAAAGAGGAGTTGTAGAAGGTGGTGTTCTCTTAAGCAATATGATGCCCTTCCAATCTTTCTCATGGTATTCAATCAAGACACTGTAGGAGAAAACATCCCGTCATCGATGCCCCTTTTTTTTCTAAATTTCTCCATACCCCTCTTTAAAGACTCTCCCCCACTAAAGCATACAAATAACTCTCACTTATCATTAGTAGCATCCATCAACTCACATGTAAATTTATATAAATTCAATCACTTCAATGTCGTACATAAGGCAATTTATTCAATAAAACAACAATAGCTCGTAACTAAACTTCCAGAAAAATTCAATTACAATAAACTACGACACAAGAATATGAACTTTACCATGAAAAGAATTACCCACCGGGTGGAGGAATAGAAGCAGCACCATAACCATTAGGCAAAGGAGCGTACGGTCTTGGAGGCTGACCTGCTGGAACCTGATAAGCCATCATCGGGGCCGCCGCCGGCATAGGAACTCCGGCGCCGCCGCTCACTCCGCTGGGAACCATCCCGGGCACTGCAGTAACCCCAGGCGGCTGCACGGCTACTACGCTAGGGTTCGGATAATTTGGAAGCGGAGAAAACTGCGGAGCAGGACGGAACGACGGAGCCACCGGAGGCACAGAGGCAACGCCGGACAGCTGCGGTGGCGCCGGTGGGTAAGGATGGACAGGAAGAGGCTGTTGAGATGGTAGAATTGAGCTGGGATTAGGGTTGAGATTAGGGTTGGGGTTAGGGTTTGGCGGGAGAGTAGCTGATGACGACTGTTGTTGCGGCGTTGGTAGAGCAGATGGATCTGATAGTGGAGTAGCGTCACCGGACTCAGGTCGTTGAGCGGCGGAAGAGGAGAGGGGGTCCGCCATAGAAATCGACGTAGTGAGCGGGAAGATCTGCAATGAATCTGTTTTTTGTTTTTTCTGCTCCAATTATGCTTTGCCCTAAAGTTGAAAGTTCAGGTTATAAGGCAGGGGTGAAGATTCCCTGTTTCTCGAGCGCATGATGTTTGTGCACCTTCAGCTGTTGGATCACTGGCAACTTTCTGGTTAATATGACATAGATAAGGAATGAAATACAACGAATGAAATCCACGACGAGTAGAAAAAAATAAATATTATTTAGTTTAATTTATTTCTATTTTTTAATGATGATATAAACTAACTTGATATAAAAATTAGAATTTAGAATAACAAACGAATAACTAATAAAAAAATTAAAATATCTATTATTATTATTTTTATTATTAGTAATTATTATTATTACTAATAATTTTCTTATTCTTATTCTTCTTCTTATTATTATTAATTTTCTTCTTTTCTTTTTCCTTCTTCTTATTATTATTATTATTGGATACTTTACATATTGCATTCTTCAATCTTTGAGTTAATTAGTGTTTTTGCATAATTAACTATTGCTTAATTATTATTATTATTTAAGCAAGAGTTAATTATGCAAATATATAATTATCATTATTATTATTATTATTGCTATTATTATTATTATTATTTATGTATGAGGTGACAAGGAATGAGTTGAGTTTTAAAATACTATGATGCAAATATTGGAGAAATCTCCTCCTTAATTCACGTTTTTACACAATGTGATAATTAAATTAGTTTGGTTGAAACTTTTATCAAGAAACTTTTATCGGAGAAACTTTTGTAATAGAACTTTTCTGAGAAGAGCTTGTTTAAAAGCCAGTTGACTGTTTGACTGTCAATTAAAAAATTAACTTTTTAAAAAAGCTTTATATAGTAGACTGTTTGATAACATAAAAATAAAAAGTAATTTTATTAATTTTAACTATATTTTATTTTATAATAAAATTATTTATGCTAAATAATATTTAAAATATACTAACAAATTGTTCATTAACGCAAAATGTATGCTAAATAATATTTAAAATGCATACAATATTTAAAATAATTTTATTTTATAAATATTTAAATAAAATTGTTCAACGCAAATGACCGTCTGCGTTGCTCATCACGTTGATGAACAACGCAGACGATACCATCTGCGTTGAAACAACGCAAATGTGGTCTGTGTTGAGCGTTGATAAGTTTATGTACGTAAGTGACAGAACTTTTAAAAAAATAGCTTTCCAGAAAAGCTAAAATTTGGGCTTTTCTGAAAAACTCCAAATTCAAAAGCGATTTTTACTTCAAAAGTGCTTTTAAAGTTTGCAGCCAAACACTCATCTTTTCCCAAAAATAGCTTTTGCAGTAGAAAAAAGTACTTTTGAAGTCTCCAAATGCTGAACCAAACAAGCACTTACTATACTTGATATTCACACACAACAATACTCAAACTTGGGTAAATCCTTATATATGGTTCTTAGATACATTCGTAGCATAGGAGTTCAAGCAATGGGATAAGATGCTTGCATGGCTATTCCACAAAGTCCTCAACGTTTCTCTACATCCTTACATATCCCTCTTCACCCCATTCTGTGACCTATGATTTCTTCATAATCCAATAGTCGATGCCTTACTAGCATCGAACCTGAGGGGTGTCACGCCCTGATCTAGATCAATCCCACAATCTCCCGGTAAATATCCCACTCTTGTAAAACTGGAAATTATCTCCAGCATCAATGGCAATTAATACTGGTTAGATGGCAACTGATACTGGTTGGTTTGTTACATCCTTTAGCAGTGCTGCTTCACTTTTTGCTGGTGCAACTTCATAGCCAATAATTTTATGTTAGACCCCGTATTTTTTTTACGATGTTATTAAGCATGAATTGTGATAATAGTGATTTTATGCCTTAGTTTGGTTAAATTGAGAGGATTATTGAATAATTAAGGTTTAATTGTGGTTAAGTGAGAATTAAAAAGGGTATTATGTGTGAGGGCATTTTAGGAAGATCTCTTGAGTAAAGTGATTTAAGCTTTGCAAGGAGGGGTATAATGATCTTTATGCTCCTTTTGACTTAAGTAGGAAAGAAGAAGGAAAAGAAGAAGGAAAAGAGAAAGGAAGAAGAGGAGTAGCCGTAGGTGGAGGAAGAAGAGAAGAAAGAGATTTTCGATCTTTGAAGATTTCCGACAGATTTGAAGTGTTTTCCGGGTAAGTTTCTCTTTGTTTAATCTTGTTTTGATTAGATTAAACCTAAGGATAGGTTGAATGTAGTAGAATCGATGGTTTAGGGTTTTAGGGCATATGGATAGGTTTATTTGGGTTGTTGGATTTGTGGCTGATTTTAAGGTTTGTATGAGTTAGAAGTGTAGTATAAGGCATGATCTAAGGCTTAGGTGTGTTGCATTTGAGTTTGGGAAAGGATTGAAGTTGGAAATGCTGGAAATAGGGTTTCGAAGTTCTTCTCGGAGACCAAGACGTCAGCGACGTATGTATATAACACCTATAGGTGTGTTGCATTTGAGTTCGGGAAAGGATTGAAGTTGGAAATCTTTGGAAATAGGGTTTGAAGTTCTTCTCTCGACATTCGCACGTCGCGACGCGTATGAACACGCTGCCATGGCGTGCGAGAGAGGAAGCAACGTCGCGACGTGTAAATGTTTATTTGCCGCGACGCATTTAAATTGTGTTCGCTATGGCGAAGCTCAGCCTTCGTCATGACGAATGTGGTAAGACGTCATGACGAAGCGGGCGTTCGCCGCGGGCATAACGTGGCCTTCGTCATTCGCGAGCCCCGTGTTCCAAAGAAAGCTATATTTTGGTATTTTTGGGCATATCTTGAGCTATAGATGCCCAATTGAGGTGATTTCAGATTCGTTATGAACTAGAGATCAAGGGCTGCAAGTTGTATGAAAAAGGAGAGTTCGAAATTTGCCTCAAAGGGTTCAGAATTTTAGGAGGAGGTCGAATATAGACTTTTAGTGCTTTATTTTGGATTTCCAAGCTTTGAATATTTTCTATGGATATTGATTAAATGGAACTTGGTTTATTTTAGGAAACCAAGCTGATTTGACCCAATCGTAAGAGGAAGGACAGCAGTGAGTCTGATACTCAAGCGATACTAGGTGGGTAATATGTTTATGGTTATTGTGTGTATGGGCAAATTGCCTTGTGTGTGCTAACTGCTTGCATGATATGACCTTGTTGGTATTGAATTTTATGATAAATATTGAATTTGCATTGCGACTATGATTATGCATGGCTTGATAGACCTTATGGCGTATTTGACAAGAATGGAAAGAATGAAAATAACGAAAGCTTCGAAAAATGCTTTGAACATGGAACGTATGGATTATGTGTATTGTTTGGGTGAGAGAGTTACGGATGGAGTCACGTGCACGTTGACATAAAGCCTTCTCCCGGCTACCCGCTTGAGGCCATGAGATCCTTGAAAAATCGGACTCGGATAGTTTACGGATTTAACTTCGGTTTATCCGGATCGTTTACGGAACTCTGAAACCAATTGTGTGCATCCATGATTGACTTGATAGAAATGATGCATAATAATTGTTATGTTGAGAAACAGAAATTGCATGACATATGTTTATATGAATGTGGTTCATTTGATAAATCTTGACTTGCTATACTTGTATATATATATGTTTGAATGTGTGGCTCGTTGCCAATGGCTATAAACGTATATGCCACTGAGCTTCGCAACTCACCCCATTACTCTCCCCTCCTCAGGTGCAGATCGAGACGATTGTCGACCTTGCAAGGCATCTAAAACTTCAAGCTAGTTAGGAGCCGTGTATTAAGTTAGTACTTTGGTCAGCCCGCCAGCATATCATCATAGAGCATACTTGTGTATTTTGGATTTTAAATTTTATTTCGTATTATGCTACATTTGAGAATATTTGCTGAATTTCTCTTAATCTGAAATGGCATGAAACCCTTAGTTTATGGGGTGTTGAATTCATAGATGGGATGCATGTGTAGAATATATGTATGAGTATATGCATATGTGTTTGTATCGAATTATGTATTTGTGTGCGAAATGGAATGTATGAATATGTGTGTGAATCGAATTGTGTATTTGTATGGATGTTGGGATCGGGTCTGAAGGTATTTGGGCGCCCGACGCTGGCGCGACCCGAGGGACCGCCTCGGGATGTGGGGATCCGGGACCCGGGCCCAACATGTTTGGTATCAGAGCGCCTAGGTTTAGTGTCCTTGGCTTAGAATGCATATAGGACGACTTGTTTGATCTATGATTAATTGTTGCATTGATTACGTGACATGCATATCATGCATACATGTAGATTGACATATAGCTAATCCTTAGTGTCTCCATTTGAAGGAGTACGATGCCACCTCGTAGAAGGACATGAGGAGTTATCAAGGATCTGCGACACGACTCTCCGATCAGAGAGGAGAGGACTGATGAGTCGGTTGCCCTGTGGAATGTTGAGGCTTCGTAGGGCTAGGTAGTGAGCCCGTTCGATTCTTCGACTCAGAGTCGTCGCCTATCAGAGCAAGTGCCTCCTTTGGATCCGAGGTTGTTCGTGCCTTTACTCAGCATTAAATGCGGTATGGGTCGATGTCACGACCTTACATTTCACCCCGATTGAAGGGGAGACGGTTTGACCGGTTGAGGAAGTATGGGGCAGTTGATTTCTTTGGGACATCCGATCCTGAAGAAGCCGAGACTTGGTTAAGGAAGACTAAGAGAGTGTTGGATCAGATGGAGTGTGAGGATGACGAGAGAGTCATCTATGCTGCCAGTTTGCTTCAGGGAGATGCTCTGCATTGGTGGGAGACCGTGTCAGGTAGCCAGATGAGGCTAGTAGGGTTGGCATGGCAGGACTTCCTTGTGGCTTTTAGGAAGAAGTATCTGTCAGAGGTATATGTTAATCAGACGAAGGGAGTTCCTCGGTTTGACTTCGAGAGGATATGACGATCGTGAGTATGGCCGGTTTACAGCCTATCCCGCTTATGCTTGAGATCCGATGTTGAGTGAAGTCGCTAGATGTCGCGAGTTTGAGCCGGATTGCACTTGGCCATCGAGAGAAGGTGATTGTGCAGAATTTTCGTGATTTCAGCATTTGGTCGAGGCACTCGAGGTTGAAAATATAGAGAATATCAAGAGTGCAAGTGAAAAGAAGAGAAAAGGCGAGAGCAGCGATCGGAAGGGAGGTAGCACTAGTACTCCTATGCTGACGTGAGTGCTAGGAGCTTCCGATCTAGTCGAGGAGAGGGCGATGGTGCGAGCCGACCTATGCCGATGAGGACTTCTACTGTTTCTCACCAAGCCTCAACGGTGGGTGGCAGTAGAAGGGGAGATGGAGATAGGTCATTTGTCTCGAAGTGTGAGCATTGTGGGAGATCTCATAGAGGAGAGTGCTTCAGATTGACGGGAGCTTGCTTCAACTGTGGAGAGAAGGGACACATTGCCAGAGAGCGTCCTCAGCCTCCACGACAAGAGAGGAGTCGATCAAGTTTCAAAAGGGCGAGACTATGGGATGACTGTGACAGAGAAGTGGCGATTCGGATGCAGCCAAGAGGGTGAATCTTCCGGGGAGACTAAGAGGGCAGGCACCAGCTCGGGTGTTTGCGATAACTAGGGAGGATGCAGAGACCGCTCCAGATGTTGTGACTGGTATGATTCGACTTTTTGCTGATGATGTGCAAGTTTTGATTGATCCGGGCTCTACTCATTCGTTTGTTTCTTCGAGTAGACCCGTGTGTGATAGGATTGTGAGCCCATTGGATACTCCACTGATGGTGAGTACTCCAATCGACCAGTGCATTGTGATTTGTCAAGTGTTTAGAGGTTGTGAGATTCGCATTGATGGAGAACTTCTAGTGGTCGATTTGATGCCACTGAAGATGGGAGGATTAGATGTGATTTTGGGTATGGATACGTTGGAGAAGTACAATGCCCGTTTGGATTGTAAGCAGAAGACCGTGGAGTTTGAATTGGATGATGGTAAAAGAGTAGTGTTTACTAGGGACAGAAAAGCGAGTCCGCCCAGAATTGTTTCAGCATTGACAGCAGAAAGGATGATGAGTAAAGGATGTGAGGCATTCTTAGCCTATGTGGTGGACACCAGGACAGATGGAGGAAAGCTGGAGGATATTCCAGTAGTCAGGGAATTCTCGGATGTCTTTCCCGAGGAATTGCCAGGACTACCGCCAGCTAGGGAAATTGAGTTTCCCATTAAGCTTCTGTCGGGTACAGCCCCGATCTCAATTCCGCCTTACCGGATGGCTCCGGCGAAATTGAAAGAGCTTAAGGAGCAGTTGGAGAAGGGGTATATTCGGCCGAACTCTTCGCCTTGGGGAGCTCTAGTTCTTTTTGTGAAGAAGAAGGATGGATCGTTAAGGATGTGTGCGGACTACTGGAAACTAAATCAGGTTACGGTAAAGAACAGGTATCCGCTTCCTCGCATTGATGATCTGTTTGATCAATTGCAAGGAGCGAGAGTCTTCTCTAAGATAGACTTGAGATCAGGATATCATCAGTTGAGGATTAAGGAGTCGGATGTGCCGAAGACCGCTTTCAGGACTCGGTATGGGCATTTTGAGTTCTTGGTTATGCCTTTCGGATTGACAAATGCGCCTGCAACGTTTATGGACTTGATGAATCGGGTTTTTAAGCCATTCTTGGACCAATTTATCATTGTTTTTATCGATGATATCTTGGTTTATTCCAAGAGTGATGCGCAGCATGAGGAGCATTTGAGGATTTCTTTAGAGACTTTGAGGAGGAATGAGTTATACACCAAATTCGATAAATGCGAATTTTGGCTGAGAGAAGTTTCATTTCTTGGACATGTGATCTCAGAGCAAGGAGTGCATGTGGATCCAAAGAAAATAGAAGCTGTGGTGAATTGGGAAGCCCCGAAGAATGTAGCAGAAGTGAGGAGTTTTCTGGGTTTAGCAGGCTATTACAGGAGATTTATGGAGGGATTCTCCATGATAGCCGCTTCGATAACGAAGTTGTTGAGGAAAAATTAGAAGTTTGTTTGGAGTGATGAATGTCAGAAGAGTTTCGAGGAGCTCAAGCGCAGATTGACGAGTGCCCCGATTCTGATTTTTCCATCGGGTGCTGAGGGATATACTGTGTACAGCGATGCTTCGAGGAAGGGTCTTGGTTGTATTTTGATGCAGGGAGATCGGGTGATTGCTTATGCTTCGAGGCAGTTGAAGCCTTATGAGTTGAACTATCCGACGCATGATTTGGAGTTAGCAGTTGTGATTTTTGCCTTGAAGATTTGGAGGCATTATTTGTATGGGGTTCAGACAAGGATTTTTACGGATCATAAGAGTCTGAAGTATTTGTTAAGTCAAAAGGAATTGAATTTGAGGCAGAGAAGGTTGATTGAGTTACTCGAGGATTATGATTTGTTGATTGAGTATCATCCGGGCAAGGCCAATATTGTGGCGGATGTCTTGAGTAGGAAGTCTTCGATTGCGCATGTTCGGACGGTATATCTTCCTTTATTGGAAGAGATGGCCAAGCTTAAGATAAGCTTGAAGCAGGAGGAGTCAGATTGCCTTCTAGCCAACTTCCGAGTAAGACCAATACTCAGGGAGAAGGTTAGGGTATTGCAGGCTCAAGATGCAGATTTGAGCAAGTTTCGAGATGAAATTCAGAATGACAAGGTTTCTGAGATAGATGTGAAAGATGATGGGCTTATGATAGTGGGAAGCAGGTTGTGTATTCCAGACGTGCTGGAGGTTAAGGATGAGATTATGGATGAGGCACATAATGCGCCTTATGTCATGCATCCGGGTAGCACCAGGAGGTACAGGGATCTAAGAGAGCATTTTTGGTGGAAAGGCATGAAGAGGGATGTAGCAGAGTTTGTTAGTAAGTGTCTAGTGTGTCAGCAAGTCAAGGCTGAACACCAGGCACCTTCAGGCATGTTGAGGCCGTTACTTATTCTGGAATGGAAGTGGAAAAGGGTGACCATGGATTTCCTGATGGGTTTGCCTAAGACCAGTAGGAAGCATGATGCGATTTGGGTCATTGTGGATCGGTTGACCAAGTCAGCTCATTTTCTGGCAATTAAGCAGACTGATTCTTTGCATGTGTTAGCAAAGAAGTATATCGATGAGATAGTGAGATTGCATGAGATTCCGGATTCCATAGTTTCGGACAGCGATCCTCGGTTTACTTCAAGGTTTTGGGGTAGCTTGCAGGAAGCTTTGGGGACTAAGCTGAATTTTAGTACGACTTTTCACCCTCAGACGGATGGTCAATCTGAGATGACCATTCGGACTCTTGAGGGGATGCTCAGGGCGTGTGTGATGGATTTCAGAGGAGCTTGGGATGAGTATTTGCCGTTGGTCGAATTTGCTTATAACAATTCGTACCATTCGAGCATTCAGATGGCTCCATATGAGGCTTTGTATGGGCGGAGATGTAGGACTCCAATTTGTTAGGATGAAGAAGGAGAGAGGAAACTGGTAGGACCAGAATTGATTCAGATGACGGTCGAGAAAGTCAATTTGGTTAAGCAGCGACTTAAGGCAGCACAGGATAGGATGAAGAGTTATGTTGATGCACACCGAAAGGAGATGGAGTATGAAGTCGGTGAAAAGAGTTCCTTAAGACGTCTCCTTGGAAAGGAGTGATGAGATTTGGCAAGCAGGGTAAGTTAAGTCGAGGTATGTGGGTCCATATGAGATCCTTGAGAGGATTGGACCACTCGCCTACAGGTTGGCGTTACCTCCGGAATTGTCTCAGATTCACGATGTCTTCCATGTTTCCATGTTGAGAAGGTATAGATCAGATCCTTCTCATATCATTCAGACTAGTGAGGTACAGTTGCGGGATGATCTGAGTTATGAGGAGCAACCAGTGGAGATTTTGGATACTAAAGAAAAAATCCTCAGGAACAAGACGGTTCAGCTAGTCAAAGTTTTGTGGAGGAACCATTCGGTAGAGGAGGCTACATGGGAGCCTTTGGAACCAATGAAGGAAAAGTATCCGCATCTCTTCGATGGCTCAGGTAATAATTTCGAGGACGAAATTTCTTTTAAGAGGGGGAGAAATGTTGGACCCCGAATTTTTTTTATGATGTTATTAAGCATGAATTGTGATAATAGTGAGTTTATGCCTTAGTTTGGTTAAATTGAGAGGATTATTGAATAATTAAGGTTTAATTGTGGTTAAGTGAGAATTAAAAAGGGTATTATGTGTGAGGGCATTTTAGGAAGATCTCTTGAGTAGAGTGATTTAAGCTTTGCAAGGAGGGGTATAATGGTCTTTATGCTCCTTTTGACTTAAGTAGGAAAGAAGAAGGAAAAGAAGAAGGAAAAGAGAAAGGAAGAAGAGGAGTAGCCGTAGGTGGAGGAAGAAGAGAAGAAAGAGATTTTCGATCTTTGAAGATTTCAAATGATTTGAAGTGTTTTAGGGTAAGTTTCTCTTTGTTTAATCTTGTTTTGATTAGATTAAACCTAAGGATAGGTTGAATGTAGTAGAATCGATGGTTTAGGGTTTTAGGGCATATGGATAGGTTTATTTGGGTTGTTGAATTTGTGGTTGATTTTAAGGTTTGTATGAGTTAGAAGTGTAGTATAAGGCATGATCTAAGGCTTAGGTGTGTTGCATTTGAGTTTGGGAAAGGATTGAAGTTGGAAATGCTGGAAATAGGGTTTCGGAGTTTTTCTCCAGACCCGCACGTCGCGACGTGCGTATGAACACGCCGCGGCGTGTGAGAGAGGGAAGCAACGTCGCGACGTACGAAATTGTGTTCGTCACGGCTAGCTCAGGCCTTCGTCGCGACGAGCGTGGCTGCACGTCGCGACGAGCGGGCTGTTCGTCGCGACGAGCGGGCCGTTCGCCGAAACGAGAGTGGCCTTCGTCGCGACGAGCCCCTGTGTTCCAGCAAAGCTATATTTTGGTATTTTTGGGCATATCTTAAGCTATAGATGCCCAATTGAGGTGATTTCAGATTTGTTGTGAACTAGAGATTAAGGGCTGCAAGTTGTATGAAAAAGGGGAGTTTGGAATTTGCCTCAAAGGGTTCGGAATTTTAGGAGGAGGTCGAATATAGACTTTTAGTGCTTTATTTTGGATTTCCAAGCTTTGAATATTTTCTATGGATATTGATTAAATGGAACTTGGTTTATTTTAGGAAACCAAGTTGATTTGTCCCAATCGCAAGAGGAAGGACAGCAGTGAGTCTGATACTCAAGCGATACTAGGTGGGTAATATGTTTATGGTTATTGTGTGTATGGGCAAATTGCCTTGTGTGTGCTAACTGCTTGCATGATATGACCTTGTTGGTATTGAATTTTATGATAAATATTGAATTTGCATTGCGACTATGATTATGCATGGCTTGATAGACCTTATGGCATATTTGACAAGAATGGAAAGAATGAAAATAACGAAAGCTTCTAAAAATGCTTTGAACATGGAACGTATGGATTATGTGTATTGTTTGGGTGAGAGAGTTATGGATGGAGTCACGTGCACGTTGACATAAAGCCTTCTCCCGACTGCTCGCTTGAGGCCACGAGATCCTTGAGAAATCGGACTCGGATAGTTTACGGATTTAACTTCGGTTTATCTGGATCGTTTACGGAACTCTCGAACCAATTGTGTGCATCCATGATTGACTTGATAGAAATGATGCATAATAATTGTTATGTTGAGAAACATAAATTGCATGACATATGTTTATATGAATGTGGTTCATTTGATAAATCTTGACTTGCTATACTTGTACATATATATGTTTGAATGTGTTGCTCGTTGCCAATGGCTATAAACGTATATGTCACTGAGCTTCGCAACTCACCCCATTACTCTTCCCTCCTCAGGTGCAGATCGAGACGATTGTCGACCTTGCAAGGCATCTGAAACTTCAAGCTAGTTAGGAGCCTTGTATTAAGTTAGAACTTTGGTCAGCCCGCCAGCATATCATCATGGAGCATACTTGTGTATTTTGGATTTTAAATTTTATTTCGTATTATGCTACATTTAAGAATATTTGCTGAATTTCTCTTAATCTGAAATGGCATAAAACCCTTAGTTTATGGGGTGTTGAATTCATAGATGGGATGCATGTGTAGAATGTATGTATGAGTATATGTATATGTGTTTGTATCGAATTATGTATTTGTGTGCGAAATGGAATGTATGAATATATGTGTGAATCGAATTGTGTATTTGTATGGATGTTGGGATCGGGTCCGAAGGTATTTGGGCGCCCGACGCTGGCGCGACCCGAGGGGCTGCCTCAGGAATGGGGATCCGGGACCCGAGCCCAACATTTTAGCTGCGTGGTTGGCTTCTACCTTAGTGTTACATGTTCCATCTACTGCCTTGTAAGGATAGTTGGCTTCTGCCTTAGTGTTACATGTTCCATCTGCTGCCTTGTAGGGATAGTTGGCTTTAGTTGTTAAACCCTGATTTTTCAAAAAGAATCTACACAAAATTTTTAGTACGTAATAAAACAGAAATTGAAGAAATCAACCATGCAATTAGAGTCATTTCTCGCCTGCAAATTCAGTCCTAAAACACCTGCAAATTGACCTGAAAAAAAGTTATTTACTTTAACAATTTCCTCAACACCTACCATTGTCAAAAACAGAGACAAGTTTTAAAGTCAAAAACACATATAAACAAATGACGGCGGTAAGTATGATTAATCCAAGGGATGGGATTCCCATAATCAGGCACCGAAAACCAAAAGACAACATTACTAATGATAAAGTTTAAAGCTAAACAGATACATAATACCAATTTTTTAAAAACTGGACCGAAACGGTCGGTCGAACCGGAGAATCGGTGAACCGGAGTATGAAACGGTCTGGTTTAACACGTATTTTTTATGAATGATTAACCCGTTCATTTTACGGTCGGACCGGTAAAAACCGTTAAACCAGTGGAAAAAAGAACCGGTCGGTTCATTTAAAATGCCTTGATTTTGATGATTTCAACTTGAATAAATATTATGATTAATGATCTTTTTTTAATCTTTTTGATAAAATATGACTAGTGAGCTTTGTTATCTTATTTTGTGTTGTATTTGGTAAACTTTTAAAAAAATTATATATTTTAAATTTTGAAGGTTTAAGTTAAGTTTACAATTAGATAAATAAATAATTAAGTAGTATGTTTAAAAATTATCTTATATATATAATATATAAAATAAAAATTTATATATTTATTAGTCACTGGTTCGATCACGGTTGAATTTCGGTTGAACCATTGACCTTTGAATCAGTTGCTTCTCCGGTTTAATTATCGGTCCGATTTTTAAAACATTACATAATACAGTGCTTGAATATAGCAACTACTTCCAAAGATGTCATAAAAATTATTCAAATTCATGTTATTAAGAGTATGTTAATATTTAGTAACTTTACTAAAAGCTTTACTAGTTAAACACCTTACTTAACCCAATCTTAATTTAGTTATATTTGCACCCTCTTTTTTATATATGATTGCCTTTTCCCAGCCCACAAGTTGTATGTCAATAAACAACCACATGACCAGCACAATTTTCAAACTCAATAGTTTGTCTAACATTATATTACTAAGTATACCACAAAACATCAACTTGTGAATGATTGCAAAGAACATGAAATGACGTGGGCATGAGTTGAAAACCAAGAAATCAACTTGAAGTTACTTCGTTAAGAATTGGTAAAAGCACATAAGTTTTCAACTTTTTCTTTAATAATGCCCAATTCTACAAAGTAGCATGTTAACTTCGAATTACGCATTACTAAAATTTTGGGTCATTAAGCTACAATGTCTGAGGATTTTCACACCATAACTGAAAAATGGGATAAGAAAATAATTGAGCATTTCAAAGGAAAAGCAATTGCAAAGGGCACAAATCAAGTTTTGAAAAAAAAAGAAAGAAAAGAAATTTCATATAGATGAGGGAGAGGTTCAAAGTGAAGAGCAAAACCCATAAAAAAACCAAATCAAGTTTTGAAAAAAGAAAAAAGAAAAGAAATTTTATGGTGGATGTAAGGGAGAGGCTTAGAGTGAAGAGTAAAACCCAAAAAAAAGAACCATTAAACTACCAGTGAGATTCAAGAACACAAGCATTAAATTTCAATCCATTGTTTCAAAAACATAACACTTCTTATTCCCTAATCTTCTACTCCACTAGTAATTTCAGCGAGAACTACCAGTAATTGCCACTTTCAATGAAGAGAGAAATCAAACCACAAAACCTAATTCCTCACCCAATCAAAACCCATAAAAAAACATAAACATAACTTGATTCTGCAACTTTATCATCCCATAACAATCTTATAAAAACAAAACCGACAAAAGGAGGAATATTGAGGTAGAGAGAGTGTGTTTTTACGTATTGTGAAAGAGTTAGCCGACATCAAGCCATCTGCTGGAACAAGAACTGATGGGATTCCAAATCCTATTTCAGGTGTCCAACGAGGAAAAGGATAAAACAATTAACCTCAACAGAAGTGGTGACGATCAAAAAGAAGGTATCAAATTGTTGGGAAAGAACATGAATAACTTACCCAGAAGAGAGGGACAACGATCAAAGGCTAGGTTGGCTTAAACAGAGTGAAATTTTTGGAGTAAAGAATCGCAAGGTAGAGAGAGTGATAATGAAGAAGTTTTTGGAGGAGTGAAAATGGATTTACATTACACGCGGGAGTGAAGGATATTTCTGTCCTGTGAATGTATGACTTATTCTGGACGTGCTCAGAATAGATAAAAATAGGTGGGAGATTTAATTTAATTATTCCTCAAATTTAAGGAATAACTAAACCTAAGATTAGTCCAAAACAAAGGAATAACTAATTTTTAAGAATACATCAGTAATAAAATTCTGATTCCAATGAACCAAACAAGTTATGGGTGGACATATGGTTGATGTATGATTCAATTAAATTTTGAATTATTTGGTTAAAATGATATTAAAATTTTAAAATATAAAAATGAAATCAATCAAACAAAAGTAACAATAAATTATAAATTAAATTGTGTATGTTTTATTATGAGTAATATATAATATATATTAAATTTTATTAATATAAAATAATAATTTAAATTTACTATTTAAATATATTAATATATAATTATTTACAATACTCAATATTGTGTTTGATAATTAAAATTAAGGGTTGCTTGGTTCCACTTTTGTTTTTACATTATGGTTTTAGTTTTAGTTTTAAAAAAACTAAAATATGTGGTTGAGATTTATAATATAAAATTGAAAAGAAAAACTTGTTTGGTTAAAGTTTGTAATAAAAACTAAAAATGAAAACATGTTTGATTTTATCATTTTGTTTTATTTTTAATTATACTCTTATGTTAATTACTTTTAATATAATATATTATGTTTTAAATTAACTAATTCTCATTATGGTTATAAATAAAATATATGTATATTTATAAAATTAAAAAATTTGCACATTAATTATATATAATAAATTTCTATAAATTAGTAAATTACATTAATTACTCGCCAAGGAAAAAACTAAGTAAGAAACCCTCTTCTTGTTTCTTTAAAACTAATAAAATATGACAACACGAA
The DNA here is from genome assembly GCA_029891385.1 of Erythroxylum novogranatense. Classification (NCBI taxonomy): domain Eukaryota; kingdom Viridiplantae; phylum Streptophyta; class Magnoliopsida; order Malpighiales; family Erythroxylaceae; genus Erythroxylum; species Erythroxylum novogranatense. Next base: position 8,199,001 of record CM057224.1, read on the forward strand.
ATTTGCAATGTTAACATAAAAATATACTAAAGTAGCTGAAAAAAAGAAGCAAAAAGAATAAACTTTTTAAGACCTAAAAATCCCAGGAAGAGTAACAAATTAGTTATGCAAATAAGATGAGAGAAAAGCTTATGGGATAAGGAGTTCTCAGCGAAAAGGAAGGTTGTCAATTGAGATAGTGTAGATAGGAGGTCTCTGCCTGTCAAATTTCACTAATTAATAGTGCGAATCAGTATGTATCTTTTCAAAGATAATAAGCTTAGAGAAAATAGAAGACACAATGGAATGGTGGCTTGGCTGCAACCACATCATCTCTTTGCTACGTGGTTTTGACTTTCCTTTTACATTTTTGGGGTTTGCCAAATACTAAAGAAGTTCGATTGCTACCAACCAACATCGCCACCATTAGTCAATTGCTTACGAGAAGCTCTTTGGCTTACTAACTTTGCTACGAAGGAGAAAACGTTCTGAATGTAGTGGGAGATAAGGTGGTGCTTCTGGTTTTGCTTTTGACAACGATCGTACGCTAGGGTTATGTTCCTCTTTCCAACCGCTCTTTGCTTGTGTTTGCTCTGCTTCTGCCTGATCTCGGGGCATCTATGGAGACCCTCGCCCAAGAGGGACCTCAATCCAAACGGGGTAAGACGAGAAAACGTGATGACCCCGCTCCGACTCCGGCCCTGATGTCTTATAGCGCTGTTGTCTCTGGGGGTTCTCCTGCCATGAGCTCGGAGGCGGCCTCTGCTTGGATCGATGATGAGCTGATTGAGCCGGAGGAAGGCAATATCCTCCAATTGCCCCCTGAGCATGGGGGCGGATTGCATTTGTCACCAACTTTCAAGGACAGGCTTGATAGCCAATGGACTCACGACGTGGTGGTGAAGCTCCTTGGTCGCCGTATTGGGTTCCAAGCCCTCACCAATCGTCTTCGTGCACTCTGGAACCTAAAGGGAGCATTGAAGATCATTGACCTCGAGCATAACTTTTTCTTGGTTCATTTCAAAGAGGACGCTGATTTCCTCAATGCCCTGACAGCCGGCCCATGGATCATCTACGGGCAAGCCCTTTCGGTGCAGCGATGGCTGCCTTCCTTCCTCCCTTCCCACGACCACACTCACCGAGCGATGACCTGGATCCGATTCCCGGACCTTCCCATCGCTCGGTATCACCCGAGTATCCTCATAGATTTAGGGAATACAGTGGGTAAAATGGTGAGGATTGATGAACACACTTTGCAGACATTCCGTGAACGCTACGCTCGACTGGTAGTCGAAGTCGATCTCAGCTGTCCCTTGCGCACCACCGTAGTCCTCGACGGCAAAACCTTGAGGGTGCAATACGAAGGGTTGCCCCAGATATGTTTTTAGTGAGGCAAGGTGGGTCACACGACGGACACCTGTCCCCAACGCCTACCCGACCCTCCGTGACGTCGCCCTCCTTCAGAAGCACACCCGATAGTGCGGTGCCACTTCAGTAGATTGTCACCCTTTGCTCGGCCCATCCTTGATTGCCCACCAAGCTACCCCTCACGTCTCGCCTGGTTTGGGGCCATGGGTCCAAGTTCAGAGGACAAAGCATCCTCCCTCCCAACAGGCATCAACTCCAGCACGACCCCCACGGATTGCTCCACAGAGGAGTTCACACACGTCTACTCAGAAATCTGGCTCACGATATGCGGCGCTGACAGCCCATACCGTGATTGGGCTAGTTTATGGGCCATAATTCCCACAGCCCACACAGCTTCAAGTTTAGCTCTTCTGGGCCTTCCCCTCAACCCAAGAAAGGGCCCAAAGGCTCGCGGGGAGGCTCTCCTCATCTGACCCAAGGAGAATCCTCGCAAGATAATGGGCCCCCAACCCGGTCTTCGGACTGAGCCCAACACTTTCAACTTCAACCCACCACACAAGCAAATAATGTAATGGTTGACATTCCCTCCACACCGATATGGTGTGTGATCCCCAGCTCCTGGTGGACCGGGAATTGATCGGCCCGGTCCAAACCCAAATGGTGGATGGCTTGAAGGCCTTCGCGGAGACACCCATCCCTGGGCTTCCCTCTGCACTTCAATAGATGGACACTCAAGAGGCCGCGGGTCACCCTGCACCATCGGATGTCCCATCTCAGATGGACAGTTTGGTAGTACCGGCACTGCAGGATGCGGATAATGAGGCTCCGGCAATCCCTATCAGAGGTACGGAGTTCGTTTGATTTTTTCTTTGTCTTTAGTTATGTCCATCCTTATTTGGAACTATCAAGGTGCCGGGGGACCTAACTTTCAGGTCGTCCTGCATCACTACATCAGAGATTATCACCCTGATATCCTGGTTTTGTTGGAACCCATAATTAGTGGCCATCGAACTTTGAAAGTCATTCAGGCCTTGGGGTTTGATTTTTCCTTCCGAGTTGAAGCTACTAGCTTCTCGGGAGGTATCTAGCTGTTGTGGCGGGCTATGGTCCACATCACTATTCTGATGGCACATCGACAATTCATTCATACGATTGTCCGTTATGACTCGTCCGGTTTCGAGTTCACTGCTATTTATGCCAGTCCGTAAGCGACGCATCAGACTCACCTTTGGCCCGCGTTGGAGTGGGTGGGCCGATCTACCCAGAAGGCCTGGTTTATTGGAGGCGATTTCAATACGAAGCTGGAAGACGCAGATAGAAGGGGCGGTGCCAGATCTATGCGAATCGTGAACCCCCACTTTCAAGACTGGGTCCACAAGAGTAGTCTGCATGACCTCGACTTTGTGGGTTCCAGGTATACGTGGAGACGCGACATAGTTCAGGCTCGACTTGATCTTATTTTTGGGTCGTCTGATTGGTTCCACACTTTCTCCCACACTATCAATTACCACTTACCCTTCCTAGGATCGGATCACCGTCCTATGTTGGTCCGCTTCAAGCCTTGCCCTCCCCGCCCGACTACCCCTCTGTGTTTTCGCTTTCTGAATGCCTAGTTAACTCATCCGAGTTTCGACAATTTTGTCCAACATCACTGGAATCCTACCGAGGACAATCTACGTACTGCGTTAGATTCCCTTAGCTAGCAACTAGCCACCTGGAACCGCACAGAGTTTGGTAATATCTTTCATCGCAAGCAACGCCTTCTCGCATGCCTGCAAGGCATACAGAGGGTTATGACCAAGGATCCCCAGGATCATTTACAAGCTTTGGAGGAGCATTTAAGTGGTGAGCTGATGCAGGTGTTGTGTGAGAAGGAAATTTATTGGCATCAGCAAGCTAAATGTGATTGGATCTCGAAGGGTGATCGAAACACAAAGTATTATCATACTGTCACGCTAGCCAAGCGTAAGAAACTCACGATAGCCAACCTCACCAACTCCCAGGGGGAAAGCATCTCTAACCCCACCCAGCTCACCTATTTAGCTCGTGATTATTTTGTCCAGCTATATAATTCCGATGGAGACCTTTCCTCCCGTTTTCCCCTCTACCAAAATTTCCCTCCGCTTTCAGCGGACGATGTCCGCAACCTCGGTCGCCCCATTCACCCCCTTGAGCTTAAGCAGGCGGTGTTTAGCATGAACCCTAATAAGGCCCCTGGGGTTGATGGCTTCAATGTCTTATTCTTTCAAAAACAGTGGGGACGCCTGGGTCCTCAAGTGACCACTTTCATCCAAGCTGTGTTTTGCAAGGCTCGTTGGGACCCGGAGATCAATCAGACCATTCTTGTTTTAATCCCGAAAACTCCCTCCCATTCGAAACTGACTCAGTTTAGACCGATTAATCTTTGCAATGTGGTCTACAAGATTATGTCCAAAGTCCTTGTCAACCACCTGAAGCCTCACCTGAGTCATCTGGTTTAGGAGACAAAATGTAGTTTTATCCCGGGTCGCCAGGTCACAGACAATATCATCATCGCCCAAGAAGTTATTCATTCGTTGCGCACTAAGAAAGGGCGAAAAGGTTATTTTGCAATCAAAGTTGACTTGAAAAAAGCCTATGATCGACTGTGGTGGGACTTCATTCAAAATACCTTAGAGGACATCGGCCTTCCAGCTGATCTAATTTGGGTTATCATGCAATGTTTGACTATCGTGTCTTTGCAGGTGAACTGGCAAGGTGCCCTATTGGCCCCTTTGAGGCCTTCCCGAGACATTCGCCATGGTGACCCAATCTCTCCTTACTTGTTTGTCTTATGTATGGAGCGTTTCGGTCACCTCATTTCACATTCTGTAGGCCAAGGCCTCTGACGCCCTCTGAAGCTGAATCCGTCAGGCCCCCCCTCTCCCATCTTTTCTTTGCTTATGATCTGGTTCTTTTTGCCGAAGCCACGGTCACTCAAGTTGCCCTCATTGTCTGGACGATGGAGCAGTTTTTTCAGGCTTCTGGGCTGGTGGTTAACTTGGAGAAAACTAGAATTTGTTTTTCCCAGAATGTCTCTCCAGACGTCGCCCATCGCATCCGACATGTCTTGGGCATCCAGAGTACGACAAACCTGGGGAAATACCTCGGGGTCCCGTTGTTGCATGAGAGTTGTCACACCTACCAACATATCCTGGACATCGCCCAACAGTGGTTCGCTGGTTGGAAAACACGACAACTGTCCCTTGTAAGCCGCATTACTCTTACCCAGTCAGTGCTGGCGCCACTCCCGATCTACACCATGCAAATTGTACGGCTGCTGCGTCGCCTCTGTGATGAATTAGAGCGACTTATGCGCAAGTTCATCTGGGGATCCATAGGAGATCAGCGGGCTATGCACCTAGTTAAGTGGGAGATAGCCTGTCAACCTAAAAAGTGGGTCTTAAGCGAATTCGATCGACCAATGACGCCTATTTGGCTAAATGGTGTTGGGCCCTTCTCACCCAACCTTCCACGTTATGGGTCCATGTTGTCCGATCTAAATATAGGTTCAACCCCACCCTCCCCCTTATGTTAGTGAGGCGTGAAGCTTCCATCTTCTGGTGAGGGCTTTCGGCCACGTGGCATTATGTTCGGCACAACGTCCGCTGACGTCTGGGCACTGGGACGCGCATTTATTTATGGCTGAATGATTGGGCAAAGGAGTGGGGGCCCTTTACATCGGGTGGCCATTTATCCTATTCCAGAAGCCTCTCTGTACGCGACTATTACCGACATGATAGATACTGGTGGCTCCTAGAATTGAGCCCTGTTTCAGCATTACCTTCCTTCCTCTGTCTGTCTTGATCTCGCTGATATCTGTTTGCACCCCTCTGACTCAGCCGAGGACATTATGAGGTGGGGTCTAGCTGAAACTGGCAGGTTCTTTGTCGCGCTGCTTATGAAGTTATTGAAGGAACCCCCACCACTACCCCTGTCAGCCTGTGGACGATCATTTGGAAATGGGCGGGGCCTCAGCGGATCCGTGCCTTCCTTTGGCTCCTGTGTCAGCAAAAACTCATGACCAACCAGCAACGAATGGCCCGAAACCTCACTACTAATGGCTGGTGCTCCTTCTGTGGCCAGGCCAAGACCACTATCCATGTTGTCCGTGACTAATCGCGAGTTCAAGCCTTTTGGCGTCAGCTCCTCAGGCCTATGGATGGTCCGGGCTTTTTTCTTCCGGAGGTGACGGACTAGGTTAAAGCCAACCTCCTGGCTTCGGCCCACGAGTTACATGGCTCATGGGCTACTATTTTTGGTGTAGCTTGCTGGATGCTGTGGGGCTGGCGCAACAAAAGCCTCTTCGAGACCGAGTTTGAGTGGCCTGAGCATAGGCCAAGAGCGGTGATGGCCTATGTCGAGCGAATAGCCCGGGCAAGGGCAGTCGAGCGTTGTGTCTACCCGAATCCTAAGCTAGCAGTTGGCAGTCTCGTGGAGTGGTCCCCACCACCAGAGACCTGGGTAAAACTCAACACCGATGGAGCGTATCAGTCTGGGTCGTCTAATGCTACCGCCGGGGGCCTCCTTCGTGACTCTACTGGTCAATGGAGTGACGGTTTTACACACCACATTGGGGATGAATCTCTGCACATTGCTGAACTCTGGGGCCTCCACTCGAGTCTCTCTCTAGCTTGGGCCAGGGGATACCATCGTGTCATTGTTGAAACGGACTCCCTCGAAGTGATTAATCTCCTTTCTTCTTCCCGTCCTGATCTTACTGACCATCTTTCTTTATTGACAGGTCTCCGGGATTTTTTACAACGTGATAGGGCCCTCCACCTCTAGCACGTGTCGCGGGAAGGGAACCAATGTGCGGACTACTTGGCCACTCTCGCCTTTCGTACTAGCCCAGAGCTACGTTATCTATCGGAACCTCCAGTGTCTCTTTTGCCGCTCCTCTTTCGGACTGACCGATTGTAGCGCCTCCTTACAAGTAAAAGTATACCTTGGGGACGCCGTAGGTCATACCAAATACATACCTACGATGAGGTGCACTACGATTCGACCAATTTATACACCTCATGGCATCAATATAATAAGCGATAATATCAATTTCACTAAATTACGAAACCAAAAGTACTTCTCATATCATTTTTAAAATCATAAGTTCACACTTCATTCGATTACAAACTGACAGAACCAAAATAAATAGTTAAAACTCTAACTAGGTCATCCTCCCCAAAGATCCCGGTGACCACACATGGGTCATGCTCCTCACCTTAAACACTCACACTGCAGGAAAAGTCTCATTGTTGGAGCTAGGAGTCCTGTTATCATTTGTCTAAAAAATAGTTGCAATTTTGGGTGAGTTTGCGAACTCAATGAGTAACCATCATCGATGGTTTACTCAATTCATGCATTACGTAGAAATTGCGTACAGAACAACACAATATCACATTCAGAATCACAATCATAAATTTACTCAACAATTATCACACATTTACCTTTAACCCATTTCAAACTCACAACACAATCATATACTGAATGCATAATGATTTCCATTTCATTTTAGTGTTGTGACTGGGCGTCAGAATTATCCCATTTCTGGGCACATCACACATCACATAGAAATCGCGTTTTCGGAGGTAGGAGAGCCCTCTGGGTATGCACTACTGCCCACGCGCACTAGGGATAGGAGAGCCCTCTAGGTATGCACTATTCCCTTTTCACAATTTCTCAATAGATGAGCCTATAGCTCCAATCAGAATGTGCTCCAGTCACAACTGTCAATTACCGATTTCTATTCATGCCTAGCATGCGTTCACAATTCATAATAGCATAACTCATGCTAAACACTTAATCATATGCACAGATAGTTCACACAAAACATTTAAAACACCAGAGATCGAGGAACCAACTAGGTTACTCACCTCTAGCTTTCGAGCTCTTTAGGAAGTCTCGAGATCGTCGGAGGATCGACGCTCCACTTGAGCCTCTATAATAATCAGAATATCCGAATATCAGTACTTGTATCGATTTCAATAATCAGAAGTGCTGATGTCTCAAATAAATACTGTACTATGCATGTTATGACTTTTCCGATCCTAATACCGATTTATCTCAATTCCACATTTTCACCCTAATCCATAGCAATTGCTAATACTATAAGTCAATTGGCTAAGTTCTATATCCTCCACAGTCACATTTGAAGATATAGGAATTATCGTTAAATCAGAATCAAATCCACTATTCAATTGTCATCCGCTTTCGAGAACCACCGAATTAAATCTCGAATTCATAGTCTCCAAATTGAAATAAATCCATATTTAATTGAATTATCAAATTCCTAAATCCCAAAATTCAAAACCTCAAAAATTTCATTTTCGAAAATTTGCCCTCCTCATGCATGACTCCTTCCTCTTCGCCTTCAGTGGCGATTCCTTCTTCTTGGCGTAAGCATTATTGCGGCGTCATGACGTGAGCCTCTTCGCTTTCGCATGCATAGCCCTCGCGCTCGTCGCGGCGTGCTTGCCTTTTGCCTTTCATCGCGGCGTGTTCTTCGTCTTGTGCGTGTGCAATCCTGAACACTTCGAGAAAATCCGAGAAATTCCCGATTTTTCGATTCAACTCAATCCTTTCCATTCTAAACACTCCAAATCAACTTCCTATACTTAACACAACTCATTCCTAACTTCAAATCCACCAAATAATTATTATTCCACAATTACCCAAATCAAAATCTACATTTTCCTTAAAACCTATCTCATCAAGAAAGTTTCTAAATTCTCGAACAAATTATACCTTAATTCCATGCTTAAATTAAACTATGCAAAACACAAAGGGTAGAAACTTACTTGATTAAAGCCTTAAACCCTTGAGAATCACCAAGCAACTCAAATCCCCAAACCTAAGCTCATCCACGGTTTTCTCCCATTTCGACTCAAACTCCATTTCTTCCAACTCCAAGCCAAAGGAAATGATCGAGGACAAAGAAGGAATGATTTGTAAGGAGAACACAATAAGTAAATCCCAGAGGAGATCACGCAAGAAGAAGGAAAACAAAGCAAATTTCTTTCAAGGGAAGAAGACAAGCATCGTGGATCACTTTTCAAAGAAAGGTTTATAAACTAAGGACCTTAAGGCTTGTTTGGCAAATTCCTTTGCCACAAGTCAATCCGAACAACCTCGATCCAATTTCAAATTCTAATTTCTCACGAATTCCAATGGTTGAGACCTAAAGTCTTAAATCATAATTCAAGTTACCTCATAACAATTGTCGATCAAATTTGGGCCGAAATCACAATTAATCGGTCATTAAGCTATTTTTCGATGCGGACCTCATACTCTAGAAAATTTCAGAAAAATTCCTATAAATCCTCAAAATTAGAAAACATCTAATCACGTACTCAAATTTTCAATTCTCAATTCCTCAATTCAATTTCACACTCCAATTCACTAAACAAAGCACGATTAACCTTAATCACAAAATCTCCAATTTCACGATCAAGTCGGAATCATGTCATACATGCGCATGTACATACATATGCTTGTGCAATTATGAACATTTATCAATAATGTAGAGGCTATGAATGCATATGCAAAATACGTATGAGATGAACTGTACCCATCCATCGGTGGTGGGATGTTACAATTCTCCCTCTAATAAAATTTAGTCCAGAAATTTTCTTACTGTGATCGAACAAGTGAGGATCTTGTCTCCTCGTGTGCTCCTCGGTCTCCCAAGTTGCCTCCTCGATGAGTGGTTCTTCCGAAGGACTTTCACCGATGGAATCACCACCTTCTCGATTGCTTGACCCACGATCAATAATCCGCTTTGGCTCCTCAGCATAACTCAAATCACTAGCTATCTCGATCTCTGGTAGGAATCACATGAGTCGAGTCGGATCGATATCTCGGAGCATGCTCACATGAAACACATCGCTGTTGGGACATCTCACTCAGTAGCAATCTATAGGCCAGCGGTCCAATCCTCTCGGTAATCTCATACGGACCGATATCTGAGGACTCAACTTGCCCTTATGGCCAAATCTGAGAACTCCTCTCCACGGAGACACTCTGAGGAACACCCTATCACCCACAGCATACTCCATCTCTCTCCGATGTTGATCCACATAGCTCTTACATGCATCTGAGCGCGCTTGATGCGACTCCGAATCAGCTGCACCTTATCCACAGTATCCTGAATCAGCTCGGGACCCTCTAACATCCTCATACCCTCTTCATCCCAGTAAAGAGGTGATCGACACGGCCTCCCATACAAGGCCTCATACGGTGCCATCCCAATGCCACTCTGGTACTGATTATTATAAGCAAATTCTACCAGAGGCAAATACTGATCCCATGCACCTCAGAACTCCAATACACAGGCTCTCAACATATCCTCAACAGTCTGAATAGTCCTCTCACTCTGCCCATCTGTCTGAGGATGAAACGTTGTGCTGAAATTCAATCTCGAACCTATAGCCGACAGCAAACTCCTCCAGAACCTCGAAGTAAATCTAGGATCCCTATCTGACACTATCGATACTGGGACCCCATGCGATCGCACTGATCTACGCCACATACTTGGGCCGGTGACGAGAGTATTACTCTCCTTCACTGGCAAGAAGTGAGCCGATTTAGTCAACCGGTCCACTATGACCCAGATCGCATCACACTACCTCGGTGTCCTAGGCAACCCCATAATGAAATTCATCGTAATGCGTTCCCATTTCCACTCCAGAATGGGTAACGAATACAATCTCCCCATTGGGTCCTGGTGCTCGACCTTAACTTTCTTGTACGTCAGACATAGAAACAAACTCCGCCACGCCTCTTCATACACGCACCGAAATGCAACTTAAGAGTGCGATACATCTTGGTGACACCGGGATGCATGGCATAGCGACCAAATGAGCCTCCTCTAGAATCTCGCCTCGGGTCCTCTACATCGGAACACACAACCACCGACCCATCCACAAAGTACCATCTCTCGGCTCAAACTTCGAATGACCATCCGGATCACTCGATCAATCAATCTCTATTTGGATCCGGATCCTGCACTCTCTCGATCTGTAAATGCGGCATCGGCCTCAGCCTCAAAGTAGCAATCAGAGCTCCATCTTGATCCAAATCTATTTGTACATTAAGAGCTCTCAACTGCACTAAACACGGCAACCTCGAAACCTGAATCTGAGCTGCACTACCATGTGATCTCCTACTCAATGCATCAGCCACCACATTGGCCTTCCCTGGGTGGTACTCAATAGTGCAGTCATAGTCCTTCAACAACTCTAACCATCTCATCTGTCTCAGATTCAGCTCTCGCTGACTCAACAAATACCTCAAGCTCTTATGATCGGTGAAGATCTGGAACGTCTCCCCATACAAATAATGTCTCCAGATCTTCAAAGCAAACACAACTGCTGCTAACTCCAAGTCATGCACAGGGTAATTCATCTCATGAGACCTCAACTGTCTCGAGGCATAAGTTATAACTCTCCCATGCTGCATCAACACACAGCCTAAACCCTGCTGCGAAGCATCACTGAAAATCTCGAAACCTCCTGCTCCTGATGGCAGGGCTAACATCGACGCCGTAGTCAACCGATGTATCAGCTCCTCGAAACTCCTCTGACACTCCTCTGTCCATCTGAAGGCCACACCTTTCCTCAGAAGTCTTGTCAAAGGAGCTGAGATCACAGAAAATCCCTCGACAAACCTCCGGTAATAACCTGCTAACCCGAGGAAACTCCTCAACTCTGACACATTCCTCGGAATCTCCCAACTCCTCACTGCCTCAATCTTGTGAGGATCCACCCATATACCCTCACTAGATACAATGTGGCCTAGAAACACCACCTCATCCAGCCAAAATTCACACTTAGTGAATTTGGCATATAACCGCCTATCCCTCATAACCTGCAGCACTATCCTCAGGTGCTCCGCATGCTCCTGCCTACTCCTCGAATATACCAAAATATCATCGATAAACACAATAACAAACTGATCCAGGTAGGGCTGAAAGACTCTATTCATCAAAGCCATGAAGGCTGTCGTGGCATTAGTGTAGCATCCCGTTACCGATGCGATGAGCATCGTGTTATGAGTGTAGAGTTGTTAGTGCTTAATTTGTGATCAAGTGTTTTGTGGCCTCTGATTTTAGAGAGATAGATCATTTTGCACATGCATATACATAGTGACATGTATTCATGATTGTTCCGGCATTTGATAGTGATTGTGTTTGGAAAAGTGAAATTGAGATGATTTTGTGAATTGTGATTATTTAAAATGTTGAAATAATTGGGTTAATGAAATCTTGCGATTATGAATTTTGGTGAAATTATTGTATTTGTATATGCTGGTAAATTTATGGTGTATTGGAAGATATATTTATAGTTGGGAGCAAGAATTAATTAAATGAAGTGTTGGAGATAGTTTGGTTATATTGGAAAGGAGAGAACTAAATGGAGTTAGTTCAAAAGTAACTAAGTTATAGTTTATTCATTAAGAAAGTGACATGTGTACTTGGACTTTGTACCCTAGCTAGGAGTAGGTGGTCACTATTCCTTGAGGCGATGGGTTAAGTCTTGTCCAAGCCTTCTTTATTCATTTTCTTCCAAAACTTTTCTCTCGGAGACATAGAGCTTTCTACCCAAATTATCTTCTAAGGGACTTTGGTGTTCTTTCTTTCTTTCACCAACCTTTCTCTACCTTTGGTGTTATCGACTCTAAGGAGAATCCATAAGCTGATCTTTTAGGTGTGGAGTTTAGAGCTTGAAGATCTGTTTGAGTTCTCAACAGGTAAGTGTTAGAGAAACCCCACTATTGTTAGAGATTTATGAAATAAAGTTGAGAGATTTCTGTCGTTTTCATGGAAAGATGTATTTCATGTGTTTGTTCATAAATCCTGGGTAGTTGGGGAGGAATAAATTCTGTTATAGTGTTAAATGAGTGGTTGAGAAAACTTTTAGTGTTGGTGATATGTCTGGAAAGGAAAATCAGGTGAAGCGAAAATCGGTGAAGCAAAAGGAGCGATATGGATGTGATATCGATAGATTTAGACAAAATTTCCTTCTTGAAAGTTGTAGATCTTTCTTTTCTCTATGAGATAGATGTAAAGTTTGTCCAATTTGGATATTGGAGTCAAAAGATATGATCTATATAAGTGGACATGTTCTGAAGTGAAAACCAGTGAAAGGAAAATCAGTGAAGCGAAAATCGGTGAAGGAAAATCAGCTGAAGCAAAAGCAGACGATATGGACGTGATATCGATAGATTTAGACAAAATTTCCTTCTTGAAAGTTGTAGATCTTTCTTTTCTCTATGAGATAGATGTCAAGTTTGTCCAATTTGGATATTGGAGTCAAAGATATGATCTATATAAGTGGACATGTTTCGAAGCGAAAACCAGTGAAAGGAAAATCATTTGAAGCGAAAATCGAGATGAAGGAAAATCAGCTGAAGCAAAAGCAGACGATATGGATGTGATATCTGTAGATTTAGACAAAATTTCCTTCTTGAAAGTTGTAGATATTTCTTTTCTCTATGAGATAGATGTCAAGTTTGTCCAATTTGGATATCGGAGTCAAAAGATATGATCTATATAAGTGGACATGTTACAGTGAGAAAAAAATCAGTGAAGCAAAATCGGAAGGAAGGAAAAATCAGGTTGAAGCGAAAACCGGTGAAGGAAAAACCAGCTGAAGAAAAATCAGCTGAAGCGAAAATCAGCTGAAGCAAAAATCAGCTGAAGCAAAAATCAGCTGAAGCGAAAACCAGTTGAAGCAAAATCGGGCGGAAGGAAAGCGATGCGTGCATAGATCGATGTTTTGAGGATAACAGGTTATAGAACTCCAAATGACCTGATTCTTGAAGCATTGGATTCCTAACACATTTCTTAATCTCTCCACAAACAATTTATGGGTTTTAGTATTAAATTGGAAATGATTAAGTGAGTCAAAGTAAGGGTATTGGTGGAGGAACATGAACTAGATGTTTCTTGAACATGTTTGATGATGTGATGATATCTTGGTCTATGGTATTCCAATTAAGGTGATACTTGATTCGTTATGAACTAGAAAGAGGTCTATCATTGTGATAAAGATTGAGAGTTTGAATTTTGATTTACGGGATTGCAAGTATCGAAGAGAGTCCATTATAGTTTTAATGTGACGAAGAGTTACGTTGTAACTAGCGGAGTATGATTAGAGTTTGAGTGAGTGAAATTGAATTAAAGGGAATGCTATTGACCTAGTGAATAGTGAATTTTGGTTGTAAAGTGAGCGATAGCGAATTGGGTTTAGTCTTGGTAGAATCATGAACATGCATCATCTGAGTTTGAATTAAAGACATGTGCATTATTGAATATCTTTAATTGAGCACCTAGTGATGAGAAATTGTTTGATTGTTTTAGAGGCTCCGTTGGATCGTCAGGACCACGGATATTCTTTGGGACTTCTAGGCGTAGCTCGGAAGTTACTGGTGAGTAACCTAGTTGGTTCCTCGACTTTTAAGTGATTATATGTCTTTATGAATATGTATAAATTAAGTGTAAGGTGAGTGATATACATGTGAAGTGAATGAGCTAAATGCGATAAGTGTTAGTGATTGTACTAAGTGTGATCTACATAAATGTGAATTCATGTGAATGAGAATCGGTGTATATAATTGTGAATAAGAGCTCTGATTGTGACAAGTGAGTGAAGTGAGATAAATGTGCTAGTATTTGTGTAAGTGTGGCGCATGCCTAGCATGATATGAGCGGTAAAATTTACCGTTGTGACTAGAGCACGATGATTGAGCTTTGAGCTTGATTATCGGTGAGAGGGCCTAGAGCCAAATCGGCGATAGTGCATACCAGAGGGCTCTCTATTTGCCTAAATTGTGATCATTGTGAGAAGGAATAGTGCGTACCCGGAGGGCTCTCCTATCCCTAAAGTGAGTGGGCAGTAGTGCATACCCTGAGGGCTCTCCTACTTGCCAAAAATGTGAATATAAATGCTCAGTCACAACAATGTCATAACAAGAGACTTTGCATACATATGCATCTGAGTGTATAGTGTGATGGAGAATCACGAGTGACATCTGAAAATGTGGATTGATATGTGATATTGTAATTGTGTAAATTGTGAAGTGTAATGTGAGAATTATGTGACAGTGTAAAGTGCGCATTGTGATATTGCGTGTGATATAATATAATGTGTAAATTGTGAATAGTGTTTATAAAGCGTTAAAGTGTAATTTGAGATATAGTATATGTATATGCATGTGTTGGATGAACCATCAATGATGGTTTCTCATTGAGTTCATAAACTCACCCAACATTGCAATATATTTTTCAGACGGCGTCGGTGGGACTCTAGCTCCGGGATAGAGCGTTTCTGCAGTGAGTGTTAAGTGATCAAGGCGGCGATGGATCATAGGTCGGTCGGTGGGTGACTTCTTTTGGGAACATTGTTTTGGGATGACTTAGTATGAGCGTTTGTATCGGTTTCCTTTTGAGATGTATTTAGCTTTGTAGGGAACCGATAGGCGGTCTATATTTTGGGATTGATGTTATAAATGAATGATTATTATGGTTTTAAATTTGATAATTTTCATATTGTGAAATTTAGTGTATTGATGCCATCGAGTGTTTAGAGATTGTTTTCGTAGTAGCACTTCCTTATCGTGGGATATCGTCGGAGCGACCCACAGGCGTCCCAATGTGTACCTGCGGTGAGGCGCTACATTAGGTGGTATCAGAGCATGGTTTGGCATCTTTTGGGCATAGTGTGTTTTAGGCCTGAATTTCAGTGCAAAAAAAAAAGCGGTAATTGATCGAATTCTTATGTGTTGTAGGTCATCCGTTCTTGGGGATCAAGTGGATCAACCAGCTGACCTAGGATCCGTGGGAGCTAGTAGAGAGTCCCCTATGCCTCATTCTGATGAGTTGCCTCCCAGAGTTCCCGTGAGACGGGAGCGGAGGTTCGATAAATTGCATGGCGGCGGTTGACCCATGGCGTCTGGAGCCTGCGGAGGCTGAGGGATGGTTAGAGAGGACTGAGAGAGTCCTGGATCAGATGAGTTGTGATGCGAGGAGGCGTTTTGACTATCGATGTCATTGCTTGAGGTCCGGCTTACGTTGGTGGAAGATGTTAAGGCGGTTCTTCCAGGCCCTGTTTATTGACTTGGGATGATTTCCTGCGGGCATTCAGAGATAATTTCATGCCCAAGGATTATCTAGAGATGAAGATGCAAGAATTTCTTGAGCTGAGACAGGGGCAGATGTCAGTGGCAGATTATGAGGTTCAGTTTAATGAGTTAGTGGGATATGCCTCTTCTGTGGTCGCTTCAGAGTCTGACAGATGCAGGAAGTTTGAGGGTGGACTCAATTTTGAGATCCGTTCCCGGCTAGCCAGAGCGGATATGGATTCCTTTATTGATTGAGGCATTGCGGTGAGAGTTGAAGCGCCTTCCAGAGGCGAGGCAGTGAAGTGCAGTCGAGGCCCGATGGCAAAAACCAAAGCGGTAGTCGAGGCGGTGAGTAGAGGATCTAGTAAGCGCCAAGCCAGGACTTTCAGGTCGTCTGGCGAGGCGTGACGATTTGGCGAGAGGCGATTTTCTCGATCTGGTTTGATGGCGGCGTAGTGGTGCTAGAGGCTCGGGGACAGTATTCCATTGTGTGAGTTCTGCGAGAGGAGGCATAGTGGAAGTCTTTGGAGGGCTCTGGAGCTTGTCTCGAGTGTGGTTCAATGGACCACCGGCTCAGAGTGTCCTTTCCTTGTGGAGGCCCGATCTGCTATGTGGTAGATCTGGCGATGCGACCACGGTGCTGCAGAGCCGTGGAGATGGATCGGTTTGAGGAGGAGAGGCGAGGCCGAGGCGAAGGATCGATGGTGAGATCGAGGGACGGAAGCGGTGGCGGCGGTCCCGAGCGAGTCTATCTATGACTCGGCGGAGGCTCAGAGTCTCCGGATGTTATTCTTGGTATGCTTTTAATTTCGGTTTTGAAGCATATGCATTGATGGATCTGGATCCACTCATTCATTTATTGCACCGCATGTGGCATGTAGATTACATTGTGATAAAGAGAGATTTAGTGTGGGCTGAGGTGAGTACACCTCAGGTAGTCTGACGATGTTGGGAGAGGTGCGTAAGGGATGTGTGATAGTGATTGATCGGTGAGTTGAGTGCGAGATCTCGTAGTGCTATCCTGAGAGAGATTGATGTGATCCTAGGTATGGGTAACTTCTCGCCCATAGAGTGTGATGGATTGTTATACCAAGGAGGTTGTGTTGGAATCTCCCGTCACCGAGAGTTTTTTTCGAGGTATTAGTCGGCGATGCCGGTAGGATGATTTCTTTTATGAGTGCCCCGAGATTGATGCGAGAGGATGTGAGGCCTATTTGGCCCGTGTGATCGATTCTAGAGTTGAGCGTAGATTAGAGGATGTCCACGTGATCGGGGAGTTTAGGATGTGTTCTCCGATGAGTTCTGGGTTTTTGGCCGGATCGGGAGGCGAGTTTGGGATAGACCTCGTTCAGTGCCGCTCTATATCTATTCCTCCATATAGGATGGCACCGGTGGAACCGAGGGAGCTTAAGGCTCGATTGCGGGAGTTATTAGATAAGGGGTTTATTAGACCCGGTGTTTACGCCTTGGGAGCTCCGGTGTTGTTTGTGAAGAAGAAAGATGGGACATTGAGGTTGTGTATCGATTATAGGCGACTTAATCGAGTTCTTGTCAAGAATAAGTACCCTTGCCTAGGATCGATGATTTATTTGATCGACAGCGAGGAGCTCGAGTGTTTACTAAGTTAGACTTGAAATCGTGGTATTATCGGTTGAGGATAGCGGAGGCCGATGTGCCTAAGAGTGCGTTCAAGTAGGTATGGGCATTTCGAGTTCTTAGTGATGCGTTTGGATTGACTAATGCCCGGCGACCTTCATGGCCTTGATGAATAAGGTCTTTCAGCCCTACCTTGATCGGTTTGTGATTGTGTTTATTAGCGATATCCTAGTGTATTCGAGGTCCGAGAGGAGCATCGAGCATCCGAGGGGCTACATATGCAGATTATGAGAGAGAGGCGGTTGTATACCAAATTTGCGAAATGTGAATTACGGCTTGATGAGGTGGTGTTCCTAGGACATATAGTGTCGGTGAGGGTATCAGTGGATCCTCACAAGATTGAGGCGAAGGCAGAGTTGGGAGGTTAGAGGCGTGTCGAGTTGAGGAGTTTCCTCGGACTAGCGAGGATATTACGGAGGTTTGTCGAGGGTTCTCGGTGATCTCGGCCCTTTGACGAAACTTCGAGGAAGAGTGTGGTTTTAGATGGACGGATGAGTGTCGGAGGAGCTTTGAGGAGCTCGGTGGCGTTTGACTACGGCACGGTGTTTGCCATCGTGGTCCGGAGGATATGTGGTATTCGATGATGCGTCGCAGTTAGGTTTGGGTTGTGTCTTGTCTGACATGGTAGAGTGATAGCGTATGCCTCGAGGCAGTTGAGGTCTCATGAGAGGAATTACCAAAGGCATGATTTAGAGTTGGGCTGCGGTTGTGTTTGCCACGAAGATGGAGACATTACTTGTATGGGAGATGTTCGGATCTTCACGGATCATAAAAAGCTTGAGGTATCTGTTGAGTCAACGAGTTGAATCGGAGATGAGAGGAGATGGGTGAGTTGTTGAAGGATTCGATCGCACTATCGAGTACCACCTGGGAAGGCCAATGTGGTGGCGATGCCTTGAGTAGGAGATCGCATGGTAGTGTAGCTCAGTTCGTGTGTCGAGGTTGCCGTGCCTAGTTTGATTGAGAGCACTTAATGTGCGGATGGATTTGGCTCAGATGGAGCCTTGGCAAAAACTCGAGATTGAGACCGATGTTGCAGGATCGGATCCGGCGATTCGGGATCGAGGACCCGGTGTTAGTGAGATTGATGGATAGAGTCGAGCGGGGTTGATTGCTGAATTTGAGTTGAGAGATGGGACTCTTTGGATGGGTCGAGATTGTGTGTGCCTAATGTGGGTGGTGAGACAAGAGATTTTAGAGGAGGCGTATGGCCGCTTATGCGATGCACCACAGAGTCACCAAGATGTATAATACTCTCAAGTTGCATTTTGGTGGCGGTATGAAGAGACAAGTGGCGAGTTTGTTTCTCGATGTTTGGCGTGCCGGCGAGTTAAGAGTGAGCACCGAGCCCGATGGGTAAGTTGCATTCGTTGCCCATTCCGGAGTGGAAGTGGGGCGAATCACTATGGATTTTATTATGGGGTTGCAGAGGGCCCGAGCGGCAAAGATGATGCGATCTGGGTCATAGTGGACCGATTGACCAAGTCGGCTCATTTCTTGCCAGTCTTGAGAGAACAATACTCTCGATCAATTGGCTCGAAGTATGTGATGAGATTGTGTGACTGCATGGGGTCCCAGGTGTCTATAGTGTCCGATCGGGATCCCAGATTTGCTTCGAGGTTACGGAGGAGCTGCGATCGTATTTGGGTTCGAGGTGAACTTTAATCTGACGTTTCATCCTCGAACAGACGGGCGAGTGAGAGGACTATCAAGGCTGTTGAGGATATCTTGAGAGCTTGTGTATTAGAGTTCAAGGTGCTTGGGATCAATACTTGGCTCGATTGAGTTTCGTACAATAATCGATGCAGGAAAAGTATTGGGATGGCACCGTATGAGGCCTTGTATGGCGGTAGTGCGGATCACCTCTTCTTTGGGATGAAGAGGGTGTGAGGATGCTTGAGGGCCTCGAGTGATCCGAGATCTGATGGATAACGTGAGAGTGATTAGGAGTCGCATTAAAGGCGGCTCGGGATGAAACAGAAGAGTTATGTGGATCGGCATCGACGAGAGATAGAGTATCTTATGGGTGATAGAGTGTTCCTTGAGTGTCTCCTTGGAGAGGAGTTACGAGGTTTGGTAGTAAGGGCAAGTTGAGTCCCGTTATATCGGCCCGTATGAGATTCTTGAGAGGATTGGACCATTAGCCTATAGATTGGCGTTGCCTAGTGAGATGTCCCAGTTACGATGTTTTCATGTGAGTATGCTCGGAGATACCGCTCGGACCGTCGCATGTGATTAGGCTCAAGAGATTGAGATAGCGAGTGATATGAGTTATATTGAGGAGCCGTGCAGATTATTGGATCATGGGTCAAGCAATTGAGGAGCGAGGTGATTCCATTGGTGAAAGTCCTATGGAAGAACCAATCTTGAAGGAGGCAACTTGGGAGGCGAGGAGCACGTGAGGAGGCGATACTTTCCTCATACATTCGACCCGGTCGGTATGAAATTTGGGACGAAATTTTCTTTTAGGAGGGAGAATTGTAGCAGATCCTTCTATCGATGAGCATCGTGTTATGAGTGTAGAGTTGTTAGTGCTTAATTTGTGATCGAGTGTTTTGTGGCCTCGATTTTAGAGATAGATCATTTTGCACATGCATATACATAGTGACATGTATTCATGATTGTTAGGCATTTGATAGTGATTGTGTTTGGAAAAGTGAAATTGAGATGATTTTGTGAATTGTGATTATTTAAAATGTTGAAATAATTGGGTTAATGAAATCTTGCGATTATGAATTTTGGTGAAATTATTGTATTTGTATATGCTGGTAAATTTATGGTGTATTGGAAGATATATTTATAGTTGGGAGCAAGAATTAATTAAATGAAGTGTTGGAGATAGTTTGGTTATATTGGAAAGGGAGAACTAAATGGAGTTAGTTCAAAAGTAACTAAGTTATAGTTTATTCATTAAGAAAGTGACATGTGTACTTGGACTTTGTACCTAGCTAGGAGTAGGTGGTCACTATTCCTTGAGGGCTGATGGGTTAAGTCTTGTCAAGCCTTCTTTATTCATTTTCTTCCAAAACTTTTCTCTCGGAGACATAGAGCTTTCTACCCAAATTATCTTCTAAGGGACTTTGGTGTTCTTTCTTTCTTTCACCAACCTTTCTCTACCTTTGGTGTTGTCGACTCTAAGGAGAATCCATAAGCTGATCTTTTCGTGTGGAGTTTAGAGCTTGAAGATCTGTTTGAGTTCTCAGCAAGGTAAGTGTTAGAAAACCCCCACTTTGTTAGAGATTTATGAAATAAAGTTGAGAGATTTCATCGTTTTCATGGAAAGATGTATTTCATGTGTTTGTTCATAAATCCTGGGTAGTTGGGAGGAATAAATTCTATTATAGTGTTAAATGAGTGGTTGAGAAAACTTTTAGTGTTAGGTGATATGTCTGGAAAGGAAAATCAGTGAAGCGAAAATCGGTGAAGGAAAATCAGCTGAAGCAAAAGCAGACGATATGGACGTGATATCGATAGATTTAGACAAAATTTCCTTCTTGAAAGTTGTAGATCTTTCTTTTCTCTATGAGATAGATGTCAAGTTTGTCCAATTTGGATATTGGAGTCAAAAGATATGATCTATATAAGTGGACATGTTCGAAGCGAAAACCAGTGAAAGGAAAATCAGTGAAGCGAAAATCAGTGAAGGAAAATCAGCTGAAGCAAAAGCAGACGATATGGACGTGATATCGATAGATTTAGACAAAATTTCCTTCTTGAAAGTTGTAGATCTTTCTTTTCTCTATGAGATAGATGTCAAGTTTGTCCAATTTGGATATTGGAGTCAAAAGATATGATCTATATAAGTGGACATGTTCGAAGCGAAACCAGCTGAAAGGAAAATCAGCTGAAGCGAAAATCAGTGAAGGAAAATCAGCTGAAGCAAAAGCAGACGATATGGACGTGATATCGATAGATTTAGACAAAATTTCCTTCTTGAAAGTTGTAGATCTTTCTTTTCTCTATGAGATAGATGTCAAGTTTGTCCAATTTGGATATCGGAGTCAAAAGATATGATCTATATAAGTGGACATGTTCGGGCGGAAAAAAATCAGTGAAGCAAAATCGGAAGGAAGGAAAAATCAGCTGAAGCGAAAACCAGCTGAAGCGAAAACCAGCTGAAGGAAAAACCAGCTGAAGCAAAAATCAGCTGAAGCGAAAATCAGCTGAAGCAAAAATCAGCTGAAGCAAAAATCAGCTGAAGCGAAAACCAATTTGAAGCAAAAATCGACGGAAGGAAAGCGATGCGTGCATAGATTAGTGTTTTGAGGATAACTTGGTTATAGAACTCCAAATGACCTGATTCTTGAAGCATTGGATTCCTAACACATTTCTTAATCTCTCCACAAACAATTTATGGGTTTTAGTATTAAATTGGAAATGATTAAGTGAGTCAAAGTAAGGGTATTGGTGGAGGAACATGAACTAGATGTTTCTTGAACATGTTTCGATGATGTGATGATATCTTGGTCTATGGTATTCCAATTAAGGTGATACTTGATTCGTTATGAACTAGAGAAAGAGGTATATCATTGTGATAAAGATTGAGAGTTTGAATTTTGATTTACGGGATTGCAAGTATCGAAGAGAGTCCATTATAGTTTAATGTGACCAAAGAGTTACGTTGTAACTAGCGGAGTATGATTAGAGTTTGAGTGAGTGAAATTGAATTAAAGGGAATGCTATTGACCTAGTGAATAGTGAATTTTGGTTGTAAAGTGAGCGATAGCTGAATTGGGTTTAGTGCCGGTAGAATCATGAACATGCATCATACAAGTTTGAATTAAAGACATGTGCATTATTGAATATCTTTAATTTAGCACCTAGTGATGAGAAATTGTTTGATTGTTTTAGAGGCTCCGTTGGATCGTCGGACCACGGATATTCTTTGGGACTTCAGCGAGAGCTCGGAAGTTACTGGTGAGTAACCTAGTTGGTTCCTCGACTTTTAAGTGATTATATGTCTTTGTGAATATGTATAAATTAAGTGTAAAGGTGAGTGATATACATGTGAAGTGAATGAGCTAAATGCGATAAGTGTTAGTGATTGTACCAAGTGTGATCTACATAAATGTGAATTCATGTGAATGAGAATCGGTGTATATAATTGTGAATAAGAGCTCGATTGTGACAAGTGAGTGAAGTGAGATAAATGTGCTAGTGATTGTGTAAGTGTGGCGCATGCCTAACATGATATGAGTGGTAAAATTTACCGTTGTGACTAGAAGCACGTGATTGAGCTTTGAGCTCGATTATCGATGAGAGGGCTAGAGCCAAATCGGCGATAGTGCATACCAGAGGGCTCTCCTATTTGCCTAAATTGTGATCATTGTGAGAAGGAATAGTGCATACCGGAGGGCTCTCCTATCCCTAAAGTGAGTGGGCGTGAGTGCATACCACGAGGGCTCTCCTACTTGCCAAAATGTGAATATAAATGCTCAGTCACAACAATGTCATAACAAGAGACTTTGCATACATATGCATCCGAGTGTATAGTGTGATGGAGAATGCAGTGACATCTGAAAATGTGGATTGATATGTGATATTGTAATTGTGTAAATTGTGAAGTGTAATGTGAGAATTATGTGCGGTGTAAAGTGCGCATTGTGATATTGCGTGTGATATAATATAATGTGTAAATTGTGAATAGTGTTTATAAAGCGTTAAAGTGTAATTTGAGATATAGTATATGTATATGCATGTGTTGGATGAACCATCAATGATGGTTTCTCATTGAGTTCATAAACTCACCCAACATTGCAATATATTTTTCAGACGGCGTCGGTAGGACTCTAGCTCCGGGATAGAGCGTTTCGCGGTGAGTGTTTCGTGATCGAGGCGTGATGGATCATAGGTCGGTCATTTGGGGTGACTTCTTTTGGGAACATTGTTTTGGGATGACTTAGTATAGAGCGTTTGTATCGGTTTCCTTTTGAGATGTATTTAGCTTTGTAGGAGGCGATAGGCTGGTCTATATTTTGGGATTGATGTTATAAATGAATGATTATTATGGTTTTAAATTTCAGTGATTTTCATATTGTGGAATTTAGTGTATTGATGCCATCAGTGTTTAGAGATTGTTTTCGTAGTAGCACTTCCTTATCGTGGGATATGCGTCGGAGCGACCCCAGGCGCCCCAATGTGTACCTGCGGTGAGGGGCCTTCTAATTAGTCAACCCGACGGTATCACTAAGAACTCGAAATGCCCATACCGCTCTCCGAAAGCACTCTTAGCACATCACCTCTGCGATCCTCAACTGATAGTATCCGGATCTCAAATCCAACTTGGTAAACACCTGAGCTCCCTGCAACTGATCAAATAAATCATCGATCCTAGGCAGTGGGTACTTATTCTTAACTGTAACCCGATTCAGCTGCCTATAATCGATGCACAACCTCATAGTCCCGTCCTTCTTCTTCACAAACAGTACCGGAGCTCCCAACGGTGAAACACTGGGCCTAATGAACCCCTTATCCAACAACTCTTGCAGCTGAGCCTTAAGCTCCCTCAGTTCTACCGGTGCCATCCTATACAGAGGTATCGATATAGGAGCGGTACCTGGAACGAGGTCAATCTCAAACTCCGTCTCTCGATCCGGCGGCAAACCCGGTAACTCCTCGAGAAACGCATAGGGAAATTCCCTGATCACGGGAACGTCCTGCAAACTCTACTACCCTCTGGAATCCACCACATGCGCCAAATAGGCCTCACAACCTCCTCGCAATAATCTCAAAGCACTCATAAATGAGATCATCCTGGCTGGCACAGCCTGACTAACACCTCGAAACACAGCCCTAGGCTGACCAGGAGACTCTAACACGACCTCCTTGATATAGCAATCCATAATAGCCCTATGGGCAGTGAGCCAGTCTATCCCCAAAATCAAATCTATCTCTCGAAGGGGCAACACAATCAGGTCTGCACTCAACTCCGACTGATCAATCATGATCGGACACCCCTTGCAGACCTCTCCCAAAACTGTAGTACTACCTAAAGGCGTACTCACCTCTAGCCCACACTGCAATATCTCTCTATCCACATGCAATCTACATGCCACATGCGGTGCAATAAAAGAATGTGTGGACCTTGGATCTATCAATGCATAAACCTCAATGCCAGAGATCAGAAGCAAACTTGCAACCACATCAGGACAATCCTGGGCCTCCTGCCTGATCATGGCATAGACCCTGGCCTAGGACTGCGGCTGACTACCCCGACTCTCGGTCCCCACAAAAGAATCTCCACCTCTACCTCGGCCCCTGCCTCGGCCCCTAAATCCAGGTCCACCGCTATGGCTCTGTTGCACCGTCGAGCTACTACCAGCTCTCCCACTCGAAGCCGACTGAGCTCCCAAAATCTCTGGACAATGTCGGATCTGATGCTCCATAGAGCCACATCTCAGACACGCTCCGGTAAATCTCCAGCACTCTCCACTATGTCTCCTCTCACAAAACTCACATAACGGATGAAGCTGGCCGGAACCTCTACCACTGCCACTACTACTACCAGACTACCCAAATCTCCCCTCTGAACAGAACCAAACTGTCCGGGTCCTCCCGAAAATTTGAACCTGCCCTGGCGTCTGCTAAAGCTTCTACCAGAGCTGCCCTGACTGTCACTAGATCTCTTGCTCCTAGACCCCTGTCCAGTCTCAGCCTGACTCTGTCTCAAGAGCTGCTCAATCCTCACTGCAGCTGCTCTCAACTCCACAAAGGTGCCCATATCAGACCTGTAACGCCCCAAAGTAGGGGTTAGAACATTAACGACATTTAGTACGAAATATGCTTACTATTGAAATATGTATTAAATTGTGCATAAGTAGTATGCTTATTCTTGGAATATGTACTCAATTGTGCTTCAGTATTTTGGCATGCATTCATGACATTTTCCGGGTACATTGGTTTCATGAAACTTCGGAGTGATTTGGACAATATTAAGATATTTTTTTTATAGTTATAGTATTTTTTGGATACGTCAATGATTTTTTAGAAAGTGTTGGTAACGGATTTAGTATTTTTTGAACAAGTATTTTGAAGTTTTATTTTATGACAGAATTTTTGGTAAAATTTTGGAAGTTGTCTGGAACTTCTGGGTATTAGGTGATTCCGAAATCATAAGTGTGTAATTGGTTTTAACAGTACTATTATATTAATAAAATAATAATAAATGGACGGTTTAGATAAGAGACAGCTGTTAATCATTTGACACAGATTATAAATGTGTTTAATCTGCAAACAAGAAGAAACCCAATATCGACTTGGATTCAAATTTCACTCAGACCGTCATGATTTTCTAAAATTAGTAAGTACTCACCCTCTTTTTCATCTGAATTACATCCTTATTTTTGTTTTGGTTTCTTTGGTTTTGAGTTTTCGGTTTATGGTGTTCATGTTTTGTTTTGTTCCCGATCATTAGTTTTGCGATCTTTGGAGTTTAAGTTGTTTCGGCGATTACGATAGGTTAGAAATCAGTATAGATAAGGTTTTAAGTGAATTGCTAAAGAAATTGAGAGGAAAAGAAAAGGAAGAAAAAATGAAATGAGCGATGATTTTCGTAAGGTAGGAGGCGATGAACAATGTCATTGAGCGATTGTGTGAACAAGTCTTAGGTGAATAGTAAATAGTAAACAGTGAATAGTAAATAGTGAATAGTAGTGAATAGTGACTATTGAGCAAGATATTGCTACAAGATGTCTCCGTGAGCGAGATCCAGTATTTGCGAGCGATGATAACGATTTATGAATAGTACAATAGAGAGAAATATTGAATTCCTTTATTCCCATAGATATACCATTAATTCTCTAATGCTATGCCAATAAGCAGCATAAGGATCATAGGAACTACTAAGAAGAGAAAAAAAGGGTGAGCTTCTTTTGGCTCTACACTAACACTAAGAATCAAACAAAGATACAGAAAGATAAGAAGTATACAAAAACATGCGATAGCGGACAACATTTTGAGATGTGGTTTTCTTCTAGAAGAAATTGTGAGGTAAGAAAGAAAGAATGTGGAGGGATGAAGGAAATTATGGAGGAGTGGTCTCTATTTATCAATTTTTATGACCGTTATTTACTAGCCGTTATACTATATAGTAAAGTATTTGATTTGTATATAAATTTGGACATTTTCCGATTTAATAACTTAAAAAGGAATTAGTGAATTTGACTACATCCGGATCGATAGAGTACGTTCTTGATTAATCCCGGAAATTTGTCATGAACATGCATGATACATATGCAAGAGACTTTAGCACATTTGTACTTATGTACAATAGTAATTTTGTGATAGAGGGTTTGCGGATCGATTGATTCGTAAATTGCCCGCACGTCAAGGCAATAAGCGATAAGGTGATTGAGGTAAGTAATTAGATAGTAAAGTGTGTTAGTAGTAACATAGTCTGGTAAATACATTCTATCTGGTCAAGAATATCGGTAAGTAATTTAGGCAAGAATTTGTAATAGACACGGATGGTCTCACTTTGATTTGTTCTTCAAGTAACTTGATTGTGATGTGTCTTGAATTGCTAATTGGTTAGGACATGAAGGTCCGAGGTATTGATTGATGATTGTGATATTGAAGTGTTGTGTTCAATTTGGACAATGATTGTCCGAGGCGTTACGATGTTTATATCATTGGAAGTGTTACTTGCTTTGCACATGAATTATCGAAATGACTTTGTTACGATTTAAAGCCGTTAGTCCGAGTTGTGGGTAAACAGTATGCCTAGAAGGGTTCAGAAGGCTTCGTGACACTTGGTGTCGAGACTTGGTCTTCTGTGACACTTGATTGTCGAGACTTGATCTTCGTGACACTTCGTGTCTTCGATATGGACACTTCGTGTCGAGACTTGATCTTCCGATAAGTCCGCTACCCACTTCTACTTTATGGACTTTTGCTTTGTTTTGTCTGTTAATGATAACATCTGTTATGAAGTGCATTTTGCCTACTTGAGTATTAATCTCTGATCTCTGAATGCATGCTGATATCGTTATTGTGAAAAGAAATTGGTTAAATTAGATAAATGATTACTCACTAAGCTATAAGCTTCGCACGGTAGATTTGCCCCGTGTAGGTACAGAGCAAAGAGATTAAGGACTGGGACAAGTCAACCGCAGTGGTCAAAGGAGTAAGAGTTTTTGTGTCACGCAAACATGTATTTTGTTTGGTTTATTTGGGCCTGTACATATTCTTTGGATTTGTTTCTGGAAAGTCTGAGATATATTATATGTGTGTTAAACTTAGATGTTAAAACAATGCATATGTGTAAGGTTTGATTTTGTTTGTTCTGTCGTGGGTGGCATCCATGTATCCTCCCAGGGGGTATTTGGGTGTTACAAGACCGGGCTAACCTGGTACGAATCTCCAGATTCAGCCCTCCCTCGAATCTCCGGCACCTATCAGCCTCAGAGGCAATCAAAACAGAAGCATATGCCGACAACTCATTAAACCTGACCTCATAGTCGGCCACTGTCATCGACCCCTGTCTCAACTCTAAGAACTCCTGCATCTTCATCTCCATATAGACCTTGGGCGTATAATTATCCCGAAAAGCTCTCAGAAAATATGCCCAAGTCAGAACACAAGGTTTGGTGGAACTACCCGGGACAGTCTTCCACCACTGATAAGCTGGACCCTGAAGCAATGAGACAGCATAATCAAAACGCTCATCGGGGTTACAGTCCATCTGATCTAGGACTCTCTCAGTCCTCTCTAACCATCTCTCAGCCTCCGCAGGGTCTGCTGCCATAGAAATCCATAGCTCCCTGCTTACGCAGACGATCATACCTCCGCTCCCATCTCATGGGAACTATAGGAGGCTGCTCCTCATACAAAGGCACAGAAGACTCCCTACTCGCTCCGACTGATCCTTGATCAGCTGAGTGATCTACCTGATCACCAAAGACGGATGACCTACAACAAAACTGCAAACTTGATCAATTTCTGCTTTTTTTATAAGGATTCAAGCCTAAAATACTCTATGCCCAAAAGATGCCAAACCATGCTCTGATAACACCAATGTAGCGCCCATCTATCAGAGTATACACCGGACGCGTAGTAGGTCATACCGATACATACCCTACGATGAGGGTGCACTACGATTCAACCAATTTATACACCTCATGGCATCAATATAATAAAGCAGTAATATCAATTTCATTAAATTCTGAAACCAAAGAGTACTTCTCATATCATTTCTTAAAATCATAAGTTCACACTTCTATCTGATTACAACTGTACATAACCAAAATAAATAGTTAAAACTCCTAACTAGGTCATCCTCCCCAAAAGATTCCAACTGATCGACCTGTGGGCCATGCTCCTCACGCCGGCACTCACACAGCAGGAAAAATCTCGCTGACTGGAGCTAGGAGTCACACTATCGCTGTCCTGAAAAATAGTTGCAATTTTGGGTGAGTTTGCGAACTCAATGAGTAACCATCATCAATGGTTTACTCAATTCATGCATTACGCAGAAATTGCGTACAGAACAACACAATATCACATTCAGAATCACAATCATAAATTTACTCAACAATTATCACACATTTACCTTTAACCCATTTCAAACTCACAACACAATCACATACTGAATGCATAATGATTTCCATTTCATTTTAGTGTTGTGACTGGGCGTCAGAATTATCCCATTTCTGGGCACATCACACATCACACAGAAATCGCGTTTTCGGAGGTAGGAGAGCCCTCTGGGTATGCACTACTGCCCACGCGCACTAGGGATAGGAGAACCCTCTGGGTATGCACTATTCCCTTTTCACAATTTCTCAATAGATGAGCCTATAGCTCCGATCGTAATGTGCCCGACCACTGTTGTCAATTACCGATTTCTATTCATGCCTAGCATGCGTTCACAATTCACAATAGCATAATTTATGCGAAACACTTAATCATATGCACAGATAGTTCACACAAAACATTTAACACACCAGAGATCGAGGAACCAACTAGGTTACTCACCTCTAAACTTCCGAGCTACTGCCGGGAAGTCTCAGCTGCGTCAAAGGATCGACGCTCCACTTGAGCCTCTACAATAATCAGAATATCTGAATATCAGTACTTGTATCGATTTCAATAATCAGAAGTGCTGATGTCTCAAATAAATACTGTACTATGCATGTTATGACTTTTCCGACCCTAATCCCGATTTATCTCAATTCCACATTTTCACACTAATCCATAGCAATTGCTAATACTATAAGTCAATTGGCTAAGTTCTATATCCTCCACAGTCACATTTGAAGATATAGGAATTATCCTTAAATCAGAATCAAATCCACTATTCAATTGCCATTCGCTTTCGAGAACCACCGAATTAAATCTCGAATTCATAGTCTCCAAATTGAAATAAATCCATATTTAATTGAATTATCAAATTCCTAAATCCCAAAATTCAAAACCTCAAAAATTTCATTTTCAGAAATTTGCCCTCCTCGCCGCGGCGAGCTCCTTCCTCTTCGCCTTTGCCGTGGCGAACGATTCCTTCTTTGCCACGGGGTACGCATTGTGCACGTCGCGACGTGGGCCTCTTCTGCTCACCGCGGCACGTCTCCTGCGCTTCGTTCGGCGGCGCAAAGCCTTACTTGCTCGCATGTGCGTGTTCTTCGTCTTGTAGCAATGCAAGGCAATCGCAGACACGCCCAGAAAACCCAGAAATTCCCAGATTTTTCAGTTCAACTCCAATCCTTTCCATTCTAAACACTCCAAATCAACTTCCTATACTTAACACAACTCATTCCTAACTTCAAATCCACCAAATAATTATTATTCCACAATTACCCAAATCAAAATCCACATTTTCCTTAAAACCTATCTCATCCGAAAGTTTCTAAATTCTCAAACAAATTATACCTTAATTCCATGCTTAAATTAAACTATGCAAAACACAAAGGAGTAGAAACTTACTTGATTAAAGCCTTAAACCCTTGAGAATCACCAAGCAACTCAAATCCCCAAACCTAAGCTCATCCACGGTTTTTCTCCCATTTCAACTCCAAACTCCATTTTCTTCCAACTCCAAGCCAAAGGAAATGATCAATGACAAAGAAGGAATGATTTGTAAGGAGAACACAAGAAGCAAATCCCAGAGGAGATCCACGCAAAGAAGAAGGAAAACAAAGCAAATTTCTTTCAACGGAAGAAGACAAGCATCGTGGATCACTTTTCAAAAGAGAAAGGTTTATAAACCTAAGGACCTTAAGGCTTGTTTGGCAAATTCCTTTGCCACAAGTCCAATCCGAACAACCTCAATCCAATTTCAAATTCTAATTTGTCCCGAATTCCAATGGTTCAGACCCTAAAGTCTTAAATCATAATTCAAGTTACCTCATAACAATTGTCAATCAAATTTGGAACCGGAATCACAATTAATCAGTCATTAAGCCATTTTTCCGGTCCGGACCTCATACTCCGAAAATTTCAGAAAAATTCCTATAAATCCTCAAAATTAGAAAACATCTAATCACATACTCAAAATTTCAATTCTCAATTCCTCAATTCAATTTCACACTCCAATTCACTAAACAAAGCACAATTAACCTTAATCACAAAATCTCCAATTTCACAATCAAGTCGGAAATCTGTCATACATGCATGTACATACATATGCTTGTGCAATTATGAACATTTATCAATAATGTAGAGGCTATGAATGCATATGCAAAAATACGTATGAGATGAACTGTACCCATCTCATCGGTGACGGGATGTTACAGCCGGGGCACCCAGTATCGTCGAGCTATCGGCTAGCTAGTTTTGTATTTTCCTTGTATACAAAAAAAACTTTGCTACGAAGGAGTGAGCACAGGGCGGTGAAGGCCAAGCGAGGCTAAAAAAAAACAGAAAAGATAATGAATACATGTTGTTTTTATGAAAAAAGAATCCTATTTTAAAAATATACAAAAATGTCTTTTTTTATATTTATGTAAAGTTATTATGGTTTTTTATTTTTAGAAACCAAAAATGACAACAATACTTAACCAAACACATTTTGATGACTTGTTTTTTTTTCATGAAAACCACGACAAAAAACAAAGAAAAAACAAAACCAAATAGGCCTTACAATTAGTTTTTTCTTCTTTTTTTATAATGTATTATTCTTAAAAGTTAATAAAAATTTTTATTTTAAGTTTTTCTTTTTGTCTTTCACTATTTTGTCTTTTTCTCTCTTTCTTTTTATTTATCTCTATCTTTTTTTCTTTTCCTTTTTTTGCCTCTCTCGTTTCTCTCTCTCTCTCTCTCTCTCTCTCTTTTTCCCTTTTTATCTCTCTAGGAGAATTAATTCACTTTTTTAAACCAATTGCTTTATTCTTAGGCATCTAAGAACTTGTTTTTTATATTCTAAGTGAGTTGTGTCACTTAAAAAATGATGGATTCTTCAGGTACTTTTTGAGTTCATCAAGGGCTTATTAATATTCATTTATGCATCACAAGTCTTTTGGATCCTAAAAAGGTAACGTTAACAACCTTTTATGTCATAACATTAAACCCCTAAGTCCTAATTGTATAATCGTGCAGGCATTGGTGAGTCTTGATTAATGTTTGACACTCGAGAGGACGGAATAAGACAAAGACTTGTGAGTAGGCAAGGAAAACAAGCATTGTTAATAAGTTGGCATGCATTGGTACACATTGACAAAAATCTTTGACAAGATTCAAGATTTAGATAAAGGATTAAAAGATGGCTTGATATGGAACTTGAGTTGAAGATTAGCTGGATCACATGCATACAGGAGACATATGAGAGCTTTAAGGGCTTAATGTGTGCTCAAATAGATGAAGAGCTCTAAGGGCTTAATGTGTGCTCAAATAGATGAATCATAACTAATAGACATGGCATGGGTAAGCATTGGACTAGACCCATGTGTTATAAAAGGGTTTGGGCTTGGATGAGGGATAAAGATTAAGGATAGATCTTGGATGAAGTGATGAATTTGATCACAACAAATATATATTAACTCTAAAAGATAAAGAATATATGAGAGGATTATCTAAACATAGTGGAGTTCTTGATAGATATGGATGTATCTTTCCTAACTAAATATAATATCCTATCTTGTTAGTTGCGATGTAGCTAAATCCTATAAAATACAATCATATTTAGACAAGGTGTCATCCAATTAGTTAGTGAGATGTAATTTGATAATGATAAAGGCGATCTAGTTAGTTCAGTTCAATTAGGATTCTAAATTGTGAAACTAGAGGTGTTTATAAATAGTTTATTTAAGTTTTGCTCTTAATAATAGAGACAGAGGGTCATTGAGAGAGAGCACTCCTTTATATACTTTCTGGGAAGTAATAAAGGTTGATTTTGTCGTAGCTTATGTGTTTTTATTGTTGTCTATGATTATTTAATACTTTCGTAGTATTTTTACTCGAGTGTAAGGGTTAAATGCTTTGAGTGTCGTAAGGCATTCGAAAATAAGGTTTATTGGTCAACAATCACGTAGGACATGGATTGTTTTGGAGAAAGGCAAGGAGAAAGTGTGTGAATCTTATCGATGAAATTCCATGAAACAAGTAAAATAGGATATTCATTGATGAAGGGTTGCACTTTCTTGTGAATGCCTAAAATCGAAGTTAGGTGAGGATGAATTCTGTAATCGTGAAGGATCAAGAAGAAGTAGGTGAAGACTTGACAAAAGAAGTCTACCTCAATAATTATACTATATTGGGCGTAATGGGCCTTGTGAAGAAGCGTTTAAATAAAAGTAAGGATAAACTCTATAGAGAGGGAAAGCGGTCTGTTAGAAATGTGGCAATAACTAAAGAGTCTTTGAGGGAACCACATCTAGAGGAGTGCCCATAAATTATGTAGAAAAGGGCACCGAGTTCTTCTAAGGGGATGGTTTGTTAGAACCTTAAGTTCTAATAGCAAAATCGTGCAAGCATTAGTGAGCCTTAACCAATGTTTGACACCTAGGATGATGAAATAAGGCAAAGACATGGGAGTAGACAAGAAAAATAGACATTGTCAATGAGTTGACATGTATTGGTACTGTTGGGACCCGATCCGGGAACCGGATCCCAACCGAAAACGAAGAACGAAGAAAACGAAAGTGAATGGAAACGAAAATTTCGCATCGAAATTTCGAATCGTAAACAAAGCGAAAGCTAGCGAAACGAAAAACAAAAGTACCGAAGCAAAACGAAGCGAAGCGGAATCGATACTTAACAAACGGAGCAGACATCCGAGAACAATCAAGAACACAGAACCGCATTCGCGTTGGGAACCTAGACTATCCAAACTCGGTATAATTTTTTTTTCTTTCTCTTATTCATTCCCTTTCTCTTTACTCAATCACATTCAAACCATAAAATTTCCTTTTTGGAAATTTATCCTCATATAACACTCAATTCATATAATTTGTCTTAATCACGCAAATCTGATCTTTACCAAACTAACTTCTTAATTCTTATTCTTATCTTAACCCGATTTTACCGAAAATCGGCAAGATAACTATTTGTATTTTGACAGCCCAAAATTTTTGCAAAGGCAAAATACACTTCTAATATCTCAACCCAACAACATTAAATCAACATCGGACCTCCGTCAAAACCAAACACCAATAAACGCACATCTAACCCTAACACTTCAAAAATCTCAATCCAACACAATACAATCATATACATTTATCGCCACGAGCAAATCCATTCACATACATTTCAATTCATATATAACTCCATAATTTACTTACATATCATAAATTCAATTCATACTCATTTTCAAAGATAATCAGATACATTCTTTAAATTCGGACTAAATACACTTTCTTGGCTTTCTAACCATCCATAAAATCCAATCTGAACATCAAACTTTACACATAAATACTGAACAAGCACAAATTGGACTGAGGTCATGCTCGTTTTCCATCCGATCTCGCTTAAAAACACGGAGATTGGGGATGAAAGGGGGTGAGCTCGGAAGCTCGTGGATAATATATTTATAAATTGAAACATAAGCAAAACATTTCTCAAAACATTTGTTATTTTGCGAATCTTTCAACAAAAACTTATTTCTTCAACTTTCCACATTTTCAAATTCTTTATTACTAATTTCCAAAAATTTCTCGATTTCAAAGCTCAATTTCTCATTCAAATTCTCAAATCATTCCAAATCATGCATACATGAATGCAACACATTTTCAATGCATCACAAATATGAACAAAAGCAAAAAGCACATAACATTTCAAAATGGTTTGATGTTGGACCCCACACCCCACACGTAGGTGTTTGCGAGTTATATCATGACGTGTGTTTCTTGGGTTATACCGCGACATCCAACACAAATCACAATAACACATTAAATGGTTTGGTTTGATCCATAACAGGACGTACTGCACATTTCCGCATAGCGGTCATGTGCAGCCGTGAAGGGAGTCCGTGATCGTAACTCCATTGCCTCTTACGGCAAATGGCGAAGGCTTAAACAAGTAGAGACAAAGTAATCGACTCACAAAAGGACCTAACCAAACCCACATAGCACATAAACAAAACGAATTTCAGACGCTCAAGGCACTTTTCAAAATCTTAATTTTCTTTAAATTTTCATATCATATCATCATAATGTGTCATAAATGACACAAACATATATCCACGTGAATTCATATAACAAATCAAATGCAATTCACTTAAATCACATATTCATTAAATTCATCACAATATATGCACTAATTCTTTAAATCATTTAAATCATAAATCAAATAATTTGAAAACCATGAATTTCATAATTCTTGCATTTTCTAAAACTCATTTTAACCCTTCAAATCATAATTTCAAACATTTACATCCTTTTCAAACATTTTTATCAACAATAATTTATCAAAAATCAAATTTTGTTTTCTTTAATTTTCAAAATTCACATATAGCTTATAAATCAAAATATAAATATACTACCCACCTCATATCCATGCTAACAACTTGCTTTCAGGCCTCAATTGCTCCAAAGTCTCCTTCTTTCTTCCAATTTAACATTCCCTAAAGCAATTTCATCAAAATTCAATCTCATAAATAACTTAATCCTTTAATTTGATGCATAAGTCATCAATTCATACTAATTCCAAGATATGTACATCATTAATTTCTAAAATCTCCAAATTCTAAATTGAACCTAAACCAATTCAATCAAATTCAATATCATAATTAACTTAATTTCTTAAATTGAGCTTAGAAAACATCAATTCCTAACATATTCAAGCTATTTCAATCTCCAATTTTGAAAATCCCCAATTTTTAAAATTGGCCTAAACCAATTTACACAAATTCAATACCATAAATCACAATTTCTTCAAAATTGATTTCATATTTCACCAATTCCTACTATTATTGATGATTCTATACTATTAATTCACAAAATCCCCCAAATTTCAAATTAAGCCTAAACCCCCAATTTACAATTTTTCAAATTAAACTTCACCTAAAGCATAAAAATCAAAATTGACTTAGGATATCTTAAATTCATCATTAATCCAAGCTATCTAAAGCATCAATTTCAAAATTCCCCAATTTTCAATTTTGGGCATAATCCTCAATTCAAAATTTTCCAAAATTAAACACAATCATAGCCTAATCTTTTCAATTAATCATAGATAAACTAAATCCATAACCATTCCAAGCCATCTAACACCATAAACTCATAAAAATTCAAAACTCAACTTTCTCTCACTTACCATTTTTCCACCATTTTCGTTATTTTTGAGCTTCAATGGACAACTTCCATCTTCTTCCTCCTCTTTGCTCTTAAAACCAACGAAAATCACTTATAAAACCCAAGAAAAACCAACCTTCATGCTTGCTCCACCATGGCCGAAGCTTCCTTCTTCTTCTCCTTCTTCTCCACGTTTCTTCTCTCTTCTTTTCTCTCTTATTTTCTCTCTTATTTTTTTCTGTATAAATCGTGAATTCCAGATGCTTAATACGACAGCTATGGGCTGTGTTTCATGCCAGGTCATTAAAATGGAGGGAAAAGACCATAATGCCCCTCATTTAAGTTAACCTCCAACATTTACCTGATAGCTTGTGATCTGATTTAGGGCAACTAAACGAAATAATTTGGACAAACTGTCTTCTTAAAAATTGTTCCTCTAGATCATACGAATCCAACGCCACTGACCGCGCTCAATTCGGATCTAAAACGAAGAAGTTATAGCTGAAATACTATCGGACCTTCACAAAATCCGAGACTGAACATTAACATAACTTCAGTCCAGAAATTTACAATCTTAAGGATGAAATTAAATTTCGATCCCTTCACAAGAGTTGTAGCCCTATATCTTAATTTTATTTTTCCTCAAGAATCAACTCAATCGGAGTTTTACAGCTCCCGAAAATCGCAAAATACTGAATCATGTTCAGAAAATTATCCAACTTATAACCTATAACCAAATCTCTCACTTAGGTTCAATCAATCTCTTTCCATTTAATCTCCTAAAAATCATAATTCTTCATGAAAATGAAATTAATCGTCTTAGGAATCCAACACTTCGAGAATCAAATCAATCGGATGTCGGACGAAGGAATTATAAGCAAAAGATTACAAAAGGGATCGGATTAAAAACAAAGTATCGGAACTTCAAAACCGAACTTTTCAAAAATCATATCTCTCGATCCCGAACTCAGAATTTGACAAATTTGGTGTCAATAAAAAGATCAAAGGAATATCTACAACTTCCCTGAAGTACTCAAAATCAAATTAGGTCTCGAAAGAGGTCAAAACCTTAATAAAAGATTCTGTCCAAAACAGTTTTTCCTAAACGACTTCCAATTTTAATCGCTCATAACTCCTAGCCTCGATATCGAAAAATTGCAAACTCTATATCAATGGAAAGATAAAAACATCATCTAAAACTTTCATGAAGACCACTTACTCTAATCCAAACTAAATCCATACAACGAGTGGCCTCGAAGCATAGAACACACAAATCTATACTTAATAGCATTTTCAAAACAAAGTATATATTCAGAAATTCAGATCTCTCAATCCCGACATCGAAAAATAGCAAACTTTATTTCACAAAAAGCTCTTGACAGAGGCTACAATTTTCATGTTGATCATTTCCTCGAATTTTACCTAAATAAAAAAGTCAACTTTTTCCTCAAAAAGTCAAACTTCAAGCGAACTTTGACTGATCATAACTCTCACTTCCGATATCGAAAAATATCAAACTTTATGGCTACAGAAAGCTCTTGACATAAACTACAAGTTTCCAGAAGACAATTTTCTCAAATTTTGCCTCAAACAAAAAGTTAACTCTCAAGTCAAACTTTCTATCTCTAAAAGTCAACTGTCTTAATTTTTCACATTCTCTCATTTTTCTCTTTATTTCTTGATTTTCTACTAACTTTTCAATCAATTCATTCGCTTAAACTTTCATAACCCATACAAATCTCCACAATTATCAAATACATTGAAAACTCATAATTCTTTTCTCAAAATTTCCTTAAAGCATAATTTCATCTATAACATAATACTTAAACAAAACACTCATTCAATTTCATTTACTATTTCTAAATTCCAATTAAAGATCGGGGTCCAACAGGTACACATTAATGGAAATCTTAGATAAGATATAAGATTCGGATGTAAGATAAAAAATAGCTTGAGATGGACATTAAGTGTTGGACCTTGATTTCATAGCCCAACATCGGAGCCACAAGATGTGAGCTTAATCTAATGAAAATTTCTTAACCATTCTCGGTTCATCTTCATTCTCTGATATCATAAGTGTCGGGCCCTATTTCTGAATTATTCTTCTATTGGAGCAAATATTCTGTGCTCAACTTCCATCTAGAAATTTAAAGTCCTAGAGACTGAATTGAAATTCAATTCTTTTAGATAATTTGTAGCTCTATGACTCTAGTTTATTTAAAAATAAGAATAATCTCATTTGGAGCTCTACAGATCAAGATACCATCAAAATACCAAAAAATATTAAGTAAAACATCCGATTCATACTCTTCCAACCCATCCCCTTACTTTGATTCAATCAATCCTTTTTAAATCAAAATCAAAAGCTATAAACTTTCATGGAGAGGTAGAAAGAAACGTGTTAGGAATCTATTGGTCTAAGAATCACTTCATTTAGAGGTCGGATAATATAGTTATGGCCGAAAGAATCAAACAAATTTTTATCCTCAATCATATTGAACCTGTTTTGGTACAATTAGCATAACTTCCTCTATAGATGTCTAATTAAGATCATTCTTAGACAGTTCTACAACTTTCATGAAGACATCAAAGTGATATTTTGTCATCAAAAGGATCAGAATTGGACCAGACGATAGGCTAGATGATTCAATCTATAGTGGATAAGAAGGAAGATTTCAGTCTAAGACCTATTTTGGAGCAGTTAGCATAACTTTTTCTAGAGATATCGAATCAAGGTCATTCTTAGACGGTTTGAAAAAGGACTTCTAAATCTACATCTTTCATGAAAGTCTTGAAGATAAATTTTGTCATCTAGAGTGTCGGGCCCCGACCCGGAGACCGGACCCCAACTGTTGGATCCCGTTACCCAACCTGCATATAACTTCTATAGATGTTGGATCCGAGACCCAACTGTCCCGGGAGGTGGTCCCTGGTGGAGCTCATTCCCGAGACACTTGCCTTGCTAAGACCCTAACTTGACACACTCTATTTGACTCACTTTGGTGGTGAGCATACACTGACTAAGGCCTGGACCCTGACTGCTCTCGACAATCCCCAAAATAACACTCTTATCTATGGATCTCGAGAACAAAGTCGACTTGTCGATAAACAAGTCGACTTATCGAGACAAACAACTCGACTTATAACCAACAAGTCGACTTATCGAGACAAACAACTCGACTTATAACCTACAAGTCGACTTATCGAGACAAACAAGTCGACTTATCTAACTGACAAGTCGACTTATTATTCAAAAGCTTCACAAGTCGACTTATGCGTCCAATAACTCGACTTATATCTATTCTGAACTCAAAACCTAACCCTCTACACTCTCTCTTGGCTTATTTCAAACACCATAAACACTTCTAAACCTCTCAACTCATCCACTCCACTCTCAACATGCTTTAATCTCACTTAAACTTACATCATTCATCTACTCACATGAATTCCAAAGCAATTTCATACAACTTTGGAAACTATGCTTAAACATGATTGTAACATCTCGTTATCTGAGTGACGGGTAGATTGGTAATTTGGATCGGGTTAGGATTTGGTACAGGCAAAGTGTTGCATTGCACATGCATTACAGTTTTGATAGTCATTGATAAATGATTATTGACTGCATAAGTATATATATATGTACATACATATATGACAATTTCCGACTTGATTATGAAATTGGAAATTGGTTATAATTGGTCCGATGAGAATTGGCTTAATTGTGTAATTGGGAATTTATCAAAATTGTACATATGAGAATTGGTTTGTGAAAATTGGATATTTAGTAAGTGTATAATTGGGTTTTGAAAATGAAATTGGAATGAAATGGATTATAGAGAAAGGGAAATTGGAAATTGAGTATAGGAATGAGCATTTCCTAATTTTGTGAATTTATGAGAATTTTTTCAGAATTTTTAGAGTTTTGGATCCGGACCGGAAAATTTGGCTAAGGGACTGATTAATGTGATTCCGGGTCCGAGATTGATTGACAAATAATATGAAATAAATTGAATTATGATTTTGGGAATTTTGGTTATGAGTAGCGTGAAATTGGGAGTAAAATAGAATAAGAATCGGACGTGTTAGACCCTAAGAATTGGACATGAAGTGGAGGATCTCATATATATATATGTATAAGCTTAAGGTAAGCTTATTTCTTCATTTCTCTTCGCCTTCGTCGACGGTCGTGGGTGTGAGAAATCGTGGATTTGGAGTTGTTTGACGGATTTTCGACGGATTGATAACTTAATCAAGTAAGTTCATATGTGTTTATGTTGTTTGATCATAGATTTGAGTAAGAAATTGTTTAGAAAGTTGGAAAATGTCGATGATAGGGTTTCGTGGGTTTTGATTTGGGTTTTTGATGGAAAATGATTTAAATGATGATCTGAGGTTAGAAATGAGTAGTATGTAGTGAATTAAGTTGATTGGAAGCGTTTTAGACCAAAAGAAACGGATTTGATAAGTCGAAAATCTGGAAAATCTGGGTTTTCTAGGCGTGTTAAATCGTTGCCTTGCCATGGCGCATGAAGAACACTTGTGGCGCGAAGCAGATCGCCAAAGACGCCGCGACGTGCGTGGAAGGCGCCATGGCGAGGAAAAAAAGGAGCGTCGCGACGACGCTGAGCGTCGCGATGACGAAGCGACACGTGATTCGCCACGGCAAGACGCGCGATGCGCCGCGGCGAACGCGGCGAAAATGGAAGCTCGCCGCGGCGAGGGATGCTTTTCGAAAATGAATTTGAGGTTTTGAGGAAATTAATGATTCAATTGAATATGTATTGATTTCAAATTAGAGATTATGAAATTGGGAATTCGAATTTCAATTTCGAGAGATTTGAGTTTCGGAAATTTATGAATAGCAAAGGAATAGTGAATTAAATTCTGATTTGTTGATAATCCCTATGAATTGAATTTTTTTTTAGAATAGAAAATTGCAATTCAGAAGAAATGATTAAAGGATTATAAGGTGATTGTTACAAGTAATGGGTTTAAGGTTGATTTCAAATAATTGGTTTCCTAGAAATTAATTGGAATTTGGAGACTACGAATATTGAACTGGTAAGAATGGAAATTCGGAATTTGAATCAGATGATTATCGGGATCGAATGACAAATGATTAGTGAATATGATTTTAATTGAAATGTGATTATAGACTATGGAAATTGGTAAATTGGTTTATTATAATTGAAAGTGTTATGGATTAGTAAGAGAGTGATCAAATTGAGGAATTGAGAATTGGATTGGGAATGTCATAACATGTATAGTATTTATCGTATTTGTTAAATATGTATTATTGAATTGATATTGGCCAAAATGGTAATGTGAATTATTTGAATTGACATAGAGGTTCGATGGATCGACACTCCACAGACGATATTGGGACTTGTGTTGTAGTTTCGGAAGTGCAGGTGAGTAACCTAGTTGGTTTCTCAACCTTATGTGTTTATTAATTATATGCATTGATTGCCATGAGGAAGCAAGGATGGATATATGTGATTGAGTTATTTGATTGATTTCGAACCATGGGTATTCGAAATATTGGATTGTGATATTGAAGTGCAAATGTGAATAAGTATATGTAAATGCATGAGTAAATTGGATTGTAAATGTGTTAATGAAATGAAATGTAAAAGCATAGGAATGAAATATCGGACTAAAAGTCCGAGGACATTGGGAAATGATCGGAAATAGTAATTAATTGAAAATGGAAATAGAAATGCAATAATTGGAAATTGGAAAGTGACATGTGCATTCATGCATAGTAAATGATCGATAATAGTAGTTGTGACCGGTGGTACTAACGTATGCAGAGCCACTGAGCTCAATGCATCGTGCAAATCCATTGGGCTTTCAGGCACATCATGCCCAATGTATATGATAGAGCTTTAAGCTCAACGACAGACCTCGTGTCCAACGATCGACAGAGCCTCGGGCTCACCGCAGGCATATCAAGCCCAACGATTTTGAGCCACCGCTCAACGTAAATGATCGGACGATTTACGGTCACAACAACGAAACGAAAATTGAAAGTGTCTCATGGGCATTGCATATGTATATGGTGATGAAAATGTAAATTGACCGTGAATGACCGTGAAATGTGAATAAGGAAATTGCATGTGATTTTTTGTAAGTGCTACTTGTGTGTTATGTGTATTTGATTGTGAATGCATGAGTTGGGTGAACCATCGATGATGGTTTCTCACCGAGTTCGCAAACTCACCCAACATTGCATCTATTTTTCAGAAGTAAAGAGTACCCGTTAGATACACGGGAGTATGTCTACCGCTAGCAAAGGCGTAGTATCGGTCGGGATCGGTGTCGTCACATCTGCATTAGAGTAGTGAATTGTTTGATGGGCCCTTTTGATTGATTTGTACTTGTATGGTGTAACCGAAATTGGTTTATAATTGAAATTGTTTTGTAATTGCAAATGTTTTGTTATAATTGGGCCAAATCATTATTGTTTTATGACTCAACTTTTTGTAAGAAAAGAAAAATGTCATATCGAGTTTTAAAAAGTAGTGATCGTTTAAGACGCCACTATCGCGAGTCACGGCTCGGATATCACCGTCGATATCGGGTTCGGGTCTCGTCGGGTGTGGGTGCTACATTTGTGGTATCGAGCCCAAGTACAATCTTACATGGGAATTACGAGAAAATGTGTCAAAGTGCATGCATATAAGTTATGTCTCGGCAGATAGTGATGACTGATCCCCGGTCTAGCATATGAGTCTCATACATGAGTCTGTACTAGTGATTTAAGTGGTTAGAAATAGTGAGGAAAAGATGATATGGGAAAATGTGATAAATAAAAATTGTAGAAATCAAAGAAAAAGAACAAGTATACGGTGCGATATGATGATTGGAGATTTAGTGTATTGGTATTGATAGGCGTATTATGAAATACGACATTAGAGTGATATTGGAAAAATCTGTGAATGGGAAGTAGATGTGAATTGTATATGTGTAGTTGTGAAGTGATAGAAGAAATATAGAGATATGTGAAAGATGGCAAATAAAATGTTTTATGATCAGAGTGGCGCAGCGGAAGCGTGGTGGGCCCATAACCCACAGGTCCCAAAAGCCTCATGATCGAGGATAGGTGCGAAAAGGAAAAAGGTGGTCAAAGATCAAATGAGATTGAAGTGTCTTTAGCGTAAGTGACTAAGTGGTAAATTAATGTAATACTGTAAATGGTATGTACCTCAATGAACGGTATCAAAAAGAGATGCTTTGGTTATGTGGATTATGGTATAGATTGATCGTCACAGGACATTGTGAATAATTGAAATCGATAAGAAATGTGACGACGGTTGATGATTAGGAATTGAAAGAAGAATTTCCCTGAATTGAATTAAGTTGATTAGATGATTAAAATTGAAAAGTTTAGAAATGAAAGGACAAATTGGAGAAAAATGTGAAATAAATGAAAAGTCGCTTTTAGAGAGGAAAAAATAGAATAAGTTATTAAGAAAGTATGTGTTACGATAATGTAAAGAGTTTGATTGTGTAATAGGAGTATTGAGCAAGAAAAGGATATCGGTTGTGATTTGAGGAGAATATCGGTCGATATATTTTGTGTGAATATCGGAAAGTATAAAGTGGTTTTGAAAATTTTGTTTGAAATGATAGTGAATAAATTGAAATATGTGGAGAATCCAGTGTAAAAGAATGTGTCAAAATATATTTGATGAAATGGAGAAAGATCGTGAGAAAATTTGTTCCTCATTGGAGACAACCGATAATTAGGAAATGATATAAATTGATTATTGATATGAAGAGTCATTATGCTACTGAAGAGCAACATATCTTACTTGTGTTTAGAGTGAAATGTTTAAATTGTGTTCAAAGTGGATGATGATCGATTGAATACATTTGAAAAGTGAATAAGAGAAATTGGCACAGTTGAGGAAATTGTTTGACATGTAAGTTTTATAAGAGTGAATTTGATCTTGGTAGAATAATTAGTGGATGAATTATTATTATTCGAACATGGTATTGGGAGATTAAATGCAAATAGAGGCAGTGATAAATGTGAAATTGTAAAGGATAAGTATATAAAGAATTTGGAGTTATAATAGGATTGATTGTATACTGGATACATCCAGAAATTGGTAAAGGTCTTCTGACTGTAAATGATAAGGAAAGTGTTAAAAGGAAAATATGTGAAGTGTATGACAAATGATTGTAAGAAGAGATACTTAGAGAAATGTTCAATTCGAGTATTGATCGTATCAATTGAATTGGTGTTATAATATGAAATGAATTGTAAAGATGATAATGTGATCTATTGGAAAAATGTAAAGAGATTCTATGTGTATGGAGATCAGTATAAGCTTATGGGCTGCATTGGTATTTGATGACTTAAAAATCTATTGTATTGAATAGTGTATTGGAAAGTGTTGTGAAAAGTTTGGAGATTCTATTTGTACAAAAAATGTTTTGGATGAATATGCGTTTGTAAAGTAATAATGATTAAGTTATATGAGTAAATTGGGAAAAAGGATTATGTGTTCCAATGTTTCCGAATTTTGATAAGGAAGCAAATAATTAGATGATAAGATTATGAAACTAGATGAAAGATTATATGTAAACTGTCGAGTTGGTAAAGTGTAAAAAGGAACGTATTAGCAATTGGGGATTCCACATCAAGTGTGCAGAGGTGTATTGAAAGCATGGCAAAATCCGAATCGAGAATTTTGAATAGTGGATAGTATCGAGAAATGTGTGAATAGATTAGCTGTAAAGAAAATGAGTAATGTGACTGGATTAGGAAATTTGAGTAAAACTCATGAAAGGAATTGTAAGTGTATTAAAAGTGTAACAGAAAGTAAAATGTGACGTTGAAAGATTATGAGTATGTTTGACCTATATGGTTGACTGTGTGTTATCAGTGTGAAACTAATATAGGTTTGGAGTTCATAAGATTATGAGATTGATGCATAGATAAGATTGATTGTGTTTCATTGGAGATATCATTTGAAAAGTGTATGAAAGGTCTTATATCTAAAAGGAGTTGTTCATTGGATAGTAA
The DNA here is from genome assembly GCA_029891385.1 of Erythroxylum novogranatense. Classification (NCBI taxonomy): domain Eukaryota; kingdom Viridiplantae; phylum Streptophyta; class Magnoliopsida; order Malpighiales; family Erythroxylaceae; genus Erythroxylum; species Erythroxylum novogranatense. The sequence goes on from CM057224.1 coordinate 8,243,836, forward strand.
AATGATCGGGACCTAATATAATTAGAGGCCCTGGATGATTTAAGTTAAGATTGACAGGTGTTTGAATCAGTAATATGGTTTAAGAAATTCAAGTTGATGAGAATGAATTAAATTAATGATTACCGAAACTGTTGAAACCTGATGAGATTAGAAATTGGCATTGGAGAGATGCAATATGTTAAACGATACAGAGAATGTTTCTAAATGTGTCACCTTGGCCAATCTATGTATTGATTGAGATAACAGGTAAATGGGAAATGAAATTTGTTATTAGGGGCCTCGATGTGACCGTGTTGTGAATCGATTTATGGATTGACAAGTCAGTGGTAACCTAAAAGATAAATGGATTTGTAAAGTGTTATATGGACAGAAATAGGAAATATTGATATGATCGGATGTGTGTAGCATTGGTATTGGATATAAAGAATTACGAGTAATCAAAAAGAAATCGTTAAACAGTATAGAGTTTGAGAAAGGAAAAAGAGGTAAGTAAGCAGTTGTAGTGTGATTAAAATAGCAAGTCCGTCTAAAATCCTAAAAGATGATTCGGATCCCAAAATGTTACAAAGACTGAATTGGAAAATATTGTTAGGATCCGATATATGTGTTATCGATTTTGGAAGTGATAAATTGTGTGTAAAAGGGCAATATAGGGTTAAGAAAGATTTGACAGAAATTATTCGTATAGCGAAATAAGTGGAAATCAGAGAATCAATGATCGAAAAGACTCCCCTAACTTGGTGATAAATCGTATATGAAATTTTGAGGACGAAATTTTTATTAGGAGGGGAGAATTGTAATATCCCGTTATCGGAGTCACGGGTAGATTGGTAATTTGGATCGGGTTAGGATTTGGTACAGGCAAAGTGTTGCATTGCACATGCATTACAGTTTTGATAGTCATTGATAAATGATTATTGACTGCATAAGTATATATATATGTACATACATATATGACAATTCCCAACTTGATTATGAAATTGGAAATTGGTTATAATTGGTCCGATGAGAATTGGCTTAATTGTGCAATTGGGAATTTATCAAAATTGTACATATGAGAATTGGTTTGTGAAAATTGGATATTTAGTAAGTGTATAATTGGGTTTTGAATATGAAATTGGAATGAAATGGATTATAGAGAAAGGGAAATTGGAAATTGAGTATAGGAATGAGTATTTCCTAATTTTGTGAATTTATGAGAATTTTTTCAGAATTTTTAGAGTTTTGGATCCGGACCAGAAAATTTGGCTAAGGGACTGATTAATGTGATTCCGGGTCCGAGATTGATTGACAAATAATATGAAATAAATTGAATTATGATTTTGAGAATTTTTGGTTATGAGTAGCGCGAAATTGGGAGTAAAATAGAATAAGAATCGGACGTGTTAGACCCTAAGAATTGGACATGAAGTGGAGGATCTCATATATATATATATGTATAAGCTTAAGGTAAGCTTATTTCTTCATTTTCTCTTCGCCTTCGTCGACGGTCGTGGGTGTGAGAAATCGTGGATTTGGAGTTGTTTGACGGATTTTCGACGGATTGATAACTTAATCAAGTAAGTTCATATGTGTTTATGTTGTTTGATCATAGATTTGAGTAAGAAATTGTTTAGAAAGTTGGAAAATGTCGATGATAGGGTTTCGTGGGTTTTGATTTGGGTTTTTGATGGAAAATGATTTAAATGATGATCTGAGGTTAGAAATGAGTAGTATGTAGTGAATTAAGTTGATTGGAAGCGTTTTAGACCAAAAGAAACGGATTTGATAAGTCGAAAATCTGGAAAATCTGGGTTTTCTGGGCGTGTTCGTCGTTGCGCTTGCATGGTATATGAAGAACACGCCTTGCGAGCAGATCGCCAAGACGCCGACGACGCGTGGAAGCGCTGGCATGAGGAAAAAAGGAGTCGTCGTCGACGACGTGCGTGAGCGTCTGTACTGACGAAAGCGATCTGTGATTCGCATGAAGCAAGACCTTGTGATCTTGCCATGCATAACGCGACAAAATGGAAGCTCATAGTGGCGAGGATGCTTCAAAATGAATTTGAGGTTTTGAGGAAATTAATGATTCAATTGAATATGTATTGATTTCAAATTAGAGATTATGAAATTGGGAATTCAATTTCAATTTTAGAGATTTGAGTTTGAAATTTATGAATAGCAAAGGAATAGTGAATTAAATTCGATTTCTTGATAATCCTATGAATTGAATTTTTTTAGAATAGAAAATTGCAATTCAGAAGAAATGATTAAAGGATTATAAGGTGATTGTTACAAGTAATGGGTTTAAGGTTGATTTCAAATAATTGGTTTCTAGAAATTAATTGGAATTTGGAGACTACTGAATATTGAACTGGTAAGAATGGAAATTGAATTTGAATCGATGATTATCGGGATCAAATGACAAATGATTAGTGAATATGATTTTAATTGAAATGTGATTATAGACTATGGAAATTGGTAAATTGGTTTATTATAATTGAAAGTGTTATGGATTAGTAAGAGAGTGATCAAATTGAGGAATTGGAATTGGATTGGGAATGTCATAACATGTATAGTATTTATCGTATTTGTTAAATATGTATTATTGAATTGATATTGGCCAAAATGGTAATGTGAATTATTTGAATTGACATAGAGGTTCCGATGGATCGACACTCCACGGACAATATTGGGACTTCAGTCAGAGTTTCGGAAGTGCGGTGAAGTAACCTAGTTGGTTTCTCAACCTTATGTGTTTATTAATCATATGCATTGATTGCCATGAGGAAGCAAGGATGGATATATGTGATTGAGTTATTTGATTGATTTCGAACCATGGGTGTTCGAAATATTGGATTGTGATATTGAAGTGCAAATGTGAATAAGTATGTGTAAATGCATGAGTAAATTGGATTGTAAATGTGTTAATGAAATGAAATGTAAAAGCATAGGAATGAAATACCGGACTAAAAGTCCGAGGACATTGGGAAATGATCGGAAATAGTAATTAATTGAAAATGGAAATAAAAATGCAATAATTGGAAATTGAAAGTGACATGTGCATTCATGCATAGTAAATGATCGATGATAGTAGTTGTGACCGGTGGTACCAACGTATGCAGAGCCACGAGCTCAATACCTTTATGCCCGTCCATCGGGCTTTCAGGGCACATCATGCCCAATGTATATGATAGAGCTTTAAGCTCAACACACAGGACCTCAGGTCCAACGACTGATAGAGCCTTAGGCTCACCGCAGGGCATATCAAGCCCAACGATTTCAGAGCCACTCGCTCAACGTAAATGATCAAAGTAGCAGTCACAACAACGAAACGAAAATTGAAAGTGTCTCATGGGCATTGCATATGTATATAACTGACTGAAAATGTAAATTGACTGTGAATGACTGTGAAATGTGAATAAGGAAATTGCATGTGATGTTACTGTAAGTGCTACTGTGTGTTATGTGTATATGATTGTGAATGCATGAGTTGGGTGAACCATCGATGATGGTTTCACCGAGTTCGCAAACTCACCCAACATTGCATCTATTTTTCAGAAGTGAAGAGTACCCCGTTAGACACACGGGAGTATGTCTACCGCTAGCAAGGCAGAGTATCGGGTCGGGATCAGTGTCGTCACATCTGCATTAGATTAGTGAATTGTTTCAGTGGGCCCCTTTTGATTTATGTGTACTTGTATGGTATAACTGAAATTGGTTTATAATTGAAATTGTTTTGTAATTGCAAATGTTTTGTTATAATTGGGCCAAATCATTATTGTTTTGCGCACTCAACTGTTTTCGTAAGAAAAGAAAAATGTCATATCGAGTTTTAAAAAGTAGTGACTGTTCTAGTACGCCACCATCGCGAGTCACGGGCTCGGATATCACCGTCGATATCGGGTTCGGGTCTCGTCGGGTGTGGGGTGCTACAATGATAGTAAATGGCCTTGGGAGATCATGATAAATCATAATTCATGCATTTCATTTATATCAAAACGATGTTCTTACAATGCTTTAGTAGGCATTTCAAGCCTATTACAATTCAAATCAAAATACATCTGTTTTCTCAAAATGCAACCTAAAGCATTCATTACAAAAACATGAAATACATGGGCAAAACACTAAGATCTTGGAGTATGCCTTGATCTCATTCTTCGAGATCCAGATCTTCACTGGAGATGGGACGGAAGTGGGGGTGAGCTTTAAGCCGTGGGTAACACGTTTATATTTATACTACTAAGTGAATCTATTCATTACTCATACTGTTTGCAATATTCTTATTAACAAATCTTGCAACTTGCATTTCACAAATTCATCAAGCTAACAACAAAATTTCATGATTCATGCATTCATCATTCTTGCTAACGTATGCTAACACATAATCACATAGCTGATGGTTTGAAAAGTCCACGGATTTCTGATGAGCTACACAAGTGTAGTCATATCTTCGAGGAGTCCAAAAGGAACATCTTATGCCACAATCGGGCAAATTGGTGAAGGCTTTATTGGTCTACGCACGTGACTCTGTTGGTGGACTTAACTAACCCACATAACACTGAATTTCATGCATAAAAACTGGACTTGTCTTGTCCATCGATGATTTTCGAAAATGGATTTTCATGCATCCATAAAGTGATTTTCTTGAAAATGCTACATTTCATGCTTAGCTCACATTTCATGATTCTCATTCATGCTCATTCAATTCATGGCAATTTCAAGCAATAACAAGGCAATGACATATACTATTAAAATGCTCATTTAATGGCAATCATACACCATTTACATACATAATTAAGGCACAATCAATGCTTATCTCAAATAGTCACAATTCATTAAATTCATTAGTTAAAGTAGCATTCAACACTTACTAGCATAAAGATAAAAATGAAACCCACCTTATATCCTTGCTTAAGCTTGCCTAAGGAAGCTCCTCTTCTTGTTCTCCTCTTCTTTCTTGTCCTCCTTCATTCATGGCAAGAAAAGAACCTCACATCATTTAGGGTTTCTAAAATTGAAAACCTAATGAACCTTAATCATGAAATCAACCCTAGAATCACTAAACCCACTTCATTTCTAAGCTTTCCAAACCATAACCCAAGCAAAAGCTTAACCTTGAAAACATGACTTACCTTGAATCTTGACTAAACCAAAGGGTTTCTTAGCTTAAAGTGTAGCTTGAACCTTCCTCCACACTTTTCTTCTTGCACTTTCTTCAAAACCCACTGAATCTCTTGGAAAATCACAAACTTTCTTCTTTCTTCTTCTTTTCTCCTCCACCACCGAAACTCTTCTTCTCCCTCTCTCAATTTTCGTATCCCTTCTTTTCCCTACACAAATTCATTTAACTCCTTCCTTATATACTTCCTCCTAACTCACTTAAGCCCATTAACCTAAGGCCCATCTCATTCCTCTTCTTTCCTTCTTCCTTCCTTCTTATCTTCTTTAACCTACTCAAACCCAAAGCCCAAGTCCACTTCATTTCCTCCTCTTTTCTTCTTTTACTTCCCTACTACATTAAAGCCCAATTCATATATTTAATTCCATTAATTCTTAACCTAACTACCAACCAACATATTAAATTTCATTTATTCACCACCTAACTCATTTATGTTACTACATGCTAATTAATGCCATATGTTATTTAATGCTATCATATTTAATTCATGCTAACTCAATTTCTTAATTAGTGCTAACTATGCTTAATTAATTAATTAAATAAATAAATAAAAAATTTCAGGGCTAATATAGAGGGTCAAAATTGGACCAGACGATGTAAGATGATTCAGCGTACAATGCATAAGAAGATGATTTGATCTACAGTGCATAAGAAGATGATTTAGCCTACAGTGCATAAGAAGATGATTCGGCCTGTAGTGCATAAGAAGATGATTCGGTCTACAGTGCATAAGAAGATGATTCGGTCTCTAGTGTATAAGAAGATGATTCGATCTACAGTGTATAAGAAGATGATTTGGCCTATAGTGCATAAGAAGATGGTTTTTCTACCGGGCCTTCCTCATGTCCCCAAAAGTTCTAAATCATTAATTACACTTTCCTAAGTATCTACACTTATAAAGATCATAACTTTCAACTCTGATATCTAAAAATTTCATACTATATACCGTTGGAAAGCTAGAAAGGTAAGCTATAACTTTCTAGAACATAACTTTTTCTAATTTAGCCTATATCAATATAGTTTTTCTCTTGAAGTCAGAACATAAAATTTACCTCTATGGAAGACTTGAAATTTTGCACTGTACAAACTTGAAATGTCCTAAGCATAATCATTCAGCTACCAAATAGACTTCATTAAACTCTCAAATCTCAACTCATTTGACTTATCACATTCAACTACATCTGATCAGTCATAATTCCTATCTTTCTTTTCCATAACATCTCACTGTGTGTGTGTGTGTGTGTGTGTGTGTGTGTGTGTGTGTGTGTGTGTGTGTGTGTGTGTGTGTGTGTGTATAAAGAATTCATGTTCAAAATCATCAACTCAAGTTTATAACTTCTTCATGTATATCTAATTTCAACTCACATCATCCATACACCATTCACATTTCATTAACATCAAAAGAACAAAGTTTTACAAATCTTTAATGGCGTTTGAAGCCACAATACATCATCATCTCAAATTACAAAAGATTCTTGAACAAATAAACTTGATATGAGACTAAAACATTGTGCTTTCCCAAAACCAACTCAAAATACAAAATAAGCAAATTTGGAGTAATTTCCTTAGGCTCTTGATCACTTTCTCTTAGCTATCACCGGAAGATGGGACGAGAAGGGGGTGAGCTTGAAAGCTCGTAGGTAACAGTTTTATAACGAAGAATAAAAAAAATCGTTGAAATATTTATTTGTTGTATAAAAGTCATAATGAATTCATAAAACGCTTTGTTCTCAAATTTTTAGTCAAATTCACAATTCTAACTCAAAACTCATAGTTAAAATATCATCACATCAACATAGCATATACATTTAACCATCAATGCAAAACACTCAAATTATGCAACATACTTGACAATTCAAAGATGCAATGCGCAAATAAACGACTCGAGGGTTCTACGAAAATAAAATGGAGAAATCGAAGTTTACCCTATGAACAGAATGAGTCCAATTTTGGAGCTCATATGCTACAAGCGAGTAGCTGAGAGAAGGCTATTGTCAACGTGCACGTGACGAACAGAATGATTATAGTCTCACCCAAACAAAAGCACATAATCATGCTCAAATCATTTTATCATATGCTCATACTTTCATCTTCTTTTCATTTATACAAAATATTATGACATTTTTCAAGACATAACATAAGACGTTTCAAAGCATTTTCTTCATCATCATCAAAATTCATACACCAACGTGTAATAATTTCTCAAATCACTCAAAAGCATTAAAAGTAACATTTATGAAGTAATTAAAATCATTTTATTTTCTTGATTTGGCAAAGCATTAATAGCTCATAACTCTATTATAAACATGTAACCCACCTTGAATTTCTTGCTTAAGAAATTGGTTTAAGGATGTCTTTTCTCTTGCTCCTCTTGCCTCTCTTGATTCCTTTCTACAATAACAAAAATCCCACTCAATAAGGTTTTCAATTGAAAATCTCATAAAGCACAATCACTAAAATTGGTTCTAGAATACTTAAACCCATGCATTTTCTAAACTCCATGAACTAAAATCCTTTCAAAAATCTAAAAGATTCAAAATGATCTTACCTTAATTATTCACCAAATGAAGATATCTTTGGCTCAATGGAAGCTCTTCTCTTCCTTTACCTTTTTCTCTTCTTGAACCACTTCAAAATCTCTCTCAATATTAAGAAATGATGAAACCCTAGCTCAACTCTTTTCTTTTCTCTCATTCTCTTCTTCTCTTCGTGTTTCTCTCTCTTCTTTATAACACTCTCTTTTTTTTTCTCTTCAATTTTTGTTCTTCTCTTTTCTTAAAATGCAAGACCACAATTTTTTCTTCCGATTCTACCCTTAATGAGTGTGAAATGCCTAATTTGCCATTCCTTCCATGCCTTATGTCTTTTATACTTAAGTGTCTTATAAAAAACACCATTGAACATTTTTATAACCTTAACACTTTAATTTTATTAACCCATGCAATAAAATCCTACTAACCTTGACACACGTATAAGTCATACTTAAATGATGTAGTCAAATTAGTTGAGTTATATAAACCTTATTTACAATTGGTAAAAGTTCAACTTTTGTCAAATGAATTATATGATATATTTGTAAAAAATAAATAAATAAATTTCATTCATAATTAAGTATAGATTAATGCTAAAGGAAATTGTTATGGTAAGCAAACACTTAACTTTATAATATTTTGATTTATAAAATATGATTTTGTATCTATATGTCTATTAAATTAAGTATTAACAAAACTGATAACAATCAACGGTTCAATCAATTCAGCACACTTCCAAGTTACACTCGACATTCACAAAATCACAATCCACTCTAGACCAGTTCCTTCCACACTTTCATAGTTTCATTCTACATCTACATTTTGTAACTATATCTCTATTAACAACTTCAATAAATCAATTTACATTTTTCACATTGACACTTCTACAATTCCATTCCACTCCACCACAGTCCACATCAACATAGCAACAAATTAACATATTCCATTCCCAATTCACAAAAACACCAATAATTCCATTCACAATTCACAAATACATCAATAATTCTATTCACAACTATTTCACAAAAAAAATATTAAGTCATAACACACACCCAATTATTTTAGAAATTTAACAATAATTTTAACGAGTCGGGGACTTGGGGTCGGGTAGATCTGGCGTGGAAGAGGAGAGGAGATCTTAGAGTGGTTGAGGCTATTGCCGCGTTAGTAGTAGTCTGATGGCGACGATGGTCGTGGCAGGTGGTTGGCGTCAAAACTGGAGAGAGATAATGAGATGTGTGAGAGAGAAATAAAATATTAGGAGAAGCTAGAGTTATGGGGTGTCGGTGGTGGTGGCAAGTGGTGGGTGTGTGTCGGTGATGGTGGGCGATGGGTTGTGGTGGGTCGAGACACTTGAGAGATATAGTGAGATGTGAGAGAAAAAAGTCAAGTGTGGGAGTAGGATAGGAGAAGGAGAACAACAGCAACGCGTAGGGGTGTTCAAAAAAACCCGCGAACCGGACCTGAACAGCATGAATCGAACCTATAAATAAGGTTAACCGAACCTGAGTTTAGGTTCGGATCGAACCGAACCTGAAAAATCAGGTTCATGGTTCAGGTTCAGGTTTCTAACTTGCGGTTCTAGGTTAACCGAACCTAAACCGCACCTATAGCAGTTAACCGAACCGAACCTGATTTATAGGTTTAGGTTTAAACCTGAACCTGAAATACCTAAAAAACTATCATATATTTAGATACAATTTAAGAGGATATCAATAATAATAAATTCACTAGTATTTACTATATTAATTCTTGAGTGAAAAAAAAAGAAAAGGAAAAATAAACTACTTTACTTCTATGTTATTAAATGTTAATATTAAACATTGTTATTTTAAGTAACAACTAATACATAACACTCAATACTTCTACTTCAAATAGTAATTAATATGTGTCAAAGTTATTGATCGAAATATTAAACTATTAATAAAACATTCATTGACTAAAATAATGTAATCATTTAGAGATTAATTAAAGAAATTAATGTGTAAAACACATTTATTAAAAATCCTACTATTTTAGTTTTTAAGGCACATATATTATTTTAGATATTCACGAGATATTATAAACTTTAAACTAGCAAGTAATATCTGATTCTTAAAAATATATAATATAGTTGCGAATAAATAATAAGAATATAATAATATTGTCTTGTACAAATACAAACATAATTTTATTTATTAGAAACGAATGAAAATGAGTTGATTTAGTAATAGACTATAGGATTGTATTTTTTATACTAATGCGCTTTTTATAATATAATATTTGAAGTTTTAACTATGATATTAATTGCATTTTCTACACTAAGTTACAATAAGAAGAAGGACACTTTTGTGCTTATTAGTTTATTATTATTATTATTTATTTTAACATGATAAAATAAGATTTAATGATGTTAGAAGAATAGTTTTATTATTATTTTAATCAATGAGATCTAGTAGAAGCGATTCGTTCCTCACTATTGCATCTAAGTCGACTTTTTAGTACAAGAATTCGAGTCTTGATTCATTTCGTAGTTCTCTTACTCCAAAGATGGTGGAGACTCTTGTTTGTAGACAAGATTGGTTGAGAAAATCATGTGCTCCTCTTTACATGGAAGAGAGACTTGAAAACTTGAACAAATTGAATCAGCAATCTAATTTACTTTATCTTGTTTTAATATACAAATAAATAAATAAAATCTTTTTCAATTAAAAAGAAATAAAGAGTCTAACTCTTTTATTTTTATTTTCTATAGATGTGGCTTCATGTATAATGGTGAATCATCCTACCATTCTATTCAAAGAATAATTATTTAATATTTTATCTTTTTTCTAGTATGGATCTTTTATAAGACATTGTTTGGCTTATTTTACTTTGCTTTGGTTCAACATATTGGATTAATCTTTGATGGATTTTATATGCATACTTTTATGAATAATTTGTATTTTTCACCAATTTTTTTATAATTTTCGTCATATATATTGATATGAATAGGTTCTGGTTATCCTGAGAACCGAACCTGAAAATAGATTAATCAATCCTATAGGTTCTTTAGGTTCGAGTTCGAGTTCGAGTTCGAGTTCGTGAAATTCTTGAACGACATTCGTGTTCGAGTTCGAGTTATTTATAAACGGGTCAGGTTACCCTACCATGAACACCCAACAGGCGTCGATCTGGCAGTCATTGGGTCGACGACAGCGACAGTAAAGAGCAAAAGAAGAGAGCTGTGTGAGTGAGAGTGTGAGGAGATGAGATGAGAGATAGTTACTCAAATAAGTGAAGAAGAATGCGGGCGTGCATTTAGGGTTAGGGTTAAAAATTTTAATTTTTTGTAAATATACTCCCATATTTTTAAATTTTTTTGCTATCAGCTGGTACATGGTTGGTATTACAAATGATGTTAGTACCAATCGATACGATACGATACGATACGATACAAAATAGGCTGGTATAAACGGTATTTACTGTGATTGGAGAGCTTTAGGTATCTTTTCATCTAGCAAACCAAAATGTTAATTTATTGCAAGGGATCACACCTTTTCTAGAGACCAACCAATAGAGTAAGTCCATTACACACATTAGAGATTACAGTCACAATGATGAAACAACGGGTTTTGAACTTGCAACTGGCTTCTAAGATGTTGAAGTGCCCATTAAGGTTATTTTGGGAAACTTGGCTTCGACTGCCTCAAGCAATCCTCAATTGGTACAGGGAAACCTACAACCACGTAAGACTAGAGACACATTTGCAGCTTAGTCATCTTTAAACGTGCCATCTTAAGACTGGAGACTCATTTGTAGCTTAGTCATCAGATCAAGATTGTTTTGATGTTGGAATTAGTTGACTTTCAAATTTTTTGGATCATAATAATGTAATGAAAATTGGCAAGGCTCGATTGTGTTGTTGAAATTTCCATCAAATCCTTTTCTATTAGACGAACATTTTAGCCATGATCTATTGTCTAATAGCAACGTTAGAGAAAATTTGTTTTTTTTTTACTATTCCTCACATTGATAACACTCCAAGCATTTGAATTTGAACTAACAAACGTAACGGAGGAAACATCCGAGTCTTTATAATGCTATCTTTTTATTAGGGTTGAGTGCAATTTAAATTATGAACATTTTATAGTTTTCTTGTTCGCCATTGTGTTGTCTTCTTGATAATATTTTGATGACTTTCATTTAATGATGTTCAAGTAAGAGCAAAATGAAACAATCTTATTGGATGGAGAATATGGATACGATGCTTACTCTCTTGGATCATATATGTGAGCCTTTGTGATGATTGTACAAAATAGGGGTCTGCTTTAAAATTTGTTTCATCCCACTTGCTAGGAAATCTATATCATCTTGTAATCTAGTTTGCCTTTTTCTTGATCTTTCCTCTCACTATATTTCTTCCCTGCCATTGTATCATCTCCCCCTTTAGATTAAGGTCATTTTGTCCACAATTTATGACATCCACTAGGATATATGTTTGTTAATATGATATGATAAACAATGTAGTAAATAGAACATTGAGATATAAAAGTGTCCTTATAAAGGCATATATTACTAGAAGTAATATTATGTTTTCTTTGAGCTCCAATTGTTTCAAAAACTAAAATTAATCTAACCCTTATAGCATAATACCAATTACACAAACCTTCGAAGTCGACAGAAGCTTGATGACTAGTGACAATAAGTCAACAAAAGCTCGCTTGTCTAACCCTTACAACATAATACCAATTAAACAAACCTTGGAAGTCGACAGAAGTTTGATGACTAGTGATAACAAGTCAATAGAAGCTGGCTTGAGAATGCATTGGATGCTAGGAATTAAAGCTGAGACAACTTAATTGTTAGGTTAAGAAGAAAAGAAGAGAAAGTTAAGAGATAAATAGGAGGAAGAAGTGAACGGAGGTTGATTGAGAAAGAGGGAAGGGACAAAGAGATGTAGATTCAAGGAGAAGGATGGGGAAAATTTGGGATAAAAGAAATTTTTGTTTTTAATTTATTATTTTTATATTAACTAAATTAATTATCATCCAGTTGAGTTGACGTGATTTGTCACATTAATACATAATATTTAACAATAAGTTATTTTTATAAAAATAAGAAATTGAATATTTTATTATCATTTTTTTGAAATTTAAGTAATAATTATAAAATTCAATAAATTTTGACATTAGTAAGAGTAAGACTATTGAAATTCTAATTGCAAGAAAAGGTAAATAACACCTTACCGTAATTGGAAACAAGAGATAGGAAAGGGATGTACATATTTGGCCGTCAATATTCATTATGCCTCTCAAATGGCACATACATTTTCAGTTCCAACAGCTGGTAAAAGGTTGCTGTCTCTTACCGTACATCGCCACGTTTTCCTCATGTTCATCTTCATTCAGTTACAGAGACGAAACCAAGAGAGTGTGTTCTGTGCGTGACCCAACAAAACATAAGAAATTTCCTTCAAATTCGTTCCTCAGCGAAGTGCGTTAATGGAGGAGGAAGATTGCAAGAAGAGGCCTTTAGTCATTGACTGGACCAAGATGCTGGAGGACGACGACGGCGAACCCCCGGCTCTGGTGGTCGTAAAAAACACAGAGGACCCACCTCAACCGTCCCCGATGGTTTCCCAGAGAGAGGACGTGGCGTTCCTGAGTGATCAGCAGCTTGAGGACGCGATTAAGAGGCAAAAAAGCAATTATTCCAAGATTAGGTTGGCGCTGCCCGATAGAGGGCAGAAGATTCTTGCCACTGTTAAGGCTTTCGAGGAAGAGCGCGTGCGAAGGAAGTTTCAATCCCACCAAATGGTAACTTTGTGTTATTCTATTTGGCTTGCTTTTTTCAGCTCATGGGTTTACTCTCCTCTTTTGTATTTGCTGCTCATCCAATGGGTGAAAGTGTTTTGGACTTCTTATGGGCTCTTTAGTTGCGTATGGATGAAAGATTGGATTATCCCCCCCTTCAAAATGTATTTGGTTGAAGCAGTTCTCGCGTTTCGGTAGTTTAGATGATATACCGTGGCTCTTTTGTTGCCTGGGAAAGCTTTTACATCCTCTTATCGATCTTCGATATTTTAGTAATAAGTTTTCTGGCCTGCTAGTTGTATTTCACGCTTTAAGTGATTTTGACACGTACAGGTAACAACCCAAAAAAACTAGTGAGCTTGGAATTCTATAACCCAAAAAAACTAGTGAGCCTGGTTCTTTGCCTTTCTTATCTATTTACAAACAGTTATTTGAACTCTTAGTTTCACCTCAACAATTCAGCTGCAAAACCTTGAGAGTATTGGTGGTATAGAGTTAAGATAGAAAGAAAAACCCCTTTTTAATATGTAGCCCCAGTTTGGTCCAACGAACACAATAAACCCAAAAAAGAGAAGTCATAATGAATAATACTTTTATAATTTGCATGAAAATTAGCTTGATTCATTGCATTTTCAAGTGGGCAGGATGTTGATGAAAACAATAAGTCCACACAGTCAACATGTAGAAGCAGTGTTGGTAAGCTCAACTTGTGTTATTTGCCCCTTTGCCTCTTTTCTCTATGATCTTTCCAAAGCCAAGTTGAAATTCTGGCCTCTGTTTATAAAATTTTCTTGAAAATGCTTAAATCAGTATCTAGTAATTCTTGAAGAATGAGCTTTATACGAAGAGGACGGTGGATTGTTGTAGATATAAGGCATCATGTTTTTAGGTGACTTAAATGCATTCTCTTGGTGCTTCAGATGGCTCCAATTATAATAATGTAGTGCTTCAAGTTGATTCGCAATCCTCATTTGCCACGAATTTCAATACAAGGATGGAAGGAAATGTATGTTGCTGAAAGCAGGTTTTGATATGACTTACTTTTGTAGCCTGATCACAGCAGACAATGATTGTCAATTACCTTATTGTATCTCCTCAACAGACAGATTGTAAAGTAGTCAAAGCATTCAATGAAGAGTTGTCTACTTTGAATCATCATAATCACCAGAAAATTAGATCTTATGGAGGCTCACCAAGGGGAACACAAAAAGGCCGATCATCAAGGCAGTGGCCTTTTCAAAGTGTCAGCAGTCTGCATAATGGAGATAAACCCCGTCTTCTAAAAAGTGATCAAAGGTGTAAAAGTTCTTCCCTTGGCTTGTTACGCCATAATGGGAAGGATTTGTCCTATGGGTTTCCAAAGAAGTAAGCAATTATTCATCTTGATTCCTTGTGTTTCCTTATAATGTTATATGTGTAGTTATATGCCTCCTTTGAAATAGATATCTTGTATACCCAAGTCAAGCTTCCTTTTTATTACTTATATTTGAGTGCTTGGATGCATTTGCCTATTCTCTAGAAACAATGATCTAATTGTCAGGTCCTAACTATTTTCATTTTAAGGTTCTAGGCTCTAGAAAGATATTGCATTTTGTAGTTTTGACGGTCAATGGTAACTGGTGCAGTAATGTTACTTGTTCTTTTATGTTTATGGGATGAAAATGGGGCTGTGGGTAGGTCTTGGTGCATGAAGTAAGGTGTGATTTTATTCATTCAAGTGACATCAGAATATTGTTAGATTTCTTCCCCTATAACCTTGAGTGTACCTATTCCCTTTTCTCCTGGTGTGCATGGTATAACTTAGAGAACCATGCTTCGACAAATTAATATTCTTATCCTTATGTCGACTCATTTGGGCTGAGCTTTGAATTTAATGATCCTCACGCATGATTTATTGATTTGCTTGTCTGGTTTTGTTGATTTGAATGTTGAAGTATATGCTTTCTATTTTTCTTTTTCCAGGGAGGAAGATGTTGCATCTTTAAATGGTTCTGTGCATAACAAGGTATGCCTCTTTAATCTCTCTCTCTCTCTCTTCTCATGTTCTATGCCCTTCATTGACTTCGAAGCATCTGGAATGATTTTGTTTAAGGGATCTGCTTCTGTCCCAGAAATGCATGCTTCCATAAGAAGCCATATTTATGGAGCCTCTGGGATCGATGTACCATTTTATCTGACTGTACATTGTGAACGTATACCTGTATTTCTTTGGAGCAGTCTTATGATTTTTTATGTTAGAATTTATATATACCAGTATTCATGGAAAATAAATATTACGAGTGCTTGATAATAGATGTACAAATGAAAAAGTACAACTACAAAATCATGAACAAGTTATCTGGTTGCCTGAAATTTCTCTAGCCAACAACACTTCAGAGCTGTACATGCAGTAGAAATTTTATTGTAACAGATGCCATGCTTTTTATCCAAAGGAGTTGAACAAATCTGGGATAAAATTACTTTTTGTAGGGACAAACAGTTGTGCTTCTAGAGGAGGATGAGGTTCAAGCTGTGGAGGCAATAGAGCAAGAAAGTAAACATGCTGAATGGTAACTGGAACAACATGTACCTTTTCTTTTCCTATTGTTCTCCATTTGTTCCAACTCTTCATTTTGTTGCTGAAAATGAATTTGGACTGTTTTATTTCTTTCAGTAGGAAGGTTGCTAAAATTTACTATCCTTCACGGTATGCCATATCTTCCTCAAAAGGCGTGAATTGTTCCTTTTGACATCGTATTGGAGTGGAAACAATATTTGCTAGAGATTGTCCAAAATATGCTCACTAATTCATCTTATCTGTTACCCAGAGATGATCCTGAGTCCATTGAAATTTCTCACGCTGATATAAATTGCCTTGGTCCTGAAGGCTATTTAACATCACCAATCATGAATTTTTACATCAGGTAATTATGTTCAGATGCCCTTTTCTTTTGATGTTCTTATTCTGGTATCTTCTGAGACGAGGTCAGAGATTCAGATTGCATGACAAATTTTGTTTGAAATTCCATTTATTCCTTTTCTTGTGTTCAAGAATTAAAGTGTGCTGATTGGATTTGTGGAGTTGATTGTAGCTTTTGTTTTTCCTATTGATGGGCCTATCAGTCTGTAACTTGGTAATAATAGTGGGTACTATTAGCAGGGGTATAATTGAGCCTACACTGATTATTGATCTGGTGGTTTGTTTGGCTTAGCTTGAAGAAGCATACAAGGAGCATGGGATGATGTGAGATTGTAATTTTGGCTCAGCTAGATTTTTGGTCTTTTAATGGCTGAGCAAGTCAAATTTTCTCAAATGCAGCAGTGTGATGAGGCTAAATAAGCTCCCTTGAGGCACTAAATATTGACCTTTTGGACTCATGGTGATAGGAAAATTATGAGTGCTACTGTAGATAAGATCAAACTCATAGATACAGATTTTGGAGCTAGGTTCATGAACCAGAAACTTTTGTATTTTCTAATAACTTCTTTGTATTCGTATCAAGGATAATCTGCTTTATGCAGTGGAATGAGTATATCCGTGGAGAAACATGTTACACAACAGCAGAGTTTAGCTGAGAATTATGTGTTGACTATCTAGGAAATGAATGGGTGGTAAAGTTTGAAAGCTTATAGGAAAGTTATCCTAGAGAAGCTAGTCATTTTGTTTACCCCATCAGTTTTTGATGACTTTTGTAAGATGGAGTTGAAGGTTCTAGTTGAATGAGGTTCAATGTTTACTTGTCCTGAGTTAGTTAAGTTGAAACAAAAACAAATGGGAGACAATAAACCATTTTTACTGACTGTAAAATGATTATATCTAAGAGGTAGGGAATATAAGTGAGTTTTTCTCATGTTGTTTTCTAGTTTCATTTTGCATATGCTGTCCTAGAACTTCTTGACTATTTAATAGAAATATTCTACCTTTGGGATACATGTTCTGTTGTCTGTGTGGATGGTATGGGACAAATTTTCTTAAAATTTTATGCATGGTCACTTTTGATTCCTTTTCCTAGGTACTTATGGTTGAATGCTTCTCCAGCAAAAAGGGCCACTTGTGACTACCACATCTTCAATACATTCTTCTACGAGAAGCTAAAACAGGCAGTAACATACAAGGTAGTGCCTTTCTTGGTATTCCCAGTTGAACAGGAAGATATTGATTATTCTAAATTCTTTGGGTGATCATTTGTCACTCTTGATTGATTTGTAAAACTACTTCATTGATTGCTTCCAGAATAATGTGAATGATCTGCAATTTGGTTTTAAAATCATCTGCAATTTGGTTTTCAAATCATTTTCTCTTGGCTTATGGGCAAGCTAGCATCATTAAGCATCATATTTTAGCCGATGATATTATCCAGAAGAAAATTTGTGATGTAGTGGGAAAATTGAGAACTTTTCATGTATGGGAACGTTCTTCATCATTTTATTTTGATTTCCTCTTTGTAGTTAGCTGTTGATTGTAGACACTGATTTCTTACCATTCTAGCTCTTATCTTTTATCGCTCAATCATACATTCTCTTTTCCCATTCATGCTCATTTGTTTAGGGAGTTGACAAGGTATCAACTTTTGCTAAGTTCCGAAGATGGTGGAGGGGTGTCGACTTATTTCAGAAGGCGTATGTCCTTATTCCCATACATGAAGAGTAAGAATATCTGAGTTTTATCTATTAGAAAGCCACTTTGACCTTAGGTCTGGTGGTCTGATTACAACCAGATATCTGGGGTGTGATTTGTTACTGTTTACTCCTCTATGAATTTGAAGGCCATTATTCTGTTTGTTGTGGACTGTTCTGCACTCTGGCATTTCTAGTTCTTTTATTTCTCTGGCTTCGGTTTAATTATGTGCAAGTAAGATGACTTGTTGGCATTTCAAATGTGATCCATCCCGATAGTTGACTTCTTGATATTTTGTTCGCAGAAAGATGTGAAGTTTTAAATGGTTTTAAGTTGATTTTGAAACACATATTTCAGAATAATTCAGTATGAAGTGCTTAGAATGGACCTGGGCACTGTGAGTATATGAAATGGTGTATACGAGTTTGTCCTAAAATACAAGTTTTAAAATAAAATTTTATTTTTATGATTTAAAAATTTTGGATTTTAAAATAATTATTTGAAATTTTAGTTTATACAAATAATTTTAAATATTTAAAGTATGCTTATTCTTGAATTAATTTCAAAATTGAAAATACTTATAATCTTTTAAAATCATTATTATTTCTAGAAATAAATTAAAAATTTCATTAGTCAATAGTAAACTTAGAATGGTCATTAGTTTTATTGAGTTTATATTAATTAATAAATAATTGGATAATTTTGTGATTAAAAAATTCAAGTTGTGAAAACTAATTTTATCATTTTTATGAATTATGGAATAGGAAAAATAAAAATTGAAAATAGATAATTAATCACATTTCTTTTTTTAAATTTGAAAACAAAAACAAAAGACCAAAAATGAAAGATTAACCAATTAGGTCCCTAGCTTTTTAATTTAAGAAGGAAAATAAATATATGACTTGGCATGGTGACTTTGTTGGTCATCTGATGCGTTGAGCTAAGTGCATGTGTTGGTTCAGTTTCCATCTTGTCAATTTAGAAATCAATAGTGCTGTTTTTTTTCTCTCTCTCCATTTATTCTTCTCCTTTTTGGCTTATTTGAGGTGCTTGTGCATTCTGATTCAGTCTTCACTGGAGTTTGGTGATTATTTGCATCCCTGATAAGGAAGATGAATCAGGACCAATAATACTACACCTGGATTCACTGGGGCTTCATGCCAGCAGATCAGTTTTTGATAACATAAAAAGGTTTGACAGATTAGAAGCCCTTTGAAGACACATGACGCATGTTGCATTATTGGATTTATATATTCCTCTGTTTTATTCCTGATTCTATGAAGATAACAATTTTCTGGGAGTTTAAGAATTGTATTAAAAATGATCGTCAGCGGGAAGGAAATGCCATTTTCAGCTGTTGCCTGTTAGTAAATTTAGTAAGTTAAATTGATCATGGCAATTAGATGTTCTGCTGTTCTAGTGTGAGCAGAGTGACTTCTTTGGTTAAAATGTTTTCATGACAACGTTAGTGGGCAATTATTCTGTTCAAGGTATATATTTTGACATGCATGTTCTCTTAATTATCCTCAAGTCGTACCTTTTTTAACATACATTCTTCATCCTAAAGAATGGTGAATTTTGTACTACAGCTATCTGAAAGACGAATGGAACTATCTAAATCGAGAAAGTGCGACTTATGACCATCCAATTTCAGATAAGATATGGAATGATCTGCCAGGGAGAATTAATCAGAAAAAGATTGATGTGAGTGTTGCATAGATTTAAGTGCATTCGTAACCTCTCTTCAATTATGCTACTAACTATTGTGCCTGTTCATGAATACTGCCACAAAGTTTATCACTTTATCTTCTTTATGTAATGGTTTCTCATGACTCTTATTGTCAAATTTATGTCATACGGTTGAATTGTGTTTCCATTTTCCTTGTCAGCTTTGTCAGAATTTGATCACTGTGAACTAATATGAAATAAATCCACGTGTTTCTGAAGTAAACAGTTTGAATAATCTTAGCAAGGTGTCTCTAATTGCAAACAGGTTCCCCAACAGAAAAATGACTATGATTGTGGTCTGTTTGTTCTTTTCTTCATGGAACGCTTCATTGAGGAGGCTCCTGAGAGGCTGAAAAAGAGAGATCTGACTATGGTATCTCCACTTACCTGCGTTCTTGTGTACATTCTTGAAGTGAGACTATTTTCCTCAGTAGATGTTTTCATTTTCAGTTTTGCAAGCAGTGGTTCAGACCTGAAGAGGCCTCTAGTTTGAGGGTGAAAATCCGGAAGTTGCTTTTGGAAAAGTTCCAAAATGCAAGCGAGGGTGATCCGACTATAGAATCTGTTGCTCAGTCCTCGGATGGTGGTTCCCCCTGATTCATTTGCACACTTTGTTTATTGACGTACAGAACATGCTATATCACTTTACATATGCAAAAGGATTATCATAGTACTTTGGCATAGCCTATGGCGATGTTTCAGATGCTGTTGAC
Source organism: Erythroxylum novogranatense (assembly GCA_029891385.1). Classification (NCBI taxonomy): domain Eukaryota; kingdom Viridiplantae; phylum Streptophyta; class Magnoliopsida; order Malpighiales; family Erythroxylaceae; genus Erythroxylum; species Erythroxylum novogranatense. The sequence continues at coordinate 8,264,340 of CM057224.1, forward strand.
ATCTCATCTGAAATTGTCCGCGATATTTCCATGATAACCAGTTTTTGGTGAGTTAGATGACACTTCTAATGTACATGAGGGAATTGGAATTGGAATTGGAATTGGAATTGGAATTGGAATAGTGTGGATCTACTGAGGTGATGGTGTACAAGGCAACTTGCACACACCATTACCGCTGTATTGTTTGTTTCATTCCAATTCTGGCTGCTCACTTAGTGTAAATAGGCAACCCCAAAGGGAAAAAGGAAAGGGAGGTGCGAATTTATATATGAAAGACTGAAGCTTTTTTCACGATGGAATGCAACAAATCTTGTACGCTAGCTTTTTAAGTATGTTGATGGTAAAATCCAACCCTTTGTGTTGGAATTGGAAGCCTCTATTCTCTTTTTATGCTATGCCGTTCATACTTATGAAGACGTATGCGCATCTTTTGCTGACAATTTCTTGAGAAGATTGTAACAGACTTTCAACTTCAGTTTATTGATGACAAGGAGATCGTTATCAACTTGCACTAAACAAATATGTCACTCATAATTGTCTCAGTTATGTCACAAGCACGTTATTTACAGCCACCTGATAAATGAATGAATCAGAAAATAACATAAAAGCTTTGTTGCTACTGGTTTACTTTCAGTATTCGCACCACCGCCACCTGAAAACTTGGTGACTTTCTTCTATCTTCAAAGTTTTAAGGCCTTGGCTAGTGTCCTCAAGAAGCAAGAACAGCCTGGACGCTGGTCAAGAGGTATCATGCCATTACCCTTGGATGGTTTGATTGCTTCCAACATTGTGACTACCTCTTCCATCTCCGGTCTCTTGTTGGGGTCTGCGTCCCAACATCTTTTCATCACTGTTGCTAGAGTCTTCGGACAACATTTGGGTATTGATGGCCTCAAGTTCTGCAGTGCCAGTAATGTCCTTTTATGAGGCTTTAGAAACATTGTTTTCACTAACTTTATTATTCTTAGAAACCTTCATTGGGTATTAAGCAAGGAATATAAGAATATGAAGAATATATGTTCACCTTATAAGTAACAGCTGACGTCAGTTCAGAGAAGCTAAGGTTACGATATGGTACGTCACAGCAATACATCTCCCACAAGCAAATTCCGAAGCTGTAGACATCGCATTTGCTGGTGTACGGTTTGCTCTCAAATACCTGCGTCAAGGGAAACTCCATATGATAAGGCTATCGAAAACCTGTCATACATCGATTGACAACTTCTGTTTTATAACTGATCCACTACTTGAGTGGATGATCTTTGAAATTTTCAAGTGCAAGGTTAAGCTAAAGAACATTTGTGAACAGTCACCTGATACAGTGACGAAAAAGAATCATAAATTTATTGATTGTAATTTGTATACCTCTGGAGCCATATAACCAAGTGTTCCAGTAAAGCCTGTCATCTCGCTATTGTTTGTAGCTTGAATTCTAGCAACTCCGAAGTCAGTTATCTTCAGTGTTTGATTTTCATCAAGAAGCATGTTCTCAGTCTTTAAGTCTCTGTGCACAAGGTTTCTGGAATGAAGGTAGACCAGCCTGTAAGAACAAAAAGTACAAGTTTGTAAGTGCTAAAAAGCCAAGAGGAACGAGATATATAGTTACAGTAAACAGTCAGATGATGCTGAAGCTAAATTGTTTTTCTTTTTTGGTGCTAATTTATAGAGGTGGGGGGAAAAAAGGAAGAAAACTTGACCCTCTTGCAAGATCTAGAGCAAAATCCATGACAGTGCTGAAAGCCAGCCTGCTTTCCAGATTCTCTGTAAGGTGAGATTTTAGAGTACCACCAGGACAATACTCTGTCACAACACCACACATATGGGCTGCCAATGTCCCGTTATTGGTGTTTATTTCAATGCCTGATGGACCCATGAAAGCACCCATGAACTGAAAAAAACAAAAAATAACGCAAGTTTTTTAACACTAATATTAAGAGAACAATCAAAACATAATGATTATAATCTAAGCATATCAGGAAAAAAAAAATCATAATAACGTGCAGTTATTTATCAACATTACCTTGCAGATATTGGGATGATCAAGCTTGTTCCAAACAGACACCTCTTGCATAAAAGCTCTCCTGAGAGTATCTATTTCAGATTTTGTTCTTATATCCTCTTGTCCCCAGTCAAGCACTTTAACTGACAATTCGAAGATAATAGCCAAAACCAAATTGTAGAAACGAGTAAGCAGCTTATTTATTCTTCATAGAAAAGCTAGTCATGGCACGAGGTTTTATTAGGGTTTTAGTTGCAGAACGTGAAGCCATGCATGGTTTAAAAAAAACAAACAAACAAACCAACATAGCGAGACGATATAGTATGCGCAAACACTCACCGGCAACTTTACGGCCTTCATAAAGAGCACCATGAACGGTTGCGTAGGTTCCTCGAGCAATAACATGGTTAAGGAGGAGCTTCTTGGGATCGATTTCCCACTCTTCTTTTGCCCTTTCATGGACGTGTAGCATGTTCCATACGTTATCTAGGTGTCTGTCAAGCAGTTCCAAGCTCTTCAAATCCATCGTCATCTCGAGAATGTGAGTACGTACGTAGGACGATTCTTGTTTATGGGAGATTGAATTTGTTGTTTGTGGCGATGAGTCGTGGAGAAAAGGGCGTTTTTGAGTTTAGTTGATCGATCGTTTTCGTGTACGTTTATGGAACTAAGTGCGCACCTATTGATTGACTTGAGGGAATTTATAAGAAGGCAGATCCTATGTTGTCACGAATAAGGATTCCTAAAATATGTCGTCTCCTATTTGCAAGCAAAAACCAAAGTTACATATATTTTCTACTCTGGTAAGAATTCCAAACGTTATAGGAATTATGATTGTTGGAGGAATCCAGGCCCAAGTTTTATGTTAATCACTGAATGCATTAATTAGTAGTCTGGATAAATCCATTGATCTCTGCCTATAATTTATGATATATAGATAAAATATGTGATAGGTCAAATCCTATGAAATTGATATGGACGGTATATTTCTTTTAAAAAATAAGAATATAGAGTTTAAATAAAATTAAGCTTATGGGCATGGTATATAAACTTTTCAAACTGTAAGATATATATTAATTTAATTATACTAAATAATTGTGTTAAATAAATACATACATATTCAATCTCAATTATGATTTTTCTGATCCCTTTTGCTAATGATTTTTCCTATAAACTTTCGCGGCGCCTAATTCGCTTCAGAATAACAGACTTTGGATGTTGATCGGTCGGTCCAAAACTTCGTAGAGGCAAGTAACTCGTAACACCTACCAATTGATACTCGTGATTGCACCTTTTGTGCTAATTGACGTTGATGTTAAAGGCTCTCACCAGGAGTATCCTTATAAATAAAAGTTCAAATTTTCTCTGACATTATTATGTCTTGTTATGTCAATTTGAATTTTAATTATTTATTTACATAAGATTTATACGAAACTCATATAAATAAATACGAGATTTACATAAATAATTGACTAAAATTTAATAAATAGAATAAAACAAAATAATCTTAAACAGAAGATCCTAGCTCAAATAAAGACATATAGATGACTACGACTGGTAAAGAATATTAAGAACTCTCATGGCGTAAAAATTATCAGCGTCAAATGTTATTGCATTTGGCGGAAATGAGGAGCTAATAGAGCTGGTGCGGCGGGGACGCGAGTAATGGAGATGAGCAAAGGCAACAAAACGTATACGGATTTTTACGTTTCATATGTATGCTATTGACATATCTTCAGGATCCCGTTGTTTTCTACAACTGTTTCTAATGGATAAGAAGTATATATATACAAAATCTAACAAGAGTTTTATATTGGTAGGACAATTTACATGCTTGCAAGTTGGAACAGTACCACCGTCGATGGCAGTAGTTATCAAAAAAACAGTTTTCGGTATTTCTTCTTGTTAGGAGTATCGTGCACCTGTGCTTTTATTCCATATTTCTTTATCTGAAAATTTACGAAGGCCTCGGAAACTGCGTCCACCTGCAAGACGATGTGCCATAAATTGATAATTAGCCCGCGATATGTAAAGTTTCACTAAGTCAATTATCGGACTAATTTTTTTCACGAACCAATTCAGGTTTCTTAGAGTACACTCTGACAATCGTATCTCGGCAATAAGCAGGCATCAAGTGAGTAACTCTCTCCTCCGGTATTCTGAGCTTCGTCGCAGTCTCATAGTCCTGATAAACTATAAGCTGTTAGATATCTCCGGCATGGACACAATGATCTCTAGGAGCTTAATCAATTTCAAGGGGAATAAGTCCAGTGGATGCATAAAATGAAATACATTTCATATTAATTATCTCTCCCATATATCTTGTGATTTAATGCTAAATGAAGTTGATTTGCAGTTTGTGGACTAAGAAGGACGTCTGCTATAAATGATACAATGCTCGTCTATTCCTACTCTGTTATCAGAGTCAACAATGACCACTTTTATTCATGAAAGTTAATTGCCTGCCTGTTCTTTTTGGTAAAAATATAGTGAGCAAACATACTACAGGAGTCCATAATGAAAAAGTGCACTAGGTTCAACAACATTAATCATGCTAAGTCTGGTAAGAGAAATTAGTACCTCGAAGAATCTGACGCTGGATCGGCGAATACATGCAGGTGAGAAAGCTTGTGGTCAGATCAAAGTATCATAAGGCATCCACAGATAAAGCTTTAAGCCAAGAAGCAATGCTCCAATCATACGTACCTTTCAAGAGGGTTGGATTCTCCACGTGTCAAATCAATTTTAACATTGCTCACAGCAACATCTTCTTCGTTTAGTGTAACATTACCAGAACTCTGATTTCAAATTTATTATTTGAGATGATGATTTTTACTTCTTTGAGGAATGAAAAGCTTAGAGCGGGTTCTTAACAGACCTGGGAACAAACAACGTCCTGAGGAGTGACGTCTTTGAAGTGCTCCATTTTGTCCTTTGGAACAGTGAATTCATTGCAGTACTGCAAAAGATAGCAAACCCATAAGACCTTATCATGCATCAAAATTAAAAAGGTACTGAGGATAGCCTATATATCACAATGCATCATAGGAAGTAGTATTTTCAAGTTGCAATACATCAGAATACCTGATATAGATCTCTTCTACGTATACGTAGGATCAAATCTCTCGCTTCCTTGAGCTCTGGATCTTTAGAAATCTCAATGATTTTCAAAATCGAGTCATCTATCTACATTTTCAAAAGGACGTCTGTAAGGCCATATACTTGAAGCAATAATTATTCGAATTAGTGTCTAAGCTTACTGACCGTCCAAAATTGATCAGGTTCGTCAATTAGCGAAGAAATTTGAAGTTTGTCATTTGCTTTTGCTAACGCATCAACAACCATTAAATCAATAGCCTGAGAAAAGAAACTATTAAACCCAGTCCTTCATCACGCAGATAACAGTTCTTGCTTAAAAGATGGTATGACATATGACAGCACAAGATACAGGTTTAACTCATGAAAGAAACCATGGAAGAAACATCGAAAAGCTACAATACGGAATGATGAAGTGCAGTTCGGTGGAATCATTGCAACCGTGGATTAGGAAGAATATTTAAGTAATGGAATCATTGCAACCGTGGATTAGGACGAAAATCTAAGTAATTCTCTAGATGACCTCAAGAGAATATGTTGCAACCCATAAGCACCTTTACTTTTGCATGCGCATAAACAGTCCGATGCATTTCAGCGCGTGTAACAAACAACTTGTGGACAGTAAGATCTGATAAAAAACCAGCAAATACATGTTAGATTACATAGATCACCTATAATATGGGGAAAAAAAAGTTTTATCTACTCACAATCTTTGGCACGATAACATATCTCATCATCCATTACTCTCATGGTATCCATTAACCTACAGATTAAAAAAATATAAAATATATGCCAGTGTCAATACTGGAATAAACCAAACAACGGACCGTAACCCAATACCTCTATACGTTAGTTATTACGTCTAGCTTCCGGAAACAAATCTTTCATACCTTTCAAACTCCAAACTGCAGCCCAGTCCACAGGCCCGAGAATCACGAACAAGGTAATCAAACCTTGAAATGCAATGCAAAACATAGATGCGTCAGAAATTATTATCAAATGAAAAATTTGATGACAAATACGAAGTCAGATAGAGAGGTCGAGTAACTTATCAACATCTATCCCATTCCGACCATTTGCAACAATGTCATATAAGAAATGCTTCTTCTGGATAGTCAAAATTGGAAGCGAAATCAAATTTTTTGCGTTTGATGATTAACCGTAGATGCTTAAAGAATTGAAAATCACAGATAATAAAGGCTTTAACCATAAGATGATTTACCTTTTGAGAAGCCTGCTCAGTGCTTGCAATGATCATCTCCTGGAAAATGAAATACACATATTTAGGGGCCTACATTCTATTAGATGATCCTGTTATACATGTACTAGAAACCACTCTTACATGCTGATAAAAGAAGGTAAAAAAAATGAATCTTCATAAGTGAAACAAAACATTTGAGCATTCTGGTGCGGCAGTGGGAGTAATATTTGACAGTTTAACAAACATAGGTTTAAAAAAAGGGCAAAAGAGGCAAACATGAAAGGAAAGTAGTAGACAACGAAAATCAATGTCATTTAACCTTTGTTTTCTTAAGGCATTCAGAATCGATATCAATATGGTGTAGGTCAACAATGTAGTCTATCATCTTCACTGACATGTCCTCATGACACCTGGAAAAAGATTTGAAAACGCAGGTTAAATAATTGGATTCTCATCAGGAAGTACTCTCATTTACCAAATTTTTTTATTAAAATTTTAATCATAAACTAAGACTAAAAGTACAACCCTAAAAATCTCAATTTTCACTGGTCCTGCCTAGACTACGTAATTTCAAGCTATTTCAATTATAAATCAAGAATCTAAATGAAGCCTGATATATTTTCGAAAACATTACATCTTCCACGTTGTCCATTCACATAATAGAACTATTAAGATTTATACCATGATCGAATGTTAACTATTGTATTACTTGAAAGAACAGTTAATCTTATGGCTTTTTTCTTCTATCTTCCTAAATTACATTCACTCATTAATGCTTTCCTACCATGCACATCTTCGCAGAATCACTGGATGCGTGGAAACTGGAAAAGCTTAACACGAAATATATTAAAATATCTGAGCCGTCTGTCTAAGAAGACCAACAGCCTATCCTACCAACAATACTAGATTACCATGTCAAGTCACCGAGAACCCGAGGGAGGAATGCACGTTCAAACAAGTGGCTGAATGGACCATGACCAATATCATGCAGAAGCCCTAATATAAAAACACAACGATGGTTAGCAAGCAGAACAAACAGCATGTAGTGCAATCTTAATAGCACAGCATTTCTTTACCAGCAAGTTTCACTGCCTTTACATCTAAGTTTTCAATTCCAAGCTCTTTTCCCTACCAAAACAGCATGTCTATCACGAAAAGCTTCCAACGTCATAGACCAAAACGAAAAGATCAAAGGAGTTATTCATACTTGATGAGCTCTTAGCTTATGAACTGCTTCACCAGCAAGCCAATACACGCCAAGGCAGTGTTCAAAGCGAGAATGCACAGCTCCCGGATAAACCATGTTAGTCAACCCTGTATAAGAAAAAAGTTCTCTGAATCGATCCATAGGATGTACCTTCTAAGCAGAAAATAAACATAAACATGAACTGCTGATAATTCCTAGAGCAGGACTAGGCTTGGTCATGAACTCTGACGGTCAATACTCTGAACCAACTTGTACAGTTGTACAGACAATGAAAGTAAGCATTTGGCAATCAGGTCATAACCAAACAGCGGCCTACACAGTCATAATCTGGTAATTCACCATAAATCGTTTCTTTTGAGTTAAAATCTCCGGGAAGGAAGAAAAATGGAAGCCGATATCTTGCTGTACTTTCATAATTACCAGGTACTGCAGTACAATGGAAATCCATGACAGTAAGTAGGAACTGTTATATCAAGTATCACTGAAGACAAATGTCACTGTACTTTCACATACGATCATCAATAAAGCATATCAAACTGGAAGTCTTGGATAACTTTTATAGTTGAATTTCTAACATTCTTAAATACCTAAATGTTTTCTGAAGTACTACTATAAGTTTCTTGGATAGAGCACCTTCAACTATCACAAAGTATTCATGAGAAAGTCTCAACAAAGGTAAATATACGGCTTAATTTAAATCAAATGGATGATTAAACAATAAGAAGAAATACTACAACTTTATTTTTATGATTCAGTAATTGCAGTTAACGTTATCTAAGCGCATAAGACAGCACAAAAACGGACAAGGCTGTTGTTATTGGAGGACTAGCGTCTTCTCAAGGTAAAGTTTAAACCTCACCTAGTTGCTTCAGATCACGAAGTCTGCAGTATAGAGCACAATTGTTAGGTAACGGTCTCACTAAGAAGTGATAGGCAAAACAAAATCTTAGGAGAACTCAACACAGTAGAATATACATAGTCTTGCCTCTGAAACTGTTCAGTGTCAACGAACTTCAGACAGAGCTGAAAAAGCAAAGAGAGTAATTAGGTTACAACTTCGACTATACTTGTTCCGAGTCTTAACTAGGACAGCCAATATTTATAATAGTTTAAATTTTAAACAAATTCAAATCAACGACCAAGGAAAATCGAATCCACTGAACTTTTATTAATAATAATATATACAAAACAGAGTTTGAATCCAAGTAAGCAAGTGATTTTTCACATCTTTTGGTCCTTTCCAGGAGAAACAGCAAAAGAGACGGTAATATAGTGGATGAAAAAAACACGCACACACATCAATTTTCAACTAACACCCATAGTCATGAAATTTCCTCTTTCTTATGCATAATAACATCACATGAACACATGCATCCACATGTACATGTGCAGTTGTAGATTTAGGATGATTAACCAATGATGTCAATCGTATCTATAAGACAACAATGGAAAATCGCAATTTTAAATCAAGTCTTATAGTAAAAACCAAGTGAAGAGTTCTGGAGAAGGACGTTCTGTTAGAAACTAAATATCTACGGAAATCATAGTGGAAGATTAAGATAACAGGAAGTTAATATACTCTGCTTTGCGATCTAGCTACCTAGTCCGGTGCCAAGTACAAAATTTACATTCATTACTCAACTCTGCTTCTATTTTATTTCCATTTTCTCCTCATTCATAAACCTACCAGACTTTTTAGAATCTAAAACTATACCTATTTACTCTGCTTTGTTTCCTACTTACTCTGCTTTGTTTTCTATGTTGCATAGGCTAAAACAGAAATTTTGGAAGTGGAAAGCAAACCAACTCGAAATATGATAAGAAATTCTGTATTATCCAAACTGACGAAACCAAAACGAAAGCAAGGAACAGAGAAACGGAAAATGAAAGAACACAAATCCATAACCATTTATCAATTAGCTTCTAGAGAACGCAAGACGAAGAAGAAACTAAACGTTAGTTGAGAAGCAGATACCGGATCGATGTAGATGTAGCCATGAACGTTATCGCGAACTTGCTTCGAATAACGGCAGTCCGGATAAAAGCAACTTGAGAAATCCTCGCTCGAATCAGCTGCCATCGGTAGTCACAGATGAGAGAGATCAACTCGAGAGACACAGAGAGAAAGGAAGACTCCAAGTTATAAATGAAACAATTTCGGATATTTCTAGAGACTGGAGATGCAGATAGGTGGTTATTATTTGTTGTTACAGAGAAATGGGAATTTGAAAAGAAGCTAAAGAGGAAGAGTTGCTTCGGGGGGAAGGAGAGAGTGAAAGGGGTCGTTGATGCGATGCCGCCAAAAAGTGAGGTAGTACATGTACGTGGGCGACACGGGCGAATCAGGAGTGAGAAATGAGGAACTTTAAATGCTCGAATAGCAAACATCATGTACCGTTCTAAAGGGGCCGTTAAACTTATAGAAGCGAACAAAAGACTATTTACTTTAGTTTCTCCGTTAACTTGCAGAATCGAATAAAGACATTGTTTATTTTAGTTTCAGAAACGAAAGTGCCTTTTTTTAATAAAGAGATTTCGCAGATGACTTATTTGCTTTATAATTTAAATATAATTTTTAATATTATAAAATTTTAAATAGTATTTTATTTGTTATTTTAAATTATTTTAGCAAAATATAATATGATTTATTGTGGTATTTATGATAGAATTTATATAATTATTTAGCCCAATTGTCATAAGAATTTATATTAAATTAAAATAAACATAAAGATGTAGCAAAAGAATGGTTGCATTCGCATGCTTGCTTGTCGTCTAAGCAAGAAGTAGCTTAAACCCTTGGAACTTGGAGTGTAACAATTGAAAGAATGCAAGTAACCTCTCATTCTATCTCACACACCATCCGCTGTGTGAGATGGAACGAATATGCACTCATCGGATGAGTTAGGGATGTAAAATGTGACTCGGCCGATTTTAGCCTGAATTAACCGAATTACGGACCAACTATGATTGGTCCAATCGGGCCATAGACTAAAATTGGACAAGTTATGGGTTGACCCAACTTGATGACTAGATTGTTATTTAAAAAATGACATTTTTTTTAAAAAAAATAATGAATTGGGTTAACCCGGCCCGCCTATAGCGCAACCATTGACAAGTCTAGTTCGAGTTGGGGGCAAGTGCAACCATTATTATTATATATTTTTATACGAAAGCTATAATGCTTCTCCTTGGAATAAGAAGAATGATGCGAAGAAATGCCTTCAGCTCACATCGACCATGCTTAGCAGTGCAAGGGCAAGGCTAAAATGAGACAAAAATATCTATAGATAAATGGCTTAAGAGTTCATAAGCGCCTGTGTAGCACGAACATGACAAAATAGAATCGTATCTGCGTGTCAGACACCTACTGATATGCAATAGACACGACTCGAACACGTCTGAAGACTGCTCAGATATTGTTTAATGAAATATATATTCCATAAAATACATACTCTATATTTTTTTAGAGAGACTTATAAAGTAATATGTATAAATTATTAAGATATTGAAAGTCTTGAAACACTTTAATCAATATATATCATATTATAAATTATGAATTTTTCTTAATTTTAAAATTTATAATATACATATATAGCGTGTAGGTGTCTACCAAATTTTAGAAGTTAGCATATCCCCGTATCTGTGTCTGTGGCGTGTCCCATGTTCGTGTCCCTGTATCCGTGTCCATGCCAGTGTCCGTGCCATGCCCGTGCTTAAATAAGCACCAAGAGAATGCTTAAAATGAAAAAATTTATAAATGCTTAAAATGAAAAAACTTGGGATAAATTAATTCATTTAATTGGTAGCCCCAGATCAGCAATTCTAACGATTTGCTAATAACGCGAGTGCTTGCTAACTACCATAATATGAAGGGAGAACGTCACGATATAAAGACAACAATGATGATGTCATACTACATGTCTATTCTCTCAAATTGATGCACCCAAATTTAACGTACAAGAACGAGTGAGCAGAGGCCGAAGAGAGCAGACAGGTTAATACAGTTGTCGAATGGCCAAGAAACCCAGTTAACGAATAGCTAGCAAAGCCTATAATAAAGTTACACCTCTGGTTCACATAACTAACCGTTTCCGAGCAAGAACTAGGATGAGCTAGTTCATCATGTAGCTTCCCAACATAGGGCTTCTAAAAAAGAAGAGAAATGGACAAAGTCGAGGGACAATGATGTTATACATGTCCATTATCTCCAAATGATGCGCCAACTTTCAACACACCATTGAAGATCAAAGAAGGCTACGAAAGTCCTCTTAGATAGGGAATACATGGGCCCTGCTCTCGTGTCTAACAAGGTTATCAAATGGGTCAGCAAATGGACACAAGAACCAAGCGTCACAGAGTTGAAATGAAACTAGTCCCTGCAAGCCAGCAATCAAACCAAAAACTTGAGTTCTTAGACATGGTTCACAAACAAAGTATAAGATTCCACACAAATAATGGCAATTTTGATGAGTAACACACTAACATGGAAATGATGGCAACTTCTCTGTCATTATTCAGAAGTAAATCATGGGGCAGAAAGAAGCACATTTTCAGTGAAATTGATGAGCATCGCTACTCCTTTATTTTATAGTTGATAAAGCCTATGTTCTACCCAGAAGACGATAGAAGCTCAAAATAAATTGGAAAACTTATCGATCATTATGGGGACCAGATCCAAAGTAACCAGCCTTTTATAGGAACCAAGATATCTACAAAAAAGCGGACAAAACATAACTGTTCTCAAACTACCCATATAGAGAACATGTCTGAAACATAAATATACAAGATAAGTCTAATGTCCGGCCGCAGCCCACAATTACATTAATACTTTCTATAATTCAATAAACCTCACTATCAAGAGGCAGCAATATTTATATAAAACTAGTATATGTCAAAGTTGATCAAACTGGCAGCTCAAGAACTTAACATAACTTTTGATAGGATAGTAAGTTGTCTTTTATCATTTTATTCTTCAAAGTTGAAACTATCAACTATATTAACATTGAGTGAAAACTTAATGCCAATACTAACAAGCACTTTTGAATTTAAATTCCAAAGGCTAATTAAACAGAAAACTGAGGCAATGAGATAAAAGTAAACAAATGAACGTATGCAACACTCTAATCCAATACAATATTGCAGTTCGGCAGATACTAACCAGTACTTAATTAAGCCATCCCAGCTACAAGTTGCGACTTTACTTTGTTCAAGAGGATGCCACTCACATCCGATGCACACCGACTCATGACACTTCATAGTCCTGAAAACTTTGCAACTCTTCCAATCCCAAAACCAGCACTTGCCTTCACCATCTCCGGACATAACAAACCGTCCATCTGGAGAGAAATTGACTTGACAAGCATAACCAGCAACTACATGCCCAGCAAATCTCTTCTTCTTATTTAACTGAAATCTTTCCCTAGTGCTATATATGAGAATCTGGTTGTCCAAACTCTGAGCTGCAAGCCAGTTAGTGTTTGGATGCAGAGCAATTGATGGCATAGAATGCATGTGAGGCTCACTGATATATTTAATAACCACAGGGATCCCAAATTCCCATACACGAAGTGACTTATCATCACTTGAGGTAACAAATCTCCTATTGTTGTCCACAAAAGTGATGGTATTCACTGCTCCCAAGTGTTGATCGTACTCCTGAGTAATCTGCCCAGTATTTATATCCCACTGCACAATCTTCTTATCACTCATACCTGCCAACAATACATTCTGCTTGTCCTCATCCGGATTAAGTCTAACCACATATGGAATCTTCCTCGTCGAAAATGTCGATATAACTTGCCCAGTCTCAGTATCCCAATACTTTATATTCTTATCATATCCAGCACTCAGAAACTTAGTCCCATCATTCGAAAACCAAATATCCCTAACCCCCATCGAATGACCCATGTATGTCCGCATACATTTACCAGAATTAAACACATCCCATATCTTCACCTTGCTATCCATCCCCGCCGAGAGAATCAAATGCCCATATTTGGGGAAAAACCTTATAGCATTAACGCCCTTTGTATGGCCACTCCAAGTGTGCACCAGTCTCTTGGGTATATAACAATGATCATTGGTGGCCTTCGCGTCCTTAGGTGGCGCAAGCCATGACCTTCCTTGATAATCTCTTTCTTCCTTCCCATGAAAAGTACTCTTATCAACAAAGCTCTCACCTCTATCACCGCCACTCCCTTTCTCCTCCTTCTTCTTAGCATACTCCTCTGCATACTTCTTCTGCTCTTCAGTCAATTCCGTTTGCACACCCTCCTTCTTACCCGCCCATGGACTCTTCCTGTTCTTCATCAACCATGTGTCAGTCGCTGGATTCTCAACCTCCGACATATCGATTGCGGGGCCAACATCCTCGCCGTCAGCACCGTCCTCCTCCACCTCCTTTTTCTTCTCAATTTTCCTCTTTTTCTGCTCATGCTGTGGTATATTATAAACCGAAATCCCGTTATTCTTCTCCAAAGCATCTAAATCACCGACATATTCATTACCTGAGGGGTCTGCGGCGTAGCCATACTTGTAAAAAGTGTTGTACTGCTCGTCGAATACGAAAGAGTCGATATTGGCATTCTCGACGAACCCCAGCTTGTGATTGCGCATGCCTTGTGCTATACCGTCCTTAGCGTAGGGGTGCTGGGGACCGTAGATCGGAGCCCAGAGCTGGTCGTAGGTTGGATTGAAGGAGATGGCGTGTTGGACTGGATCGATTGGTTTGGCTAGGGTTTGGTTGGCTTGAGTCACCGTGAGAGCGAGCATCGTGTCGTCGACTTTGGGGGCGGTCGACTTCGCCGGGAGGAGGCGGGGGGGAGAGGAGTCCGGGGAGGAACTAGGGTTCTGGTGCTCAGTGGCCGTCAATTCGTCGTCGTTGTCGTCCTTGTATGTTTGTAGAAGATCCATTGGAACGCCGAGACCTAACAATATGAGACTTGGTTTTGAATTTAGTCGGAAAGAATTGAAGGTCCCGATATACAAGAGTATAAGATAAATACAACCTAATAATATGAATATAATTTCTTTTGTTAATTATTTAATATTTGTTAAGTTTGGAATTCATTAAGTTTATCATTTTCATGAAGATTTAGAATTTAGGAAAACAAAGAGGGAAACTGAAAAAGCTTGCTTTATGTTAAGCAGCAATTCCAATATTTCCGGTAGGGCTGACTGAGATTGCTATTCCGTTGGGGCCTAGGCTCTGTTTTTAAAATCGGATCGGACTGACCGGTCCGACCGGTGATCGGTCGGTGGTCGATTCGATTTATCTTCAAAACCAGTATTGATTGATCCGGTGTGAGCAAGTTAAAAATCGATTAATCGAGTTTTTGCGGTTCGACAATTTTTTTATTTTTATTTTTATTTATTTTAAATATTTTAAATATTATATATAATTAAATATAATTATTACGTCACACCGGTTCGATCGGTGGTTGAATCGGTCGAACCGGTAACCAATAAGACCACCGATTCGATGACCGGTCCGAGTTTCAGAACATTGAGCCTAGGGGGTTGGAGAATGTGATTCTTCAAACATTTTTTAAGGACGAGATTTAGGTTTATACCTTACACTGAATCAATTAATTTTAGCTTTTTGTCACTTAGTTAATTGAAGGTAATATTTATTTTATTTATTTTATTTATTTTATTTAATATTTTAATACTAAAATAAAATTTCCAAATAACTAATATATAATTAAAATTATGATGATATTGCGTTAGATTAAATTTCTATTATGTATCATTTTAAACTTATGTAGTTATTTTATAAAAGTGATAGATTGATAAAATAATAAAACTATCACACATTATGTTTATTTTATGAAAAATAATTAGTTTCATAAATTAAGATATAAAGATACTTAAACAAACATACAAGTGATATTTACTAAACTAACCTAATTATAAAGATTTCAAATGGAATATTACTTATGTATGTGTGGATTTCTTGTTATGGTGGTTGTATAATCAATCCTTGAGTTGAGATTACCAAAATATCTCATATTAGAATTACTATATTTTAATATTACTTATGTCTTATTATATTTATGTTAGCTCAGTTGATAGTACTTAGATATAATATGAACTATATAGAGATAATTGAGTAAATCAATAAAAGATTCATTAGTTTAAAGTAATTAGAGATAATATTTTACTATTCTTGACTAGTAATATTTTAAGTTAGAGTGAATTAAGATTTGAAAATATGTTTTCAAATATCAATTATAAATCAACTACTAATATGATTAGATTTAAAGAATGAGACATTAAATAGATTTAAAGAATAGACACTAAATTCATACTATATGATTGGTTAGAACATTAAATGAAGAAAAGATTAAATTATACATCATAACCACGTATGGATAAGTTGAGTTAAACCACCTTGATATTCATAATATTTAGGTGGTCATGATATGTTTTTAGGCGTTAATCTTGATTTATAAGTACAAATTATTTAATTAAAGAATTAAAGATAAATTAAAAGAAATTTTATTTTATCTAATTTTAATTATGAATTATAATTTATAATCATTGTCAACATATTACAAACCTAATCAGTTGCATATAAAAGAGCAATTAAAAGAGAAAATCAATTTAAATTAAGTTAGACTTAATTGTGAAGCTTGAGAAACTTAAAGGATCAAATATGACTTTAATTATAACTAGGAAATTTAATTTTAATAAAAAAGAAAATGTTTCGTTTTTCTTTATAAATAGAAGAAACGCATAAGTGAACTATCGCTCTTGCCTTTTCCTCTCAAATGTTAGTGTTCTTTTTCTTTATTTTGAGGATATCATTAGAGATTGAACATATGGACAACTTGCAGTTAACAATTTTAGAAGAAAAATTTATGCAAGAATTTGAATCAGGGATATTTTGGCCCTTTTATTTTTTATTTATGATTCACATTTTTCCAAATTATTTTATTGAAGAGATTGATTGAAAATTTGTATTAAAAAATTTCTGCATCTATGATTTGATCACAATTAGTTTTCCAATAGAGGTATCATATCCTTATTTAATTGTTTAACTTGATTAAATTTGCTTAATTATTCTTGATTTGATAAATTTAAGACTTAAAATTTATTGATGTAAATGTTATATGATATATGAATTTGATTGTGATTTTAATTTAAAGAAAATAAAACTTAAGAAATAAAATAAATAGGCGATAAGATTGAGGGAATTAAGAAATTACTTAGAAAACTATCGATATCAAGATATAGTGTCTAGGTTTCGAATCTTCCTAAAAGCCCTAATTGATTGATCTTTTATTATGCAAGTGTTTTATTGATTTATTAGACCGTGGAGATTCTTATGATATGCTGATAGCTCTCTTGAGTCTAATAACAACTAATCCTAAGGTTTTCAATCAAATTACTCAGTTTAAAGTTTACAGGATTGCTTTACTGATTTGTGAATCAGTTTAAAGTTTACAGGATTGCTTTACCGATTTGTGAATCTCGCTATAAGATTTGACCATAATCTAGAGGATTTATGTCATTCAAACTTTACGGTTACAATAAACTCTTTTCAATTATGATAGATCTATTTATGCAAGGATTCCTTAATCTTTATGTTATGAAATCATATTATGATCTAATATGTGAGGCCCCAAATTACATCATAGTAGGAATGTTTCATGTCCATGAAAGTATATGTGATAGGAGTTAACGATTATGATTTGATTGCGTATTGCTTAAGTCTTGAATTTTGGTTTGATGGATTATAATTAGTAACTTGGAATTAATTGTTACCATTAGAAAATTGATAAATTAAAATGTACATTTGGACTAAGAAAAATATCAAATGGCAAGACAAGTTATATATAGAAAGTGTGGATAACTAATCCCATACATTAAGTGACATGTGGTATAAGTAAATAAGAGCAAATGGCAGTAAAGTTGAATCACATTTGAAAGCATGATAAGAGGACAAGTAGCTCACTTTTAAGTATGACATGTGTCCTTTGCAAAACAAGGACATCGTGCATCAAAGGGTTTAGGCAAGTGCAAAATCATCCTTCATTTTAGTTGTTATTGTTGTCTTCTTTCTACACCATTCCTCTCACCACCAAAACATCATGCCCTCACTTCCTTGTGTTCTTGCTCATGTTTATGTTTAATTACCACATCCAAATAATGCATCAAGAAAGCTACATCATGCTATATTCTATGTTGTCTTCTTGGTGTTAAAATCATCCTACTTCCACCTAACTTTGAAATTGTGCTTGTTGGATCCCGATTTGCTTTAAATTTTAATTATTATTTGCTTAATGATTTATTCATGCTTGGTTGTTTGTTAAATTATTTATTATTTTAGAATTGGGTCATTATTGTAGTAGGTTTGAATAAAGATTGAAATTAGTTAGAATTAAGTTAGAAAGATGGGTAGTTAGTTAGAATTAATGGGGAGTTAATGGTTGGAGGAATAGTGCCATATAAGACAAAATAAAGGTAAAATAGGAAAGTTCATGTAAGTGAAGGGCCAAATGAGAAGAAAAAGGAGGAACAAAAATTAGAGGAAAGAGGAGTGAGTAACGTGGAAGCCACAAGGGAGAAGAGGGAAAGAGAGAAAAACGTGAGGGGAGGAGAGAAGAAGAAGAAAATTAAAAAAAGCTAGGAAGAAGGAGGAAAAATCGTGAAAAGAAGAAGAAATCAAGGCTTTCAAGGTAAGTTCTACACCTTTTTCTTGCTTTAGTAGAAAGAAATGGGTTGTTGTGTTGTGAATGGAGAAATTTAGAGAGAGAAAGGGGTTTTCTGTTGGGTGTTGGATTGGAGGAAGACGATGGGTTTCTAAGTTGAGTTTTGGGTTTCCTAACCTATATGGACTATGGGTAGGTTGAATTTGAGTTTTGATTAAGGTTAATTTCATTTGATTATGATTATGAAAATTTGGAGATTTCTATTTGGATTGGAAATTGAATGAGAATTTTTGGTTTATGTTAGGAAATCAAGAGCCTACCCACGAGCAAGAGGAAGGGCATCTTTGAAGTTGGATTTTCAAGAGTATAAGGTGGGTAATTTATTTGTAGTTATTGTGTAATGGGTAAAATGCCTTGTGTGTGTATATATGTGTATGTATATGCTTGAATTGATAAATTGTGAATTGCTATGATGTGGAAAATGCATTGTGATATGTTTATGCTATGTTATGCATTGAAAGATGTATGACATTTTGATGAGAATTGAATTGTGATTATGTCATGTTATGCATTGACAAATGCTTGACATTTTGATATGATTGTTATGCCATTGAATTAAATTATGGAATTTTGGTATAAGAAAACCATGAGAAAATGAGATTTGAGAATGATTGAATTAAGCATGAGAATGTGAGATTGTGAATAATTGAACTAAGTATGAGATTTGATTGTGTTTGGGCGAGAGAGGAACCGTTTCATTAGTCACGTGCACGTCGACGTTAAGTCTTCTCCCGGTTGCCCGCTTGTGACCCACGAGATCCGAAAAGTGGACTCGTTTCGTTCACGGAGTAAATTTTGATTTCTCTGTTTTGTTCACGGAACCCTCGAGCCAAATTGTGTGTACATTAGCATTCAATGTGTTATGTTATGATGAGAATTGTGTGTTATGCTTGAATGAGAAATGACATCAATTGTGTTTAATGTGATGATGTATTGAATTATGAGATTGTGTTTGGAAATTGTGAATGCTAAGATTCATTGCTGGTCTATATGGATATTTGTTTATGTATGATTGTGTGGCTCATTGCCAATGGTTATGAATAAGTTAGCCACTGAGCTGTATAGCTTAACCCATAATTTTCCTCCTTAGGTGCGGATCGAGAAGAGTAACGACCCTTGCAAGGCATTTGAGACAATCCAAGATAGCTAGGAGTCTTTTGTATTTAGCAACATTTGGCTAGCTTTATAGGCATATCAAACATGAGCATCATTTGTATTTTGTATTAAGTTGATGTATGTGTTGATATGTAAGTAAAGCTTGTTTAAACATTGATTTTGTTTTCAAATGAAAATGAGAGTTGAGAAGCTTATTTTGTATGATTATTTTTCTTTTAAGTTTGAGTAAAATGGATGTGCTTAACTTTGGTTGAGAATTCCAATTGTGGCTAGTGTGAGAATATGTTGATGTTGTGAAGGATGTGTGTGATGAATCCTTTGGAGTTGAGTTTCAATGATGTTTGTAGTTGTTTAATGGATTTGAAGTGGTTTTTGTGGTATTGGAGAAGAATATGAGGTAAGGGGATGTTAGGATGAGTTGAGGAACCTTTGGAGGGGTCTTGGAGGGTGAAAAATTGGTGACACCCGTAGGTTATACGGCTTGCCCGTGTGTTTTCGGGTGCAGGGACACCATTTCACCCGAAGGTTACACTGGCTGACCGTGTGATTTTACACGGTCGGTATATTTTGACCCTCATAAAGACCGAATTTCAAATTTTGATCTTCATGAAAGTTGTATCCCTAGATATCTACTTTCTAACCGTCTAAAAACGAAGTCAATCAGACATCTATAGTGAGAGTTATGGTATTTGCGCCAAAGTATGTTCAGTAGAAATCAAGATATGAACATATCGGATTCGTTTGGCCATAACTCCTTCTTCCGACCTTCGAATGAGGTGATTCTTAAGGCGTTAGATTCCTAACACGTTTTTCTACCTCTCCAGAAAAATTGGTAGCCTTTGGATCTAAATTCAAAAAGTTTGATGGGAACGAAGTGGGGGGTCGGTTTGGAGAGCTTGATTGAGATATGAACATACTTTGAATTTTTAAGCATAACTTGGGCTATAGAGCTCCGAATGAGGTGGTTCTTGTTTCTAAATAAACTAGAGACTAGGAGCTATCAATTTTGAAGAATTCAATTGTAATTTTTGTGATTTTGTTGTGTGGGCTCGCCTTTGTGGCTTGAGATGTTATGAGAATGAGGACTGTTCATTGAGCGTTAAAGAATTTGGAAACCCGCTCATGTTTTCGACTCCGGTTGAATAGTTGGGCTTCAGAAACGGGGCCCAACAGTGCTTATTACATAAAAGGCTAGATTGGCTTGTTAATTAAAGTAGGAAGTTGAGTTAAATACGTAAGTGGAATTCTAAACTTGATGGCATGTGGTAATACAAATTCTATGATGTTTGAAATGGGATAGAATATGTGTTGTGTTTACATGAGTTCTGAAAAATGATGTTTGTATGATAGATTCTGTTTTGGTTTCTGAAGCATGAAAGACCATGGTTTGTGAGTTGCCAAATGAATGATTTTGAATTAAAATTGGATGTTAATTTGATGAGGAATTGAAGCATAATTAAGGTGTAATTGAGGTGTAATTAATAGACTATGATGAAGGTTTATTGAATTGAGTACGAAGGTGTTAAAATCTAGAAACAAATTGAAGGCAATTGGATAGTGAACCTTCGTTTCACTCAGCCCACGATAGTGGGAGCTACATTAGCTGTAACATCCCATCACTGATGGGAAGGATAAAATGGTAATTCGGGACGGATTATGAGTGTGTAAACTAGTCTCGGTATGTTCATGCATAATATGGCCTCCATATATGCATAAATTGTAATTTTTGTATATGCACATGATTGTACATGCATTCATGACATTTCCCGGCATATGTGTTTATTTTGAAAAATGTGATTGTTGTGCTTGAAACTTAAATTGGAGTAGATTTTTGTGTGTTTTTTTTATTTTTGTGGAATTTTAGAAATTTTTTTAGAAATTTTTTGGGATATCTTTCCGGACCGAAAAAATTGACAAGTGACAGACTGATTTGGTTTTCGGTACTAGAAATGACTGTCAAATAGCACTGGAAAATTTGATACATGAATTTAGGCATTTTTGCTATGAGCCATTGGAATTTGAAGTAGAAATGACATTGTTTTTGGAAACTGACCTGAAGAATGCAGAAAACCGGTACAAGTGGCAAGTGACACGTGTCACTTGCCTACTTCTCACTTGTTATATAAATATCCTACCTTTTGGAGAGTTTCCACGATACTTTCATAAGTCCTTAAGCTTTTGTTTCTTCTCCTCATCCAACGACTCCTTCTTCCTCCTCCTTCGTAGGTAATTTTCTTCTTCAAAATTTGCTACTCTTCTCCACCTAAACAAGCTCTTCTATCTTAAGTGCTTCTCTTCTTGTGTTCACAAAAACAAGCTTGAGACTTTCCCCTTTTATGATGTAGGTCGTGTATGGTTTGGGGAGGTAAAGAATTGGTGAAAAGTGGAAGAAATGAAGAATTAAAGGCTTGTTAGGTGAGGGTTATACTATGTGTTCTTTAATTGGTAATTAGAAGCATTTTTTTGTGCTTTATGGTGCATCAATTTCATGAAGTTTGTGTGTTGATTGTATGGGCGTAAGTCATGTTTATGTGAGGCTAAATGATGTTGAATATGTGTAGAGTGTGAATGAAATGTTTTGGAGTGGTTTTGATGTTAGTATGATGTTAGATGAGTGGTTAATTAAAGAAAGAAATTGTGTGTATGTGTGCTGCCAATTTGTGAATCCTTCTTCAAGTGAATGGCTTGATGAAATTTTGACTGAAGGAGTGATTAAATTGGATGCTTATTGATGTAGGAATGATGTTAAAATGAAAGGAGGAGAATTAGGTAGCAAATATGGAAAATTTGACTTTGTGTAGGTTTCAGATTTTTGCTTATAACTTTTGATATTGTTGTGCTATGGAGATGAGCTTTGGCTTAAATTAAACTTAAGAAGTATGGATAGAATTCATATGAAAGAAGTGATACTAAATTGTGCCTTGAAGGAGCTTGAATTTGGCCTTGAAAGTGAGTTGTAGGTGCTGTATGAACAGTAATCCGAACCTTGTGACCTGAAACTTTGATGATTTTTTTAAGGTTGATTTGGATTGAATTTGTTAATTTGGTCTTAAGGAAAGTTGAATATTTGTGTTATCTTTCTAACGCCACGAAGTATGAAATTTTTTGATGTGTAGATTGAAAGTTATGGTCTGTAAAAGTTCAGGTGGTAATTCAGCCCAAAATTTGTTTTGTGTGCAAGTGACTCTAAGTGCATAGGTTTTGTTCTTTTTGTGTTCTGATATTAATTTTGGACTGTTAAGGGTGAAATTGGCTCAAGTGACCTTCTGGAAAGTTGTAGAGGATTGTTGTAGCTTTCTAATGAGGTATTATATGCGAATTTTGGATGTAAGGATTGTAAGATATAAATTTGTAAAGTTTTGTTATGGTTTAGGTTAAATGTTGATTTCATAAACCCTAACTGAACAACCACATTAATGGGAGGATTTGACCTAGTTAGAGATGGAATTTGGTTCTAAGTCCTTCTTGAGAATTGTATTATATTGTCTGAGCTTTTTATTGCTATATGGTATGGAATTTTTCACTAAGGGGATGTGAAGTTATGAATTTTGAAAAATTGGGTTATTGTTGAGAATAATTTGGGTAGGCAGAAACTTTGCTTGAGAAGTTGATTTGGTTAGAGATTGAATTGGCTTATATGTTATTCATGAAAGTTGTATCATTTGTTTTGCTCTTTTGATTGATATAAAATTTGGAATTTTTGGCTAAGGGAATAAAAAGTTATGATGTTTACAAGTTTTGGTACTGTTTGTGAGGAGCTTGTCGATCGGTCACCTTGGAGTGAATTTTTGACCCCTTTATAGGTCGATCTAATCTTTGAGTCCTTCATAAAAATGGTAGAGCTATCTTTAATCTTTCCATCAGTAACAAGTTTGTCAAATTTGGAATTCGGAGTCAAAAGTTATAAGGGTTAGAATTAAGGAGGTCAGATCAACTTTTTGGCCGAGCGTCCGAGAGGCCGTGCGCCCGCTCCTCGTCAATTTCATCTCTAAAAAAATTCCAATTTCACAAATAAATGAAATTAAATATTTCACGAATCCGATGCCTCGAGAATCAGGTCAATCGGATGTCGGACGGAAAATATATTCCCAAAACATGTTCAGACTAACACACTACACGCAACTTCACTCTAGAAATTGAACATTTTGGGGGCTAAATTGAAGTCTGACCTCTTCATAACATTTGTAGATCTATGTCTCTAGTTTAATTAGAAATAAGAATCAGATCGATTGGAGCTCTATAGCTCAAGATATCTCCAAATTAATGAACCATATTCAGACTTTTCCAACCGGTCTGCTCACTTTGATCCGATAGACTTTTCTCAGTTTGATCTCAAAAATCATAAATTTGGTATGGAAAGATAGAGAATGTCTTAGAAATCCAGCTCTTCGAAAATCAGATCGATCAGAGGTCAGACGAAAATGTTATGGCCAAACGAGTGGAGAGAGGTCGGATCAGGTGAAAAAGGCAAAAATCGACAGAACGGTGAGCGCGCGCACGCGGCCGCTCGGGCGTTCGGCTGAGAGGGTGCTCGGCCTCTCGGACGCTCGGCCAAAAAGTTGATCCGACCTCCTAACATCTAACCCTCATAACTTTTGACTCCGAATTCCAAATTTGACAAACTTGGTACTGATTGAAAGATTAAAGATAGCTATACCATTTTCATGAAGGATTCAAAGATTAGATCAGCCTTTAAAGGGGTCAAAAATTCACTCCAAGGTGACCGATCGACAAGCTCCTCACAAACAGTACCAAAACTTGTAAACATCATAACTTTTTATTCCCTTAGCCAAAAATTCCAAATTTTATATCAATCAAAAGAGAAAAACAAATGCTACAACTTTCAAGAACAACATATAAGCTAATTCAATCTCTAACCAAATCAACTTCTCAACAAAGCTTTTGCCTACCCAAATTATTCTCAACAATAATCCAATCTTTCAAAATTCATAATTCCACATTCCCTTGGCGAAAAATTCCATACCATATAGAAATAAAAAGCTCAGAAAATATACTACAATTCTCAAGAAGGACTTAGAACCAAATTCTATCTCTAACTAGGTGAAATTCTCCCATTAATGTGGTTGTCCAGTTAAGGTTTATGAAATCAGCATTTAACCTAAACCATAATAAAACTTTACAAATTTATATCTTGCAATCCTTACATCCAAAATTCGCATATAATACCTCATTAGAAAGCTACAACAATCCTATACAACTTTCCAGAAGGTCACTTGAGCCAATTTCACCCTTAACAGTCCAAAATTAATATCAGAACACAAAAAGTACAAAACCTATGCACTTAGAGTCACTTGCACACAAAACACATTTTGGGCTGAATTACCACCTGAAATTTTATAGACCATAACTTTCAATCTACACATCAAAAAATTCATACTTAGTGGCGTTAAAAAGATAACACAAAAATATTCAACTTTCCTTAAGACCAAATTAACAAATTCAATCCAAATCAACCTAAAAAATCATCAAAGTTTCAGGTCACAAAGTTCGGATTACTGTTCATACAGCACCTACAACTCACTTTCAAGGCCAAATTCAAGCTCCTTCAAGGCACAATTTGGTATCACTTCCTTCATATGAATGCTAGCCATACTTCTTAAGTTTAATTTAAGCCAAAG
This sequence comes from Erythroxylum novogranatense, assembly GCA_029891385.1. NCBI lineage: Eukaryota > Viridiplantae > Streptophyta > Magnoliopsida > Malpighiales > Erythroxylaceae > Erythroxylum > Erythroxylum novogranatense. The sequence goes on from CM057224.1 coordinate 8,289,313, forward strand.
CTCATCTCCATAGCACAACAATATCAAAAGTTATAAGAAAAAATCTGAAACCTACACAAAGTGAAAATTTCCATATTTGCTACCTAATTCTCCTCCTTTCATTTTAACATCATTCCTACATCAATAAGCATCCAATTTAATCACTCCTTCAGTCAAAATTTCATCAAGCCATTCACTTGAAGAAGGAGTCACAAATTGGCAGCACACATACACACAATTTCTTTCTTTAATTAACCACTCATCTAACATCAAAACCACTCCAAGACATTTCATTCACACTCTACACATATTTAACATCATTTAGCCTCACATAAACATGACTTATGCCTATACAATCAACACACAAACTTCATGAAATTGATGCACCATAAAGCACAAAAAATGCTTCTAATTACCAATTAAAGAACACATAGTATAACCCTCACCTAACAAGCCTTTAATTCTTCATTTCTTCCACTTTTCACCAATTCTTTACCTCCCCAAACCATACACGACCTACATCATAAAAGGGGAAAGTCTCAAGCTTGTTTTTGTGAACATAAGAAGAGAAGCACTTAAGATAGAAGAGCTTGTTTAGGTGGAGAAGAGTAGCAAATTTTGAAGAAGAAAATTACCTACGAAGGAGGAGGAGGAAGGAGTCGTTGGATGAGGAGAAGAAACAAAAGCTTAAGGACTTATGAAAGTGTCATGGACACTTTCCAAAAGGTAGGATATTTATATAACAAGTGAGAAGTAGGCAAGTAGGCAAGTGACACTTGTCACTTGTCCCGGTTTTCTGCATTGGACAGTCATTTCCAGTACCGGAAACCAAATCAGTATGTCACTTGTCAATTTTTTTGGTCCGAAAAGGTATCCCGAAAAATTTTCAAAAAAATTTCTAAGATTCTACAAAAATAAAAAACACACAAAAATCTACTCCAATTTAAGTTTCAAGCACAACAATCACATTTTTCACAATAAACACATATGCCGGAAAATGTCATTAATGCATGTATAATCATGTGTATATATAAAAATTACAATTTATGCATATATGGAGGCCATATTATGCATGAACATATCGAGACTAGTTTACACACTCATAACCCGTCCTGAATTACCATTTTACCCTTCCCATCAGTGATGGGATGTTACAATTCTCCCCTTTTAATAAAAATTTCGTCCTCGAAATTCATTTTTGATACTGAATAAGGTAGGGGTACTGTTACCTCCTACACTCAATCGTTTCCTATCAATTTTTTTTTAGTTATCATTCTTCCTCACTTATACGTATTCAATTCTTTCCTTTCAGTTCCAAAACCACATATATCGAATGATAACAATACTAATCATAAAATCACTCATAATATCTTAGTCTCATATTTGCCATAGTTTTATATGGACCACTTTATCTCACACTTAGCTTCCCTAAGTACCCTTATATCTCATCTAACTATACCTTAGCATAGGTGATACACTCAAGGACAAGTAGTTCTCATCGGTATTAGTACACCGAATCTTCACATCTTTCTTCATATAGTCACATCTTCGAGGTAATCTACCATAACCCATTCATCAATCAAAACCACTTTATTCAGATGTATCTCAGATTTGTTCAATCTTTTACTCAGGGTGATCGACTCTTTTTGTCGTCTCACCCAGAAAATGATGATTTTGCCTGTAGTCACTACACACTATACGTTAATCTTAATCTTATATGCTGAAGCATTCCAGACATATTAGCTTTATACCTGTCTCCAATAGTTTACAAGGAAACCAAACAGATAATTACTCGGTTCGATATTCTTGGCCGCCAATTGCTCTTTTGAGGTACACTTCCTAGGACATTTCTTTATCAGATAGTACACATACTTTATGCCATCAAATTCCTCAATTTCTCAATTTGGGTTTTCCTACTTCCTTTTTGCAAAAATGATATTACTTTTCCATTACTACTATGATTCCCTTTTTGCCCCATCTTAACACGTCACTATACCCTCTTTATTGCACTAGACTGAGTAACCTAATATCCACATATGTGGTACTCTGCTATTGAATGTTCTATTTGCTGCAGTTGATTGTAACATTAGCTTTATTCGGACATGTTCCTCTGCACAATCCTTTACAATTCAATTCTTACCTTACTCTTTACTAATCTGTCTATTCCTATGTATATCTCATATGTTTCTTTACACATCATAGTTCCAAGCTTTTAAACCAACTACTATTGCAAAAAGTTTCAAGTCATGAATCTAAATTTAGCTCCTGATGCTATAATTATCCCTAGGTACACAAAATCACTTTATACTCTTACAATCAATTTCCTCTTGATCTCAATTGGGAACCGCTATTGGATATACTACAAAATCCCCAAATCCGAACAACATATTTCAATTGGGAACCACTATTCGATATACTACAAAATCTCCAAATCCGAACGACATATTTCAATTTATTATTGTTCCAGCCAATGATTGGGGTTCACCCTATGATCATAACAGAAATCGATTTTTGTAGGCCAATAACGTGCCTTGCACTTCCTTCCTCACCTGAACACACATATTAACAGTGATTGTTGGACCCCAAAATTTTCCTGGAAAATAGAAATTATAAAATGAATGACATAGGTGCTTTTGAGTATGTATGTGTTGTGGGTGTTTTACAGTTAAATGAAATTGATGTGTAAAGAAGTAGATTTTGGTTTTGTTGACTTGGAAGTTTGTGAATAAATTTGTGTGTGTTGGGTTGCCATGACAAGTATAGTGATTAATTTGATGTAAATGGAGTAACAAATCAAGAAATAAAGAGAGAAAGTGTGAAAAGTTGTTAAATTAGAAAAGTTTGACTTTTCGGAGTAAGAAAGTTGACTTTTTGATTTAGGCATAATTTGAGAAAATGATCTGCATGAAACTTGTAGTGTTTGTTAAAAGATTTTTGTAGCCATAAAGCATGCAATTTTTTGATATCGGGAGTGGAAGATATGATTTTCCGAAGATAAGGTTCTTTTGCTTTGTTTTTGAAAATGCTATTAAGTATAGATTTGTGAGTTCTATGCTTCGAGGCCACTTGTCGTGAGAATTTAAGCTAAATTTGTTGGGCCCCGACTCGTAATAAGCATGCTTAAATTATGTTAAAGCATGTTTAAATTATTTTGAGGTTTTAGTTTGATAATTTTAATTTGGTTGGAAGAAATTGAGGATTTTATGGTGTAGGTTATGAGTATTCAATGAAAGGATTTAGTGAAATTCGATTTGTTGAGAAATTATTATTTTGGTGATGCATTGTTAGTATTAAAAGAATTATATGACTTGAGGGTCTTATGAAGAGGGTCTTATGAATTTAGGTGATTGAGATTAAATGGAGGATTATTTAATTAGAGCTTGTATGGATTTTAGAAATTAAATTGAAGAATTTAGTTAAATAAGTAGACTGTAAATTTGAAAGAGCCCATTAGAAAGATGATATATGTTTTTTTTAAAGCTTAAGCTAAGTAAAGTGGGCTTTTAGCCTTTAGCCCTTTTAAATTGTAGTTAAATGAAGGAGAATGAAGTAATTGGGCTAGGTCCATTAGCAAGTAGTTGATCATTTATTAAATGAAAAAGAAAGGGAGCATTTGGGCATTTAAGTGGGAGCCCACGAAATTTCAAATGGGAAGGAGGGAAATGAAAATTTGGGAAAGGTTATAAGGAGGGAAACTTTGGGCTTGAAGGTTGGGCTTAGGTTAAAGAGTTAGGTTTAAGTTAAAGAGTAAGAGTTAGGTTTAATGAAGAGTTAGGGTTTAAGTTAAGAAGGATTAGGAAGAGTCTTAAGGAAAAGAAGAGGCAAACGAAATTTTCAAGGGAGGGAGCCAAGATGATGTCGTTTTGGCTAGGTGAGTAAGTGAGTAAGAAGAAACACCTAGGTCATTTGAGTTAACCATTTGAAAGTTGCAAGAGAGGAAGATTTTGAGAAGATTTGAAATTTTCAAAGGAGAAAGAAGAGTGAGATTCGACCATTGAGAAGAAGAAGAAGAAGATGAAGAAGAGAGGTTATGGCTTTCATTTATCTTGGTTTAGCAAAGGGATTGTGAATGTCTTCTTGAAGAACAAAGTGGAAGAGGATGATTTCGTGGGTCTTATATTCAAGGTAAGAGTTTCGAAATTTCTTGGATCTATGGTTAGGGTTTTGTTTCTTCTTGCTTACAAAGGTGATTTTAAGAGATTGTAATGAAAGAAAGGAAAGAAGAAGAGTTATTGAAAAACAAAATCAGATTTCGTTGGTGTCTCTAAGATTAGGGATTTTCGAAATTCATGGTTTGATTGTTAGGTTTTGTCCTTCTTGCTTAATAATGGTAGTTGGAGAGATTTGTGAAGAAAACAAATGAAAGAAGAAGAGTTATGAAAGTGGAAAGAAAAATCAGCATGCGTGGGTTTCATATAAGCATGAAAATTTTCAAATTTTGTTGTTTTTATGGATAGGTTTTGATGATAATGGCTTAGTTAAGGTTTGAGTAAGGTGTTATTGAATTAATGTCATGTTTTTCCTTTCCGTAAAATTTTCCAGCAATGGTCTCTTTTGTTAATTAGGGTTTTATTGTGAGATTTTGCCTTTTGCTTAATCATGGTGGTTTGATGAGTGAATATGAAGTAAAGGGATGGTTAGGTTAGATTAAAGTCAAGGGTTTTCCATTTCTTGAAAATTCCAGCACTTGATCTTTTAGGAAATTGTGACTTTTGTTATTCCTAAGATGGGATCTTGCTTAGTTAGGAGAGGGATTATAGTTGTTATGAAGGTGTAAGTGAAGTTATGTAAGTTTAAATCCAAGTTTTACATTCTTGAAAACAAATTCCAGCATTGCTATATTGTGTTAATTAAGGTTTTATGGTTAGAGTTTGCTTTTCTTGTTTCAAAATGATGGTTAAAGCATGTTTGGGGAAGGTTAGATTAAGTTCAATGTAATTTGTTCAATTCTAATACAAATTCCAGCATGAGTATCTTTTGGAAATTCATGGTTTATTAGATGAGTTTTGATTGGTATAGCTTAAACAAGGGTATAGGTAAAGTGAGAAAGGGTTAAATCAAGATTTGTTCTCTTTAAAATTTCAGCATTTGTAATCTTTGGTACATTCATGGTCTTTGCTAGAAATTTGCCTATCTTGCTTAGTTGCTTAGAAAGGGAAGTTAAAGAGGTTGTCTTTAAGAGTAAAATGGAAAAGAAGAAGGATTTGACAAGAGCGTCGCATTTTGTTGGTTAATTAGTTAAGTGTGGATGTTAATGGTCTACATAAAGTATGGATGAGGTTATGAAATTTTAAATGCCGTTTTCCCAAGCCTTAGAATTTTTCAGCATGTGTATCTTATGGTAATTGGGAATTTATGCTTGATGAAGGCATTGAAAAACCATTGGAAGTAGAGGAGAGGCATATCGACCAATCCTAGAGTTAAAGGAAAGGTCATCGGTCCGAGAATAACGCTTAAGGATTTAAGGTGGATGACTATTTAATGTTTGAGTTGTAAGATTACTGAATTGTTATGAAATTAATATTACTAAATGTTTTCCGATAACTTGCCAAGTGTGGAAATGCATTATTATTTGCGAAGGTTTGAATTTGTATTCGGTGTCTTATATGATTAGTTGCGATGAAATGCATTATCATTTGTAAATGTGATTTTGGAACATTGGAATATTGATTGAAGGTGAAAAAGACTTGAGTATGTGATTACATTCTACTTGTCCGATGACAAATATATGGAGAATTGTAATATGCATGTATGTGATACGTGTTATATGGGTTTGGGTTAGGTCCCTTAATTTGAGTAAGTGCACTGGTCTCGTGTTAAAAGCCTTCTCCCGGCTGCCCGCAAGTGGCTTAGGAGCTCCGAATTTCGGACTCCCCTCCGTTCACGACCTACTCAAACCATTTAAATGTGTTAGGTGATTTGTGTTGGACGCCGCGGTATAACCTGCAAACACACGCCGCAGTATAACCTGCAAACACCTACGGGTGGGATGTGGGGTCCAACATCAAACCACTGGATATGTGACTATGTGCTTTTGTGTTATAAATGTTAACTTTGTAAATGTTTTGTTATTGGAAACTGTTTTCGATAAAGATAGTTTTGACAATAATTATTTAAGACAATTTTTGTATACTTATGCTTGAATATTAAATTGTTACCCACGGAGCCGTCGTGCTCACCCCCCTTCCTCCCTCCACAGGTTTTGAACGAGAAACCGAGTCCGGCATCAGGATTGAGGCAACTCCGATGCAATGTGTTATGAGAGAAGTCATATGTTAGAAGTCATTAGATAACAATTTGAGACTGATGATGTATACTGCATTTTGTCTTTTGAGAATTGGATGTACTTAGGCTAAAATGCCCTTCAAGCTTTGTATTGATTTATGTCCATGTAATTAGTAAGGTTTTGAAGTTTCAAATATATAGTGTAGTGTAAAAGTTTCCTAAGAATGTGTAATTGAGAAATTGGAAATGAATAGAATTCTAAGATTGTGGTTGCTGCCATTTGAGTTGCTATTGGGATGATTGGAGTTGGTTATTGTGAGAAATTGGAAGATTGAAGTGGTTTTGTGTAGGTTTGGTGGTTTAGATTTAGGATTTGGCTAGAGCATTTTTAGAAGAGATGCTGTCCAAATTTTCCTAAATTTGGGCAGCAACTTTGCTTAAGGTTTAGACCCTCTTAGTGAGAGAATTCACTTTAGAAGTCTTCTAGAAAACTGTAGAGCATGTTAAGATCTTGAAAACGGTATAAAATGGATTATTTTCGGACTTAAAATGAAGAAGTTATAGGGTTTGAAAAGTTTCAGATTTCTATATTCGGATTAGTGTTCATTCTGCATTTTTGCAGAATCTTTAGAGGCATTTTTCACCCTCGTAGAGGCTGATCTGGTTTTTTCTTTCTTAATGAAAAATGTAGATTATCTTTCTATCTTTAAAATGAGGTATGATTTACAGTTATTGGATTTAGGAATAAAAAGTTATGGGGTTGGGAGTGTTGTGATGGCTCATGCTGCAAAAACACTGTTCCATTGATTTTCATTTTAGCTGAAACTTCAAGTGTGTTTTTACCTCTCCTAATGACTGATCTGGCTTTTACTACCTTCATAAGAGTTGTAGATTACCTTTTTACCTTTCCAACGAGGTATAGTATGCAATGTTCGGAGTTAGGAGTAAGGAGTTATGAGAATCGGAAATTGGCATTTCACTATTCATTTGGTCAATAAACTCACTATTCATTTGGTAAGTAGCTAGAAAGCAACTTTGGACCTTCTAAAGAACCGAGCTAAGTTTTTAAGTATGAAAATGGAGTTAAGATGAATAAGAAAAAAAAATTATATCGGAATTTTCGGATTAGAGATTGGATATTCGGTAACGGGTTATAAGAGTTCATAAGGAATCATGTGTATGTATTGAGGGAATATGGATGAGTAGTTGGGTTCTGAATGCGAGATCCAACATTTATGGTATCAGAGCCCAGTATTATGATCTTACATGGGCTATGGGTTTGTTAAGATTAACTTTGGAAGTCTATGGTAAGTGATTGATTTAGATGATGAGAATGATAAGTTTACACGGGCAATCTTCGGATAAGTGTTTGAGCACCAGCATTAAGATCATGGGCGTATGTGTATAAGTTACATACATAAGAAAACGTTAAGAGTTTCAGTTGATAGAAGTAGTGTATGAATTGATAAAGATGTGAAACAAATTTCATGAAGTGGTGAAAAGAAAATAGAGACAAATAAGTGATGGGATTAAAGTTTACAAGGAGGAAATAAAGTTTCTTAAGCAAAATTGGAACCTAAGTGGTTGCTTGATGAATCTGACAAAGAGTTATGATAATTTATGATGATTATACATTTATAAGTTTGAATAAATGACAATGTGTGTGTAAGATGTAAGGTGAAGGATAGTGGGAAGATAAGTTGAATGATAGTGATAATTGTACAAGTCCAGGAAAGTTAAATTGATTGTTATTGTGAGTATTTATATGATGATTCATCATCATATATAAGTGAGTATGCATTATTCTGATATGAACCTTATGCATTATTTTGAATTGTTTTATATGTTTTGAAATTGTTCGTTAGGAATTAGTTACGATTAATATATTAGTAGTGAGTGATATGGGGACTTAAGCATAAGAGATGAAGTATGTATATGAGATCTAACTTAGATTTTGATGAATGCATCATCAGCAGTCATAATGTGTTATTTGTGAGAATCATTTGAAGAATTAGGTAAGCAAGTGAATTATAATAAATGATTGATTGATTTAAGTGAGTCTATTGACTGAGATCAATTGGGAGAATTATTCGAGTGAAGAAGTTAATTGAGAGAATAAATGACTTGGTGATTATTCAGTAGGAATTTCGAGGACGAAATTCTTTTAAGAGGGGGAGAAATATTGGGCCCCGACTTGTAATAAGCATGCTTAAATTATGTTGAAGCATGTTTAAATTATTTTGAGGTTTTAGTTTGATAATTTTAATTTGGTTAGAAGAAATTGAGGATTTTATGGTGTAGGTTATGAGTATTCAATGAAAGGATTTACTGAAATTCGATTTGTTGAGAAATTATTATTTTGGTGATGCATTGTTAGTATTAAAAGAATTATATGACTTGAGGGTCTTATGAAGAGGGTCTTATGAATTTAGGTGATTGAGATTAAATGGAGGATTATTTAATTAGAGCTTGTATGGATTTTAGAAATTAAATTGAAGAATTTAGTTAAATAAGTAGGTATGTAAATTTGAAAGAGCCCATTAGAAAGATGATATATGTTTTTTAAAGCTTAAGCTAAGTAAAGTGGGCTTTTAGCCTTTAGCCCTTTAAATTGTAGTTAAATGAAGGAGAATGAAGTAATTGGGCTGGGTCCATTAGCAAGTAGTTGATCATTTATTAAATGAAAAGAAAGGGAGCATTTGGGCATTTAAGTGGGAGCCCACGAAATTTCAAATAGGAAGGAGGGAAATGAAAATTTGGGAAAGGTTATAAGGAGGGAAACTTTGGGCTTGAAGGTTGGGCTTAGGTTAAAGAGTTAGGTTTAAGTTAAAGAGTAAGAGTTAGGTTTAATGAAGAGTTAGTGTTTAAGTTAAGAAGGATTAGGAAGAGTCTTAAGGAAAAGAAGAGGCAAACGAAATTTTCAAGGAGGGAGCCAAGATGATGTCGTTTGGCTAGGTGAGTAAGTGAGTAAGAAGAAACACCTAGGTCATTTGAGTTAACCATTCGAAAGTTGCAAGAGAGGAAGATTTTGAGAAGATTTGAAATTTTCAAAGGAGAAAGAAGAGTGAGATTCGGCCATTGGAGAAGAAGAAGAAGAAGATGAAGAAGAGAGGTTAGGGCTTTCATTTATCTTGGTTTAGCAAAGGGATTGTGAATGTCTTCTTGAAGAACAAAGTGGAAGAGGATGATTTCGTGGGTCTTATATTCAAGGTAAGAGTTTCGAAATTTCTTGGATCTATGGTTAGGGTTTTGTTTCTTCTTGCTTACAAAGGTGATTTTAAGAGATTGTAATGAAAGAAAGGAAAGAAGAAGAGTTATTGAAAAACAAAATCAGATTTCGTTGGTGTCTCTAAGATTAGGGATTTTCGAAATTCATGGTTTGATTGTTAGGTTTTGTCCTTCTTGCTTAATAATGGTAGTTGGAGAGATTTGTGAAGAAAACAAATGAAAGAAGAAGAGTTATGAAAGTGGAAAGAAAAATCAGCATGCGTGTGTTTCATATAAGCATGAAAATTTTCAAATTTTGTTGTTTTTATGGATAGGTTTTGATGATAATAGCTTAGTTAAGGTTTGAGTAAGGTGTTATTGAATTAATGTCATGTTTTTCCTTTCCGTAAAATTTTCCAGCAATGGTCTCTTTTGTTAATTAGGGTTTTATTGTGAGATTTTGCCTTTTGCTTAATCATGGTGGTTTGATGAGTGAATATGAAGTAAAGGGATGGTTAGGTTAGATTAAAGTCAAGGGTTTTCCATTTCTTGAAAATTCCAGCACTTGATCTTTTAGGAAATTGTGACTTTGTTATTCCTAAGATGGGATCTTGGTTAGTTAGGAGAGGATTATAGTTGTTATGAAGGTGTAAGTGAAGTTAAGTAAGTTTAAATCCAAGTTTTACATTCTTGAAAAACAAATTCCAGCATTGCTATATTGTGTTAATTAAGGTTTTATGGTTAGAGTTTGCTTTTCTTGTTTCAAAATGATGGTTAAAGCATGTTTGGGAAGGTTAGATTAAGTTCAATGTAAGTTGTTCAATTCCTAATACAAATTCCAGCATGAGTATCTTTTGGAAATTCATGGTTTATTAGATGAGTTTTGATTGGTATAGCTTAAACAAGGGTATAGGTAAAGTGAGAAAGGGGTTAAATCAAGATTTGTTCTCTTTAAAAATTTCAGCATTTGTAATCTTTGGTACATTCATGGTCTTTGCTAGAAATTTGCCTATCTTGCTTAGTTGCTTAGAAAGGGAAGTTAAAGAGGTTGTCTTTAAGAGTAAAATGGAAAAGAAGAAGGGATTTGACAAGAACGTCGCATTTTGTTGGTTAATTAGTTAAGTGTGGATGTTAATGGTCTACATAAAGTACGGATGAGGTTATGAAATTTTAAATGCCAATTTTCCCAAGCCTTAGAATTTTTCAGCATGTGTATTTTATGGTAATTGGGAATTTATGCTTGATGAAGGCATTGAAAAACTATTGGAAGTAGAGGAGAGGCATATCGACCAATCCTAGAGTTAAAGGAAAGGTCATCGGTCCGAGAATAACGCTTAAGGATTTAAGGTGGGTGACTATTTAATGTTTGAGTTGTAAGATTACTGAATTGTTATGAAATTAATATTACTAAATGTTTTCCGATAACTTGCCAAGTGTGGAAATGCATTATTATTTGCGAATGTTTGAATTTGTATTCGGTGCCTTATATGATTAGTTGCGATGAAATGCATTATCATTTGTAAATGTGATTTTGGAACATTGGAATATTGATTGAAGGTGAAAAAGACTTGAGTATATGATTACATTCTACTTGTCCGATGACAAATATATGGAGAATTGTAATATGCATGTATGTGATACGTGTTATATGGGTTTGGGTTAGGTCCCTTAATTTGAGTAAGTGCACTGGTCTCGTGTTAAAAGCCTTCTCCCGGCTGCCCGCAAGTGGCTTAGGAGCTCCGAATTTCGGACTCCCCTCCGTTCACGACCTACTCAAACCATTTAAATGTGTTAGGTGATTTGTGTTGGATGCCGCGGTATAACCCGCAAACACACGCCGCAGTATAACCTGCAAACACCTACGGGTGGGGTGTGGGGTCCAACATCAAACCCTTTGGATATGTGACTATGTGCTTTTGTGTTATAAATGTTAACTTTGTAAATGTTTTGTTATTGGAAACTGTTTTCGATAAAGATAGTTTTGACAATAATTATTTAAGACAATTTTGTATACTTATGCTTGAATATTAAATTGTTACCCACGGAGCGTCGTGCTCACCCCTTCCTCCCTCCACAAGTTTTGAGCGAGAAACCGAGTCGGCATCGGGATTGAGGCAACTCCGGTGCAATGTGTTATGAGAGAAGTCATATGTTAGAAGTCATTAGATAACATTTTGAGGACCGATGATGTATCTGCATTTTGTCTTTTGAGAATTGGATGTACTTAGGCTAAAATGCCCTTCAAGCTTTGTATTGATTTATGTCCATGTAATTAGTAAGGTTTTGAAGTTTCAAATATATAGTGTAGTGTAAAGTTTCCTAAGAATGTATAATTGAGAAATTGGAAATGAATAGAATTCTAAGATTGTGGTTGCTGCCATTTGAGTTGCTATTGGGATGATTGGAGTTGGTTATTGTGAGAAATTGGAAGATTGAAGTGGTTTTGTGCAGGTTTGGAGCTTGGATGGTTTAGATTTAGGATTTGGCTAGAGCATTTTTAGAAGAGATGCTGTCCAAATTTTCCTAAATTTGGGCAGCAACTTTGCTTAAGGTTTAGACTCTCTAAGTGAGGGAATTCACTTTAGAAGTCTTCTAGAAAACTGTAGAGCATGTTAAGATCTTGAAAACGGTATAAAATGGATTATTTTCGGACTTAAAATGAAGAAGTTATAGGGTTTGAAAAGTTTCAGATTTCTATATTCGGATTACTGTTCATTCTGCATTTTTGCAGAATCTTTAGAGGCATTTTTCACCCTCGTAGAGGCTGATTTGGTTTTTTCTTTCTTCATAAAAAATGTAGATTATCTTTCTATCTTTAAAATGAGGTATGATTTGCAGTTATTGGATTTAGGAATAAAAGTTATAGGGTTGGGAGTGTTGTGAGAATATTCATGCTGCAAAAACACTGTTCCATTGGTTTTCATTTTAGCTGAAACTTCAAGTGTCTTTTACCTCTCCTAATGACTGATCTGGCTTTACTACCTTCATAAGAGTTGTAGATTACCTTTTACCTTTCCAACGAGGTATAGTATGCAATGTTGGAGTTAGGAGTAAGGAGTTATGAGAATCGAAATTGACATTTTACTATTCATTTGGTCAATAAACTCACTATTCATTTGGTAAGTAGCTAGAAAGCAACTTTGGACCTTCTAAAGAATCGAGCTAAGTTTTAAGTATGAAAATGGAGTTAAGATGAATAAGAAAAAAATTATATCGAATTTTGGATTAGAGATTGGATATTGAGTAGCAGGTTCAAGAGTTCATAAGGAATCATGTGTATGTATTGAGGGAATATGGATGAGTAGTTGGGTTCTGAATGCGAGATCCAACATTTATGGTATCAGAGCCCAGTATTATGATCTTACATGGGCTATAGGTTTGTTAAGATTAACTTTGGAAGTCTGTGGTAAGTGATTGATTTAGATGATGAGAATGATAAGTTTACACGGGCAATCTTCGGATAAGTGTTTGAGCACCAGCATTAAGATCATGGGAGTATGTGTATAAGTTACATACATAAGAAAACGTTAAGAGTTTCAGTTGATAGAAGTAGTGTATGAATTGATAAAGATGTGAAACAAATTTCATGAAGTGACTGAAAAAGAAAATAGAGACAAATAGAAGTGATGGGATTAAAGTTTACAAGGAGGAAATAAAGTTTCTTAAGCAAAATTGGAACCTAAGTGGTTGCTTGATGAATCTGACAAAGAGTTATGATAATTTATGATGATTATACATTTATAAGTTTGAATAAATGACAATGTGTGTGTAAGATGTAAGGTGAAGGATAGTGGGAAGATAAGTTGAATGATAGGGATAATTGTACAAGTCCAGGAAAGTTAAATTGATTGTTATTGTGAGTATTTATATGATGATTCATCATATATAAGTGAGTATGCATTATTCTGATATGAACCTTATGCATTATTTTGAATTGTTTTATATGTTTTGAAATTGTTCGTTAGGAATTAGTTACTATTGATATATTAGTAGTGAGTGATATGGGGACTTGAGCATAAGAGATGAAGTATGTATATGAGATCTAACTTAGATTTTGATGAATGCATCATCAGCAGTCATAATGTGTTATTTATGAGAATCATTTGAAGAATTAGGTAAGCAAGTGAATTATAATAAATGATTGATTGATTTAAGTGAGTCTATTGACTGAGATCAATTGGGAGAATTATTCGAGTGAAGAAGTTAATTGAGAGAATAAATGACTTGGTGATTATTCAGTAGGAATTTCGAGGACAAAATTCTTTTAAGAGGGGGAGAAATGTTGGGCCCCGACTTGTAATAAGCATGCTTAAATTATGTTGAAGCATGTTTAAATTATTTTGAGGTTTTAGTTTGATAATTTTAATTTGGTTGAAAGAAATTGAGGATTTTATGGTGTAGGTTATGAGTATTCAATGAAAGGATTTAGTGAAATTCGATTTGTTTGGAAATTATTATTTTGGTGATGCATTGTTAGTATTAAAAGAATTATATGACTTGAGGGTCTTATGAAGATGGTCTTATGAATTTAGGTGATTGAGATTAAATGGAGGATTATTTAATTAGAGCTTGTATGGATTTTTAGAAATTAAATTGAAGAATTTAGTTAAATAAGTAGACTGTAAATTTGAAAGAGCCCATTAGAAAGATGATATATGTTTTTTTTTTAAGCTTAAGCTAAGTAAAGTGGGCTTTTAGCCTTTAGCCCTTTTAAATTGTAGTTAAATGAAGGAGAATGAAGTAATTGGGCTAGGTCCATTAGCAAGTAGTTGATCATTTATTAAATGAAAAAGAAAGGGAGCATTTGGGCATTTAAGTGGGAGCCCACGAAATTTCAAATGGGAAGGAGGGAAATGAAAATTTGGGAAAGGTTATAAGGAGGGAAACTTTGGGCTTGAAGGTTGGACTTAGGTTAAAGAGTTAGGTTTAAGTTAAAGAGTAAGAGTTAGGTTTAATGAAGAGTTAGGGTTTAAGTTAAGAAGGATTAGGAAGAGTCTTAAGGAAAAGAAGAGGCAAACGAAATTTTCAAGGGAGGGAGCCAAGATGATGTCGTTTTGGCTAGGTGAGTAAGTGAGTAAGAAGAAACACCTAGGTCATTTGAGTTAACCATTCGAAAGTTGCAAGAGAGGAAGATTTTGAGAAGATTTCGAAATTTTTCAAAGGAGAAAGAAGAGTGAGATTCGGCCATTGGAGAAGAAGAAGAAGAAGATGAAGAAGAGAGGTTAGGGCTTTCATTTATCTTAGTTTAGCAAAGGGATTGTGAATGTCTTCTTGAAGAACAAAGTGGAAGAGAATGATTTCGTGGGTCTTATATTCAAGGTAAGAGTTTCGAAATTTCTTGGATCTATGGTTAGGGTTTTGTTTCTTCTTGCTTACAAAGGTGATTTTAAGAGATTGTAATGAAAGAAAGGAAAGAAGAAGAGTTATTGAAAAACAAAATCAGATTTCGTTGGTGTCTCTAAGATTAGGGATTTTCGAAATTCATGGTTTGATTGTTAGGTTTTGTCCTTCTTGCTTAATAATGGTAGTTGGAGAGATTTGTGAAGAAAACAAATGAAAGAAGAAGAGTTATGAAAGTGGAAAGAAAAATCAGCATCGTGGGTTTCATATAAGCATGAAAATTTTCAAATTTTGTTGTTTTTATGGATAGGTTTTGATGATAATGGCTTAGTTAAGGTTTGAGTAAGGTGTTATTGAATTAATGTCATGTTTTCCTTTCCGTAAAATTTTCCAGCAATGGTCTCTTTTGTTAATTAGGGTTTTATTGTGAGATTTTGCCTTTTGCTTAATCATGGTGGTTTGATGAGTGAATATGAAGTATGAGGATGGTTAGGTTAGATTAAAGTCAAGGTTTTCCATTTCTTGAAAATTCCAGCACTTGATCTTTTAGGAAATTGTGACTTTGTTATTCCTAAGATGGGATCTTGCTTAGTTAGGAGAGGGATTATAGTTGTTATGAAGGTGTAAGTGAAGTTATGTAAGTTTAAATCCAAGTTTTACATTCTTGAAAAACAAATTCCAGCATTGCTATATTGTGTTAATTAAGGTTTTATGGTTAGAGTTTGCTTTTCTTGTTTCAAAATGATGGTTAAAGCATGTTTGGGGAAGGTTAGATTAAGTTCAATGTAAGTTGTTCAATTCCTAATACAAATTCCAGCATGAGTATCTTTTGGAAATTCATGGTTTATTAGATGAGTTTTGATTGGTATAGCTTAAACAAGGGTATAGGTAAAGTGAGAAAGGGGTTAAATCAAGATTTGTTCTCTTTAAAAATTTCAGCATTTGTAATCTTTGGTACATTCATGGTCTTTGCTAGAAATTTGCCTATCTTGCTTAGTTGCTTAGAAAGGGAAGTTAAAGAGGTTGTCTTTAAGAGTAAAATGGAAAAGAAGAAGGGATTTGACAAGAACGTTGCATTTTGTTGGTTAATTAGTTAAGTGTGGATGTTAATGGTCTACATAAAGTATGGATGAGGTTATGAAATTTTAAATGCCAGTTTTCCCAAGCCTTAGAATTTTTCAGCATGTGTATTTTATGGTAATTGGGAATTTATGCTTGATGAAGGCATTGAAAAACCATTGGAAGTAGAGGAGAGGCATATCGACCAATCCTAGAGTTAAAGGAAAGGTCATCGGTTCGAGAATAACGCTTAAGGATTTAAGGTGGGTGACTATTTAATGTTTGAGTTGTAAGATTACTGAATTGTTATGAAATTAATATTACTAAATGTTTTCCGATAACTTGCCAAGTGTGGAAATGCATTATTATTTGCGAATGTTTGAATTTGTATTCGGTGCCTTATATGATTAGTTGCGATGAAATGCATTATCATTTGTAAATGTGATTTTGGAACATTGGAATATTGATTGAAGGTGAAAAAGACTTGAGTATGTGATTACATTATACTTGTCCGATGAAAAATATATGGAGAATTGTAATATGCATGTATGTGATACGTGTTATATGGGTTTGGGTTAGGTCCCTTAATTTGAGTCAGTGCACTGGTCTCGTGTTAAAAGCCTTCTCCCGGCTGCCCGCAAGTGGCTTAGGAGCTCCGAATTTCGGACTCCCCTCCGTTCACGACCTACTCAAACCATTTAAATGTGTTAGGTGATTTGTGTTGGATGTCGCGGTATAACCCGCAAACACACGCCGCAGTATAACCCGCAAACACCTACGGGTGGGGTGTGGGGTCCAACATCAAACCACTGGATATGTGACTATGTGCTTTTGTGTTATAAATGTTAACTTTGTAAATGTTTTGTTATTAGAAACTGTTTTCGATAAAGATAGTTTTGACAATAATTATTTAATACAAATTTTGTATACTTATGCTTGAATATTAAATTGTTACCCACGGAGCCGTCGTACTCACCCCCCCTTCCTCCCTCCACAGGTTTTGAACGAGAAACCGAGTCCGACATCGGGATTGAGGCAACTCCGATGCAATGTGTTATGAGAGAAGTCATATGTTAGAAGTCATTAGATAACATTTTGAGACTGATGATGTATACTGCATTTTGTCTTTTGAGAATTGGATGTACTTAGGCTAAAATGCCCTTCAAGCTTTGTATTGATTTATGTCCATGTAATTAGTAAGGTTTTGAAGTTTCAAATGTATAGTGTAGTGTAAAAGTTTCCTAAGAATGTGTAATTGAGAAATTGGAAATGAATAGAATTCTAAGATTGTGGTTGCTGCCATTTGAGTTGCTATTGGGATGATTGGAGTTGGTTATTGTGAGAAATTGGAAGATTGAAGTGGTTTTGTGCAGGTTTGGAGCTTGGATGGTTTAGATTTAGGATTTGGCTAGAGCATTTTTAGAAGAGATGCTGTCCAAATTTTCCTAAATTTGGGCAGCAACTTTGCTTAAGGTTTAGACCCTCTTATTGAGGGAATTCACTTTGGAAGTCTTCTAGAAAACTGTAGAGCATGTTAAGATCTTAAAAACGGTATAAAATGGATTATTTTCGGACTTAAAATGAAGAAGTTATAGGGTTTGAAAAGTTTCAGATTTCTATATTCGGATTACTGTTCATTCTGCATTTTTGCAGAATCTTTAGAGGCATTTTTCACCCTCGTAGAGGCTGATCTGGTTTTTACTTTCTTCATGAAAAATGTAGATTATCTTTCTATCTTTAAAATGAGGTATGATTTGCAGTTATTGGATTTAGGAATAAAAGTTATGGGGTTGGGAGTGTTGACGATTACTGTTCATGCTGCAAAACACTGTTCCATTGGTTTTCATTTTAGCTGAAACTTCAAGTGTGTTTTACCTCTCCTAATGACTGATCTGGCTTTACTACCTTCATAAGAGTTGTAGATTACCTTTTTACCTTTCCAACGAGGTATAGTATTCAATGTTCGGAGTTAGGAGTAAGGAGTTATGAGAATCGGAAATTGGCATTTTACTATTCATTTAGTCAATAAACTCACTATTCATTTGGTAAGTAGCTAGAAAGCAACTTTGGACCTTCTAAAGAATCGAGCTAAGTTTTTAAGTATGAAAATGGAGTTAAGATGAATAAGAAAAAAAAATTATATCAAGATTTTCGGATTAGAGATTGGATATTCGGTAACGGGTGATAAGAGTTTATAAGGAATCATGTGTACATATTGAGGGAATATGGATGAGTAGTTGGGTTCCGAATGCGGGATCCAACAAAATTAGAGTAAATGGTCTTAATGAAAGTTGTAGCTTGTCTTTTAATCTTTCTAACACCATAAAGTTTGTAATTGTTCGATATCGGGGTTAGGAGTTATGATTGACTGAAATTTGAAAGTTGTTTAGGAACAGCTGATTAGGGCAGTAACTTTGATTGGGTTTTTGACCCCTTTAGAGATGGAACTAATTTTCAAGTTCTTCATAAAAGTTGTAGAGCTTCCTTTTATCTTTCCATCGACACTAAATTTGTAAAATTCAGAGCTCGGAATCAAGAGTTATGATTTTTGGAAAATTTGGTTTTATCAATAAAATTGAAATTCTGTTCTTTTGGTTCTGATCCGAGCCTTTTTAAATCTTTTGCTTATAATTCCTTCGTCCGACATCCGATTCATTGGATTTTTTAAGCGTTGGATTCCTAAGATATTTAGATACATTTTCTTGTGGACTTATGATTTTTAGGAGATTAAATGGAAATAGATTGATTGAACCTAAGTGAGAGGATTGGTTAAAGGTTATGAGTTAGATAAATTTTCTGAACATGGTTCAGTATTTTGAGAAATTTGGGAGTTGTGGAGCTCCGATTGAGTTGATTCTTAAGGCAAAATAAAATTAAGACATGGGGCTACAAATAATGTGAGAGAACGAAGTTCAATTTAGTTCTTACTAGTGTCAATTTCGGGATCAAAGTTGGTGTTGATTTCAGTCTCGAATTAACAAGAGCTAAACGAGTATTTTGGCCATAACTTCCTCAATTCTAATCCGAATTGAGCGTTCTTGGTGTCATTTTAAAGATGAAACATAGAGGAACATTTTTTAAGAAGAAAGTTTTGTTAAATTATGTCGTTTAGCTGCCCAAAATTAGGAAGCAAGATGGCTGTTTTCAGGGGCAAATATGGAACATCACTTAAGATGGAGGGGCAAAATGGTCAATTGGCTCTCATTTTTAAATGGCATGGCATGAAGGGAGGTGAATGTCGTGTATGCTACCAGAAGTTTCGAAAATAAGAAACAAAAAGAAGAAGAAAACGTTAGAGAGGGAGAGAAGAAGGAGAAGTCGTGCGAAGAAGAAGAAGAAGAAGGAGGAAGCAAGGTTCGATTTTTGTGTATTTCTTAGGGGTTTTCGATCTTGCTTCAAGAGAAATGGAGAGAAGAAAGTGAAAGCTTCCTTTGGACCTTGAAGATGTCGAAAATGAAGAGAGGGCAGGTAAGAGAGAGGTTTGTTTGATTTTGAATTTTGTAGTGAGATATTGATTGCTTTGGCTTGGAAAGGTTATTGATTTGAGATTCTAAGGTTGATTTTAGTGATTTTGCTATGATTGATGATTAATTTTGAATTAATGTGAACTAGGGTTTATGCCCAAATTTTGGGAATTGGGATTTTTGGAAATTGTTGAGTTAGATAATGTAGAAATATGATAAATTGGTGAATTCCTAAGTTAATTTTTAGAATTATGTAATTTATGATATTGAATTTGGGTGATTTGGTATAGGTAATTTTAATTCGGGAGAAAGCAAGAAGCTTTGGGAAAATTTACGAGTCGGATAAGCTTTTAGCATCGTTTCGAGGTGGGTAATGTATTTATACTTTGAATTATAAGTTTTGTATGAAATTTTGAGAAATCAAGAATGAAAAATGTTTTGAAAAAATTATTGTGTATGTTTGAAAAATCAAGAAGATGATACAATATGTGTTATTTGATTTTTTAGAAATGATTACATAAATTATTAAAATCGTTTTGGATAATTTGATAAAATTTTCAAATTTTCTTTAATTATGAAAGAATTGATAAATTATGAAACAATGTTATATTTATTGATTTGAAAGTTTACTTAAGAAAGTGTTATTTTATGATCTTTGAAATTTGAAGGAAATTATGTTTTGAAAATCAAGAAAAAAGGATTTGAAAATCTATTTAAGGAATTATTATCCATTATGTTTGAATTATTTACTGAAATTGTTTTGTTTGGACAATGTAAACAAAATGATTCAATTGATTATCTTCCTTGATTTTGAATGTTTTGATAAAATGAAGTAATTGTTAAATTACATGTTTTGATTGTTTTGATAAATGGATCACTTAAAAAGACTTGCATTCTTTGTTGAGTAATTCTTTGTGTTGTAAATGATTTCAAATGTTGGTTCTGAAAAGGTTTGAAAAATTAGAATTTTGAATATTTTGAAAGTGTTTATAAAATATCGTTTATGTAAAGGTTTGAAAATTGGGATTTCCAAATACTTTTGGAAGTACAAAAATAAAAAAGGGGGTTTATGAAAAGGTTTGAAAAATTTGGGATTTCCGAATACTTTCAGAATTGGTTATAAAATAGTGTTTATAAAAGTGTTTGAAAAATGATGATTTTTGAATGTTTTAGAAATTGTATAAAAATATCGTTTAGGCAAATGTTTGAAAAACAAATTTGATTTCCGAATATTTTTGGGAGGGTTATAAAGAAAGGTTATGATTTTTTCTATTTTGAATTCGTTATAAAGTAGTGATTATGTAAATGGTTGAAAATGCAATACTTGATTTCGAATGTTTTTAAGAATTGTCGCAAGTTGTGAATGTTTGATAAATTAAGGAAATTTATGAGATTACGAGGAACGATACAAAGGTTCAATTTCTTGTCTTCAAATGATTTGTGAAATTGATTGAAATTTTTGAGAGTATTGAATTTTATTGTTTTCGAATGTTTTGGAAAATGTTACGAGTTTTAAAATAAATTGAGAAATTAAGAAAGATTCTGAAATTCATTTATGTTATAATGATTGAAGAAATCGCTTAAATTGTTAAATTCGTTATTGTCGACAAATTTGATAAATTATGAAAATAGTTCCGGATGAGTTAAATAAAATGTTCTTCATTGTACATTCATCGATTTTGAACGTTTTGATAATATTGAAATAATTGTTGAATTATGTTTGAAGGTTTCAATTAGTGTTCTAATTGTGCGAGCATTTTAAAATAATTTGCGAATTTGCTATGTGAGAAGTTCTATGTGAAATTATATGCATTTTTTGGAAATGTCAAGTTGCCTGACCATCTGATGAATGCTAAAATTGATGCTATGTTATATGAATTGCTTCGATGTGATGACTTTGTGAATGTGAATGTGTCTTGTAAGACACAACATAAAAAAATTGAATTTTCGAAATGTGCCTTCGGGCAAACTGATTTTTGTTTAGTATGAATATGTAAATTATGTGGGTTTGGTTAGGTCCCCTCCGTAAGAGTCAGTGCACTGTCTCCCTCTGATAGCCTTCTCCCAGCTGCCCGTAAGTGGCTTAGGAGTTCCGATTTCGGACTCCCCTCCATTCACGGCTGCACAGAACCGCTATGAGGGAATGTGCAGTACGTTCTGTTAGGACCGACCCAAACCATTTGATGTGTTATGTGTTTTGTTTTGTTTATATTTGCGATGCATTCATGTTTTCGAAATTGTGCATAATTTGGAAGAACAATTGTGAGATTTTAAGAAATGAGTTTTGAAATCGTGAGAATTTTGAAAATTGGTTAAGAATGTTTTGAATAAATTGAAGGCCTAAGAACTAAGTTTTGAAATTCTTGCTACTGAGAAATGTTTATAAATGATAAACATTTTTACGAGATGATTTTTGCTTATTTTCGAGTATAAATATGTTACCCACGGAGTGAAAGCTCACCCCCCTCCTTTCATCCCCATCTCCAGGTTTTCGAGCAGGAGATCGGATGGAAGACGATCACGATTTCAGTTCGATTTGTGCATGTTCTGTATTTATGTGTAAAGTTTGATGTTAGTGTATTCTTTTCGGATTGTAAACAAATGCTAAAATTGAGAATGGATTTGAGTTTGTGTATGATCATGAAATTGAAATATGTAAGTTAATTATGGAGTTGTATTTTGTATTGAGGTGAATATGAATGGATTTGTTTATGAATAGTAAAAGTATATACTTATGATTGGATTGTGTTCGGATTGATTTATGAATTAGATTGAGAATTATGGAAGTGTTAGGTATAGATGTGTGTTCTGCTGGTGTTTTGGATTCCGGACGGGAGGTTCGATGATTCTGAGTTGTGTTTGGCAATTATAGAAGTGTATAATTTCTTTTACAGATTTTTGAGCTGTACAAAATACAGCCATTATGCTGTCCGATTTTCAATAAAATCGGGTTATGGCAAAGTAAGAAGTAGAATAGGTTTTGTTATAAATGAGATAAGAATTTTGGTATATGGATAAAATTTTGGGATGTGTATGTTTGTATAAGATGATGATTTGAGATTTGCACGAGGATGAATTATTCTGTTTTGATTGTATAAGGTTGATTAAAGATGAAAGAAATGAAAAAGAAAGATTGAAAAAAAATTATACAGGAATTTGGATTTGTTTTAGTCTAAGGTCTGCAACGCGAACCTGTTGTTTTCGTTTAGAGTTTGAGTTCTCGGATGTCGAAAATTGGTTTAGTTCGTTTTGAGATCCGTTTGTTTTCGCTGTGTGATTCGTTCCACTACTTGGTTTTTTGCCTTATGTTTTCCGGATTCGATTCTTTCGTTTGGTTGTTTCTGCACGCGTTTGATCGCGTCTTCGTCGCTTAGTTTCGCTTTCGCTATTGTTTTCTGTTTTGTTTTCCGGTTGGGGTCCGGTTTTCGAATCGGGTGCCAATAGTGATTCTACTCCAATTGGTCGGTATTTACCTCTTCTTCTAATGCATCATCCGATCATGATCATTGAATTAGCATTTTAAGTGCACTCTTCTCCTTTGAGTTATCATCTTTTTCATAATCGCATGCATTCATACAATCCAACCCTAGGCGCATTTCTAACTGCTCCATATTACACTTCATGTATCACGTATCATCACTTGTAACGTCATGTTCCTTTTTATATGCTCAATCCATTCGAATTATAGACATAAAATCAAGAATTGTAGTCGCAGGATCCTAACTGTATGCTCACACTAAATCACAACTTTCACATTTCAGATCCCAACTCTATTCTAGTTCTTTCTTTGAACCGGACTTGTACACTTTAATCTTACCATTTCTACTTTTTCCTGACAATATAGTCACTTCGCTATGTCATTCAAAAGTAAATCAGTACGGTACACTATCGATGTAACACCCCACTCCCGCAAGACCCGAACCCGATATCGATGGTGATATCCGAGTCCGTGCCCCGCGAGGGTGGCGTGCTAACCACTCATTCAAAAATCGGTACATTATTCTTTTTTTAAAACACATGTGCGGAATTCCATACCCAAATTGGGTACTCATTCAATCACATCCAATTTCAATACACACATTTTCAAAAGCCACTGAGGTCAATTTCACAAATACAAATAAACACTTTATTACAAAATAAAGACATGTAATGCATACCTAACCGATCCCGACTTCTGACCTTCACTTGAATCCTGCAAACATACTCCCGTTTTACTAACGGGGTACTCTTCAATTCCTAAGAAATAATTGCAATGTTGGGTGAGTTTGCGAACTCAGTGAGAAACCATCATCAATGGTTCACTCAACGCATGCATAACCAAACAATTCACATCTTATCACATATTATCACATTCCAAATTAACTCAGGCATTGCCAATTTGTACATATATAAGGCGTATCACCTTTCACACTATTCACATACATATCGACACTGCACACACAAATCTCTTCCCATAATTTTCATTGTTTTACTTTGAGTTGTGACTGGGCGCTTAACGGAACAGAATTCAGATACACTTAGGGAGTAGGAGAGCCCTCTGGGTATACATTGACTCCCCTCGAGCTCAAAGCTCGGTTCATTCTGATAATCACATTTTAAGCAAATAGAGAGCCCCGGGTATGCACTCATGCTTCGCTCACATTAGGGATAGGAGAGCCCTCGAGTATGCACTATTCCTTTTCACAATTGATGAGCTTATAGCTCCGATCGAATATGCTCCATCACAACCATTATTTATTAACCAATTATTGATTTCACAAGTTCATTCATATCTCTATAGACAATACACATGTATCAAATCACATTTCCAATCATTTCACAAAGAAAGATTCACACGCAGATATACATTTTGCACTTTAATATCACGTTCAAATACTTGGACACCCGTGGTCCGAAATCAATCAAAACAAACACATATATCCCTCCATTCTCTCCACATGGCATAATGGTAAGATATTAAACACATAAAGGCTGAGGAACCAACTAGGTTACTCACCTGAACTTCCTAGCTGTTTCCTGGAAGCTCCAGCACTGTCCGTGGATTATCGATCCATCGGCTCTATAACAATCAATTAATTTCATTCATTACAAAATGCACAGTCAAAAATAATTAATGATGCACATGCCTTGAATAACAGATGTACTATGCCTATTCATGATTTTCTCGGTACCATTTCCCCCTTTCCACTTTCTTTTACTCAATGATCACTATCGGCTCATTTCGATTCAATAACACGCCGTAGAACTCACTAATTTCGTTTATACCAATTAGTTCCATTTGTCAATTCATATGCACTAACCGAAGCTCACAAGATCTCAAAACCAATTTTCATTTTGAACTAAATCAAATTCACTTAATAAAGACTCCAATTACACTGAATTCATATATTCGAAATTCTCATAATTATAACCCAATCATCAGGAAACTATCCTTAGGTTGCAATACAATCACATTCATAACTTCTTTCACTAAATGAGATCTCTAAAACCCGAATTCAAACTCTCATTCTTTTCCTTAATCATAAACCTCATTCACTAGATCATAGCAAATCAAACCTCACCTCAATTGGAGGTATACACAATTAGTTATACCTCAAACTCCAATTAAAACACATCGAATCTGTTCCTCGCCATGACAAGACAGACGCTCGTCGCGACGTGCGAGGGAGTGGCTTCGCCGCGATGTCTGACGCTTCGCCCAGGTAACGTTTCCTTCGGGCTCGCCGCGACGTGAGGGAGAGGGCTCATCGTGGCGTCAATGATTCACGCTCGCCGCGACGTCCCCACCTTGCTCGTCGCTACGTCTAAACACTTTCCTCGTCGCGACGTCTAAATATTTATTTGTCGCGACGTGCGACCCTAGTTCGTCTTCTCCGATTTCCTTTTTCCTCTTTCTCTCTCCAAAATCCAGTATTAACTCAACTTAAACACTCAAATCTCTAACAATTACCCCATGCATGCTTTAAAAACAATAATAAACAACATGAAATCATATACTTACCAATCGAAGCTCAATCCCTAAACCTTAAAATCTCCAAAAATCTCTTCCAACCTCTAGCAATCACGGTGATCTCCATAGCCAAGCCCAACATCAACCTCTCTAAAGTTTCCAGCTAGTCTTCAACCACAATGAAGGAGAAACAAGCAAGAATCAAGAAGAAGACAGGAACGAAGATCACCGAGGAAGGAGAAAAGGGTTCGTGCCCTAGGAGAAGAGAATTCCTTTTCTCCTTTCGAAATTCTAAGGCATTTATAAGGCTAATTCCATATATCTCTTGTTCCCTTTTTCCTCATAATACAAGAAATTCTGTTACTCTTTTCACGATCATTTTCGGTCCAATTTGTCTCTAAATTTCAATGGCTCGACATATTTAAACTCTTAAATCATATTTCTAATTTCCATAGCCATAGGACAATTATTTCGGTCCTATTCAGTCAATCGGTCCGCCACTCAAAGAATTTTCGGTCCGGACATTTTCTCCTAATTATTCTAGAAACTTATCCTAACGATCACTGTCACTTTGCGATCACTCTAACACGCCCAATTCCACCATTCACACCCAATTATTCCATAATTCACAATATATCATAATCCAATCTAATTATCTCACACATTCATAGTTCAAATCATTTACAAAATCAAATGCCGGGAAAGGTCACGAATGCATGTACCTATATGTGCATGTGCCAAATGACTCAGTTCTCTACAATCAGAGGCCAAATAAATGTTCACATCAGAAATATGAAATACAAATTACTAGCCTGACCAAATTGACCCATATACCCTTCCCATTGGGGTTGGGATGTTACAATTCTCCCCTCCTTACAAAAATTTCGTCCTCGAAATTTCATATCTGATGATCGAGGGAGGGGGAATTGTTAGATCACTAAATCTTGTTTCCCACTTATTTCACTATATAGCCAATTTCTGCCAAATAACTGAAATCAATACTATCAATCACTATTTATCTTTTCTCTAACTTTACACAGTCTCATTGTTTCCTCAAGATCACTCGCAATTCTTTACTTTCGATATCGATAATACATATGTCAGATCATAACAATATTTCCAAATTCTAACCATGTAACTTTTTACGAAACCGAATCATCTTTTAGGTTTTCAACTGACTTACCAATCCTTAATTCTATTTACACCACAGTCACAGAGAGGCCACTTATAACAAATTTAGCTTTCCCCAATTCACGTTTATCTCATCTTAGTGTATCTTGGCCGAGGCGATACACTTCGAAACACTTCATTTATCGCTTAGCAGACTACATCTCTATAGCGTTTAAAACACTAATCTTGTAAGGTTCCAATAACCTCAATATAATCAATTTGACTTATTGACATTAACTTTAATTTCTTAACCCCTAATACAAAATCCAAATGGTGTCACCAATATACAATTGATATACACTCAATCAATTTGAACTCTGATGACAATCTCATGTCCCTAGGAACTCCAAAATATCAATCTCACATTTATCTCCAACAGTCAAATCTATTGGTTACTCACACCTATAATCATTCGATTTAACAAGCTAAACTATCAATTCCTCTTTCGATTTGCTCGTACTAAACCATAATACTCTAATCGCTTCTCGCGATTTCTCTATGATTTCTCGATAACATTCGAAATGTCAACTCCTTAATTTGGTCTTTGCGATCTTTTAAATATACACACCGGTTTGAATTCCAATAACAAATAATACTTTCTTTTGCCCCATTTGCTAGCTCGACGATTTTTACTCGGTCATACAATCAAAACCTTTTCGCTCAAATTACGATCATCTCATTTGAATTTCCTATTCAATCCATTTAATTTCATGACTAGCATAATTTGAATTATTCAATCGCTTAATTCTTTTCAAATCTTTCAATTCACAAAATACCTCTATCACTATTGATTTGCACATTCGAGACATCTTCAATTGTTTCGTACAATTTTGTCTCCAAGCTTTTAGAGCAACACTCATTACAACAGATCTCAAATCATCAATCACAATCTGCCTATGAAGTTTTACTTGTCCCAAGGTACAAAAATCACTTTACACACTTTCATCAGATTACAGTATAACCTTTACTGGGACATTTCAGTATATAATGCAAAATCTCCAAATCCCGTATACATATATAAGTCCCTAACAATTTCGCATTGTATCCATACCCCTATCGTCATTAAGTCTCCCAATGCCATTTTCGAATAATAATTCATCCACTATTTATTCAATCAAGGTCAAATTCACTCTTATGAAGTTCGCATAGGATACAATTTCCTCATCTGTGCCGATTTATCTTCTTTACTTTTCAAATGCATTTAATCGATCATCGATGATCTTCATCATTTCCCAATCTGAATGCACTCAAGACACTTTACTTTTCAGTAGCACAATACTATTAGGGCATTGTCACCTCGGACAATTTCAATCCAAAATTCCTTATACCAGTGATCAATTTGTATAACTCTTTAAATATCAAAAGTCTCCAATGAGGAACGATTTTCTTATAATTTTCTCAATTCCATCACAACATATTCTGACATATGTTCCTTTTACCCTAATTTCTCCACATAACCCAATTTATTTGCAATAGGTCACTGCCTGCGTTAAATAAACATTCATCAAATCAATTTCGTATTTTCAGCACATAATTACACAAACCATACACGAATCTATTTTCTCCTCATATTCGCAATTACTATTTTCTTAATGTTCAGTAATTCTCTTACATAATTGGATTCATCTCATCATCATAATGAAAGCATTTTCTACCTCTTACGCTCGAGTCTCTGCTAGAATTAAGACTCCAAATTAACTTGTAATTCATTTCAAATTTATCTCTATACAGTCCTTGCATTGATCACTATTTAATTGAATCATTCGAGCAACTTAATCCAATTCAGGTAAATTCTTCTTTGCAAGTAGATTTCTTACTATTTTCATCAATACTACTTATGAAATTCCTCAATATCACAGTCATCACATTTCTTGTCAGTCATTCTCTATGCCACAGGGACTCAGTTTCCAACCATACACAATATCCCATGCAAATCAATCTATGCCATAATCCATATCATCAAAACATCCTTTTTAATACCGTTCAATGAGGTCCATACCAGCAAAAATTATTGCATCGATGTACCAATTAGTCACTTACACTAAGGATACACAATACTCTCTTTTTGCACCTATCCACACTCGTGAGGATTATATCATGATCAAGTCCTCAACATGTAACAATTTCAATTCATTCCCAATAAATCACTATAATCATCACATCTTATTTGAAAATGTATTCTCATCAATTTACCCATTAATAGCTTATACTACTAAGAACTCTTTAATCACATTTAACTTTAGATAACCTTTCTCTTTTGGTACCACATTAACATCTCCTTCTTTCTCAATTGATTTCTCATAAACACTTTCTTTTCTCATTCAACTTTATACACTACAATCATCCCCTTAATTTACTTCTCATGCCATCTCCACATACACGAGACAATTTCGGTTAATATTTTTTACTTACCATGGGGCTCCCATAATCAGGTGTGTATTCACTTAGGCAAATCAACTAAACCGGAACATCTGTTTCACTTATCAGTATCATTGTCTTACCTCTCAATCTTTTCATTATTACATCGCACCCTTCTATTTTCACACTCAAAAGGCAACATCATATATATACCATCATTCTTGATTTCTCTTTAATGTAATCGAGTCACAGTCATAAATTATTTTTCATAACACTCGTCACAGTAATCAATCTCAATTATAACCTTTCATTTCATCCACATTATACACTTGTACTCTTGTCATTTCTATCATAGCTCTAATTTCCTCTATCAGTTCAGAACATATTCATATCTATCTCACATTCAAGGATATACCGGGGGTATAACCCGGATATCGCCTTCCATAATGTATCCACTAGTACCAATACACTCAATCTTCATTTGTCAAATCGAATCATATACCTTTTTCCGATTTCATGATATCCACAACTGGCATTTATCCCATTCTGATATATCATCAATGCCCTCACAAATTCTAACGACTGAAACAATTGGTACAGGCTCCTACATGTGACTCATATACTAGACTGGGGATCAGTTGTCACTGTCTGCCATGACATGACTTAAATGCATGTAACTTGACACATTTTTCAGAACGCCTATGTAAGATTGTACTTTTGGGCTCTGATACCAAAAATGTAACACCCCACTCTCGCAAGACTCGAACCCGATATCGATGATGATATCCGAGTCTGTGTCCCGCGAGGGTGGCGTGCTAACCACTCATTCAGAAATCGGTACATTATTCTTTTTTTAAAACACATGTGCGGAATTCCATACCCAAATTGGGTACTCATTCAATCACATCCAATATCAATACACACATTTTCAAAAGCCACTGAGGTCAATTTTGACAAATACAAATAAACACTTTATTACAAAAATAAAGACATGTAATGCAGACACGAACTGATCCCGACTTCTGACCTTCACTTGAATCCTGCAAACATACTCCCGTTTTACTAACGGGGTACTCTTCAATTCCTGAAAAATAATTGCAATGTTGGGTGAGTTTGCGAACTCAGTGAGAAACCATCATCGATGGTTCACTCAACGCATGCATAACCAAACAATTCACATCTTATCACATATTATCACATTCCAAATTAACTCAGGCATTGCCAATTTGTACACATATAAGGCGTATCACCTTTCACACTATTCACATACATATCGACACTGCACACACAAATCTCTTCCCATAATTTCCATTGTTTTACTTTGAGTTGTGACTGGGCGCTTAACGGAACAGAATTCAGATACACTTAGGGAGTAGGAGAGCCCTCTAGGTATACACTGACTCCCCTCGAGCTCAAAGCTCGGTTCATTCACAGTAATCACATTTTAAGCAAATAGGAGAGCCCCCGGGGTATGCACTACTGCTCGCTCACATTAGGGATAGGAGAGCCCTCTGGGTATGCACTATTCCCTTTTCACAATTGATGAGCTTATAGCTCCGATCAGAAAATGCTCCAGTCACAACCATTATTTATTAACCAATTATTGATTTCACAAGTTCATTCATATCTCTATAGACAATACACATGTATCAAATCACATTTCCAATCATTTCACAGCAGCATTCACATGCAGTATACACATTTTGCACTTTAATATCACGTTCAAATACTTCGGACACCCGTGGTCCGAAATCAATCAAAACAAACACATATATCCCTCCATTCTCTCCACATGGCATAATGGTAAGATATTAAACACATAAAGGCTGAGGAACCAACTAGGTTACTCACCTGAACTTCCTAGCTGTTTCCTGGAAGCTCCAGCACTGTCTGTGGATTATCGATCCATCGGCTCTATAACAATCAATTAATTTCATTCATTACAAAATGCACAGTCAAAATAATTAATGATGCACATGCCTTGAATAACAGATGTACTATGCCTATTCATGATTTTCCCGGTACCATTTCCCCCTTTCCACTTTCTTTTACTCAATGATCACTATCGGCTCATTTCGATTCAATAACACGCCGTAGAACTCACTAATTTCGTTTATACCAATTAGTTCCATTTGTCAATTCATATGCACTAACCGAAGCTCACAAGATCTCAAAACCAATTTTCATTTTGAACTAAATCAAATTCACTTAATAAAGACTCCAATTACACTGAATTCATATATTCGAAATTCTCATAATTATAACCCAATCATCAGGAAACTATCCTTAGGTTGCAATACAATCACATTCATAACTTCTTTCACTAAATGAGATCTCTAAAACCCGAATTCAAACTCTCATTCTTTTCCTTAATCATAAACCTCATTCACTAGATCATAGCAAATCAAACCTCACCTCAATTGGAGGTCTACACAATTAGTTATACCTCAAAACTCCAATTAAAACACATCAGAAACTGTTCCTCGCCGCGACGCACAGACGCTCGTCGCGACGACGCAGAGAGTGGCTCGCCATGACGTCTGAGCCTTCGCCATGGCGAACGTTTCCTTCGGGCTCGCCGCGACGTGAGGGAGAGGGCTCGCCACGGCGTCAATGATTCACGCTCGCCGCGACGTCCCCACTTTGCTCGTCGCGACGTCTAAACACTTTCCTCGTCGCGACGTCTAAATATTTATTCGTCGCGACGTGCGACCCTGGTTCGTCTTCTCCGATTTCCTTTTTCCTCTTTCTCTCTCCAAAATCCAGTATTAACTCAACTTAAACACTCAAATCTCTAACAATTAACCCCATGCATGCTTTAAACACAATAATAAACAACATGAAATCATATACTTACTAATCGAAGCTCAATCCCTAAACCTTAAAATCTCCGAAAATCTCTTCCAACTTCTAGCAATCACGGTGATCTCCATAGCCAAGCCCAACATCAACCTCTCTAAAGTTTCCAGCTAGTCTTCAACCACAATGAAGGAGAAACAAGCAAGAATCAAGAAGAAGACAGGAACGAAGATCACCGAGGAAGGAGAAAAGGGTTCGTGCCCTAGGAGAAGAGAATTCCTTTTCTCCTTTCGAAATTCTAAGGCATTTATAAGGCTAATTCCATATATCTCTTGTCCCCTTTTTCCTCATAATACAAGAAATTCTGTTACTCTTTTCACGATCATTTTCGGTCCAATTTGTCTCTAAATTTCAATGGATCGACATATTTAAACTCTTAAATCATATTTCTAATTTCCATAGCCATAGGACAATTATTTCGGTCCTATTTAGTCAATCGGTCCGCCACTCGAAGAATTTTCGGTCCGGACATTTTCTCCTAATTATTCTAGAAACTTATCCTAACGATCACTGTCACTTTGCGATCACTCTAACACAGTTCCAATTCCACCATTCACACCCAATTATTCCATAATTCACAATATATCATAATCCAATCTAATTATCTCACACATTCATAGTTCAAATCATTTACAAAATCAAATGCCGGGAAAAGTCACGAATGCATGTACCTATATGTGCATGTGCCAAATGACTCAGTTCTCTACAATCAGAGGCCAAATAAATGTTCACATCAGAAATATGAAATGCAAATTACTAGCCTGACCAAATTGACCCATATACCCTTCCCATTGGGGTCGGGATGTTACAATCGATCTCATCACAATATCGATATCATCTTCCATACTACACACCAATACAATTGTAGTGAATCTATATCCGCCTTATCGAACCATATACTTTTGCTCATTTTCAATTATCCCCATTTTATCGAACATACAAGTCCAAATCATAACTACCTAGTCATCCTGAGCTTTTGATCTCTCATAGACATATTCACATATTCTTAAGCTAAATCATAACTCCCATCACTTTTAACCAATGTTTTTTTTTCATAACCATATTTGACCTCTCCAGACTATCGCAAATTTTGTTTTTCGTTCAACTCGATTTATACACTTTAAATCTCATTATTTATTTTGACATCACTTCTTTCTAAATCAGCCCATGCCAATGTATTCACATTCAAATCACATTCGAGGGTTTTTAATCACAATACAATATGAATATCATTATCCATTTTTCTTTTCCCATTTCTAGTTGCCCATATACCTTCATTGGCTCACATTCTACCACAACACCACTTTTCTCACACTTAACACATGTTCATGCTTATGACTCATACCCATACGACTCAAACTAGGGATCAGTTGCTATGGTCTGCTATGACATGACTTTAATATATGTGACTTACTACATATTTCAGAAAATGGCCAGATAAGTTCGTACTTATGGGCTCTGATACCACCTAAATGTAACACTCTCACAGGGCACGGACTCGAATATCACCATCGATGTCGGGTTTGGGTCATGCGGGAGTGGGGTGTTACATTAGCTCCTTCCCACGGTCGTGGGAAATGCTTTGAAATGAGAAAAGTTCAATTTTGTGCAATTATTGAACCACATAAAGTTAAGACATTTTTAAATGGTATATTTAAACTTGATTAAGGTTTGAAATGAACCTAGTATGATGTTGGATTCATTGGTTAAAGGTTAAATAAGTTTTAAAATGTTAATTAAGGTGATAACTTAAGGAATGGAATGTTTGATATTAATGTATCCAATTTTAGAATATTTAAATTGTTCAAGGGATGAAGGTGTTCTTATGAACACAAATGTGATCCAAAGGATTTAAGTAATGTGAATTAGTTATGAATGTTTGAGAATTGGGAATTTGTGTGAACATATATGATGTGTAATTACTTAATGTTATTATTGATGCATTGTTACAAATGCTTAAATTTATAAGGCATATTAAGTTTGTTCGAGTGTGAAAGAATGTACTCAATTTGAGCATAAGGAAATAAATTCCTACGTTATGCATTATTTCTCTTACATGTGATTCTGAAATGTGATATGTGTTACTTTAAACCTACCAAGTCCTAGATTGTGGGTAAATAGGCATGCCTAGAAGGGTCTGCAGCTATTTTTATACTTAGACACTACAGTGTCTTTTATTCTTAGACACTATAGTGTCTTCTGTTTAAGAGACTCAAGTCTCTTCTGTTGCTGTAGATACCAATCATAGGTATCTTCTATTTTGTTCCCATTACCCTCTTTTGTAAAAAGGATTAGCAGGAAATTCTATATGTGTTTTGATATTAGTTTTGCTCTAAAACAATCATGTCTTATTTTATATTATATTCTGATGTAACTATATTCTATTTTAATGCACTTATGTTATGTTCTGATGTAATTAATAGTTTGATTACTCTCTAATTTGAATAATTAAAGATTGTTTGTGATAAGCCATGATTCATTTGCTTATAAATGCTAAATGACTGTTAGAAGCAGTTGCCATCTTGTATCATGTTTAGTTATTCCCCACTAAGTTATATACTTAGCATGGTAGTTTTTCCTCCATGTAGGTCTTGATAAAAAGGATTAAGGAAGGGACAACCGCAGTGGCCAAAGAAGGACTTGTTATGTTTTGGAAGATGTTTTATTTAACTTTTTGAGTTGTATTTAAAATTATGACACATTTGTATTTTGTGTAAATGGTTTGTAATAACTATAATACATGATGGATTTGAATTTAAGGAATATATTTGATAAATACAATGTGTAAATTATGTTCTGTTTATAACTCAACATTCAAATGAAATGTGAAGTATGTTGCCTTATTTTTAGGATTTGCTAGAATATCTTGGCATCTTCTAGGTTTGTTTTGTGTGGCATTCATATATCCTCTTAAGGGGTATTAGGGTGTTACATAATATTCTAGATCGATCAGAACATATATTAAACTTGAAATCAAATCACAATATATCAAATAAACCAATTGCATTAGTAAAAGAGTCAAAACATGTTAAAGCATAAACATAGGGTTCATCTAACCTAGAACTAAAGGAATTTAGTTACACATGATTGAAAATGAAATCAAACAATAACAAAAAGAAAAATGAATAGAAAATAAAGATTCATAATTTTAAATCTCCCCTTTTTTATTTCCTATTGAATATTCTTGCATGTAGAGTTTGATCTTGTATTCTTTTGGATCTTTCAATAAATTCTTCTTTTTTGCCACTTCTCTAGATCAAAATAGCACCTTGAGTGGCCTCTAAGAGTTTCAGAACGCCTCTGTATGTCTCTTATCCTATTTTGCCTCTGAACACATCTTTTTATAGTAAATTTTAGGGTTCTGGGAGATGCACAGTTGTATATCAAATCGTGCATAACCCAAAATCTCCAAATTTTGCGAATATGCACATCATAAGAGAAGTACATGGGCTTATACACAGTCGTGTATCCCTTCTATGCTTCAAATCTTCATTTTATGTCGTGTTTTCATCTAAATTCTCCTCTTTTAGTCCATGAAGGCAATTATACTCTATAAACACACTTGAAGCAAATTAAGTACCAAATATACAATAAAAGTATAAAATATCAAGAAAAATATATGAAATATGAGGTATAAATATGATTAATTATGCATTTATCAATATTATTCAAAAGAATCTTTATTCCTTTTCTAAAACAATAATGTTAAACTAATTACAAAGTAATCTATAATTTTATAAATAATATAAGTCTACAAATTTTTATGAATTATGTAAACTAGTTGATTCACAAAAATTGACACATACTATATGGACTTGGGTAAACTAGCTAAACATACGATGAAATAACTCTTTTAAAGAGGTTTGACATATGTCCAATAGTTGGCATTACTTGCATATGCCAGTCCTTTAGAACTTGAAGAAGGTAAGGAATTTCATATCTATACTTCATATTTAAATGATATTTAAATTAATATTACATAAACCGTGTTTATTATAGGGGACGATAAGTAACGAACTTGGTATCGTGAAATTAAAATATACTTCAATGTTGTTATACATATAGGTTATGGAAATGACGAGAGATGAAACTTTTGGATTATTAAAATTTCCCATGGAAAGACTTGAGTAGATGAAAGACTAGGAAAAGTAATGAGATAATCAAGTTTACCAAATATTCCTTATTCCTATTTTTTCTAGAAAAAGGGGATGAGAAAAGTTAAAAAATAATCCATAGTTTTATAAATAATATGGCCTGTTTGGTTCACGGAATGGAATAGATAAGGAATAGAATAGTTATTCTTTGGAATAGAAAAGATGAGGAATATAATAGAATGTGTATTACTTTGTTTGGTTCAAGGCATGAAATAGCTAAAGAATTTCTATTCCATTGTTTGGTTTGAAAATATAAACTTGGAATAGGAAAGGAATAACTAACTAAAAGACCAAAATAACTTCTTCTTCTTCTTCTTATTATTATTATTAACATTATTATTATTATTAACATTATTATTATTATTATTATTATTTGTTGATGGAAATTTTATAAAGTGTAGAGATTATCGGTTTTGTAGAAATTAGCACATATGATATGGACATAGGCAAATCTTGTTAGCATATCGATAAAAGTGCACTTTAAAAAAGGCTGGCATATGTCCAATATCTGGTATTCATATATGCCAATCCATTATGAATTTGATAAAGTTAAGAAATTTCATATTTGTACTTAATACATAAATAATATTTGATTTAATATTATATAAAACATGTTTATTTTAGGGATGATATATACTTAACCTAGTCCAAGTAAACTAAAAAAGACTTCCATGTTGTTATAATTGTGAGTTATAAGAATAACAAGTGACACAATTTCTTAATTCTTAAAATTCTCATAAAAGACTTGAGCAAACAAAGGATTAGGAAAAGTAATAAGAACATCAAGTTTATCATATTCATGACATTCCTTATCCCTTTATTTTAAAAAATATGAAAACTATTACAAAAATACCCATAATTTTATAAATAAAATAAGTAGTTTGTTTATAGAAATTTTTATGAAGTATGGAGATTAGTTGGTTCATAGAAATTGACACATATGATAAGGAATTAGCAAACCTCTTCAACATGTTGATGAAGGTGCAATTTTACAGAGGTTAACATATGCCCAATAGTTTCTATTATTCACATTTACCCAACCTTCAAGACTTTTAAGAAGGCTAGAAATTTCATATTTGTATTTTATACATAAATGATATTTAAATTAATATTACATAAACTTATTTATTTTAGGAGATGATATATACTAGACCTATTCTTTTGTTTTTTTGATTACAAAAGAAAACAAAACTACAACACTAGGTTAAACCCCTGGGGTACATGGCGCCCTGCACATCTTGGCGGGTGATCTCCTGAACTCCAAAGGGGGGCTCGTGTAAAATAGCAAGGCCTGGGCTGCACACCCCAGCGAGTCGAGCAAGGCTGTCCGCACATTGGTTGCCTTCCCTAAACACGTGCTGCATCCGAGCCGTCCACTCCCCGTGCAAGAGCTTCTATTTTGTTATGATTGTGGACTATGAAAACGACAAGAGAGACAATTTTTGGATTACTAAAAATTCTCATGAAAATACCTAAGCAGACTAACACTGTGTTTGGTTACTGTCCTCATAGGTGAGGACAGTGGACGGAGACACAAAAAACCCATCTCCAAGGTGTTTGCTTGATGTCTCGATGAATTTTGTCCTCGTCTCAGGAGTATAAGGACGGTGATTTTGTGTACCAGTACAGACTATGGTAAAAAAAATTTTCCGTCCCGGGACAAAAACTACTCTGAAAATGCAATTACCACGTTACCCCTTACAACATCGAAACCTAGCCGTTTTCTCTACTACCTTCGTTTCTCCCAAATCGTTACACATTTCTGTCCTTGGGACGTGGATAATTTTATCTGTCCCGTCCACCACAACCAAACACCTAATCGTCCCCCGTTTCATTCTTCCTTCTCTTCCGCTCTTTTACGCCTCCCCTTCAAGACAACAACCAAACACAGTGTAAGGTTTAGGAAAAGTAATGAGATAATCGAGTTTACTATATTCAAAACATTCCTTATTGTTTTTTTCGAAAAAATATGAAAAGAATTATAAAATAATTTTTACTTTTACAAATAATATAATAGTTTTGTCGATGGAAAATTTTAAGAAGTATTAAGATTCATTATTTGTTGAAATTGGACGATTTGATGCAGATTTTTGTAAACCTCTTCAATATATCAATAAAGGTGTCACATATACCATTCCTTCATGAATTTAAAGATGGAAAAGAATTTTATATTTGAAAAAAGAATTAGAAGAGAATTATAAAATAATTTGTAATTTTATTAAATAATATAAGCGGTTTGCAGATGAAAATTTTGTGAATAGTAGTGATTAGTTGGTTCACGTAAATTGACATATATTATTAGGACTTAAGCAAACCACACTAACAAGTTGATGAAGATGCACTTTTAAAGAGGGTTAGTATATGTCTAATAGCTAGTATTATTCACATATGCCAAACTTTCATGAATTTAAAATTGTAAGGAATTTCATATTTGTACTTCATATATCAATGATATTCAAATTAATGTTATATGAAAACATGTTTATTTTATGTGATGATATATACCAAATATTGTCATGATGAAGTTAAAATAGACTTCAATGTTGTTATGATTATTAGTTATATGAAAAGAGAGGCAACTTCTAAATTATTAAAATTTTATAGAAAACTTAAACGAATGATGAATTGGGAAAATAATGAGACAATCAAGCTCACCATATTCAATACATTCCTTATTCCTTAAAAAAGAATATGAAAATAATTACAAATTAATTCATAATTTTATAAATAATACAAATGCTTTGTAGTGAAAATGTTGTATGAAGTGTAGAGATTAGCCGATTCATAAAAATTGGCATATATTATAAGAACTCAAGAAAACCACTTCAACACATTGGCAAAGATGCACTTTTAAAAAAAGATAATATATGTCCTGTAGCTAGTATTATTCACATATGCCAATCCTTTACGAATTTGAAGAAGTTAAGGAATTTTATATTTGTACTTCATATATAAATGATATTACAATTAATATTATTAAAAAAGATGTTTATTTTTATGTGATGGTATATACTAGACCTAGTCCTGATGAAGTTAAAGTAGACTTCCATTTTGTTATGATTGTGGCTTATATGACAAGAGGGGAAATTTCTAGATTAATAAAAATAATGAGTCAGTCAAGTTTACCATATTCAATACATTCCTTATTCCTTCTTTAAAAAAAGAATATGAAAACAACGTAAAAACATTTTGTAAAATTCATTAAACAAAAAGGAGGTATCCTATTTCTAAATTAGGCTTTGATACCAACCTTGACAGGCCCCATTCCCTATATGATTAGGCAGCCTACTCGACACTTTATGGTAGTCCTCTAGTCGATATCTGATCTAGTTGGAAAGTTCCTATGCATCTAAGTCTATTGCCCTTTTATCAAAAAGCTTTAACTCATCATTAATAAATATAAATAGTGGAGATTTTAAAATCATTTTTATTAAAAATTTTGGCAGCATAACATATGTATTTTGATATTTCCAAAATTCCTAAAAAAGTTTAAAACACTTTTATATTCACACCAAATTCTCCACTATAAATTTTGGACTTCAAGTCTACTCACAACCAACCTCAATCAATTAATTTTAAAAAGGCTAAAACATATTCTTGCATTTAATTTAAAAACGTTTATATACATGCATTCTTTACACAAAAATACATTCACAATATATTCAAAGACATGCAATAGTTTCTAAAAAGTATTCACAAGGCAATAATGCCTACATAACAGCACGTGATGAAACTAACTACTAGCAAGGTGAAATCCCTACTGTTGAAGCCCCTGAGCATGCTCCTGGTAGGTTTTATTTTTTAAAAATAAAGTATGAGCTAAATGAGCTCAATTAGTATTATATTTTCTATTTAAATCATATTTAACAATTTAAACCTCCCTAAAGCAAATTCATTTCATTTCATATAATACAATACCAATATCAAACATATATGCTTCCCGGAACCAAATTTCTCAAATTACATTTAAAATAAACAGTGGAGGCATTATTATTATCATGAATTTTCTTACACAACATAGCTCACCACTAATTTCTTTACCATATGGTACCTTAGGCATAAAGTCACGGAGCTAGTTCTAAATCGATTACCAACCACTAGTTATGAAGCTGGTTCTACATCACTTATCTGTAATAGGTTAATTGCTATACACTAGTAGTTACGGAGCTAGTTTTACATCACTGACCCGTAATAATTTTGGCTAGTGCTATACGTACTCCATACGTGTAGAGGGAAACACAAACACTTTACTAACTAACTCATTGTTAGTAAACCGGATCCCAACCGGAAAACAAAGAAAGAAGGAGACGGAAGCGAATGGAAACGGAAATTTCAGATCGAAATTTCGAATCGGAAACAAAATGCGGAAGTGAATAGTAAAAAAGAACTCGAATCACAAAGCAAGCGGAAGCAAAGCAAATGCGAATCGAATACAGAATCGAAAAGGAAGCATAACAAATGTACTGAAGCAAAACGAAACGAAGCGGAATCGATACTTAACAAATGTCCGACATCCGAGAACAAGAAGGAACACAGGAACACAATCGCGTTGGAAAACCTAGACTATCCAAATCCGGTATATATATATTTTTTCTTTTGCTTATACTCATTTATCAAACTCATACAAAGCAATCTTATAACCTTTTTCTTGGAAATGCTTTCTCATTCCAAATCTCAACTCTTAACCATATTCTTATACATTGGTATTAATCCCAAAATTCATATTCATCCTAATTTTTTTGTCGAAATTTTGGCAGCATAACGGCTGCGTTTATCCTAACCCAAAAATTCCTGCAAAGGCAAAAATACACTTCTAAAAGCTCAAACAATCACACAATCATCAAAATCAACCGGACCCTCCGTCCGGGATTTCAGCAGAAGCAAACACACTCCTATATCTAACATTTCAAATAACACCTCAATCTTTCATCAAAGCCAAATCCCATTATCATACGCAAACTTGAAACGCAACTCAACATATAGATCCATTTCCATAACACAATTTCTTATACAATTTCAATAATTTCATACACATCATATTTTAATTTCTTACAAATCCTTAATGGCTTTTCAAGCCATTACAAACTTATACAAAGATCCACATTACTCAAAAACATACACGAATCGAATTGGTGTCCTGACAGTCTTTCATCTGATCTCCTGCTTAAATACCTGGAGATGGGGATGAAAGGGGGGGTGAGCTCGAAAGCTCGTGGATAACACATTTATAAATCGACAAATAAGCAGAAATCATTTTTTTCATAAGCTTTTTGCCAAAAGGGCTTATTTTTCAAACTTTGTAACTTTTCAAAACGGTTTCCTCAAACCTTTCAATTTTTCAAACTTTTCATAACAAAATTCACTTTTTCATTTCTCAATTTTAAGCATGAATGCAGAACACAGAAACAAGTCAAAAACACGTAACATATCAAAATGGTCTGATGTTGGACCCCACACCCCACACGTAGGTGTTTGCAGGTTATACTGCGGCGTGTGTTTGCGGGTTATACCGCGGCATCCAACACAAATCACAATAACACATTAAATGGTCTGGTTTGGTCCGTAACAGGACGTACTGCACATTTCCGCATAGCGGTCATGTGCAGCCGTGAAGGGAGTCCGAAATCGGAGCTCCGTGCCACTAGCGGGCAGCCGGGCGAAGGCTATAACGAAAAGAGACAGTGCACTGACTCACAAAGGACCTTACCAAACCCATATAGCACATAAGAAAAATATAATTTCAGATGGCCCGAAGGCACTTTTCAAATATCTTGCTTTTCACATTTTTCATCTCATAACATCAAATTGTGTCATAAATGACACAAGCAGATATTTACATGAATTCACATAATCAATATAATGCAATGCACATCACCAAATTAATCACATAATAATCACATTCATGACCAAACATGCACTAATTTCTTTAAATCATTTAAATCATAAATCGAATAATTTGAAACTCATGAATTTCATAAATCTTATATTTTCTCAAAATCATTTTCATAAAATCATTTATCAAAACTTTGCTTCTTAATTTTTTTCAAATTCGCATTCTTAGCTTACAATTCAATAAATAAATATACTACCCACCTCGAAATGATGCTAGGAATTCGTCCCGATCATCAATTTGACCAACGCTTCCTTTATTCTTCCAATTTAAAATTGACCTCTTTCTCCTTCAAACTTCGGATTTATGGAGCTTTAGAGGGAGCTTCCACCTTCTTTCATCCTTCTTCCTTGAAATCTACTCAAAACAAGCTTTAAGACTCTTAAATATCAAAATCTAGCTTTCTCTCTCTTTTCTCCCTTTTTTTTTCTCTCATCCGAAACTTCAATCTTCTCTTCTCTTCTTATTTTCCTTCTTTTCTCTAGAATAATAGTGGCTCTTCTATTCTCCCACGACATCATCTGATTTTTAAGGGCCATGTCATTTAAAATTTGACAAAAAGACCAAAATGCCCCTCACATGTTGCTTTATGACATAATTTATTTTGGATCTGATTCGCACTATCAATTTGAAAGAATTTGTCCAAACTTCCTCCTAGAAAAATTTTCCTCTCAATCATACGAATCCAACACCACTGACCGCACTCAATTCGGATCACTACACCAAAAGTTATGCGCAAAACAGTTCGGGTATATCCATATTCTAACACATTTTCCATGTATGATTATTTCCGTCCAAAAGTTTACATTCTTAAACCTAGAATTGAAACTCGATGTCTTCATAACAATTGTAGCCTTATGTCTCTAGTTTAATTCAAAACAAGAATCGCCTCATTTCGATTCCCAGATCAAAAGTTATGCTCAAAATACTCTCAGATGTTCCTAATCCAAAAATTACACTCTAATCCGAACTTGAATTCAGAAATTAAAAGTCTTAGGGGCAAAATTGACATTTAATCTCTTCATATGACTTGTAGCCCCTTGTCTCATCTTTATTTTTCCTCAAGAATCGCTTCAATCGAATCTCTACAGATCCCGAATTTCACAAAATACTGAACTATGTTTGGAAAATTTACCGACTCACTTTGATTAAATTAATCACCATTAATTTAATCTCAAGAATTCATAATTTTCCATGAGGATGTAGATAATTGTCTTAGGAATCCAACTCCGCAAGAATCAACTCAATCGGATGTCAGACGGAAAAGATATGAGCAAAATAGTGAACAAAGGTCAGATTTGAAAAAGGAAAGTCAAGAAAATCAAAAAAGCAAAACGGTGTCGTGCGGGCGAGGTCGCCCTGGTGACGCGTCGCCCTAGTGACACGAGCCGAACGCTCGCCATCACTACGGCGATGCGTCGCCCTAGCGACGCGAGCTAAACACTCGCCATCGCTAGGGCGATGCGTCGCCCTAGTGATGGGGATAAAACAAATTTCTTCTTTTTTTCACATAAAAAATCCAAAATTTTCAAAATTCATAACTCTTAATCCCGAACTCCAATTTTGACAAACTTAGTCTCTATAGAAAGCGTAAAGGAAGCTCTACATCTTTTACGAAGGACATAAAACTCAATTCGACTCCTAAAGGAGTCCATTTTTCGGTCAAAGATACTATCCTCTAATAATCATGCTAAAACCACAATATAAACTTGTAAAAATCATAACTTATTATTCCGAGATTGAAAAATTGCATACTTTATATCGAAATAAAGATCAAAGCAAATCCTTCAATTTTCATGAAGAACATCAAAGCTCAATTAACCTCTAACTAGGTTAATTTCTCAGTCAAAGTTTCAACCATAATAAAAGTCAAACCTTTCAAACATAAACTTTGACTAATCATAACTTCCACTCTCGATATCAAAAAATTGCAAACTTTATGGCTACAGAAAGCTCTTAACGTACTCTACAAGTTTCCAGAAGACCATTTTCTCAAATTATGCCTAAATCAAAAGTCAACTTTCAAAGGCCAAAAAGCCAACTATTTCACAATTTTTCATATTTTCACATTTTCTCTTTTCAGTCATGATTTTCAACTTAATTTCAATCAACTCATCTACTTAATTTCATAAACCATACCAATCCACTCAAAACCCCAAAGATATCAAAATCAAATCATTTCTTTTATTCTCAATATTCTTTAAATTTTAAGCCATCTATTATACAATACATTCACCAAGCACTCCTTAAATTTCATTTTCATAATTCAAATTTCACTCAAAGATTGGGGTCTAACATATTCTATTCTAGTGTCAATGATAGTCTCATCATAAGAATGGCACAAGTAACTTTTGACTTAAGGTGCTCAAGGATATCTAGGGTACTGATCCTATGCTTTGACTCCATTCATTGGTGTCTTTTAGGGGTTACTCATAAGGAGGTGAATGGGTACAACTTAATGTATTCAAAGGTAATTGAGTAGCTAATAAAGCATTCACCACTCCTGATAGAAGGAGATGATACCTACAACCTCTTATCGGGGTCTTTACTAGAGAGTCTCTAGCTATAGTAGATATGTCTTATGAGAGAGTCTTCAATGATACATAGAATAATGAGATCCTCAGGACAAGATCTAATAACAATTGGACTAGATGTGGGGTAATCTGTAGCACCCCACTCCCGACGAGACCCGAACCCGATATCCATGGTGATATCCGAGCCCGTGACCCGCGAGGGTGGCGTACTAGAACATTCATTACCTTATTAACAAAAAATCGTATGACATTTTCTTTTTCTTTCAAAAACATTAGAGTGCGCAAAACAATCATTGACTTGGCCCAATTATAACAAAACACTTTCAAAGATTAAACCATTTCACTGATAAAACAATTTCAATCATTATTAGCACTCATTAGTGCTCAGTCACTCTATACAATTACATGTAAACAATTGGGCCTACTAAATACCAAATGAATACACTAATGCAGATATGCATTTACATCGATCCCGACCCGATACTTTGTCTTGCTAGCAAGAGACGTACTCCGTGTGTCCAACGGGTACTCTCCATTTCTGAAAAATAGATGCAATGTTGGGTGAGTTTGCGAACTCAAGTGAGAAACCATCATCGATGGTTCACCCAACTCATACATATCCACACAATCACACAATATTGTATATATATCATAAACAAGAAATCATGTGCACTCAATTTCACATTTGATAAGGCAATAAACCTTTCACACAATTCACATTAAACATTTATTTATGCAGTGTGCATGTG
The DNA here is from genome assembly GCA_029891385.1 of Erythroxylum novogranatense. NCBI lineage: Eukaryota > Viridiplantae > Streptophyta > Magnoliopsida > Malpighiales > Erythroxylaceae > Erythroxylum > Erythroxylum novogranatense. The sequence goes on from CM057224.1 coordinate 8,334,251, forward strand.
ACTCTTCCATTTTCTTTCGTTGTTGTGACCGTGCTACCGAGCTCATATACGCTGAGCCATTGGCTCAAACATTGGGCTTAAAGCCCAAACGTTGGGCATAGCCACGATCATCGAGTCGAGGCTCGAATACGTTGAGCACGAGGCCTCCATGCGTTGAGCTTAAAGCTCTGAAATCGGTGGCTACACCGGTCACAACCGCCATTATCGATCATTTACTATGCATGAATGCACATGTCATTTCCAATATCCAATTATCGCATTTCTATTTCCAATTCCAATTAATTACTATTTCCGATCATTTTCCAATGTCCTCGGACTTTTAGTCCGGTATTTCATTCCCATGCATTTACCTTTCGTTTCACTACCATATTTACAATCCAATTTACTAATGCATTCTCACGCACTTATTCTCATTTGCACTTCAATATCACAATCCAATATTTCGAACACCCATGGTCCGAAATCAATCAAATCAATCAATCGCATATATCCATCCTTGCTTCCTCATGGCAATCAATGCATATAATTAATAAACACATAAGGTTGAGAAACCAACTAGGTTACTCACCTATTACTTCCGAGCTAATGCCGGGAAGTTTTCGCTCCGTCGGTCGGACGACGCTCCACTTGGGCCTCTATAAGAAACAGAGAAAGAACGAGTCACTACAGATGCAATTTGTGCACATGTAGGTGAAATATGCATGTTCATGAATTTTTCGGCCCTAAATCCAAATTTCTCCATAACAAAATCCGTCTAAAAATTAGAAACCTATTGGCGCTGACGGTGCACAATTCGGATCTCTATAGGTCCCAAATTAAACAAAACAGTGATTAAAGGCTCCGTTACCCGGGGTCACGTCAATTTCCCGTCCAAAAATTCCCAATTTCTCACAAAATGAAATTAAATGTTCTACGAATCCGATGCCTCAAGAATCAGGTCAATCGGACGTCGGACGGAAAAGAAATTGACAAAAGAAGCATGAAATCACAAATTACCAATTAACAACTAATAAAAATAATAAAATAATAATAATAATAAAAATAAGACCAGCCTCGCTGGGGGCGACGTCTCGCCCCAACGGGGCTGACTTATTCGGCCTCGTCGCTAGGGCGAGGCGTCGCCCTAGCGACGCGGCCCTTTACGCCTCGTCACTAGGGCGAGGCGTCGCCCTAGTGACCGGGCGTGATTCCATTTCTATTTTTTTTTTCTGATTTTTAATCTAATTTTCAACACCAATAACTCGTTGCACACAATTCATAAAATTACCCACTATATCTCGTTGGAAAGATCATGAAACCCTCTACAATTCTCAAGAAGATCATAAAAATCAATTTCACCCCTAAGGGTGTCAAAAATCCCTTCAAAGCAACTGCCTACTCAAATCCCATTAAAACAGACAGTATATTGAAATTTCCATAACTCTCAGATTCTTCAGCCAAAAATTACCAAATAAATATGCTCAATAAGTTCACAATGTCATCTACAACTTTCATGAGCAACCCAAAATCAAATTCCATTGCTAAACAAGTCAATTAATTCACTCAATGTTGCTGTCCCTGAAATCATTCAATTTGAGCAGTAAACTTAGAACAAGCATAACTCCCTGTACACAAGTCAGAAAAATCAGAACTTTATATCCCTGAAAAGATAAATCCTCAAACTTCAATTTTCATGAAGAACTCAATTTCCACTTTAATTTCTAACAATTTCAAAACTGTCATGCAAGTTACTTCCATGATCAGCAATTCCTAACCTAATGAAGGATCAGTTTTTGTAAAATCATAACTCCCAACTCTGACCTCTAAAAATTATATTCCATATCTCATTTTCAAGATAATTTCTTCCTCTTCAACTTTTCAGAAGATCACTCACACCAATTCAGTCCACAAAAATGGCTAAAATTGCTTCCAAGCAGAATACTCACAAGTCAGACACTTAAGCTAGGTTTCATCAACATGCCCAAAACCAGTCCATAGTAAACAGTTCATAGCTCTCAATATACACCTCTAAAAATAGCAAGATCAGTGGAAATGGAAAGCTAACTCAATATGCTACAACTTCCATCTAATCCATTTATCCTAATTCCTTCTCAATTAATTCATAAAAATTTGCAAAACTCAAGGGTATGATTTCGGGTACTGTTCATTCCAGTCATGAGCAGTAACTTTCCAAGCCAAATTGCACCGTCTTCAAGCTAACATTGGACAATGCCTATTTCACACAAAAATGTAGCTAACATCCCAAAGTTTAATTGGGCACAAACCCCACCTCATTTGCTCACTTACACAATTAGTTATGATCAAAACAGTGCAATCAGTCCAAACTCCATTTTCCAGCTTTACTTCTCAATTCAATTCCTAACACTTCCAATGCCAATACCACATGCATAAGCATCCTAATGACACAAGAATTTAGCCAATAGGTCAGCAAGACCTTCACTTCAATATAATTCCAAAATTTTCAGCATCATCCTCAATCATTTTCCTTTCAAAGATTAATCATCTAACATGACTAACTTCACTTTTAATCATCTTTACACTCTACTTACATTCATCAAGTTTTACCCTATCAATATATCAAGCAACCATCAATTAAGCAAGCCAATTTCATATCCACATATACAAGCATAGGTTACATACAATTTGATGCATAAACATCACAATGAATACATCAAATGAACAATCAACACTTAAACATAAGCTTACCAAAGCAAAGCTTCCAACTAATCAATCATTCACTCTTCAATTCTTTTCTTTAATAAGACACCAAGACCACTTTATTCACACCTTTAGCACACATGATACTTGTCAAAGGGAGGCAAAGGTTTGAGCTAGTATGGTAGACAAAGGGCTACGTATGGAAGGAGAAGGAGTAAGAGTTTGTTTGAACCTTTAAAGAAAACCAATGAAGAAAGAAAAGAGGAGGTTTCGAATTCTTGAAGAATTCACCTAAGAACAAGTGATTTTTTTCCTTTCTTTCACTAGAAGTTGCCGTAATATATGGATAACCATGCATTTAATATGGGACACTTGGCCATTGGAGGAAGAAAGAAGGAAAAGTCAAACTACCAATCAAATATTTGAGAAAAAATAAGCCAAATACCAAGCAATTTCAATCCAATTTCGGTTCCAACACATTTTAAGGGTCCACTTTTGGGTCCCACCAAAATAATTAATATTTTAGTACCAAAATAACAGTAAAAATCAACCGGTTCGTCAATTGGCGATTTATCCGGTCCGGAAATTTCTGGAAATTTTCTTGAATCATTTTTTTGAAAATTACCTAAATTGCCCAAAATTGTAAAACATATGACAGTCTACTTCCAATATTTTTTTTAAACACGAAAACCACATTTTCCACAACAAAAAACACATTTAGGCCATTTACCGGCGATTTTGCCGGTCTGGGAATTTTCTCCGGATAATTCCAGAAAAATTTTCATAAATCCCTAAAAATGTAAAACACTCTATGGCGCACTCCAAATAATTTTTCAAATCCCATTATCACACCAATTTCACAAAAGATCACAATTAGACACTTATGCCGTGAAATGTCATGAATGCATGTATGACTATGTGCCTGTACAAAACTCACCATTTATAGAGGCTACATGACATATGTTCATGCCGATATATAATTCAATACTCCTAACCCGTCCCAATTTACTAAAATACCCTTCCCATCGGAGATGGGATATTACAATTCTCCCCTCCTAATAAAAATTTCGTCCTCGAAATTTCATATACGATTTATCAGGAAGGCAGGGGAGTCTTTTTGATTAATACCCTCTGTTTTCTACTGATTTCACCACACGACCAAATTCTGTCCATGAACGGAAATCAAAACAATCAATGACTCTTTTCCTTTCTCAACTTTACATGATTTTACTGCTTTCTCAGGCTTACACGCAATTCGCCACTTTCAATCTCAATAACATATATATCGGATCCGAACAATATCTATGAAACACTTTGTGAATCCGAATCATCTTTTAAGTTTTAGCCTAACTTGCCAACCCATAATTCTATTCACACCACAATCGCATGGAGGCCACTCCTCACGAATTCAATTTCCCTTAATTACACATTTATTTCCATCTAAGTACATTTTAGCCGAGGCCATACCTTTCAAAATATTTCCTTTATCGCTTATCAGATTCCGTTATTATCAAAACACAAATCTCATGAGATTTATAACCTCGGTGTGAATCAATTCAACTCAATGTTACCATCTTAAATTGCTTAAGCATACGATCACATAATAAAGACCCTTATACACTTTTCAATGGTGACACCAATATAATGATTGTCATACCACAATCACTTTGCACTATATATCAATCTCATATCCCAATGAAATCCAAAACACCGTTGGTTAATCACACATGTCATCGCTCACTTTGATGACTATACCATCAATTGCTTTTCCACAATACTTTTACTCGAACATAACGCTTCGATTGTTTCTTCTGCTTTCTCGAACCATTTACTTATGATCATTTGATTTCCCATTCTAACCTTTCACTTCCTCTTCCAATACGCTCGTACTATAACATAAAGCTTCAATCATTCATTATATTTTCACTAACAGTTCCTGTAATGAGTATCATCCATATTTCTTAATTTGAACCATACCTATCATTTTCCTCAACAATTGGAGTTAATTCCCATTCCTCAATACGGTTTACAATTTCTATATCCTCACTTCGGGTTTTGCCAATCTGCTTTGATGCACACCTACTTTAAAATTCCCATAACTAATAATACTTTCTTTTGCCCCTTTTTGTCAGTTCGACTATTAATACGCAATAATACACCAGATTTGATAACTTTATTGCCCAACTTTTGATTTTTCTACAATTGAATTTTTTTTATTTCTTTGTTCAATTCCTTGAATTGCACCATTAGCCTAGTTTGGAGTAATCAGCCACTGAATCCTTTTCAAATCATTCAGATGCATGAAATAACTCAATCGTTATCGATTTGCATAATCATAGACATTTCCAAACTATTTCTGTACGATTTATGTCTCCAAGCTTTTAGGCCACACTCAATATAACAAATTTCAAATAATCAATCATAATACCGCCCATGGAATCATATTTGTCCCAAGGTGCATAAAATCACTTTATCCAATTTCCATAGATCACATTAGAACCTTTACTGGAACACTTCAATATAGATAGTAAATTCTTCAAATGTCTCCTTTATGATCATTAGTCATAACATTCACATGTTTTCCTCAATTATTCTTGTCGATTTGCTAAAACCAGAAAATCTTTGACAATTTCTAAATGCATCCAGCATTCCGTTAGTTCTAATTAATTCCAAATTCCGCATACACATATCTTTTGAACTTTCGCATTTTATCAATACCTATATCTTAATTAATTCTCCCAATATCCCATGTTCGCATCCTAATTCATCCCTTATTTCACTCTTATGAAACTTGCATGATAACCAATCTCCTCACCTATACCAATGTATCTATTTCTTATGCTTATATCCATTATCCACGCAACCCAATTGAGACATGTTCTTTTCCGCACTCCATAGTTGATTCATGTAACTTTTAATTATCGAACGTCTCCAATGAGGAACAATTTTCGATAATTTGTCTCATCATAACATATTCGCACATGTTCCTTACCTTCATTTCTCCACACATAACTTAATTTATTCACGATAGATCACTCAACGACTTGAATAAACAATCGTTCTATCGATCTCGTGCTTTCAAAACATAATTACACAAAATATACACGAACCTTTAATCCCATCAAATTCGCAATTAATATTTCCTTAATATGCGTTACTTCTCTTACATAATCGTAACCATCTCATTAACATAATGTACACTTTTTTTTAGCATAGTTTAGCTCTTACGCTAGAGTCTTTGCGGATGTAATACAAATCGATTACTCTTGATACATCACGAAGATAAATCTCGAAGAGCACTTAAACAATTTCTTTTCCTCTACTATCTCGCCATACATCACCATAATCATCACATCCTATCGCATAATATATCTCTATAGTCCCATCAATTTGCCCATTAATAGATCATCTGCTAATAATACCTTAATTGCATTTAATTCTCGATAACCATTCTCTTTTGGTACCAATTCTCGATCATGGGGACCTTACTCTATTCATGTCCCTCATTTTCTTCTCTCAAGCTCATTACCGATGTCTTGACATCTTTAATCAGATCACTTCTTTCTCAATTGATCATTCTGAGCATTCTCATGTCTTACTCTCACTCATTTTGAACTTGAGCTACCGGCATTATAATCGGAGCTTATGTAATAGGCCACCGATTTCTTCCTATATCATAATCACACAAATTATTCATTTATGCTTAATCATTTCACCCGTGATAGTAATCCCACTATCAGATATACACTTACAGTGACAATATATATTCTGAACTCAGCAACCTTCCTGTTTACACCCGTCCTCGCTCGTGAGGATCATATACAATCTCTATTCCTATACAACTGATCAGTATAAGCACTTTCGTTTCTTATTCTAATATATAACGATTTTTTTTTCTTTTTGTCCGACAAGAATTCTGGCTAGCATTTATCCATTAACTCAGCAATTGCAACTGAACATTTTCACTTACCATAGGGCTCCCATAAGCAGGTGTGCATTTACTTAGGCAGATCAATTAAACCCGAACAACTTTTTCATCTATCAATTTCATTGTCTTACATTTCAATCTTTTCATTATGGCATTATACCTATATTTCTACACTCAAATCAAGATCACAGATGTGAAATCATTCTTGATTTTGCCCTTAATATATTTTGACTCCAGAGCACCAATCTTTATTAATAACACTCATCACGGTAATCAATCCCAATTATGACTTCTCTATATCATAGAACACTTTATTTTCATTTACCTTATACACTGGAAATCTTCCCATTATCACAACTCTATTTTTTTTTCTATTCATTCCCAACTAGAATCTTTATTCAAATTCATATTCAAGGATATACCCAATCTAACTCCAATATTGTGCTTCACAATATACCCGTCAATACCAAAGACACTAAATTTTAAATCATCTGATCGAACCATACACTCTTTCCTATTTTGCGATATCCATTTCTTCCTTTTATCACACTCTAACACATTATCCTTTTTCTCACCTTTTTTTTTTAACCGCTTAAACGACTGAGACATATTTATGCATACGACTCACATACTACACTGGGGATCGGTTGTCACTGTCTGCTGTGACATGACTTAAATGCACATAACTTGCACACACATTTTTTTTTCGAAAGCCCATGTAAGATTGTACTGGCTCGATAATATTAATGTAGTACCCACTCCCGCGAGACCGAACCCGATATCCATGGTGATATCCGAGCCCGTGACCGCGAGGGTGGCGATTAGAACATTCATTACCTTATTAACAAAAATCGTATGACATTTTCTTTTCTTTCAAAAACATTAGAGTCATAAAACAATCATTGACTTGGCCCAATTATAACAAAACACTTTCAAAGATTAAACCATTTCACCGATAAAACAATTTCAATCATTATTAGCACTCATTAGTGCTCGGTCACTCTATACAATTACATGTAAACAATTGGGCCTACTAAATACCAAATGAATACACTAATGCAGATCTGGACGACATCGATCCCGACCCGATACTTTGTCTTGCTAGCGAGAGACGTACTCTGTGTCCAACGGGTACTCTCCATTTCTGAAAAATAGATGCAATGTTGGGTGAGTTTGCGAACTCGGTGAGAAACCATCATCGATGGTTCACCCAACTCATACATATCCACACAATCACACAATATTGTATATATATCATAAACAAGAAATCACAGCACTCAATTTCACATTTGATAAGGCAATAAACCTTTCACACAATTCACATTAAACATTCATTTATGCAAATGTGCATGTGACTCTTCCATTTTCTTTCGTTGTTGTGACCGTGCTTTGAGCTCATATACGTTGAGCCATTGGCTCAAACATTGGGCTTAAAGCCCAAACGTTGGGCATAACCACGATCATCGAGTCGAGGCTCGAATACGTTGAGCACGGGCCTCGTGCGTTGAGCTTAAAGCTCTGAAATCGGTGGCGACACGGTCACAACCGCCATTATCGATCATTTACTATGCATGAATGCACATGTCATTTTCCAATATCCAATTATCGCATTTCTATTTCCAATTCCAATTAATTACTATTTCCGATCATTTTCCAATGTCCTCGGACTTTTAGTCCCAGATTTCATTCCCATGCATTTACCTTTCGTTTCACTACCACATTTACAATCCAATTTACTAATGCATTCTCACGCACTTATTCTCATTTGCACTTCAATATCACAATCCAATATTTCGAACACCTATGGTCCGAAATCAATCAAATCAATCAATCACATATATCCATCCTTGCTTCCTCATGGCAATCAATGCATATAATTAATAAACACATAAGGTTGAGAAACTAACTAGGTTACTCACCTATTACTTCCGAGCTAATGCCGGGAAGTTTCCGCCCCGTCGGTCGGACGACGCTCTACTTGGGCCTCTATAAGAAACAGAGAAAGAACGAGTCACTATAGATGCAATTTGTGCACATGTAGGTGAAATATGCATGTTCATGAATTTTCCGGCCCTAAATCCAAATTTTCCCATAACAAAATCCGTCTAAAAATTAGAAACCTATTGGCGCTGACGGTGCGCAATTCGGACCTCTATAGGTCCCCAATTAAACAAAACAGTGATTAAAGGCTCCGTTACTCGGGGCCACGTCAATTTCCCGTCAAAAAATTCCTAATTTCTCACAAAATGAAATTAAATGTTCTACGAATCCGATGCCTCAAGAATCAGGTCAATCGGACGTCGGACGGAAAAGAAATTGACAAAAGAAGCATGAAATCACAAATTACCAATTAACAACTAATAAAAATAATAAAATAATAATAATAATAAAAAATAAGACCAGCCTCATTTGGGCGACGTCTCGCCCAATGGGCTGACTTATTCGACCTCGTCGCTAGGAGGCGTCAGCCTAGCGACGCGCCCTTTACGCCTCGTCACTAGGGAGGCGTCGCCTAGCGACTTGTCTTTACGCCTAAATCACTAGGAGGCGTCGCCAAGGATTTGGGCGTGATTCCATTTCCATTTCTTTTTTTTTTTTTTTCTGATTTTCAATCCAATTTTCAACACCAATAACTCATTGCACACAATTCATAAAATTACCCCCTATATCTCGTTGGAAAGATCATGAAACCCTCTACAATTCTCAAGAAGATCATAAAAATCAATTTCACCCCTAAGGGTGTCAAAAATCCCTTCAAAGCAACTGCCTACTCAAATCCCATTAAAACAGACAGTATATTGAAATTTCCATAACTCTCAGATTCTTCAGCCAAAAATTACCACATAAATATGCTCAATAAGTTCACAATGTCGTCTACAACTTTCATGAACAACCCAAAATCAAATTCCATTGCTAAACAAGTCAATTAATTCACTCAATGTTGCTGTCCCTGAAATCATTCAATTTGAGCAGTAAACTTATAACAAGCATAACTCTCTGTACACAAGTCAGAAAAATCAGAACTTTATATCCCTGAAAAGGTAAATCCTCAAACTTCAATTTTCATGAAGAACTCAATTTCCACTTTAATTTCTAACAATTTCTAAACTGTCATGCAATTTACTGCCATGATCAGCAATTCCTAACCTAATGCAGGATCAGTTTTTGTAAAATCATAACTCCCAACTCTGACCTCTAAAAATTATATGCCATATCTCATTTTCAAGATAATTTCTTCCTCTTCAACTTTACAGAAGATCACTCACACCAATTCAGTCCACAAAAATGGCTAAAATTGCTTCCAAGCAGAATACTCACAAGTCAGACACTTAAGCTAGGTTTCATCAACATGCCCAAAACCAGTCCATAGTAAACAGTTCATAGCTCTCAATATACACCTCTAAAAATAGCAAGATCAGTGGAAATGGAAAGCTAACTCAATATGCTACAACTTCCATCTAATCCATTTATCCTAATTCCTTCTCAATTAATTCATAAAAATTTGCAAAACTCAAGGGTATGATTTCGGGTACTGTTCATTCCAGTCATGAGCAGTAACTTTCCAAGCCAAATTGCACCGTCTTCAAGCTAACATTGGACAATGCCTATTTCACACAAAAATGTAGCTAACATCCCAAAGTTTAATTGGGAACAAACCCCACTTCATTTGCTCACTTACACAATTAGTTATGATCAAAACAGTGCAATCAGTCCAAACTCCATTTTCCAGCTTTACTTCTCAATTCAATTCCTAACACTTCCAATGCCAATACCACATGCATAAGCATCCTAATGACACAAGAATTTAGCCAATACGTCAGCAAGACCTTCACTTCAATATAATTCCAAAATTTTCAGCATCATCCTCAATCATTTTCCTTTCAAAGATTAATCATCTAACATGACTAACTTCACTTTTAATCATCTTTACACTCTACTTACATTCATCAAGTTTTACCCTATCAATATATCAAGCAACCATCAATTAAGCAAGCCAATTTCATATCCACATATACAAGCATAGGCCACATACAATTTGATGCATAAACATCACAATGAATACATCAAATGAACAATCAACACTTAAACATAAGCTTACCAAAGTAAAGCTTCCAACTAATCAATCATTCACTCTTCAATTCTTTTCTTTAATAAGACACCAAGACCACTTTATTCACACCTTTAGCACACATGATACTTGTCAAAGGGAGGCAAAGGCTTGAGCTAGTATGGTAGACAAAGGGCTACGTATGGAAGGAGAAGGAGTAAGAGTTTGTTTGAACCTTTAAAGAAAACCAATGAAGAAAGAAAAGATGAGGTTTCGAATTCTTGAAGAATTCACCAAGAACAAGTGATTTTTTTCCTTTCTTTCACTAGAAGTTGCCGTAATATATGGATAACCATGCATTTAATATGGGACACTTGGCCATTGGAGGAAGAAAGAAGGAAAAGTCAAACTACCAATCAAATATTTGAGAAAAAATAAGCCAAATACCAAGCAATTTCAATCCAATTTCGGTTCCAACACATTTTAAGGGTCCACTTTTGGGTCCCACCAAAATAATTAATATTTTAGTACCAAAATAACAGTAAAAATCAACCGGTTCGTCAATTGACGATTTATCCGGTCCGGAAATTTCTGGAAATTTTCCCGAATCATTTTTTTGAAAATTACCTAAATTGCCCAAAATTGTAAAACATATGACAGTCCACTCCCAATATTTTTTTAAACACGAAAACCACATTTTCCACAACAAAAAACACATTTAGGCCATTTATCGGCGATTTTGCCGGTCTGGGAATTTTCTCTGGATAATTCCAGAAAAATTTCCATAAATCCCTAAAAATGTAAAACACTCTATGGCGCACTCCAAATAATTTTTCAAATCCCATTATCACACCAATTTCACAAAAGATCACAATTAGACACTTATGCCGTGAAATGTCATGAATGCATGTATGACTATGTGCCTGTACAAAACTCACCATTTATAGAGGCTGCATGACATATGTTCATGCCGAGATATAATTCAATACTCCTAACCCGTCCCAATTTACTAAAATACCCTTCCCATCAGAGATGGGATATTACATAATCAGTTTAGTGGGAGTTGACACTTTGACCATACTTTGAACCAAGTCGGATATAGATGGTACAAGGACGAATTGCATAGCAACATTATGTATAGAAGGGTTAGTAGTCAAACTAATGACTTTCCAGTTAATTGGGGTCATGAAATGCTGCTAGATACTGCTCTTGACTTGAATTAAGTGTTAATTCAAGTGGTCAACATAACCGAGAACCTAATAGGTCACACACATATGAGATTCGAAGGATGAGTAAAATATTCTTGAATGGTGATTCAAGATATAAGAGAGTGCTTTGAGATTGTATCGTGATGTGATCGTGGTAGAAAACGTTGCATGGAATGGATTACAAACAAGTGTTGTTAGTTTCCATTAGTGCATTGTCTTCATGGTTATTAACTTCCTATAACTTTCATTAATGCTTGTTATCTATGGTCATTAACTTCCCATAACTTCCATTATGCATGTTATTTATGACCATTAACTTCCTATAACTTTCCATTAGTAATGAGGGTTATGGAAGGCTAAATGGTGAAAAAAGTTGAGATGATTTTCGTGCATTTGCATAAAAATCATCTCAATTTTTTGCGCCGTTTGGCAAGCTTCTTTTTCTTACTCACACACTTTGTCACTCTAACTCTCTCAAGAGTTCATGTCTTTGCTAGCACAAAGAAATAATTCTAGCCATCTCCTTGTGAGGTTTCATTCTTCTATCTTTGTGTAGACTTTCATTAGAGACGGTCTACGTTGATCATTGTGTTTTACGACAACCCAACGCAAAGAAGATTAAAGAACGAAAGAGATCGTCATAAAAGGAATGTAAACATCTGACATTTCATGTTTTTTTTTCTATAGCTATATGCACGAGTAGATCTGGTTTTTGAGATTCCGTTTTATTTATGCTGCATTTATTTGATATATATTATGTATGAGATGCATGATCGAAACCTAACAGTGGTATCAAAGATGTCACGTGCCTTGTTGAAAGTGGAATACATGCAATGTTAAAACTGTTTTCATGGTTGTGACAACTTAGGGTCCTGTAATGTTTTTTTCGAAATTAATTATAGAAAAATGGTTTCAACGATTTTCTTTCACCAATCTATTAATAAGATGTAAGATAATGATTAAGTGTGATTGAAAATATTTTTAATGTGATTAAAATATTTAGTTTCTACTTTACAAAAACATGCATGAAATATGTCTTTCTGTTGGGCATGTGATGTTTATCGACTAAACTAATGAGGTTACACATGATTTTCATGGAATTTGATTCTGGAAAAATAATGTGAACATATTTAGGATGTTTTATGCCTCTGTAATTGTTTAGAATTATTAAAATGTTTTAATAATTTTATCAAACAATTTTCCAGATCTGTATAGTTTTCCAAAATTGTAGGATCTGTTTTATTTGATGTTTTGTATGTTTATATTTCAATTCCAGAACCTTAAAATAGTTTTAAGTGATAAAATATGTTATTTGATGTTTGATGCATGCCTAAATGATTTTTTCTCAAACTTTGATTTTCAAAAATTTTAGAAGTCATATTTTTATATTTGATGTCTTATTGGTGTTTCAATGATCAAGATAATTTTGAGTGATTTTTAAATTATTTTGATCATCATGAAATGACCTAGAGATGCTTGGAATGATGATTTAATGTTCTGAAAATTTTGAAGATTATAGAAATTAATTTTAGTAGGCGATAGATTTTCTAGTATGACTAAATTAAAGTTGTTTAATTTTGGACATCAAATAATTACTTTAAGGTAAATTAATTATTAATTAATTTATGAAATTAGGAATTCATGTTAATTAAATTAATATTAATCCCAATTGAAATAACATACAATAGTAATTTTAGCCAAGTTAGTAAAAGGAAGTTAGTAAATCTAAATGTTGTATTAGGCTTTCATATTAAGATCCATAAGATGTCATAACCAAAATGATGTGTTTACATATATGCATTAGAGAATGCATGGTTAGGAGAATGTGTGAGCTTGCATGATGGATGGTTATGGGCTTAGTCCCAATTTGATTGGGTAGTCCATATCATGCCATGTAGTTATAGTAACTATATGTATATATATATATGAGTTACATGTATAAGGCCATCTAAGTTAGATGAGACCTTAGTCAAACTCCTCACTTAGAATATTAAAACTAACACCTTCCTTTAATGTGTTTAGAACCAAAGTCCAAGTTGGCGTTGTTAGGCAAACCCAAGCCTGCTTTACACAAATATGTTCGAACCATGGAAATAAGATTTTCATATTAATATATCAGTTTTAACTAGAAGTGTTGGTTTGTTGGGCAAACCCAAGATCAACATAGATAGAGGCGAAGTTGGGTAGTGCACATTATATGTACACGTGTTAAGAGTTGATAGCCTAGTGAGTATGCACACATCAACAATTGATAACACTAGATTCGATAGTTGCATTGGAGATGCAATTGGTATGATTAATACTTATCGGTTGAACCAAGGTGGCTTATTGGGCAAACCCAAGTTCATTCTTAGGGATATTGGATATCGACTCATTAGGAGAATTTCTCTATGAGTTCTCTCAGATTTATATTGAGGGTTATTGTAACATCCCATCACTGATTGGAAGGATAAAATGGTAAATTTGGATCGAGTTGTGACTGTGTACACATATTTTGATATACATGCATAAAATGGCCTCTATATTGATATGAATGGAAAATTTTCCAAATGCACATGATTGTCCATGCATTCGTGACAATTCCCGGCATATGTGTCTATTCACATGTGAGATTTGGTGTTTGAAACAAAACTGAATTGGAATGATTGATGTGCATGCTGCATAAAATTGCTAAGCAGGTACTGATGAGATTTTCGGTACTAGAAATGACTGTCAAAATGACACTACAAATTAATGACTTGAGCTAGAAGATTTGTATCATGAGCCATTGAAATGTGGAGAGGATTATAAAAGTCAAAGTAAATGAATTGATTGAAATAGAAATTGATAGGCAAGAAAGAAATAATGAAAGTGTGTGAATTTGAAGAATTTAGAAAAGTTGACTTTTTGGGGGTATAGTGTTGACTTTGGGATTTAGACAAAATTTGAGACATTGATCTACATGAAACTTGTAGAAATGTTGAAGGCTTTCTGTCGCTATAGAGTTTGATATTTTTCGATACCGGGATTGAAATAAAAGAGTTTTCTGAAGTTATGACGATATCGCTTTAAATTAAAAACGTATGAATGGGATATTTTTTCGAACATGGTTTATCCTGATGGGAAATTCGTGATCAGTAGTGATCCAATTAAGTTACTATTTGTTTCTAAATAAACTAGAAACATGGATCCGCTCATTATCTGAAGAAATTGAACCTTAATTCGGTCCCTAAAAGTTTCAACTTCTGAATTGAAGTAGTAAAGTTATAAGAATTTGTATAAGGATAGATTGGGCATGACACTTAAGATTGTAAGACTTAAGGTTTAAAGGAAGGGGTAGAATGGACTTTTCACCCTTCTTAAGTATATAAAAAGAGGAAGTTAGGGTTTTTGTGAAATAAAAAGAGGAAGATGTCATGGGAGAGAAGAAGAGAAGAGAAAGGTTTGGATTTTTGAGGAAAGCATAAAGAGTTTGAAGATTTTAAAGCCAAATCAAGTAAGTATAAGTATCATTCCTCTTGATTCGATGAACGATTCATGTGTTGAGTGTTAATAGTTAAAGAATGGGTTACCTATATGTTGGATTTTTAGGGTTTGCGATCCTAGTTAATTTTTGATGTTTTGTGAATGAGATTGATTTGGAAATAAGTTAGAAAATGATGTGTGAGTGATGTTTTAGTGTTAAGATGAATTATGTTGTGAAAGATGGGAAGAATTGGATTGAAGTTGTTAAAAAAATCTGGTTTTAGGAGGAATTTGGGCTAGCACGTCGCGACGTACTAATGCTCACGTCATGGCGCCGCAAACGCGCACGCTGCGTTTCGGCTCAGTTCAACACGTGCGTCGCGGCACTGCGAAAGTGCACACACATGGCAAGACACTTGTGACCTCGCCGCGGCGAGCTAAACCTTCGCCCCGACGAGCTTCTTTTTGCCGCGGCGAGGACCCATTTTCTTGAATGGACATGCTTTGGTTTTTAGTCCATCACTTTTTGTTCCGTTTTTCAAATGAGATAATTTCTAATTTGTTGAACTAGAGACAAAGGTCTCCACGTTTTATGAAGAAGGGAAGTGTTGAATCAGTCTTTAAAAATTTTAAAGTCTGGATGGAAGTTGAGTGTAAAATATGGTTTCGACAAAAGGATAGTCCATATATGTTGGAGAATAACTTTCGGATTTTTGAAACGAATTGAATGATTTTAGTATCTATTGATTTCTGATATTGAGGGAAGGTAGTGCCGGGAATGTCACGAAAGTGCATAGTACATGTCTTTAAAATTACTACATGTGCATTATTTCTGAATTGGACGATGTGTAAAATAAATGCGTTTTGACTTGTAAAAGAGGCACATTTGGAACGTCAGCCCACCGACGTTGCTGGGACTTCCAGGTGTTAGCGAAGTCAGGTGAGTGACCTAGATGGTCTCTTCGTTATCATTAGTTTATGATTATTTGATTTTGACTATGTGGAGAATAATGGTGGGATTATGTTTGATTGTGAATTCCGGACACAAGGTCCGGAGTTTTTGGAAAGATATGATATAGAAGTATTATGGGTACATGAATCTATGATCTACTTGCCTATGATATGACTTATTTGGATTCATGTGATTGATTGTGATACATAAATGTATATTGTGGCATTCATAGGCTAATTGAGTGTGAAATATGAATACGTGCGAAATAAAGTGATGAATTGTAACATATGCAGTTCTTACATGAATGCTTGAACAGAAAATGACAGTTGTGACCGGAGGAGCCACCGATCAGAGCCTTTTGCTCAACGTTTATATTTGGGCCTCGAGCCCATAGTGATTCAGAGCCTATGACTCAATGATTAATGAGCCCTTAATGGGACAGTTTCAGAGCCTCTGGCTCAACGATTAATGAGCCCTTAATGGGACAGTTTCAGAGCCAATGGCTCAATGATTAATGTGCCCTTATAGAGACAATTCAGGCGTTCGGTCACAACACTGAAATAAAATAAAAAAGTGTTACATGCTGCATTTGATTTGATATGTTTGATTGAATGATAGACGAAATGTCATATACTGATGTGATAACAGTCATGGGGTACATCTAATTGTAAAATGTATGACAAATTGTGATATGCCTAGCGTTGTATGAAATATTAAGGCTGTTGACCAGAGTTGCCACCGATCAGAGCTTTTAGCTCAACGTGCGTAAATGAGCTTCAAGCTCATAAGTGATTCAGAGCCTCAGGCTCAACGTATAATGAGCCATGTATCCAACATTGGATAAGGGACATATATTAATGAGCCCTTCAATGGGACAATTTAGGCACTCGGTCACAGCAAAATGATAATAAATGGTAAGTGAGTGAAATATGTATGTATCAAAATGGGATATATGAATGTGGATTTCTGTAAATGTGTAAATGGGAAATTTTGTGAAAGTGTATTATGAGATAAAGTTAGATGTATATGATTTGTAAAATGAGATCAAACAGACAACAATGTGAATATAGGTAATGAATTGATTTTGTTACATGATTGAGCGGACCATCGATGATGGTCACTCATTGAGTTCGCAAAACTCACCCAAAATTTGCAATCATTTTTCAGGACTCAGAAGAATACCCCATTAGGCAACGAGTGTATAGTGATAGCTTGAGAGTGATATAAGAGGATGGGATCAGTTGCGTCTACATTAGTGTGAAGACCTTGGTGTTATATTACGGTGTAGTAGAAGAGGACCCTCGTGGTCATCACATTATTTACTGTTCATGTTTTGTAAGAATTGTTTTCCGCAACCTTTATAATGTAAGTGTCTGTATGTTTCAAAAAAAAATTTTTTACTGTGATTTTACTGAGTGATGTATCACACCACCCTTGCAGGATACGGACTCGGATATCACCATCGATGTCGGGTTCGGGTCTTATGGGAGTGAGGTGTTACATTTAAGTGATATCAGAGCCCAGAAGTACGAACTTACATGGGTATTTTTTGAAATATAGGTCAAATCGTATACTGTAAAGACATGTCATAGCAAACCGTGGCAACTGATCCATAATCTGAGTCCCATGGGTATGAGTCATACGCATGAACAAGTGTTAAGTGTTTCAGTGTGAAAAGAGAATCGAAATATCAGCATATGAGCCAATGTGGATTATGGGCAATAGGGAATGGAAAAAGTAAAACTGCGAGGTTGAGAGGCCCGAGAGGTCGAGGCCCTTTTAGGGACGCGAGGCCCGAGAGGCCGAAGTCCTACAGATTGTGAATGATATTCACATTGCACTGTGGTTATAAACCCTTGAATGGGATATGAATGGAAAGACAGTGGCATGGGCTGATTTAGGAAACAAGTGATATCAAATTGAATAATGAGACTTAAAGTGTATAAATCGGGTTGAAAGAAAATGAAATTTGATATAGCCTGGAAAGGTTAAATTTGGACATGAGAAGAATATCGGTTAAAAGTGATAAGAGTTAATGAGTTCGTATAAGAATATGTCTATGTGTGATCAGAAGCTCAGGGATGACTAGGAAATTGTAATTCTGATGAGTATGTCCGATAAAATGGGATAAGTGGAAATGAGAAAAAGGCAGGTAAAGATTCACTGTATTTGTGTTGATATGAGTATGATGGAATGTATTGTAGCGTAAGTGAAGAATTGTTAGGAAGAAGCGATAAAGATGAGATCAAAGTGTACAAGCCGATCAAAAGAAATAACTCAATGGGATGTGGATGTGAAATGTGAGAAAAGTTATGATATAACAAAATATTTTGTCTGTGAGAATGAGATTACATTCCATTGATGTTTCTGCAATCATAATTTTAAATGGATTGAGAATATACACATGGATGAGGAAATGAAAGGAACATGATATTACAAGTGATAAAATGTGATACATGATGGGTAGTATGGAAAATGTTAGAAGAAGTGATAAATACCGGAAAAAAATGGAGCAGAATCACCGTTAATACGTGTGTTAATGTGAGGAAAAAGTGTAGGGCCCGATATGAGCCTACAAAAAATTGATTTCTGTTATGATTATGGTAAACCCCAACCATGGGCTGGAACAAGGAAAGATATGTTATCTAGAGTTAATTGGAGTTATGTAGCATTAGTGATTGTGATTAATGGAAGATTTGACTTTAACACATCTCTAAGTAAGATGTAAGGATTTGGTATCTATTGGGGTATTTGAGTTATCAAAATTGGTTGATGCCCCATTGAGCCTCACTATTGAGGATGTTTTGATCATATTAATTGTGATACGAATTGATATGCTTTTTCTTGAGATACAAAGAAATCACGGAAATCAATTGATGAACAAGGGGTTATGGAAAATAGTGTGATTAGTACCAAGAAGTCAATGTAAAAGGATAAGTTGGTTACTTCGATGTATGATCAATGATAGAATAAATCTGAAATGAATAATCAATGAGACAAAAGCGAATATTGGAATTACATCTATAGCAAAGACTCTAACATAAGAGTTAGAAAAGGCTATTGGGAGTGTATATCTTTTGTTGTTGTAAAGTATCTAACTATATAGTGGATTTCAGCAATTCGAGGTGATATTCTTGATAATGAGAACTGAAATTTGGGCCACATCATAGACTGTGGAAATATATTTGTGAACTACAAAATGTACCTCTGATGGGAAATTTTCCAATACAGGATAGATTGAATATGGGAACCAACTGGTAAAAATGGACAGTCAGTGGCATAAGTCAATGTGGAGTCCTTGGGAAATTGAAAGAACTGCTGAAAACTTGTTCAGAAAAAGGAAAGTCTAAGAAAATAGAGGATAGCAAGTGACAATACTACTGTATTGAAGGATTAGTTATTCAAGGAATTACAAGAATTATACATGAGCAAAGTGAATTTCGAGGTTATATCTATTAGCGTTAACAAGCAACATAATATCAATGAGAGACTTAGTGTAAATTGAAAAATGTGCAAAATATATGTGGCTCCATTATCGAGTTTAGTAAAAAGAATTTTTGAGGAATTCACGATTTTGCTGTCTATGACAAGTTCCCACGAGAGATTAAGATATAATCTTTTGCAATAGTAAATTGATGTTGTGTAGTTAAGGACAATTGTAATCTTATGAGCTGAATTTGGATTTATGATTTGAAAGATGCTGTACTAACAATGTGTTCTGAAGGATTGGAAATTTGATTTATGTATAAATAGACAGATTAGTAGAGATTAACAAAAGACGGGACTTGGAAAGGATTGAAGGATTCTATAAAGGAACCTATCCTAATATAGTAAATGTGCAAATCAACAGTAGTGAATAGAGCATCGCATAGCAGAGTGCCACAAATGTGGATATTGAGTTACTCAATTTAGTGTAATAAAGAGGGTATAGTGGCGAGTTAAAGTGGAGCAAAAAGGAAAATGTACCAATTATGGAAAAGTAATATTAGTGTTGCAAAAAGAATTTAGGAAAGCCCAAATTGTGGATTTGGGGGATGTTGATGACATAAAATATATGTACTACCTAATAAAGAGAGGTCCTAGCAAGGGGACCTCAAAAGAGCTATTGGTAGCTAAGAATGTCGACTTGAGTGAATATGTTCGAATAAGTTCATGCAATGTAAGTGATGCATTCCATCTCATGAATGCATGAAATATAAAGGAGTTGTGATTTGAGTCGCCTATTTGAAGCACTTCCACGAAGAGCTATGCTCCGTGATTTTCTGATTCGACTGAGCCTACGGGCCAGTATTCTGATTCGACTGAGCCTACGGGCTAGTATTCTGATGCAACTAAGCCTACGGGCTAGTATTCTGACTGAGCTTCCGGGCCAGCACTTTGTATATGTGAGAGGCACTCAATAACAACAATAATAACGAATGTGAGTCTTATACAAATAGATTTTTAAGTGAATTTACGGTTAGGATTGTTTCAACCCGATATATGTGTAGTATTGTAACTGGTAGTAATGAGTCGAATTTTCTGAAAACTCCTCAAGGGCATAATTGAAGAAGTATGTTTTCTAAATAAAGAAGTGAAGGACCAATTGATAACATCAAGTGTGATGTTAAAGGAAACATCGAATAGAATGTTGATATACGAAATGGAAGAGTGTAAGAGATAACAGTACCCCTACTTTGTTCAGTGTCAAAATGAATTTCGAGGACGAAATTTTTATTAGGAGGGGATAATTGTAACATCCCATCACCGATGGGAAGGATAAAATGGTAAATTTGGATCCAGTTGTGAGTGTGTACACATATTTTGACATACATGCGTAAAATGGCCTCTATATTGATATGAATGGAAAATTTTTCCAAATGCACATGATTGTACATGCATTCGTAACAATTCCCGGCATATGTGTCTATTCACATGTGAGATTTGGTGTTTGAAACAAAACTGAATTGGAATGATTGATGTGCATGCTGCATAAAATTGCTAAGCGGCACCGAGATGAGATTTTCAGATCGAAATGATCAAAATGACACTACAAATTAATGACTTGAGTTGGAAGATTTGTATCATGAGCCATTGAAATGTGGAGAGGATTATGAAAGTCAAAGTAAATGAATTGATTGAAATGTAAATTGATAGGCAAGAAAGAAATAATGA
Source organism: Erythroxylum novogranatense (assembly GCA_029891385.1). NCBI lineage: Eukaryota > Viridiplantae > Streptophyta > Magnoliopsida > Malpighiales > Erythroxylaceae > Erythroxylum > Erythroxylum novogranatense. The sequence goes on from CM057224.1 coordinate 8,355,643, forward strand.
AAGTGTGTGAATTTGAAGAATTTAGAAAAGTTGACTTTTGGGGGTATAGTGTTGACTTTGTGATTTAGACAAAATTTGAGACATTGATCTACATGAAACTTGTAGAAATGTTGAAGGCTTTCTGTCGCTATAGAGTTTGATATTTTTCGATACCGGGATTGAAAGAAAAGAGTTTTCTGAAGTTATGACGATATCGCTTTAAATTAAAAACATATGAATGAGATATTTTTCTGAACATGGTTCATCCTGATGGGAAATTCGTGATCGATAGTGATCCAATTAAGTTACTGTTTGTTTCTGAATAAACTAGAAACATGGATCTGCTCATTATCTGAAGAAATTGAACCTTAATTCGGTCCCTAAGAGTTTCAATTTTGAATTGAAGTAGTAAAGTTATAAGAATGTGTATAAGGATAGATTGGGCATGACACTTAAGATTGTAAGACTTAAGGTTTAAAGGAAGGGGTAGAATGGACTTTGCACCCTTCTTAAGTATATAAAAAGAGGAAGTTAGGGTTTTTGTGAAATAAAAAGAGGAAGATGCCGTGGGAGAGAAGAAGAGAAGAGAAAGGCTTGGGTTTTTGAGGAAAGCATGAAGAGTTTGAAGATTTTAAAGCCAAATCAAGTAAGTATAAGTATCATTCCTCTTGATTCGATGAACGATTCATGTTTTGAGTGTTAATAGTTAAAGAATGGGTTACCTATATGTTGGATTTTTAGGGTTTGCGATCCTAGTTAATTTTTGATGTTTTGTGAATGAGATTGATTTGGAAATAAGTTAGAAAATGATGTGTGAGTGATGTTTTAGTGTTAAGATGAATTATGTTGTGAAAGATGGGAAGAATTGGATTGAAGTTGTTAAAAAATCTGGTTTCGGGAGGAATTTGGGCTCGCACGTCGCGACGCTGAATGCTCATGTCATGGGCCTTGAAATTGCAGCAGCGTCATGATGCGCAAGAAGTGCGTCATGGCGACTGTGAGCCCGCACGTTGGTGCGTGTAAGCAAGACGTCCACGGCAAGAAGCGAGTGTGCACGCCGCGATGCACACTTATGACCTCGCCGTGGCGAGGACCCTTTTTCCTGAATGGACATGCTTTGGTTTTTAGTCCATCACTTTTTGTTCCGTTTTTCAAATGAGATAATTTCTGATTTGTTGAACTAGAGACAAAGGTCTCCACGTTTTATGAAGAAGGGAAGTGTTGAATCAGTATTTAAAAGTTTTAAAGTCTGGATGGAAGTTGAGTGTAAAATATGGTTTCGACAAAAGGATAGTCCATAAATGTTGGAGAATAACTTTCAAATTTCTGAAACGAATTGAACGATTTTAGTGTCTATTGAGTTCTGATATTGAGGGAAGGTAGTGCCGGGAATGTCACGAAAGTGCATAGTATATGTCTTTAAAATTGCTACATGTGCATTATTTCTGAATTGGACGATGTGTAAAATAAATGTGTTTTGACTTGTGATAGAGACACATTTGGAACGTCAGCCCACCGACGTTGCCGGGACTTCCAGACGTTAGCGCGGAAGTCAGGTGAGTGACCTAGATGGTCTCTTAGTTATCATTGGTTTATGATTATTTGATTTTGACTCTGTGGAGAATAATGGTGGGATTGTGTTTGATTGTGAATTCCGGACACAAGGTCCGGAGTTTTTGGAAAGATATGATATAGAAGTGTTATGGGTACGTGAATCTATGATCTACTTGCCTATGATATGACTTATTTGGATTCATGTGATTGATTGTGATACATAAATGTATATTGTGGCATTCATAGGCTAATTGAGTGTGAAATATGAATACGTGCGAAATAAAGTGATGAATTGTAACATATGTAGTTCTTACATGAATGCTTGAACAGAAAATGACAGTTGTGACCGGAGGAGCCACCGATCAGAGCTTTTTGCTCAACGTTTATATTTGGGCCTCGAGCCCATAGTGATTCAGAGCCTATGGCTCAATGATTAATGAACCCTTAATGGGACAGTTTCAGAGCCTCTGGCTCAACGATTAATGAGCCCTTAATGGGACAGTTTCAGAGCCTATGACTCAATGATTAATGTGCCCTTATAGGGACAGTTCAGGCGCTAGGTCACAACACTGAAATAAATTGAAAAAGTGTTACATGCTGCATTTGATTTGATATGTTTGATTGAATGATAGGCAAAATGTCATATACTGATGTGATAACATTCATGGGATATATCTAATTGTAAAATGTATGACAAATTGTGATTTGCCTAGCGTTGTATGAAATATTAGGGCTGTTGACCAGAGTTACCACCGATTAGAGCTTTTAGCTTAACGTGCGTAAATGAGCTTCGAGCTCATTAGTGATTTAGAGCCTCAGGCTCAACGTATAATGAGCCCTGTATCCAACATTGGATAAGGGACATATATTAATGAGCCCTTCAATGGGACAATTTAGGCACTTGGTCACAACAAAATTATAATAAATGGTAAGTGAGTGAAATATGTATGTATCAAAATGGGATATATGAATGTGGATTTCTGTAAATGTGTAAATGAGAAATTTTGTGAAAGTGTATTATGAGATAAAGTTAGATGTATGTGATTTGTAAAATGAGATCAAACAGACAGCAATGTGAATATAGGTTATGAATTGATTTTGTTACATGATTGAGCGGACCATCTATGATGGTCACTCATTGAGTTCGCAAAACTCACCCAAAATTTGCAATCATTTTTCAGAACTCAGAAGAATACCTCGTTAGGCAACGAGTGTATAGTGATAGCTTGAGAGTGATAGAAGAGGACGAGATCAGTTGCGTCTGCATTAGTGTGAAGACCTTGGTGTTATATTACGGTGTAGTAAAAGAGGACCCTCGTGGTCATCACATTATTTACCGGTCATGTTTTGTAAGAATTGTTTTCCGCAACCTTTATAATGTAAGTGTCTGTATGTTTAAAAAAATTTATACTGTGATTTGACTGAGTGATGTATCACGCCACCCTCGCAGGCCACAGACTCGGATATCACCATTGATGTCGGGTTCGGGTCTTATGGGAGTGGGGTGTTACAGTTATGAATTTGTAAAAATAGTGGGAGCCATAATGTATATTATTAAAGTCCTTATAGACATGCATTTAAGTACATTCTAATTTTTCTCTATTTGATGATTGGTTGCTATTGCTCGAGTCAACAGCATTAGTAATAGTGTGAGTCTAAGATCATTAAAAGAAGCTAACAATTTGATTAGACCAAACTTCCTTGACTCGTGCAGGAACTTGAGAATAGTTCTCAAGTTTGAGAGGCTTGGTTATATCTTGGAAGGATCACTTCCCGATCCCCCTGCTGCTGATGCTTTTGATGATGATCGGATGGCATATAGGAAGCATCTCGATGATAGCGAGATGGTTAGTTTTATTATGCTAGCCGCTATGTCACCGGAGCTACAAAACTAACACGAGGCTATGAATGCTCATACCATAGTCTATCATCTTAGGGAGCTCTTTGATGTGCAAGCAAAGTCAAAAAAGTTCGAGGCTTCGTGAATGTTCTTGTAACATCCCACCCCCTACTAGAATGGTAAAATAGTAAATTTGACATAGGATGAGATGGATCGAAATGACTTAGGACTGTTCATGCATAATAGGATTGGTACACAGTACCATTTGTGCACATAAAATTATTGTACATGCATACATGACATTCCCGGTAATTGGGCCTAAACGGCATTTTATTGTGATTAACGTGGTTATTGGGTTTGAAAAATTATTTTGAGTGCGTCATTGAGTGTTTTATATTTGAAGGGATTTTTCAGAAATTTTTCTGGCATTTTTCGGAGAAAATTTCCGGACCGAAAAAGAATTGTCAAGCGGCGAACCGGTTGATTTTTGGTAGTGAAAATCTCTATCTAATGGCACGGTAATATTGGGTATATTATTTTGAGATTGAAATGAGGTCCATTGGAATTGATTGGGTCAAATTTTATTAGGGTTTCTTAAGAAATCCTATTCTATGTTTTGTCCTTTTCTTTCTTAAATTTGGACAAGTGTCAAATTGACACCTTGCATTGAATGGTTGAATAGGTGCAAGTGTTCTCGACTCTTCTAGTGAAAAAAAAAGATGAATTTCTTGCTTTCTTTATTCCATTCACCCACGGCTTTTCAAACCCATTTGCAATAAATGAACCACCGAAACTCTTCTCTTCTTCCTTTGCACTAAAGTTTTGAAAATCCATTTACAAGCCTAAACCTCTTACTTCTTTATTATGATGGTGATTGTACATGTGGAGTGAAGTGGAGAAGTTGATGCTAGGTGAAGAAGTTAAGAGTTGAAAGCTTAAATTGGTAAGTGTTTTATTATGCTTTAATTATGTAGTTAATGAATCATGGTTGTTAGAAGAAAGATTGAAGTGTTTTCATTTGATTTTGAATTGAATATGGATGATTATTCTTGCAAAGAATGTAAGAGGTAAGTGCTGCCAAATTATGGTGGTTATTCCTAGTGAATGTAGGCATGATATAGGGACTGATTTTGTATCCAAATGAGATGCTTATGGTCGTAGAATTTAAAGTGGCATGATAGGAAGTGTATTGGAGAAGTAAAGCTGAAAATTGGTTTTTGATCTACTTTACTGTTTTGAACATAACTCATTGTGTGGTTATGCAAATGAGTCGAGGTTTAAGCCCAATTAAACTTTTGGTTGTTGGCTACATTTTTGTGTGAAATAGGTGTTGTCTAATTTTCGACTTGAGAGGTTGAAATTTGGCTTGGAAAGTTACTGTTTTAGTGTCTGTGAACAGTAACTGAAACTATGACCTAAGTGTTTTGCTGATTTTGCTAAATTAATTGAGAAGGAATTAGGGAAAATGGTCTAAATGAAAGTTGAAGCCTATTAAGTTATCTTTACATTCCCACTGATTGTGCAATTTTTCGATCTGTATATTGGGAGATATGCATTGTGAAATATTGACTGATTTTGAGCAATTGGTGAAACCTAGCCATCAGTGTAGGTATTGTGACCATTCTGATTAGAAGCAATTTTAACAATTTCTGTGCATTGAATTGGCTTGAGTGATCTTCTTAAGAGTTGTAGAGGAAACAATTATCTTGAAAATGGTATATAGAATGTAATTGTTGGAGATCAGATGTGGGAGTAATTAATTTTCAAAATCTGTACATGCATTAGGTTATTGACTGCTGTCCTGATTAGTAACTTGCATGACAGTTTTGAGCTTGTTAGATATAGAATTGGCCTTGAAGCCCTTCATGAGAAGTGTATTACTGTGTTTTATCTTTCCAGTGATATAAGGTAGTGATTTATTTGACATTTGTGCAAGGAGTTATGTTTGCTAGAACATTACTGTCCAAATTGGGTAAATTCAGTGGGCAGATTCTTTATTGAATTGTTTGACCTATTTCGCAATTGAATTTGATTCTATGTTGTTCATGAAAGTTGTTGATAACATTGGTATATTTCTGAGCATATTTATTGTGTAATTTTTGACTAAGGAACTGGAAAGTTACGGATTTTATAAACTGTTGCACTGTTTTGACAAATGTTGCACTGTTTTGAGAGGCATTGTGAGGGCAGTAACTTTGATTGCATTTTTGACACCCTTAAAGGTGAAATTGGCTTTTGTATCCTTCATGAAACTTGTAGAGCTCTCTTTTCTCTATAAAATAGACACCAAGTTTGTCAAATTTGAAGTCCGGAGTAGGGACTTATGCCCTGTGTAAGTTTGGATGTCGGAGGACGTTGTTCCAGATCTGCTATTGTATAGCATAAGTCGACTTGCACCCCATATAAGTCGACTAGTACATACACAGTAGCATAAGTCGACTTGCATCTCAAGCAAGTCGACTAGGATCATATATTTTCCTTCTTTTTCTCATAACTTTTCCGTCCGACATCCGATTGACCTGATTCTTGAGGCATCGGATTCGTGAGACATTGAATTTCATTTCATGGAAAATTGGGAATTTTTGGACGGGAAATTGACGGGTGTCCGGGAAATGGATATTTCATCACTGTTTTATTTAATTGGGGACCTAAAGAGGTCCAAATTGAGCACCGTCAGCGCTATTAGATTTCTAATTTTTTTAGACGGATTATATGATAGAAAATATTGGATTAAGGCCAGGAATATCATGAACATGCATTGTGCACCTTCTAAGTGTTACATGTGCATTCTGAAATGGTTCTGATTGAACAATTGATAATGTTTATATATTGTCACTGTTATAGAGTCACACTTGGAGCGTCGGTCCATCGGCGTCATTGAGACTTCAGATTTTGGCTCGGAAATGCGGTGAGTAACTAGGTAGTTTACTCAATTATTATATGTCTCTTGTGGGGAATAACGGTGGGATTAGGCATGTGTTTGTTATGTCGAATTTCGGATGGAGGTCAGATGAATTGGGAGAATTGACATAGAAGTGTATCTGGTTGTAATTGATGAACTCAATTGTTTCTCTTGTGTGAAAGTGTGATACATAAATGGCTTGTACTGTTACTGCTTACTGCTTCCTTGTGATATACTGTGATACTGTGATTCATTACTTGTAGTGTTTTGGATGTGCTCATTGTGCATTGTTTGCTACACTGTACTGTATTCTACTGGGGCATGACTGTTTATACTGACTGTTAAATTGGGCATATGCATTGGATACACCAATGCATAAACTGATAATAACAATAGTTGTGACCAGAGTCGCTACTGCTACTCACTGTTACTGAACCGAGCCTCAAGCTCGAGGGGAGTTAGTGCATACCCAGAGGGCTCTCCTACTCCCTAGACGCGTCTACTAAATACTGATCACTGTTAAGCGCTCGGTCACAACACTGAAATAAAAGTGAGAAAAAGAGTCACATGTACATTGCATACATTTGGATGAATACGAATGATTTGTATGATTTTGTGATTATTTTCTTCTTGTATTATCTGTATTCTTGAGGATATGATATCTTGTGTTGTATTATTACTATAATTTGTTATGTGATGCATGAATTGGGTGAACCATCGATGATGGTTCCTTACTGAGTTCGCAAAACTCTCCCAAAATTTGCATCTATTTTTCAGGTCTTGAAGAATACCCCGTTTGACACGGGAGTACTGTATGCAAGTGAAAGATAGAGTTCGGGATCAGTTTGCGTCTGCATTAGTGTCTCATTGTTGTAATTCAAAAATCGTTGTAAACTGATTTGCATTTGTATTTCATGAATCTTGTAAAGTATTGCTACATGATAGTAATCCCAATTACTGCAAAGATTTACTACTGTTTAGCTCAGTTATTCTTTATTTATTCGCGTGAATGTGTAATAACAGAGCGCTTCCTTTGTAGTGGACTCAAGTTGTCTACTGTTTATTGCGCGCACATGATTGTTGAAAAAAAAATTGTATATCAAGTTTTGCTGACTGATGTAGTAAGACACCCTCGCGAGGCACGGACTCGGATATCACCAATGATATCGGGTTCGGGTCACGCGGGAGTGGGGTGTTACATTTAGGTGGTATCAGAGCCCAGCAATACGAATGTATCTGGGCACAGTCTGAAATATAGGTCAAGTTGTATGCATTTGAGTCGTGTCGTTGCAGACCGTAGTAACTGATCCCCAGTCTGAGTCGCACTAGTAGAAATCTTACGTGTGAACATGTGTTACGTGATTAAGTGTGAGAAAAGTGAGAAGGTATCAGAATGTGAACCCATGAAAGGGTATGAGCAATTGGGAAGGGGAAAAAGGAAACATCGATAATAAGAATTATAATGTACTGTGGTTAGAATGACTATGTTGGCCTAGACTGATTAAGGAAAGAATTGATATCAAACTGAGTCCCCTGATTAATGTGGCAATATTACGGCGATAGAAAACGAATATGTCTAGAACTAGAAGAAGTCCACTGGAGATATGAGAAGCATATAGTAGACCTTAGTGAGATTGTGAAAAGAGCAATATTGTACCATAACGGTCTACCTAGAACTGAAAGAACTGAAAGAATGCTTAGTAGGGTAAGAAAAAGTAGAAATGGTGAGATAAAAGTGTTCAGATAAACTGAAATGAACTCGTGAAACAGGTATGATTATGAGCGCATAAGCGTGAGACTAAAATGGTTATGCGAATATTGTGCTAAGAGTTTGGAAATCAGTATACTAGATCGTAAGAGAAAAAGACAGACTGACAATTTCTACTGATTGTGTATCGAGAAATTCTGGATTGGTTGAAAAGATGTATTTGGATACAGAAATGGTAAATGGATGGATAAATAGACAGAGATATTTTGTCGTGTTTTGGGGGACTGTGACTACCCTATCATAGATTGTTTAAGGAAGATAAAGAGATATGTAGCAATAAGAAGATGACATTGTATAAGCCAAGTGGATATGACCTTAAAAGATCAAGCTGACACATGAATGATATGGGAATGAAAGACAGTAAAGTTGATCATGATTAATGAAACGTATGTGAAAGATACATGGAAATCATAGAGGAGATGATCGGTGAATGATTAGAGTGGCTATAAGTGTAAAGTTCATAATGGGTTAAAGTAAGACATAAGAGGACCGAATGTACCTTTATGAGAGGAAATGAACAAAAAAAAATATTGTGGCATCAGTCCTCTATTTGAGGATTAGCATAAACGGAAAGGAGTTTTATGGAGGTCTGAATTGTATAGGTTACTAATTGGCTTCGGATAAGATGAAATAAGTTACGGTGAGGTGTAGATTACGGAATAAGTGTTAAAGAAAGTGTTTATGTGGTATCACATGGAACCTTAGTGCAAGGTATTACGATCTTTAAATTATGGCATATAATTGTTACGATTGAGATAGGCGTATAGTTGAGAATGATTGAAAAGTAATTAGGGACACTAATTGGTGATGAGACTATCGTGAGCGATTATAATGGCGGTAGCAAGACTAATGGTCAAACGAAAAGAAATGCAGACGAAATCAAAAGTGAAATTGAGTCATATGTCAAGAGGAGATTTAGACATAACAAGTGAAATATACTACTGAACTTATCTGCTTTGTGTGTACGGGAATGTAACGTATCCACGTAGGTGAGTGGAATTTTAATTTGAGGTGATTCTATTGCAATGTAAAGTAAACAGATCTCCGTATGTGATGCAAAACTGTTGGGAAATCTTGATTTGAATCTTGATTTGAAACTAAGAAGAAAATAGTCCTGAACTGCGAAGTGAAATACTCAAATGAAGTGGAATTTATGGAAGTCCAAGTACGGATGACTAGGTATTGGCATTTGTTGATGTGAATGACAGGAAATCAATTGAAAGGAGAAAATGAATAGAGACACGAAGTCTGAAAGAAAAACTGACAATGACGTGATGTAGTGTTATCTTTATAAAGGAATTTGATACTGATGATAAACATACCCTTGGAGAGTGGGCAGTGTGTGATGAACTGAGACATTGTGTTAAAACGGTATAAGATAAATTGAATTGACTTTGATAAATGGTATTGGTGTTATGATCGCAATTGTTTAAAGTCTTGGAGACCTTAGATTCCTATAAGGATACATTGTGTTTATTTGAGAAAAAGGATGGTCATTATTGATTATTATACTGATAATGAACAGATAATGCTGCAATAAACGGATCACTTACAGATATTGGGATTTTTTAAAGAATGTCAAGTAGCTTATGGGTAATTGTGAAGTGTTACTGGAAAATTGAAGTTGTAGATCTAGTGATACTGTATAAAGGTAAGAAAGGTTAAGAGTGCAGGAGTTAAAGTAGTGAGTCCCATGATGAGTCTGAATATGCGAGTGAAATCGGAAAAACAATATTGCATGCTTCAAAGGAAAAGTATGTGTACCCAACAAAAAGTGCTAGAATAAGAAAGTGAACAGTTGAAGCTAGACATTCTAGTAAGTATATGCGAAAGTGAAATTGAATAACTATGGGTATAGAACGAAGTGGTTATAGATTCAAGTGCGTAGATGTTTGAATGTTCAATAGGAAAAGTACTTAAGTATTTGGACTATAGAGGATTATAACCTCATGATATAGTTTTGACTGAATGATTATAGAACTAATGGTTGAGCACAAGATGGAATTGTACACGCTTGTATTACACAGAAAAAAAAAAGCCTAACAAGAGGCAAAGACCAACAGTGAGTCGAGATGCTTGTGATGAGTGAAACAAAGGAAAGGGCTTAGGAAAACTGCATGGGTTAGATGAAGTGGATCAGGATCGGACAAATGAAAAAGAATTAAATACATATAGAACAGTGACATGTCAAAAGAACACTGAATCTGGACTAAGAGTCAATGTAATATGAGGGGTAAATGCGTTAAGTGGATTACCACCGGTTATAGTGAAAAATAGAGATAAGTGCCACTGTGTCGGTACTAAAGGAAAGGGAAGTGTCGCAGACGAGAGAAACTATTTTATTGTAAGTATCATAGTGACAAAGTGTACGCAGAATTGGCAAAAAGGGTATCAAGGAAGTTATTAGAATAAGTCTGTATATTGAGAAAAAGGTATTGAGTGATAACAGGTTCGGAAATAGTGATTTACGTCATAGCATTGGAACTAAAAGTAGTGGCTACTCTGAAAATGGCAAGTGAGATAGTTAAGATTGTGAGATCGCCAACTGACAGCCTTGTTCAGTCCATCTACTGTGATGAGCAATAATGAGTTAGACAAATAAGTGGTGAACAAGCGGTCGAGTGTAGTTCTTGTGACCTTCGGAAAATGAATCATTGAGTGGAAAAGTGTATGGGACATGTAGGGACATTTGGTAACTGTCATAGTGAACCGTTGACTGAGAATTTCGAGGACGAAATTTTTATAAGGAGGGGGGAATTGTAACATCCCACCCCCTACTGGAAGGGTAAAATAGTAAATTTGGCATAGGATGAGATGGATCGAAATGACTTAGGAGTGTTCATGCATAATAGGATTGGTACACAGTACCATTTGTGCACATGAAATTACTGTACATGCATACATGACATTCCCGGTAATTGAGCCTAAACGGCATTTTATTGTGATTAACGTGGTTATTGGGTTTGAAAAATTATTTTAAGTGCGCCATTAAGTGTTTTATATTTGAAGGGATTTTTCAGGAATTTTCCGGAGAAAATTCCCGAGCCGAAAAAGAATCGCCAAGCGACGAATCGGTTGATTTTCAGTAGCAAAAATCTCTATCTAATGGTACGGTAATATTAGGTATATTATTTTGAGATTGAAATGAGGGCCATTGGAATTGATTGGGTCAAATTTTGTTAGGGTTTCTTAAGAAATCCTATTCTATGTTTTGTCCTTTTCTTTCTTAAATTTGGACAAGTGTCAAATTGACACCTTGAATTGAATGGTTGAATAGGTGCAAGTTGTAACATCCCGTTACTGTTAGCAAGGGTATAATGGTAATATTGGGTTAGACTGACAGGTTTCATTGCATTCACTGATTGAGCATGCTACTGGCCTCTAATTATAGAGGAACTGGTTTCATGCATATGCATTTATTCATAAGTACATGCATTCATGATTTTCCGGCATTTTAATTGTGATTATGAATTGGTTGGACTGTGAACTAGAAGCGGTATCGAATCGATTTGGATTATGATTGGTAGAGAAATTAGGAGTAAGTGGACTCGAATGACTGATTTAGAATAGTCTAAGAGTGATTGGCTATTGATAGTGACTTATAGGAAATTTTCGGGAAATTCGGGAGAAAATGCCAGATGAAAGTTTTGGGTGTGGTGATTATTTGTATAATCTTGAAAGAATTGTCCAATGGCAATGGAAAACTTAGAGTTATACTATAAGGAAATAAAAATGTGGAGCCATTGAAATTTAGAGGCTGAAAGTTGAACTGAATTGGAGACCTATGTCTATAAATAGCTTAGGTTAGAAATTGGGGATTTTTCATCCTAAGGCAAAAGCATTTATTCTCTTCCTCCTCCTCGGCGATTTTCGATTCCTCCCATCGGTGAGGATTCTTCGATCTTTCTCGATGGTTTTCTTCTCATTGTGCTAGGCTAACTTGTTATTGTGATTATTGAAGGTTGAGAAGCTTGGAGAGTGGGATATCGTTGAGTTTGAAAGATTTTAGGGTTACGGTGATTTTGAGAGATTTGTGGATTTGATTTTCGATTGGTAAGTTTTTATGGCTTTAATGTTGTTATTAATGGTTTCTAATGCATTTATGGCATTTATTATGGTTGAGTTGGGTAGATGGGAGTGTTTAATGCTGGTTTTAGAGAGAAGAGGAAAAATTCGATCGGAGAAGGCGGTGGCGCTGCCAAGACGTGCGTCATGACGTCTGGCGTAACCTCGCCTCAGCAGCCTAGCGCTGGTTCCACGCCATGGTGAACATTTTGCCTACGTGGCGAGCATGAAGAGGGACCTGCCTTGTGGCGTGCTTCACGCCATGACGATCTTCTGTCTGACGCATGGCGAGTACATGTAGGTCGCGGCGAAGGGATTTTTCTGATTGGATTGATTTTAGTTTATTGGGTATAATTGATGGTGTAGACCTCCGATTGAGGTGATTCTCGATTTATTATGAACTAGGGAAAGAGGTCTTCAATTGAGGATAATTATGGGAGTTAGAATTTAATTTAAATGGTATTGATTTATCGAGAATAAGGTCAATTATGGTTCATAGTGTGACATAAGTATTGAATTGAGACAATTGTAGTTTTAATTGAGATTTTCAATAGAGGTTTTGACCTAATGGTTATGGAATTGCTATAGGAAGTACGAATTGAGGAAATTGAACTGAATTATAGGATTGGATCAATTATTGTCGATCATCGAGCAAAGAGTTGGAATGGGACATAAGAGTTCAAAATTGGGTTTTAGCGCCGAAAATCGTGAGCATGCATTATACATAATTCCACTGAGACATATGCATTTCTGAATCGTTTTAATTGAGCATCTAGTAATGGGACTGTATTTTACTGTTATAGAGGCGCCGTTGGATCATCATTCTACGGACATTGCTGGAACTTCAGCGATGGCTCGGAAGTTCTGGTGAGTAACTAGTTGGTTTCTCAAATTCTGATTGTCTAAATGCTCGATGTGAATTACTTGCCAATGTGAAATTGTATGATTACTGAAATGTACATGATCGAATGGCATGTTTCTACTGTATTGGATTGGACTACTGTATTGGGTTGGATTCTTTGTGAATCTTGAGGAATGTAATACTGGGCTTTTATAGCCATACTTTGAATTCTTGAACATCTGCATTGCATGCATAAATGCATGATCGGATAATGGATATGTGACCCAGTGCTATTATCCTTGAAAAGAGCCTCGAGCTCGAACCTTTGTCTTGATCGACGCCTTGAGCGAGGGAGAAATCACTGACGCGTCCCCCTGAATCTTGGTGAGCACTTGGACACAATCCTGAATAACTGGAAAAGAGTCTCATATGCATTGTATACACATGACTTTGCAAACTTACTGAATTGTGTGATGACATGAGAGATTGCAAATTGCTACATGCTACTGTAAACTATTACATGATATTATAAATTGTTATGTGTTATTGTAAACTGTTATTTGATACTGTAAACTGTTATAGACTACTGTAAATTGTTATATAATACTGTTAATTAAATATTACTGTGTCGTGCTATACGCAATCTACGTAATGCATGATTTGAGTGAACCATCGATGATGGTGTCTCACTGAGTTCGCAAACTCACCCAATTTTGCATCTAATTTTTCAGGATCGATAGAGTAGACTCCTAGCTCCGGAGATAGCCTTTTCCTGCCGTGCGAGCGTGTAGGCAAGAGAAGTGATGGCACACAGGTCGGTCAGCTGGGTTGGACTTTTGAGGATGACTTAGGATAGATGTTTGTATCAGTTTCCTTTTTGGTTTTGTTTAGGGGACTGATAGACTTGTCTATTCTGCTACTGGATGACTGTATTAAGATTCTTTTGGATTTTAAAAGTTACTGATTTCTGATATATTATGATTTTAATTATTGCGATGCCATGTGGATTATTAGTGGGAATGTTCTGGTGGTGCACCTTTATCGTGGGATACGTATCGGAGCGACCTCCGGGCGTTCCGATGTGTACCCTACGGTGAGGGGGCGCTACACAAGTGTTCTCGACTCTTCTAGTGAAAAAAAAAAGATGAATTTCTTGCTTTCTTTATTCCATTCACCCACGGCTTTTCAAACCCATTTGCAATAAATGAACCACCGAAACTCTTCTCTTCTTCCTTTGCACTAAAGTTTTGAAAATCCCTTTACAAGCCTAAACCTCTTACTTCTTTATTATGATGGTGATTGTACATGTGGAGTGAAGTGGAGAAGTTGATGCTAGGTGAAGAAGTTAAGAGTTGAAAGCTTAAATTGGTAAGTGTTTTATTATGCTTTAATTATGTAGTTAATGAATCATGGTTGTTAGAAGAAAGATTGAAGTGTTTTCATTTGATTTTGAATTGAATATGGATTATTATTCTTGCAAAGAATGTAAGAGGTAAGTGCTGCCAAATTATGGTGGTTATTCCTAGTGAATGTAGGCATGATATAGGGACTGATTTTGTGTCCAAATGAGATGCTTATGGTCGTAGAATTTAAAGTGGCATGATAGGAAGTGTATTGGAGAAGTAAAGCTGAAAATTGGTTTTTGATCTACTTTACTGTTTTGAGCATAACTCATTGTGTGGTTATGCAAATGAGTCGAGGTTTAAGCCCAATTAAACTTTGGGTTGTTGGCTACATTTTTGTGTGAAATAGGTGTTGTCTAATTTTCGACTTGAGAGGTTGAAATTTGGCTTGGAAAGTTACTGTTTTAGTGTCTGTGAATAGTAACCGAAACTATGACCTAAGTGTTTTGCTGATTTTGCTAAATTAATTGAGAAGGAATTAGGGAAAATGGTCTAAATGAAAGTTGAAGCCTATTAAGTTATATTTCCATTCCCACTGATTGTGCAATTTTTCGATCTGTATATTGGGAGATATGCATTGTGAAATATTGACTGATTTTGAGCAATTGGTGAAACCTAGCCATCAGTGTAGGTATTGTGACCATTCTGAATACAAGCAATTTTAACAATTTCTGTGAATTGAATTGGCTTGAGTGATCTTCTGAAGAGTTGTAGAGGAAACAATTATATTGACAATGGTATATAGAATGTAATTGTTGGAGATCAGATGTGGGAGTAATGAATTTTCAAAATCTGTACCTGCATTAGGTTATTGACTGCTGCCCTGATCAGTAACTTGCATGACAGTTTTGAGCTTGTTAGAGATAGAATTAGGCTTGAAGCCCTTCATGAGAAGTGTAGTAATGTGTTTTATCTTTCCATTGATATAAGTTAGTGATTTATTTGACATTTTTGCAAGGAGTTATGCTTGTTAGAACATTACTGTCCAAATTGGGTAAATTCAGTGGGCAGATTCTTTATTGAATTGTTTGACCTATTTTGAAATTGAATTTGATTCTAAGTTGTTCATGAAAGTTGTTGATAACATTGGTATATTTCTGAGAATATTTATTGTGTAATTTTTGACTAAGGAACTGGAAAGTTACGGATTTTATAAACTATTGCACTGTTTTGACAAATCTTGCACTGTTTTGAGAGGCATTGTGAGGGCAGTAACTTTGATTGCATTTTTGACACCCTTAGAGGTGAAATTGGCTTTTGTATCCTTCATGAAACTTGTAGAGATCTCTTTTCTATATAAAATAGACACCAAGTTTGTCCAATTTGGAGTCCGGAGTAGGGACTTATGCCCTGTGTAAGTTTGGATGTCGGAGGACGTTGTTCCAGATCTGCTATTGTATAGCATAAGTCGACTTGCACCCCATATAAGTCGACTAGTACATATACAGTAGCATAAGTCGACTTGCATCTCAAGCAAGTCGACTAGGATCATATATTTTTCCTTATTTTGCTCATAACTTTTCCGTCCGACATCCGATTGACCTGATTCTTGAGGCATCGGATTCGTGAGACATTGAATTTCATTTCATGGAAAATTGGGAATTTTTGGACGGGAAATTGACGGGTGTCCGAGAAATGGATATTTTATCACTGTTTTATTTAATTGGAGACCTAAAGAGGTCCAAATTGAGCGTCGTCAGCGCCATTAGATTTCTAATTTTTTTAGACGGATTATATGATGAAAAATATTGGATTAAGGCCGGTAATATCATGAACATGCATTGTGCACCTTCTAAGTGTTACATGTGCATTCTGAAATGGTTCTGATTGAACAATTGATAATGTTTATATATCATCACCGTTATAGAGTCACACTTGGGCGTCGGTCCATCGGCGTCATTGAGACTTCAGATTTTGGCTCGAAGTGCGGTGAGTAACTAGGTGGTTTACTCAATTATTATATGTCTCTTGTGGGGAATAAGCGTGGGATTAGGCTGTGTTTGTTATGTGCGAATTAGGATGGAGGAGCGATGAATTGGGAGAATTGACATAGAAGTGTATCTAGTTGTAATTCAGTGAACTGAATTGTTTCTACTGTGTGAAAGTGTGATACATAAATGGCTTGCATCTTATATCGCCTTCTGCTTCCTTGTGATATACTGTGATACTGTGATTCATTACTTGTAGTGTTCTGGATGTGCTCATTGTGCATTGTTTGCTACACTGTACTGTATTCTACTGGGGCATGACTGTTTATACTGACTGTTAAATTGGGCATATGCATTGCATACACCAATGCATAAACTGATAATAACAATAGTTGTGACTAGAGTCGCTACTGCTACTCACTGTTACTGAACCGAGCCTCAAGCTCGAGGGGAGTTAGTGCATACCCATAGGGCTCTCCTACTCCCTAGACGCGTCTACTGAATACTGATCACTGTTAAGCGCTCGGTCACAACACTGAAATAAAACTGGAAAAAAGAGTCACATGTACATTGCATACATCTTTGGATGAATACCGAATGATCATATGATTTTTGTGATTATTTTCTTCTTGTGTATTCTTGGATTCTTGAGGATATAATCTTGTGATCAGTATTATTACTGTAATTTGTTATGTGATGCATGAATTGGGTGAACCATCGATGATGGTTCCTCACTGCCCAAAGTGTCCAAAACCATTCGAGAAGGTCCGTTAAATGGACTGGGATGTCCGTTTAATGGACACACACGGGGAAAACACTCCAAAACTCCTTCTAAAGCCTCTCCAATGCTTCCAAACTCCATCCTAACCCCATATACATTCATAATTACCCAAATACTCTTCATACACAAACTTCCCAACTCCAACATGCTATCCTAAACTTAAGCAACAATAGGCAATCTCAACAAATAAATTATACACATCCATCAATTCAAACCTTGAAAACATAACACAATGTACAAAAGGAAATTTTCAAGTTCTCAATTCATTTCCAAATCATAAGTTTCAACATTGAAAAGAAATATTCAAAATACAAAGGAAATTCCCAAATTTTGCAACCTCATAACTAAACAATGTAACATTCGAACAACTTTCTTTACAAACGAATTACACATCAAAATGCTTAAAACAAATACAAGGGAATGCTATACAAAGGTTCAACTAGCCTAATACAAAGGCTATCTATCTCGAAGTCGTCCAACTTCCTTGCAAGGATCGCTAAATCTTTCTCGCACTGCACCTGAGGAGTGGGGAAAAATGCGTTGAGCTTCACAGCTCAGTGGCTAAACCGTTTATAGCCATTGGCGTTGAGCCACACAGTCACACATATTTATGAACATTCATATAAGCATATTCATCACAATGACAATTCAATTCAACCTTCACAATACGATTCACATTTCATAATTCATACTATCATCACAAATGACACATTTGATGTAATTCATTATTCAAGCATATCACTCAAAAATATCATCATAGTTTGACACATTAAGATGCAGATGCACACATAATTGGCTCGAGGGTTCCGTGAACAAAACGATGAAACCGAAGTTTGCATCGTGAAAAAAGCGAGTCCATTCGGATCTAAATGGGCCAAGCGGCAGCGAGAGAAGGCTTTTACGTGGACGTTCACGTGACTACGAAATGGTTCCACTCTCGCCCACACAAAGCACATATTCACACCTTATGTTCAATTCAATCATTCTTTCCATTTTTATCAAAATGCCATCATACAAGGCATAGCATCATCATGCTCAATTCCATTTGATCATAATCTCAAAATTTTCTTTATACAAAATGCCATGACAAAATCAATGGCATAACAATCATGTCAAAAGTCAAGCATCCATCAATGCATAACATAACATAAGCACAATTCAATTGTTTCATCAAAATGGTATACCTCATAATGAAATACCAACATAACAATAATTCCATCAAGTCATTTAGCACACAATTCACACATCATGCATTTTGCTCATCTCACACAACAACTATAAATAATTTACCCACCTTATACTTGCAAATTCCAAAATCAATAACTTCCTTCCTCTTGTTCTTGAATGGCCTCTTGATTTCCTAAACACAACCAACATTTCATGAATTTCAATTTAATCAGCAAAATCCCCAATTCCATAATCACCATGAACCCTAACCATATTCTAATCTAATCCATCCATGATCAATCTAGGTTAGAAAACTCCAACCCTAGCTTAAAAACCCAAAACCCCTAAGAAACCATCATCTTCTTCCTCACAACACTCCTTTCTCTCTCTAGAATTTTTCCATTACAAAACTACAACCCATTTCTTCAACAAATCAAGATGGAAAGATGAAAACTAACCTTGAAAAGCTTGAATCTTCTTCCTTTCCATGAAAATCTCTCCATTTTGCCTAGCTTCTTCGATTTTTCTTCTCCTCCTCTTCTCCTTTCACGACTTCTCTCCTTCTTTCTTCTCTCTATCGTTCTCTTTCTTTCTTTTCTCCTTATTTTCGTGCCTTTTTCCTTCACCCATACGACAGCCCCTCTTTTCTTGTTTTAATGAATGGTAAATGACCAACATGCCCCTCCTTTTAAGCCTACAACTTTAACTCCTTAAGTGAACTTCCTAAATTGCCCTCCATTTAACCCTTAAAAACTGCCATCTTGCTTCTCAATTTTGGGCAGGTAAATGACATAATTTGGTAAAACTTTCTTCTTGAAAAGTGTTCATCTATGTCTCATCTTTAATATGACACCAAAAACGCTCAAATCGGATTAGAAACGAAAGAGTTATGGCCAAAAATACGCGTTCAGCTCTTACTAATCCGAGACTGAACATTGACCCAACTTCAATCCATAAATTGAAAATCTTAGGGACTAAATTGGAATTCTATCCCTTCACATGATTTGTAGCCCCATGTCTCAATTTTATTTTTCCTCAAGAATCAACTCAATCGGATCTCTACAGCTCCCGAATTTCACAAAATACTGAACCATATTTAGAAAATTATCCAACTCATAACCCTTAACCAAATCCTATAACTTTTGATTCAATCAATCTCTTTCCATTTCATTTCAATCTCATAATTTCCTCTCTTATTTACACATAACTACTTGCCAATAATTCCTCGGTTAAAAGTCCTTGCTCATAGAAAGGTTCGGGTCCAACAATTCTCCCCCTCTTAAAAGAATTTCGCCCTCAAAATTCTTACATGAGAAATCCAACAAATGGAGATAATGCTATCATATGTTTTCCTCATTCTCCCAAGTAACTTACTTGTATTTCTCTCAAATGGTCATAGTTAAAAGACTCACTTTATCTTCCAATCGTTCATTTAGTCATTCATTTTCAGTATACTTCAAATTATTCACAATTTTCCACTTCTTGCAGCAATAGTACCAATATCAAATCATATCTATATTTCTTAGCATACTCATATAATTCCCAATACAGGTCAATTCCCTTATTAATAACATCTCTAATCGATTTTGACCTTCGACTCTCTTTGGCTCTATTCTTCCAATTAAAGATTTAATTTTTCATATAATGCTCCATACAATATTCTAATAACATCAACGCGATAATGTTTGTTATGCTTAAAGTCAATCAAACTGTACATTGATCCTATATTTTTATAAACTCCAAAACTATAGGCTTTAAGCATCTCTACAACAGTCAAGACTGTTAACAACTCACAATCGCAATCATTTGTGCTTTCTCTAAAGATTTCCTTGCTCAATCATCTCTATCGAGTATACATACTTCTCATTTCGATTACAAAGCATCATTTTCCAATTCGAACTCGGAATGCAGATCCATTTTCAATTCCTCCCTAACGTTCTCAGTTTCTGAATCCTCAATTCGGGCTTTATAAATCATTTTGTATGAAACGGATTCTCAATTTCATGAAAATTGGCACTTTTCTTTGCCTCAAAATTTAACTCCATATTCTATGCTCTTTATTTTACTAAATTTAGTATCCTCAATACCGGAATTCATGTTTCACTGCTATCGGGATTTCTACTTAATGCATCAAATACAACACTAACTTTACTGGGAAACTCATTTGTATCATCAAAATCTTTTAGTACTTCCATCTATTGTCTTAGTCTAATATTCAATTCTCTCAACTCAATAATTACTTAAACTTTAATGATCTGTATAATTATATACATCCCACATGTGTTTTGTACAAATAATGTCTCCACTTTCAAAATGATCACTATCGTAGCAATTTCCAATTCATACATCAATTGATCATCTCATAGAGTTTAAGTGTCTCCATATATACAAAATCACTTTATCATGTGGTATTGGATTTCATCCTAATCTCTTATATTGCATCATTGTGTACCATAAGGTCTCCCAATCTAGTTCATAAAATCAATATCAGTGTTATAATTTCTCAAATTTCTCTTTACTTTCATTACTCGTACGATTTACACATTTTCCTCAAGTATTTCAAACTACTCTTCTCAACTTTTCGAATACATTTTATAGATCATCAAATTTTGCTTGGGTCACTTTAATCTCCAATACTATAGTATTGTCGAAGCGTTTGATAACTCGAATAAATATTTCCAAAACTCCATAGGCCCATGATTAGTTCTCCAAATTCCTTAACTAACAAATTCCTCAATAAGGTGCTATGATCTCACGTCATTTTCAATCTTCCAATTGACTTACCTTTCTCAAATAATTTTCTCCATTCTTAAATTTCCTCATATTTCACATTAACTTATTCTACTATCTGTTCATTCACACCGATTTCTCAACGTATTTCAACTATTTGCAACTTAACTTCTTGCATTGGTACTAATACACTCATCACAGTCTAATTCATATCTCCTGTGCATACTCTATCTCTTATGCTTGAGTCTCCACTAGGGATATACCTCCAATAATTTATTTCATATTCATTTATGATCTGCTCTTTCATTGATCATTCTTAATTCAAATCTGTTCAACTCAGTTCAATGAAATCCTTCTTCAAAAGAAACTTTCCTTGCCACTATCATCTTGTCCATGCAATTTCTATCAATCAATCATCATCAATATTGTTTTAGTCATTCTCAACACCTCAATACGATCGATTTCAAACGCTCATGGTATTTCAACAAATTTCAGTCTCTGTCACCCTTTACATGATCAAAATATCTCACTAATTGATATTGCGTGCTACTGATACATCAATCATAACTAATTCCCAACAACCTCTGAATGTTACCCTACTCTTCAAAGTTTCTGCTCCATTGAAATTACCTTTTCAACATAATCACCAATACCATACGTTATCTCGATGCCCTGATTCATCTCATAACCTACCTGTAGGGATCATAAATTACCTCATATGTAACACCCAAAAATAAATCTCATATGTACTCAATCACCTTTTTTTTCACCAATATATCCACACTATCAAATGTGGACTCATATTAAGGGTCGACATGACCTCGAGGACTTTTCCCTATATCACTACCCTTTGTTTCATTCCTTTTCCCATGCATACCTTCTGAGTCAATTTAGAATCATAGACACATAGCCCTCTAAATTCGAATCTCCATTCACTAGATCATAGATTCGAGTTAAACATCAATCCCACTTTGCTTGTATACCATATATCTTGTCATTTCAGTCTCTATTTCCAATTTAGTCAATTCATGCAATTATCCTCACATCCATATCAATTCAAGTATAAGTACATCAATTCAAATACAATCCACAACAAAATTCCATTACCAAAATTACTGACATATTCACAAATACTAAATTCATGTTGAACATATCAGACCACAAAATTTCTTATTTCTAAGTAGCCACATCTTTCTTTGTCTTACATTCTGGCAAAACATCATGCTTCTCATTGCTTCTAATAATCCAAACACTTAACAAAAATTCATACATATGAATCATGCGATTGCAAATTATGGGACTCTATACTCATCCATACCCTTCTTTAAGGATGACGAATCAGGTGCAGCAGATCCTTGCAAAACTCCACGTTTTTTTTACACCTTCAATGCAAACACTAAAATTTAACTTACGTTTCTTTCTAATCTTATTCTCTACATGTATGCATGGTATGCATGTCAATAAAAGCACAAATACAAACAAATAATCACATGGCATAACAATTCATATCACAAAGTAATCTAGGCCTAGGAACCCAAAAGCCTAAGCTTTATATCACAAGACGTTGGACCCTGTGTCTGAAGCCCAACAATCGCTCCAATATCATATCATAAGACGTGCACAAAGCACCCTATAAGGTCACTCCAATTAGTCCTCATTTTCCATAATCAATTCAAGTACATATCAACAAACTTTCCTTATGTTCTTATTTTCTGACAAACCATTCTTCTTCCTACTACTTTTATCAACTTAAATTATTAACAATCTCTCTTACGTGTAACTTATACATATGCGCCCATGCAAGATCTCAAATCCGGCGCTCTTATACCACAACTGTTGGGCCCCATTGCCGGAACCCAACTCTCTTGCGAAACATGAAACCTTGAGTGTGGATACGACCTCGAACAATTCTTTCATTGAACCCTTAAAAGACATTATCAATTTAAACTCATTACTTTTTTTTCATAATGTAACATCCCACCCCCTACTGGAAGGGTAAAATAGTAAATTTGGCATAGGATGAGATGGATCGGAATGACTTAGGACTGTTCATGCATAATAGGATTGATACACAGTATCATTTCTGCACATGAAATTACTGTACATGCATACATGACATTCTCGGTTTGCGTGCCTAAGCTAATTTTATTGAGATTAACGTGGTTAATGGGTTTGGAAAATTATTCTGAGTGCGCCATAAATTGTTTTCTATTTTTAGGCAATTTCAGGAGTTTTTTGGAATTTTTGAGTACTTGCCCGGATGGAAAAATTTCAAGTATTGATCGAGTAGGTTTCTGTCTTTGAAATGGTGGCCAATGGCACTGAAAAATTAGAGATATGATGTTAGGATTTATTAATTTGAACCATTGGAATTTGGAATGAAAATTTCATTGTTTTGAAGCCCACCTAAGAGTGGTTAAAATCGGGACAAGTGGCAAGTGACACATGTCACTTGCCTAAGGGTGCATAGGATGATGGTTATTCTATTCAATTGATTTTGGGAGAGCTCCTACGATTCTTTCAAGGGAAAGTTAAAAAAAAGGAGCTTTTAAATGACAAGGCACCTTATTCATTAAATGTTTTTGTCCTATTCTATTCTTACATGCACAACACTCCTCTTTGCAAAGACTTAAAAAGGTTGGAAAGCATAAAGCTTCCTCTTATCCGTAGCTCTTGTTTTATCCTTCAATGGGTGTTCTCTTCTCTTTCCCTTCGATGGTTCTTCATCATCCAAACAAAGAGTTCCTTTTGTTTCCTTGCTTGTTCCTCTTTTATTTACTCACAAACTCAACCTTTAGCCTTGTTATGATGATGATTAGTGGGATGTTAAGTGATGGTCGTAGGTGGGGGGTGGATGAAGTAGAAACTTGATGCTTTTTTGAAGACTTGATGATGTGAAGAAGTTAAAGCTTGAAGTTTGTTGAGGTGAGTATTGATAAAGTAGTAGGAATAAATGGTTTTAACTTGATTTGTGATGGAATCTTAATGATTGATGGTAATTAGACATGAAGAATTGAGTGCTGAAAATTTTTAAGTATTAGCTCTAGTACATGTATGAATGTGGTCAGGCCTAATTTTGTGTTCATTTGGATGTTTAATGATGTGTTAAAGGCATTGGAAATGATAGAAACTAAGATTGGACCAAATCTGGAAATTTAGGGTTTTAATTGATTGTACTGTTTTGATCATAACTCATTGTATAGGAATGCAAATGAGGTTAGGTTTGTGGCCACTTAAACTTTGGGATGTTGGCTACATTTTTGTGTGAAATAGGTATTGTCTAATTGTAACTCTAAGAGGTTGAAATTTGGCTTGGAAAGTTGCTGCTGGGACTTGTGTGAACAGTAACCGAGACATAGAACCTAGAGTTTTACTGATTTTTCTAAATTAATTGATATGGAATTAGGGAAAATGGTCTTCATGAGAGTTGAAGCATACATTGTTAGCTTTCCATTGCCACTGATCTTGTAATTTTTCTATCTGTATATTGGGAGATATGCATTGTGAAATATTGACTGATTTTGAGCAATTGGTGTAACCTAGCCATCAGTGTAGGTTTTGTGAACATCCTGATTAGAAGTAATTTTAGAAATTTACGTGAAATGAATTAGTTTGAGTGATCTTCTGAAAAATTGTAGAAGAAGTGATTATCTTAAAAATGGTATATAGCATGCTATTTTTAGATACCAGAATTGGGACTTATCCTTTTTCAAAGATTGGACTGAAGTTAGGTCATGGGCTGCTGATCAGGGCAGTAACTTGCAAGACTGTTTTAAATTGGTTAATGATGGAATTTGATTCTGAGCCCTTCATGAGAAGTGTAGTACTATGTTTTATCTTTTCATGGGTATAAAGTATGCAATTTTTCGACATTTGTACAAGGAGTTATACTGTTTGAAAAATCACTGTCTAATTTGAGTACTTTCAGGGGCAGCAGCCTTCACTGAATTGTTTGACCTAGTTAGCTATTGAATTTGAATTTAGACTGTTCATAAAAGTTGTAGATCACATTGTGATCTTGATGAGCATATTTATTCTGTAATGTTTGACTAAGGAAATGAGAAGTTATTGAATTTACAAAATACTGCACTGGTTAGGAACTTATTGACTGGACAGAAACTTAGACTGGCTTTTTGACACCCTTAGAAGTGAATTTGGCTTTTGTGTTCTTCATGAACATTGTAGATCTCTCTTTTCTCTATGAAATAGACACTAAGTTTGTCCAATTTGGAGCTCAGAGTAAAGAGTTATGACCTAGGCAAGTTGGGAAGTCGGAAAAAGGAAAGTATCCAATTAGGCACTGTAGACGTCCTAGTCGACTACAACATGTTCTCGTCGACTAGGACATGTATTTTTGCTGAACTGACTTTCCTCCACTCTTTTGCTTATAATTTTTCCGTCCGACGTCCGATTGACCTGATTCTTGAGGCATCAGATTCGTGAAACATTGAATTTCATTTCATGGAAAATTGGAAATTTTGGACGGAAAATTGCCAGGTGTCCGGGAAATAGGTATTGCATTACTGTTTTATTTAATTGGGGACCTATAGAGGTCCAAATTGAGCGCCGTCAGCGCCATTAAATTTATAATTTTTCTACGAATTTTATTGTTGGAAAAAAATTGGATTAAGGCCGGGAATATCATGAACATGCGTTGTCCTTATTCTATATTTGTGCATAAATGAGAATCCGTATGCAAAGTGATTAATGTGTGCATATGACATAAATTGGCGGTCTTGAGGATAAATGTCCTTTTCGAGCGTTCCTGTAAATTAGAAACCAATGCAAATCTGAGCGTCTTGTGAGTAACCTAGTTGGTTTCTCAAATTTCGATTGTCTAAATGCTCTATGTGAACTACTTGCCCTTTGTGAATTGCATGATTCTTGCAATGTATAGGATCGACTTGCATGTTTTTTGTCATTGGATTGGATTCTTGCATGATCACGGAAATTGAACTCTTGGGCTTCTATAGCCATACCAATGAAATCTTGAACATTTCCTTTGCATGCGTAAAAGAATGAGCAGATAATAAGCGTTGTGACCCAAGTCGCGAGTATTCTTGAAATGAGCTTGAGCTCTAACACTATCTCGACCGCCATGAGCCCGAGGTGATTTATCCCTGACGCGTCCACACTGAATCTTGTTGGCGCTTGGGCACAACATCGAATAAGCTGGAAAAGAGTCACGTGTGCATCGTGATTGCATGAGTAAGCTGTTTTGTGATAATGACTGATTATGTGACGGCATGATTTACTGTAAATGGCTCTATGATACTGTAAACTGTTACATGTTACTGCAAATTATTATTTACTACTGTAAATTGTTATGTTACTGCTAATTGAATACGACTGTATTATGTTGTACGCCATGTGCGTAATGCATGATTTGAGTGAACCATCGATGATGGTTTTTCACTAAGTTCGCAAAACTCACCCAAAATTTGTACATATTTTTCAGGTCTTGAAGAATACCCTGGTTGACACAGGAGTATGTCTACTGTAGGCAAGTGAAGTATAGAGGTCGGGATCAGTCCGTGTCTGCATTAGTGTCTTATCGAATTGTATTTAGCAATCATTGTGCAACAATGCTTTGTATTTCTAACGAGCCCATTGTGGTTGTACTGCTTTACACATTGACTGATTGTAAATTATTATTGGATGACTGTAATAACTGAAATTGATTAATTATGAATATGGGCTCAGGTTCCTTACTGTTTATGCTGCGTTAATGAATGGTTCAAAAAAAAAAAAAGAGGAGAAAATATTATACTGAGTTTTAATCGACTGATGTAATACGCCACCCTCGCGAGGCACGGACTCGGATATCACCAACGATATCGGGTTCGGGTCACTCGGGAGTGGGGTGTTACATTTAGGTGGTATCGAGCCCGATGATACGTAATGTATCTGGGCACGATCAAACATAGGGTGCATGCATTTGAGTCGTGTCATTGCAGCATCGTGGCAATCGATCCCTAGTTTGAGTCGCACGGGTAGAAATCCTACGTGTGCGTACGTGTCAAGTGATTAAGTGAGAGAAAAAGTGAGACTATGGTAGTGGGTGAACCCCTGGAAATGTATAAGCAATTAGGAAAGGAAAAAGGAAAAAATGGATAAGGAGATTGATATTGTACTGTGGTTAGAATGACTGTGTTGGCCTAGACTGATTAAGGAAAGAAGTGATATTAATGAATTCCCGGATTAAAATGGCAATATTACGGCGACAGAGAACGAATATGTCGAGAACTTGAGAGGTCCTTTGGGGCTTTGAGGCGATATCTTGGTTATAGTAGGACTAAGTGAGATGAAAAGTCCGGGATGATTAGGAATTAGAGTTGATCGTAGATGCGATGGAATGGGAAACATTAGAGCAAGTAAAGTGTAGATGGTCCGATTAGGTAGATATTGATTCACCGTATTGGTGTTAGATATTAGTAGATATCATAGATAGATGATGATAGCGAGATTGTAAGAAGATCAATAGTATACTATAACGGTCTACTTGATTTGAAAGAATCGAAAGAGCAAGGTGCCTAGTGCTAGTGCCTAGTTGAGTAAGATAAAAGTATCTGAGATAAAGCTGAAATGAATTCATGAAATGGTTATGATCTGGACCGCATAAGCTTGAGACTGAAATGGTTATATGACTATTGGTTTCTGAGTTTGGAAATCGGTATGATAAAATCGTAAGGGAAAAACAGATCGATGATTTCTACTAATGTGTATCGGAAATTCTGGATTTGGTTGAAAAGATGTATATGGACACAGAAATGGTAAATGAATGGGTAAATAGATAGAGATACAGTGGAGTTGTAACAATGATTTTGTCGTATTTTGGGGACTATGAATGCCCTATCATAGATTGTTTGAGGATAATAAAGAGATACGTAACAATAAGAAGATGATATTGTATAAGCCAAATGGTTATGACCTTAAAGAGGTCAAGCTGACACATAAATGATATGAGAATGAAACTAGGGAAATAAAAAAAAATGAAACAATGATAGTGATATGAAAAGAGTTGTCACATTTAAGTCGATTTACCGTTGGGAGTTAACGGTAATACCTATTGGACAGTAAAGTTGATCATGATTAATGAAATGTATGTGAAAGATACATGGAAATCATGGAGGAGATGATCAGTGAATGATTAAATACGTGCTTCTATGAGTGGCTATAAGTGTAAAGTTTATATTAGGTTAAAGTAAGACATAGGAGGACTGAATGTACCTTTATGAGAGGAAATGAGAAATGATTATGGCATCAGTCATTTATTTGAGGATTAGCATAAACGGAAAGGAGTCTTACGGAAATCTGAATTGTATAGGTTACTAATTGGTTTCCGGATAAAATGCTAAGGTATAGATTCTTGAATAAGTGGTAAAGAAAGTGTTTATGTAGTATCACAAGGAACCTTAGTGTAAGGAATGTTCTGATCTTTAAATTATGGCATAAAAATTGTTCTGGTTGAGATAGTGCTCAAGAATGATTGAAAAGCAATAGGGACATTAATTGGCTGATGAGACTTTCGTGAACAGCATAAAGATGGTAGCAAGACTAATGGAAAAGCGAAAAGAAGTATGAAAGTGAAATTGAGGTTATCTCATCTGTGTATGGAAATGTAAAGTATCCTATAACATGAGTGGAAGTTTAATTTGAGGCGATCCTATTGCAATGTGAAGTGAATAGAGCTCCATATGTGATGCAAAACTGTTGGGAAATCTAGATTTGAAGCTAAGAATAAAATAGTCCCAAACTGTGAAGTGGAATACTCAAATGAAGTGGAATTGATGGAAGTCCAAGTACGAATGACTAGGTATTGGCATACATCGATGTGAATGAAAGGAAATCAATTGAAAGAAGAAAATGAATAGAGACAAGAAGTCCTAAAGGAAAACTGACAATGACGTGATGTAGTGTTATCTTCATAAAGGGATTGTAAATACGTTAATTGTGGACTGAATGAATTGAATGATGTTTGGTGATGTATGGGAAAGTTCAAGAGGGAATGATGCGAAGTAAGCAAATGGTAGTGGCTATTATTATTGACGAAATGTGCTTGAAAGTGTTGAACAGTGAAAAGTAAAAAGAACTATATGAATAATCGAAGAATTTGATACGGAGGATAAGCATACCCTTGGAGAGTGGGCAGTGTGTGATGAACTGAGACAATATGTTAAAACGGTATAAGATAAATTGAATTGATTTTGATAAATGGTATTGGTTCTATGATCAAAATTGTTTAAAGCCTTGGAGACCTTAGATTTCTATAAGGATACCTTGGGTTCATTCGAGGAAAAAGACGAGCATAATGACTACTATACCGAAAATTCTGAAATGAACAGAAAATTCTGCCTACTAAATTCAAATAGTGAATAGATAATGTTGCAATGAACAGATTACAGATATTGGGATTTCCAATGAATGTCAGGTAGGTTATGGCTAATTGTGAAGTATTTCTGGAAACTTGAGATACTGGATAAAGGTAAGGAATGGTTAAGAGTGCTGGAGTTAAAGTGGTGAGTCCTATAAGGAGTCTGAATATGCGAGTGAAATCGGAAAAAAAAAACAATATTGAATGATTCAAAGAAAAAGTATTGGTACCCGAAAAAAAGTGAGGGAACAAGAAAATGAACAGTCGAAGTTAGACATTCTAGTAAGCATTTATGGCTGAAATTGAATAACTATGATTATAGAATGAAGTAATTATAAATTCAAATGCTTATAGGCTTGAATGTTCAACAAAAAAATGCTTAAGTGGTTTTGGTTTCACGATTTTGACCGTGCTATAGAGTTACGATTTTCTTGTGGGGATATCTTGCTACACCACATGTGGGCTAACAAGAGTCAAATACCATAATGGATTTGAGATTGTGATGGGTAAAGCAAAGGACAGGACTTAGGAAAACTGCGTGGGTTAGCTGAAGTAGATCAGGATCGGACAAATGAACTAGAGTAAAGTGCATATCTGAATAAAGTCGTTAACACTTTAGAGCGGTAAATTGTCTAAGGAGAACTGAATTTGAACAGAGAGTCAATGGGATATAAAGCATGACTGCATTAGGTAAAGTATAGCTGGTTATAGTGAAATGGAGCTAAATGTCATTGTATTGGTACCAAAGGAATGTGAATCGTCCCTGACGAGATAAAAGAGGTTATTGTACGTATCACCTTGAAAAGATGTACTCCATGGAATACGACTTAGTCTGTATGTTATTGGGAGAAAAAGATATTGGACGGTATAGTGAGAAAAGGTATTGGATGGATAAACATGATGATTAATGAGCAGTGTTTGAAATAATGAATCGAGTCATAGCATTGGAACTAAAGGTAATGACTACTACGAAAATGGCAAGTGAGATAGCTAAGAAAATGAGATCGCCAATCGATAGCCTTGTTGAGTCAAATCTCGCATCTTGAGTGATAATGAGTTAGCGAATTAATGGCTGAACAACCGATGAATATGGTTATTGTGACCTTTCGAAAAATGAATTATTGAGTGGAAAAGTGTATGGGACATATAGGAACATATGATTACGGTCCTACTGAACTGTTGATTGAGAATTTCGATGACGAAATTTTTATAAGGAGGGGGAATTGTAACATCCCACCCCCTACTGGAAGGGTAAAATAGTAAATTTAGCATAAGATGAGATGGATCGGAATGACTTAGGACTGTTCATGCATAATAGGATTGATACGGTATCATTTACGACATGAAATTACCGTACATGCATACATGACATTCCCGGTTTGCGTGCCTAAGACAATTTTATTGGGATTAACGTGGTTAATGGGTTTGGAAAATTATTCTGAGTGCGCCATAAATTGTTTTCTATTTTTAGGCAATTTCAGGAGTTTTTTCTGGAATTTTTCGGGGTACTTGCCCGGACCGGAAAAATTTTCAAGTGACTGACTGAGTAGGTTTCCTGTCTTTCGAAATGACCGCCAATGGCACTGAAAAATTAGAGATATGATGTTAGGATTTATTAATTTGAACCATTGGAATTTGGAATGGAAATTTCATTGTTTTGAAGCCCGGCGTAGGTAGAGTGGTTAAAAATCGGGACAAGTGGCAAGTGACACATGTCACTTGCCTAAGGTGCATAGGATGATGGTTATCCTATTCAATTGATTTTGGGAGAGCTCCTACGATTCTTTCAAGGGAAAGTTAAAAAAAGGAGCTTTTAAATGACAAGGCACCTTATTCATTAAATGTTTTTGTCCTATTCTATTCTTACATGCACAACACTCCTCTTTGCAAAGACTTAAAAAGGTTGGAAAGCATAAAGCTTCCTCTTATCCGTAGCTCTTGTTTTATCCTTCAATGGGTGTTCTCTTCTCTTTCCCTTCGATGGTTCTTCATCATCCAAACAAAGAGTTCTTTTTGTTTCCTTGCTTGTTCCTCTTTTATTTACTCACAAACTCAACCTTTAGCCTTGTTATGATGATGATTAGTGGGATGTTAAGTGATGGTCGTAGGTGGGGGGTGGATGAAGTAGAAACTTGATGCTTTTTTGAAGACTTGATGATGTGAAGAAGTTAAAGCTTGAAGTTTGTTGAGGTGAGTATTGATAAAGTAGTAGGAATAAATGGTTTTAACTTGATTTGTGATGGAATCTTAATGATTGATGGTAATTAGACATGAAGAATTGAGTGCTGCAAATTTTTAAGTATTAGCTCTAGTACATGTATGAATGTGGTCAGACCTAATTTTGTGTTCATTTGGATGTTTAATGATGTGTTAAAGGCATTGGAAATGATAGAAACTAAGATTGGACCAAATCTGGAAATTTAGAGTTTTAATTGATTGTACTGTTTTGATCATAACTCATTGTATAGGAATGTAAATGAGGTTAGGTTTGTGGCCACTTAAACTTTGGGATGTTGGCTACATTTTTGTGTGAAATAGGTATTGTCTAATTGTAACTCTAAGAGGTTGAAATTTGGCTTGGAAAGTTGCTGCTGGGACTTGTGTGAACAGTAACTGAGACATAGAACCTAGAGTTTTACTGATTTTTCTAAATTAATTGATATGGAATTAGGGAAAATGGTCTTCATGAGAGTTGAAGCATACATTGTTAGCTTTCCATTTCCACTGATCTTGTAATTTTTCGATCTGTATATTGGGAGATATGCATTGTGAAATATTGACTGATTTTGAGCAATTGGTGTAACCTAGCCATCAGTGTAGGTTTTGTGAACATCCTGATTAGAAGTAATTTTAGAAATTTACGTGATTTGAATTGGTTTGAGTGATCTTCTGAAAAATTGTAGAAGAAGTGATTATCTTGAAAATGGTATATAGCATGCTATTTTTAGATACCAGAATTGGGACTTATCCTTTTTCAAAGATTGGACTGAAGTTAGGTCATGGGCTGCTGATCAGGGCAGTAAATTGAAAGACTGTTTTAAATTGGTTAATGATGGAATTTGATTCTGAGCCCTTCATGAGAAGTGTAGTACTATGTTTTATATTTTCATGGGTATAAAGTATGCAATTTTTCGACATTTGTACAAGGAGTTATACTGTTTGAAAAATCACTGTCTAATTTGAGTACTTTCAGGGGCAGCAGCCTTCACTGAATTGTTTGACCTAGTTAGCTATTGAATTTGAATTTATACTGTTCATAAAAGTTGTAGATCACATTGTGATCTTGATGAGCATATTTATTCTGTAATTTTTGACTAAGGAAATGAGAAGTTATTGAAT
Source organism: Erythroxylum novogranatense (assembly GCA_029891385.1). Taxonomy (NCBI): domain Eukaryota; kingdom Viridiplantae; phylum Streptophyta; class Magnoliopsida; order Malpighiales; family Erythroxylaceae; genus Erythroxylum; species Erythroxylum novogranatense. Next base: position 8,388,314 of record CM057224.1, read on the forward strand.
TTACAAAATACTGCACTGGTTAGGAACTTATTGACTGGAAAGAAACTTAGACTGGCTTTTTGACACCCTTAGAAGTGAATTTGGCTTTTGTGTTCTTCATGAACATTGTAGATCTCTCTTTTCTCTATGAAATAGACACTAAGTTTGTCCAATTTGGAGTTCAGAGTAAAGAGTTATGACCTAGGCAAGTTGGGAAGTCGGAAAAAGGAAAGTATCCAATTAGGCCTTTGAGACGTCTGATCGACTACAACATGTTCTAGTCGACTAGGACATGTATTTTTGCTGAACTGACTTTCCTCCACTTTTTTGCTTATAATTTTTCCGTCCGACGTCTGATTGACCTGATTCTTGAGGCATCGGATTCGTGAAACATTGAATTTCATTTCATGGAAAATTGGAAATTTTGGACGGAAAATTGACAGGTGTCCGGGAAATAGGTATTGCATTACTGTTTTATTTAATTGGGGACCTATAGAGGTCCAAATTGAGCGCCGTCAGCGCTATTGAATTTATAATTTTTCTACGGATTTTATTGTTGAAAAAAAATTGGATTAAGGCCGGGAATATCATGAACATGCATTGTCCTTATTCTATATTTGTGCATAAATGGGAATCCGTATGCAAAGTGATTAATGTGTGCATATGACATAAATTGGCAGTGCAGGATAAATGTCCGCACTCAGGCGTTCCCAGAAATTAGAAACCAATGCAAATCTGGAGCGTACTGTGAGTAACCTAGTTGGTTTCTCAAATTTCTGATTGTCTAAATGCTCTATGTGAACTACTTGCCTTTGTGAATTGCATGATTCTCGCAATGTATAGGATCGACTTGCATGTTTTTCTTGTCTTTGGATTGGATTCTTGCATGATCACGGAAATTGAACTCATGGGCTTCTATAGCCATACCTTGAACTCTTGAACATTTCCCGCATTTATAAAAGCATGAGCAGATAATGAGCGTTGTGACCCAAGTCGCGAGTATTCTTGAAATGAGCTTGAGCTCTAACACTATCTTGACCGCCACGAGCCCGAGGTGATTTATCCTCGACGCGCCCACATCGAATCTTGATGGCTTGGGCACAACATCGAATAATCTGGAAAAGAGTCACATGTGCATCGTGATTGCATGAGTAATCGTTTTGTGATAATGGTGATTATGTGACGGCATGATTTATGTAAATGGCTCTATGATATCGTAAGCTGTTACATGTTATCGCAAATTATTATTTTGCTGTAAATTGTTATATTCTCGCTAATTGAATCGATTGTATTATGTTATACGCCATGTGCGTAATGCATGATTTGAGTGAACCATCGATGATGGTTTCTCACCGAGTTCATAAAACTCACCCAAAATTTGTACATATTTTTCAGGTCTTGAAGAATACCCGGTTGACACGGAGTATGTCTCTCTTGTAGGCAAGTGAAGTATAGAGGTCGGGATCGGTCCGTGTATCCGCATTAGTGTCTTATCGAATTGTATTTCGCAATCATTGTGCAACAATGCTTTGTATTTTAACGAGCCCATTGTGGTTGTCTTGCTTTACACATTGGTGATTGTAAATTTTATTGGATGACCGTAATAACTGAAATTGATTAATTGTGAATATGGGCTCGGGTTCCTTCATCGTTTATCTTTGCGTTAATGAATGGTTCAAAAAAAAAAAGAGAGGAGAAAATATTATACTGAGTTTTAATCGACTGATGTAATACGCCACCCTCGCGAGGCACTGACTCGGATATCACCAACGATATCGGGTTTTGGTCACTCGGGAGTGGGGTGTTACACATAACATCCCAAAAATTGCTCACAATTTGCTCAAGGATGTGCTCGTACAAATCAGTCACTAAGCTTAAACTCAACTCTCCTATTTGCAAATAGAATTTGAAAACCTTCAAATCGAGATTTCAATTTGACTTCTTCATATCAATCATAGCTCTAAATATCTTGTTTAATTTGAAGCAAGAATCACCTCAAACGGAGTTATACAACTCAAGATATGCTAAAAAACCCTAAAAGGGATCATATCCCAAACATGCTATCCTAACCGACCACTTACTTTAATGTAAACTCTCTCAATTCAACTCCAAATGATACAAATTTTTATGGAGAGAAAGATACATGTCTTAGGAAACCATAGCTTCAAGAATCACCTCAATCGGAGGTCGGATGAGGGAGTTATGTCCAAAAGAATAAACCATGTTTAAACCCTAAATCGATTTGTACCTCCCTTGGCGCGAATGCAATAACTCTTGGTACAGATGTCCAAATGCTTTCGTTCTTAGACCATTGGAAAGAACACCTCGATATATACAACTCGTATTAGAGGCCTCAAAGTGAGATTCGGCATTGAAACTAGTCAAAATCACCAAATACTATAGCTGACCCGAGCATGTCCGTTAAATGGACACAGACTGGCAAAACACCCCAATTTCACCCGAGAAGGTCCGCTAAACGAACACCCATGTCCGTTTAACGGACACACACTGCCCAAAGTGTCCAAAACCATCCGAGAAGGTCCATTAAACGGACTGGGATGTCCGTTTAACGGACACACACGGGGCAAACACTCCAAAACTCCTTCTAAAGCCTCTCCAATGCTTCCAAACTCCATCCTAACCCCATATACATTCATAATCACCCAAATACTCTTCATACACAAACGTCCCAAGTCTAACATGCTATCCTAAACTTAAGCAACAATAGGCAATCTCAACAAATAAATTATACACATCCATCAATTCAAACCTTGAAAACATAACACAATGTACAAAAGGAACTTTTCAAGTTCTCAATTCATTTCCAAATCATAAGTTTCAACATTGAAAAGAAATATTCAAAATACAAAGGAAATTCCCAAATTTTGCAATCTCGTAACTAAACAATGTAACATTCGAACAACTTTCTTTACAAACGAATTACACATCAAAATGCTTAAAACAAATACAAGGGAATGTTATACAAAGGTTCAACTAGCCTAATACAAAGGCTATCTATCTCGAAGTTGTCTAACTTCCTTGCAAGGATCGCTAAATCTTTCTCGCACTGCACCTGAGGAGTGGGGAAAAATAGGTTGAGCTTCACAGCTCAGTGGCTAAATCATTTATAACCATTGGTGTTGAGTCATACAGTCACACATATTTATGAACATTCATATAAGCATATTCATCGCAATGACAATTCAATTCAACCTTCACAATACGATTCACATTTCATAATTCATACTATCATCACAAATGACACATTTGATGTAATTCATTATTCAAGCATATCACTCAAAAATATCATCATAGTTTGACACATTAAGATGCAGATGCACACATAATTGGCTCGAGGGTTCTGTGAACAAAATGATGAAACCGAAGTTTGCATCGTGAACGAAACAAGTCCATTTCTGATCTCGTGGGTCACAAGCGGGCAGTCGGGAGAAGGCTTTTACGTCGACGTGCACTTGACTACGAAACGGTTCCGCTCTCGCCCACACAAAGCACATATTCACACCTTATGTTCAATTCAATCATTCTTTCCATTTTTATCAAAATGCCATCATATAAGGCATAGCATCATCATGCTCAATTCCATTTGATCATAATCTCAAAATTTTCTTTATACAAAATGCCATGACAAAATCAATGGCATAACAATCATGTCAAAATTCAAGCATCCATCAATGCATAACATAACATAAGCACAATTCAATTGTTTCATCAAAATGGTATACCTCATAATGAAATACCAACATAACAATAATTCCATCAAGTCATTTAACACACAATTAACACATCATGCATTTTGCTCATCTCACACAACAACTATAAATAATTTACCCACCTTATACTTGCAAATTCCAAAATCAATAACTTCCTTCCTCTTGTTCTTGAATGGCCTCTTGATTTCCTAAACACAACCAACATTTCATGAATTTCAATTTAATCAGCAAAATCCCCAATTCCATAATCACCATGAACCCTAACCATATTCTAATCTAATCCATCTATGATTAATCTAGGTTAGAAAACTCCAACCCTAGCTTAAAAACCCAAAACCCCTAAGAAACCATCATCTTCTTCCTCACAACACTCCTTTCTCTCTCTAGAACTTTTCCATTACAAAACTACAACCCATTTCTTCAACAAATCAAGATGGAAAGATGAAAACTAACCTTGAAAAGCTTGAATCTTCTTCCTTTCCATGAAAATCTCTCCATTTTGCCTAGCTTCTTCGATTTTTCTTCTCCTCCTCTTCTCCTTTCACGACTTCTCTCCTTCTCTCTTCTCTCTATCGTTCTCTCTCTTTCTTTTCTCCTTATTTTCGTGCCTTTTTCCTTCACCCATATGACAGCCCCTCTTTTCTTGCTTTAATGAATGGTAAATGACCAACATGCCCCTCCTTTTAAGCCTACAACTTTAACTCCTTAAGTGAACTTCCTAAATTGCCCTCCATTTAACCCTTAAAAACTGTCATCTTGCTTCTCAATTTTGGGTAGGTAAATGACATAATTTGGTAAAACTTTCTTCTTAAAAAGTGTTCCTCTATGTCTCATCTTTAATATGATACCAAAAACGCTCAAATCGGATTAGAAACGAAAGAGTTATGGCCAAAAATACGCTTTCAGCTCTTACTAATCCGAGACTGAACATTGACCCAACTTCAATCCAGAAATTGAAAATCTTACGAACTAAATTGGAATTCGATCCCTTCACATGATTTGTAGCCCCATGTCTCAATTTTATTTTTCCTCAAGAATCAACTCAATCGGATCTCTACAACTCCCGAATTTCACAAAATACTGAACCATGTTCAGAAAATTATCCAACTCATAACCCTTAACCAAATCCTATAACTTTTGATTCAATCAATATCTTTCCATTTCATTTCAATCTCATAATTTCCTCTCTTATTTACACATAACTACTTGCCAATAATTTCTCGGTTAAAAGTCCTTGCTCATAGAAAGGTTCGGGGTCCAACATAGCTCATGAAAGAAAGAAGAGGGGATTCGTGAAAACCAACTAATGCACCACTTCTTCCTTCTAATAAAAATGAAAGAGAGGGCAATAAATGAGGCATTCTCATTTGTTTAATATGGCTAGATGAAATGAAAAAATACCAAAACAAGACACTCTCATTTTCGATTATATGATGAAAGAAGGGAGGGAGAGCAACAAATGCACTACTTCCTTCTTTTAATCAAAATGAAAGAGAGGCCAATAAATGAGACATTCTCATTTTCGGTTATATAATGAAAGAAGGGTGAGAGCAACAAATGCACTACTTCCTTCTTTAATCAAAAGAATGCTAAAAGCTTCATATGCTTTTTTACATGCTAACATTAAATGACAACCATTAAACTATTTAATGAGGACACAATTAAACCATTTAATGAGGACACCATTGAACCATTTAATGATGATGAAGCATGATGAAAACCCACCTTATATTTAGCAATTCAATGTTAAATGTGCAGCTGTCCATTTAGCTATATAAAATTGAAAATTTACATCATTGTAAATTTTGGTTTTGCCCTCCTTTTTGTCTTTACAAATATTGTTTCAATTTAATTAATCTAATTAATCAAATCAAACCAAAAACTAGCCCAATATTAAATGTTCATTTTTTAGGCTTCTAATTAACAATTAATTATTGTAAGCCCAACATTTAATTATAGCCTTAAGGCCCAATTTAATTAACTCTTAATTAAATTGTTCCGGTCTTATTATTCCGATTCTAATTCGGTCCTTTCTTTTTTTTTTCAATTTGGTAACCTCTATTTATTTTTCTTACTTTGCTTTATAAGCAAGTTGGAAATCTAATTGGGTTAATATAATTCAAGCTCCAATAAGCTCAAAATTAATTTAATCTTATTAGAATTAATTCCAACTTATTAACCAAATGTCATTCCGCCAAAGACAATTAGTTTAACTCTTGAATTACTAAATATTATGAGAATACATGTTTCAAATTAAATGTCCAATTGCAAACTCTATTATGAATCATATTATAGTCATCCGCACAATAAAGAGTAAAATTACCATTTTGCCCTTAATTGATTTTTTCTTCTAGATCTCCCGCTTCACTCTATATGGTAATTAACACACAAGATCTCATCTTGGTGTTAAGACTTGATAGGTAGCTAGTCTATCAAACTATTAGCACCAGTTTAATCACCAATCTTCAGTAAAACATCTAGAAGTGATGATATCACTATAAACTCTTTACTTGAGTGAATGTTTCCTGATATATGTTTTAATAAATAATTCCAACATGTAGACACTAGATTGATACTCTGTAAAAATCCATTTCGATCATATCAAGAATTATAATGAAACACACATGAGTTCACCACTTATCAAGATTGTGGTTCGTAATAAAATAATGCTAAAGTGTATGTTTTAAGATTAAAGAAACGACCTACTTTAATCTTTAAAAAACATACGTGATTTCATATTCATTTAATAGTTCCATTATTGATAGTCAACTACTATCATGATATGAAACTCATCATTCCCTTAAAGTAAACTCCTTTACTTACACAGAGATAAATTGCAACACTACAGTCTAAACCACAATCAAGCGACCAACCTGATTATTCAACTTTAAATCAACTAATTTAGATTCTAATTATATACATGTTCATACAAATAAAACCTGTTGGACACCGTCTTCGAGGCCCAACATTCGGACCCATAAAAGCATACATAAGCATAGAGGACCCAAAACCGTACACAAACTAACCACAAATAGAGAAACTTTTAATAGAAAAATTTGGGATTTTCTTTGTAAGAAAATATGTTCCTTAGGCTCTCACGGTTCCAACGCCACTGAAAACGCACAATTTGGATTAGAAATGAAAAAGTTATGCTCAAAATACTATCTAAAGAAAACAGTGAAAACTGACCCTCAACCGACTTCGGATCAGAATTTGAAAACTTTAGGGGCTAAATCGCCAATTGGTTCCTTCATAAAACTTGTAGGTTTAAGTCTCTAGTTTAATTTAAAATAAGAATCGCTTTGATTGGAGCTCTATAGCTCAAGATATCTCAACATTAGTAAAGTATATTCGGGCTTGATCAGCCGACCTCCACACTTTGTTTCAAACCACCTTTTCAATTTAAAATAAAAACTGATAAATCAGATGTAGAAAGATAGAAAATTTTCTTAGGATTCATCGCTTCGAAAATCAGCTCAATCGGAGGTCTACACAAATAGTTATGGCCAAAAGAAGGAAGAGAGGTCGGTCGGCTTGGAACCGACCTCAAATCGCGAGCTTCGCCCAAGAGATTTAGCGATCGCCGCGCACCATGGGCCAGCGATCGCCTCGCTCGGCAAGCCGAGCGCTTGGCGCTTCAGCGTGCCGAGCCGAGCGACCTGCCCAGTGATCCGACCTATCAGACTTTTAACCTCAATAACTTTTGACTCCGAGCTCCAAATCAGACACGGTCGGAAGCGTTGGAAAGCTAGAAGAAAAATCTATATTTTTCAAGAAGGACTTACAAGCTAGGTCGGACTCTACAGGAATCAAAAGTTCCCACTAAGACAGATCGACTAGCTCTCCACAAACAGCACCAGAACTTGCGACCTCCATAACTTTTGACCCAGAACTCCAAATTTAACAAACTTAGTGTCTATGGAAAGGTAAAAGAATTATCTACAACTTTCATGAAGATCACCGACCTATATTCCAACTCCAAAAGGGTCAAAAATGGACTCAAAGCTCTGCCTAACAGTCAGCCATTTAGGCAGCACCCGCATTTAATTCTAACGGCTCACACCTACCAATCAACACATCAAAATTAATTCATAAAACATCCTGGAAGAGCTCTATAGCTCACCTAACACCATCAAGGAGTCATAATAATCCCAGATGACCTATATCAACCCAGAAATTTCAGAAAACACAACATACCCAGAATTTGCAAATCTTCACAGCTCACAAACCTTTGCAAATTTCCAGCAAGCTCTCCCAAAGCAAATTCCAACAGCAATTCAATAATTACAAGAATCCTACACATGCCTTTCTAAGGCCATACACAGGCCGCAAATCAACAAGTGCACATGAAGAGAGTACTAGAGCTCTCATTCTCATTTCAAATCATAACAATGTTTAAGCATGGCTTTAATTACATATCAGCATATCCATCAAAGTCAAATACAAAATACAAGATGTGTGAGATGCTCCATGTTCGATATGCTTATAAAGCCATTCCAAAAGCTAGTTACTAACTTAATACAAAAGTAGCTAAAATTTCTTGGAGTGATGCCCGAAGCTTTTTGCAAGGTTCAGCTCTCAACTTGAATTTGCACCTGAGGAGGGAGAATGGGGTGAGCTAACACGGCTCAGTGGCTAACATGTTTATAGCCATCGAGTAATGAACCACACAACACATAAACAAGGATCCTAAGCAATAGCAATTTATCATATGAAACACAAATAATCCAAAATCACCACATAAGGTAGAACATGCGAATTTATATCAATCAACCACATATTATGCATCATAAACACAATTAAAGGATGAAATGCACACATTTGGCTCGAGAGTTCCATAAACACAACGAATAAACCGAAGTTTATCGTAAACACAACGAGTCCATATTCGATCTAAATGGGCCAAGCGGCTGCCGGAGAAGGCTAGGGGGGTCAACGTGCACGTGACTAACGATATAGGTTCTGTCTTGCCCAATCACAACCAATTTATGCTCACATATTCAAACACAAAAATAGCATTTTATGCTTCTTCCATTGTATCAAATCATCATAGTTTCATTCTTTTCATTCAAATCAAGGGAAATACATTTTCAATATACTCACAATTAACAAAGATAACACACATAGGACATTTGTCCATTACACAACAACTATAAAAATGTTACCCACCTATCGTCGGTATCTGAATTCAAGATTGCCCTTCCTCCTTGTCTTGAGTGGGGTCTCTTGATTTCCTTCAATTAAATCACACTCTATTCAATAAATACATTTTAAAGGAAAGCATAACATTCATAAAAATCAAGCAAAATAAAAGTCTACTTTAAACCTAACCTACCCATAAGCCATTTAAGCTAGAATACCCAAGACCTTAGCTTAGAAATCCCATAAATCCATAGATCTCACCTTCTCTTCTTTCTTTCTACAAACCCTACACAAACCCTAACTTCCATTTCCTCCCATTTTCGAACCCATCATAAACAAAGATGGAACTAACCTTTAATAAGTCGATTTCTCTTCTTTTTCCTCTTCTTTCTTCCTTCCTTCAAGCCTCCTACGGGTCTCCTTCCTCTCTTGGCCGAAACCCTCTTACTTCCTTGCTCACGATTTTCTTCTCTTCTTTCCTTTGGCTCTACGACACTTACTTCCTTCTCTTCTCTTAACAATTTAACTCTTTTAATTCTCAACTTAAAGCCCTCTCTCAAAACTACATAGTTTTGAGCTCTCCCTTATCCTCTTACAAGCAACTCTAATGGGCTCTCTTCCTCACAAGCCCACTACACATAATCCACTCATTTCTAATCCTCCTCCTTATTCCACTTATTCCATAAAGCCCATTCTTTCCAACATTAAATCCAAGCCTTCATTTAATTTCTAACTTCTAATCCCAAGCCCAACATAAAAATATCTATATAAACACATAATTAAATCAATTAAGGCAAAATAAAAATAATTAATGAATAAATCCATAAATCGATAAATAATTAATAATAAAAAATTTTGGGGCCCAACAATTCTCCCCTCCTAAAAGAATTTCGTCCTCGAAATCCTTACCTGAATCCATGAAGAGGTAGGGATACTTCTCCTTCATGGCTTCCAACGGCTCCCAAGTCGCTTCCTCGGTCGAATGGTTCCTCCTTAAGACCTTAACCAGCTTCACAATCTTGTTCCTTAACACTTTTTCCTTGGAATCTAAGATTTCCACTGGTTGCTCCTCATAAGTCAAATCCTCTCTCAACTGAACCTCTGAAGGTTGAACTATGTGCGAAGGATCCGATCTGTACCTCCTTAACATCGACACATGGAACACATTGTGAATCTTAGACAACTCCAATGGCAAATCTAACTTATAAGCCAAAGGTCCGATCCTCTCAATGATCTCATATGGGCCTATGTACCTCAGGCTAAGCTTGCCCTTCTTGCCAAACCTCAAAACACCTTTCCATGGAGAAGATCTAAGAAACACCTTCTCACCCACTTCAAACTCCATCTCTTTCCTATGGGCATATGTGTAGCTCTTCATCCTATCTTGAGCTGTTTTAAGCCTCTGCTTCACTAACTTCACTTTATCCACAGTAATCTGCACTAATTCAGGTCCTACAAGCTTCCTTTCACCTTCCTCATCCCAACATAAAGGAGTCTTGCATCTCCTACCATATAAAGCCTCATAAGGTGCCATCTGAATTCCTGAGTGATATGAATTGTTGTAAGCAAACTCAATCAAAGGTAGGTGGTCATCCCACGAACCTTTGAAATCCAATGCACAAGCTCTCAACATTGCCTCCAAAGTTCGTATCATCCTCTCCGATTGTCCATCGGTCTACGGATGGAAAGCTGTACTAAAATGCAATCTAGTCCCCAGAGCCTCCTGCAAACTTTCCCAAAATTTGGAGGTAAACCTAGGATCCCTATCAGAAACTATCGAGCTTGGAATCCCATGAAGTCTCATTACCTCATCCACATACTTCTTAGCCAAAACATTCAAAGAATCCGTCTGTTTAATTGGCAAGAAATGTGCCGACTTGGTCAACCTATCAACAATCACCCAAATAGCATCATGCTTCCTGCTAGTCCTTGGTAATCCCATCAAAAAATCCATGGTAATCTTCTCCCATTTCCATTCCGGAATCGGCAAAGGATTAAGCTTGCCTGAAGGTGCTTGGTGTTCAGCTTTAACTTACTGACACACTAAACATCTTTTAGCATACTCTGCCACATCTTTCCTCATTCCCTTCCACCAGAAATGGTCCTTCAAATCCCGATACATCTTAGAACTCCCTGGGTGCATTGCATAAGGAGCGTTATGCGCTTCATCAAGGATCTCATCCTTCAGCTCTAACACATCTGGAATACACAATCTGTCACCCATAACCATCAATTCATCTTCCTTTACCTCTACATCAAAGGGCTTGCCATCTTTTATCTCTGCTCTAAGCTTACTCAAGCACTCATCCCGTTCCTGCAATTCTTTGATCTTCCCCCTCAACACTGGTCTCACTCAAGTTTGCCAAAATACGATCCAGCTCAACTTGCCTCAATGTCACATCAAGTCTGGCTAATTCCTTCAGCAAGGGAAGGTACACTGTCTCCATATGTGCCATAGTGGACTTCCTACTCAAAGCATCAGCTACCACATTAGCTTTCCCCGGATAGTAGTCTATCACCAAATCATAATCTTTTAATAACTCCAACCATTGCCTCTGCCTCAAATTCAGCTCTTTCTGAGTCAACAAGTACTTAAGGCTCTTATGGTCCGTAAATACTCTAGTAGTAACTCCATACAAGTAGTGTCTCCAAATCTTCAACGCGAATATTATAGCAGTTAACTCCAAATCATGAATAGGGTAGTTCATCTCATAAGGCTTCAATTGCCTATAAGCATAGGCAATCACTTTCTCTCCTTGCATCAATACACATCCTAAACCCTTCCTGGAAGCGTCACTGTACACAATGTATCCATCATCACCATAGGGTAACGTCAAAATCGGTGCAGTAGTAAGCCTATTTTTCAATTCCTCAAAACTGCTCTGGCACTCCTCAGCCCACTCAAACTTCTGATTCTTTCTTGTCAATTTGGAAAGTGGGGCAGCTATCATAGAAAAGCCCTCCACGAACCTCCTGTAATATCCAGCTAGTCCCAAGAAACTTCTCACCTCAACCACATTCTTAGGCGCTTCCCATTTAACCACAGCTTCTATCTTTTGTGGATCCACATACACTCCACGCTCTGAAATCACATGCCCAAGGAATACTACTTCTCTTAGCCAAAATTTGCACTTGTCGAACTTGGCATACAACTTGTTCTTTCTCAAGGTCTCCAAAGCAACCCTCAAATGATCCTCATGCTCCTCATCACTCTTAGAATAGACCAATATATCATCAATAAAGACAATGATAAATTGGTCTAGGAAAGACTTGAAAACTCTATTCATCAAATCCATAAAGACTGCAGGAGCATTCGTTAACCCGAAAGGCATAACCAAAAACTCAAAGTGGCCATACCTCGTCCTAAAAGCAGTCTTGGACACATCGGTCTCCTTAATCCTCAACTGATGGTAACCCGATCTCAAATCTATCTTGGAAAAGACTCTCGCCCCTTGCAATTGATCAAACAAATCATCTATACGCGGGAGCGGATATCGGTTCTTAATGGTGGCATGATTGAACTTCCTATAATCCACACACATCCGCAATGACCCATCTTTCTTCTTCACAAAGAGAACCGGAGCTTCCCAAGGCGAAGAGCTCGGCCTAATGTAACCTTTCTCTAAAAGATCCTCCAATTGCTCCTTAAGCTCCTTCAATTCCGCCGGAGCCATCCGGTAAGGCGAAATCGAAATCGGCGTAGTACCTGGAAGAAGCTCAACGGGAAACTCAATTTTTCTCGGAGGAGGTGGTCCTGGCAATTCCTCAGGAAAGACGTCCAGGAATTCCCTGACTACCGGAATATCCTCCAACCTCCCTCTATCTGCCTCCTTGTCTAACACATAGTCCAGGAATGCTTCACACCCCTTACACATCAATCTCTCTACTGACATAGCTGAAACAATCCGAGGCAGACTGGCTCTTCTATCCCCCACAAATACCACTTTTTTGCCATCCTCTAGCTCGAATTCCACTGTCTTCTGCTTGCAGTCTAAGCTGGCATGATACTTCTCTAAGGTATCTATACCTAGGATCACATCCAATCCTCCCATCTTTAAAAGCATCAAATCCACCACAAACTTTCCTCCACTAATCTCTATCTCACAGTCTCTATACACTTGACTGATAATAATATGCTGGCCAATCGGAGTACTCACCATCAAAGGAGTATCCAATGGGCTCAGACTCCCCCTATGCACAGTCATACCCGAAGACACAAAGGAATGGGTAGAACCCGGATCAATCAAAGCAAGCACACAATCATCAAATAATTTTATCATATCTGTCACCACTTCTGGAGCTATCTCTGCCTCCTCTCGAGTCATTGCGAAAACTCTAGCTGGAGCTTGCCCCCTGGATCCGTCTGGAGGATGAGCTCTCTTAGGTACACCAAAGCTATCCACTTCAGTCATAGCCTTCTGTCCCACTGGCTCTGTCCTCCTGGAAGCTTGCATCTACGATCCCTCTCTTCTATCCGGCTTAGGACACTGTCTGGCTATGTGTCCTCTCTGCCCACAATTGAAGCATGCTCCTGATACTCTGAAACATTCTCCTCTATGATGCCTCCCGCAGTGCTCACACTTGGGAAGAGGTGGCCTCTCCCCATCTCCTCTCCGACTGCCGCCCACCGTTGAGGCTTGGTGAGAAACAGTAGAAGTCCTCACAGGTCTAGGTCGGCTCCCACCGGTGCTCCTCTCCTCAGACTACACAGGAAAGGTTCTGGCACTTCTCTCAGGTATAAAAGTACCACCTCCCCTCCTGAACTGCTCTCTTCCCTTCCTCTTTCTGCTAACTGCGCTCTTAATGTTATCGATGTTCTCAACTCTTAGAGCCGCTTCAACCAGCTGCTGAAAATCGCCAAAGTTCTGTATTACCACCTTCTCTCTGATAGCTAAATGTAGGCCCGACTCAAACCTGCGGCACTTGGCAGCCTCATCAACATCACTCAAGCATACTCGACAACCGAGTGAACCAATCATACTCGAGAATATCATCTCCCCTCGGGTGAGACTCGAAACTCCCTCGATTCTCATTGAATGTACACTTCAGATAGATACTTCTTCCTATAAACAGACAGGAAGTCTCCCCATGTCACTCCTACTGGTCTCGTCTGACTCCTCGGCACCGCCTCCCACCAATGCAAGGCATCACCCTGCAACAGACTGGCAGCATAAACCACTCTCTCATCATCCTCGCACTCCATCTGATCCAAGATCCTTTCGGTCTTCCTCAACCAGGTCTCAGCTTCCTCGGGTCAGTGATCCCGTAGAAGTCCACTGCTCCATACTTCCTTAGCCTATCAAACTGTCTCCCCTTCTTAGCTGGGGCCGAACCAGAAGCCTGAGGCATTTGACCCATAGCCTGAACAAAGGCTTGAGTAAATGCCTGGAAGAGTCTCGGGTCTAGAGCAGGCACTTGTTCAGACTGACTAGGCGACGGCTGAGTCTGAGATCGAAGGAGCTCACTACTCTACCCTAGAGAAACCTCAGCTGGGGCCACTCCCGGGGCTACGGACTCATCCGTGCTCTCCTCTCTCAGTGGAGAGTCAGGTGCAATTGAACCTTGCAGAACTCCTCGTGTCCTTCTATGAGGTGGCATCTTACTCCTTCAATGAAAATATTAATGATTAGCTACAACCATTTTTAAATCTAGTTTCTATATGTATGCATGATATGCATGTCACTTAATACAAACCATCAATTCATAATGCAAACATTTAATCACATAACAAAACAATTTTCCTACTATGCATTCTAAGCCTAGGAGTGAAACCTAGGCTCTGATACTAAACAATGTTGGACCCCGTCTCCGAGGCCCAACATTCGGACCTATAAAAGCATACATAAGCATAGAGGACCCAAAACCGAACACAAACTGACCACAAATAGAGAAAATTTTAATAGAAAAATTTGGGATTTGCTTTGTAAGAAAATATGTTCCTTAGGCTCTCACGGTTCCAACGCCACTGAAAACGCACAATTTGGATTAGAAATGAAAAAGTTATGCTCAAAATACTATCTAAAGAAAACAGTGAAAACTAACCCTCAACCGAGTTCGGGTCAGAATTTGAAAACTTTAGGGGCTAAATCGTCGATCGGTTCCTTCATAAAACTTGTAGGTTTAAGTCTCTAGTTTAATTTAAAACAAGAATCGCTTTGATCGGAGCTCTATAGATATCTCAAAATTAGTAAAGTATATTCGGGCTTGATCAGCCGACCTCCACACTTTGTTTCAAACCACCTTTTTCAATTTAAAATAAAAACTGATAAATTAGATGTAGAAAGATAGAAAATTTTCTTAGGATTTCATCGCTTCAAAAATCAGCTCAATCGGAGGTCTACACAAATAGTTATGACCAAAAGAAGGAAGAGAGGTCGGTCGGCTTGGAACCGACCTCAAATCGCGAGCTCGCCCAAGGGCGAGCGATCGCCTTGCTTGCCCGTGGGACAAGCGATCGCTCGCTCACCCGCGGGGCGAGCGCCTCGCTCACCTGCTGAGCTAGCGATCGCCTCGCTCGGCATGCCGAGCGCCTTGGGCACTCGCGTGCCGAGCCGAGCGACCTACCCAGCGATCCGACCTATCAGACTTTTAACCTCAATAACTTTTGACTCCGAGCTCCAAATCAGACACAGTCAGAAGCGTTGGAAATCTAGAAGAAAAATATATATTTTTCAAGAAGGACTCACAAGCTAGATCGGACTCCACAGGAATCAAAAGTTCCCACTAAGACAGATCAACTAGCTCTCCACAAACAGCACCAGAACTTGCGACCTCCATAACTTTTGACCCAGAACTCTAAATTTAACAAAATTAGTGTCTATGGAAAGGTAAAAGAATTATCTACAACTTTTATGAAGATCACCGACATATATTCCAACTCCAAGAGGGTCAAAAGTGGACTCAAAGCTCTGCCTAATAGTCAGCCATTTAGGCAGCACCCGCATTTAATTCTAACGGCTCACACCTACCAATCAACACATCAAAATTAATTCATAAAACATCCTGGAAGAGCTCTATAGCTCGCCTAACACCATCAAGGAGTCATAATAATCCCAGATGACCTATATCAACCCAGAAATTTCAGAAAACACAACATACCCAGAATTTGCAAATCTTCAACAGCTCACAAACCTTTTGCAAATTTCCAGCAAGCTCTCCCAAAGCAAAATCCAGCAGCAACTCAGTAATTACAAGAATCCTACACATGCCTTTCTAAGGCCATACACAGGCCGCAAGTCAATAAGTGCACATGAAGAGAGTACTAGAGCTCTCATTCTCATTTCAAATCATAACAATGTTTAAGCAAGGCTTTAATTACATATCAGCATATCCATCAAAGTCAAATACAAAATACGAGATGTGTGAGATGCTCCATGTTCGATATGCTTATAAAGCCATTCCAAAAGCTAGTTACTAACTTAATACAAAAGTAGCTAAAATTTCTTGGAGTGATGCCCGAAGCTTTTTGCAAGGTTCAGCTCTCAACTTGAATTTGCACCTGAGGAGGGAGAATGGGGTGAGCTAACACGGCTCAGTGGCTAACATGTTTATAGCCATCGAGTAATAAACCACACAACACATAAACAAGGATCCTAAGCAATAGCAATTTATCATATGAAACACAAATAATCCAAAATCACCACATAAGGTAGAACATGCGAATTTATATCAATCAACCACATATTATGCATCATAAACACAATTAAAGGATGAAATGCACACATTTGGCTCGAGAGTTCCATAAACACAACGAATAAACTGAAGTTTATCGTAAACACAACGAGTCCATATTCGGATCTCGTGGGCCACAAGCGGGCTGCCGGGAGAAGGCTAGGGGGGTCAACGTGCACGTGACTAATGATATAAGTTCTCTCTTGCCCAATCACAACCAATTTATGCTCACATATTCAAACACAAAAATAGCATTTTATGCTTCTTCCATTGTATCAAATCATCATAGTTTCGTTCTTTTCATTCAAATCAAGGGAAATGCACTTTCAATATACTCACAATTAACAAAGATAGCACACATAGGGCATTTGCCCATTACACAACAACTATAAAAATGTTACCCACCTATCGTCGGTATCCGAATTCAAGATTGCCCTTCCTCCTTGTCTTGAGTGGGGGTCTCTTGATTTCCTTCAATTAAATCACACTCTATTCAATAAATACATTTTAAAGGAAAGCATAACATTCATAAAAATCAAGCAAAATAAAAGTCTACTTTAAACCTAACCTACCCATAAGCCATTTAAGCTAGAATACCCAAGACCTTAGCTTAGAAATCCCATAAATCCATAGATCTCACCTTCTCTTCTTTCTTTCTACAAACCCTACACAAACCCTAACTTTCATTTTCGAACCTATCATAAACAAAGATGGAACTAACCTTTAATAAGTCGATTTCTCTTCTTTTTCCTCTTCTTTCTTCCTCCCTTCAAGCCTCCTACGGGTCTCCTTCCTCTCTTGGCCGAAACCCTCTTGCTTCCTTGCTCACGATTTTCTTCTCTTCTTTCCTTTGGCTCTACGACACTTACTTCCTTCTCTTCTCTTAACAATTTAACTCTTTTAATTCTCAACTTAAAGCCCTCTCTCAAAACTACATAGTTTTGAGCTCTCCCTTATCCTCTTACAAGCAACTCTAATGGGCTCTCTTCCTCACAAGCCCACTACACATAATCCACTCATTTCTAATCCTCCTCCTTATTCCACTTATTCCATAAAGCTCATTCTTTCCAACATTAAATCCAAGCCTTCATTTAATTTCTAACTTCTAATCCCAAGCCCAACATAAAAATATCTATATAAACACATAATTAAATCAATTAAGGCAAAATAAAAATAATTAACGAATAAATCCATAAATCAATAAATAATTAATAAAAAAAAATTTCGGGGCCCAACAAAACCAAACTTTTTTGTTTTATTAATAGTATATATTTTCATTACAAAAATAACTGAAAGAAGATTAAGTTATATGTAAATACACTTACTTTCAAGGGTACTATATTTACAAAACCCCAACAATCTCCCACTTGCCCTAAAGCAAGTATGACATATCCCTCATTCCTATCCCTTATAGGTGACCCTCAAAACTCTTTTGAGAAAACATTTTCGTAAATGGATAAGAAAGGTTTTGCTCTGTAGGAATCTTTACCACATTCACCTCACCACGTTGTATTATCTCCCTTATGAAATAATCTTTTCTCTCAATGTGTTTGGCAGTTTTATGGTTTCGAGGTTCTTTAGAATTAGTCACTACCTCACTATTATCACGAGAAAGTTTAATTGCCTTTTCTGCCTCAGGAACTACCTCCATATCATTTAGGAACTTGTGGAGCCAGAATGTTTCTTTTGCTGCTTCACAAGCAGCAACATACTCCTCTAGACTATAGCTCCACCTCCTAAAATAAATATAGACCCAGAAGTTGATTTCCTTGAATCAACAACTGATTGGAAATCAAAATCTGTATATCTTGTCGAAACAAGGTTACTTCCAAAGTAAACAAGCATTAAGTTCTTCATCCTACAAAGATACTTCAGTATGCACTTAACTACAATCCAATGATCCATTCCTAGATTGGACTAGAATCTACTTACCAGTCCCAATACGTAACAGATATCTGGTCTAGTGTAAAGCATAACATACATTAAACTTCCAACTACCAAAGCATATGGAATGTTGTGCAGGCGTTTGACCTCCTCTTGGGTCTTAGGTGATTGCTTCTTTGAAAGTTTGATTCCATGTCTAGTGGGTGTGGAAACCCTCTTGGAATCTTGCATGGCAAACTTGTTGAGCATGTTCTCAATGTAGGTTAATTGAGGCAAGGCTATCTATTTATTCTTATGATCCCTTATAAGCTTGATCCCTAAAACATAGTTAGCCTCTCCTAAATCCTTCATTGAGAATTGTTTCTTCAGCCATCCTTTGACTGTATATAACATTTCTACATCATTCCCAATGAGTAGAATGTCATCGACATATAGAATTAGGAAAATAAACTTGCCTTCTTTTATCCTTTTATAGACACAAGGCTCATCTAAGTTTTGTATGAACCCATAAGTTTTGATAGACTTATCAAACCTAATGTTTCAAGACCTAGATGCTTGCTTAAGTCCATAAATAGACCTCTGCAATTTGCATACCCTATGCTCATTACCTGACTCAACGAATCCTTCTGATTAGACCATATAAATGGTCTCCTCAAGATCCCCATTAAGAAATTTGATCTTGACGTCCATTTTTCATATTTCATAATCAAAATAGGATGCTATGGCCAAAATAATTTTGATGGACTTAAGCATGGCAATCGGAGAAAAAGTCTCCTTATAGTTTATACCCCCTTTTTGAGTATAGCCTTTAACTACCAATTTAGTTTTAAAAGTCTCTACCTTTCCATCTGATCCTCTTTTCCTTTTGAAGATCTATTTAGACCCTATGGCTTTTACATCTGGTGGTAGATTTACAAAGATCCAGACTTTATTAGTGCACATGGACTATTTCTAATTCCATTACCTTTAGCCATTTTTCTGCATCAACATCATTAATAACTTGTGTATAAGTAATGGGATTCGTTTCTTCTTAGTCCAAGATGGAAATTATGCCTTCTCTTAGACCTAGATACCTGTTTGGTTGTCTTATAACCCTCCCACTACGTCTAAACACTACTTAATGTTTAGGCTGCTCTTCCGATTCAACTCTTCAATCCATTTCGACATCTTGTTCTGCTATATCTAAATCAACTATTGGTTTGGATAAAATAACTAACTCCTTTAGTACTAATTCACTTCTTCCTTTGTGATTTCTCATGAATTCTTCCTCCAAGAAGGTCAAATTTATCGACACAAATGCTTTCCTATCCTAATGACTGTAAAAACATTACCCCCGTGTACCCTTAAGATAACCTTCAAACAAACATACTTCTAGCCTTGGTTCCATCTTTGTGGATTCAAGCCTTAGAATATAGAATGGGAAACCCCAAGTCCTTAAATGCAGTAATGAGGGAACTCGGTCAGTCTAGAACTCCTTAGATGTTTTAGACATTGATTTGGCTGGAGCAAAGTTAAGAAGATAAGTTGCCTTTTGTATGGCATATCCCCATAATTATTCTAGAAGGCTAGCGTAAGACATCATTGATCTTACCATTTCCAATAGAATCCTATTCCTCCTCTCAACTACACCATTTTATTGAGCTGTTCAAAGAGTTGACAAGTTGGAAACAATACCATTGTCAATTAGAAATTGTTGGAACTCTCCAGATAAGTACTCACCATCTCGATTCGATTGAAGTTGTTTTAATGGCTTGCCTAGCCCTTCTCAGCTTCAGCTTTCAATTCTTTGAACCTTTTAAAGGACTCACTCTTTTATGCATCGAATACAAATAGCCATGTCTAGAGTAATCATCTATAAAGGTTATGAAGCATTTATAAGCTCCTCTAGCTTGTACCTTTATGGGCCCACACACATCAGTGTATATCAGGTCCAACATGGATTCAGATCTATTTCCTTTGGAAGGAAATGAGGCCTTGGTCATTTTTCCTTCAATACAGGATTCACAGGTGAGTAATGGATCATTATCTAAGCCCACAAGGATCCCATCCTTCACCAACCTTTCAAGTCTTTTTTGATTGACATGACTCATTCTTAAATGCCACTTATATTTTGAATTAATGCTAGAGTAATTGGATTGTTTTGGTTTTATTAATTCTGTGGTGTTTAGTGAGCCTATTATAGGTTCTATGAAGAACAATTCCTGTTTAATTATCGCATTATAAATAAAATCCTTATTGTCATATATTGAAACAATATTTTTAAAATATAAAGAATAACCATATTTTATTAAAACAAAAAATAGAAATCACGTTCCTTACAATCATTAGGATGTAATATACATCCCCCAAATGTAACCTATGATCATTAGAAAAGTCTAAGATAACTACTCCTATTGATTCTACTAAAGCGTAGGATCCATCTGCTATCTTGATTTGAAACTAGCCTTCAAGTAGTCTTTTCCTTTGCTGGAACCCCTGCAAAGAATAACAAACATGGTCAATGGCTCCTGAATCTAATATCCAAGAATCAGATGAATTTGTCACATTTCTAGTTACTAATAAACTTAGGAAACCCATACCTTGTTTGCTTTTAAAGGACTCAAGGTAGACTGAACAGTTTCTTTTCCAGTGGCCCTTCTCACCACAGTGGAAACACTTTTCCTTGGTATCCTCTTTGGCCTTCTTTTTCATGGGTTAGACCTTGACCCCTGTTTGGGCTTTCTTTTTTTTGGACCCTTCTTCTTTTGCATACCCTTATCTTTGGGCTTATAAAAAGATGCTACATTAGCCTCAGGCCCATTAGCCTTGATATTTAATATCTCCTCTATGCTATAGAGGTTATTCATCAACTCACTTAAGGTGTAATCCTTGGTGTTGAGCTCATAGTCCAACTTAAACTGCTAAAAAGAAGAGTTTAAGCTATTGAAGATCATAATCATCTGCGTTTTCGCATCCATGTTCACCCCAAACATCTCAGCCTCAGTAACTGCAGAGATTACCTTAAACATGTAATCTCGTACCGGTTCACTAGGTTTTTGTCTAAGATTGTGAAAGGTCTGAATAGCTTTCACCCTTGCATACCTGGTCCTCACACCAAATATCTCATGTAGGTGATGGGCCATTGCACCTACATTTTTCATGCCTACAAGTTACTTTTGCAACTTATTAACCAAATATCATTCCACTAAAGACAATTAGCTGAAATCTTGAATTACTAAATATTATGAGAACACATGTTTCAAATTAGATATCCAATTGCAAACTCTATTATGAATCATATTATAACCATCCACATAATAAAGGGTAAAATTATTGTTTTTCCCTTAATTAGTTTTTTCTTCTAGATCTCCCGCTTCACTATATATGGTGATTAACACACAAGATCTTATCTTGTTGTTAAGACTTGATAGGTAGCTAGTCTATCAAACTACTGATGCTAGTTTAATCATCAATCTCCGTAAAATATCTAGAAGTGCTGATATCACTATAAACTCTTTATTTGAGTGAATGTTCCTTATTACATGTTTTAATTAATAATTCCAACATGTTGACACTAGATTGATGCTCTGTAAAAATCCATTATGATCATATCAAGAATTATAATGGAACATACATGAGTTCACTAATCATCAAGATTTTGGTTCGTAATAAAAGAATTCTAAAGTGTATGTTTTAAGATTAAAGAAATGACCTACTTTAATTTTTAAAAAACATACGTGATTTCAGATTCATTTAATAGTGCCATTATCGGTAGCCAACTACTATCATGATATGAAACTCATCATTCCCTTGAAGTAGACTCCTTTACTTACACGGAGATAAATCACAACACTACAATATAAACCATAATCAAGTGATCAACTTAATTATTCAACTGTGAATTAACTAATTTATATTATAATAATATACCTGCTTCCCATACATCTCCATGTATATGTATATTACTTACAAAATAATCTTGCTACCTTATGACTAGTTATACAATGGTCATACAAATAAAACCAAACTCTTTTGTTTTATTAATAATAAATATTTTTATTAAAAAATAATTGGAAGAAGATGAAGTTATATGTAAATACACTTGCTTTCTAGGGCACTATATTTAATTAACCCCAACAACTTTGAATAAAAATGTAATATTTGTTTCTAGTCTTGATAAAGTGGATTCCATTTAAATTTTAGTAATAATGGTTTTCAATTTATTTGAAATGAATGTTATATGCTTTGGGTAAGTTGTGCAATGGTACATATATATTGGATAGGTCTAATCTGGTTCTAAATATCAATAATAACAAAAGAATAAAACAAGATAATGTGAAATCGTCTTACTTATGGCATTGTCGCCTTGGCCATATAAGTGAGAGATGCATGTCTAAATTATACAAGTATGGTAATTTAGGGTCATTTGATTATAAATCATATGACACATGTGAATCTTGCTTATTAGGTAAGATTACTAAGTTAAGGGAAAAGGTGAACAAACTAGTGGACTTTTAGACATAATATATACTGATGTATGTGGTCTGATGTCCATACATGCCAAAGGTGGTTTCATATACTTCATTACCTTTATCGATGATCATTCTTGATATGGGTATATGTATTTATAAAATACAAGTCTGAAGCCTTTAAAAGGTTCAAATAATTCATAAATGAGGTTGAGAAACAACTTGGAAGAATTATTAAATCACTTCGATCAGATCGAGGTGATGAATACTTAAGCAAAGAGTTTTTGGATTATCTCTGGGATAATAGAATATTGTCCTAGTAGGCTCCATCTTACACACGACGACACAATGGTATGGCTGAGAGGAAAAATCGAACCTTATTAGACATGGTAAGGTCTATGATGGGTTTAGCAAATTTACTAAAATCCTTTTAAGGGTATGTAGTTGAAACTTCTATTTATGTATTAAACAAAGTCCCATCCAAGTCAGTTGACGTTAATCTATATAAGATATAGACTAATAATAAACCCTATCTTTCTCATATAAAAGTTTGGGATTGTCCTACTTATGTGAAGTGAATTCAGTCAGATAAGCTTGAAGTTAAATATGATAAGTATCTATTTGTAGGATATCCTAAGGAAATTATAGGATATCAGTTCTACCATATTTTGGAACAAAAAGCGTTGTTTCAAAACATGTTGTCTTCTTAGAGAAAGAGTTTCTTTTAAGAGAAGATAGTGAAAGCAAAATTGAAATTATGGAAGTTCAAGATGCTCAAACAGACGCAGATCAACTATCTAGACTCGAGATTATTGTTCATGAAGATGAAACATTAGTTCAACCTTCTGACACACAAGAAGTTCATAGGTTGGGTAGGATATGTCATGTTCCCGAAAGATATGGATTTCTCATAAGTAAACTTAACAACATATTGCTCAATAGAACATGATGAGCCTACTACCTATGAGGAGGTTCTAAAGAGTTTAGAATATGACAAATGGCTTCAAACTATGAAATCTGAAATGGATTCCATGTATGAAAACGAAGTATGGAATTCGGTTGACCCACTCGAAAAGATAAAACCCATAGGGTGTAAATGAGTTTTTAAGAAGAAAACTGACATGGAGGGTAATGTAGTTACCTATAAAGCTAGGATTGTAACTAAAGGTTATCATCAAAGGCAAGGTATTGACTATGACAAAATGTTTAGCCTAGTAGCTATGCTTAAATCCATTGGGATACTACTAGCCATTGGTGCTCATTTTGACTATGAGATATGGCAAATGGATGTGAAGACTGCTTTCCTTAATAGAAATCTAACCGAGGATGCGTATATGACACAACCTGATGGTTTTATATCCATGAATGGAAAAAAGGTATGCAAGCATCAGAAATCTATTTATGGATTGAAGCAAGCATCTAGGACTTTGAATATTCTTTTTGATGAGACAATCAAGGAGTTTGGTTTCTCACAAAATCTGGATAAGTCGTGTGTGTATAAAAAGTTTAGTGAGACGTGTTCCTTGTACTGTATGTAGATGACATATTGCTAATAGGAAACGATGTCTTAGCTTTACAATCAGTAAAAATTTGGTTAGCTAAGAACTTCTCTATAAAAGACCTTAGAGAGGCAACTTATATTTTAGAGATAAGGATCCATAAAGATAGATCTGAGAGGTTATTTGGTCTTTCTCAGTCTACATATATAGACAAGATGCTAAAGAGGTTTAGCATAGAGCAATCCAAGAGAGGTTATCTTCCTATAGTACATGGGATTAAATTCTCTAAATCTAAGTGTCCAAAGACAAAAGAAGAAAGGACTCGCATGAGTTTGATTCCTTATGCTTCGGCTATAGGATCAATCATGTACACTATGTTGGACCCTGATGAGGGTCATTGGGTAGCTGTCAAGATTATCCTTAAGTACTTGAGAAGAAATAAAGATGTATTCTTGGTATATGGAGAAGGTGATCTTATGGCAAGCGGGTAAACTGATGCCAACTTCCAATCCGATAGAGATGACTCTAGATCCTGATCTAGATATTTATTCACACTGAATGGTGGTGTAGTCAGTTGGAAAGTTCCAAATAAGAGACGACTGGTAATTCGATGATAGAGGTGGAGTATATTGCAGCTTTAGAAGCGACAAAGGAAGTAGTTTGGATCAAGAAGTTCATCATGAAACTTGGTGTGGTTCTAAGCATCACTGACCCAGTGCAGTTATATTGTGACAATAACGGGTCTATAGCATAGGTGTAAGAACTGAGGTCTCATTAGACCATTTGATTAGAGAGTATTAAGTCAAAATGACTTTACATATATATGATTTTGATGAATAACAAAGAAGTGGTAAAAGAAGAAGCAAAATAGAAAACAGACAAACGGAGAATAAAACACAGAAGCAAATGAAGTTAAAAGACAGACGAAGAAATACAGACGCAGATTAAAAAATAGACAGAGAAGTAAAGACGCAGATGCAAAGTAAAAATACAGACGCAGAAGCAGACGCAGACGCAAAGTGAAAAGCAGACGCAGACACAAAAATATAGACGGAGAAAAGCAGACACAGAATTCAAAAGAAGACGCAAGAGTCAGCTCGAGTTAGTTACAGAATTCAACTAATTAACCGTTTCTTTCAAGATTCAAGAAACAAGATTCAAGATTCAAGATTCAAGAATCAAGAAGCAGTTGCAGACGAAGGCTATAAATATGAGTCGAAGTCAAAAATTTCAAAGTTAGCCAAAGTAAGCCAAAGTTAGCCAAAGTTAGCGAAAAAGAGATTATTATTGAACATTACGTGAACAAAAAGCTTTTGTGAGATTACTGTGCAAAATTAGCTGAAAGCTAGTTTTACTGTAACAAGTTTTCAATACTTTTGTAAGAAAGTAGTACAGATAGCCTGTAGAGGCTAAGAGTGAAAGAATACTGAGTGTAGAGACCTGAAGAGGCTCGGAAAGAATACTTGTATACGTTGAAGAGATAGTGAAATCTCATAAAGAACTCTGAGGACTGGACGTAGCCCACAGTTTGGGGTGAACCAGGATAAAATCACTGTGTCAACTTCTCTCTACCTTATATCTCTTAAAGTTTAAAGTTTTGATTGACTGGAACTTACTGAAGTTTCTGTAAAAAGAACTTATTTTTAAGGAAACAGTTTTGAAAGAGTTTTCAAAAAGGGGAATACACAATTCAACCCCCCTTCTCGTGTATTCACTATCGTATTATAAGCATTATACTAACGTGTGATTTACTTCAATTGGTATCAGAGCTCGGTATCCAAGGATCACTGTAGCAAAGTGTGGATTAAAGATAATGGCAGAATCACATATATACATTGCAGAAGGTGCCTCAGTCACTAGACCTCCGGCATTCAACGGTGAAGATTATCACTACTAGAAAGATAGAATGTGGTTGTTCATAGAATCTACTCATGTCGACCTTTGGGATGTAATAGAGAATGGACCATATACACTAGTAGACGAAGATGGAAATCTTATTCCACGGACCAGATGGACGGCTGATCAAAAGGCGAGAATTCAACTCAACTCTAAAGCGAAGTTTTTCCTGACGTGTGCCCTAAGCAAGAGTGAATATGACAAAGTTCATGGATGCGACACTGCGAAGGAGATGTGGGATACACTGTCCATCGCTCATGAAGGCACAAACCAAGTCAAAGAATCCAAGATAAACATTCTTGTGCACCAGTACGAGCTTTTCAAGATGAAAGATGAAGAATCTATTGATCAAATGTTTGGAAGATTTCAAACAATTGTCAATGGATTGAAAGCCCTTGGAAGAACGTACAATAATCAAGATCACGTACGAAAGATCTTAAGAAGTCTTCCGAAGAGGTGGAGACCAAAAGTTACAGCAATGCAGGAAGCAAAGGACTTGAGCGTGCTAAAGCTTGACGAGTTACTTGAATCACTGAAGATTCATGAAGTAGAGCTCGATGCTGAAGACAAGCCCAAACGGGACAAGTCAATAGCACTAAAAGCCGGACAGAAGAATCACAAGACTCAAAGAAGGAGGAAGTCATCGAAAGTGTTAAAAATAGAAGAATCGAAGAATGATGACTCAAGCGAATCAGAACAGGAGTCAAGTGATGAAGATGACAAATTCTCGTTCATTTCTTGAAAGATAAGACGGATGTGGAAGAAGAAGTCCAAAGGAAGCCAACCCTTCAAGAAGAATAGCAAAGATGATGGCAAAGTAGAAAAGACATCTATCATATGTTACGAGTGTAATCAACCTGGACATTACAAGTCTGAATGTCCTACTCTGAAGAAGAAACCAAAGAAGAGTAGAGAAGGCAAGAAAAGCATGATGGCAACATGGGAAGATATAGATTCATCAGAGTCAAACAAAAATTCCGAGTCATATGAACATGCTAATATCTGCCTAGTAGCCGAGGAAGAAAGTGACGAGGAGGTAACTTCTGAATACGATAACTTGCATGAAGCCTATTCAGAATTATTAGAAGATTCTCATGCTATTCTGAAACAGTACAAATTGTTAAAGACGAAGTATATAGAAAATCTTAAACGTATAAAAGAGATAGAGAGAGAAAATGCAAGCTTAAAGAAACAACTAGAGGATAAAAAGAAAATTGTAGATAAATCCGATGAAATAAATCAGTTAAAGCTTAGAATTAAAAGTCTTTCATCTGATTTAGCTTCATTCACTGAGAGTACAAAGAGAATGAATGAGATGATAGGAAAATGTAGACATCCGAGCGATAAAACCGGATTAGGGTTTTTGGCTAATAAGTCTCATTATAATAAGAAGTCTCTTTCTCAAAATAAAGTGAATTTTCAAACACATTTTCATCAACAGTTTAAAAAAAGGGATAAGAAAACTCATTATATGCATACTACTAACCAGAAAGGACCCAAGAAAATATGGGTACCAAAGAGTAAAATAGTTTCTCCTGCAGATATCCTTCCTTGGAAAATGCGACAAGCACCGTTGGTACTTAGACGATGGGCTTTCATGACATATGACGGAAGAAGGTCTATGTTCCTAGATCTTGAGATAAGAAGGAGGATCGGTAACTTTGGAGACAACAAAGCAGGCAAGATAATTGGAATCAGTAAGATAGGTAAAGATTCCTTTGCATGCATAGATAATGTACTACTTGTTGATGGTCTGAAGCACAATTTGATAAGTGTTAGTCAATTGTGTGATTCTGGTTTCATAGTCACATTCAATCAAAGTCTTTGTGAAGTCAGAAACAAAGATGGATCTATATTATTTTCTGCCAAGAGAAGAAATAATCTTTATAAAATTGATTTAGAAGATTTTCAAGATCAAAATGTTTCATGTTTTCTATCTTCTGAAGAAGAAAGAATAATTTGGCATAAAAAGTTAGGTCATGTCTCTTTTAAACACATTTCAAAGTTGGCAAAATTTGATTTGGTAAGAGGCTTACCAAAAATGAGTTTTGACAAAGAATTTTTTTGTGAAAGTTCTTTGAAAGGAAAACAAGTTAAAACATCGTTTTCTTCTAAAAATTTTGTAACATCTTCTAGACCTTTGGAATTGTTACATATGGATTTATTTGGTCCAACTAGGATAATAAGTCTTGGCAGAAAGAAATATAGACTTGTTATTGTTGATGACTTTACTAGATTTTGTTGGATATTGTTTCTGTCATACAAAGATGAATCTTTTAAGTGTTTTAAGACCCTTTCCAGAAAGTTACAGATTGAAAAAGGAGTATCTATAGCTAGTATCAGGAGTGATCATGGTGGAGAATTCAAGAATGAGAAGTTTAGGCTATTTTGTGAGAAGAATGGAATTTTCCACAATTTCTCAGCCCCTAGAACCCCACAACAGAATGGAGTTGTTAAAAAAAAAACAGGACGATTCAAGAAATGGCAAGGACTATGCTGTGTGAAAAGAATCTTCCTAAGTACTTCGGGTCAAGTCGTGAATACAAGATGTTATATTCGTAATGAATCTTATGCGACCTTGTTGAAAAAGACTCCTTATGAGTTATGAAATGGAAGGAGACCTGATATATCTTACTTTCATCCATTCGGGTGCAAGTGCTATATTATGAATACAAAGGAGTTGTTGGATAAGTTCGACTCAAAGACCTATTCAGGAATTTTTCTAGGCTACTCATCTTCATCTAAGGCCTTCGGGTTTATAACTCTATCTCAAAGACAGTTGAGGAAACCATCCATGTCAAGTTTGATGATCGTTCTCAACCCCACAAGGAAGATGACATGGAGAGTGAAGATCCTTCAAAGAACTTAGATGATACAACAGAAACTCCATCATCAGGAACTCAAGTAGATAAGATCGAGGATATTCCAGAAACTATAAGATTAAAGAGAGATTGGAAATATAGGAGTTCTCATCCAGAAGAGCTAATTATCGGAAAGACCTCAGAAGGAGTAAGGACAAGGTCCAAATTCAGAAGAGAAGCTAATGTGGCTTTCATCTCTGAAATAGAGCCTAAGAAGATTGAGGAAGCTCTTCAGGAAGAAGCTTGGATCTTAGCCATGCAAGAGGAGCTGAATCAGTTTAATAGGAATAAAGTTTGGTCCTTAGTTCCAAAACCCTCGAAGAAATCCATTATCAGAACCATATGGGTTTTTAAGAATAAGCTAGACGAATCAGGCAGAGTGAGTCGGAATAAAGCTAGATTAGTAGCACAAGACTATAATCAGCAAGAAGGGATAGACTACAATGAGACGTATGCTCCAGTAGAAAGAATTGAAGCTATTCGGATATTGCTGGCATATGTTGTTTGTCATAACATAAAGCTTTTTCAGATGGACGTGAAGAGCACCTTTCTGAATGGTTTTATAGACGAAGAGGTGTATGTGAAGCAACCTCCTGGCTTCGAGGATGTTAAGAATCCAGAACATGTCTATAGACTTCATAAAGCTTTATACGACTTGAAGCAAGCTCCTAGAGCTTGGTATGATCGTCTAAGTAATTTTCTCTTGGAGAATGGGTTTACTAGAGGTCAAGTGGATAAAACGCTTTTCAGAAAGAATTATGAGAATGATTTTATCTTAGTACAAATCTATGTTGATGATATCATATTTGGTGCTACTTCAAAGAAGTTATGTATGAGTTTTGAGAGTCTGATGAAAAATGAGTTTGAAATGAGTATGATGGGTGAGTGAAAGTTCTTTCTTGGATTGCAAGTTAAGCAAACCGAAGAGAAAATCTTTATTCATCAACAAAAGTATGTGAAAGAATTACTGTGTAAATTTAATATGAATAATGTGAAGCCTATGGCAACTCCGATGCATCCTTCGAACCTTTTGTCGAAAGATGAACTTGGTAAGAAGGTGGATCAAACCCTGTATAGAGGGATGATCAGTTCTTTACTATATCTTACAGCAAGTAGACCTGATATTCTGTTCAGTGTATGCTTGTGTGCAAGGTTTTAGGCCGATCCTAGAGAGTCTCATTTTATTGTTATTAAAAGAATTATGAGATATCTCGCAGGTACTACTAATCTTTACTTAATTTTTGAGAAAGGTAAAGATTTTAGGTTAATCGGATATTGCGATGCGGACTATGCCGAGATAGAATTGAAAGGAAGAGCACTAGTGGAGGATGTCACTTTCTTGGCACAAACCTAGTTTCCTGGTCAAGCAAGAGACAAAGCTCGATCGCTCTATCAACAGCCGAAGCCGAGTATATATCTGCTGCAAGTTGTTTTTCACAAACATTGTGGATTAAATATCAACTAGAAGATTATTCATTTCGAGAAGAGGAGATCCCAATCTATTGTGACGACAACAGTGCAATCAACTTGTCAAAGAACCCGATACAGCATTCGAGAGTAAAGCATATTGAAGTTAGACATCATTTCTTGAGAGACTACGTTCATAGGAAGGTGGTGTCACTACAGTTCGTTGAAACAGAGTATCAATGGGAAGATATCTTCACTAAACCATTGAGTGAAGATCGGTTTAAGGAAATCAGACGGAACCTTAACATGGTTATGTTAAATGACCAGTCAGGCTAGAAGACCGTCAAAGTTAACGGCGTCAGAAACAGTAGTTTACAACTGGTAACTTCTCTCACAAGGAAGTTTTAGAGGGAGAAGGTTGATAGCCTTGAGGATCCCAACGATTTTAGAACCCATCGGATAAGACCCTTCGAGTAGTCTAAAACTATAATCATTTCGATTACTTTTACTCCCAGATGTTTCAACTCTCTCCCGAAAAACTCTTGCAAACAACTTTGCTTTTGAAGAATATCCTACCAGAAGCAGTTTCAAATCAGAAGCAATGGAGCCAGCTATGATGTTCAGAAGGAATGTGGACTTCGAATCTCTGAAGAGAGATGCTATAGATGTTGAACCAGAAATTGTAGAAGCTGGGTGGAGAAATTTCTTCCAGGTGCGGGAACCAGTGTATACGGACGAGGTATATGACTTCTGGAAGCATGCGCAACTAGTTGATAACACCATCGTCTCCACAGTAGATGGAATAACTGTTATTATGACAAAGGAGTTAGTGGAGAAGGTGATTGAATGCTCTTCGGTTGGAGAAACCCTATCAACCAAAGCCGGATGGATGTCCAAGGTTAGTATGAAGGAAGAAGATGTCAGAAAATAGTTATATGGAGCTAATGACCCATGGGAGAGGAAGACTTCAAGTCTAGTCCCGAAGGCTAGGGTTCTTCATGCGATTTTGTTTAATTGCATCTTACCAAGAGTCGGGTCAAGACATCTTATGACTACCTTGGATGAGCAATGTCTGTTCTATCCGCTGAATCGCCGACCAATAGACCTACCATTTTTTATTTTTCATTATATGGTTAAGGGAATGAAGGATACCAACAGTTATCCTTACGACATGCTACTCACCAGGATTTTTAAGGAATCCGGAGTCCTTCTTCACAGAGGAATAAGAAGGATGGTATCTGTCAAGAGTACCATTAACTCAGATACTATCAGAAGAATGGACTTGAAGACTGTGGTGAAAGTAGAAGCAGAGTCTACAAAGAAAGCTAGAACTGCGGGGGAGCGGTTATTGAAGAAGTCTCCCGCCACTAGCTCTAAATCTCAAGTAAGTATGAGATTACCGGTAGATGAAAGAAGAAAACTATCGGGTAGACCGTTGATAAAACAGACAAGTCCTCAAAGGGAAGTGAACCCAGTTCGGAAGACAGAAGAAGGTGCGTAGAAAAGAAAAGGAGAGAATCTTTTGGGTGAGATCTCTAAAAAGGCGAAGAGATCACCTAGGATTCGCACTCTGCGACAACAGGAAGACAAGAGAGCCAGAGAGCAGAGTCAAGCAGAAATATCTGGATCTCGCGTACCGAAGGGAACAAGATCTCTAGTCTCAATTTTAGAAGAAGACTCAGCCAAATAGGCTAAAGAGACTGAGAAGAAAAGAAAGTCGGAGTCTGAGAAAGAAAAATCTCATGTGCAGAAATCTTCGAGACTGACTGAAGTAGAAGAAAAGACTAAGAAGATTAGTCGGAAGAAGAGTGTGTCCACTGCTGGGGAAGTTAGTCGAAAGAAATATACCTTCAATGCTGCTCAAAAGGAAAAGGAAATTGAGCATAGCAGAGTTCAGGATATTCCCACTGCTCAACAGGAGGAACCAGAGGAGATAAGCCTGGTTCAGGAGAATCCTATTGAAGCGCAACCAGAGGCAGCAGCAGAACCAAACTTGGTTCAGGTACCACAGGAGAAAAATGATGAACTTGGTCTGATTGTATTCAACTATTCTAAATTTTTTAGAAGATACAAGTTGAAGATTAGAATGGTTGAAGTTGTTACCAAGAGGAGAACTGCAATCGCCATCTGTAATCAACCAAGGAAGAAGATAATGGCTGTCGTACAACCTATTTCAATAAATAGTGACACATGGCATTTACTGAATGAAGATGAAAAGACTTTCTATGATGTCTTGAGGGATACTGCTACAAAGCCATACCCTAAAAAAATGTCCAGCAAACCATGTACTATTTATCCAATCACAGAGTAGACGGAAATAAAGGTTGTACCGGATATTCAGCCAAGATATCCTTTGGATTTCAATAAGGGAAGTCGGGCTATTTCAAGAAAAAGCGGTGATGATCTGCGCAGATCAAACTGAAGAAGAAGTACGTCGAATTGATGAAGCATGCGCTTCGAAAGATAATACTGATGGAGCTAGTTGTAGCTATACAGATAAGTATGAATACTGTCCAGTAGGGGGACGATTGATAACAGGGACGTTTATTGAATCCCTTGTTCAGACAGTTTTGCGTATTAGAACTTTATCTAATACACTGTCTATTGAAGCTGAAGCCATACCCCTGCAAGGAAGACAGTTGCTAATGCTACCTGCTCCTTTTGATTTAGACCTTCCAGAGTCAAATCTATTCTTTCATCCACCTACATTTGCGATTCGAGAAGATTACATTCCATCCTCGGACGCATATGCTACACCAATTGCGTTCACTTCACCCTCAGCAGATAATGATCAATCATCTTCACCGTTAGACTCACAAGCTGAAATCAGCAAATTACGTGGAGAAGTCAACGAGATAAGGGAGACAATGAATGATTTGAAGATGATGATGACAGAACTGCTGAAGAGTCATCATCGTTAATCATTTTTTATTATAACAAATAGGGGAGAAGAAAATGAGCAGAGGAGAAGAGAATGAGCAGAAAAGAATCTCAAAAGGTGTGATTGAAAGAGACGAAGAAAAGAAAGGAAGAAGAGAAAGAAGAATTTTTTAAGATAAGTTTTTTTTTATGTTTTATACATTGTATTTTGTTTTCTTTTTTATGTGTATAATTTGTTATCATCAAAAAGGGGGAGATTGTTAAGTCAAAATGACTTTACATATATATGATTTTGATGAATAAAAGAAGTAGTAAAAGAAGAAGCAAAATAGAAAATGTATGACGGAGAATAAAACATGAATGCAGGCGAAGTTAAAAGATGTAGACGAAGAAATACTGACGCAGATTAAAAATAGGCAGAGAAGTAGACGCTTAAATGCAAAGTAAAAATACGACGAAGGAAGCGTATGCATTTAAAGTGAAAAGCGACGCAGATTAAAAATATAGACGGAGAAAAGCAGACGCATAATTCAAAAGAAGACGCAAGAGTCAGTTTGAGTTAGTTACAGAATTCAACTGATTAACCGTTTCTTTCAAGATTCAAGAAACAAGATTCAAGATTTAAGAATCAAGAAGCAGTTGCAGACGAAGGCTATAAATATGAGTCGAAGTCAAAAATTTCAAAGTTAGCCAAAGTTAGCCAAAAAGAGATTATTATTGAACATTACGTGAACAAAAAGCTTTTGTGAGATTACTGTGCAAAATTAGCTGAGAGCTAATTTTACTGTAACAAGTTTTCAATACTTTTGTAAGAAAGTAGTACAGATAGCCTGCAGAGGCTAAGAGTGAAAGAATACTAAGTGTAGAGACCTGAAGAGGCTCGGAAAGAATACTTGTATACATTGAAGAGATAGTGAAATCTCAGAAAGAACTCTGAGGATTGGACGTAGCCCACAGTTTGGGGTGAACCAGGATAAAATCACTGTGTCAACTTCTCTCTACCTTATATCTCTTAAAGTTCAAAGTTTTGTTATTACTTAATTTTCGAAACAAGTTTTCAAAGTTTTGATTGACTAGAACTTACGGAAGTTTCTGTAAAAGAACTTGTTTTTAACGAAATAGTTTTGAAAGAGTTTTCAAAAAGGAGAATACACAATTCAACCCCCCCTTCTCGTGTATTAACTATCGTATTATAAGCATTATACTAACGTGTGATTTACTTCATAGAAATCATTGGTAGAAATGATGTCAAGATAGAGAGAGTTTCCACTGATCATAATATAGTTGATCCGTTGACTAAGCCTATTTTTCAAAAGAGTTTTGTGTCATGTACACGCCTATGGTATTAGATATCAAGGTGATTAGTTTTAGTGCAAGTGAGAGTTTGTTAGAGAAGTGTTCTAAAGGCAATCACCTTTAACACTTATTAGACAAATCATTTTATGATTAATAAAAACAATTTTCATTATTTCGATGTTCATACATTTATGGATTTGATGTTGATCTTAAATTGATTTAATGAAGTCCTTGATACAAAACTTAGCATGAAGGAAATCATGATGAGATCATGATAATGAGATTCTTATCATGTGTAATTATGTTAGTATCTAAACTTTCCTTAATAATGGGATTAATGAGATGGGATATCATTAATCTAGATAGACTAGCGTATGTTATACTCCTTGATTAGATCAAATAGTATATCTCATAAGCTGTAGATATGAGTTGTTTAAAGTTAACATGTGGATGCTTACTAAGGGTAGCAAGTACATTGGATTGACCTACTATAAGACAATCATATGGATATTCTATTTCAGTGTCAATGATAATCTCATCATAGCAATGGTTTAAGAATCCTTTGACTTGAGATGCTCAAGGATATCTCGGATACTAATCCAGTGCTTTAATTCCATTCATCAGTGCCTTTTATGGGTTACTCATAGGGTGGTGATTGGGTACAACGTGAGGTATTCGGAGGTAATTGAGTAGCCAATAAAGGATTCACCACTCCTGATAGAAGGAGATGATACCCACGGCTTCTTGTTAGGGTCATTACTCAGGAGTCTCTAGGCAGAGCAGATATATATCATGAAGAGAGTCTTTAATGATACATAGAGTAATGAGATCCTCAGGACAAGATCTAATAATACTTAGACTATATGTGACGTAGTCAGTCTATTGAGAGTTGACAATTTGACCATACTCTGAACCAAGTGAGCTATAGATGGCGAAAGGACAAATTGCATAACAACATTGCATATGGAAGGGTTCATAGTTAAACCACTGCCTTTCTGATCAATTGGAGGTCATGATATGTTGCTAGATATCGTTCTTGACTTACTTGAATTAAGTGTTAATTCAAGTAGATAACATAACCAGGAACCTAATGGGTCACACGCATAGGAGATCTGAAGGATGAGTAAAATGATCTTGAATTTTAATTCAAGATATGAGAGTGTTTCAGAATTATATGGCAATGTGATCGTAGAAGAAAAAGTTGCATGGAATGGATCAGAAACAAGTGTTGTTGGCTTCCATTAATGCATGCTATTTATGGTCATTAACTTTCCATAACTTCCATTAATGCATTTTATCCAGGGTCATTAACTTCCCATAACTTCATTAACTTCCCATAACTTACATTAATGCATATCATTCATGACCATTAATTCTCATAACTTTCCATTAGTAATGGGGGTTGTGGAATGTCACATGGTGTAAAAAATTGAGATGATTTTCTTGCATCTTGTGTAAGACACAAGAAAAGAAAAAGAAAGCTTCTTTTTCTTACACACACATTTTCTCTCTAACTCTCTCAAAAGTTCTTGTCTTTGCTAGCACAAAAAAAGAATTATAGCCATTTCCTAATAAGGTTTCATCCTTCTATCTTCGTGTGGACTTTCATTAGAGACAATTTTCATTGATCGTTGTGGTTTACGACAACCCAACGTAGGGAAGATTAAAGAATTAAGGAGATCATCAGAAAGGGTAAGTAAACATCTTACATTTCATGTTTTTGTTTTTCTATGTCTATATACATGAGTAGATATGGTTTTTGAGGTTCCATTTTATTTTCGTTGCGTATATTTGATATATATTATATATGAGATACATGATTGGAACCTAACAACCTTGGCTTCTCTTCTTTTCTTTTTCTTTTTCATTTTTGCTCTCATGGTTAACCCACAAAATGAAGTAATTCATGACTTAATCTTGCATTTTATACTCTCCACTAATGATACACATGTCAGTTCCTCATTAGTTATCTCTAATGACTCACTACCATATAATTAATGGTTTTTAATCCTTAAGAAATTCCCTAATTGGTCATTGATTTTGATTCATTAATCCACTAATACCATTTTATACAAAAAGACCAAATTGCCCTTTAAAGAATTTAATTCACCAACTAATCGAATTAAATTATGAAAATATTCTACAATCATCTTATCATCAAATTGACCATGAAATAATTTAATTAGGGTCAATACTTATTGATTGGATGTTTTTTTAAAAAATTAATGGGTTTAAAATCATCAATACCCATTATTTTCCAAAAAGGACATTTTAGTCCCAAACTTATGGAACTCCTAAAATCCATCTAATCAAACTTATTTTTTATTTATTTCAATATCATTAGACTATAATAACTACTCCAAATATTTTCAATTTTTTGGGGTTAGGTCCCTAAAAATCACTATTTAAATGAAAATGCTATTCACCGAAAATAAAAATTTATATTCAAATGAAAGGAAAAGTTTGGGGTTTTACAGTTACTCCCCATAAAAATTTCATCTTCGAAATTTAACTAAGCATATTTTTTTAAAGCAGGTGGGGATATAATGTATGCATCTGCTGCTTAAGCTCCCACGTAGCTTCCCCTTCCGTGTGGTTCCTCCATTGTACCTTAACCAAAGGAATTATCTTATTACGTAGAAATTGTTCTCTGCGATCGATGATCTATACTTGCAAAGAATAGATACATGAAAGACGTTGTAAATCTTTGTGAGCTCATTTAGTAGCATTAATCGATAAGCCATTGACCTAATTCTTTCTGTGATCTCATACGGTCCCATATAACACAAACTTAGCTTACTATGTTTCCCAAACATAAGTACACATTTCGAAGCGGAAATCTTGAGAAATACTCTTTCTCCAATTTCAAATTCAATATCCCTGCGACAATTATCTACATAGCTTTTTTGCCTATCTTGGGCTATCTTTAATCTGTTTCGAATAACTTCAATCGTATCTGCTATCATATGTATAAGTTCGAGACCTATCAATTTCCTTTCACCTACCTTATCCTAACATATTAGAGTTATGCATTTTCTTCCATAAGGTGCCTTATAAGGGGCTAAGCCAATTTTGGCCTGATAATTGTTATTATACATGAACTCTATTAGTGGTAAATGCATGTCCCAACTCCCCCTAAACTCCACGACACAAGACCTAAGCATATCCTTAAGTGTCTGGATAGTCCTCTTTGAATGTTCGTCCGTCTGAGAGTGAAAGGCAGTGCTAAACTTCAAACTTATACCTAATTCTTTATGTAATCTGGGCCAAAATCTCGATGTAAACCTAGGGTTGTGGTTTAAGACAATAGAAATAGACATACCATGAAGTCTCACTATCTCGTCCATATAAAGCTGGGCTAACTTGTTTAATAGATAATCATTTTTTATTAGAAGGAAATGTGCAAACTTTGTTAACCTGACCACTACCACCCATATAGCACCATGCCCCATCTAACTCCGTGGAATTCCTACTACGAAGTCTATAGTAATCTTCTGCCACTTCCATTCTGGGACAAGGAGGGGTTGTATTAATCCCGCAAGCTTTTGGTGTTCTGCTTTTACCTATTGACAAGTTAGACACTTAGAAATGAACTATGTTATTTCCTTCTTCATCCCTTTCCACCAATAGTGTTCTTGAAGTGTATGGTACATTTTCGTGCTACCCAGATGCATAACATAAGCTAAGGAGTGAGCTTTCTTTAAGATCTCTTTCTTTAAGTCTCCTATATCTAGTACACATAATTGTTGCCCTGTTGGACCTCGAATTTTTTTTAAAAAGTAAACATGATTTCAAAATAATTTTGGAGTTTAGATAGATTTAATTTTTGGAACTATAATGGTGCCAAGATTAGTAGGATTTGTTGAATGGATAAATAAAAGTAAAGTGTTAATGTAATAAGGATGTAATAAGGACATTTTTGGGAGATCACTTGAGCATAGAAGAGCATAAGCTTATAAGGAAGGGTTAGATGGACTTTTTGGGCTTATTAAGGGTAGAAAAAGGATGTGTTGTTTTGCTTGTTAAGAGGTGAAAAACCTGATTTGAAGAGGGAGAAGAGTGAGAAAACAAAAATTAGAGAGAGAAGAGAAAGGTTTTGGTGGAAGAAGGTAAGAAGAGAGATCAACTTGTTAAAGTGGGTTAACCATCTTTTCTTTTACTCTACTAAAGGAAAGGGTTTGTGTTGGAAGAAGACGAATTTTGAGAACCCAATTGATGTTAGGGTTTCTAAGTTAGGTCTAGGGTTTTCTAACCTAGATGGGTGATGGGTAGATTAGATTTGAGTTCAATCTTTTTGCATCTGATGAAATAGTAGGACTTTCCTGTTAAGTTATAAATG
This sequence comes from Erythroxylum novogranatense, assembly GCA_029891385.1. NCBI lineage: Eukaryota > Viridiplantae > Streptophyta > Magnoliopsida > Malpighiales > Erythroxylaceae > Erythroxylum > Erythroxylum novogranatense. The sequence goes on from CM057224.1 coordinate 8,427,347, forward strand.
TGTTTGGAATGTTGTTTGATTGAAACCTTGGTTATTGTAGGGGACCAAGGGAAGCCTACCCAAGAACAAAGGGAAAGACAAGCTTGACTTGGTTTTCGCAAGCTAACTAGGTGGGTAATATGTTTATAGTTTTGTGTGATTGGGCAGATTCTTGCCTATGTGTGAACATGTGTTAAATGTTATGCATTAAAAAGATGCATGACATTTTGTTTAATTATGTGATTAATTGTTTGAAAATGATTTGTTGAAAATTCATGATGATATTTGATTTTGGTCATACCATGAAAGAAGTAAGATTTTTTATATAACTAAATTATGATTTTGGATCAATGTTATGCATTGATATTTGTCATGACATTCTGTATAAATGAAAAGAAAGAAGAAAAAGCATGAAAGCATATCATTTTGATAAAATGATTCTGAGCATGATTATGTGCTTCTGTTTGGGTGAGAGTGGAACCATTCTGTTTGTCACGTGCACGTTGACAAGGGCCTTCTCCGGTTGCTAGCTTGTGACATATGAGCTCCGAAATGGACTCATTCTGTTCATGGGGTAAACTTCGGTTTCCTCATTCTGTTTCATGGAACCCTCGAGCCGTTTGTTGTGCATTGCATCTTTAAATGATCAAGCATGAAACATATCAAGTGTTATGTGATTGAGAAAATTTTGATGAATGTTTAAATTACTTGAATAAAGTATGAATGCTATTTAGATATATATATACATACATAGCTTGACTTTGGTCAATTGCTATGGCTATAAATATGTTAGCCACTGAGCTGTGTAGCTCACCCCACCACTTCCTTCTCAGGTACAGATCGAGAAAATCAGAGATCCTTGCAGGGCAATTGGATACTCCAAGCTAGCTAGGCATCTTTTGTATTAAGTTAGTAACATTTGGATAGCTTTATAAGCATATCAAACATTGAGCATCCATATGTATTTGTATTGAGTTTTTGATGAGCGTGTTGATTTGTAATTAAAGTTGAATTCAAATTATGTTTGGTGTTGTAAATGAAATATGATTTCTTCTGCTTATGATCTTTTTTCCAAGTTTTATTTTGCATTCCATATTTCAAGCCTATTATAAGGGTAGAATTCAATTTCAAGCTCTTGGAGAAAAATCTAGAATAATCTAAGTTGGATCAGACAAATCAACTCCTCTTCGTCTTAGTCTTCTTTTGTCTTAGTTTTGGAATCTAAGACGCTTCGTTTTAGTTTTGCGTCTTAGTATGGCGTCAACATCTGTAGCGCCCCCTTACCGTAGGATACGCACCGAGACGCTTGTAGGTCGTTCCGACGCATATCCCACAGCAAGGAAGTGCTACAGACGAAACAATCACTAAACACTCGCATGGCATCAATATTGTATCACCCGAATTAGGCAATTCACGAAATTTTTAAAACCACAATAATCTTTCAATTCACATTACTAACAAAAATATAGACAAGTCTATCAGTCCCCTACAGTCTCAATACAATATCTCAAAAAGGAAACTGATACAAAAGTCTATACTAAGTCATCCCCAAAAATCGTCCCAGCTGACCAACCTGTGAGTCATCGCTTCTCTTGCCCACGCACTCACACTACAGAAAGAATCTATCACGGGAGCTAGAAACCTACTGGCGCTGTCTTGAAAAATATTGCAATGTTGGGTGAGTTTGCGAACTCAATGAGAAACCATCATCGATGGTTCACCCAACTCATGCATATACACACGATATATCACATAGTCACATAATAACACATTCGAACACTATAAGACAATTTACACCAATCAGAAATATCACTGCGCACTCATCACATAATACACGCATCCCCAAATTTCACAGTACAATCAGATGCATAATGCATGCCAATTCTCATTTTATGTCAGTGTTGTGACTGAGCGTTAGCACTGTCCCAATTCGGGCACATTACACAGTAATCACATTTTGGCAAGTATGAGAGCCCTCAGGGTATGCACTACTGCTCGCTCACACTAGGGATAGGAGAGCCCTCTGGGTATGCACTATTTCCTTTGAGCCTTAGGCCCCTTTTTCCACTGATAATCGAGCTTAAAGCTCTGATCACTAATTGCTCCAGTCACAACTGTTTACTTACCGCTTTTAATCATGTCTAGCCTGCACTCACACTCGCACAATCAATAATATATATGCACATCTCCATCGACATTCTATTTATCGCATTCAAAACATTTATTCACAGTTTCAACACATCTATTTCACAGTTACAAGCACTCACATTGGTAAACCACTCACACATTCATAGAACATTTAACACACAAGGATTGAGGAACCAACTAGGTTACTCACCTGTAACTTCCGAGCCATCGCTCGAAGTCCCAAAGAATATCCATGATTTGTCGATCCAACGCTGCCTCTATAACAATTTAAACAAATTTTCATCACTAGATACTCAATCAAAGAAATTGGATAATGCACATGTCTTAATTTAAAACTGTATGATGCATGTTCACGATTTCCCGGCGCTAAAACCCAATTCTGCAATCTCTTGCCTCATAACCAAAATTCACTATTCACTAGATCCATATCATCCATTAATTTCATAAGTCTCCAATCTAAACTCTCATAGTCATAATAAAATTCTTAAGTTACAATATGAACTATAATCGACTCTCTTTCTATAATTGGAAAACCCGCTAATTTAAATTCGAACTCTAATTATTTACCTCAATCGTAGACCTCTTTCTCTAGTTCACAACGAATCTAGAATCACCTCAATTGGAGGTCTACACTATAAAATATGCCCCAAAAACCAAATTGATTCCATTCAGATTTTCATCCCTCGTCGCGACCAAGGGTCCTTCGTCGCGACGTGCACGCACTGACTCGTCGCGACGAGGCCAATTGTAGGCGTCGTGACGTGCGAATGACTTCGTCTTCTCCAACCGATTTTTCCTCTTTCTCTCTCTAAAAACCAGCATTAAACACTCTCAACTATCCATATTTCTAGCATTTAAACTCATTAATACACTAAACAACAATAAATAGCAACATTAAACACATTAAACTCACCAAATCAAAGCTCAAATTCGTGAACCCTAAAATCTCCGAAAACCTCTTCAATCCTCTAACATCCACGGTGATCCGCCATAACCAATCCAAACATCAAACTCTCCATAGCCTCTAGCAACTCTTCAACCACAAAGAAAGGGAAAACAAGCGAAATCTCCAAGGGGGAACAAGATCGAATCGTCGAAGGAAGGGGAAGGAGAAAGATAAGTTTGTCTATCTCCAATTTCAAAACCTAATATATATATATAAGGGGTTGATTTAAACCTATAGCTTATAGTCCTCAAATTCATTCAATTTCAGTCTCTAAATTTCAATGACTCATCCAATAAATTCCTAAACTCACAAATCTAAATTTTCCATGCCATTTTCCCATCAATTCCGAAACCGGAATCTAATCCATCAGTCTCTAAGGCATTTTTTCGGTCCAAACTCAAAACTCTAAAAATTTTGAAAAAAATCCTATAAATCCTCAAAAATATAAAACACAAGATCCTATATTCCAAATTTAACTTTTCAAATCTCTAAAATTCAATTCTCACTCCACTTAACTATACAAACCCAATATGCCAAAATTCCCAAAGATTCAATTCAATTTATCCCTTAATTCTCAATAAATCATATCTCACACACATTTACACTTCAAAACATAATCACAATTAATTGCCAGAAAAATCATGAATGCATGTCACTATGCATATGCATGTGCAAAATGATATATTCCTCTAGAATCAGAGGCCACAAATAATACTCAATGAATATATGTAGTAAAAATCCTATCCTGACCCAATGGCCAAAATAACCCTCACAACGGTAACGGGATCCTACAACATCGTCTTAGTATAATGTCAACATCGTCTTAGTCTTCTTTCGTCTTAGTTTTGGTACCTAAGACGCTTCGTCTTAGTTTTGCGTCTTAGTTTGACTTCTATCGTCTTAGTTTGACCGGTTCTGCTTTGTCTTAGTTTTGCATTTTACTATGACGTCAGCATCATCTTAGTCTTCTTTCGTCTTAGTTTTGGTACCTAAGACGTTTCATTTCTGTTGTGTCTTAGTATGACGTCAGCATCATCTTAGTATGATGTCAGCACCGTCTTAGTTTTCTTTTATCTTAGTTTCGGACCTAAGACGCATCATCTTAGTTTGACTTTTGTTGCATCTTAGTTTGAGCTCCGTTTCGTCTTAGTTTTTTCTTCGTTTTAGCTCTGTTTAGTCTTAGTTTGTTGCTTCGTCTTAGAATCGTTCCGCCTTAGTTCTACTTTGTCTTAGAACGTTTCATCTTAGTTTTGTAACTAAGATGCTTCGTCTTAGAATGTTCCGTCTTAGTTTTTATTTCATCTTAGACTATTTCATCTTAGAAATTTTGCTTCGTCTGAGTTTTATGCACTGTTCATCTTATACCTTCTGCTCCATTCTTGATTCTTTTAGAGGCCGAATCTCACTACGAGATCTTCATGAAAGTTGTAGATTTAGAAGTCTTCTTTTAAACCATCCAAAAACAAAGTTATTCCGATATGAGTAGAGCCACGAACATGTTGGATCCATATGAACAAAACTTTCTCGTCCGACCTCCGATTGAGACAATTCTTAAAGGATTGGATTCCTACCTTATTTATCTACCTTTCCATAGGAATTTTTAGCCTCTAGTGTTGAGTTAATTTGATTAGGGAGGGTTCGTTGAGATAATCCTACCATAAACCTCACGCTTTTTTACTTCGATTTGATTGTTGGGCGTCGAAAATAGGGCCCAACATGCCCCCTTATCACTGTACCATCTTCCTTGACTATAAGACCTATTCTTTACAAAATTTCAGCTTTGGCCTTCAACTTCATCAACTATGGATCTTATTTCTATCCCTTTTTAACCTAATCCACCAAAATAGGGCAAACATGAAAGGCATCAGCTATTTCATTGGCTTTTTTGAGGTGGTACTCTATTGTCCAATCATAATCTTGTATTAGCTCCAATCACCTCCTCCACCTCATGTTTAGTTCCTTATAAGTGAATAAATATTGCAAACTCTTGTAATTCGTGATAATCCTACAGGAAACACCATACAAATAATGCCTCCAAATTCTCAATGAAAAAATTACTACTGCTAACTTTAGATTGTGGGCGAGGTAGTTCTGCTCATGATTCTTCAATTTTATAGAAGCATAGGCTACAACCTTATCATTCTGCAGGAGAACACACCCTATCCCCTATCTCAAAGGATCACCATACATTACAAATCCATCAGTCCCCGTCAGTAATGTAAGTATAGGAGCTATAGGCAACCTTTCTTTCAATTCATCAAAACTTCGTTAATAGGCATTTGACCACTTAAACTTCTTTTTTTACATCAAATTGGTCAGTGGGGCTGTATTCTAAAAAATCATTTAAGGAATTTCCTATAATAGTGTGCCAATCCAAAAAAGCTCCTGACTTCCGTCATAGTGGTGGGAGGTCTCCAATTAGTAACAACTTCAATCTTTTGGTGATCCATACCTTCAGCTGAGATGACATGACCCAAGAAGGCAACCTTGTCTAGCTAAAACTGGAACTTATTGAACTTAGTGTATAATTGGTGCTCTCGTAGGGTCTATAATACTATTCGAAGGTGTTATGCATGCTCCTCATAATTGCCTGAGTACACCAATATGTCATCAATAAAAATGATCACAAACTTATCTAAGTACTCTTGAAACACCATATTCATCAAATCTATAAAAGCAACTGGAGCATTCGTTAATCCAAAGGGCATAAGTAAGAATTTATAAGGCCTGTACCTAGTCCTAGAGGCAGTTTTCAGAATATCCTCTTTGTTGACTTTCAAATGATAATAACCTGATCTGAGATCAATTTTGAATACACCTTTGATCCTTGTAGCTAACTAAATATATCATTAATCTTCAGCAGCAAATAATGGTTATGAACTGTCACTCTATTCAGTTGTCTATAGTCGATACACAACCTTAAACTCCCATCCTTCTTTTTAGCAAATAGGACTAGAGTTCCCCATGGAGAAGTACTAGGTCTCACAAAACTCTTATCAAACAACTCCTTTATTTACACTTTCAATTTCTTTAAATCCTCTAGAGCCATTCTATATGAAGTAATTGAAACCGATTAGGTTTTCAAAGTTAAATCTATCTCAAACTCTATTACCCTATTAGGGGGTAATCTTCGAAAATCCTTCGAAAACATGTTGGGGAACTCTTTGACCACCGGAATATCTCCTAATTGAACCTCATAATTATCGTGTTTAATCATGTACGTTAGATATCCTCGATGTCCTTTACGAAACATTTTACTAGCTACTATGGTGGTCACTATACTAGTAGGAAGAACTTTCCATATCCCACGAAATGTCACCTCTAGTTTCCCTAATCGACTTAGCCTAACCTCCTTTTTAAAATAATCCACTACCACACAATGTGTGGATAACCAATCCATTTCGAGAAAAACATCAAAATCCCGAATATCTAATATGATTAGGCTTGCTGGAAACTCCTTACCTTCAATCAGTATTTTACTATATATAAACACTCTTTCAGTGAAGAATGAGTTTCCAACTGGGATGGAAACTACGATCCCAGTGCTTAATAACTGAGACTCAACATTCAATTTTGCAACAACAAAAAAACTCATAGACATAAAAGAATGTGTAACACTGAAATCTACTAAAGCACATGCATCTTGATCAACAACATAAATCATACCGGTGATTACATTTGGTATGGCATTAGCCTCTTCCTAGGTGACCGCTAAAACTTGTGCCTGTGTGTGGGTCTACTTGCCTGTCTTGTTTGTAACCCCCTCTAGCTTGTAGAGATACCGAAGATCCAGCCACTGACCTCTCTGCGGTGACTAACTATGAACAATCTTTGATAAAGCTTCCCTCCTGACCATAGTGGAAACAATTTGTCATATTCATTATATGACAAATACATGTTTTAAAACCTATAACACTATTTAATTCACATAATATCATCCCTAACCATTTAACTACGAAAAATACTCAAACTTACATAAACTTCATGTAATCCAACTTCATCATTTAAGCCACCAATCAATTTCCTTTTTTATTTTCAACACACTAATTAGCTTCCTACATATATGAATTGAAGTCTAAACATATAAAATGAAATCAAACCAATTTTTAATTACAAAACCCTAAACTTTACTAATTTTTCAAGCTTGATCTCTTGGTTTGCTCTCTTGCTTTCAACCTTTAAATGCTTCCAGGCTTAATATCTTCTTCATGGCAAGTTAAAAACCAACATTGATTTTAAATAAATCCATCCCACTCAAAAACTCACAAAACTAGTAGCTTAAGTTAGGAAATCTTTCTTTTTCTTTCAATATCTTGGGTAATTGATAAGCACTTAGATTTGATCAAGATTTCTCCAAATCACACTCAAAATCCAAAAACAAGGCTACCCTCTCCTTGGCTTCTCTTCTTTTCTTTTTCATTTTTGCTCTTATATTTAACCCACAAAATGAAGCAATTCATGACTTAATCTTGCTTTTTATACTCTCCACTAATAATACACATGTCATTACCTCATTGGTCATCGATAATGACTCATCACCATGTAATTAATAAATTTTAACTATTAAAAAATTCTTTAATTGGTCATTAAGTGTGATTCATTAATCCACTAATATCATTTTATACAAAAGACCAAATTGCCTTTAATGAATTTAATTCACCAACTATCGAATTAAATTTTGAAAATTCCTCAATCATCTTATCATCAAATTGATCATGAAATACTATAATTATAGTCAATACTTATTGATTGGATTCTTTTAGAAAAATTTAATGAGTTTAAAATCATCAATACCCATTATTTTCTAAAAGATATTTTAATCCTAAATTTTGAAACTCCTAAAATCGATATGATCGAACTTATTTTTGATCTATTTCAGTATCATTAGACCTTATAACTATTCCAAATATTTTCAAAAAATTTTAGGTTGGGTCCCCTAAAATTACTTTTCAAATGAAAATATTATTTACCAAAAATAAAATTTTATATTTAAATAAAAGGAAAGTTTAGGTTTTACATTCGGTGTACAAATAATCAATGTCTGATCAAAACGCAACACAAATTTGTGTTGGATACAACAAACTGATCATCCAACATTCAAACCAATGATTTTAAAACTGGACAGAACTAGCCAATTTGACCGGATTCACCTTAAACTGACATAATTTTTGGTTCAATTTTTATTATTAATCGTTATGAATTAAAACTGGCTGGTTAAACTGAATTGTGAAAAGCTGTAAATACAATTCTTCTTCTTATTCACGATGGGTCACCAACAGACCCTTGTCGTAAAGTCTTCCCTAATACGTAAAGTCACATATCAAATCAAGGATATAAAAGAATCATTTATAACATACAAAGAGAATTTGCAAAACCCAGAGAATACAGAGATAGAGAACAAAAAAAACACCAAAGAGGAGAAGAGAACTACTTGTGTTTATTGATAAGTCTCTCAAAATTTCCGGTAGATCGCAGAATAAACAAAACAGTGAAACACCCAAGGTTCAAAAAAGAGAAGAATTATCACAAAACAGAACCAAGGTCAAGTAGAAAATAGTCATCATAGAACAAAAAAAACACCCAAATTTTAAAGAAAATAACTATCATATAACAGATCTAAGGTCAAGTAGAGAAGAGTCATTGCACGATAAACAAAACACCCAAAAGACTTCTTTAACCTTTGATAATTTCTTATTGAATACTTGAAGCATTGGGAGAAGTTATTACTTGAGAGACGTGAAAGAAAATTTCTTCTTGAATACTTGAAGCATTAAGACAAGCTTTTACTCGAGATATGTGAAAGAAAATGAGGTTTTATTTGTTGGTTTTGTCTTCTTAGATTGTCACAATTACGACGATAAAAACTAGGGTACATTATTATTGAAAATAGAAAATAAATTTTAAAAATTGTACTTATTTTTTATGGATGATTAAAATTTATTATGTTATATTTTATATCACATTAAAAGAAATAGTAAAATATAATTTTCAATTATTTTGGGACATTGAATATTACTATATATTGATCAAAATAAAATAGAATTTTATTTAAATTTTAAAAGTATATTATAAAAATACTAAAATTTTATTAATTAGTAATTTAATATAAATAAAGAAATTTGTTTAAGATAATTTTAGAACATTTTAATAAATAATATTTAAACTTTAATTAGTTCTTTATATAATAATAAACATTAGAATATTTTTATTTCAATTAAATATTTCATTTTACTTATTTTATAATTTTATTTCTTATTTATTAAATATTAATTTTATAACGGTTTAATACAGTTAAACGTTTAAACCTTAATTTTTTTTAATCAGCTCATTTTCATTTTTAAAGCATCGATCCAAACTGACTATGCAACGTTCCTCTTGTTTCTCAGTTGCTCGAACAATTCATGTCATTAGAAATTTGGGACAGTAACGTAATGCTACCATCCGTTGCGACCATATAGGGACGGTTGTACTTACTTCTAGTTTGACAATTTATTATTAATACATGGTATTTTGATTGGCTTCAAATTACTTGTACCTAAATACCTTATACCCTTTGTTCTCTTTTGCTGGGTATAGTTGTTGTGATCCATATGCTGAGACGGAATAAAACAAAAATTGAAAATAGAATAGAACAAAAATTGGAGACAGTGAGGTATTTGATTGTGATGAACAAAACAGATAAAACTGTATTCGTTTCGATGACAAAAATATGTTTGGTTGTAGTTGACAGAACATAAAAAACAGTATCAATGATTAAAGTATCTCTACAAGATAATATGATTGAAAATATGTAATTCATTGATTATTTTAAAACGAATGATTTGTATTAGTAAAAGGTTAATAAATAATAATAATAATAATAATAATAATAACAATAACAATAAGAAATTAATTTCAGTATAATAATAATAATAATAATAATAATAATAATAATAATAATAATAGAAGAAAAGAGGAGGAAGAAAATTAATAATAATAAAGAATTTAATAATCACAATAATAATAAGAATATTAATTATGTATCATAATGATAATAAAATAATAATAAGAAAATTAATTTTGTATAGTAATAATAATAATAATAACAATAATTAATAATAATAATAATAGTAATAGTAAATTAGTAATAATAAGAATAATAATAAGTACAAAATGTATAATAATAATAATAATAATAAGAAGAAGAAGAAGAAGAAGAAGAAGAAGAAGAAGAAGAAGAAGTACAAAATTTATAATAATAATAATAATAATAATAATAATAAGATAATTAATTTCAGATAATAAAAATAATTAAGTTATATTTTGTAATTTAAAGTCATAATAAAAATAAGTTAGGTTAACAATCAAATTCTATAAGGTGCAAAATTTTTATATTTTGTTATCAATTTTCATCCATAGAGTCCATAACCATACGTTACATTTGTATAGGCATAAATGAGTGGGATGCAAGAGAAATAGAGGACACAGAATATTTGGATACACGCTCCAGGTTCGTCATGTATGACGTATCAGACGAAATGATTTAACCTCTGCTCTTTGGTTATTCAAACTTCGAGAGGAACAAAGGACTTGGATTTAAAATCGGCTCTTTGGTTATTCAAACTTCGAGTTCGAGAGGAACAAAGGACTTCCAGCAACTAGTCAGTCCACGTACGGTACGATGAAATTGTTGAGTCCTAGTCCTAGTCCTCCACCTTATATTAATTAAAAACTTAGATATTTTGAATACTTAATTATTTTGTTAAGTTAAAATTCTATATTAGTTTACTTTCTTCTAAAAGAAATTGAGTTTTTCTAATTTTATTCAGAAAATAGTTGCAATCCAATTATTTCCAAATAATCACTGTGGACTTTAATGCTATTATTATTGTTAAATATTTTGGACTAATAAAATAAAATTAAAAACTAATGAGCTACGAGTAGACAAAAAGGTGGATAAATTATCCTTGCCAAATGTCCTAGTAGTCGTTCATTCCGTAAGCAGGAACGTATCTTTATAGTCACTAGATCGTTTGGAAAGCTAACGCCTCTAATGGGAAAAACCATATGTTGATTGGTCAACTGGGTACAGCGGCAAAATGAACATAAGCTTTGCGTTTTTACTTTTATCAAATGCTGATTTCAGCTATCGTTTTCTAGTCATGTTGCTTCCTATATGGCTCTATGCGTCGTGTTTCTCGTAAACACCAGCATTTTCCAGCAAGTCTTTCCTTCAATTTATAAGTCAGGTGCATGTCTGAGATTAGTAAACGATTGCGCCAGCTCGATGTGGTAGACTCACCGTGTGGACTTTCATTCACTTGCATTTAGCTTCCTGTTTACTTATTAGATCTGTTCAACTCGAGACTCGTTTACCAGAAAGTTAAATGTTTAGCGATTTTTTTTTCCTTTTTCAGACGATAAGGTTCGACGTAAATATAAGAATGCAGCATCAGTAAAGGCAAAGATTCACTTGACGATGTCGAAATCAAAAGTGGCAAATAAATTTTTACAGAATCAGTACCAGTTTCGCTCCAAATAAAATCAAACACCTAAAATGTCCTCAAGAGAGAGTTGAATCTAATGTTATGAATACCGTAGCAGGCTTGGTATCGGATTGGGTTCTAGAATGGAACTGTGCCGGTACTGGTCGGTATTGGATACCGTTTCGAGTAATTTTTTAAATTTATAAAATAGTCTCAAAAATTTTTAAAAATTACAAAATAGTCCATATTATTATATTGTATAGTTAAATCAGATACTTTACTAATTTACTGTTTACATCAACCATGCTTTCAAAAATCTTAATAATAAATAATAATGACAATTAATATGAAATAAGTCAATAACAATAATTTTAAATATTTTACATATAAGTAATAACCACAATTAATATAAACAAAGACAATCATCATCATACACATCAAATTAAGAATAATACAAAGTATTTAAAATATTATTAATTATAATAATACAATTTCATCATTTTAATAAATAATAGTACATTAAAAGATTCAAAACATCCGATAAAAATAACAATAAATATTACAAAAAGAATTGATGACAAAGAAGCAATCAAGTAGAATTTAAACCTGAAACAAAAATATTACTGGTACATTACATATATACAATTTAACATAAACATCAAATACAAATAAAATTAAAAGAAGAGGAAAAATAAAAACTTGAAATTCAATCGTCAATGGGAGAATACTCACTAGAACTGCACTGACCCCAGTGATCATTTGGTACAAAATCCTCATCATTGAGAGGAGCTTCATCATCATTATCATTCAAACTTAATGTATCAAATGACATGTTAATGCTTTCCCATCCAAGATTATCTTCCAAATTTAAATCATTCACATAAACCAAATTGGGTTCTTCAAAAATCCAATCCGCCAAAACATCAATATTATCAATGACAGTTGGATCATTTGAACTACTTGTGCTATTCAGACTCATAGTAAACAATTAACTTTAATTATTAAAAAATTATAAGAAATTATATCGAAATTAATAATGATAATAATGAAAATAATATACCTTTCCCGAAGTTTTAAATTGTAACGAACATAAACTAAGTCATTCAATCTCTTATGTTCCAATTTATTCCTTTTCTTTGAGTGGATAAATTCAAATGTGCTCCAGTTTCGTTCACATTCAGTTACACTCACACATTGACTTAAAATGTGCATCACAAACCTTTTCAATTCTGGAACATGACTTCTGAATTGATCCCACCAAGAAACTGCAAGTTATAAGATAACAAAAGTAGTGTTATAAATAAAATAAAGTGATAATTAATTTTCAACAAATAAGAAATAGGAAATAAATAATACCTGAAAAAGTTTGTCTCTTTGTCGAATAGCAATTGACATTCCAAAATCCCTACAAGACAACTTATAAAGTTGTATTTGTGAGCTTAAAAGATCTTACATTGCGTCATGTGGAACAGTTGTTGTAATTGTAAAAAGCGTTCCTCTACTAACTTCAGCTTGCTTCGCAAGATCCAGTCTAAAATACACACTAGGATTCAAAAATATCTCAGTTACAAACAATGAAGAAGAAAGTTGTCTTTCCCTTCTCTCATTAATGATTGAGAGAAATGGTGTGTATAAAGAAGACATATTCTTCATATTAGCCTTGATTGCTTCCGTCGCTCTCTCTAAAGCATAAAAAATGTAACCCATTGTTGACTTTTCTTCACTATCAGCCAACCGAAGCACTCTTACCAAAGGCTCACAAACTCGGATAACAAATTGACATTGCGACCAAAATTCTCTATCTTCCAATATAATACTACAAACCTCCATTTCAGCATTAGACCTAGCATGCCGAGATGTAATCCACTTACCACTTATAAACATTTGCCTTAACTCCTTCTTCAGCAAAACAAAAGATTGAAGTGATAAGAAATTTGTTGCAAATCTTGTCACAGCAAGGTGACAAAAATTCCTATCATTGGTAGATTCCCTTCTCATAAAATTCAAAACCCATGCACGATTATAAATAAATTTTGTCAACTTTTTTGCCTTCTGTATGGTCTCATCAATAACAGAAAAATACCTAGGATCTCATATATTCTCCAACATTAAGTCAATGCAATGTGCACACAAGGAGTCCAAAAAAATGAATTATAGGTATTCTGTAACATTTTCTCTGTCGCTTTATAAGCGAAATCATTGTCAGTAATAAACTGAACAATGTTTTTCACCCCTAATTCATTCACAACTTCATCAAATATCTCAAACAAATTATCAGCATTTCTAATCAGGCCAGATACATCAATAGATTTAAAAAACATAGAGTTATTTAAAGAATAAACTAAAAAATTTATAATAGGCTCTTGTCTCCTATTTGTCCAACTATCACACATAATTGAACAACCATAAGTAGCCCAACTCACTCTTCTTTCAACTAAATAAGTTCTAATTTCAGAAATAACACAACTCAAAAGTTTACCTCTTAAGTCATCAATCGATAGCCTTTTGTATCCTGGACCATAAGAAACTATTACATCCATCATAGGTTGATAATAATAAGACTGAGAAGCATTGAAATTCGAACCTGTATCATACCACCATCTGGTTACTGCCATATCGACATTGTGAGTCCCATCTCTTGATTGCATTGCACTACGCATTGAAGGATAGGCTCCAGGAATTGTTTGTGATGCAAAGAAACTACTCACTTGCCTTTTTCTCTTCCTCATATCAGATTCTTCAGGATCCTGAAGCTGAGATAGAACACTACCAGTATCACTACCACTACTACTTCCACCTTCAACATTTCCATAATCACCACGGAAACCAAAAAAACAAACTTCCACTACTAATTGCAAAATCCAATCTTCCCCTTTTATCTTTCTCAAATTGATGTTCATCAAGCAATGTTTTCATCTGTCACTTCACATCATGACTTACTTTTTTACACGCTTCCACATCTCCTTTAATCCCAGCTAAATGCCTTTCCAATTGGGTGATTCTTTCACCTTTCAAATGCTTGTTACAAAACAAGCATATGGTATGATTCTTTTGACCAGGAACTACACCAGTGTGAGCCCAAGCTGAATCACTGTATCTTCTTGAACTAGGTTGATCGGGAGTATTTGAACTTCCTTCCATTTATCTGTACACAAAAATAAATAACACATAATTTCAGTACACAATGACAATATGCATATCCATCTTATATAATATAACTCATTCTGTAATAGTCATTCCATTTACAACAATTTCTAATTTCAACAATCACAATCATAATTCTATTTTCATTTACAATACAACAATTCTAAATTACAACAATCACAAAATAATCATAATTCTATTTCCATTCTCTTTCATTTCCATTCCCATTCATTTACAACAATTCCCAATTTCAACAATCACAAAACAACCATAATTCTATTGCCATTTCCATTCATAATTTTATTTCCATTCCAACAATTTTCAATCCCAACAATCATAATTTCATTTCCATTTACAACAATTTTCAATTCTAAGTTTCTAATAATCATTTCCTTCCATTTACAACAATTCATAATTCTAACAATCACAAAACAACCATAATTCTATTTTCATTTTCATTCATAATTCCATTTCCATTCCAACAATAACCAACAATTTTAATTCCAACAATCATAATTCAATTTCCATTTACAACAATTTACAACAATAACAAAAATTTCATAATTTTATTTTCATTTCCTTTCATTTACAACAATTCCCAATTTTAACAATCTCAAAACAATCATAATCCACTTCCATTTCCATTCATAATATCAATTGAATTTTCATAATTGAAAAATAATGCATGACATATCTTATACAATTGTTCATACACATATATTCATAACACAATCATCAAGTTCAAAGGTTTATTCATAACATGAGATCAAGTTGAATGATATAAATTTTTGAAAATTTTTCCTTTTTAAACCTTTAATCTTCTTTTCATTTTTAACAAACCATAATATTATATACACCATTTCATATTTCATTCTTAAATATATATGTTGCTTTTACAATTTTAATTGATATTAATAAATGTAAGTTTAAATAATTAAAATTTACAAGTCTACAACATATTCACAATTTAACAACAAGCATTCAATACATCACTTCTTTATGCTCAAACACATTTTTTCCTAAATGAGTAAATTAAATACCAAATACTAAAATAAATTAATATTTCACAAATATTAACAATATATCAAATATCAATTAATGATTTAAAAATCTTTGAGTGTTGTGAAAAGTTAGTCATAAATAAAAGAGATAGGTGTCTTGTAGTTTTCTATGATGAACACAAATAACATTAATGAGTTGGTCAAAAGTAATAATGACTAATCTATATCAAAGGTAATGATATTTTCTATAGTGATTTAAGTATTATTAAACAAAAGGCCCATCATTTTTCTAAGAATTCTAATCATTTCAAATTCTCCAATCTCCATGCTAAGCTTGGTCTCAATTAGTTCAATTATTGCATACTTATTCTAAAAACAAATTCTTATAATGTTATTTATTTTTTAGGTGGTTATTACTTATTACTTCCAAGTTCTAACATTTCAATAAGCTATAGACATATGGATAATTTCAAATTTGATTATTAATTTTACATTTAG
Organism: Erythroxylum novogranatense; assembly: GCA_029891385.1. Classification (NCBI taxonomy): domain Eukaryota; kingdom Viridiplantae; phylum Streptophyta; class Magnoliopsida; order Malpighiales; family Erythroxylaceae; genus Erythroxylum; species Erythroxylum novogranatense. Next base: position 8,443,528 of record CM057224.1, read on the forward strand.
TTTTAAATGTTAATTACTTAATTATCAACTTTTAATTTTAAGTTTTATCAATCTTTATTCTTTTCATAATACATAATTAATTAATTACATATTAATCCCATTTTAAATTTTCATTTTCAATTCCAATTCTAATTTTCATGTAACAAATTAATAACAAAATAACATAAATTACTTACCCAAAGTCCCATACTCAATACCCACGGTATTCTTCAACTTCAATCCAACAATTTCAAATTATCAACTTCAAAATTTCATTCCAAAACAATTCCAATTTCCATCCAAACATTCAAAATTTCATATGAAAATCCATTCCTCCACAAACAAGTCCACCTACCGATAGCATTTTCATCAACTCATCAACACTAATACACGACAAACGCAAGTCCAATCCATTTCCAAATTCCAATCCACAACACAAAAAACAAAATCCATTTATCAACAATTTTTGGAGTATCAACAATAACAAACACCCAAAACAATTATTTAACCGTCGGATTGTCTCGAGTCTTCACTTGGGTATTCAGGTTGGGCTTCAGGTTGTGCCTTTGTGAGCCGTCAGAAGGTCGGTGGTGGTGCAGTTGTGCGGAGAGGAGGAGAGGTGACGTCGAGGAGGAGTTGTCAAGGCTAGATCTACACGAATGAGGCTAGATCTACACGGCCAGTATCGAGGTTGGGTTTAGAGTTCTGTTTTTCGGCCAGTACGGTACCGGCCGGAACGAAACGAAACCTATAACGCTTGTTGAATCCTTGGAAGAATTCACACCATTATATTTAGCTCTTCCATGGAGAATACAAAAATAATACGGAAAGTGCATTTTCTTTCACGTTAAAGTGTGAAAATTTGAAAACTTTCCGATGGACAACTCCAAGCGTTCTGAAGCAGCTCGCGGTGACTCAAGTCAGTTCCCCGTTGATGCCCCCAGAGCGAAGAAGGTCCGTTTACGGGACCGTGAGGATCCTCACACCCTGCAGCCGCAACCCATGTCTTACCGTGCTGCTGTCACTGGTGCCCATCCATCCGAGGACGATGCTGAGATAGAGTGGCCTGAGGAATCCATACCTGAGGTAGAAGAAGGGGACATAATACGTGTACCAGGCATCTACGGCAAGGCACTTGAATTATCCTCCACTTTTAAAAACCGCCTCGATAAAAATTGGGAACACGCTGTAATTGTTAAACTCTTGGTTCGACAAATTGGCTATCGTCTGTTACACAACCGGCTTAAACTCCTGTGGAATTTGTCGGGCCCTTTCAAAATCATCGATTTAGAAAATGATTTTTTCCTGGTAAACTTGGTAGAGATGACCGACTGTGAAACAGCCCTCACCAAAGGACCTTGGGTACTCTTCGACCATGCTTTGGCAGTGCAACCATGGACTCCACAGTTCAGGCCTGCCACTGGCAAAGTCTCGACAGCTGTGGTCTGGGTGAGGTTTCCCGACCTTCCAATGTCGCGGTATCATCCGGCCATTCTACAAGCCATGGGAAACCTTGTAGGCACCACAGTGAAAATTGATTCCACAACACAAAAGCAACAACGGGGGAAGTTTGCCAGAGTTGCTGTTGAAATTGATTTAACTGAACCTTTAGTATCACGGATTGAACTAGACGGTGAAGAGATTAAGGTAGCGTTTGAAGGTTTACCTCAAATCTGCTTCACATGCGGAAGAGTGGGCCACAGTGCTGAGATATGTCAGAACAAATCGATTCCTTATCAAGACCCTCCTGTAAATGGTGACAGCAATGGCAAAGCCATCGGTGATACCCAACACTTATCAAATTCGGGCGAGACACTCCCAACTGCTTATGGCCCGTGGGTTCAGGTACCCATACGACCCTGACGCTCATTGGTCCAAGGAACTACACAGGGACGACGCACCCATCCCGAGGTTAGCCAAGTGGCTTCGCATGGTTCACGATTTCTGTCTCTTCCCGAGGAGGACATCCCATCTGACTTTAATGCACCAACTGGAGATCTTGACAGCGCTACGATTACCAACCCAGAACAACTTGGCAGACGCAACTTGGGAACAACTGGTAGACAAGCCAGGGATCGGACAGTTTCCTCGAAGCTTCCCAAACCGTCTAAACCAGGCACAGTGAACAGAGGAAAGGAACTTTTACAAACTGAAGGCTCACGAGTCCCCATGAACGGTACCGACAAGGCAACTGACGTCAGCGTTCGTCAGTCAGGAACCATGCATGCAACCACGTCCACTTTACCAAAAACTCAGGCTCATCAGGCGGTTCTTTTGACCTCTCATCAGGACATACGTTACCATTCTTCAGAATTTCAACTACCAGGTACTGAAGACATGGAGTATGAGAAGACTGCGCAGGTAGGGGTGACAACGAGTAATACTCTATCGCCTTCCACACACCCGCAATTTCTAACCCCACAACCTGAACCACCGGACCTAACGACTGCTCCTGATCGGACAGGGGATATGGACATGGTGACTGAATCTCAAATAGAGCCACAAGACCAGGATTTCCATATGGAACCAGTTGGAGAGTATGAACTCCAGGACAGGGCAGACCACGCCTGAGGACTGTGGTGTTTATTCTCCTCCTCTAATATGTCTATACTCATGTGGAATTGTCAGGGTGCGGGAGGGAAGCTTCTCAAACCTGTCTTAGCACATCTTATTCGTACTCATAAACCGTACATGGTCGTCTTGGTGGAAACACGAATTAGTGGCAGTCGTGCAGACAAAGTCATTCGTAGGTTGGGTTTTCAACAATCTTACCGTGTAGAAGCCATCGGTTTTTCAGGGGGTATCTGGCTTTTATGGCGGGAGTATGTTGCAGTCCATATTTTGGCCTCTACTCGGCAGTTTGTGCACCTGTCTATACAAAAGGATGATGTTGACTTTGTATTTACAGCCATCTATGCCAGTCCACAAAACCAATACATAAAATATTTATGGAATCACTTGCTGCAGATTAAACGGATCACGATGGACGCATGGCTACTTGGCGGAGACTTCAACGCGAAGCTGGAAGCAAGGGACCAACGTGGGGGCTCTCCTACAAGTAGAATAGTTAATAAAGCTTTTCAAGACTGTATTCACAGTTGCCAACTACAGGACCTTGGTTATGAAGACTCACGTTACACCTGGAGACGGGGGACGATTGCGACACGGTTAGACCGAGTATTTTGCTCCCCAGAATGGCATGATCGATTTTTTAATACCACAGTAACACATTTACCTTATCTTAAATCTGATCACCGACCCATTTTAATCCAAATCCAGACGCTAAACCCACAGTCCACAGTTAACCGTCAGTTTCGTTTCAATACAGCATGGCTTGCGCATGAGTCTTTTGGAGCATTGGTGCACCAGCGCTGGCCCCACGAACCCCATCACTTCAGTGCTTCTCTTAGTCACTTTGCAGGAGACCTACAGGAGTGGCACAAAGAGACATTTAGTAATATTTTTCTACGTAAGAAACGTTTACTCGCCCGCTTAGCAGGCATCTAGCGTGCCCAGGAGATCCGTCCTTCTGACTCACTCCAGCATTTGGAGGAGTTTCTTACCCAGGAGCTTGAACAAGTGTTAAGTGAAGAGGAATTATACTGGTATCAGAAATCTCGATCCCAATGGTTAGTTCACGGAGATAGAAACACGAAGTATTATCATGCTGTCACCAAATTAAAGAGAAAACATATCACCATCCGAGCCTTACACTCTGCAGATGGTAGTCTCGTATCCGATCCATCAGCTTTGCGGTCTTTAGCAAGGGACTACTTTCAGAACCTATATACAAACGACATCACTATGTCTCAGCGCCTTGTTACCCAGGAAACTTTTCCCGCATTGCCACCTTTTGCTAAAGAGGACATGGGAACCCCACTTTAGAGGGAAGAAATTAAATCTGCTCTGTTTCAAATAGCTGCTAATAAAGCGCCAGGAGTTGACGGATTCCAATCTATATTCTTCCAGAAACATAGGGACGTTGTTGGTGTCACTGTGGAGGAGTTCATACAGAAAATTTTCAACTTGGAATATTGGGATGCTGAATTCAATCGCACAATCCTCATTCTCATTCCAAAACTTTCTTCCCCCTCTCTTATATCCCAATTCAGACCAATCAATCTTTGTTCGGTCCCATATAAGATCGTGGCCAAAATAGTGGCGAACAAAATCAAACCCTATCTCCCCATTTTGGTAGCTTCAACCCAGAGTAGTTTGGTCCCTCACAGGCATATAACATACAATATTATTATAGTGCAAGAGGTTATCCATGCCATGAGGAAAAAGAAGGGGTGCTCTGGATATTTAGCTCTGAAAGTAGATCTTGAACAAGCATATGATAGGTTGAACTGGGAGTTCATTCGAGACACATTGATACAGGTAGGGCTTCCACATATCCTCATTAATATCACCATGCAATGCATCACCACAGCATCTATGCAAGTGAATTGGGGCGGTGAGCTTTCGGACAGTTTCATACCAACCAAGGGCATACGCCAAGGAGATCCCTTATCTCCCTATATTTTTGTTATGTGTCTCGAAAGATTGGGGCATCTGATAAATGATGCAGTTACCGCTGGACAATGGAAGCCTATCTGACTGAATCGCCGTGGCCCTCGACTCACTCATCTGTTCTTCGCGGATGATCTTATTCTCTTTACCGGAATTGCAGATAATCACCAGTTAGTCATTCACCACCTCTTTGACCGTTTTTGTTCATCTTCAGGCCAAAGGGTTAGTCCATCCAAAACTCGATGCTTCTTCTCTCACAATGTCTCCTCTCGTCAGGCAAGGCAAATCAGTAGGCAATTGGGTTTTCCACATGCCCATAACCTTGGCAAATACCTTGGCGTTCCAATCATCCATGAGCGCTCCTCCAAAAGAACATATCAGTATATTCTGGACAACGTACAACAAAAACTTGAAGGTTGGCATGGCAAGCTCCTCTCTTTGGCAGGCAGGACCACACTCATCCAATCTGTTGGACCCCGTCTCCGAGGCCCAACATTCGGACCACACCAGGACACGCAAGCATAGAAACCCATAACTCACCATAATAGGGGAAACTTACAATAGAAAAGTTGGAAAGGCTTTTTTTTAAGAAAATATGTTCCTTACGCTCTCACGGTTCTAGCGCCACTGAAAACGCTCAATTCGGATCAGAAATGAAAAAGTTATAACCAAAATAGTCAAAACTGAACACTTTACTGACTTCGCATCAAAATTTGAAAACCTTAGAGGCTAGCTTGCTGATTGGTTTCTTCATAAAACTTGTAGGTTTAGGTCTCTAGTTTAATTTAAAACAAGAATCTCCCCAATCAGAGCTCTATAGCTCAAGATATTTCAAAATAAGTGAAATATATTCAGACTTTATTGACTGACTATCACACTTTGTTTTAAAACACCTTTTTCAATTTAAAAGAAAAATTGATAAATCAGGTGTAGAAATATAGAAAAATGTCTTAGAAATCCATCGCTTCGAAAATGAGGTCAATCGGAGGTCTGTGCAAAAAGTTATGGCCCAAAGAAAGAAGAGGGGTCGATAAACAGAAGCAGACGATAAAACTGAGACGCAAAAGTCAACTGAGACGCAAAAAGTCAACTGAGACGCAAAAAGTCAACTGAGACGCAAAAGTCAACTAAGACGCAAAAAGTCAACTAAGACGCAAAAAGTCAACTGAGACGCAAAAGTCAACTGAGACGCAAAAAGTCAACTGAGACGCAAAAACAGTAACTGCGTCTCACTTCTCCCCAGAACGTCTCTACTTAAAAGATGCATAACTTTCTACTCAGAACTCCAAATTAGACACGGTTTGATTCGTTGGAAAGCTAAGAGAAAAATATACAACTTTTATGAAAATCATGGACTTAAACTTCAACCCTATAAGAGTCAAAAGTTGACTCAAAACTTCAGCCTGAAATCTGTCATTTAGACAGCACCTGCATCTGACTCTAACAACTCACACTTTGCAATCAATACCTCAAAAATAGCTTATTACACCTCATGAACAAGCTCTACAGCTCGTCTAACACCTTCAACAAGTCTAAATGATCCTATTCAACCTAAAACAACTCAGAAATTCGGCTGAAAGCGCAAAACACTCAAATCTAACTCAAAGAGCACATCATCACCGTAAATTTGCGAACTTCAACAATTAATAATACTCATACACACCATTTTAAAACCATACGAAGACGCAAATCAACAAGTTCACATGAAGAGAGTATTAGAGCTCTCATTCTCATTTCAAATCATAACAAAGATTCATGCATAGCTTTGGTTACATATTGGCATATTCATCAAGATCAAGTACAAAATACAAAAGATGAGATGTTCAATGATCAATATGCTTACAAAGCTATTCCAAAAGCTAGTTACTAACTTAATACAAAAGTTTCTAGGATTCTTGGAGTTATGCCCAATGCCTTGCAAGGTTCCGCAATCAACTAGAATTTGCACCTGAGGAGGGAGAATGGGGTGAGCGAAACACGGCTCAGTGGCTAACACGCTTATAGCCATCGAGTAATGGACCACACAACAAAAAAAAAAGATCTGAAGCAATAGCAATTTATCATATTAAACAAAATAATCCAAAATCATCACATAAAGTAAAACATACGAATTTATATCAATCAACCACATATTATGCATCATAATCACAATTAAAAGATAGAATGCACACAATTGGCTCGAGAGTTCCTTAAACACAACGAATAAACCGAAGTTTATCGTAAACACAACGAGTCCATTTTGGATCTAAATGGGCCTGGCGGGCTGCGGGAGAAGGCTAGGGGTCAACGTGCACGTGACTAACGATATAGGTTCTCTCTTGCCCAATCACAACACAAAAATATCATTTTATGATTCTTTCATTGTATCAAATCATCATAGTTTCGTTCTTTTCATTCAAATCAAGGGAAATACACTTTCAATATACTCACAATTAACAAAGATAGCACACATAGGGCATTTGCCCATTACACAACAACTATAAAAATGTTACCCACCTATCGTAGAAATCTAAATTCAAGATTGCCCTTCCTCCTTGTCTTGAGTGGGGTTCTCTTGATTTCCTTCAATCAAAACACACTCCATTCACTAAATACAATCCAAAGGAAAGTCATAGGATTCAAGAAATCAAGCAATGATAAAATAAACTTTAAACCTAACCTACCCATAAGCCATATATGCTAGAATAACCATAGCCTTAGTGAGAAAGTCCCTAAAATCCATAGATCTCACCTTCTCTTCCACTTTTCTTCAATCTCTACACAAACCCTAACTTCCATTTCATCTCATACTTGAACCTAACATAGCAAGACTAGAACTTACCTCTCACAAGTAGCTTCCTCTTCCTTTTTCTCCTTCTTTCTTCTTTCCTTCAAGCCTCCTACGGCTCTCCTTCTCCTTCTTGGCCGAAAGCTCTTCTTGCTTGCCTTGCTCACGATTTCTTCTCTTCTTCTCCTTGGCTTTACGAAAACTTGCTTCCTACTCTTCCTTTAATTCCTTTTATATCACAACTTAAAGCCCTACCTCAAAACTATGTAGTTTTGATACTCCTTTAAGCTCTCTTGCATTTCCTTTTGGGCTCCCCTTCCTCCCAAGCCCACTTTACATTAAAGCTCATTCTTTCTAACAAACCTTTATTTGTCTCATATGGCTCTACACTTTAAGCTCACTTCTAATTAATCCAATCATACTAACTAATACCAAGGCTCAACATAGTATATATATATCTATACACACATAATTGAAACAATTAAAGCAAAATAAAGAATAAGTCGAGTAAATTGATAAATCAATCAATAAAATAAAAATAAAAAAATAAAAAAAATTTCGGGGCCCAACACAATCAGTACTGTCTGCCCTCCCAACCTATACTATGCAAACGGTAAAACTACCTCGTCAATTATGTGATGATCTCGAACGAATTATTCGTCGTTTCCTTTGGGGATCCACTACGGAACATAAGAAGAATGGGTTGCTTAATTGGGATTTAGTGTGTCAACCTAAAGCAGCTGGAGGATTAGGCATCCGGAAACTACGGGAGACGAATGATGCATACCTGATGAAGCTTGGTTGGCTTATGATTACTCGACCGGAGGCCTTGTGGGTACAGGTCTTAAGTTCTAAATATAATTTCAACCACAACAGCTTACCTACCCAACTCACAATGACTGGAGGATCAATGGTTTGGCGCGGCATTGCGTCTGTTTGGGAGAAGGTCATCTGCGGGTTGAAATGGGTGGTCGGTAATGGTCACCGCACACAGTTCTAGCATGATGCCTGGGTACATGACTTTGGGCCCCTTAAGGACCGGATAATTGCCCACATTCCCTTTAGTTTGCTGTCTAAACCCGTCAAGGACTTTGTGGATGAAAATGGACGTTGGCGTTGGCATCTATTCCACGATGTACTACCATCCTCTCTCTGTTTGGCAATTGCTGGCATCCTACCTCCATGCCCTCAGTTAGGCCCTGACCGCATAATTTGGGGAGCATCTTCGCACGGAACTTTTTCCATAACCTCTGCCTATAATTTGCTAACTCATCAGCCGGAAGGTCAGCGAAGTTCATTCTGGGACACGATATGAAAATGGGAGGGTCCACAAAAAATTCGAGCATTCTTATGGCTCTTGGCTTGCGACAAACTTCCCTCGAATCAACAACACACTCGTCGGTTTCAAGCTTAGGATCCATCATGCCATCACTGTGGAGAGGTGGAATCCATTATGCACGTTGTTAGGGACGGGTGTCGAGCTCGTTCAATCTGGACTGGTTTTGCCTGTAGCAGTCTCACCGTTGATTTCTTTCATAAGGATAAAAATCATTGAGTGATAGGGAACCTGCGTAAACATCAGACCGTACAAGGTTTAGAGTGGGCATTAATTTTTGGAACAACATGCTGGTATTTATGGACTTGGCGTAATCAATCAATTTTTGACCCTCAGTTTACATGGTCGTTGTATCCTCATATTATCGTCTTTAAATATGTTCATTCGTTTGTTCAAGCGAAACTCTTGGGTTACGCAGCACTAGTGAGCCCGCTTGTGACGTGTGGAAACCCCGGTGGTGGAGTACTCTGCGAGGTTGGATCTGCCTCAATACAGATGGAGCATATAGCACCTCGACATCACGGGCTACGGCAGGAGGTCTCCTCCGGGACCACACAGGGAAATGGCTAGGTGGCTTTGGACACAATATTGAGTATTGTACTTCAGTTTGTGCCGAACTTTGGGGAGTATACATCGGCCTCTCATTGGCATGGAGTCTGGGATATCGACGTGTGGAACTTGCCGTTGACTCCCTTACTGTTCTCGGTTTTTTAGCACCCTCCACTCCACCGTCGGCTCCCTTTAACAACCTTGTTTTGGGAATTCACCAGTTACTACAACGCCAATGGATAGTGAAGGCTAGGCATATTTACCGTGAAGCTAATCGAGCTGCGGATTGGCTAGCCAATCAGGCCAAGTCTCTAGAACTAGGCTTCTATTGGTATCAAAACCCGCCTGTGGGTTGTGCTACTATCCTTCTAGAGGATATATCTGGGGTTTCTTTTCCCCGCTTAGTACCTTAGTATGTTTGTTCTTCTCCTATTATTTAAAAAAATAATAATACGGAAGCTGTGTTTAACTTTCAAAATCATTTACGGGGTTATATCTAATGCTTTAACAGAGTTATTTCATCCCAGATGTTAATATCATTATTTCAGGTATATGAACCTAAAACTCTGACTTTTGTTGTTGGTCACAAACTAAGACCTTGAGATATTTTTGGATTGCTACAAAATCTACGCGTATACAAGGTTGGGTAATTAGCTAGCTAGCGAGAAGGCAGATGGTCGGTGACTTGGTGGGGTGTGTTATATTCACATTTTTTCTCCTCTTCAAGTCTGAAAGGGAAGATATTAAACATCATCTTAAACGCAAGCCAAAATTATGGCAAAGGAAAAGAACAGAAGCGTGGCAAAGGAAAGAAATTAAGTACGTATCATCTTATTTGGTCCCCGGAATTTTGAACACAATTAAAATGCTTCCTTCATAACTAGACGGATATATGAAATCTCCAAATACAAAACCTTTTTAAGTTAATGGTCTTTCTTAACCAACGCTAACAGATTTCATTATAACTATCTGAAGCCTGATCGAATCAAACTGTCTTTGTCAATATCTGTGGCACCGTTTGCCAGTTCTGTAAGTCTGTTCCGAAGGTTTGAAGTCTCCACGCCAATTCTAGGATAAAGGACCTGTAAAGAATATCAAAATTAAAAAAAGGGGAGATGACAATTTTAACGTGAAGACTGTAAACATTGAAGAGTCTGATATAAAGTAACATTTGATCAGTACATTCGATCCCTCGAACATCATTACAATAACCATGAGGATAAAAGTAATGCTACAAATATATACTACCGCATAAGTATACTGATCTGAAAGGTTATCGTACGTAACCTAGTACCTATCCATGTTCAATGGGTGGTTTACACCTTTTGATACAACTATTACTAATATTACTAATGTATGTGGCATCAATTAACAAGCAAACACTAATCTTTTGTACCTGTACAAATTAACCATGAGCCGTATGGTGCGTGTTATGCAATAGATTGACTTAAATCAAGTATTTGCATTCGAATGAAACTCCTGAAATGAAGTGTAATCTCTAATATTATAGTTTCTACTTTCTACTACAGCCGTAATCTCCTTTAGATGAATGCATTTCTTCATGATGACAATGCTCATATCATCAACCCTGTTGGGAGTTGATCTGCAAGGCCTTCGTTACTTCTTCGTAAGGTCTAGAATCAGGCTTAGACGTAAATATCTTGAAATAAGATTTCGGCAAAACCCTAAATCTAACCTGAGAAACATGAACTTACTTTGGATTTCAATGTATAGATGAAACTGTTGTGGGAATCGTGATATACCAAGCTTATAACTTGAGCTCCTTCTTCTTGAAGGATACGAACAAGATCATGCAACAGGAATTTCTTCGACCTACTGACTATGTTCACTTCCAAAGTAGAATCTCCAACGCCCCAAATGTTAATGTCTATTACCGGTGGTGGTGGTGATGACGACGTCGACGAACAGCTGCCTGCAACTTTAACGTTACTGTCCATGCAGGAAACATAAGGTTTTTCACAGAGTTCATTCCTTGCTCTTTTCAGCTCCTCTATTCTCTCTTGCAAGTTCTTTAAGTACCTAGTGGCATCATTTAGCAATCCAGGTATTGCCAACTGCATGCAAGAAATTAGTATTTACTATCGTATATGTAGTTAAAGGATGATCATCGGAATTACCAAAAACAAATGGATGATCATCGGTGAAATGGATGAAGAAACAGACCTTCTTGTCCGGTGAAGGAAGCAAAGAAGCAAGAAGAGCGAGCAGATTTTTCATATTTGTTCTCCTTTCCCTCTCTTTCAGGTTTCTTTTATCTCTAGACGAGTTCATGTCTAGTTTCTTAAACAATATGCACTGGGGATCCAGAAACTTATATTGGAGAAAAGAAAACAAAAGAAACGATGGAGTGGACAACGACAATTTCTTTATTTGGAATGCATGCATGTTGACGGGCTATTTATAGAAGATTTTGGAGTAAAGGACATTCCACACATTTAGTGTAAAAGTAAACTGGAAGAACGTGTCAGTTACTTAGGTGTGAATGAGATGTTGACTAAAAAAGACTAGCGGCCGGTGGTCCAAAAGGAAGCACAGGTTTTCCACTTTCTGGATTTTTGCGTCGATGTTGATTAATTTTATTATTATTATATTAGCTAACAGTCAATTTTTGTTTTGTTTTTATTTTTATTTTAAAATTTTAAATAAATTTTAATTTTAAAATTGTGACACATTTTGTTTTTTAAAAATAAAATTTATAAGATAAAATTTTAAATTTTAAAATTGATTAATTTTAAAAATTTTAATTAATTTACAAATTATAAAATACTAAGTTAAATTTAAAAATTGACTATTTTCTTATTTTTATTATATTAGCTCTCATGTATATTAATGTAATATTAATCATTTTGTATGTTTATGATAAAGTTTTTTTACACAGAATACTTATAAAGTGCAAATAATTTTTAAATTTACGTATAAATCAATTTTTCTACAGAGAATACTTATGAAGTGCAAATATTAATTGTTTACGTATAAATCAATTTTTAAATTTAATTTAATATTTTCTATACTTTATAAATTAATTAAATAATTTTAATCAATTAATCAATTTTAAAATTTAAATTTTATCTTAAAATTTTATTTAAAATTAAAATTAAAATAATACCAAAAATACAAAAATTAAAATATGTATCATAAGCGTGACATAAGTGTAACACAAATACAAACCAATAAATGTAATTATTTTTATTTTATCATTTTATTTTAATTTTTAAAATTAATAATAGAATAATTATAATTTAATTTAATTTAATTTTTAAACTAATAAGTATAATTAAAATTAAAATAATAAAAATAAAAAGACTGACATAAGTGCAAGTGTATGTAAGTCACGGTCGTAACTTAACTTGTACCGTACAAGTGTAAGTTAACTCATAACTTAAAGTACACAACCTCACAACATTTTTTTTAATTGGACATAGTAAAAAAGAGTAGCGTTAAATAACAGATTTGGACTCAACAGTGGCAGAGCCCACTATGCCTATTTTGCGTTTTTCTCTTAACATGTGTCTCATTCTCTGTCTCTCTCTCTCTCTCCTCACTTTTTGATTATTCACTTTTTAATCTTCTGCTTACTTTTATATTAACCCTAATATATATATGTATATACTTTTTCAGTCATTAGACAATCAGAGGAAAGATATCATTTGAAAGATTTTGTTATTTTTATTGTGATATCATTGTTACTTTTATCTAATTATAACTTTATAGTTTGTTTAAGTATACTTTATTTTATATTTTATTAACAAAAATTTAATTGATATATGTAGAAATTTCTCAAAAATAAATAAGACAACATTTTAGCATTGTAGAGAAAAGATGAATGTAATATTAATACAATATATTTAATTAAAGAAGCGAAATAAGACTTAAGGGATGCTTATCATTAGGAGTGAATAATGGGTCGTTTAGGTTTTTAATCAAAATTATATAAAAACTCATTTTATAATAATTTATTTAGTTAAAACAAAATCAAATAATCTAAAAATTAAAAACTGAAATAATTTAAGTAGAGCTTGGATTGATTTAATAATTATTAAAATAAGTAGAAAATTAAAACAACATATTTCTTATTTTTAATGAAATAATATTTGGTATATGAAATAATATTGTATATAAAAAGATAAAAATTTTGATCAAAATTTTTAATCTTTTAAAAGATATGTGCAAAATATAAAATTTTAAAGCATGCGTGATAAACATGATATTTTATACTAAAACTAATTTTTATGGAAAGTTTTCAATTCATGTAAAATGTTAAATGCTTTTATTATAGCAAAGTCAATCACTAACTATAAAAGGTATAAAATTGTGATGTTAGGATAAGAAGTAATCTTAAAAGTTTTTGAAAGATATTATTTTCTTGAATAGCCATTCCTTAATATTTGAATTTTTAACAAAATGTAAATTATTTTGAAACTTATATTAATAACAATAAGATAATAATATTAAGAGTAAAGAAAAGTAAAATTAGAGATATTGGTTTGGTTCTATTTTGTTTAGACTAAAATAAAAGATCATACCTAATAATCAATTTTAAAAATTTTAAAACTAAACTACTTTTTATTTTCAAGAGACCATTGATTTTTTAAATAGCTTGTGTTAGTTTGAATGGTTTGAGTGATTTATGCTCGTCTACCATGGTTTTTGAAATTAATATAACATGAAATTTAGATCGTATAACCTTTAGATTACATATAAGACTTAAATTTCAATACAATATTGGCTTTTTTAAAAGTAATCTTTACTAGTTTTTATTGAATTAAGCGTGTTCAAATTTATGATTTTGATGATAATACAGTATTGAAATGGTAATGAAGTTGTCTAAGTGATGTTAAGTAATATTGAAGAGTAAATACTACAAGACATATTAATGCACACACACGGAATTGAAGGATTGAAAAGTTCGAATTCAAGAAAACAAGAAAAGGGTAGATTCGAATTAACTAAAATTAAATTCGATACACAGTATTTCAGATTTACCTACTAAACCTCACGAAGATCTTCTTTCGAGCAACCTAGATAATGAGAAAAGAACAAAGTAAGAAAGTTGTTTAGGATCAAATCACCCTACAGTCTAATTCAGTTGATAAGAGATGTTCAATTCCTAAGTTGAAAAGAACAAGAGGGGTTTCTCCTCTCAATATGGTCAGTGGCACACAAGAAAAGAATATGATCAAAAGTTGTCTTTCCCTAACTCTAAAGAAGGTATTTATACCTAGGTCAAATAATAAAAGACTTGGGCTAAATAATACATAGAAGCTCAAAATAGATATAACTTAAAACAAGTCCAAAATAGAATAACAAAAACATGCCTAGTCAGGTCCAACGTGCTCCCAAGTTTGATCATACGCACGTCTCTCCTCTTGGGCTTAAGTGATGATGCACAACCTAATACAATAGTCTTCAAGTCCCAAGTGAATTCAATCCAAAAATTTGAGATAAATGAATCAATTTGGGTTGTGATTCAGATAGGTCTTCTCCAATGAGTTTGGTGCACTGCATCCTTTCCACAAATTAGCCAACACGTGCATAGAGCCTCCTTGAGTCTCTCAGTCCTAGTTCTAGACATGGGTCTAACTGGAATGACAAGCACATCCCCATCACACACGTCATCTCCATGGTGATCTTTGCTCCTACTCACATTAGTCCCTCCCTCCTCAAGAAGATTCGTCCTTGAATCTGAATCCATATCAAAAGGAGAAAGGTCAGCAACATTAAAGGTAGCAGAAACATTGTACTCACCTGGCATATCAATCTTGTAGGCATTGTCATTGACCCGTTCCAACACCTAAAATAGACCATCACCCCTAGGATCTAACTTGGACTTCTTTTGGACAGGAAACCGTTCCTTCCTAAAATGAACCCAACCCCAATCACCAAGTTCAAAAGTCACTACCTTTTGCCCCTTGTTGGCTTGCTTCGCATACACCCTGTTTATATACTTAATGTGTTGTCTCGCCTTCGCATGCATGTCCTTAACCATCTCGGCTTTCCTCTTGCCATCTATACTAGACAACTCATGTAAGGGTAAATACACCAAATCCAAAACGATCAAAGGATTAAAACTATATACAAGCTCAAAAGATGAATAACCTATGGTGGAATGCACATATCTATTATATGCAAACTCAATAAATAACAAACAATCACCCCAAGTTTTCAAATTTTACCAACTACAACACACAACAAGGTACCTAAGATTCTATTAACAACCTCAGTCTGCCCATCTGTCTGTGGATGACAAGTACTAGAATAAAGCAATTTAATACCCAACTTTTCCCACAGAACATGCAAAAAATGGCTTAAAAATTTAGTATCTCTATCCGAAATAATAGACCTAAGAATACCATGCAATCTAACAATATCCCTAAAGAATAAATCAGCAACATGCATAACATCATTAGTCTTATGGCATGCAATAAAATGCACCATCTTACTAAATTGATCAATAACAATAAAGATGCTATCATACCCCTTCTTTGTTCTAGGCAGTCCTAAAATAAAATCCATAAAAATATTAACCCAAGGTTCAGTGGGCACAGGTAAAGGGCTATACAATCCATGGGGTTTAACAATAGATTTTTCTTGTTTACATACAATGCATTTGGCACATGCACGCTCAACATCCCTATGCATACCAGGCTAATAGAAATGTTCATACAAAATATCCAGTGTCTTTGCAACCCCAAAATGACCCATTAATCCACCGCTATGGGCCTCATGCACAAATAAAGCACGCAATGAACAATTAGGCACACACAATTTGTAACATCCCATCACCGATGGGAGGGTTATATTGGTAATTTGGGACAGGCTAGTAGGTTAAACTGCATAATGTGATATGAGCATTCATTTGGCCTCTAATTTTAGAGGACTGAGACATTTTGCCCATGCACTTATACGTACATGCATTCATGATATTTCCCGACATTTAATTGTGAATATGATCTGTTTTATAAATTCTGTAATATTTGTGCTTGAGAATTGAAATTGGAACTGTTTTAGAGTGTTGATCACTTGATAGTGACCCTTAGAAATTTTCTGGATAATTCGGGAGAAAAAGTTCGGACCGAAAAATTTTTTGAGTGACGGATTGATTGATTTTATAGTACTGAAATAACTGTCCAATGGTCATGAAAAAATTAGATATATGAATTTAGAGATGAATATGTTGAGCTATTGAAATTTGGAGACGAATTGGTCTAGAAATGAAATTGATAAGTGAAATATTTTACAGAATTGGCAAGCGACAAGTACATACGTTTGATTGTTTAAATAACCCTTAATGCCCTAGATTTTTGACTTTCTCCTTTGGCAAACACGGAAATCACTTTGACAAAATTGTCTCCTCCATCCTAGGGCATGTTATTTTTCTCCCATCGTTTGATCCTCCTTCACCCACGATTCTTGCTTGCTCCTTCCTTATTATTTGAGATCAACCCTAATCCATGAGAAGATGAAGATTGTTGAAGTTTTGAGAGAGATCCGTGGGTGTTAGAGAAAGGTAAAAGGGTTAGAGAAATTTTCGGAAGTTTTCGAAGGAAAGCTTGATTTGGTAAGTGATTTCTGTATATGTTGTTTATTAGTGAGTTTGATGTATTTATTGTGTTTAATGTGAAAGTTTGGGGTAGTTGAAAAGGAGTTATGGTTGTTTTAGAGAGATAAATGTGAGAAATTTAGTCAGAGAAGACGACCTGCGATCTGCACGTCGCGACGAGGGGATTATTGGACGTCGCGACGAGCGTACGCCGAGACGTGCGTAGACGCCGCGACGAGTGGGACGTCGCCACGAGTGGGAAGTTGGATGTCGCGACGAGCTGCTGTGTGGACGCCGCGACGAGCGTCTTTTCACGCCGCGACGAAGCGACCCCTTGACGTCGCGGCGAGAGTTCCTTCGCCGCGGTGAGCCCCATTTTTCTGAACCTATTGATTTTAGTTTTTGGGGCATAACTAATGGTGTAGACCTCCAATTAAGGTAATTCTTAATTCGTTATGATCTAGAGAAAGAGGTCTACAATAGAGGTAAAGAAAGAAAGTTTGAATTCAAGTTTTTAAGATCTCAAATTGTGAATGAAAGTTGGGTTTAGATTGCTATTACAACCTAAGGGTTGTTTCATGATAATTATGATATAATTGTGTGATTTCTGAATTTAAAGAAATGCTATTGGGGTTTTAGAAACTGAGTATAATTGGGTGAATTTGACCAAATGAGTAGTCACCTTGGCTTTAAGGTTTTCTTGGGACTATTTTAGTGTGTATGATTTGATGAATTGAACTGAATTTTAGAAATGAATTTGTGAAGTTCCATGACATGTTATTAAATTGAAATGAGTCATTATTGAGCAATTGAGTGAAAAGTTAGATTTTGACAAAAGAAAGTGGAAGTTGGAAAATAGTGCCGGGAAGGTCATGAATAGGCATAGTACATCTTTTATTTAAGACTTGTGCATCATTGAATTATTCTGATTTTTTGCATCTAGTAATAGGAAATTATTTGACTGTATAGAGGCGTCGTTGGAACAACATTCCACGGATATTGCTGGGACTTCCAGGCTGTAGCTCGGAAGTACAGGTGAGTAACCTAGTTGGTTCCTCAATTTTTAACTGTTAAATGTTCTATAAACTGTCTGTGAATATGAATTGTTATGTTTGAAATCTTGGACCGAAGGTCCGAGGGATTGAGTGATTGGATATGCCAATGTGATTGTTTGTGAACGCTTCCATGGGATAAATTGTGAATGTATGGTAGTGTGGAATTGGAAATGATATGACTGTTTCCGAGAAATTGATTTTGATTGCATGTGATAAATGAATCCCATAATTGATTGATTAATAACGGTTGTGACTAGAGCTGCCACTGAGAGCTACAAGCTCGATCACTGAAAAAGAGCCTCAAGCTCGAAAGGGATTAGTGCATACCTAGAGGACTTTCCTATCCCTACTGACTCGTGAAAAGTAGTGCATACCCAGAGGGCTCTCCTACTTCTTAAGACGTGATTACTGTTTATTGTGCCCGAAAAGGGGCAGACGCGTTTACATCCCTCGAGTAGGGGCGAAGCAAAACCGTGAGGGTGGCCCACCACACCAAAGCTGACAATATCGAAGGGTGGAAGTGCATTCCCTGAGGGCTCTCCTCCCCCTAAGACGCGTCTACTGAATACTGTTCACTGTTTAAGCGCTCAGTCACAACTCAGAATAAAAATTGGAAAATAATGGGAAAAGATTATGTGTACAACTTTTATGCATATGGATCAAATTGTGGACTAAGAAAAAGGGTTAAATGCTCATGATTATGTGATAACTAATTTGTGAAATTTCTGAATGTGATATTGTGATATGTTTTACGCTATTTGCGTAATGCATGAATTGAGTGAACCATCGATGATGGTTTCTTATTGAGTTCGCAAACTCACCCAAAATTGTAACTATTTTTCAGGAACTGAAGAGTACCCCGTTAAACAAACGGGAGTATGCATACTGCATGCAAGTCAGACTTTGAAGTCGGGATCAGTTCACGTCTGCATTAGTGTCATTCTAATTCATGTGTAAATTTGTATTTCTGCAATTTCTGCAGAATAGTACTATTATTGTAGAGGGCCCTATTGGTAAATGTTGTAATTGTAATGTGATTACTGAAAGTGTTCAGGATTAGCATTGGGCCCGATTTGGCCATGGGTTTTTGTGCATAAATTGATTAAATATTGTTGACTACCTTTTTAATGATTGTAATTGTGTTGTGATCGAACTGTTTTCGATTTTAAGCGGGCCCAAATCGTTTATTGCATTTCGTGCATACGATTATTTAAAAAAAATAAAAATAAAAATGTCGTACTGAGTTTTTGAACTGTTTTGACTGCTCTAGCATGCCACCCTCGTGAGGCATAGGCTTGGATATCACCATCGATGTCAAGTTTGGGCCTTGCGGGAGTGGGATGCTACACAATTGGCTACCTCTAAACAAATAACCATCATACCTATAGAATTTTTTGAAAGGTAGCATACTCACAAGCATTATACACGGTAGCCAAATCATCATCAGAAGTAAACATATCCTTAAGTTGCTCAAACCCCTAATAGTTTAGAAGTAAGAGTAGAAACTAAAAAATACCTCCTAGATTGTGCATCGGCTACTACATTTTCCTTTCCTTGCTTATACTGCAAGATATAGGGGAATGTCTCCAAAAGCACTACCCAAGTGACATGTTTCTTGCTCAGCTTGCCTTGTCCCTTCAAGTACTTCAAGGACTCATGATCTGTCCTAATAACAAACTCTCTAAGATGGAGATAGTGTTGCCACACCTCCAATGCTCGCAAAACAACATATAACTCCTTGTAATAGGTCAGGTTGTTGAGTTATGCACCACCCAACTTCTCACTGAAATATGCTACTGGTTTGTTTTCCCGTAAAAGCATAGCACCTATACCAATCCCAGAAGCATCACATTCAATTTCAAAAACCTCATCAAAATTAGGCAAACACAGAATAGGAGCAGAACATAATTTTTCGTTCAACAATGCAAATGCGTACTCTTGTTCCTTACCCCATGCAAACCCTTTCTCCTTCTTAACTATATTAGTAAAAAAAGTAGCAATGGTAGAGAAATCTTTCACAAACCTCCTATAAAAACTAGCAAGTCCATGAAAACTCGTCACCTCACTCACACTCTTAGGTGTTGGCCACTCTCGAATAGCCTTCACCTTCTCACTATGAACCTCAACCCCTTGAGAACTGATCACAAACCCCAAGAATGCTAGCCTATCAATGTTTAGCGTACACTTCTTAAGGTTCGCATACAATTTCTCCTATATTAACACATCCAAGACATACTTCACATCTATGACATGCTCATCAAGAATAGTACTATATATCAAGATGTTATCAAAGTAAACAACCACAAATTTTCCAAGAAATGCATACAAGACATGATTCATCAACCTCATAAAAGTGCTAGGTGCTTTAGTTAAATCAAATGGCATGACTAACCACTCATACAACCTATATTTAGTTTTGAAAGCAGTTTTTCATTCATCTCCTGGGTTCATTATAATATGGTGGTATCCACTTTTCAAGTCAATTTTCATAAAGATACATGTACCATAAATTCATCAAGCATATCATTTAACTTGAGGATAGGGTGGCAATACTGTACAGTGATTTTGTTAATAGCTCTGCAGTCTACATACATCCTCTAAGTTCCATCTTTGTTAAGCACCAGCAACACAAGCACCACACACGGGCTCAAGCTCGCCCTCATATGTCCCTTTTGTAGTAACTCATCCATCTGCTTTTGAAACTCCTTTGTCTCCTCAGGATTACTCCTATAAGCTGGGCAATTTGGAATTTAAACTCTGAACATAAAATCAATCCAGTGCTTGGTGCCTCTTAAGGGTGGCAGTCCCTTGGACATCTCCTCAAGAAAGACATCTGAATAATCCTACAAAAGAGAAGTAAAAACACTAGGCAAAGCATCAAACGGGTTAATGTCAGAAACTAAACACTCTCTGTATCTCATCACTACTAGTGCTCTTTTCTCTCTAATTACTCTCCTTAAAGCTTTTCCCTTAGCAAACAAGCTCACTTTTCTCTCATTCTTTTCTCTTTCTGAGTTCTTCTCTCTTGTATATCCCACTTTCTTTTCCTCACTTGTGTAGTCACTCACCATTGGGCCAAACTCAATTTTCTTTTGGGCCTCTTTTCACTCTTCACTTTTTTTTATTCTCACTACCTGAACCCTCCTCACTTTTACTTGCTTTTATCTGGTCCAGGTACAATTCATGAGGTGATAAAGGTAGTAGAATAAAATTCCTATCCTTAAACTTAAAGGAATACCTATTGTTATACCCATCATATGCTACCCTCCTGTCAAACTGCTAAGGTCTCCCAAGTAACATATGACCAACCTCCATTGATACCACATCACACAAAACCTTATCCTCATATCTCCCTACTGACAATGGCTTTACAACCTGCTTAGTCACCTTCACACCAGCATTTTCATTGAATCACTGTAAATTGTATAGCTTCGGATGTTTCTTACATTTCAAACTCAATTTTTGTACCATATTATAATTAGTTACATTAGTGCAATTACCCCCATCAATGATCAAATTACATACTTTCCTACTAACTAAACACCTCGTATGGAAAATATTCCTCATATATAGCCTTAGCACTTAGTACCCTCCTAACTACTAGTACTTCCCCTGTGATAGCTCTCTCAAAACAACTATCATATTCAAAATCATTATCAACAATAAGTTCATATTCACTACCACTATCCTTAGAATCAATCATCCCATTATCCCTCATATCATGACCTTCTTATTTGGACATTAAGATGCAATATGGCCAGTACCCAAGCATTTAAAACATTTATAGATGAATGTTTACTAGAAGTAGCTTGGGTATTGCAAGTATCTTTCTGTTCAAATCCCCCAGTCAGCTTCTTAGGTGCTTCCTTGAAGTCCACTCGTTTGTCTTTGGACTTCTCCTCCTTTCTAGGCCATTTGGAGTTCCATGAGTAGCTAGATGATTGAGTCAAGTTTACATTATAAATTGGCTACATTTTCATAACTCTTTATGCACTTGTTGGCTCCTAAATGATGATTTTTGTGCTTAAATTGGTGCATGATAACAATCTCTTATAATTCACAATTTGTCAGTAAATTGTCATCATTTGATATTAATCTCTCTACAATTTTCATGAGAACATTTGATACTGCAAATTGTTATTTTATTGCAGGAGCAAAGGAGTCAACCGATCAGAAAGTCAATAGGCCGTGAGTCTTATCCGCACGTCGCGACGAACGTTAATTCGCACATCGCGACGCATGAAAAATCGCACGTCAAGACGGGCAAATCACTTCCACACGTCGCAACGCATGTTAAGTAGCACGTCGCGACGTGTTGGACCCCAAACTTTTGATGAAAATTAGAAATATTAAAATAAATTTAAGTGAGAAATAAATTGGTGAGAAAATTATGAATTTAAGGAAATTTGATGAAATTAAAAAAAAATATGAGAAAAGAATTGTTTAATTTTGAGGACTTTGATATTTGAGTGAACTTATATGGATTATGAGAAGAAAGTGGATGAGTTGATTGAAATGAAGTTAAATAGCAAGAATTAAAAAGAAAAGTGTGAAAATTTGAAGAATTTAGAAAGTTTGACTTTTGGAGATAAAATGTTTGACTTGAGAGTTGACTTTTTGATTTTGGAAGAATTTGAGAAAATGATCTTCTGGAAACTTGTAGTTTATGTCAAGAGCTTTCTGTAGCCATAAAGTTTGATATTTTTCGATATCGGGAGTGAGAGTTATGATCAGTCAAAGTTCGCTTGAAGTTTGACTTTTTGAGGAAAAAGTTGACTTTTTGATTTAGGCAAAATTCGAGAAAATGATCAAGATGAAAATTGTAGCCTCTATCGAGAGCTTTTTGTGGACATAAAGTTTGCTATTTTTCGATGTCGGGATTGAGAGATATGAATTTCTGAAGATATGCTTTGTTTTGAAAATGCTATTAAGTATAGATTTGTGTGTTCTAGGTTTCGAGGCCACTTTTCGTATGGATTTAGTTTGAATTAGGGCAAGTGGTCTTCATGAAAGTTTTAGATGATGTTTTTATCTTTCCATTGATATAAAGTTTGCAATTTTTCGATATCGGGGCTAGGAGTTATAAGCGACTGAAAATTGGAAGTCGTTTAGGAAAAGCTGTTTTGGACAGAATCTTTGATTGAGGTTTTGACCTCTTTCGAGACCTAATTTGATTTTGAGTACTTCAGAGAAGTTGTAGAGCTTCCTTTGATCTTTTTATTGAAATCAAATTTGTCAAATTATGAGTTCGGGATCGAAAGATATGATTGTGGAAAAGTTCAGTTTTGAAGTTCCGATACTTTGTTTTTAATCCGATCTCTTTCGTAATCTTTTGCTTATAATTCCTTCGTACGACATCCGATTGATTTGATTCTCGAAGCGTTGGATTACTAAGATGATTAATTTCATTTTCATGAAGAATTATGATTTTTAGGAGATTAAATGGAAAGAGATTGATTGAACGTAAGTGAGAGATTTGGTTATAAGTTATAAGTTGGATAATTTTCTGAACATGGTTCGGTATTTTGCGAATTTCGGGAGCTGTACAACCTCGATTTAGTTGATTCTTGAGGGAAAATAAAATTAAGATATAGGGCTACAACTCTTATGAAGGGATCGAAATTTAATTTCATCCCTAAGATTGTTAATTTCTGGACTGAAGTTATGTTAATGTTCAGTCTCGGATTTTGTGAAGGTCCGATAGTATTTTGGCTATAACTTCTTCGTTTCTGATCCAAATTGAGCACCGTCAGTTGAGTTGGATTCATGTGATCGAGAGGAACAATTTTCAAGAAGAAAGTTTGTCCAAATTATTTCGTTTAGATGCTTGAAAACAGGACACAAGTAGTCAGTTTTTCAAGTTCCTACAGGGGCAATTTTGGAAATAGGCAAATAAGTGAGGGGCAACTTGGTCATTTGTGCCCCATTTTTAATGACATGGCAGAAGCAACATGGGGCTGTCGTTTTGTGTCCAGCAACTCACGAAAATGAGGCAAAAATGAAAGAAAGAAAAGATGAAGAAGAGAGAAGAAGGAGAGGGGCGATGGTGGAGATGAGGAGAAGAAGAAGAAGAGTGATGCAAGTTCGTTTTTTTCCATGGGTTTCCAGCCAAATTTCGTTTATTTTAAGAGCAAAGAGGAGGAAGAAGAACATGGAAGCTTGCAACATGGTGAAATCTGAAATTAGAGAGAGAACGTAAGAGAGAGAAAGCTTGAGTTTTTGAGTTTTTGATTTGTTTGATGGTTGATTAAGCTTGGAATGGTTATGGATTTAGTTTATCTATGATTATTTGAAGAGATTAGACTATGATTATGATTAATTTTGGATTAATTGAAAATTGGAGTTT
The DNA here is from genome assembly GCA_029891385.1 of Erythroxylum novogranatense. Classification (NCBI taxonomy): domain Eukaryota; kingdom Viridiplantae; phylum Streptophyta; class Magnoliopsida; order Malpighiales; family Erythroxylaceae; genus Erythroxylum; species Erythroxylum novogranatense. The sequence continues at coordinate 8,467,633 of CM057224.1, forward strand.
ATTTCAAATTTGAAAGTTGGGGGTTTTTGAAATTGTTGCTTTAGATTGCTTGAATTAGTGATGAATTTGAGATATCCTAAGTTAATTTTGATGTTTATGCTTTAGGTGAAGTTTAATTTGAAAAAATTGTAAATTGGGAGTTTAGGCTTAATTTGAAATTTGGGGATTTTGTGAATTAATGGTGTAGAATCATCAATACTAGTATGAATTGGTGAAATATAAAATCAATTGTGAAGAAATTGTGATTTATGATATGAAATTTGTGTAAATTGGTTTAGGCCAATTTTGAAAATTGGGGATTTTCAAAATTGGAGATTGAAATAGCTTGAATATGTGAGAAATTGATGTTTCCTAAGCTCAATTTGAGTAATTAAGTTAAATATGATATTGAATTTGAGTGGATTGATTTAGGTGCATTTTGGAATTTGGGGATTTTGAAGGATTTTGGAAATTCATGATTTAGATAGCTTGATTTTATGTGGAATTAGTGTTTTCTAAGTTTAAATTGATGAGTTATGACATTTATGAAGTTGAATTTAGATTAATTTGGTTTAGGAGATTTTAATGTGGAAGAAAGAAGGAGGCTTGGGAGCAATTGAGGCGCAAAGCAAGTTGTTAGCATGGATATGAGGTGGGTAGTATATTTATTTATTGAATTTTAAGCTAAAAATGTGAATTTGAAAATTCAAGAAGCAAAGTTTTGAGAAATGAATGTTTATAAAAATGTTTGGATATTATGATTTTGAAGGATTAATTTCTTTATGTTAGAAATGATTTTTAGAAAATACAAGATTTATGAAAATCATGTTTTTAGACAATTTGAGCAATGTGTTTTATGAAACTATATATGTTTTGATTTATGTGTGAAAGAAATAATTGCAATCATGTTTATGCGTTTGATTTATATGTGATTAATTGATTTATTGAATATGATTGTATATGTGGAATATGCATGTGTCAAGCTTTTTGACACAATTTGATGTTATGATTCAAAAAATGTGAAAAATTAAGATTTTAAAAAGTGCCTTCGGGCAATCTGAAATTTCGTTTTGCTTATGTACTATGTGGGTTTGGTCAGGTCCTTTTGTGAGTCAGTGCACTGTCTCTACTTGTTTAAGCCTTCGCTCGGTTGCCCGCAAGAGGCAATGGAGTTTCGATCACGGACTCCCTTCACGGCTGCATATGACCGCTATGCGAAAATGTGCAGTACGTCCTGTTATGGACCAAACCAAACCATTTAATGTGTTATTGTGATTTGTGTTGGATCTTTGCGGTATAACCGCAAACACACGCCGCAAAGATAACTCGCAAACACCTACGGGTGGGGTGTGGGGTCCAACATCAAACCATTTTGATGTGTTATGTGATTTTGCTCTATTTGTATTGTGATGCATTATGACGTGATGCATTCATGTTTGAAATTGTGCATGAATTGTGAAAAGTTGAGAACTTGAGAAATGAGAAAGTAAGTGTTTATAAATATTTGAAACAAATAAAGATTTGGAAATTTTAAAAAATGTTGATGAAGGTTTATGAATGTTTTGAAAGGTTTGAAAATAAATTTTTGGATAAATTTCTGAATGGGAAATGTTTGAAAAGTTTAAAAAGACAATTTTCGCTTATTGTTCAATTTATAAATATATTATCCACGAGCTTCCGAGCTCACCCCCCTTTCATCCCCATCTCCAGGTTTCGTGCAGGAGATCGGATGAAAGAGTATCGAGACGTTTGATTCGATTATGTATTATTTAGATTTTTGTGCAAATTGAGATTTTGGTATTAAGGTTGAATATGGCGAATTTCCATGTATGAAGATGATTTATGAAGTTTGTATGAAATTGTGCATATTAGGTTGATGTAAAAGAATGAAGAGGTCGATGTACGGATTTTGAATTCTGTGATTGTAAATGATTTTGGAAATTGTATATGAAATTGTGTATGATTTTGGGAAAATATATTGTTAATTGATATGGGAATTTGATTGAAGTGTTTAGATCTAAGATTGCGTTTGTTTGCTGGTGTTTGGATTCCGGACGGGAGAGTCCGATGATTCTGGATTTTGTGATATTAGAAGTGTATTTTGCCTTTGCAGAAATTTTTGGGATAAGATAAATGCAGCCGTTATGCTGCCAAATTTTCGTTAGAAAATAAATTGGAAAAGAAGAAAAATAAAATTTAGATGTATGAAAGATGGATTTATGAGATTGGTATTAATGTTAAGAAGTTTATTATGATTTGAGTGCGATTTGGGATTTGTATGAGTATCCAAGCATATGATGATTTTGTATGTAATGAAATAAAGTGACTAAGAATGAAAAGACAAGGAATAAGAAAGAAAGAAAAAATTATACCGGGTTTGGATAGTCTAAGTTTCCAACGCGATCATGTTTCTCTGTTCGTTGTTTCCGGATGTCGGATTTGTTTGCTTTGGTTCGATCCGTTTCGTATCCGTTTTCATTTTCCGGTTGGGATTCGGTTTCCGGATCGGGTCCCAACACAACGAGCAGGCAATTCTACACGTCGCGACGAATATTTATTCACACGCTGGGACATATGAGCGGATATCCGACCTTAAATGGAAAGTTTGCCTCACTGCTCTTACCCGACCCGCATCCATTATATAAAAACTTTGCTATTTTTAGGTCAGATATACTTGAATACTGGAAGACGTCTGGAGGCAGCAGAGAGGCGACATTATACTCCATCACCATTTTCCATTTCCATCATCGACGATCATCACCATTATTCCACCGCCAGCATCTTCTGTCACCATGGGAGACGTCCAATCTTCAGAAGCCGTGAGAGAGTCCAGAAACATGCACAGCTAAACCACATTTCCTCTTGAAGATGTAGCAATGGTTTGAGTTCACCGGAAGCTTCAAAAGGGGAGTAATCATATAGTGTCTGAAGTTTAGTTATATTTGTGTAAACTCTGAGCTAGAGATTGCATCTGTATAGCTAGATTAGCATGGTTAACAGTTTAACCGTATGTTGAACACTATGTTGCGATTTGGACAAAGTTATTTGTAGAATTTTCATGCTTAATATATGAAGTCTCATATATGTCATTCGGTTATTGCATTGACTCTCAAAATCTGCCTAGTTGTGTTTGATTTAGATGGTTGTGTTTTTATCCGATTGACCAGTTGCATTTACTTGTCCAATTTTCACACTAAGGTTTTTAACAAAGATTTAAATGATGGAGTTCATTAATTAAATCTTTGGACCTAAAGAGTCCTTTAGGGTTGATCTTTCGAAACTTAGTGGATTCTATCCCCGAAAAATCATTTTGAACCGTGATAACCTACGCCCATTTTCAAGAGGATTTTATCAATTTGATTTCTATATGAGATTTTTTAATTTCATTTAATTTCGTAAAATCAAAAAATATACTTTTTACACTTTTGTCTTCAATTTTGTTAAATTCCTTTAGTTCTTTCAATGACAAAACCCCCCATTTTATCAACTTCGATTGCAATTTTTGGTAATTAGGCTAGCCTAGACCTTTTTCATTTGGTTCCAATTAAGTGAGACGACCCTAGATTGCCACCTATACCGCAATCTTGGAATTTATTATTTTTGACCGGTTTCTAAGGATCGATCGTAAGGTCGAATCGACAGAGCCACAATCAAATTGGCGCCGTTGTCGGGGAACCAAGAAATTGGTTTACCGTCGGATAGCCATTGTCATTCATTTCAATTGTCGTTGATAATCGGAATCATTATTTTTGCTTGCATTTAGTATAGTTTGATTTTCACACTTGTTCATAGTATAGGTTTGATTTCCCTTTGCACAAGCATACTCCATACCTTAATTTTGTCTTTTACTTTGCACATTTTTCACACATACACACTCATACATACATCCATACTCTCGCATTCATCGCATTTCACTTTTATCCGATTTTGTGTGACTATGAGAAATTTTGTTACCATTCCTTTTATTCGTGGATTGATTTTTGTGCATGCCCAGGAGAGGTAGACTTGTTCAATTCCAACCTGAAGTTGAGAGACATTTGAGGAGACTTAGGAAAGAGGGAAAGAACAAGAGAGGAATAGAGTAGTTGAGCGAGAAAGAGAAATTATGGCTGAGAATCCTCACATTTTCCCAAATCCTGACTTTCCTGCACACCAACCTAGAAATGGAACTAATGGAGGAAATGGTGAGCATGAGAGAGTAGGAGAGAACAATGAGAACCAGAGACGTAGGACCATTAGGGAAGCAACAACTTCTGATGTACATTATGATCCATTTACTGCTGCTTGCCCTAATTTTGATGGTAATTTTGAAATTAAAGGTTTGTTGATTAATTTCCTTCCTAAATTTCATGGTTTGGCAGGAGAAGATCCGTACATGCACCTACAAGCTTTGACAATGATTTGTCAGAGTATGAAGCCAGTAGGAGCTACTTTGGACCAAGTACTATGGAAGGTATTTCATTTGTCCTTGGAGGGAAAGGCGCGAGAGTGGTACATGAGTCTTCCGAGGCATGTGGCCAACGTTTATCATAGCTGGGCCAACCTGAGGAAGGCCTTTTTGGAGAAATATTTTCTAGCTTCCAGGACATCTTCGATGAGGAAGGAAATTTATTCAGCCCGCCAGGAGTACGATGAATCACTGTATGACTATTGGAACCGCTTCCAAGATCTTCTGTCCAGATGCCCCCATCACCAAATTCCTGATGAACAATTGGTGCAGTATTTCTAGACGGGTTGAAGAGTCAAGAGAAAGGTATGTTAGATGCTGCATCTGGAGGATCTCTGATTGACCTTACAGCATTGGAAGCATGGGACTTGATCAAGAAGATGGCCTTAAACCATCAACAATACAGTGTGAGAGATTCCAGAGGAGTGCATGAATTGGGAGCTTTAATAGCTCAAGCCAAGAGAATGGAAAGTCTGGAAACAAAGGTAGATTCGCTGGAGAACAGGATAACATCACAGTTGTCTTGTATTACTGCAGAGTTGAAGAACTTGAATGTGCATCGCCCATCATCTTCGACAGATATTACTGCACCCAGTTGTGAAACTTGTGGGTCGGTGATGCACATCTCAAGTGTATGCCCTGGGAGATATGAAGAGGTGTCAGCAGTGTATCCAGGGAGAGCTAATCAGAAGTGAGACCCATACTCCAACACATACAATGAAGGATGGAAGTCTAATCCTAGATTCAGTTGGAGGAATGAGGAGAGCAGGGCCCCAAATAGATTTTCACAAGGAGGAGGAGCTGGTACTTCCATTAGCCAGTTCCCTAATCAACAGCAAGCCCTGATAGTCCCCCCAAAGGAAGACACCAACTAGTTGCTTCACAGTATGATGACTCTGATGAAGGAAGAGAGGGATTCTAATGCTAACCAGTTTAATGCCATTGCTTCTCTTATTGAATAGGATTCCTCAAAGATTGCTGCTAGATTCAATGCCTTGGAGAAAAGAATGGAACAATGGGAGACCAAGGCGGAGAACATTAATTCATATGTCACTCAGTTGTCTAACAACATGAGTGAGAATCAAGCAAAAAGCTGTTGGACCCTGAACTTTTGATGATAATTAGAAAGATTAAAATGAATATTAATGAGAAAGAAATTGGTGAGACAATTTATGAATTTAAGAAATTTTACTGAAATTAAGAAAAATTTATGAGAAAAGAATTGTTTAGTTTTGAGGATTTTGATATTTGAATGAATTTATATGGATTATGAGAGGAAAGAGAATGAGTTAATTCAAATGGGAGTGGAAAATCAAGAAAAAAAGAAAGAAAGTGAGAGAATTTGAAAAAAATTAAGAAAGTTGACTTTTGGAGATAGAAAGTTTGACTTGAGAGAGTTGACTTTTTGTTTGAGGCAAAATTTGAGAAAATTGTCTTCTGGAAATTTGTAGTTTATGTCAAGAGCTTTCTGTAGCCATAAAGTTTGATATTTTTCGATATCGGAATTGAGAGTTATGATCAGTCAAAGTTTGCTTGGAGTTTGACTTTTTGAAGAAAAAGTTGACTTTTTGATTTAGGCAAAATTTGAGAAAATGATCAACATGAAAATTGTAGCCTATGTCGAGAGCTTTTTGTGGACATAAAGTTTGCTATTTTTCGACGTCAGGATTGAGAGATATGATTTTCTGAAGATATGCTTTATTTTGAAAATGCTATTAAGTATAGATTTGTGTGTTCTATGCTTCGAGGCCACTCGTCGTATGGATTTAGTCTGAATTGGAGTAATTAGTCTTCATGAAAGTTTTCGATGATGTTTTTATCTTTCCATTGATATAAAGTTTGCAATTTTTCGATATCGAGGCTAGGAGTTATGAGCGATTAAAAATTGGAAGTCGTTTAGGAAAAGCTGTTTTGGACAGAATCTTTGATTGAGTTTTTGACCTCTTTTGAGACCTAATTTGATTTTGAGTTCTTCAGGTAAGTTGTATATCTTCCTTTTATCTTTCTATTGATACTAAATTTGTCAAATTCCGAGTTCGGGATCGAGAGATATGATTTTTGAAAAGTTCGGTTTTGAAGTTCCGTTACTTTGTTTCTTTATCCGATCTCTTTCGTAATCTTTTGCTTATAATTCCTTCGTCCGACATCCGATTGATTTGATTCTCAAAGCGTTGGATTACTAAGACAATTAATTTCATTTTTATGAATAATTATGATTTTTAGGAGATTAAATGGAAAGAGATTGATTGAACCAAAGTAAGAGATTTGGTTATAGGTTATAAGTTGGATAATTTTCTGAACATGGTTCAGTATTTTACGAAATTTGGGAGTTGTACAACTCCGATTGAGCTGATTCTTAAGGAAAAATAAAATTAAGATATGGGGATACAAATCATGTGAAGGGATCGAACTTTAATTTCATCCCTAAGATTGTCAATTTCTGGACTGAAGTTATGTTAATGTTCAGTCTCAGATTTTGTGAAGGTCCGATAGTATTTTGGTTATAACTTCTTCGTTTCTGATCCAAATTGAGCGCGGTCAGTGGCGTTGGATTCGTATGATTGAGAGGATTATTTCTCTAGAAGAAAGTTTTGACAAATTCCTTCATATTGATAGTGAAAATCAAACCCGCATATGAGAATGACATAAAGTAAAGTCAAGGGCATTTTGGTCTTTTAAGCCATCATTTTAAATGATGTGGCTCTACATCTAAAAGGGATGGTCATTTTTGAGAGGAGGAAGCTCGACTTTTCCAGAAGAAAAGAAAGAAGAAGAGAAATAAGAAGAGAAAATGGAGAAAGATGATTTCGGTGATGAAGATTTCAAAAATTTTGAGCTTCCAAGATGATTTTCGTTGTTATTTCAAGAGGAAAAGATGGAAAAGGAGGAAAGCTTGTCTTGGAGCTTGAAAATAACGAAAATGGTGGAGAAAATGGTAAGTGAGAAAGGTTCAAGTTTTGAATTTTGATGAGTTTGTTGGTTGGTTTAGCTTAAGATGGTTATGGATTGAGTTTTCCTAAGGTTTATTGAAGAGATTATGCTATGATTATGTTGATTTTATGAATTTGGGGTTTATGTCAAAGTTTGAAATTGGGGTTTTTGTAAATTGATGCTTTAGATAGCTTGGATTATTGATGAATTTGAGCTTTCATAAGTCAATTTTGATGTTTATGCCTTAAGTGAGGTTTAATTTGAAAAATGGTAAATTTGGGATTTATGCCTAATTTTGTGATTTGAGATTTTTGGAAATTCATAGCTTAGAAATATATGAAATACGATGGGTTTGTGAATTATGAAAGTAATTTTGAAGAATTTGTGAATTATGATATTGAATTTAGATAAATTGGTTTAGGCCAATTTTGAGATTTAGAGATTTTTGAAATTGGTGGTTTTGATATCTTGAAATTAGTATGAATTGATGATTTATGACATCAATTTTGAAAATTAAGTTATTAAGGATTTGGATAGTCTAGGTGTCCAACGCGATAAGTTTTTTATACTTTGTGCTTCTCCGGGATGTCGGAATGTGTTTCAGTTCGATACATTCGTTTTTTCGATTCGGTTCGATTTACATTTCTGCTACGCGATCCTTCGCTTTCTTTGTTTCGATTTGCTTTCAATTCGATCCGTTTTCGTTTTGTTTCCGTATTCGTTTTGTTTCGCTATTCGATTTTGAAGTTCCGTTACTTTGTTTCTTTATCCGATTCCTTTCGTAATCTTTTGCTTATAATTCCTTCGTCCGACATCCGATTGATTTGATTCTCAAAGCGTTGGATTCCTAAGACAATTAATTTCATTTTTATGAAGAATTATGATTTTTAGGAGATTAAATGGAAAGAGATTGATTGAACCAAAGTAAGAGATTTGGTTATAGGTTATAAGTTGGATAATTTTCTGAATATGGTTCAGTATTTTGTGAAATTCGGGAGCTGTACAACTCTGATTGAGTTGATTCTTAAGGCCAAATAAAATTAAGATATGGGGCTACAAATCATGTGAAGGGATAGAAATTTAATTTCATCCCTAAGATTGTCAATTTCTGGACTGAAGTTATGTTAATGTTCAGTCTCGGATTTTGTGAAGGTCCGATAGTATTTTGGCTATAACTTCTTTGTTTCTGATCCGAATTGAGCGCGGTCTGTGGCGTTGGATTCGTATGATCTAAAGGAACAATTTTCAAGAAGAAAGTTTGTCCAAATTATTTCGTTTAGATGCTTGAAAATAGGACGCAAGCTATCAGATTTTGAAAATCCTGTGCAGGGGCAAACTTGGAAATAGGCCAATAAGTGAGGGCAAAATGGTCATTTACCCTCCATTTTTAATGTCATGGCAAAACTCACCTATGGCTGTCGTATAAGGCTTCTGGTCCACGAAATAAGAGAAGAAAATAGAAGAAAAAGAGAAGAGAAATAAACGAAGAGGGAGAGAAAAGAGAAGGAGGGATGATTTCGGTTATGGAGGAGGGGTTGAAAGGTAAGCAAAGTTTGGTTTTTTTTCCATGGCTTTTCAAGAGATTTTCGATGCTATCAAGAGGGAAACATGAGGAAGATGATGAAAGCTTCATCTTGGGCAAGAAGAAATTCGAAAATCAAGAGAGAGAAGGTAAGATCAATCTTTTGAACTTTGAGTTTTTGATGAAATTTTGGTTGAGAAACATGGAAAAGGACTTGGGTTTGTGATTTATGAAGCTAATTGTGATGTATATGCTTTAGGTTATGTTTAATTTTGGGTTTATGTGAGTAGGGATTTTGCCCAATTTTAGAAGTTGGGGTTTTTGAAGATTTATGGCTTAGAATCATGGAAAGTATGATGAATTGGTGAAATATGATAACAATTTTAAAGAAATTGTGATTTATGGTATTGAAAATGAATAAAAATAAGATTTAGATGTATGAAAGATGGATTTATGAGATTGGTATTAATGTTAAGAAGTTTGTTATGATTTGAGTGAGATTATGAAATTAATAAATTTCCAAGAAAAAGGAAATGGTATGATTTGCATGAGTTTGAGTAAAAATGGTTATAAGAAAAAGAAAGAAAGAAAAAAATTTATACCGGATTTCGGATATGGATAGTCTAGGAATTCCAACGCGACGCTTTTCTCTGTTCTTTATTTCCGGATGTCGGATTTGTTTGCTTTGGTTCGATCCGTTTCGTATCTGTTTTTGATTCGTATTCGATCCGAAATTGTTTCGTATTTCGGCTATTCGATAATACGATTTCGATTCGTTTTGTGTTTTGCCCCGCTTTGTTTCGCTATTAGATCCGATTCGTATTTTCGTCCGTTCTGTTTGCTTCGCTTTTCGATTTGCTTCCGCTTTCATTTCACGTTTGATCGTGGCTCTGTCGATGCGATCTTACGATCGATCCTTGGAAACCGGTCAAATAAAATAAATTCTAAGATTGATGTATAGAATGCAACCTCGGGTCGTCTCACTTAATTAGAACCAAATAAAAATGGTCTAAATTAGCCTAAATGTCAAAAATTGCAATTGAAGTTGATAAACGGGGGTTTGGTATTTTGGTCAAAACTGATAAAGTAATCAAAATCGAACAAAAAGTATAAAAGAATATTTTTGAAATTTTTGAAATAATGCAATAAACAAAGAATCAGATAAAAATCAAATTGATAAAATCCTCTTGAAAATGAGGCTCAGGCTATCACAGTTCAAAAATGATTTTTAGGGATACAATCCACTAAGTTTCGAAAGATCAACCCTAAAGGACTCTTTAGGTCCAAAGATTTAATTAATGAACTCCATCATTTAAATCTTTGTTTAAAACCTTAGTGTGAGAATAGACAAGCAATTGCAACTGGTCTATTGAATAAAACACAACAATCTCAATCAAACACAACTAGGCAGATAAAGACCGTAAATGCAATATTCAATGACATATATGAAACTTCATATATTAAGCATCAAAAGTTCTACAAATTACTTAGTCCAAATCTCAACATAGTTATCAGCACACGGTTAAACTATAACAATGCTAATCTAGAAATATCGATGCAATCCTCTAACTCGGTTACACAAATATAACTAGATTTCAGATACTATGTGATTACTCCCTTGAAGCTTCGTGAACTCGAGCCATTGCTACATCTTCAAGAGGAAAGTTGACTCAGCCACGCATGACTCTGGTTGATCCCTCAGATACTGGAGATGTAACGATGCTCATTTTGGCAGAAGTCGCTGACGGTGGTGATGATGGTAGACGATGATGAAAACGTGGAGATGGAATCGAATGTCGTCTCCTTTTTCTGCTTCCCGAGTCTGCGTGTTCAAAGTTTTCTCTATATCCCATCTGCGTATGACCTAAAAACGGCAAGTTTTTATATGATGGAGCGCTGGCCGGGTCAGAGCAGTGAGACAAACTTTCCATAAAAAGTCAGATATCCGCTCGTACGTCGCGACGAATAAAATAAATAAATCAAATCAAATTGTCGCGACGTGTAATCGCTTTGCTTTCGTCGCGTCGTGTGTATCGCCGCGTCGCGCGACGTCTTGGAAGTCTTTGTCTTTCGCCGCGTCGTGTGAGATGCCATGTGTCGCGACGCGCGGAAAGACCTATATTTATTGACTTCGACGTTGACTCCTTTGTTCTCGCAATAAGATAATAGCAACAATTTGCAGTACCAATTGTCCTAATAAAAATTGTAGAGAAATAAGTATCAAATCATGACAATTTACTGACAAATTAAGAATTGAAAGAACTCGGTATGAGGAACCAATTTAAGCACAAAAAATCATCAATTAGGAGTCAACACATGCACAAGCAGCTATAAAAATGCAGCCAATTCATAGTATAAACTTGGCTCAATCAACGTTATCCAATCCTCATTATTCGTATCCGTTTTTGCATTTTGGTTGGGATCCGGTTCCCGGATCGGGTCCCAACAAAAGCAGTGGGACTATTCCTTCTAATACTGTGATGAATCCTAAGAGTCTCAATGCAATTGCCCTCCGGAGTGGAAAGCAAGTGAGGTTTAATCCTCAAGTAGATGAAGAGGCATGTGATGAGGATGTTGAAAGTGAGGCAGTACCTCCACCCAAAGAAAAGATTAAAAAATCAGAAAGTGTGAGGGAAGAAGAGCTATTGAAAGAGAGAAAGCATGCTTCAAGAAACAAGGGAACTACTTCAGAGAGTTCCAAAGATCAAGCTGAACATGGAGAGTCAAGCAAGCAAGCCAGCACAGGTAAGGAGGTAAGTCTTCAAGACCTCCCTTTCCCGAACTCATATTTGATGAGCAAGCGCATGAATGAGATTAAACATGAAAAGGAAATCATTGACTTGTTTGGGAAAGTAGAGGTGAATGTGCCTTTGCATGATTTAGTGAAGAGAGTTCTGGCCTATGCTAAATATCTGAAGGACTTGTGCACTAACAAGAGGAAGTTTAGGCCCAATGAGAGAGTTCAGGTAAGCTCCAATGTGTCTGCATTGTTTAAGCCCAAAATTCCAGTCAAATGTCAAGACCCTGGATCTTTTACCATTCCATGCATCATAGGGAAAGTGACTATAGGAAGAGCTTTGTTAGATATGGGGGCTGCCATAAATGTGATGCCTAAGTCAGTCTACGAGGCCCTAGGAGTGAAAAGTGTAAAACCTACATCTGTAGTTTTACAATTGGCTGATAGATCCTTTAGGCATCCAGTGGGTATCATTGAGGACATCTTGGTCCAGGTTAAAGGCTTAGTATTTCCTGCTGATTTTTATGTTCTTGACATGTCTACTGAAGTTGTGCAGGACACTTCATTGATTCTTGGACGACCCTTTTTGCGGACTGTAAGCACCATGATCAGTATGAAGGAAGGTAAGATAACCATGGAGGTAGGTGATCAGTAGGTTAGCTTCAACACGTATGAAGCAATGAAACACCCCCATGAGGATTATTCTCTGCTTGGAGTAAATATGCTTGATACGGTTATTGACGATGCATGTAGTGATTTTGCACAAACCTTAACATCGTCTACTGACAATCTCCTTGGAGAAAATTTTCTTGCTGCTGATTTTGTAGGAGAGCCTTCGAGTAGGGGATTGGACATGGATCTACCCAAGAGCCAAGCTGCTGGGATGAAGCTTGGATATCATCCTGATGACCATCTCGAGTTTCAGGACCCACCGTGAGACCAGGTTGTTTCTCTTCCTGCATTCTCAATATATTCATGCACCCTGCTTAGAAGTGATGTGAACTTTTGTGTTGCATGAGTATTTTGATTAAGTGTGGGGGAGAACCCAACTAGTAGATTAGTTGTAGTTAGGTAGGATTTCTGTTCATTGTTCTAATAAATTACTTTCACTTTGTGAGTTTTAAAACTTTTTGCATTGAAGACGCATGACACTGGTAGAAGAGTTGGTTTTTGTGAGATTGATTGTTTCTGGATTATGCTAGGATCTTTAGGTTTGTGTTTTCTGTTTGGGCAGAGGAGTCGTGACGTATTTTAATTTATACGTCGCGACGAGCCTCATTTTTCTTTGACGCCTACATCGCGACGTATTTTCATTTATACGTCGCGACGTATCTTGTTCTTTTTGGCGCTTACGTCGCAACGTGCCCACATTCTTACGCCACGACGTGCCATTAATTGAAATACCCTTGTTGCCCTCTCTGTCCGTTGGTCTTCTTGTTTTGTCCAGTGCCCCTTTTTGTTTTTTCCCCTTGCGACCTTCCACCTCCATTCGCCGTCTATTCTTCTTCTCTTCCCCATCATCTTTTCTTCTCTACCAATCTATTTATGTCGTCCCCGCTCTCGATTTCTCTCGATTCTCTCCGTTTTTCAACGGTGCCTGCTGTCTCCGCCGTCTCCCTTCTTGTGTCTTTGACTTCTGTAAGTGTTCCATTGTCTTTCGTTTTCCTATTTTTCGTCCTCTTTGTTAGTAGTTTGAAGTTAGGGCTTCACAACGAGCGTTGCTCGTCGCGATGCATCTAGAAAATTGCCATACGCCGCGGCGAACGCCTTGCCTCGTTGCGACGTACGAAGTACCTTATCTTGTCGCGACGTCTGCTTCCGCACGTCGCGACGTCTGGTCAAGGACTTTGCCTCGTCGCGGCGTCTACCCATAAATCGCGACGAGGTGGCAGGTTTTTGCTTAACTCTTTATTGATTTTATGTTATGTTTTTTTTGTGTGCAGGACAATGCCTCGAACCAAGAATGCTAGCAGGTTCGACCGACCACTTACTCCTTCTCATGTCCTCCCCTCTTCCTCCCACTCGCTCGACGAGTTTTACTCCGACCCTTCCGTTTCTCCTCACCCCGTTGCCTCTCCGTCCTCTTTGGGAGTTTTCTCCGCTCATTCTCCTTCTCCTCAACCTTCACATTCTTCGCACCACCAACCTTCTCCTACCCATTCCTCTTCCCTTCCGGTTGATCCGGAGTATGTTGCACTGGCCGCCAAAACTGAGGCCAGGGCCATACTCAAGGAAAAACCTTTTCCTTTAACCCCCCACAACAACCCCTTCGTCCGCCAACTATATCAACTCAACCTCTCCAACCTCGCCCATCCCCGCACCTCTGGGAACCTCACATTCGTCCGCCACTATTATACCTATGCCCGTTACTCTGGCACCTACGGAATAGAGTTCCGTGGTGTTACCATTCCCCGAGCTTTCACTGTTGTCTCCATTAGGGAGCATTACCATCTTCCTTCTACCCCCCGTTGCCACTACTCCGAGCTCATTCATGAGTACCCTTGGGCTGATGTCCTTCGCACCCTTTGTCCTGAGGGTACCGAATGGTATCAACCCCGGGGGGCTCAGCGTTATATTCGCCGTTCTGACCTTCGCTCCGAAGCCCGTCTGTGGCTTCATTTCATTTGCAACAACATCCTTCCCACCTCCCACCTTGCCATGGTTCCTAAGGAGTAGGCTCTTTACATCTATCTGTTGATGGTCGGTCGGCCCGTCGACCTCGCTTTAGACATAACCTCCACCCTCTGCCAATGCATCCTTTCCTCCAACATCAACCATTCCCTCATCTTTCCCCACCTGATCACCGACATGTTCCGGGCCTATCGGGTTCCGGGACATCCGACTGATCTCACTTTTAAGCCTGCCCCTGCTTTTAAATATGTTCGTCTCCGCCAACCTCGTCGCCTACACACCCCACCTGACCCTTCCCCACCTTCTTCTCCCTCCCTACCCCTGTTCCTTCTGCCCCTCTTCCCCCCACTCCTGCTTCCTCCATTGTTTCACCTCCATCTGAGGCTCCGCCTCGCGACCCTATCTGTCCACCACCTTCCCCTTCTGCCCTTCCTGATCCGGTTGCCCTTCTTCGCGACGATTTACGGCGCATTGAGGCCCAGATGGCAGCTGACCGCCAGTTCTATCATTCCATGTTCACCCTTATTGCGAATCGCCTACGGTTACCCCTCCCTCCTGCACCCCGGGATTCTTCAGCTGGCCCTAGCACTTCTCAGGCTACCTCTTCGGACCCGTCGGCTGATGATCCTTCGACATAATTTTAGCATTGTGTTCTTTTCTTTTCTTGTATTTATTCTCTTTTCTTGTCTTTTCTTTTATGTATTTAGTTCCTTTCTTCTTTTCTCCTTTTTGTACTTGATTTATTCCAATTAATGATCAATCTTCATTTCCCTCTTTTCTCCCTTTGTCCCTTGTTCTTATTCTGTGTATCTTGCTTCTGTTTCATTGAGGACAATGTGTGCTTTAAGTGTGGGGGAGTTGTTTCCCCATTTATCTTTCTTATTGCATGTCTATTGACATTTTGTGTATGAATTGCTGGCCTTTGGTGCATTCTTTAGATAAACATGGTAAATTTTAAACCTTTTCTGTCATTCTGCATCTCTTCGCCGCGACGAGCGATCACACGTCGCAGCGAAGCTATTATTTCGAGTGCGTATACGTCGCGACGTCACCTGTGTTACACGTCGCGACGTCCGCACGTCGTGACTTACACTACTATACGTCACGACGTCACCGTATTGCATGAATGATTTTTTCCTAATTCTCCCATTCAATCAAATATTTTCTGCACTGGACTTTTGTGGCTGTTGTTTTCAAAGCCTTTACTAGTTTCAAAATGATGCTTGAGTTTTTGAAAACATCTTTCATCCTTTTAATGATAGTTGGAATTGGCAAAATTTTGCTTTTTATGTTTTCAAAACACAGTGAATGGAAGCATGCTAACAAAGTAGCATTTTAAGTTTTTGAGACTTGAGATTGTTCACAGAGGCAATACCCTTGTTGGAAGGATATTTGAGCCAAAAATTTTCTTTTATCTTTGTGTGCATCTACTTATTTCATCCTTCTCTAGAACTTGTTTCAATTCTTACTTGAAGCTTGATGGACTATATTTTTGTTGATGTGAGAGAGGCGTTCCTTCTTTCAACCACTTTTCCCAAACACTGTCCCTTAAACACTTATCCCTTGCTAGCCTTTTGAGCCTTCTTGTTATGAGCATTGCATTCATATTTTTATATGGTGTCATTAGTTATTTTCCTGTCTCTGTTAATAATAATAAAAAAGAAGGGGACAATATCCCATATCCCAAACAGGGCTAGTTGTGTGTCCCAAAAAGGGACAATATTCCAAAAAGGAACAAACTCTAAAAAAGAAACAAAAACAACAACAACAAAAAATGCATTCTGTTTATCCAAGTGTTTAGTTTCAGCAAAACTATTGACATCAGTTCCTTGTTTAGCGCATGTGCTCATACTATTATTTCTTTCTTTCACTTCATCCATTCACTTAGCCTTCCGTACATTACAACCCTAAAAGTCCTCTTGATCTTTGAAACGACAGTTCTTGTAGTGCAGAAATAGACTTGACACAAGCTTATGGTAGGGGATGGATTAAGCAGATTGAGAGTAAAAATATCCTCGAGATGAGTGCAAACACTATCCCGAGTGATTCTCTTTTGTTCAATCTCTTGTACTTGAATTCTTTCAATGTTTGTTTTATTAGCACTCTTTCAATTTACTGTAGTTGATTTATGAGGAAGTGAATTGCGTCAATTTCCTTTTATTGTTTTGAGCATGACGGATATTTTCTTTCCCTCTTGTATTCTTTTTGACTATTGTAAACTTTGTCCAGGAGTACAAAGGTCCAAGTGTGGGGGAATTTGATTGAGCCAAGTTTACATTATAAATTGGCTACATTTTCATAACTCTTTATGCACTTGTTGGCTCCTAAATGATGATTTTTGTGCTTAAATTGGTGCCTGATAACAATCTCTTATAATTCACAATTTGTCAGTAAATTGTCATCATTTGATATTAATCTCTCCACAATTTTCATGAGAACATTTGATACTGCAAATTGTTATTTTATTGCAGGAGCAAAGGAGTCAACCGATCAGAAAGTCAACAGGTCGTGAGTCTTATCCGCAAGTCGCGACGAACGTTAATTCGCACGTCGCGACACATGACAAATCGCACGTCGCGACGAGCAAATCACTTCCACACGTCGCAACGCATGTTAAGTAGCACATCGCGATGAGCAGGCAATTCTATACGTCGCGACGAATATTTATTCACACGCCGCAACGTACGAGTTCCTCGCACTCTGCTGCTGAGTGCGAGGAACATTTCATATATATATATATTTTTTAAAACTGAAATAACCTTCTAACTTTGAACAGGTCTATCTTTTCACCCCGAAATCTAAATTTTGTAAATTTAGTGTCAATAAAAAGATAAAAGGAAGCTCTACAACTTCCTAGAAGGATTTAAAAACTAATTTAGCCATTAAGAGGGTCATAAATTACTTCAAAGTTGCTGCCACTAAATTTAAATTTCCCTACACAATGCCAAGAATTTGAAGATTCATATCTTTTAGCACACAAGTCAAAAAATGACACATTTTACCTCATTGGAAAGATAAGGAAAGGATCTACAAACTTCATGAAGGGCGAAAAAATTAAATCAGTCATTAAGAGAGGTAAAAACACACCTAAATCTACTACCTATATCTTCACCAATGGAACAGTAACTTTACCTAAATGAACAGTAGCTGTAATCTTCCCAACCTCATAATTTTTTATTCCTAACTCCAATAATTTCAAATCATACCTCATTGGAAAGAGGAACAGATAATCTACACTTTCTATGAAGAAAGAAAAAATCAAATCAGTCTCTAAGTGTGTGAAAAATTCTCCCGAAGGTGCTGCACAAAACTCACCCTCATCAACAGTAGCTGAAACCTTTCAATCCTTATAACTTTTTCATCTTAAGTCCGAATGTGACAAACTATATATCATTGGAAAGCTCTCAACAATTAATACACTCTTTAAGAAGGAATCTCACTTAAATTCAAGCTCTAAGAAGGTCAAAACTTCAGTCGAAGGTTCTGCCCGTTTTTAAGAAAATTGGACAGCACCTCCCTTAAAAATGTAACTAGCCAAATCTTCAATCCAACTTAACAACCTGCATAAAAACTCAATCTTTCAACTTCCATAACACAGCTCAAACCAAATATACTTCAAATCAAAGGCAGTAACACACTCTTAGGCATCTATCCATTTCAAAACCTAAAGAAATACAAGCTCATCCTTGCTTTTATCAACTTCAACCATACATCCATACATTCTTAGAAAACATATACAAGATACATTTGAAATTCAAAACTCTTACATTTACATGAAAATAAGTTAATATAAAGCTTCAGAGGGCATTTAGCCCGATTACATCGAAAATAGCAAAATTGAAAGTACAAAGAACAAGCTAATGCTTTGATTTCTCAAAACACGACTTCAAAAGCAAAATGCATCGGAGTTGCCTCAATCCCGATGCGGTGACTCAGTTTCTCGCTAGACACCTGTGGAGGGAAAATGGAAGGTGAGCTCGACGGCTCCGTGGGTAATAACTTAATAAATGAGAAATAAGCACAACCCATTATTCATTTATTCATTTTCAAACAATGTCACATTACTAAAAGCATTTTCACTTTTCAAATCTCTTCACAGAATTTATCACTTCGAACAATTTACAAACTTAACACACCACAAAAATAACCTAACATATCACAAAATCATAAACAAATTGGTTCGGGTGGATCCGAAATGGAACGTACTACACATTCCCGCGAAGCGGTCATGTATAGCCGTGACTGATGGGAGTCCTTGTAAGGAATTCCAATGCCACTAGCGGGCAGGCGGGAGAAGCCTATGGGTAGACAGGTGCACCTGACTCTGACGGGATCACCACAAACCTAAATAAAGCACATAATTCACACAATTCAAAACCATTTGCCTCAACTGGCATTTACAAATTTTACTTTCGCATAATTGCTCAAAAAGGCAGTCTTGTTCTGAAATCACAAAATCTCGTCTTTTCACTTAACAAATCCTTATACAAATCATTTCAACATACATTAACAATCCAAGAACATCACATACAAGATAAAAACATCACAAAGAGTCATTCATACAAGACTTCTAAGTTACTGGAAAGCATTAATTGACATTTATTATAAAAACATTAATATGCCTAATTTCTCAAGCATTAAGAAATCACCCTCCTAAAATCTTTTAGCTTTGGGATTGATCAATTGGCCTTGCTTCTTCCTCTAATTGCCTCAATTCACCTTCATTAAGCATAAATATCCCATAAGCATAAGAGATTGTTAAATTGGAATTTCTAAGGAATGGGAAACATGAATTAACACCTTCATAACTTTACCCATACCTAAACTAAGCTATTTAAACCCAAAACCTATCAAGAAACTTCAAAAATTTTGAAATTCCCCTTACCTTAATGAAACCTAAGAAATTCTGATTTTGCTTCTAATGGGTAATTTAACCTTCCTCTAACCTTCTCCTTCTTAAAGAACTTCCTAAATCCCTTTTCTCAAGCAAGAATCTGTTGGATCGCTTACGGCCCGAGTATTCAGAATACACTGCGGAAAAGACCATACAACAACATGATGTATAATCGAAAATACCAAGGATGTACGAAAATACCTTCTTTTCGTGAATAGGTTGCTTCTTTTTTGGATTCCAAGACACTGCAAACGCGAATGCCCTCTACCGGTATCCACACGAGTATGCATGATCCGGGCTACGGCTATGGTGTGCTAGCACGTCCTGAAACGCTTTCCGAACGCCACTCTGATTTTCCTCTCGGATGGCGGCTAGGGTTTCCTGACAATAGTGTCTCCCTTAACCTAATGAGACCTAAGCTTCTCTATTTATAGAGAAACCCTAATCCCATTTAGTGTTGGCAATAGGCTTAATCACACTTCAAGACCCATAAGTCATAAGCGGCCTCTAGCAAGACATTATGACTACCCAAATCAAATGAGGATCGATAATCCGATTTAACCTATAACTATGGTTATAAGCTCAGTCCTTTTGTAACACGATATCAAGATTAATCACAAGGCATGGTACATGTCAACCTTTGATTAATCATAGTTTCTTGATCCCCAAGTTGACTGATTATAACAAATGGCATTGATGACTCTTCATCAATTCATTTAAGCACGACCATGCATTTCTTCAGTCACACTTGTCAAGAGGCCCAGATGATATCTCTCTCATTTAAGAGAGGTACAAATCCCATCTACGTCATTCACATCCCTCTGCATGATTCATTTGATGTCCAACATAAGACTATTTGTTATTCGGTTAAAAATAACTTAGTCTAATATCAAAACACCGAATTCCTCATGTAGGGAACCATGATGACTTCAGGTCAAAGGAATAAAGTCAAACCATATAAAGAATCACTAATGACATGAAAATATGTAGTATTCTTTATGTGGGTCGGTCCAATATATGTTCTCTAACATATATCTATGTTTCTGATTTGATATCTCATATCCATGATCAGTAAAACGTGATCATCAATCAGAACACATACTAGTCTTAATTCATTATTGTTCCACCAATAATGATCGACCAGGGACAGTCTAGAATAGTGTTATAACGCTTATGGTTTTACTATCAAGTCACATACTTGATGACATAAGTCTAATACTATTCATGGAATGTAAATCACATTACATAAACGAAATACATGCATATATAAAGGAATACCTCATAATATATTATTAACAAGTCATAATGTTAATACATGATTCAGAAATATCCATTGGCCTAGGGCACACTACTAACAATCTCCCACTTGCACTAGGCCTAATCGGTCAGATATCTAATACCCATAGACCTCGTATGACTCTCATGTTTAGGCTGTGGAAGAGGCTTAGTAAGTGGATCGGTAATGTTGTCATCTGTACCCACTTTGCATAACTTCACATCTCCTCTCCCAATGATCTCTCTAATCAGATGGAAACGTCTGAGTATGTGTTTGGATCTATGATGTGAGTTTGGTTCCTTAGCCTGTGCTATAGCCCCATTATATCACAATAAAGGTCTATAGGACTTGCAATGCTAGGAATAACTCCAAGCTCAGTAATGAACTTCCTGATCCA
Organism: Erythroxylum novogranatense; assembly: GCA_029891385.1. Taxonomy (NCBI): domain Eukaryota; kingdom Viridiplantae; phylum Streptophyta; class Magnoliopsida; order Malpighiales; family Erythroxylaceae; genus Erythroxylum; species Erythroxylum novogranatense. The sequence continues at coordinate 8,488,447 of CM057224.1, forward strand.
TACTGCTTCCTTAGCTGCATCCGAGACAGCAATGTACTCGACTTGGTTGTAGAATCAACAACGGTGTCTTGCTTTGAACTTTTCCAGCTCATCGCACCTCCATTCAAACAGAACACAAAACCCGATTGCGATCTAAAATCATCTATGTCGATCGAAAACCAGATCGGTGTAACCATTTACAACGAGCTCTCCTTCAAGTCCTCCATAGACTAGGAACATATCCTTAGTTCTTCTCAAGTACTTAAGGATATTCTTAACTACTATCCAGTGACTCTCACCATAATTAGATTGGTATCTACTTGTTATGCTCAAAGAATATGAGACATCTGGTCGAGTACATAACATGACATATATGATAGATCCAATTGCAGATGCATATGGAATCTTACTCATGCGCTCAAGCTCTTTACCTGAAGTAGGACAATCCTTCTTAGAGAGCTTGATTCCATGTGACATAGGCAAGAATCCTCTCTTGGAATCTTGCATACTGAACCTTTTCAGTATCTTATCTATGTATGTACTCTGACTTAGGCCTATAAGCTTTCTTGATCTATCTCTATTGATCTTAATGCCTAAAACATAGGCAGCCTCACCTAAGTCTTTCATTGAGAAACGTTTCCTTAACCAAATTTTGACACTCTGTAAGGTTGGAATATCGTTTTCAATGAGCAGTATGTCATCAACATATAAAGCTAAAAAGACAACAGCACTCCCACTAACCTTTTTGTAGACACAAGGTTCATCTTCATTCTTGATGAATCCAAACTCTTTGACGACTTCATCAAAATGAAGATTCCAGCTTCTTGATGCTTGCTTCAATCCATTAATGGATCTTTGAAGCTTGCACACCTTTCCCGAATTCTTAGGATGGACAAAACCCTCAGGCTGTATCATATATACATCCTCAAGTAAGTTTCCATTAAGGAAAGCCGTTTTGACATCCATTTGCCATATCTCATAATCATAGTATGCAGCTATGGCAATAAGAATTCTAATGGATTTGATCATGACCACTGGAGAAAATGTCTCATCATAATCAATTCCATGAACTTGTCGATAACCTTTAGCAACAAGTCTTGCTTTATAAGTGTGCACATTTCCATCCATGTCGAGTTTCTTTTTGAAAACCCACTTACATCCAATGGTCTTCAAGCCATCAAATGGATCAATCAAAGTCCAAACTTGATTTTCATACATGGATTGCATCTCTGCTTTCATGGCCTCTAACCATTTAGCAGATTCTGGACTTTCCATAGCTTCTTGATAGGTTGTGGGCTCATTATGATCGATGAGCATCACATTATCATCATCAGTAACTAGAAATCCATATCTCTCAGGCTCATGACGAATCCTATCAGATCTACGTAGGCCTTGTGTTGTTGAAGGCTACTCATCAACAGCTTGTGAGCTCGCTTCAATATCCTTTTCACGCTCAATGTCATTTTGTGAAACTTGAATATCTTCAAGTTGTACTTTACTCCCACTGTTTCCTTTGGAAACAAATTCCTTCTCTAAGAAAAAACCATTTCGAGCAATAAACACTTTGTTCTCTGCTGGGATGTAAAAGTAATATCCTTTAGTTTCCTTAGGATATCCCACAAAATAACATTTTTCAGATTTGGGTGCCAACTTGTCGGCAATTGGACGCTTCACATAAGCTTCACAACCCCAAATCTTTAGAAAAGATAAATTGGGACGCTTCATCCATATCTCATAAGGTGTCTTTCTCTGACCTTTAAAGGAATACGGTTCAATATGAATGTCATTGTTTCTAAAGCATAGCCCCATAAATATTTTGGAAGATCGGTTTGACTCATCATTGATCGAACCATATCTAATAGAGTTCGATTTCTCCTTTCGAAACACCATTCCATTGAGGAGTTCTGGAGGAGTCAATTGTGAAACAATTCCATAATCCTTAAGATAATCATCAAACTCTTGGCTTAAGTATTCACCTCCTCGATCGAGTTGAAGGATTTTAATTGTTTTGCAGTGATTTTGTACTTCATTCTTATACTCTTTGAACTTTTCAAAGATTCAGATTTGTGCTTCATTAAATAGACATATCCATATCTACTTAAGTCATCCAAAAAGTAATGAAATACAAATAACCTCCTCTTTGAAATGCTAAAAGGACTACATACATCGGTATGTATAAGGCCCAATAGCCCATTGGCCCTTTCCCCTTCACCTGTGAAGGGGGCCTTTGTCATCTTACCCAGTAAATAAGAATCACATGTCTCAAAAGATTCAAAAGAATCAATGAATCCATCTTGATGGAGTTCTGAAATGCGTTTTTCATTTTCATGGCCTAAGCAACAATGCCAGACATAGGTTGGGTTCAAATCGTTAGATTTAAACTTCTTGGTATTTATGTTATAGATGGGCTCATTTGTAACAAACTCAGTGCCTAGAGTATAAATGCCATTTAATTGACGCAAGAATGCCATATAAAATGTCATTCTTATAAATGGAAATACTTCATTCTCAATAGAAAATTTAAATCCATCATTCTGTAAACAAGCAAAAGAAATAATGTTCCTACTCATAGTAGGTACATAATAACAATTCTTGAGTTCCAAAATGAGCCCAGTAGGAAAAATAAGATCATAAGTCCCCACGGATAAAGCAGCAACTCTTGCTCCATTTCCCACGCGCAGGTCGATCTCACCAGACATCAATCTTCTAGTCCTTCTTAGACTCTGCACATTAGTACAAATGTGAGTTGCAGCTCCGGTATCTAATACCCAAGATGCAGAAGAAGTAAAATTGATTTCTATAACAAACATACCTGAAGAAGTAGTCGCACTATTCTTCTTCTCTTTCAGCTCTTCCAAATAGAGTTTGCAGTTCCTTTTCCAATGACCAGGTTCATTGCAATGAAAGCAAACTCCCTCCTTGGGTGCCTTAGTCTTAGCTTTAGGCTTGGGCTTGGACTTGGACTTGGGTACTTTACCCTTGTCCTTTGCTATGCCCTTCTTCTTGAAAACCTTTCCCTTTTGAATCACAAAAACTTCATTGGTGGTCTTAACCTTTCCCTTTAAGTTCTCTTCAGCAGTTTTCAGCATCCCATGCAATTCGTCAATGGACTTCTCCATATTATGCATGTTGTAGTTAAGAATGAACTGATCATATTCATCAGTCAAAGATGCTAGAATAAGATCAGTTGCCAATTCTTGACTAATAGGTGCACCTAATTTCTCAAGATGATGAATGTAACTCTTCATCTTGAGAACATGAGCACTCACGGGTGTGCCAGGAGTCATCTTGCATGAATTCAATGCCTTAGTGGTTCTAAACCTCTCTTGGCGTGCTTGCTCTTGAAACATAGTTTTTAGTTGAGCAAGCATGTCATAGGCCTCCATTTCCTCTAAATCCTTCTGAAGGTCAGAGATCATGGCCCCTAATATAAGGCATGACACATCCGTAGAGTCATTGATATGCTTCGTGTAAGCATCCTTTTGAGCCTTAGGTGCAATTGCTGGTGGTTCCTCAAGGATGGGCTCTTCTAAGACATAAAGCTTTCTTTCTTGCTTGAGAACAATTCTCAAGTTCCTATACCAATCTAGGAAATTTGTTCCATTAAGTTTTTCTTTCTCTAAGATAGATCGCATAGAAAGGTTTGTGGATGGAGTAGCCATAATCTATAAGAATTATGCAATAAGGGTCAACATTCATATATTATGAGGTATTAGCTCCTACTCAAATAAATAACCCTCAATTGACGAATGAGAGAAAAAAGATCCATATTTCACTAAGTCCTAAGAAAGCTTTGGCTTAACACTCAAGACTTAGTTAGTTAGGTAGAAAACTCTTTTCAATTACATCACATGTAACTCTTGATGGGTTTATGTTAAAATACATCTTATGTACTGCATGTATGTAAAAACCCAATCTTATGCCCTAAGCCTAAAACTGTTTTGATAGCTTAGTTAAGTTTAACCATACTTTACCTATGAATAGCACCATTATTCAAATGTCTTCCCTAGATGATCCCTACATGCCTTGCTTTGGAAAAAACCCACATAAGGATAATCTAGAGATAAACATTGGTAAAGATTTATGGAAGGCATATAAACTTAAAATTATGAAGAGGGTCGTTCTTAGTACATTATGAAGGCTACTAATCCTATTAGTAAGGGTGTTTGTACTATGCTATTTCTAATCCTATACTACAACATACTTGATATATATATATTAGAAGTATAGAATAGTAACTTACACATGAATATAAATATTCAAAAATATAAATAAACACATGTAACATTACCGTAATATATAACACATAACTAACAATCGTTGTAGGGAAGCCCTTCTTCGGGCTTGTTAATGATTGGTCGACTTGTGCTAGTCGACTGGAAGAGATGATAGTCGACTGGTCGACTTGTGCTAGTCGACTGGAACCAATTTTAGTCGACTGGAGCAAACGTTTTTGCTGAAACACTCATCTCTGCTCTCCGATCAGTCGACTGGAACACTTCTAGTCGACTGGAAGAGATGCTAGTCGACTCGAGTATCCTTGTCCAACATGGATACTTATGTTTCCTATTCCACATCCATGTCTTACATGGTGGAAACCCTAGCAGCCACCACTTTTCAGTCAAACCCTTCATGCTTGTCATATATTCTCATCAGTACCAAGATAATCAACAAATCCGAAAACAACATGCATGAAATAAAAACACTTTCGTATCACGCAACCAAAACCGTGAGCACATGTAATCAAAACATGCATATTTTTCATCTCTACAGAATCCAAATATGTAAAACACATGTAATCAAAACATGTATATATTTTTGATTATACAGAAGCCAAAATCGTGAACACATGTAATCAAAAACACGTAGATTAACGATTATACAGAAGAACCTGGCTTTGATACCACTGTTGGATCGCGTACGGCCCTAGTATTCAGAATACACTGCGGGAAAGACCATACAACAACATGATGTATAATCGAAAATACCAAGGATGTACGAAAATACCTTGTTTTCGTGAATAAGTTGCTTCTTTTTCAGATTCCAAGACGCTGCAAACGGGAATACCCTCTACCGGTATCCACACGAGTATGCACGATCCGGGCTGTGGCTATGGTGTGCTAGCATGTCTTGAAACGGTTTCCGAACGCCGCTCTGATTTTCCTCTCAGATGGCGGCTAGGGTTTCCTGACAATAGTGTCTCCCTCAACCTAATGAGACCTAAGCTTCTCTATTTATAGAGAAACCCTAATCCCATTTAGGCCCCAATAAGTTTCGGCCTATTATATCTCATATAATAAAAGCCCGACAATTTAATTCAATCTAGCCCAATAAATATATCTACATATATTTATTCAGTACCTAATAAATTAGGCCCAAGAGAATAAGCCCAGATCACATAACTCTTTGTGTGTGACCCTGTAGGCTCATTTAATGTTGGCAATGGGCTTGATCACACTTCAAGGCCCATAAGTCATAAGCGGCCTCTATCAAGACATTATGACTACCCAAATCAAATGAGGATCGATAATCCGATTTAACCTATAACTATGGTTATAAGCTCAGTCCTTTTGTAACACGATATCAAGATTAATCACAAGGCATGGTACATGTCAACCTTTGATTAATCATAGTTTCTTAATCCCAAGTCGATCGATTATAACAAATGACATTGATGACTCTTCATCAATTCATTTGAGCACGACCATGCATTTCTTCATCACACTTGTCAAGAGGCCTAGATGATATCTCTCTCATTTAAGAGAGGTACAAATCCCATCTACGCCATTCACATCCTCTGCATGATTCATTTGATGTCCAACATAAAACTATTTTTATTAGGTTAAAATAACTTAGTCTAATATCAAAACACGAATTCCTCATGAGGAACCATGATGACTTCAGGTCAAAGGACTAAAGTCAAACCATATAAAGAATCACTAATGACATGAAACCATGTAGTATTCTTTATGTGGGTCGGTCCAATATATGTTCTCTAACATATATCTATGTTTCGATTTGATATCTCATATCCATGATCGAGAAACGTGATCATCAATCGAACACATACTAGTCTTAATTCATTATTGTTCCACCAATAATGATCGACAGAGACGATCTAGAATAGTGTTATAACGCTTATGGTTTTACTATCAAGTCACATACTTGATGACATAAGTCTAATACTATTCATGGAATGTAAATCACATTACATAAACGAAATACATGCATATATAAAGGAATACCTCATAATATATTATTAACAAGTCATAATGTTAATACATGATTCAGAAATATTCATTGGCCTAGGGCACACTACTAAAAGAATCAACAAAGCTTTAACTCTTCTTCTTCTTCTTCTTCTTCTTCCTCTTTCCTCTTAGCTGAAACTCATGCTCTTCTCCTTTCTTTTCTTATGAATTTCGTAGCTTTCCTTGTAAATGACTTGGGAAGCTTTGTTTTTAACTTATAACCTAAGCAAAACTACGTAGTTTCATTTAGTTCCCTCCTTTCCTTGCCATTTTCGTTTCCTTCTTCATGTTTTAAGGCTACATCATCAAGCATTTCTTTCTTAAACTTAAAAAATTTCATGGGCTTCCTCTTGATCAACGACAATCACCATTTAATTCCTTCCTTCTTCTTTTAAATGATATTTAAAAGGGCTAAAAGCCCATCTCCTAAGCCTTAAGCCTTAAGAACATATACAAACTTCCTAATTTACCCCTACATCATCTTATGCCTTTAATTTCTAAAAATTTATCAAAATTCTAATTCTAACTAAATCCTTTCAATTTATTTCTATATACTAAGCCCTAAAGGCCCCAAATTAATTTCAAATAGGAATTTAGGCAAACTAAACCTCAAAATAAAGAAAACCTGCTTAAAGCAAATCGGGGCCCAACATTTCTCCCCCTTTAAAAGAATTTCGTCCTCGAAATTCGTACCTGACATACTGAAAAGATGGGGATACTTCTCCTTCATAGCTTCCAATGACTTCCACGTGGCCTCTTCCACCGAGTGGTTCCTCCATAAGACTTTTACCAACTGCACAATCTTGTTCCTAAGAACCTTTTCTTTGGTATCCAAGATCTACACTGGAAGCTCTTCATAACTCAAATCATCACTCAACTGAACTTCATCAGCTTGAATGGCATGGGAGGGATCTGATCGATATCTCCTCAGCATAGAGACATGAAAAACGTCATGAACCTGAGATAATTCAGGAGGTAATGCTAACCTGTAAGTCAACGGACCAATCCTCTCCAGAATCTCATAAGGCCCCACATACCTCGAACTCAGCTTACCCTTCTTACCAAATCTCAGAATCCCTTTCCAAAGGGAAGTCTTAAGAAACACCTTCTCGTCAACCTCATACTCCATCTCTTTCTTGTGAGCATCTTCATAACTCTTCATCCTGTCTTGAGCTGCCTTAAGCCTATGCTTTATCAAGTTGACCTTATCAACGGTCATCTGTATCAACTCTGGGCCCAAAAGTTTCCTGTCTCCCTCTTTATCCCAACACACCGGAGTCCTACACCTTCTCCCATACAGAGCCTCATACGACGCCATCTGAATGCTCGAATGACACGAATTATTGCAGGCAAATTCGATCAGAGGCAAGTGCTCATCCCATACTCCTCTAAAATCCATCACACAAGCCCTAAGCATTCCCTCAAGAGTCCGAATGGTCCTCTCAGATTGACCATCGGTCTGAGGATGGAAAGCAGTGCTGAAACTCAACTTAGTGCCCATAGCCTCCTGCAAACTGCCCCAAAATCTCGAAGTAAAACAAGGGTCCCGATTAGATACAATAGAATCCGGGATCCCATGCAATCTCACAACCTCATCAATATATTTCTTGGCTAGCACATATAGAGGATCTGTCTGTCTAATTGCCAGGAAATGGGCTAATTTTTTCAATCTATCCACAACCACCCATATGGCATCATGCCTCCTACTGGTCCTGGGCAACCCCATCAGAAAATCCATAGTCACCCTCTGCCACTTCCACTCCGGAATAGATAAGGGCCTTAACTGGCCTGAAGGTGCCTGATATTCAACCTTGACTTACTGACACACCAGACACTTACTCATATACTCGGCCACATCTTTCTTCATACCTCTCTACCAGAAATGCTCCTTAAGATCCTCGACATCCCGGTGCTACTGGTGCATAGCAAGATAAGGCGACATGCGCCTCATCCAGAATCTCATCCTTCACCTCCTTGACATCAGGAATACATAGCCTATTCCTGACTGTCAGGAGTCCATCATCACTCAGCACCATACCGGACTCCTTACCCATCTGCACCTCTTCCGTAACTTACTTAATTCGGGATCCTGAACCTGCAATTCTCTCACCTTTTCTCTAAGGATCGGTCTCACCCGAAAAGTAGCAATCATGTAATCAGATTCCTCCTGCTTCAAACTGATCCTGAGCTTAGCCATCTCTTCCAATAGCGGCAGATACACTGTCTGCACATATGCTATGGAAGACTTTCTGCTCAAGGCATCTGCTACTACATTAGCCTTGCCTGGGTGGTACTCAATCAATAGGTCATAATCTTTGAGCAGCTCAATCCACCTCCTCTGTCTCAAATTCAGCTCCTTCTGACTCAACAAGTATTTGAGACTCTTATGATCTATAAAGATCCTGGTTTGCACACTATACAGATAATGCCTCCAGATCTTCAAGGCAAAGATCACAGCTGCTAACTCCAGATCATGGGTCAGATAGTTCACCTCATAAGGCTTAATCTGTCGTGAGGCATATGCTATCACCTTATCTTCCTGCATAAGCACACATCCCAACCCCTTTCTGGAAGCATCACTATACAGTGATAATTCCCTCTCCGTGGGTAAAGCTTTAACTGGAGCACTAGTCAATCTGGCTTGAGCTCCTCAAAGCTCACTTGGCACTCATCACCTGCATAAACTTATGGTTCTTTCTCAACAATTTGGTCAAAGGAGTAGCAATCATGGAGAAACCTCCACAAATCTCCTGTAATAACCTCGCTAAACCCGTAAAGCTCCTCACCTCTCACATTTGTAGTCAAGCATGCCACCACTCTGACTTCAATCTTCTTGGGATCCACAAGCACCCCCTTCTCAGAAACAATGTGGCCAAGGAAGACCACTTCCCGAAGCCAAAATTCACATTTAGTGAATTTGACATACAACTCTCTCTCCCTCAACCTCTATAATACAATTCTCAAGTGCTCCTCATGTTCTCCCTCACTCCTGGAATATATCAGAATGTCATCGATGAACACGATAACAAACTGATCCAAAAACTCCTTAAAGACCCTGTTCATCAGATCCATAAAAGCAGCAGGAGCATTGGTCAATCCAAAAGGCATAACCAGAAATTCATAATGGTCATACCGTGTTCTAAAGGCTGTCTTGCTCACATCAGACTCCTTAATCCTGAGTTGATGGTAGCCAGACCGGAGATCAATCTTAGAGAAGACCGTTTTCCCCTGCAGCTGATCAAAAAAATTATCAATCCGAGGCAGAGGATACTTGTTATTCACCGTCACCTTATTTATCCTCCTATAGTCAATACACATCCTCCAGGTTCCATCTTTCTTCTTAACAAATAAGATCGGTGCTCCCCAAGGTGAAGTGCTCGGCCTAATAAACCCCTTCTCTAAAAGATCCTCCAAATGCTCCTTAAGCTCCTTCAACTCAGCTGGAGCCATCCTGTAAGGTGGAATAGAAATAGGAGCTGTCCCTGGAGCCAAATCAATTGCAAACTTGATCTCCCTCTCCGGTGGCAAACCGGGCAACTCCTCAGGAAACACATCAGGAAATTTCCTCACAATGGGAATATACTCCACCTTGCTCTCCTTCACACTGGTATCCATAACACACGCCAAGAAGGCTTCACAGCCTCTTCCCATCGACCTATCACCTAACAAAGTCAAACAAGCCTTAGCAAGGTCAACTTCGCCTCCTCTGAAAACTACTTTCTGACCCTCTCCCAGATCAAATTCTACTTCCTTTCGATCACAATCTAGCTTCGCCTTATACTTCTCCATCGCGTCCATTCCGACGATCACATCTAACCCCTTCAGATCTAGAGGTAGCAGATCCACTACCAAACTAGATCCATCGATCACAAGCTCACAATCTCGAAAGATCCGACTCACAATGACATTCCTCCCCAACGGAGTACTAACAAGCAGAAAATCATCCAAAAGAACTGATTGCATACCAGGAAATATCATACTGGCAGAGACATAAGAATGCGTGGAACCAGAATCAAAGAGAACATATACATCAGAATGAAAAGTCGAGCCATACCAAGAATAACCTCCGGCACCGCCGCCTCCTCCTGAGTCATAGCAAACACCCGAGCCTGTGCTTGCCCTCTCGGTCTCCCTGGAGGATTGGGCTTCCTCATTGACCTAGAACTGCCTACCCCAGCAGCTGGTCTGGTCCCTATTGTCTCTGCTCTCCTCTGAACCTGAGGCTGGGATCCTTCCCCTCTAATCGTCTGAGGACAGTCTTTAATTATGTGACCCTTCTGCCCACACTTGAAGCAAGCACCCGACAACCTATGACACTCTCCCCGATGCGGGTGCCCACAGTGCTCACACGGAGGAGTCTGGTTCTTGCTTCTCTCATTTATGATATTTTCTCCCACTGAGGAAGCCTGTATTGACCCGGTCCTGATCTGCTGAGGGGCATTACTGCCACTCTAACTCTGAGTTCGGGCACTCTTGCTACCTGTCAGTGATGTGACACTACCCCTCTCTGGCCGATCGCTCTCGCTCTTTCTCTTCTGCTCACCTCCTGCTCGATGTTCTCCACTTCTCACTGGAGGCAAGATCCACCATTCTTGATAATAATGAAATTATGAAGAATTACCTTCTCCTTGATGCCCAGGTGGAGGCCTCCCTCAAACTTTCTGCACTTTTCTTCCTCACTGGCCATAATATGAGCTGCATATCGGGACAACTGGGTGAATCTCAGCTCATACTCACTAACAATCATCTCCCTCTGAGTCAAATTGAGAAACTTCCTAGCCTTGTCCTGCATGTAGACCCGGGAAAGATAATTCTTTCTGAATAACTCTCCAAAATCCCTCCATGAAAGTATTGGTGGTACAACCTGACTATGTGGGACTGACTCCCACCAGTGAAGAGCATCACCCTGCAATAAACTGACAGCATACTCCAAATTCTCATTTCATCTGAAGAAGCACCCTCTCTGTCCTCTTCAGCCAAGATTCAGCTTCCTCCGGATTGGTGGTACCATAAAAGTCCACCGCTCCGAACTTCCGCAATTTATCAAACTGTCCGCCCCTAACATCAAAAACTGGCACGAAAGCCCGAGACCCTTGACTCATGGCAAAAGTGAAAACCTGGGCAAAGGCCTGGAAAACTTGTGGGTCCATCGCAGGCATAGTAGGAGGAGCAGGAGGAGGAGCAGGAGGCTCCTCAGGTTGCACACTAGGTGCCTCAGGGCCAGGAGCAGAATGTTTCCCTGCAGCTTGTGGGACGTGAGACCCATCTATGCTCCCCTGGCGAGAGCTTGAGCGAGATCGAGTCCCTCGGGTTCTACCCCGACGTGGCATATTCACACCTTCAAGAGAAAACCAGTGAAAACCTTAGTTCATGCAAAAACAATTTTGTCAAAATGTATCGTACGATTTAAATCATGTAAAATCCGGTCAAAATCATGCAAAATCAACATTTAGTCAAAATCACCATGTAGGCATGTAAAATCAGTTAAAACAATGCAAAAGAACACAAATCATGCAATTTTAATAGAAGTCATGAAAATCCTAAAGTTCTCCTTCAACCCAAACCTCAACCGAAAGCTTTGATACCATAAGTGTTGGAACTCCTCCCCGGTAAGTCGTGTGCCCGACGTCCTACATGACATCTGGACGCGCATCTCACGAGGGAGGAATTCCTCACCACAAAATAACCCTCAAATCGAACTTAATTTAACGTCATCCGAACAAAACTTGATAAATTCACCCTAATTATCCTCCAATAAAATTGATCTGCTTAGGGCCCATAACTAAATCCGATTCCTAAGCCAAAAAAAAATTCCATATCTCTAGGTCAATTTGAATTAGAAATCGCCTCAATCGGATCTCTATAGATCACGAAGGCGCCCAAAAACGGAATTATATTCAAAATCGTCACGTAATTGACTTTCTTTAATAATATCTGTAAAGTCCGACCAAAACCTGACACTCTCATTTTACCAAAAAGGGGTATAAAATTTTTTTAGAAACCCAAAGTTTCGAAAATCGTGAAAATCGGAGGTCAAACGGAGGAAAGACAAAGAAAATAAGAAAAGTGGTTTTATTTATCATATTTAAAAAAATCAGAAATTAATATTTTAATAAAATAATTGCAAAACAGTGTCACACTCTGCTGAGTGCGACACTCTCGCACTCAGCAGAGTGCGAGTTCCTCACACTCTGCTACTGAGTGCGAGGAACATTTCATATATATATATATATATATATAAACTGAAATAACCTTCTAACTTTGAACAGGTCTATCTTTTCACCCTGAAATCAATATTTTGTAAATTTAGTTTCAATAAAAAGATAAAAGGAAGCTCTACAACTTCCTAGAAGGATTTAAAAACTAATTTAGCCATTAAGAGGGTCATAAATTACTTCAAAGTTACTTCCACTAAATTTAAATTTCCCTACACAATGCCAAGAATTTGAAGATTCATATATTTTAGCACACAAGTCAAAAAATGAAATATTTTACCTCATTGGAAAGATAAGGAAAGGATCTACAAACTTCATGAAGGGTGCAAAAATTAAATCAGTCATTAAGAGGTAAAAACACACCTAAAACTACTGCCTATATCTTCACCAATGGAACAGTAACTTTACCTAAATGAACAGTAACTGTAATCTTCCCAACCTCATAACTTTTTATTCCTAACTCCAATAATTTCAAATCATACCTCATTGGAAATAGGAACAGATAATCTACACTTTCTATGAAGAAATCAAAAATCAAATCAATCTCTAAGTGGGTGAAAAACTCTCCCGAAGGTGTTGCACAAAACTCACCCTCATCAACAGTAGCTGAAACCTTTCAATCCTTATAACTTTTTCATCTTAAGTCCGAATGTGACAAACTATATATCATTGGAAAGCTCTCAACAAGTAATACACTCTTCAAGAACGCATCTCACTTAAATTCAAGCTCTAAGAAGGTCAAAACTTCAGTCGAAGGTTCTGCCCATTTTTAAGAAAATTGGACAGCACCTCCCCTAAAAATGTAACTAGCCAAATCTTCAATCCAACTTAACAACCTGCATAAAAACTCAATCTTCCAACTTCCATAACACAGCTCAAACCAAATATACTTCAAATCAAAGGCAGTAACACACTCTTAGGCATCTATCCATTTCAAAACCTAAAGAAATACAAGCTCATCCTTGCTTTTATCAACTTCAACCATACATCCATACTTTCTTAGAAAACATATACAAGATACATTTGAAATTCAAAACTCTTACATTTACATGAAAACAAGCCAATACAAAGCTTCAGAGGACATTTAGCCCGATTACATCCAAAATAGCAAAAGTGAAAGTACAAAGAACAAGCTAATGCTTTGATTTCTCAAAACACGACTTCAAAAGCAAAATGCATCGGAGTTAGCTCAATCCCGATGCAGTGACTCGGTTTCTCGCACGACACCTGTGGAGGGGAAATGGGGGGTGAGGTCGACGGCTCCGTGGGTAATAACTTAATAAATGAGAAATAAGCACAAACCATTATTCATTTATTCATTTTCAAACAATGTCACATTACTAAAAGCATTTTCACTTTTCAAATCTCTTCACAGAATTTATCACTTCGAACAATTTACAAACTTAACACACCACAAAAATAACCTAACATATCACAAAATCACAAACAAAGTGGTTCGGTGGATCCGAATGGAACGATTACACATTTCGCCGAAGCGGTCATGTATAGTCACATCGATGGGAGTCCTCAGTAAGGAACTCCAATGCCACTAAAGGCAAAGTGAGAATCCTATGGGTGACAGTGCACTGACTCGACGGATCACCACAAACCCAAATAAAGCACATAATTCACACAATTCAAAACCATTTGCCTCAACTGGCATTTATAAATTTTACTTTCGCATAATTTCTCAAAAAGGCAGTCTTGTTCTGAAATCACAAAATCTCGTCTTTTCACTTAACAAATCCTTATACAAATCATTTTAACATACATTAACAATCCAAGAACATCACATACAAGATAAGAACATCACAAAGAGTCATTCATACAAGACTTCTAAGTTATTGGAAAGCATTAATTGACATTTATTATAAAAACATTAATATGCCTAATTTCTCAAGTATTAAGAAATCACCCACCTGAAATCTTTTAGCTTTGGGATTGATCAATTGGCCTTGCTTCTTCCTCCAATTGCCTCAATTCACCTTCATTAAGCATAAATATCCCATAAGCATAAGAGATTGCTAAATTGGAATTTCTAAGGAATGGGAAACATGAATTAACACCTACATAACTTTACCCTTACCTAAACTAAGCTATTTAAACCCAAAACCTATCAAGAAACTTCAAAATTTTCGAAATTCCCCTTACCTTAATGAAACCCACGAAATTCTGATTGTGCTTCTAATGGGGAATTTAACCTTCCTCTAACCTTATCCTTCTTAAAGAACTTCCTAAATCCCTTTTCTCAAGCAAGAATCAACAAAGCTTTAACTCTTCTTCTTCTTCTTCTTCCTCTTTCCCCTTAGCCGAAACTCATGCTCTTCTCCTTTCTTTTCTTATGAATTTCGTAGCTTTCCTTGTAAATGACTTGGGAAGCTTTGTTTTTAACTTATAACCTAAGCAAAACTACATAGTTTCATTTAGTTCCCACCTTTCCTTGCCATTTTTGTTTCCTTCTTCATGTTTTAAGGCTACATCATCAAGCATTTCTTTCTTAAACTTAAAAATTTTCATGGGCTTCCTCTTGATCCACGGCAATCACCATTTAATTCCTTCCTTCTTCTTTTAAATGATATTTAAAAGGGCTAAAAGCCCATCTCCTAAGCCTTAAGCCTTAAGAACATATACAAACTTCCTAATTTACCCCTACATCATCTTATGCCTTTAATTTCTAAAAATTTATCAAAATTCTAATTTTAACTAAATCCTTTCAATTTATTTCTATATACGAAGCCCTAAAGAGCCCAAATTAATTTCAAATAGGAATTTAGGCAAACTAAACCTCAAAATAAAGAAAACCTGCTTAAAGCGAATCGGGGCCCAAAAACCTTCATAGCCATGTTCACCATATCCT
Organism: Erythroxylum novogranatense; assembly: GCA_029891385.1. NCBI lineage: Eukaryota > Viridiplantae > Streptophyta > Magnoliopsida > Malpighiales > Erythroxylaceae > Erythroxylum > Erythroxylum novogranatense. Next base: position 8,503,749 of record CM057224.1, read on the forward strand.
CAATCTCTAAGCAATGCTGCAATTCCACAATATTGGCTATCTCCTTATTGAGTCCACTGAAAAATCTAACCATTGCAGCCTCTAAGTCCTCCTCTATGTTGGATCGAATCATAGCTACCTCCATCTCCTTGTGGTAATCCTCCACTGATTTAAACCCCTGAGTGAGTCTCTGAAGTTTCTAGTGCATCTTTCTATAATAATAAGAAGGCACAAACCGCTTCCTCATGTATGCCATCATATCGTCCTAAGTAGTAATTGACATCTCTCTATGTCTCCTCTTGGATGTCACCAACTAATCCCACAATATTAGTGTATAATCTGTAAATTCAATAGCGACTAATTTTACCTTTTTACCTTCAAAAAAATTATGACACCTAAAAACCAAGTCCACTTTCCTTTCCCACTCCAGGTAAGCCTCTACATCATTCCTTCCCTTGAAGGTTGGGATCTGCATCTTGATAGACTTAAGGTCTCCATCTCTCCAATTAAATGACTCAACTCTTTGAGCTTTCCTAGGTCTGCGTACCTCAAACTCCTCCTCCTCCTCAAAGTCATCCTCCTCTAACTCATATCGAGGTGGTGGTCTACAAGGTGGTGGTTGCTGCTGGTGTACACTTACACGTCTCCCTTGAGGTTCCTCGTGTCTCCATTGTTTGAGCTGATCCATTTTTTCCCTAATCTCAGTTAAGGCTAGATTAAACCTCTCAAATTGTTGTTGCATTGCTCTCAAAGTACAAGCAATATTTGCATCTCTCCCTTGATTGTCATCGTTACTACCTCCCTATGACATTGTAGATAAAATGATATACAGGGAAAACAAGGTTAGTAATAAACAACCTCACACACTCCCTCACGTGTTTCATTCAAATGATTTCACTCCCCTTGTGTTTAAGTCACGGTAACAACTCCCTAAAATAAACTCACACATTTTTACCTTTTACTACATAATCCCCTTTGAAATTCAAATCACCACTCAAAAACAATTCTTAACTGATCAAAAGAATAAAAAAGGTATGAAATTTTCAGACCAACTAGCAAGTATGAGTATGACGAAACAACTTTTTTTGGGTGTTTCTATACATTTTTTTCGGATTTTTTTCGAACTTTTTTTTAGAATTTTTTCAAATTTTTTGGACATTTTTTTCAAATTTTTTGGATTTCTTTTTTAGTTTTTTTGGACATTTTTTAATATAGATCGAAAGTTTCAACAAAATAAATAAGAAGAATAATTAAAAACCTAACTAAAATAAGAAACAAGAAGAAAGATCGAAACCCTAGGCCGAAAGTTGATTCACACCTGAATTGATGAATCAACGATAACTGGATGGTGATGGACAATAGTTTCTAGAATTCCGATGAAGTTGAATAAGAATTTTTCACTACACCAATGCTCTGATACCAAATAACGAGCACACACAAAATTGAAGGATTGAAAAGTTCGGATTCAAGGAAATAAGAAGAGGGTAAATTCAAATTAACTAAAATTAAATCCAATACATAAGGTTTCAAATTTACCTAGTAGACCTTACGAATAATTTGTCTCGAACAACCTGATAACGGGTAAAGAACAAACCCAGAAAGTTGTTTAGGATCAAATCATCTCATAACCTAATTCAGTTGATAAGTGATGTTTAATTCCTAAGTTGAAAAGAACAACAGGGGTTTCTCCTCTCAATATAGCCGGTGGCACACAAGAAAATAATCTTTTAAAAAAATTATCATTACCTAACCCTAAAGAGGTTATTTATACCTAGGTCAAATAATAAAAGACTTGGGCTAAATAATACATAGATGCCCAAAATAAATATAAATTAAAACAAGTCCAAAATAGAATAAAAAAACACGCCTAGGCCTGGTCCAACCTGCTCCCAAGTCTGATCATAAACACGCCTCTCCTCTTAGGCTTAAGTGATGATGTGCAGCCCAATACAATGATTTTCAAGTCCCAAATGAGTCCAATTTAAGGATTTGAGATAAATGAATCAATTTAGGCTGTGATTTAGATAGCTCTCCTCCAATAGGCTTGGTGCACTCCATCCTCTCTACAAATTGGCCCACATGCACATAGAGAGCTTCCTTGAGTCTCTCGGTCCAATCTCTAGACATAGGTCCAACTAAAATGACAAGCTAGCCCCCATCACGCACGCCATCTCTATGGTGATCCTTAATTTTGGTCACATCATATATTATGAGGAAAGCTTTGAGATTTGACTGATTATACAAAAATGTTAAGATGTGATACAAAATATTATGATAAGAAACCAAGTCAAGAAAATAATGATAAAAAATGATCATAGAAGTTGAATTAGTAATTGGACAATGATGAATTTCTAGAAATAAAAATAAATTAACTAATATAAGATTGCATGAAATGGTAACATGTTAAACAATGGCATAATGTTAGTAACAACTGGATAAGCTTGCTAAGGTGCAATAGTTACTCTATCAAGATCCCATGAATCCAAAGAAGTCTGAAGATTCAGGAGTTAATAGAGAAACTCTTGCTTCTCTCTAATGTTTCTCATGATTCAATTGTCTTTTGGTGCTTTCCTTACTACTTTCTCTACCACTTCTTTGCTACCGCTAGCTTTCAAACAATTTTTTGCAATCCAGACTAAGGTTTGTCCTTGTTAGTTGCATCAATTTCCAATTTTCCTTCTCTTATTTTTGTTCCTTCTCTTATTTAGTCTTTTCTACTCAATTTTACTCTTCTCCTCCCTCTCTTTTCCTTCTTTCTATTGGTTCTCCCTCCCTGTAGTGTAGCACTCCACTCCTGCAACACCCGAACCCGATATCGTGGGTGATATCTGAGTCTGTGCCTCACGAGAGTGGTATGCTAGAGTACTCAAATACCGTTAAGCATTCAGTATAAATTTTTTATATATTTTAGGTCATCATAATACAGTCACAGTATTTAGCCATCGAATGTACAAAAATCTATAATTACATTGGGCCCAATTTTATTCATAAACATTTCAGTGATCACATTACAATCAATAAAATTACAATAGCCCATTTGGGGCCCACTAGAACTACAACACTATTTTTCAGAAAAATGCAGAATCCATAATTGTATAAAAGAAAGATGACACTAATGCAGACGCGAACTGATCCTGACCCCTATCTTTTCCTGGCATGCAGTAAGCATACTCCCGTGTCTAACGGAGTACTCTTCAAAGCCTGAAAAATAGTTGCAAATTTTGGGTGAATTTTGCGAACTCAGTGAGGAACCATCATCGATGGTTCGCCCAATTCATGCATCACACAAGCAATTCACAGTTCAGTTCACAATAACAAAGTTAGAAGTACCATATCATTATACAAAAGAAATTCACAATTGTGGAAGGCACTCTTGTCGTGTTCCCATTTATAGTATTCAATCAACTAGGGATGCAATGCATATGTGACACTTTTCTATTTTATTTCAGTGTTGTGACCGAGCGCTTAAACAGTAAACAGTGGACAGTAGACGCGTCTAGGGAGTAGGAGAGCCCTCTAGGTATGCATTATCTCCCTTCGAGCTCGAGCCTCTTTTTCAGTATCAGTGGCGACTCTGGTCACAACTATTATTATCCGTTCATGTATTTGTGTATGCAATGCAATATGCCCAATATATCACAAATCACTATATACCCATCATCATAAGAGAGGCAACGAATGAAGCACAAGAAATGCCTATCACAAGAGAGGCAACGAATGAAACACAAGAATAGCAAACAATTTGACAATCAAATAGATCACAATCATTCACATTAAACTTCACAATCACATTGATCACATTAGAAACACAAAGGTTTCACATTCACGCATAATTTCACTTATGCCATATTCTAATCCCTGACCTTTGGTCCGGATTTCATCATACATAATTCACACAAGCCCACCATTATTCACCTCAGAGTTATAAGTACAGAACTTTAAACAATTTAAATATTGAGGAACTATCTAGGTTACTCACCTGTACTTCCGAGCTAAATACCTGGAAGTCTCAGTAACGTCGGTGGATCGACGCTCCAAATGAGTCTCTATAACAGTGCAATTGCAAACACATTACCAAATGTACAGGCAGAACTATTTAAAGATGCACATGTATCAATGAAAATGTGTATAATGCATGTTCGTGACATTCCCGATATCATTCCATAAATCACACTGTAAAAATGTTCCCCTATGCCCAAAGAAACCATAGACACTACAATAGCTCAATTCGGACGTCAAAAGGTCCAAAAATTGCTACCCGATCCCATCACTTTGACCTAACCCATTTCCGTCAATTTTGCCTATAAAATTTCCCAATTTCACATAGAAATGAAATTAAATGATTCACAAATCCGATGCCTCGAGAATCAGGTCAATCGGAGGTCGGATGGACAAGTTACATGTCCTAGTCGACTAGGCAGAGGATCCTAAGTCGACTTACCCTCCTATGTATGTGTAAGTCGACTTACCTGAGACTACAAGTCGACTTACACTACTGTGCATGTGTTAGTCGACTTATCCAAGTCGACTTACACTACTACAATGACAGATCTGCACAACTTTCTCCGACATACCAACTTCCATAGGGCATAACTCCCTACTCCGAACTTCAAATTGAACAAACTTGGTGTCTATTTTATATAGAAAAGAGAGATCTACAAGTTTTATGAAGGACACAAAAACTAATTTCACCTCTAAGGGTGTCCAAAATACACTCAAAGTTACTGCCTTCACAATGCCTCTCAAAACAGTGCAACATTTTGTCAAAACAGTGCGACATTTTATAAAATCCGTAACTTCTCATTCCCTTTGATAAAAATTACAAGATTTATTCCAAATGAAATATCAGAATGTGACCTACAACTTTCATGAACAACATTAAATCAAATTCAATTGCTAAGTAGGTCAAACAATTCAATGAATGATTATGCCCACTGAAATAACCTGAACTGAACAACAATTTTCCAAAAGCATAAATTCTTGCAAAAATGTGAAAAATTTGCATACTTTATACCCATGAAAAGATCAAACAAAATACTACACTTCTCATGAAGGTCTTAATAGCCAATTCTATCTCTAACAAACTTAAAATTGTCATGCAATTGGCTGCCCTGATCACTAGCCAATGACCTAACTTAGGTCCAGTCTTTGAAAATTCATAACTCCCAATTCTGATATCCAAAAATAGTATAGTATATCTCATTTTCAAGATAATTTCTTCCTCTACAACTTTCCAGAAGATCACTTGAATCAATTCAAATCACAGAAATCTCTAAATTTGTTTCCAATCACAATACTCACAAAACCTACACTTATAGCTAGGTTTCACCCAAAATGCACATAACCAGTCAATAGTTAACAATTCATAACTCCCAACGTACATATCGAAAAATTGCAAAATCAGTGGAAATGGAAAGCTAATAAGATAGGCTTCAACTTTCATTAAGACCATTTTCACCAATTCTTCCTAAATCAATCTAAAAAACTCGTCAAAGTTTTAGGTCATCTAATTCTTGCCATCGCTCACATGTACCAAGATAGTTCACTTTCAAGGCAGAAATTCAACCCCTTCAAGTTATAATTAGACAACACTTTTTTCACAAGAAATTGAATCCAAACATCTAAAGTTTAATTTAGCACAAACCTCACCTCATTTTCTTAACCACACAATTAGTTATGGAAAAAACATTAAACTGTCATCAATTTGCATTTTCCAGCTTTGCTTCTCCACTTATTTTCTATCACTTCCAATGCCAATTACACATCAACAAGCATCCAATTGAGGCAAGAATTCAGCCACTAGGTCATCAGGACCTTAGCCTAAGCACCTTGCCTTAAAAATGGCAGCATACCACACACACAATTATCATCCCTAAGTTTCCATTCATCAAGCATCACAAAACCAACCCAAACATGTTAATCATTTATCTTTTTCCAATCATAAACCAAATCAAGGAAGTAACCTACCCATAAAATCAAACCCTAAGCTTTATGAAATTAATACACAATACATCTTAATTCATGCACAATAATTCCCACTTAATGCATCTAACTACCAATTCATTCATTAAATGCATAATTAAAGCTTAAAACAACAACTTACCTAATCAAGTTCTTCAATGTTCCAATTCTTCTCCTAATACATCAATCCTCTACTTTTCCACACCATACATGAACATCATCATGGCAAAAGAGAAAGGAGTGTATGCTTGGCCCTTTTTAGAAAGAACAAAGTGGAAGGAAGAGCTAAACACTAGGAAACTTAAAGAACATCAAATGGAGAAGAAGGAAGAGTGAAGTTTCGTATGAAGGAGGATATAAGCCAACAAATGATGTTTTTCCTTCTTTGAAGTTGAAATTGTCGAGATCAATAGGTGTGCATAAGACAAAACCAATCAATGGTGTAGGACACTTGTCCATTTAGAAGAAAAGGACAAAATAAGGATAAGACAAAACATGTAATAGGATTTATCAAGAAACCCTAATGAAATTTGACCCATTCAATTCTAATGGCCCTAATTCTCAATCCAAAATAATATACCCCATATTGTAGTGTCATTGGACATCAATTCTTACTACCGAAAATCAACCGGTTCACCACTTGGCAATTTTTTCGATCCGAAAATTTTTTCCGGAAAAGTTCAGAAAAATTCTAAAATTCCCTGAAAAATATAAAACACTTAACAATCCACTCCAATTAAATTTTCAAGCCCAAAAACCACATTTTCCAAAATAAAATTCCATTTAGGCACAAATACTGGGAAATGTCATGAATGCATGTACAGTCAAGTTCATGTGCAATTTCACTATACACGTGCAATGATATGCATAAATGTTGTAACCCAACACTAAACACTCTCGGACCCTTTTCAAATTACTATTTTACCCTTCCAGTGGGGGTGGGATGCTACAACTCCCCCCTCCTAATAAAAATTTCGTCCTCGAAATTCTCAGTCAATGGTTCACTATGGTAGAAAATGATCATTTGTCATAACCCCCTACATTTCCCATACACCTCATCACTCAATTACTCATTTTCTGAAAGATCACAGTAGACAGACTCAGTTAGTCTTTCAGTCACTTATTTGGCTATCTCACTATCTTAACTATCTCATTTGACTATTTCAGAGTAGACACTAACTTTATTTCTTATGCTAAGGATCAGGTCATTCTTTCCGCACCTATTCACTTATCACGTGTTATAAATCCAATACCTCTTTCACCAAAGAATATATGCACCAATTTATATAGCTTCATTGCTACCTTTTTCCAAAGGATACTTATAAATTCCTTCATCTCTAACTCATTTATCCTTCATATCTCATTGACTCTTATTTCAGATTCATCTCTCCTTTGCCACTTCCCTATTCTGTAGTGTTCACGCACTCAATTCGTATATTCATTTTATTATCTTTCATCTGTCCGATCTGGTTCCACCTCATCTAAACCATTCACTTTCATAAGTCACTTCATTTGATTCAATACTGCTTTCCTCACTACCGGTGATCATGTTTCTAGGGTCTCTATTGCAATGTAATGGTGAAGGACTCTTTTGTCGCTCAATGCCTCATAGAGAATTCTAATGGTGTCACCATGTATCCAGTAATCACTTATATGACAAATCACTCCCATGTTCCTAAGACCTCCAAAATATGGATCGCATATCTGCCTCTAATAGTTAGGACTATCGGCAATTCAAATGTGTAGTCACTCCGTTCTTCATTTTTTATCAACAATTGTTCTTTCGGCGTACTCTTACTAGACCATAGAGCTTCGATTGTTCCTTATGTTTATACTAACAGTTCTTAATCCTCATTTATAATATCATTTAATCGCAAATTGGGTCTCTTTTCAATTAAAGTCCCCGATAAAATTGACAAGTTCTAACTCCTCGATTTAGGCTTTGTCAGTTCCTTGATACATAACTGATTTCAATTCCATAACCAATCACATGTTCGTCACTCATTAATACTTTCGATTTAATACGGTTCTTGACTATTTTGGTCAAGGCAATGTCCTCTGTATGTTAATCACACGGTCACATTTCCGTATTCACTCTTTAGAATCCGAATTCATTATCTTCAGGATCCGAATTCATTGTCAATTTCACAAGGAGAGCCTAAATTTATGAATCGCCAATTTGGGGTCTTGATCAACTTTTCATGTGAGACTAAGCTTAAACTCAACTTTTCTTTTAAAAGTACTTCGATTTTCCCAAACTTCAACTTCTTATGCTCTATAATGCATTAGTATTGGTTTTATACCATTATTAGATTTCCTGTACAATGCACCGATGTACAACACTAGCTTTACGGGAAGTATTCATTTTCTTAGTCAACCATTTTCTATACCTCTATTCATTGTCTCAATCGAAGATTCAATTCTGTCAACCTCTATAATGAATTCCCCTGCACCTATAATATCTCCAACGAACGAAGTTCTACACTACTGTAACAAGTTCTACTCCATGCATTCAGTAATCAGCGCATGGGACGCTAGTCGTCTCAATGCATATGAAATTACTTTCTTATAGTCCCAGCTATAAAACATCATTGTATGGAAATCTCCAATCCCAAATAACAAATGATATTACTCTCATCGGTATCTCCACGTTTTCGAACCAAGTATTAGTATAACACATTTCAAGTTTTTGAATAGATGACTTAAGCTCCCGAGATAAAAATTGTCCTCAGTACACGAATCACTTTATAGTGTTGCAAACAATCGTACCAAAATCACTACTAGGAAACGTGATAAATTTCCTACAAAATCTCCAATTCAAAACAGTATCATCAATACGGAGGTCATAAATTCCTCAAACATTTGTTGGGATCTCCTCACTGATGCGACTTACATATGATATCACAATTAGTCAAAATCTCATCTTACGTTTCTAAAGCACAATCGGAATACGGTCTATGATCATAATCACTAATTGCTATCATGTAACTGAAATCACGTTACTTTACAACACGGGGTCCTTGTTCCCATAATTCATCTCTTTAATTAGCAAATGAACCAAAGTTTCTCTCAAATTCACAAATCCACTTATATAGTGGGATACGTTATATCAACAAACTGAATACACTCTCAATAGCTCCTTCTGACTCTTTGCGTCAAATGCAACTCCAATATTCACTTTTAACTCACTATTTGGTCATTTGGGTTTGTTCCTTCATTGGTCATTTTTCATTTTCCCTCCATACTGTTCATGACTCCAGTTCCTATACTTTCTTATTAATCAGTTGTAGCACTTCGTAAAAATTAGCTTCCACATTGCATAGGATCTCAAAAGATTTCCTATGGTTTCGCTAAGATCAAGACATATCATGACGACGAAGGTCAAAACACCCTCGCCATAAGGTATTAGGTAATGTATATACCTTCCAAAATCCTTACATCTCGCCTAATTGCATTGACTTCAAGTTTCCAAGTAAGAACATTCACTAATGCTATATACATTCCAATTGTTTCTAGATAACATTTCTATCCCTTTTCCTGTCCATGAATGGGGGTTTCCCGTATGATCATCACAAAATCATATTTTGTGTAGGCCATCATCGTGCCCTGTACTTTCTTTCTCATGGAACACATATCTTACCAGTGATTCTATTTCAATTTCCCAGTATGTACCTCTGTGGAAACAACATCATTTCATAGTAATTGAACTAGCATTATAAGCGCAGTCACTTCTCTTCTGTTGATTCAGTATTTCTTCTTTAATCGCGTGTATAATTAAAAATTCAAACTTAGGCGTATTTCTATAATCTCCGTACTACACACCACTTATTACTTATCCTCACTTGTAAAATCATTTGTATCTATTCCTTTTTCCTTTTTTTATAGATTCCGAGGTAGAACATTATAATCCAAGATCAATATCATTCTGCTCTAAGGTACACACCAACACCATATAGTGAATTTCTATCTACCTTGTTGCATCATATACTTTTTCTAATTGCCAATTATCCATACTTTATCATCCAGAATCAGTTCAGACACATAGAGACTTGGGCATCCTAAAATTTTGGTCTCAATTACACAAGCATACAACATTCATTTCGTATCCAAATCGAACCTTTCATGGTCATAAAGACAAATTTATTCCTGTAACCGAGCTTGTACATTTTAGTCTCATTCTTTCCACATATATTCTTCTTATCTTCGAATTGGATTGATCCGTACATTTCCGACATGTCTCAGTATGCCTAATGTTTCCAAATTCTCACCCAATCATTATGATAGAAATTCTAAACCATGTACCCAATTTAGCCCTCGAGATTTTCATTGTGTCTCTATGCATATAAAATCACAATTCAGAATCGTAAATACCTAGTTAGCCTGAACTTTTAATCTCGTATAGGCATATTTAGCATCACATCATACTTCTATCACTTTAACCGATATTCCTCTCATGTGCAACTTTGACCTCTTTCGGTTGTAGAAATTTTCATTTTCATTCAACTCGCTTTATACTCTTTATGTCTCAGTATTTGGTTTGATATCACTTCTTTCCTGATGCAGCCCATACCCATGTATTTACATTCATATCATCTTCAAGGGTTTACAATCACATTATAACATGAATATCATTGTCCATTGTTCCTTCCTGATTCCTAATGGCCCGTACACCTTCATTGGCTCATATCATTATCTACCATATCAAATCATATACAATTTCTCATTTCTACACATCCACAACCTTCCGTTACGATATACCATCACTTTGCGCCCTATTTATATCAACTTAAACACTTTATACATGTTCATGCGACTCAACTAGGGATCATTGTTACATCGCGCTTTGACATGACCAAAATGCATGTAACTTAACACAAATTTCAGAAAGCCCATGTACAATCGTACTTCTGGGCTCTGATACCACATATGTAGCATCCCACTCCCGCAAGACCCGAACCCGATATCGTGGGTGATATCCGAGTCCGTGCCTCACGAGAGTGGTATGCTAGAGTACTCGAATACCGTCAAACATTCAGTATAAATTTTTTTTTATATTTTAGGTCATCATAATACAGTCACAGTATTTAGCCATCGAATGTACAAAAATCCATAATCACATTGGGCCCAATTTTATTCATAAACATTTCAGTGATCACATTACAATCAATAAAATTACAATAGCCCATTTGGGGCCCACTAGAACTACAACACTATTTTTCAGAAAAATGCGGAATCCATAATTGTATAAAAGTAAGATGACATTAATGCAGATGCGAACTGATCTCGACCCCTATCTTTTCCTGGCATGCAGTAGGCATACTCCCGTGTCTAACGGAGTACTCTTCAAAGCCTGAAAAATAGTTGCAAATTTTGGGTGAGTTTTGCGAACTCAGTGAGGAACCATCATCGATGGTTCGCCCAATTCATGCATCACACAAGCAATTCACAGTTCAGTTCACAATAACAAAGTCAGAAGTACCATATCATTATACAAAAGAAATTCACAATTGTGGAAGGCACTCTTGCCTTGTTCCCATTTACAGTATTCAATCAACTAGGGATGCGATGCATATGTCACACTTTCCCATTTTATTTTAGTGTTGTGACCGAGCGTTTAAACAGTAAACAGTGGACAGTAAACGCGTCTAGGGAGTAGGAGAGCCCTCTGGGTATGCACTATCTCCTTTCGAGCTCAAGCCTCTTTTTCAGTATTAGTGGCGACTCTGGTCACAACTATTATTATCCGTTCATGTATTTGTGTATGCAATGCAATATGCCCAATATATCACAAATACTATATACCCATCATCACAAGAGAGGCAACGAATGAAGCACAAGAAACAATCATCACAAGAGAGGCAACGCAATGAAACACAGTAATAGCAAACAATTTGACAATCAAATAGATCACAATCATTCACATTAAACTTCACAGTCACAATTGATCACATTAGAAACAAAAGGTTTCACATTCACAGACAATTTCACTTCTATGCCATATTCCCAATCCCTCGGACCTTTGGTCCGGGATTTCAGTCATACATAATTCACACAAGCCCACCATTATTCTCCTCAGAGTTATAAGTACAGAACTTTAAACAATTTAAATATTGAGGAACCATCTAGGTTACTCACCTGTACTTCCGAGCTAAATACCTGGAAGTCTCAGTAACGTCGGTGGATCGACGCTCCAAATGAGTCTCTATAACCGTGCAATTGCATACACATTATCAAATGTACAGGCAGAACTATTTAAAGATGCACATGTATCAATGAAAATGTGTATAATGCATGTTCGTGACATTCTCGATATCATTCCATAAATCACACTGTAAAAATGTTCCCCTATGCCCAAAGAAACCATAGACACTACAATAGCTCAATTCGGACGTCAAAAGGTCCAAAAATAGCTACCCGATCCCATCACTTTGACCTAACCCATTTCCGTCAATTTCGCCTCTAAAATTTCCCAATTTCACATATAAATGAAATTAAATGATTCACAAATCCGATGCCTCGAGAATCAGGTCAATCGGAGGTCGGATGGACAAGTTACATGTCCTAGTCGACTAGGCAGAGGATCCTAAGTCGACTTACCCTCCTATGCATGTGTAAGTCGACTTACCTGAGACTACAAGTCGACTTACACTACTGTGCATGTGTTAGTCGACTTATCCAAGTCGACTTACACTACTACAATGACAGATCTGCACAACTTTCTCCGACATACCAACTTCCATAGGACATAACTCCCTACTCCGAACTTCAAATTGAGCAAACTTGGTGTCTATTTTATATAGAAAATAGAGCTCTACAAGTTTCATGAAGGACATAAAAACTAATTTCACCTCTAAGGGTGTCCAAAATACACTCAAAGTTTCTACCTTCACAATGTCTCTCAAAACAGTGCAACATTTTGTCAAAACAGTGCAACATTTTATAAAATCCGTAACTTCTCATACCACACACACAATTATCATCCCTAAGTTTCCATTCATCAAGCATCACAAAACCAACCCAAACATGTTAATCATTTATCTTTTTCCAATCATAAACAAAATCAAGGAAGTAACCTACCTATAAAATCAAACCCTAAGTTTTATGAAATTAATACACAATACATCTTAATTCATGCACAATAATTCCCACTTAATGCATCTAACTACCAATTCATTCATTAAATGCATAATTAAAGCTTAAAACAACAACTTACCTAATCAAGTTCTTCAATGTTCCAATTCTTCTCCTAATACACCAATCCTCTACTTTTCCACACCATACATGAACACCATCATGCCAAAAGAGAAAGGAGTGTATGCTTGGCCCTTTTTAGAAAGAACAAAGTGGAAGGAAGAGCTAAACACTAAGAAACTTAAAGAACATCAAATGGAGAAGAAGGAAGAGTGAAGTTTCCTATGAAGGAGGATATAAGCCAACAAATGATGATTTTCCTTCTTTAAAGTTGAAATTGCCGAGATCAATAGGTGTGCATAAGACAAAACCAATCAATGGTGTAGGACACTTGTCCATTTAGAAGAAAAGGGCAAAAGAAGGATAAGACAAAACATGTAATAGGATTTATCAAGAAACCCTAATGAAATTTGACCCATTCAATTTTAATGGCCCTAATTCTCAATCCAAAATAATATACCCAATATTGTAGTGCCATTGGACAGCAATTTTCACTACCGAAAATCAACCGGTTCGCTACTTGACGATTTTTTCCGGAAAAATCCAGAAAAATTTCTAAAATTCCTTGAAAAATATAAAACACATAACAATTCACTCCAATTAAATTTTCAAGCCCATAAACCATATTTTCTAAAATAAAATTCCTTTTAGACACAAATACCGGGAAATGTCATGAATGCATGTACAGTCAAGTTCATGTGCAATTTCACTATACACATGCAATGATATGCATAAATGTTGCAACCCAACACTAAACACTCTCGGCCCCTTTTCAAATTACTATTTTACCCTTCCAGTGGGGGTGAGATGTTACATGTAGTTTAGTTAAAGATCTTAGTTGTCATAGGACTTTCCTTCTTTTCCAGATTCTTTTTCCACCTCTTTCCATAACTATTTTTAATGACAAAGTTTTAATTTTAAACCCCTTAGTTATTTTTTTCCACTTTTAACCTTATTCCAACTATGATTGATTCTTTGTCTCATGCCAACCAAACATGTTTCTTATACATGTCTCTTTTTCCTTTTTTATGTTCCCTTCTCCTAAAACCAAAATTATCTCCCCAGGCTCTTATGTCTCTTATTCTCGTATCCCAACCATAATTCCTCAAGAAAATTATGCTATTTGCTTAAACCCAACAGTGGGGAAGCTTTCTATAGATTTGCCCACCAATTCACCAATGTAGGCAAGTGTACCTAATTTTTCTTATACAACTCAAGCAAGGAACTCTAGGGGTTAGAAATAGGCTAGGGGAATCTAATAAGGTTAGCTTGCAACGCTACCCTTTATTTAATCTTAAGGGTCTCTAGTTATAACACCTCCTATAGACATGCTTAAGAAGGGGATAAGTAAGTAGAATACAACCTTAATTAGTAGCTTTTTAGAGAAAAGACATGTTTTTCCAATGATCTAAAACTAGGCTTGGCATTGCTAAAAGTTTTGGGGCTTAAAGAAACCCTCTTAAGTGAAGACAATTTCTTCCTTTTTAAATTCTCATCTAGTGCAGAAGCAAAGAAGGTATTAAAAGATGGTTTTTTGTATTTATATGGTAGACGTATATTTCTTGAACTTTTGGTAATCAAGCATGAAACTTGAGACAATTAGAGAAAAACTTATACCATTGTGGGTTAATATCTATAACTTTCTACTAGAGTATTGGTCCACAAATTGTCTTAACCATTTAGCAAGTTACATTGGCAATCCCATTAGGATAGATGAATCAGATTGCTTCCGTAAAAAATATTGGGTAGACTCGTATTTGTGTGGTGTAGAATTAGGAAAAAAAAAGCTCCCTAAAGAGATCCTCTTAATAAAGAAATGTAACAATGATATTCTCAATGAGGACTATGTCAAGATTACTTACCAATGGTGGCTAACTCTTTAGCAGTAAGGCAAAGCATAGAGGCTACTAGGTAGAATGATTAGAAAAAGGGGTTACAAAAAACTTGGGAATTGGACAATGAGGTGAAAATCAATAAGATAGGGAACTAGGTAAAGACAACTTATTAAAATGAGCTTAGTAAATTATTGGAGGCAAACTCCAATGTAACATAAGATACAGCTTAAATTCCTCCAGACTTTGGAATTCCACAAAAAGTATCATTTACCATAGAGTCAGTTACAAATAAACAACGTAACTGGAATAATGAAATTATCTTTTGTTCATTGTTCATTCATTATTAGATCTAGAGTTTTCGAACCTGGTTTAGCCTGAATAGGCTTTAGACTGTTTGAAACTTCCTAAGCCCGAAGTTCGATCACGATCAATTGGATATAGGCCTAGGATAAATTTTTAGGCTGGTTTGAGCCATACGTGGACTGAGCCTGACTGACCCAGTTTATTTCCATCCTTAGTTAATGGGCAACATAAAATTATTGATGTAGATAAGTTTGGTCAATGGCATGGTTTTAATTAAGTTAAATTATAAAGGCCTCAAGTTAAATTATAAAGGGCTCAAGATGACATTAAGGGTATGTACTTTATGATTCTAAGAAAAGACTCCAATGATGACTTTAAGATAATTATGCAATGACTAATAAACCTTTGCTAAGTTGTGTTATATGTTTTCACTTAAGGGTAAAATCGTATATGTGAGAATGACATATAAAGAAATCGAGGAGGACGTCCATGTAATTAAGCAAGGTAGGGTAAGAAAAAGGGTAACACTGATGTAGAAGTAATTGTAACAAGAAATTAAAGAACTCTAAAAACTAAAAAGAAGAAAGTAGTTACATAAAAGAGAGTAACAAAAAGAAGAAAAGAGTGCCTACTAGAAAATCACCTAGAGGTAAATCAAAACTAGTATTTGAAGAAGACAAAGAAGAAAGTGTTGATATATTAGCTTAAAAAAAAGAGAATTTTCCACCAAAATCTTAAAAGGATGACAAAGACATTAAAAAGAATATAGTAATGAGGAATACCTTACATCAATGGTAGTTGAAGAAGAAGATTTCAATTATGATGATAAATTGTAAGAGGTTAGAACATTTAAGGAAAGATAATAAAAAAAAGAGATTGGTGGACAATAAAGCTAATGTTAAAGGTGAATATATTGATCCTATTCAAAGTAATAGGCAACTTAATCACCAATAGTTAAAGTTGAATCTTATTTTATGATATATTTATTTTCATGTCACGTTAATTATTTACTTCAAAGTCAAGTGCCATTATAAATAGATTAGTACTTTGCAAATCTATTTAGATGTGTCTGAGGCAGAGGTAGATAAAAGAAGTTGTAAAGGGATGACTAAAAGTGAACGTCCAAATAGGTCAAAAAGAAGAAACACTCACCAACAAAAAGAGAAATAATAAGGAAACACTAAGGTTAAAATCGAAGCAAGTCGACATTCGTTATTATTACAAGTCCTTTGTAAGTTTAACTAATGTAAGTTTAACCATAACGATATAAATGTTTGCCTTTTGTTTTGTAAAGAGGAAGATGAAAAATAGTCAACACAATAACAATCCCAAAAGTTAAAACCATGTAATAGTTTTCTTCAATTTAGAGGTTTCATTATTCAAATATTATGTCTTTTTTTGAAAAGCTCGTATGAAAAAGTTGGAAATCTATCCACCCTTTTGTAAACTTTTGTTAAGGCATTTGATGAAAAGGATTGGAAAAAGAAAAACACCAATATTGGAAAACTCAAAAATAGAGATACCAAAATTAGAAATTCTCTGTAATCGAGAGTTAAAAGTATCATTATCTGTATTTGTTTTATATAAAAGAATTACCACTATTTGTTGAACCAAGCTAAAATACAATCTTAGAATAAATTAGGATTAATAGGTCTAATTAAGCTTTATTAAAATTAAATAGAATTAAAGAAATATATTAAAATCAATTTAAGTTTAATCAAGCATACAAGTTTCACACTATCACATGACATACACTTGATAAAATAAAACTCACAATAATAAACTTATACCACATTGACACTAATATATAACATAATACTTAAAAACTTCACTTCACTTCGTCCAAACTTCTCACTTTGCAAAGGATCAAGAAGTCTTGGGGTCAACAACTGCTAAGAATTAGACATGACATCTTCCTAGAGTCCAGTTCGGCCCATCCTCAAATCAACAAACTCGATCTAAGTTAAATGGACTTCGGGCTGAGCTTGGACTCAAACTCTATAATCCGACTCAATCTGAAACCTAAATGTGTAACCCAAATTGTATAGCGAGCCCAAATTGCATCCATACTAGAGGACACTTGCTACTATTATTAATCATTCAACTTCTTCTAGGAATATTGCCAAGCGACCTCAAATTACATGCATACTTAATACAAGCTCTTGAAAATCACCGTAAGCGGGGACTATCATTAATCATTCAAAGGGCGAGAAATGAAGGCCAGTTCAAGAAATATGGATGCAAAAGTTAATATGCTCATTGGCCAATTATTGAACAACAAGACATGTTTCAAAAATCTAGTTTCATGAAATATTAGATCATGAGATTGACATCTATCACCATTCCCAGTAACGATTAATCCAGAAACATAATATCAAACGAAATCTCCTGTGGTTATAACAAGAGTCCATGGTCAGTGTTATAGAGGTGTTGCAAATCCTGCAAAGAGATACATAAAGTTTACTCAGTCATTCTAATCAGGAGACAGGAAAAACAATATGAACAATAAAGGTAACAATAATAGCTGCAGAATATGGAAGAAAACGTCCAGCTGATCTCAGTCAAAAGTCAAGATCTCATATTGCGCTTGGTGGTTTGGTCATTTATATGAGCTGATTCCTGATTACTTCCACATCAACTAAATTTCAAGCTTGTCAAGCAGTGGATTCCAGTACAAACCGTTCAATCATGTTTGAACTATCTGATTCAAAAGACATTTTTACCTCCTCTAGATAGTTGTAGGTCACAAATAGTTCTTGGTAAAGCCATAAAAAAGAGCAGGATAACAGGACATTTTAACTCCTGAAAGAATCAAACTAAAACATATTTATTGAGGCTAGTGTTTCCTAGCATCGGGCATTAAAACTTGAACAATCTATGAAAGTTTGAAACAAAACTCACCTACTCTCATGTCCAGCCAATCATTTACAATGGGAGATATGTTATTATCATTGTTGCTTTATTCCATGATACTAGAACACAAGGTAAAACAATATAAAGAGCAGAAATGGAAGTTTGGAAGAGTACCCTCTGATAGACATCCCCACTTGTCATTGTGAAGTGTTAGCAATGAAGTGAAAAGGGCAGAGGCGGTAACACTATGCAATGGAATTAAAGACAGTGCACCGCCCAACTCCACGGGAAACCTAAAATATCCGTTCAATTAACAGAGTCAGGATTCCGATAGTATTATATACAAGTTGTACGGCGCTATAAAGAAATCACTAGGAACCGCAAGACCAACAAAAAAGACACCAGTGGTACAAGAGCAGAATCCCAAGTTTGGATATAAGTTGTCTAACTCAACACTTGCGACCCAGAAAGTAAAAAGGAGAAAAAATTACTTCAACAATGCCTTCTATTTCCCTTCAGATCTCTCTGCAACTGGGATTTATTTTCAAACTCAGACCTTATAACTAAAATAACCAACAAAAATTTTAAAGGGCATAAGAAAATACTGACATACACCAATACGTGAATGATGAAACTCACCTGGAAGAAATGAGTTTTTGGAGGCTAAATCGAGAAACAGAGCAGGGCCTGGAAGTGAAGATCCCATTAAAGTTAGCAACTTTTGAAGCAGAAGTTGAGGAGTATGTTGTTGAGTTGGAAAGAATACATTTTGCAGAGGTGGAAGAAAATTGGAGGGTTCTCCTTGCAGCCATATTTCTTTCTCCAAAACCTTCCCCGTCCCTTGTAGTGCTCGGAGAAACGGTATATTATTTTTGAGCCTGATCAAAACATGGGCTGACAAGAAAAGGCCGGTTTGTTTTAGGAACATCCATTGAAACATCAGCCTGAAGCTTTAAACTAGATGCCCACAATCAAAAAATTCATGGGTTTGTATTGGGTTATGACAGATTGCTACGGATTAACGTAAATGGGCCATCTGAAACAGACTATAAAGATTCGTAAGTAAAGATTTAAGTTTACTATTTCTATTTTGATTTTTGTTTTGTTTTCAAATTTAGTAAGAAATTTTTATTTTTTGAATTTTAATTTCTATTATTTACTTTACTTTTTCTAGTTTTGAAAATTTATGAAAACCACAAAAGTGGCTTTTATAATTTCATTTAGTATCAACTAAATAAATATTATTTAATTATTTGATATATTAATTATTAACAAGAATTATGAATAATTAAATATTAAATATTAAATTAATTTAAATGTATTAATAAAAATTATGAATAATTTAATTGTATTTAATAATTGTATTTAATTTTATAATTAAATTTAAAATATGTTCAAGATATATAAATTTCAAATAAAATTTGATTAAAATATTAAAATATATTTAAAATAAAATTTAATTTTAAATTATTTATTTAAAAATAAATAATTTTATTAATAAATATTATATAAGAACTAAAATAAATTTAATTAATCAAAAATAATTTATCTTTAAGTTTTATCTAATAATTAATTATCATCAATAATAAAATATAACTATATTGACATTAACAACCAAGCATGTTGATGTTTTTATTTGAAAGAAAACAAAAGAATTAAAACTAAAACTACAACAAAAAAATAGAAGTGGAACAAAACAACTCCTAAATAAAAGAATAGATTTTAGAGTGAATTCTATATACATATATTGGATAATTAATCGAATCAATATCTATCTCAATTTCATTATATCAGCATTTTATATTTGTCCAAGAGATACACAAATATTTATAATGTATATCATATTTGAAATAGTATGGTGATTATAATTCATATATAATTTATCTAATTTGAAATTAATTATTTATATATTTAGCTTACCTATTAAAAATCACATTCGCATCTTAAAATTAATAAGTTAAATATAGAAAATAAGATATTCAAAAGTATTTAAATTTTTAATTTTTAATTTAGTGCTACACGTTTTTAAAATTTTCAATTTTCTAACTAACCTTTCAAAATTTGTACAAATCAAGTCAAAACATTTGATAGCAGACCCAATAGGAACTTGTCCTAGAGAACCTTCAACAAGATGGAGCTATGCCCGGAAATGGCCAAAATCAAGTAAACAAACGGAATCACAAGAAACAAAATTAAAAGAATAGAAACATAACACAAAGAGAAAATGAGAGGTTAGAAGAATGTTGGTCGATGAAAAAAATTCTAAGAGAATTTGTCTTTTAGAACCCTAGCAAGAATGTTGGTCAATGGAAAGAACCATAAAAGAACTTGTCTCTTAGAACTCTAACCTTGAGACGCCATAAAGGAAGGTCACTCCTTTGATAAGTCAAGTATTCTCAAAGAATATAAAGAAAGCAAGAAAGCTCTCAATATTATTTCTGAATGAAAAATTCCCTTTCAAAGTACATAGAGGGTGCCTATTTACAGAAAAACATACCTAATTTAATGTCCTAAAGAAGAATTAAATAAAAGGAAACAAATCAATCCCTAAAAGGAAACAAAATAAACTTAGAAAGGTGTTGACTAGATAACCTTATTTCAAGGAAAACAAAAAGGAAACTAATTAAAACATGATCTGAACATGTTGGACCTTATAGATCACGTCCTTATCCTTATTTTTAAATGGCACATGCTTGTCACGTGGTATTTTAAGTGAGTTCTCCCAATTGGACTCCATGTGAGCCTTTGGACACTTTATGTTAGGTTTCAAGGAGTAAGACAATGCCTCTTGGATCTTTATGAGATGAAATCTGACTCAACAATATGGGCTTTATCTCTTGAAGATACTGGATTAAATAATCCAATGCTTGCTTCATTGCTTTGGCCCTAGCTCTTGTCATTAGGCCTTCAATATCTTGTAATGGATCTTTAGGAATATTAGATTTGAATGTTGGGCCTTTGATATGGGAATTTCGTTCATCCCCTTGCCTTGAACATTCAAACTTCAAATATGATCCTATTTCAGCTCCTAAGCCTCCTTTTGCAAGCTCATGTCTATGCAAGTCGCATCCTAGGCTTCCTTAAGGTGTATCACACTATGGATGCTTCTCTTCTTGTCTTTCACATGCCTATGGTTCTCCATCATTCCCTCCCTTCTCCAAAGAATTTGTCCTCGAATTTGCAGCATCAAAGAGGGATAAATCAGATGCATTGAATGTAGCACTAGCATTACCATAGGAGCTAAGCAAATCAATTTTATAAGCATTATCATTAATCCTTTCTAAAACTTGAAAAGGGTCATCTCTTCTTAATTGTAGCTTAGATTTCCTTTGTTCTGGAAACCTCTCCTTTCTCAAATACACCCAAACTCAATCACCAGGTTCAAATATAACACGCCTTCTGCTTTTATTGGCTTGCTTTGCATATTGTTCATTTCTCCTCTCAATATTGACTCTAACTTTAGCATGCAACTTCTACAGAAATTTAGCCTTTTTCATACCGTCAAGGTTAGTAAGCTCATTAGAAGGCAATGGAAAATTTTTCAAAGGAGTCAAAGGATTAAACCCATAAACAATTTCAAAAGGAGAAAATTGAGTATAAGAATGAAGAGCACGATTATAAGCAAACTCAATGTGTGAGAGACACTTTTCCCAATTTTTCAAGTTCTTTTGAATGATCACACGCAACAATATTGTCAAAGTTTTATTTACCACTTTAGTTTGACCATCCATTTAAGGATGTGTAATAGTAGAAAATAAGAGTTTAGTGCCAAGTTTATTCCATAGAGTTCTCCAAAAGTGTCTAAGAAATTTCACTTATCTATCACTCACAATAGTCTTTGGCAACCTAAGCAATCTTACAACCTCTTTAAAGAACAAGTCAACAACATGAACAACATCATTGGTTTTAGAACAAGAAATAAAGTGAGTCATCTTGCTAAATCGATTAACCACCACAAAGATACTATCATTTCCACTAGATGATCTAGGCAATCCAAGCACAAAGTCCATAGATATACCAACCCAAGGATGGAGGGGATGGGTAACGGAGAATATAAACCATGTGATTGAACCTTAGATTTTGCATGCCTACAAGTAATATATTTAACACAAATAGAAACAACATCCTTTCTCATGTTAGGCCAATAAAAATATTTATGCAAAAGAGCTAAAATTTTCTCAACACTAAAGTGACCCATCAATCTACCACCATGTGTCTCTCTAACAAGTAATTCACGCATAGAGTAAGATAGAATACAAAGTTTATCTTTTTTTAATAGAAATTCATCAAATCTATAGAAATTATCATTACCATGTTTTTCACAAGATTTCCAAATTTTTTCATGTCACAATCATATTCGTACATGCCTTTCAACATCTCAAAACCAAGTAATCTAGCATGCATAGAGCTAATAAGAAAGTATCTCCTAGAAAGAGCATCAGCCACAATGTTTTCTTTCCCTTGTTTATGTTTAATAACATGAAGGAAAAGTTTCAATAAATTCCAGCCACGTAGCATGTCTCTTGTTCAATTTACCTTAGGACTTTAAAATTTTCAAACTTTCATGATCAGAATGAATGATAAATTCTTTTGGCCACAAGTAATGTTGTCAAGTCTTTAAAGACTTTTTAAAAGCATACAACTCTTTATCATAAATGGAGTAATTCAAAGCAGTAACATTTAGTTTTTCACTAAAATAAGCAATGGGTTTATAATCCTAAATTAAAACAGCAGCAATGCCTATTTCAGAAGCATCATATTCAATCTCAAAAAATTTAGAAAAATCATGAAGAAAGAAGAGGAGCATTGGTCAATTTTTCTTTCAAGGTATTAAAAGCAACCTCTTGTGAATCACCCCATTTAAAAATCACATTTTTTTTACCAATTCATTCAAAGGGGCCGTAATAGTAGAGAAGTCATTCACAAATCTCCGATAGAAGCTAGCCAAGCCATGGAAGCTTCAAACTTCATTTGCATTCTTGTGAGTTAGCCATTCTCTAATTGCCTTCACTTTCTCTTCATCAACTTGAAGTCCTTTAGCACCTACAATAAAACGAAGAAAGACAACAATATCCATTCAAAAGGAACATTTTTCTAAATTGGCATAAAGCTTATTTTCTTTTAAAAGTTTAAACACATCATGCAAGTGTTTCACATGATCATCTAAACTCCTGGAATACACTAGAATATCATCAAAATAGACAACCACATACTTTCCAATGAAAGGACGAAACACATGATTCATCAAACTCATAAAAGTACTAGGTGCATTAATCAAGCCAAAAAGCATAACTAAGTACTAAGTCCATTAGTCAATCCAAAAGGCATAACTAACCACACATACAACCCAAATTTAGTTTTGATAGCATTTTTCCACTCATCATCCTTTTTCATGCGAATTTGATGGTACTCATTTCTAAGATCAATTTTAGAAAATATACAAGCACCATGCAACTCATCAAGCATATCATTTAAATGAGAGATAGGGTAATGATATTTTACTGTGATTTTATATCTTTATTTTGTAAGTCCTACGTGATTTTATAGCTTGGATGCCATATGTAAGTATGAAAAAAATGGAGACATTGTAATAGTTAGAAGAGCAAATGTAGGACTCATACTCTTTTGTGTTTTTTCAATCACCAACCATCGTAATATTAATTTGTTATGTTTACTTTGGATGTTCTCTCTCTCTCTCTCTCACTATCTTTCTCTCTCGCTCGCTTCATTGTTTCTTGATTATTAATTAAAAACTTATTATGAGGTGCAAGTAAATGCCGGATTATTTTAAAGGTTTAAAAATGAGTTGAACTTACTATAATATTCAGTTGTTATGTTTACCATTGAAAACAGGTGCATAGCTTTAGAAAGCTATTACACAATGTATAGCTTTGTAAAGCTATTACGATGTGTATATCTCTAATCTAGCCAATTTTGCTAAATATAAAAAGTAGAAGTAAATACTAAGATAACAAATAATCTTCTATCATAGACAGTTTCTTTCAATTCAGTTATAGACAACTAGCAAATATATCATCATTGTACACTTAGCCCTATAAGATTAAGATTTAGTGACCTATAGTGTATATTTTGATTGGATATCATCCATTATTTTGATAACAAGCCAATTTAGGTTCCTCCTAAACTTATGTAAAAATTCATTTGCTATCCATTTCCTGCTAACTTGTTTGTTTCTTTGCACTTTATTGCAGTTATGATTGTAATCTACTATTTTCATATCAAATGTTTTCTCATTTCCAATCCAGCTAGCATATACTCGAAAAAGACATTGTGCCTCACAAACTACTTCCATTCTCACGCTAGATTTTGTCATTGAAACATTATACCCATCTATAGTTGGATACTTTCTTATTGCTTCCCTCAACTACATCTCATCCTTAAACTTCATTCCAATTTTAAACTTAAAATATGTCATATCAACTTTTGGATTAAAAACAATGTATTTCTTCTTTGGAATAGATGCTTCATCATCACTACAAAGTGGTGATTGAATTTCAACATCACTATCCTCATATTCATTATTTGTACAATGTGAACTTCTTCTTCTCTTCCCGTATCTTTAGAATGATCACCTTCATCGTTGAAATTCTTTCCATAACCTCCAACCCCATCAGCAACATTGTCGCATTTAAATATAAAGTCTTCCCATATTTCTTTTCATTTGTTCTCACAAAAATATATTCTTCATCATCAATTGCAAATAACTCCTCATTAACTAAATCATCTCCTAAATCACTATCCTACATAACAATGAAATCCTCATCTTGCTCCAATTGAACTTGAAGCAACCCCTTATCATTATCATCAAATTCATTGAGAATATCAAAGTCTGATTCTTCACCATTTGTTGCATGATGCTCATAATCATGATACTAGTATATTTAACATTTTGATAATTCAAATCTTCCATTTGTTGGAGCATAGCCAACACGTCCTTGTCATGGTGTAAGCTTAAATCCATCAAGATTCTCATCGACTCATATGGAAATTTGTAAAACATATATATTATTTTATGTCCTTTATCTTTGGAAATTCCTTTTAAAATTAGCATGTTAAATTCAGCAATACCTATATCCTTCTTCCTTTTAATCTTGCCACCAATATAGTTATTATTGTGCCTTTACAATACTCCATCATAATGAAATTCAAATTTTACCAACATATATAAAGGGAAAGTGTGATTGAATACAAAATGATATATATTCCAAGAAGAAAAAAAGCAACAACTGAGAAATCTCAAATTGGAACAATTAGAAATCCTAAAGAGAAGTAAATCATACTTAACATCACCATTATCAACCCATCTTTTAATCTCAATGTACTTCAATTCTATATACTTTGCATTGTCTATGTTCTTTGTGTTCTTACATATGAGTCATCACAATATAATTTTATTGACTCAGGAATATAGTTAACAATCTTAACCAGCGTAATGAATTTTTTTTTTACCATGTGGCTTCAACTGCAACTTCAAAATAAGTTAAATTTTCTGCTATTAAGGTGGGAGTTACAACACATTTTCTATAGCTTTTCCAAAAAACAAAACACACTTTCTACAAACACAAATATAGCCTACATATGACTTTCTATCATCTGAGCTCGCATCAGTAATATAGCCTATAAGTGACTTTCTATCATCTGAGCTCGCATCAGTAATTAGCCATACCTATGTATTGTAAAAATGTAAAGAAAAAGTGTTTGTAATCATTGTAGAATAAATCTATGCAAACAAGAACATCTTCATTGTAAATAAATAAGCAACTCTGACGCATTAAATTTTCACCATTTTTATGTGTTAAGTATAACCTGAAATAGTGATGAAAGAAAATACTTATCAAGGAAGAAAAAGAATCCATTGAACTTAAGAATGATAAACCTGACAAAACCTAGGTTTCAAGATCCAAAGTCTTGATGTATTGAAAGTATAATCTTAGCAATTGAATTCAACAACTAGATCTATAAACAGACTTGAAGGCTAGATCAACATACCAGAAAGCATATGTAGATGATAAAAAGACTCAACATACCATCTACATGCAAAAATCCCACTTTTCAAGACCAAAAGTAAAAAACTATAACCAAACCAAACCCATGAACAAAACATTAAAGCTTAATTACCCACGACATGCATATAACTAGAAAGCTAACCCAGAGAGCAAGAAAGAGATGAATTACTTAATGTGTTATGTGCTACGATGCGAGAGTAGCTTGGGGCATCCAGAAGCTCAGAGGATCAATAGAACAAACAGATAACGAAGAGATGAAGCTGCATAAACTGAATAAAAGGTGTGAGAGTTGGTAAAACAAACTAAACAAAGGAGGGTGAGAACTGATTTAGGTTTTTTTTTTAACAACAATTCGTTTAGTTTTGTGATTAAACAATGTTGTTTCATTAATTTACACTTGTTGTGTTAATTTTGGCTGACGTGTCTTAATAGTTAAGGTTTATGGCACGTGACAAATCACGCCAGTAAACTTAACGAAAAGACTAATGTTGGAGTATAATTAAAAAAATTAAAATTTTGAATATTTTATTGCTACTTTTTAAAGTACGTGTTATAATTACAAAATTGAGCCAAGTTTGAGGTTTTTTTTGTAATTAACCCTTTTTTGTTATATGCATCCTCTTGCCATTTACATTCCTCTATCTTATAATATCATTAATCTTTTAGTTAATTTTAAAAATTAACTTATTTTCATGACCTTAAAATGGAATTAGGTTTCCTAATGAACTTATATCTTTACCTCTATATTATTGCATTTTAATGCACTTAGAACAGTTCTTAATGCCAATGAGATCGTATGATGATTCTCTGGCTAGCGTAATTAAATCCCAATAGTTAGAGCGAGCAAGACAATATCGGTCAATGGATCTTTTTTATAAGCTAGACCAAACCCTCTGTAAATGAATAATCTACGTACGCCTCATCTTCAGTGCTTTCTTTCGTACAAATATTTCAGTTATGCTGCAACTAATGTCCAAGAATTTATGGGAAATCAGATTCCAGTACAGTGTCGGATGTAAGTTTGAACGAAGTGAGACTTTTCATCTGAAAATTTATGAAGATTGTTGTTTTCACAATTTACAGTTGGGAGAGTCCACTTCAATGCATCACAGAAGCAAGAAGTTGTAAATATCAAGAAAGCAGGTTAAGTAGCTGTCAGCAACAATCGGTGATAGTAGGGAAAAGTAATTTTCGTTTAATCCCATACGACTCATAATTCTTTGGCCTTCGTCAATTCATAGAAATTGATTAATGAAAGTGAATATAAGCTCCCAACCAAATTTGGGTTATGCAGTAAGGATCGAAACCTTAATTTTATCTCTCTCATGTGGATTTGATTGCACAAAGGAGTATGTTTCTTTGCTGCAGATTAAGAATTTATATTTTCTACCCCTTCAGAATACATATATGCTCAGAAAACATGGTGCGAGGTATCTTAATAAATTGCAACTTGAGAGATGAAAACAACTCCGAGATGTGAAGCAGCCGTGTATGGCTGGTCCAAGTGGGGTTGTATTTATTTTTAGCCATTCGAGGGATTTAACCTACCTAGTAGTGGAAGTTTTATACTATATTAATGGATGATCTCATAACAAAAGTAATTCGTTTTATGTAGCTTGTGACAATCGGGTGTACGTGTGTGCATATGATCCAAAAAGGCACGCAAAAACAAGTAAAACGAAGCAGAATGTTTTCTCCAGATTGTGCATGTGAAGTAACAGAAACATTCATTACGCTTAGGCTTTGAGAAAGTTTGGTATCATATTTATTTACACGTCTAAGAATATTTGAACCTAAGCATGTATAGAAGTGAAAAGCTTGGAACGTTTTCAACAAAGTGTAAAGTCGTGAATCGTCTGTCTTTCTAGTGATATTGATAATTTACTGTGAAAAAGCAGGTAATTCATTTTTGTTGACTGTTTACTCGATGGATAGTTCGCGTAAAATCATGTTTTGTTGGTTTTTGACACTTGAATTCTGTTAAGTTATGGATCCTCTCGGCACTTGACAGAGAGGATAGTAAATTTGAGGTCATTTATGTGTGGGATGGCAATGAAACGTGATGTAGTTGAAACAGGAGAGTTTTTCATTCATTACGAAGGATGTGGCAAGCCGTTGTTGAGACATGTTAGCTACCTCTTCCCAAGATCATGCCATAAATGCCTCATCCACCACCAAAATGCTTTTTTTTTTTGGTCTTATACCAGCCTCAGTTAAATATAAGTTCTCTCCTCAAATCGATCAGCTCTTTTCATGAATAATGCATAAGGTATGTATAAGGTCTAATACCAAGTTAATTTGTTCCAAAAGTAAGAGAGTTATAAGTAAACTATAGCGTATGATAAGCATACATCGCCTGAATTGATAAAGGTCTTCCTTAAAGATGAAAATGACACATCTTTTTTCCTGGGAAATTGATACAGACGTCTTCTTTCTGTTCCCATGTGAGTTTGATGGGAATGTTAAAGCTTGCACCTGCATATGTCATGAGTCAAAGCTGATCCTTAGGCATCTTCTATCGCTTTTCTCACCAGCACAAACACTCATTGTTGCCATTCCCCTCTCACTTTCTGTTCCCACACCCAATTTCCTTTTATCAGATTTTCTAAGAACGACCAAATAAACGACCAGTCCTTGGCCTTCCCGATCAATATTTTCGCTTCTACTGCAGATAAATAAGAAGAGAAACCCTCATAAAGGAAATGACAGTATCAAATCAATACCCCAACCTCCTGTCAAATATCCATCACCGTAGAACAGTTTAGTACTCTATTTCGTTCGCATCCAGAGCCAACACAAGATGTCTCGTGACAGCACAAATAGGATGAACTGTGGACCACCTCATCTTCGTTTTCAGCCACACGCTTCTACATTGTACATTAAAATGATTAATATGATATAATCCTATCGCTTTCTTTCTTCTTTATGGTGGTTTGGTGTTTTAAATACAGTAAGCTGGATTGTAAGACCAACTTCAAGGTTATGCAAATATTATATATGCATTTGATTTCTTCTCGTTGCCATCAAATCTACCTCTAAAAGGGATCGTATGAACAGTTTACCCGGTAACTTTAATATCTAACAAGACCATCTTAGCAATTGCATATGAAATTGGATCCTTGATTACAATGAGACTATCAATGGACTGTAGAAGTAAGCTTTAGTTGAACCTAACGAGGATAACCAAGGGATAGAAAGCTTTCTCACACCAAAGAGTCTACAGTTAGGATTCCTTTTATCATAACTATCTCAGCTAATTACTTAAGATTAAGGTCGAAAATGCACATTTTGTGATATTTTTAAGAAACGTGCGTAAAACGTCACAAAAATACACATTTTGTGACGTTTTTTGCAAACGTGCATAAAAACGTGACGAAATTAGTATTAGACTTCTTCAAATAATGTGTTAGAATATAATGTTGTCGTTTTTGTTGTTATAATTGAAACACTTGAAGGGTTTGAAGATGTATCCAAGTCCTACTCCTATCTAGGAACATATATATGCTGATATTTATAATTGATAGTAGTAACAATACAGTAGTAATAATCGTCTCCCAAAGACCAAAACAAGCACAAACCCTATATTGGCAATTACAACCAAATCCAAATGAGAAAGGCCAATTTAACCTCCCTGAGTTCGAGCCAGCAGCTAACACTTTTTAGCCGACGCTAAAACCCAAGTCACCAAACCTTATTCATCAGCAACAGTCCAAGTCATGTCATTCTCAAAAATCCAATGGCACACCTCGATCCGACCCGGACCCGAACCCAAAGCCAAGAAAGCACCATGGGTCGGACCCCAAGCAGATGTGTCAATGTGACAGATGGCAACGCCGTGATTGATCTTACTCTTAGATTTCGGATCCAAAATGTCCGCTTCATAGACCCGAACCTTTGGAACAGAGTGGCAGTAATAGAGCAAATAAGGGTACAAGCTCTGGTGACAAGACACTGACTTGGTTATCTTCCCACCGTTGATACCTGTCACCGAACCGATCATGATGTTTTCCTTAGACCCATTGACGTTTTCCGTTGTACGGACAACCACATTACGCCCCAAAACGGAGGTGACGAAGTCGATTAAATCCTCCGCAGACCCAACGCAACGCTTGGTCTCGCCGGCACTTGGTGCTCTCTCGCACTCACTAATGGCGTCCGAAATAATGCTCTCTAAGCTTGAATTATCACCGGCGTGAAATATTCGTTTAAGCTCCGATATCTTAGAGGTAGAGAACGGTAATTTCGACGTGATGGTTCGGGGCAAAAATGACCTTATCGGCATTTTATCTCTAATGTCCGGCATAGGCATGACAGTCCCCTTCTTGACCATTGACTCACGAAAGAACTTACCCGGTTCAACCCACTTATTCACCAAACTGCCACTCACCTTCTTCTGCGTGCCGTCAGAGCTGCTAAGATTAGTGTACTTTGCAAAAGTCACACCATGTTTTGCGTACTCTTTGAAAGTGTTGTTAATTCCGTAGATCTTGAACCCAATATGCTGTCCCTGAGAATCTTGACCATACCCAGAAAACTTATCAGTCCCTTCATTGAATGACTTACCATAATTCGCAAAGTTAATGGTCTCTGCATTGGATTTCTTCCCATAAGACTCAAACGAATCATCACCAACATTCGCTTGGTCTCTGTAATTCGCAAAGCTGTCACTGCCGGAGTTTCCACCGGCACCGTAGTTCCTGAACGTGTTTTCGGGGACATTACCATTAGTCCCATATGACTTGAACGTATCATTAGCCCCGTTACCAGTCTCACCATAATTCGAGAAGCCAGAACCCATCACATTAGAGCTTTCTCCATATCCAATGAACTCATTAGGCACTCCATTGCCATTCTTCCCATAACTAACGAAATTTTCACTGCCTGCGTTTGCATTCTCCGTGTAAGTAGAGAAGGAATGAGCCCTCCCGTTGCCATCATCGGCGTAAGTCGTGAACCGGAGATTTGGGACGTTCACTTCTTCATTGTAAATCTTGAATTCACCGACCCCACCTGTGGCTCCGGTTCCGTAGGTGTTAAAGCTCTGATCAACAACATTGGAATCAGGGGCATAGTTGGCAAACTTATCACTGTGACCGACTGCGTTGCGACTGTATCGCCGAAAGGAGTCAAGAGGAACGTTTACTCCGTCGGAGTAGTTCTTGAACGAATCAAGTCCTCCGGTTCGGCCATTACCATAGTTGGAGAAGTTTTTGTTCTGATAGACGGCAAAGTTCGAGTCTTTATCGTGTTTCTCAAGACTCGGGGACAAATCGGGAAAGCAGAAAAGTTTTGCGGTGGAGCAAAACGCCGGGAGCTGAGTGTTGAGCGAGTTTTGAGTGGCAAGTTTGGAGAAACCGGCGGCGTCCACAGCACTCATCGGGGAGACCTTGGAGAGAAGGAATTGAGATTTGGGTAAGTTGTTGCGGATCTCTTTGTTCCAGTACCGGAGTAGAGAAGCTTTTGGTGTGAATGGGTTCTCCGCTGCCAGCGACCGCGACTCGTCGGCTCTGACATAACCCCCCTGCATTGTGAAGTAAGAGATCCAAATAAACCGTAAAGATTGGAACTTGAAGAATAGAACATGCCAAAATGCAGAAAAAGAGTTGAGAAACAGAGTAAGGACATAGGCTTACATTGAGCAAAAACAGAATACGCAGGAGAGTGAAGAAGAGGGGAGCAATGGAGTGACTGTGCATTTTTTTTTCTTGAGTGAGAATGTTTTTGGGTTTGTTTGTAGGGTTATATATTGAAGTTGAATTATATAAAAGGGAGAGGTGTGACTGTTGGGAGCGACTTGGGACTTGAATGCTGGGTATGTTGTATGTGGTTAACGAGCTTTGACGCGGAAGCTGGTCGGTTTTTGGATTACCTGTCACAAGAAAAGATGGGGGAGGAGAAAAAGGAACAAAGTGAATACAAAAACGTTAAAAGAAAAGGGAAAAAAAAAAAAAGGTAAAGAAGAGAATACTAATTTGGAAGAAGAAAGTTTGTTTTACTGTAAATAAAAGAAAGAAAGGGAAGCGTTCAATAAGAACAGAAAAGATAGCACATTCTTGATTCTACCCAAGTCCTATGTAAGGAAAAGAAAAGGCAACTGGGGCCTTTTGAAAGTTTCATCTTCCAACTGATTCATTTAATGTTGATGGTTGTAAATTGTAATGATTCTGTGTTGTCCAATATGTAAATTAATCACTAATGCTCAAACCAAACTAGGAAAGTATGTTTCAAGCTGGGTTCGACATGGAGTATCTATTAAAGAAAAGATTGACTGAGTATCAATCGCACACATTACATTAGCAATAATATCATTCTCAAGTCTCAACCATAACATTGGCTTTTTAAAGCACCGACTTCCGTTTTGTTTGGTAAAATTCACAGGCTACAGAAGTGGAATGTGTGAGGGGAGCTTGTGGATTTTGTGAGCATAAAAGTGCAAACCAGCATGTCTTTAAGTGCTTGCGTTACGTGGCTTGTGTATATCACATTGACGAAATGATTGACAGGTACTGGTACACGCGGGTCAGTCCGATTGGACAGAAGTCATACTAAACATAGATTTAGACGCGTTTAGGCAGTAATGATATTGGAGAAGATATGAATCCTCTTCCTGTGTATCCAAGGCGCATTATTAGAATGATTGTAACATCTAGTTCCATCCATTACGATAGTGACAAAGCTCGTGAAATTGGCATGTTCTTTGTCTTTTACCCGGAAACTTGGTTAATGATAATAATATTATTATTAATTAACTCACATCCAGTACTAATTCATTTTGTCAACAAAAACAAATTTTAGTGAGTAGCCCGTTACAATCTTTATTTCTTTTTTCGGAGAAGACATTCAAGGAAATGAATGATCACTTTTGCGTGGATAAAGGTTTGGCCAACTTGAGCACTAATTACACTAGAATTGTAGCCCAAAGTAGGGTTTGTTTTTTTTTTATGATCCTCCGCAACCATCAATTACACTAGAGATTTATCTTCTTGTTATAAAAGATAAAAAATGGTGTGCCACTAATTGTTAATACACTACTTAATTATTCATGCACCAAATGTACCACTTAATTGTTAGTGCACCAAATGCACCACTTAATTATTAGTAAATTATTTCTATTATCATAGTATTTTATTATAAATTTTGTACTATAAATAGAAGGGTTAACTTGATATAAGATACACCATTTTTATAAAAACAACTCACATCTCCCAAATATTCTTCAAGTTTAGTTTCGGTTTTATAACACGTTATCAAAGACGAAGTTTCAAGGTCTACAATTAACTTATCAACTTCAACCAATCATAAGGTTCTTGGTTTACGTACATCAAACAAACGTAATGTTCTTGGTTTACGTACATCAAGCAAACGTAAGTTCTTCCATTTATTTTTCATTTATCTACATTAATTCTACTTATGATATTATTAATTTTACTACATATATCTTATTATCAATTATGTGTTTTAAATAAATAATAATATAATATATATTATAACGGCTAGTTAACGATAAAAAAATAACGGCTAGTTAACGGTAAATAATAATAATGAAAAATGATTCATTTTTTTTCTATAAATAGATATCACTTCTACATAATTTACTTCATCCCTACACATTATTTCTTACCTCAAAATATAATTCAAATGATGTCCGTTACATTATGTTTTTGTATAATTATTGTCATTATGTATCTTTGTTTTATTCTTAGTGTAGAGCTAAATGATTCCGATCGCAATTTTTTTCTCTTAGTAATAGCATTTTGTATGATCCCTTTGTTGCTTATTGGCATAGCATTTGAGCATGGCATGTGATTTATTTAATGTAATATCTATTTGAATAAACTGTATTAATTATTTCTCTCTATTGTATAATAGTTGCCAACATGTCCAATCTTGCAAAATTGAGTTCACGCTTCTTGATGTCATGGGTCATAATTATATGTTATGGATGATTGATGTTGAAATGCATCTTGAATCAATGGATCTTTTAGATACCATTAAAGAAAATAATACAACATCAAAACAAAATAAAGCCAAAGCGATTATCTTCATTCGTCGTCATCTTGATGAGGATTAAAATAGAATACCTCACAATTAAAGATCCAAGTCATTTGTGAAAAAATTTACAAGAAAGATATGACCATCAAAATGAAGTTTTGCTTCCGCTTCTTCGTGATGAATGGAGCGCTTTACGCCCAAGATTTTAAAAGGTCAATGAGTATAACTCATTATGTTTAGAATTGTTTCACAACTACAATTTTGTGGGCAAACAATCAACGAGGAAGATATGTTAGAAAAACATACTCCACCTTCCACGCATCAAATGTAACATTGCAACAACAATATCGAGTCGTGGATTTAAAAATACTCGACCGATTTCATGCCTCCTTGTGGCGAGAAGAATAATGAACTTTGATGAAAAATCATCAATCCCGCCCTACTGGCGCGGTAGCATTTCCAGAAGCGAATATTGCAATTCGCAATGACAATGAAAGAAAAAATCATCACGGGCTTAGTCGTGGTCGCGGTCATAGTAGTGGCCACGGTCGTAACTACATTCGTGGCCGTGGTCGTGGACGTGGCCGAGGAAGTTATCCATATAACTCCTTTCAAAGAAATACGAGCCACCACAATAACAAGCACCATATTAATGATGTTCATGGAAGTTCTTATAGGACTTCAGGAGATTCTTGCCTTAGATGTGGTACAAAAGGACATTGGGCTAAAGTTTGTCGAGTTCCTGAACATCTATGTCAGTTATACAAAGCATCCTTAATTGTAGCTTTTGCTGTTAATCTACTAGCAAGATTAGCTCATCTCCTACGAAAAGGCACTAGAATGGAATTAAACATCTATTTCGTTATCTTCGAGATACAATTGATTTGGGATTATTTTACGCTAAAAATGCAAAACAAGCTTTGGTTGGTTATGCAGATGCAGGTTACTTATCAGATCCGCATAAAGCCAGATCCCAAACTGGTTATGTATTTACGTATGGAGGCACTGCAATTTCTTGGCGTTCACAGAAACAAACACTTGTTGCTACTTCTTCAAATCATGTTGAAATCATTGCACTTCATGAAGCAAGTCGAGAATGTGTATGGTTAAGGTCAATAACGCACCACATTTTAACAACTTGTGGCTTATCGACCAACAAAGAACCAACAATCATATATGAAGACAATGCAGAATGTATCGCTCAAATAAAGGAGGGTTATATCAAAAGTGATAGAACCAAACATATCCCTCCGACATTTTTTCAATTCACCCAAGATCTCGAAAAGAGCAAAGAAATCAACATCCAGTATATTCAATCAAGCGACAATACTGCGGATCTTTTCACAAAGGCACTTCCTACTACACCTTTCAGGAAGCATGTCCACGAGATTGGAATGCGACATCTAAGAAATTTATGAGGAAGAGCTCATTGTGTTAAATGAGGGGGAGCTTACGCAGTTGCACTCTTTTTTCCTTATCATGGTTTTTATCCTACTAGGTTTTTCCTGATAAGGTTTTTAACGAGGCAACACCAAATACGTATCAAGGCCAGAGAAGAAATAATTAGATGGCACACCAAGGGGGAGTGTTATAAAAGATAGAAAATGGTGTGCCACTAATTGTTAATACACCACTTAATTGTTAATGCACCACTTAATTGTTAGTATACCAAATGCACCACTTAATAGTTAGTGAACCACTTATATTATCGTAGTATTTTATTAGAAATTTTGTACTATAAATAGAAGGGTTAACTTGATGTAAGATACACCATATTTATAAGAAGAACTCTCATCTCCCAAATATTCTTCAAGTTTAGTTTTGGTTTTATAACACTTCTTAATTTTTTCTTTATAACAAATTATATTATCATAATAATGGGCAATATCAAATTGCTCATAAATATTAGTTATGTCCTTTATATGTTTAAATTGATTATAAAATAAATTAATATTATATAAATAAAATTAAATAAATTATTTCAAATATTATTACTTTTTAACAATTTACTAACATTATATATATCTTCTTGTATTCATGATATAAATTAAAAGTGATTAAATGAACTTAAGTATTATGTTAACACGAAATAATAATTTAATACAACTAAGGTTTATCTATGAGCCAATTCAATAGGAGTATACGTTAGGATAACAAATAAACCAAACACGAAAGAAATCGAAATACCTTATTCCATTGATGCTTTTGCTCGAAAAGTACTCATTTTTTGAATTCTTCTAAGCTCTCACAGTTCCAAAATCGATGGTATACCTTCTCAAAAGAGAAAAGGAGCTTAAAGACCCTATAACTCTTCAAGAAAAAACATATATTAATATGCTCCCATCAAACACATTGATATTACCACAAAATAGGACATTTATATTCATTAA
The DNA here is from genome assembly GCA_029891385.1 of Erythroxylum novogranatense. Classification (NCBI taxonomy): domain Eukaryota; kingdom Viridiplantae; phylum Streptophyta; class Magnoliopsida; order Malpighiales; family Erythroxylaceae; genus Erythroxylum; species Erythroxylum novogranatense. The sequence continues at coordinate 8,540,280 of CM057224.1, forward strand.
TTACATAATATTGAACCATTTATGAGTATTAAAACTACCTAGAATATGAAAAATTATCACATTCTCCCATTTGGCCAATATCTTTAACTTGGTATTAAATCCTAATCCGATCTAAATATACAATATGAATTATGGCGATAGGTCATTTTGTATTTGAGTATTATCTTCGATGTATTACAATATATTATATTTTGTATCAACCCAAATGTGATAACATTACTTTATAAATAAACCTTATGCAAAATAATCAAAATTCTCAAAATTCAATAATGTACATCATAATATGAGGAAAATATTATAAGAGTTTCATGAAAATAAAATTGTTCATACAATGAAAACTATATAATGGAACCCAATCGTATTCTAACAACAAGATCCTTGAACTTCATTAGTGACATGCCTTTTGTTAAAGGACCAGTGATCATCAATTCAGTGCTAACATGTTCAATGAACACTTTCTTTTCCATAACATGTTCCTTTATAGATAAAAACTTAATGTCGATGTACTTACTCCGACTACCACTCTTATTGTTTTTAACTAGAAAAATAGTAACTAAATTGTCACAATATATTCTTATTAGCCTAGAAATAGAATCCACAATTCTAAGGCTATATATGAAACTCTTTGCATACACCTTGTGATATAACCTCAAAATAAGAAACAAACTTAGCCTCTATGGTGAAAGTAGTAGTCAAAGACTACTTATCACTCTACCAAGATATGGCTCCATAGGTAAACATGAAGATATAACCTGATGTTAATTTTTGTGAATTAACACACTTGCCAAAATTTTAATCTGAGTACCCTATTACCTCTAGATTTTCAATTTGTCTATACATAAACATGTAAATTTTTGTCCCTTAAAGGTACCTCAATACTCCTTTATAGCTTTCCAGTTATCTAATCTTGGATTATTCTGATATTTGTCTATCATTTTGACAATAAATGTAATGTTAAGTCTTGTACAAACTTAAACATATATTGGGCTTTCGACTGCAAAAGTATATAGAATGTTTTTCATTTGTTCCATTTCAAAATTATTTTTTGGGTATTGGTCCAAATTGAACCTATCGCCTTTCACAATGGGAGCCATATTTGGTGAATAATCTTTCATCTAAAATCTCTCTAAAACTTTATTAATATAGATTTTTTTGAGATAAACTCAAAATATCACTAAATCTGTCTCGATGGATCTTAATACCAATGGCATAAGATGTATCACTCATATCTTTCATTTCAAAATTCTTAGAGAGAAATTATTTCACATCATGTAATAAAAACCCTTATCATTGGTCATAAGTATTATGTTATCCACATATAATATAAGAAAACAAATTTTACTCTCATTAACCTTCTCGTATATACATTGCTCCATAATATTTTCTTATGAACCAAATAATGAGAGAATATAATAGAATTTCAAATACCATTAGTGGGATGCTTGTTTAAATCCATATATGGATCTTTTAAGTTTGCAAATCAAATGCTCACCATTACAAAAGGAGCTCCTTTCTAGTTGTTTCATGTAAACCTCTTCTTCTAGGTCACCATTTAAGAAAGTTATTTTCACATCAGTTTGATGTAATTCCATATCAAAATGAGCAATTAATGTCAAATTATACGAATTTTATCCTTTTTAGGCACGGGAGAAAATGTGTCTATGTAATCCAAGGTTATGAAAACCGAACCGGACCCGGCGGTCCGACCGGAATTCGTCCAAACCGGCCATGTGTCCGGTTCGGTTTTAGATAATAACCTTTGAATATAAACCGGTCGGTTTTTTGAAGGACCGGTTATTTGATAACCGGATAAACCTAAATCTTATCGTTTCCTTCGTCTCTTACAAAACGCCTCCATCGCACATTTTCATTTCTGTCTTCTCTCTTATCTCTTCTCTCTTCTCTCTTCTCTCTTCTCAGATGCCACCATCTCTCTTCTCCGATGCCTCCAAAATCGGCTCTATTTCTTCCATCTTCTCCAGATCTGGTCGTCTTCTTTCATCTTTCGTGCATGGTGTTCATCGATTAGATCGATGAGGTAGGCGGAGAGGGGCTGGATACTGGATAAGCCCGATGTTGCTGATAGAGTGAAGACACTTTAGGTGCTTCTTGGTCTCTTCCTTCTCTCTCAAATTTTATGGCTTGATGCTTGAATGATGACTTTTAACTTTTTTGTTCATTGTATTTAGATCTGAGACAATGTCGATTGATTGAATGGCTAATGGGGTTTATATGTTTTTGTAGTCTTCGTACATTTTCGTTGTTAAACAGGAGTTTTTGGGATCTCTTTTGTCGTGCCAACCACATTCTGTATACCCCATTGACCAAAACAAGCTTTCTTTGATTCTACAACTTCTGTCTGTGAATTGAGAAGGGTTATGCTCTTTTATTTCTTGCCAGGACTGATTATTTTAGGGAACCAGTTCTTCCTATATCTTTATTTAGTTCTTATGGGGAGAATAAGTTTGCTTGTATTCTAATTGTTGATCCAGAGCCATTTATGATTTTCGATAAAAACAAAGTGATTTCGGAAGTATTCGATTTATTTCAAATCTTTTCCTATCTATGTTCTTGGGCGAATATGAGCTATCTTGAAGAGACTTTGTTCTCTATCTACAGATGATGACGAGCTGATGTTATATAAATATTGACCTGATTTTTCTTGCGTTGTTCTTTTAACTACTTCTTAGGCAGTCGATATTAAATCTTTTCTGTTGCGGTTCCATCATTGGCGTGAAAACTGGATTGCATGCTGAGGTGCTTTCATCTTAAGAGCAATGGTCTGCATTTGAATAAAATTAGTGCAAAATTCTTTTTGAACTTTTAGGCAAATTTGAATCACTGCAGCATACATGTAAAAAATATTTTCTGATAATTGACACGATGTCTATACTTTTCTGCGTGCTGGGTGCATGGACATGTCTTTGGTTCATGTTTAAACAGATGCCCTTTTGCAAATCATGTTTAGAATGCCTGAAATATGTTCATATTGGTCAAAAGAATTTCAATATCATTAACTAGACATTAAACAAGCTGTGGACTGTGTTTAGAAATTGGTTTTAATGGAATACATGATGGTGGGACGTCATGTTATGACTATATGTTATTTTCTTATAACAATCACTTTTCTTTCCAAGTATATGTGTGAAGGTCTCAAAGTGGTTGTGTTGCAGGTTACCTTGGTGGTTTTCCTGCAGCTGGGGACGGCTACATTGCTTCACAATTCTGGGTGGTTGAACATACTGGCAATAGCCTACTACTTTGGTTCTTTCCTCAACCACAATCTTTTCTTAGCTATCCATGAGCTCAGCCACAATCTTTCTTTCTCAACACCAGTCTATAATCGTTGGCTTGGGGTTTTTGCTAACCTCCCTATTAGTGTACCTATGTCTGTGACCTTCCAAAAATATCACCTTGAGCACCATCGTTTCCAAGGAGTAGATGGTATAGATATGGACATTCCAAGCCATGCTGAAGCTCATCTTGTCAAGAACGCAATCACAAAATCAGTATGGGTTATCTTCCAGCTCTTCTTCTATGCTTTGCGGCCGTTGTTTCTTAAACCAAAACCTCCTGGTTGTTGGGAGTTTGGCAATCTGTTTGTTCAGTTACTCCTTGCGGCCGTTGTTTCTTCTATGCTTTGCGGACATGGTTTACTTTTGGGGCTGGAGATCTTTTGCTTATTTGATCCTTTCCACATTTGTTGGAGGAGGGATGCACCCAATTGCTGATCATTTTATCTCAGAGCATTATGTCTTCAATCCGGACCAAGAGACATATTCTTATTATGGTCCTTTAAACTTCCTAACCTGGCATGTCGGGTACCACAATGAACACCATGATTCTCTTAAATATTATTTTAAGTTTTATATTGGACTCATATTTATTTATTTTTAGTTCATTAGATAATAATAAACATTAGTGTATTTTTCATTTCAATAAAATATTTTATTTTTATTTATTCTTATAAAATTTTCATTTTATTTATTATATTCCGGTTTGATAGCGGTTTACTACCAGTTGAACCTCTAAACCTTAAACCTTTCCTTGGACCGGTTCAATATCCGGTCTGATTTTTAAAACATTGATGTAATCAATTCCTTTTTTTAAGTGAATCATTTAGTATTGAGTCTTGTCTTGTATATCTCAAATTTGCCTAATGATTCTTTCTTTGTTTTAAATATCCATTTGCAACCTATAGGTTTTTCTCCTAACTCAACAAGATCCTAAACATCATTGTTCTTCATATAATTCATTTCTTCCTTCATGGATTTGTACAATAAATTTAATTATTTGTCAGTCATGTCTTATGAAAAGGTTTTAGGATCATTCTCAACTCCTATATTGTAGTTAGATTCTTAGATATATAACATAATCACTAATGATAGATGATGTCCATATTATAGCAGATCTCTCCATAACGTTGAACTAACATCTTTATGTGGAGTCTGTTGTTCAACTAGTTTTTGAATTCTTTCAGGTAATTCTTGAATAAATAGATCTACTAAATTATCAACAACTTATGGATTTTCTTAATTATTATTTAAATTGGTTGTATGCTGTTGAATTTTAACAGTTGGTTGTAATATGTTTATTTAAACCTAAGGAGCATTGCAAATGACAATCACTTTATTGTTTGAGATGAAAGGCTGAGTATCCAAATGATCATTATCAGAAACTATATCTTGAAATTGATCCCTCCCACTAAATAAGTCATTCTCAAGAAATTTTACATTTCTTGATTCCACATTTCTAGTGTGATGTGATAGATAATCGAATCTATATCTTTTAAACCTTTCAACATATCCAATGAAATACCCACTTATAGTCCTTAGGTCTAATTTATTCTCTTACGGACTATAAATTTTTATTTCAGATGGACATTCCCAAATGCATATTCTAAAATAATTAACTACAATTAAATGTCTCAATTCTTTATTTGATTAAATACATAAATATAATTTTATATAATTAGGGTTGTTGTAGCTAAGTCCTAAAAATTAATCACTAAAACATTTTGTCCAAAATTCTATTCACAATGCAAAATATAGACATAAGAATTATGTCATAATCTGATTCATGTTGAATGTTCATATAAAGAATTTAGTTCAATTGGCAAAGGCTCACTATGCACCTACATAGGCACGAGTTTGAACCTCAACCACTGCATCATAATTTGATTTTAATAAACAAACAAAATGAAGTCGTTTGGTGAAAGGATCTTCTTCAACCTCTAGCTGAGTCATAATGATCTGATTTATGACCCGTTATATACCAAACAAAACTAGATCATAAAACATCATAAAATTGATTTTTTAAATGTAGAAACATTTCCAAAATACTCAATTGAAGATTTCTACATTTTATCAAAAGAAAAACTTCATAAAACAACTCAAATGAAAATTTGAAAAAAAAATCTAGAACTTGAAATTCTCCAAAAACTAAAACAAGGCAGAGGTTATTGTGATCTGATACTAAATATAAGCCAATTCAACATATAGTCAACAGTAATATACATTAGAATAACAAATAAATTGAATGTGGAAGAAATCGAAAGACCTCCTACCATTGATGTTTTTGCTTAAAAAGTCAAGGTTTTTGGAATTTCTCAATTCCAAAATCGATGGTGTGTCTTTTAAAAGAGAAAAGGAGCTTAGGGACCTAAAAAGTCTGTAAGAAAAAAAAACATATATCAATATGCTTACATTACACATATTAGTTGTTGCCATAAAAACAGGACATTCATATTTATTAATTACATAACATTGGACCATTATGGGTGTTAAAACTACTCAGAATAAGAAAAATTCTCACATTATCATTATTTGAAATATATTTATTTTTATAAATTATAATATGAGTGTTATAAAATAAAACTTAGAATATATATAATATTTTATTCGATGCTATTAAATTTTAGATGTAAACAAATTCATTCATAGATCTAAAACACATTCAAGACATATAAATTACCATCACAAAATGTTTAAATATACTCTTTGCTATTTTAGTCATTGAGTTACTTTTGCTTGTAATTTTACTTCTATATAAACTAGAGTTTCTTCATTGTTTTCTATCATCGTTAGGGATAAGAATAAAACTATATTCTGCAATATATTTGGTTTCAAGCATTTTATCAAAATTTGCAAGGTCATATGCTATTTGTTTGTCTTCTTTATGTCGAATAATTAAATCAAAATTTGCAAGATATTTAATTTTCACAATCAGACGTTTGTCTTCTTCATGTCTAATAATTACGTGTTGTTATTATTTTATTTCCAATCTTAATTAATGAATAAGTTATTTTTCAAAATTTTATAATTTTATCTTTTATTTCGTATCTCTAAATAAATATTATTCACTCACCCTTCTTTTATATTTCAATTATCTTTTAATTTCTAAATTTCATACCATAGTTGAGAAATAACACAAAATCATCTTATACCGTATCGAGTATATCATAAAATTTTATATTGTCTTGGTTGTCTTGTTATTACATCCAAACACCAAAAATTTCAATTTAAATTTATAAAATAAAGGGTTAATTACAAATATTTTATGATTAAATATTTTTAAAAATTTATTACATCTAAAATAAATATTTTATGTAAATTTTCATAAATAAAGTTAGTAAATTAAAATTTGATATATTTTAACTATAATCATCATAGGCATCTAAATTTTAATTATATAAAATTAAAATCATTTATAATTTTAAAAATAATCTAAAATAGTATTTAGTACTATCGAGTACCATATTATACCAATACCAAAATTGCTATAAGTTTTTTAGAAATTAAAATGTATTAAAATTTCAAGAGGAAATGGCTAACTTCTTGCATGAGTTCCAAGATACATAGGCCCTAACGGTACTCATTAAAAGAAGTTATGATACTATGCTAATATTATAATAGTTGGATTACAATAGTTGTTCTTTTTTGAAAACTAAATAAAAAGTATCATTAATAAGGACTTGTTGAGTATAAAAAACCCATATATGGGTTTAATTATAATTAACCAAGATTTAATCCATCTATAGGTCATTTAACTTTCACACACATATACCTCTAACCATTAGTACTTCCACATATTGCCTTTGATTTTTTGAAGATCAAGGAAGTGCTCCTATTATGAAATAAAGTTTCCAAACATATCATCTTCATAAATGTTCATTGCTAAAATTTTGAAGGGGCTGATTGAGATTAAAGTCTAGTGATCATCAACACTATTTTCTTCTTGTAAGCTTTTATTCTTATCTAATAAATTTGAAATTCTTTCATAAGTTTGTTTCATTTGTGAAATCATGCAGAGGAAGACACTTTCCACTATGAACCTCCTATCCTTTTTTACTCTACTCAATAGATAAGTTAAGAGTTCATCTTTACGTTGTTCTTGTACCTCCATGAAACTATAAGTTTTGATTCAATTCTTAACCTTTATTATTGCATGTATGCATACTAATACTCAAATTGAGTCCCCAATCAACTAATCAAATAAAGGTTTATAGAGTTCATGCCTTTTAAAGGGGCAATCTATTCCTATCATCACCTTACAAGCTCCATCTTGATCTCATGGAGCTTCTAGCATTTTGGAAAGAACCATAAGCATGTAATATCTCCTTTATCCAACATCTAATGTTAAAAGCTACCAATTGCTTCTCTAATGCAATCTCTTTAAATGTTCTATGATTTATGTCCCTTCATATTACATAGACAGTGCAATTGAATGTAGTCTTTAAGAAATGCACATCCCCTCCCATCCTCTGAGACATCTTATTAGCCCACCTTAATATTTCATTCCAATGTGTTTCTCTACATTAATAGTTCAATAATTGTTGAATGACATACTATACAGAATTAGAATATTGACATTAGAAGAAGAGGTGAGGTCTAGTTTCTGGAATAATTTGGCATAAAACACACAATTGATCTTTAAAGCCCCTAAATTGTCTATCTTTGGTTCTCAACCTATGCTTGGCTACTAACCAACTGAAAAAAGAGGCTTTAGGAATCAAGGTTTACTTTCAAATGATTTTATACCATTGCACTTTAGGAGCTTAAGGATTGAATATTTGACAATAGGATTAATTAGTGAAATATTTAAATGGATCAAGTAACTATATTATGTCCTCTACCGATGCATTAGATAGTTCAAGCTACTGCCTCAAATCACTTTATTCACTTTAGAATTTAGGTTAATTCTTGATTCTAAGTGATTCAATGCTTTCAATTCATTCAATGGACTTTGATAAGTCCAGCTATGATACCAAAAGTTGGTTTTGCTTTCATCCCCTATTAGGACTTCAATTAGTGGATAAAACATGTCTCTTTTTCTTAACATTTGGACAAAGCTCCAAGAATGGTCCCTTTCTATTTTCAGCTACCGTAGACTAAAGTTCTCAATATAATAATCATTAGCCTATTTAGACCATAAGGCCTCTTTATCCATGATCAATCTCTATAATATTTTAGCTAAAAAGACTTTTTGTATTGTCTAAATTGATATAAGTCCTATTTTTTAAACATAATTCCTTTAATTTGATTTTAACCCTTTTGGAGTTTTTGCTTTACTTGTCCATAGAAAGTTTTGATACATTTTTCAATCTCTTTATTTGGCCTTTTATGAGTTGCTCTTTATGATGCTAGGAATATCAATATTATATATAGGAGGAGTGGTGTCTGTTGGGTAAGTTTTTGCAATGAAATTGCCATAAATTATTGTACCACCACGCTTGCCTTCCTAAACTCATCATTTGCTTGAAGTTTCATAATTATGATAACATTGTGGAGTTCTTACTTTAATTTAACCTCTTTGTATAAACTTATATATTAAACATGTTTCATGCCTACTAGGATTTCATCTCGACACAAAGGCCTCCTAATAAAGTTGTTTAAGTAGCTTAATTTCATTATGGACCAATATTCTAATAGGATATTGTAAAAATTCACTTAAATGGGTACATACTCCTAGGTTACTTCTTTATATCTAAGCCTAGTCTCCATTTTTTGGAGAAAGATAGGTTTATTATTGATGTGCCAAGGCCTTATCTCCAAAATTTTGATTACTCCTTGTGATGAGTTGAGCTTGAAGAAGAAGCATCCTTCCTTACTAACAAGAATATCCTCTAGATCTCATTTTTTAAAGATCATTATTACCCATTGAAACATTAAAGGAAACATTGATATTTCATTTATGAAAAACTAATCAAAGCATTGGATATTTTAAAGCTCAACTTTAAGTATATCTAGCGAGGGGGCTACCACACTTCCTTTCTTTGTAATTGAAGGAGGGATATAACTTATTTCCATTTGAGGGAAGAGTCTCCTACCACTCGATGCCAAGCAATTCTCGCTACTTTCAACTGAGGACCAGGTAGCTTATGTCAACTAGAATATGAAAAAAGGGTCTCTGTTGATCAGAGGGAGTGGTTTTTGGAGTCGGCAAAAAGAAGATTGAAAAGGAAGATTAGATGATTATTTAGTGAGTGGAGAAAAGGATACAAGTGAGGAAAGAGGAGGAGGTGAAATTGGATTAGCTTATAAAGGAGCAATAAACAAAGTTGAAACCATTCATGAAAGGGTACGGAAACAACTTTACTAGGAAAATAAAAATTTTGATAGTTACTTGAAATGGTAAACTTGCACCTAAAAGTACAAAGCAGGAAGTAAAGTTAGGTTAGAAGGGAGGGAGCAAGAGACAAATATAAGATGGAGAAACATATATGTATGATCAAGAAAACAAGTTGCTAATCTAGCAAATAAAGAGTAGCCTGAAATGAAAGGGGTTTACAGAGATGGAAAAAAATCTCAAAATTAAAAATTGATACAAATTCTAATGCAACATTTATAACTTTATTTTTAATTTTAATTTTTAATATAATAGAAAATTCTCAAATTAATTCTTTTATTTTTATTAAAATAAAGTATAATTTGTTGAAAAACTATTATAATTAGAGAATAGGTCTTAAATACGAAGTTGTATTTTTCTTTAATTTATTTTTACTATTGCATTTTCATGCTCATTTTTCAAATCAAAATTGTCGTATATATAGAGCAAAAATCATATATTATATTCTTTTATATATCTATGTAAAATCATACAGATGCAACTATTTACAAGATAATGCGAACGTGATGACAATTTTATTTCTTACTTAGGGACTGATAATATTTCCATTGAAACACAAATCATTAGTTTTAATTAATTAGTATATTAATGTTAATTATTATCCTATTTTCCTTCAAAATTTTATATTAATCAACTAAGAATTTCTTAAAATAATTTTTATTATTACCATTGAACTCTTATTGTATATTTAATTCTTAACACTTTCCTTATCTACAGTAATATTATGTCTATTTATCTCCATTGTACCAAAAAACTAGGATATATATAGTATTTAATCACGTAAGATGCACTTAAAATGTTAGTATCTATAAGTACCTTTTTCAATCATAAAATTTGCAAGAAGTAAGTAAGAGTTGCATCTTTTGTTTTTTATTTTTTTTTATTTTTTTGATGCACTGAGAAAAGAAATGAAGTGGACATAAATCTAGTATAGAATTTGTCGAGTAGAAACTTGTATTAAGTGGTTTCTTTCCTTGAGCATACTTTTGATAAAAGAACTTCAACTCAAAACCTTGACAAAGAGGAGAAATTTGCATGTGACGTTGAAAACTCACCGACTCCATTAATTCTTTTCCTAATGCACAAGCTCGTTAAGCAAACAAAAAGAAGTGCTAAAGAGTGTGGCATTATCACCTTGATTAATATCTTTAGTATTTGCATTATAAGCGCATGGGAGTGGTGACTGGAAACATGTAAGTTGTATGAATGCACTAAAAAGAGAAAACAATGAAGACCATATCTACGAAAACATATTATATGAATTGGCATGTCAAATGTCAAATACCATTTGTGGGATCAAATTTTGGAGGATGCAAGATTATATTGTTAGGGCAGAAGGATTACTGGTTTTGTTTATAGGGTGCTTAAACGCTTAGACAGAGAGCTGCTGATATTTGCTTTTGTCCATTGAATAGCACCTGAGGTCCTACTAAGTAAATATGTGCAAGGCTCTCCCTTGAGAACCAATTTTTTTGTTGCTTTCCACTGAATAACTCAATTATGATATTTCATATTTTTTTTCCTTATTGAGATTTCTCTATTTCATAGTCCTTCTTACGATATTTTGCGTTCATTGAAAATGTAAAGAAATTACATGTACTTACACCTAGAGAACTACAGTTTGATGTAGCAGTTTGGGATCATTGCTTTTGCATGGAATGCGGGTTTCAGAAGCAATTTTCCATGTTCTTCATCCCTTGTTTTGGACCTATTTCTTTCTGCAGGATCTATCAGAGCTATAAAGTACTGACTCTATCCCATTATTGTGATAACTTGATTAGCTATCGAATAGCTAAGACGCCTCATTCTGCTGCAAAGTAGAAGGTCACATATATACCTATGGATAATACCAGCATTTTCTGTTGTAGGAACTTGGATTTCTTGATTCTGCCCATGGCTACTGTTTGTTTCAGATTCATGAAAATAGTAAAGCATTTTGCAAATGAATGGAACAGCTGAATTTCTCCTTGAGTATAAATGGCCATGTAGTAATGAAACAACAGTAAATATAGGTGGATTTCCTCGAGCAAACAAGAAGCTACCATATGATGACAAGACCATGCATAGCAAAGCTAGTGCCTACACCAGTGTGTTGGTTCCTTGAATTTAGTATGTTACCATATGATTTCTTGGAAGTAAATGTTCATTTCCAGTGAAGGAAAAGAGTATTCACTCCACTCTTAAACCCTTTCTTTTTTCAGAATATATTCCTGCAGCGGTGGCCCAAGTTCATTATTTTAAATTCTCTGGTCCATTCAGATTGAAATATACTTGAAAATCTAGGTCCTTTCCACTTTTTCTTTCCCCTAAATTTTGGTAAGGTGACTGTGAAATAATAGTCTCCACTTCATTTTGAATTCTATCATAGTTTGACTTTAGTTTTACAGGAAGTTGGTTCTCCATTTTCTTTAGTATCACCATCATACTTACCATATGGACTTTTACACTTTAAAGCAAATAAAAGAAGAGGGATGCAATAAAAGAGTGGGACAGGAGACTGCCTATTGTTAAACCAAATGGAGTTATTGGCATACACAGAAGCGTTGAGTGTTAGTCTACTCTTTTTCCTTTAGCTATTTGTATTGGTATAATTACTATCTCAATGATAAAGCTGCAGCTTTAAACAGAGAAACAACAGTGCCTACATGTGCCAATTGCCTGGACAAACAAATCATTCCATGTGATTCAAGTAGACTTCCATGTTACGGCTTCACATTTTCATCTTTAAAGTCAACATCATTATTCCGGGGGGAAAAAAAAGAGATACTAACATTTAATTAATCGAAAAAAATAAGTAAAAAATTCGATAAAATTTTACACCAAAAGAATCTTATCAAACAAACATGATAAAACAGGAATGCAACTTGAGAATGGAGGCAATTAACCTTTCCGCAAGACATTGTTATCAACTGATGTTTTCAGCAATTCATATGCCACAACACTGAAGTACTTCAAAACCTTGTCTTTCGAGTAGACCCCCAATCGCAGGAGTTGATTATGCAATTCCCCTTCAGGTTACACATAACTCCTTTTCTATAAAAGATTCCCAAGTATGTCCAATTTCAATCGCTAAATTAGCTACAATAAACTTGTGCTCTGATGTAATCAGTGTCTTTTACCCTTTTTAATGGACAATTACCTATAATCAGCCAATTTCTAGAAGTTTTAAGGAACCCAATTGTCTGAATGTACATCTCAAAGTTTCTCGATAAACTTCATGTGCGATACCACATGTAATGTCACAATCCACACTCTGAATTCTGAATAAGGTGGGTAGACAGATTGCCAAAGATTCTACCAACTACATTGAGTTGTGCTCCCATTATATGCAGTCTACTATTTTCACCTTAACACGTTCTTATGCTTTCATGGTATCCAGTTGAGTATTGTCGTTTTGTAAACCATTATATGCGGTCTACTATTTTCACCTTAACAAGTTCTTATGCTTTCATGGTATCTCAGTTGAGTATTGTCGTTTTCTAACATATGAGGCGTTGCCAAGGACAGACAGATAGGAGGCCATCATTGTTATTGATGTTCTTAGAGTATGCTCGCTAGTAAACAAGATTATATTAACAGTTCCAGAAACACAAACCTCGAAATCAAGACCCTGTTTATCCTGCGAACTAAGTCTCATGTTTGCACTTATGACCACGTGATTGTCTCTCTCTTTTTTTTTCAGGATTCAACTCTATCTCTAATATAGTAATATGAGAGCATCATCTTCCTACTTGATCATGAATTTTCATACTTGTGGAAAGCAGTGTGAAAGTTGCTTATTTATTTTGCATTGACGTTAGTGATTCCATCCTTTTTTTATTCTCAGAATGTTGTTCCCCCACCCCAGAGCTCATATCATGGTGGAAGAAAGAAAGAAAAATTGACCCACTACCGGATTTTATTTGCTTATGTAAATGGTTGATCGAATACAGATCAACATGCATAAATCTGGGAAAGTATCACCAGAAACAATCCAGATTACACGATATAGCTGTTTGCTGTTAGAAAGGAATCCGATGAATATCGATAGAGATGGATCAGCTTACCACCTAATAGCTTGGATATTACATGATGAATATTTTACTACTCGTGATGGCTACTCATTTAAGATTTGGCTTATTACAAAAGAAAAATATATGGATAAGGGGTTTTTTTTTGTCCAGATTTAGCAGTCATCTCTCTACTTGAGTATCTTAATTCTCGCAAATGAAATATTCAAGTCCCCAATAACATGAAAAATATGATTTACTAGCATTTTGTTTAAAAGTTAATGCAGGGTTAATTATTAGCAAAGGCATGCACGATGTCTCTTCTCTTGTATGGAAAAGCAACTTCACTAAACGTGAAATTCCAGGTCAACTGAATCAACTTAGCACTAAATAGATGTTGAAAGTATCCAGAGCTTAAGGGAAAAAAGATGAAAAAGACTAGTATTATGCATTCCAATTTTGACTAATCCCAATCTAGCAAACTCATCTCGATGGTAAGAATGACTTGAAATCTCAACCTTCATATTGGTTATACAATTTTGCAAGTCTCAACTTTAAACATGTCGGTATTAATATTGCAGTGCACTCCACATCCAGCGCCAGCATATCACCTCATTGGCACTACATACTTAAGTGGAGAGACCATTGCTTGCAATAAGCTATACCCATGTTTCATATTTTATACTCTAGTGAGGAAAATGATAGGCACTCTTTCTAGTTTGTTGTGTTGAAGCCTTTTAGTTTTGGGTTATCTTCCTTCTGAGCGGTTTTGTGGCAAGAAGTAAAATGGAGCCACATCCCACATGCACAGACAAAGATAGTGGTGTTCGTAGGTCCCTTTGTTTCCACAGTTGCTATGTTCCACTTGTATGTGATCCAATGTAGTGTACAATAAAGTCATTGATAATAGAAGCAATGAAAGCCTGATAATTCATGGTACCCTTTTTATCTTCTTGCAATTATGATCCCTGCGTTTTGTCTTGTTATGCATAGCATTAGAATTTTAAGTTTAATTTGAAGCACATTCAGTATGATATATTTTTATTATTTACTAGCCAAAAAGGCACAAGACTAAGTTTAAGAGCTGTCTTTCAACAAGTCACAAGGATAATACATATGATTGTGTTGTTTCTAGATGCATATCATCATAAGGTTGCTCTTTAATGTCACGCGTGTCCCCAGTCATCCACAGTTCTGATATGCCTGCAACTCTTTTGACTGTGGTAGTTGAATAAAAACAATGACACTCCAGTCCCTTCTTTCTATCATGTACAAGCCTTCAGAACCTGCCCTTAGTTATGGCGTCATTATATATATACTTCCTACGGTTGTAACAGTTAAAGATAGACTACTGCATAAACAGTCAGTGACAGTGTTAAGAAAACAATATCACAAAATTTTAATTTCAGCCCTATCCTCGCAGTGGCTACCTTTCCGGTCTGTTTTCATGTAAAAAGCTTATACTATAGTCCCAATCAGCAAACCATGAAAGGTCTGTCTACTCATTTGCTTTCCTCAACACCTTATTATCATATATTGGACATTCAGGGATTAGCAGAAGAATTGTAATTACAAAGTTAAAGATCAAATATATGAGTGAAAGTGACCAATTAATAATATGAGAAAGGAGAATTGATACTGTCGATTGAATCGAGACTCGGGCATCATTTGTTATATTTAAAAGTGTTTTTTTATATGGAAGGGGAGAATTTCATTGATCTTCTGGAAAAGTTGATTGAGAATAGCTTGTGATTTTGTTTGTACTTTGTTGTATGATATTTTTTTTAAGAATCTTCTCGTGAACCCTTTTTTTCCTGAATGCATTATATGGATGATTAAACATTTGTTTCATCCTTAGCGACAAGGACAAAGGCTCGTGAACATGGCATGATCTGTAATTCTACTGAAGATCTTAGGTCATTGTACTTGGTTATACTTGGTTATATAGTACATTACTTCTAATCCATGTTCAAGTCCGGTTAACGAACAATTTTTGAGTAACAATCAAAATTATCATAACAAATAAGAATAATGCCTACAGAGGTTGGGATCAACGGTTAAGGGCAAAAGAACTAGAAAAGAAAAGGATATTGTGACATCATCTCTAAATGCACAGTTCGATCCCACCACCACACACGGTGGCATCCACCAATTTCTGAGTGCTTGGCGCCTTCGTTATCCGGAAAACACTGTTGCTTCTCAATTAGAATCGATGATGCCAACTATTTCTAATGAAAAAGTTTTGAAATATCCAATTTATAGGTTTGATTTTTTTTTAATAATTTTTAATATTAAAAATTGGTTGATTTATTAATTAATTGACTAATTTTTATAAATTAGTCAGTTTTTATAAATTAAATAAAATTTTAAATTTTATTTAATAATCATTTTTAATTAAACTCTAATCTTGTCAATAAATCATAAAGATAGTCATCTCCTTCTTTAATTTTATTTTAAATTTTAAATTTTGTTCAATTTTATTTTATGCTAATTTTATAATAGTCTAATAACAATTAAACTTTTTAAGTTTTTATTTTGTCGGTTTAATTTTCGATTAAAACATTGATTTAAACGAATCAAAATTTTAAAATTTTGAGTTATGGGTTGCACTAAGATTACAAATTATTGCAATAATTGTAATAATGCAATTACAATAAATTGTAGTTACAATATAATATTTGAGTATAATTATAATTGTGGTCTTTAATTTAGAATATAAAAATCAAGTGTATTTACCAAAAAGAAAATATAAAAATCAAGTATAAATTATGCCTACTTAAAAAGTATTTGATATATGAGTAAGCGTTATTTTGCCTCACTTGAGTTATAATATTAGGTTCTATGAGATATAATGTTTCAATACCATCTCATAATCTAACAACAGATCAAGAAGAATGGAGGATAGTGAGGCACAGTTAGATGAAGGCTAGGGCAAGTATAACGCAGGTTTTGTACTTCCCAGTTATATTTGAGTTTTAGTTTTGTCGAGGCTCCTCATGATTCGGGCGTGTCAAACATAATCAACAGCCTCAAACAAAGCATACGGTCATTGATGAGATAGATAAAAGTATATGTTGTTATTTTGTTTTGAAATTGTGGTGGATCTTAATGACAACCTGATCCGATAAGCTTACGATGTAACTTGAATTGGCAAAAAACATAAACCTATGTTGAAAACGATATGGATCTGTTTCGATAAGAAAATAAAACTTGATTATAAAAGGGATCTATTTATATCGATTCTTTATAATAAAAATACTATTTCTGCTTTTGTCCAAGGACGTAGTCATCATTAGCCGAATTTCGTTAAATCTTTGAGATATTTCTTTATTTTCGGTGCTTTTATGATCATGCACGTGATTATTATTGGGATTTGTCCTGCAATATATCTTCAAAAGAATGTGTCATGCTTACTGTTGGTTTTTTTTTTATGTGGAGAAGAATCTCTAATAATATCTTTGACTGTTTCAAAGTCACATATTCAACACTCCTCCTTGACTTTGATACTGCAAACTCCAAGTTTCTTTTTTTCTTTTTTTTTGTTTGTGCTCCCATAATTTCGCTGTTAGGTTAGACATGATGCTGCAAATAACTCCTCCTCCTCAAGTTGATCGTTTACTGCTTGTTTGGCTTCTCTCACATTTTGTTGCTCTTGACATATCCTTTCAATATATCCTAGTTGTCCACACTTATTGCATCTTGCATCTGGTTGTCGTCCGATGATATCTTATGGTGGAGGTATTGGGTTTGGCAATGAAAATGAGAGTTGTATGTCTAAAAGATATGGTTTTGATATTTTTGTTGTTCCTTGAAGTAGTAGTAGTAATATTGCTAATACTACTGTTTTCAGAAGATGATAAACAAAGTGCAAGATTGTCATTTTCATCATCTTCATTGTTGTTGATGTTTATATTACGTCTTCTTTTCCAAAATTGAAGCGTCAACGACCCTTCAAAATATGATCTTTCGTTTTTGTTGTTGATGTCGTAGTCTTCATCTACAGCTTTCCACAAGTCATTTGCTTCAAGGAAGGCCTCCATTCGAATAGCCCAACATAGATAATTTCTTCCATCAAACACTGACAGAGTAATGGCAGTGAACGATGATTCTGAATCCATTGTCTTGTGGTTTTTGTTTGTGGTATGGGAAAGCGTAGAATGAGTTATGGGTTATAGGTTATAGGTTTGTAGGTTTAGAGATCCCTTAAGATCAAGAGAGCTTTGATACCAATTGTTGGTTTTTTTTTATGTGGAGAAGAATCTCTAATAATATCTTTGACTGTTTCAAAGTCACATATTCAACACTTACGCTTATATATGCGGAGGCATTAGTCATCTGTATATTGTTTTACAAGCATGCTATGATCTCTCACACATGCTGGTGGTGTGTCTGTAATTTAAGTTTCTCTCACACACGCTAGTGGTGTGTCTGTAATTTAAGTCTCTCTCATAAATGCTGGTGGTGTGTCTGTAATTTAAGTTATCTTCTTAGTGGTGTTAAAAGGAATGGTACTAAGCTATATCCGGAACATTACAAGGCTCTAGTCACAGAACTCACTCATTTTGCGCATAAAATAAATATACACTACAGTATCATTACACCTTTTTGACTCGTTTATGGAGTTGGACCATATTTTTATGCCTGTAAGCCATGTGTGAACAAGGAGAAAAGTAGCAAGCTTCTCTGTAAAACTCCTACGATCGGAGTTACCATTTGCGGATTTCTTATTAATGTTACTTTGTACGTTCCATGTCAAGCCTCTTATCTTTCTGAAGAAAAGGTGTAACTTTACTCACTTGTTAGTTTGCAGTGGTCTGCCCCTAAAATATCCACTTTTCTACTGAGTTAGAAGAGATAGGTCATGCCCATATAATTGTATGATCTTGTCTCTTTTATTATCTGAACTCTGGATTGACTCAGACACAAAGTTCAAAAATTCTGATTATTTTAAGGAAGGCAGTGGCATCAGGTAATAATATAGATCAAACCAACATCCATTTATCTGGCTCAAGTTAGTTTACATCACGATGACTGCTTAGCACCTTTACCGATCCATTACTTCAGAAAATCATGGCCTGAAGCGCCAACTCTGTATGACCTCCGAGGAACCAAGAAAATGTTAAGAACAGAAAGAGATTTAAGAAAATATCATCACTCCATCACCTATCATGCGATGTGTTTAGTGTTAATGAAAGTAGTTGATTAAGAGTTGACATGTAGTAGTAATTTTAGTTTGTGGATATGCCATCCGATTCAATTTGGAGGTAGTTCTACAAAAGTATGGCTTTCAAGGCAGGTGGGGTGTTAGAAGTGTCTAGCTCATCCTCAAAACCTAGCTTAAGAGGAGGAGGTTTTGCATATTATTATAAATTGTTTAATACTCTCATAGTTGTCTGATGTGGGATTCCTGACACACCCCCCTCAGTCCAGAGCAGGACTGGACATCTGATGGACATATTAGGCAAAGGGACATAACCAAGCACCGTCCCAAACCATCGAAACAAACTGACTTTTGCTTTGATACCATGTTAGAAGTGCCTAATTCATCTCCAAAAGTTAGCTCAAGAGGAGGAGGTTTTGCATATTATTATAAATTGTTTAATACTCTCATAGTTGTCCTATGTGAGATTATTCCTAACACTTCCACGAAGATTATGTTTCAATTAGGTCTAAGTTATGTTAACAAGTTATGTTTTGCAGTTAATTAGAATGAAAGCTTTCATGCATCTGATCAACCGGCACATGTCTTTATATTAGTTGATTGCTTTAAAGGTTGAAGCACTAAACAGATGCTGAAAGCACAAACATTTAACCATGTAGCCACATTGCATGCCTTTTATCTCCGTCCTTGTATCATTTCAAAGTGAAAATATATGAACTTTTGAAATAACTCAAAAAGGTTTCATCCAATTAATGCACAAATTCGAAGTCCATGACTGTGATGATCACCTCTAAGAAATTTTACGTGACCAATTAATGAATC
This sequence comes from Erythroxylum novogranatense, assembly GCA_029891385.1. Classification (NCBI taxonomy): domain Eukaryota; kingdom Viridiplantae; phylum Streptophyta; class Magnoliopsida; order Malpighiales; family Erythroxylaceae; genus Erythroxylum; species Erythroxylum novogranatense. Next base: position 8,559,879 of record CM057224.1, read on the forward strand.
AAACAAGCTGAGACACATGTAGAGTGAGAATTTCCAAGAACAATGATTCAGTTTACGGACGATGGACCTCTTTTCATTGTTCTAATCGATACCAACATAGTCTGTGCACATACCAAATAATTTGTTTAAACTCCATTATTTTCATGTCATTGGATTTAATTACGTCATTTTAGATTTAAGATTTTAGGTTGATTCTATTGACATCTCTTAGTTACAATATATTATGTTTTTATACGAATCTTATAATGTATTCCTCTTCTATTTTATCATGTATTTTAAGCTATAGAGTCATGTTATTTTGTTTTGTTAATGTTGCCTCAGTCCTTCAAGTGTTAGGAGAACTCAACGTGATTGCAATTTGTTTTGCTGTTGAATTAGTCTTTCAACAGAAAAATTTTGTTTTTAAGATCATGAGTCCGAGTCTAATAGAAAAGTTGTTGCAAGTTTGTTGTTAATATTTACCCGAGTCGGTAGCTTTTTTTTTTGGGTTGTTTATGGTCAATGTTTTCCTATTACTTTGGTTTCTAATACTATTAGTCATATATTTAAGAAGTTGAATTCAATAAAACATTTATGTACAAATTCTTCCGGTCTCTTTTATGTGTTTACTGATTAATTTTAGTTAACAAACTCAACATTTAGTGTCAGAGCTAGCTTTGTAACGTAACGTTTGGTTGTTGTCCTCATGGATAGGGACATAAAAATTTTGTACCTCGTAGTGTTTGCTTGCTATCCTCACCTATTTTTGTTCCCGACTTTAGAGCATAAGAATAGAAATTTTTGTTCCTTCCAAGAATGTGATATAAGATTTATCGTCTTCGTCTCCGAAACAAAACATATAAACAATTTCTAGAAATACTCATCTCCTACATAAATAATTTTTATTCTTAATTATATTGTTAAACTCACCATCATCATCATCATCATCATCATCATCATTATTATTATTATTATTATTATTATTTATTGTTATTATTATTATAAATTTTGAATTTATTATTATTATTATTATTATTATTATTATTATTATTATTATTATTATTATTATTATTATTATTATTATTATTATTATTATTATTATTATTATTTATTGTTATTATTATTTATTATTATTATAAATTTTGAACTTCTTCTTCTTCTTCTTATTATTATTATTTTATTTTTATTTTTATTTTATTTTATTATTAATTATTGTTAAAATTTTATACTTATTATTATTATTATTAATTTTATTATACTGAAATTAATTATCTTATTATTATTATTATTAAATATTGTTATTATTATTATTAATTATTGTTATAAATTTTATACTTATTATTCTTATTATTAATAATAATATTATTATTAATATTAATTTTATTATTCAAATTAATTATCTTATTATTATTATTATTATTAAATATTATTATTATTATTAATTATTGTTATAAATTTTATACTTATTATTATTATTATTAATTTTATTATCTGAAATTAATTATCTTATTATTATTATTATTAATTTTATTATCTGAAATTTCAAACTTATTATTATTATTATTATCAATTATTGTTATTATTATTATTAATCATTATTATTCATAATTAATTTTCTTATTATTATTGTGATTATTAAATTCCTTATTATTATTAATTTTCTTCCTTTTTTCTTCTATTATTTATTTATTATTATTATTATTATTATCTGAAATTAATTTCTTATTATTATTGCTATTATGATTATTTGTTAACTTTTTACTAATACAAATCATTCGTTTTAAAATAATCAATGAATTACATCTTTCCAATCATATTATACTGCAGGGGCATTTTCGTCATTGACACTATTTTTATGTTTTGTTCATTGCAACCAAACACATTTCTGCCATCAAGACGGAGATAGTTTTTTTTAATTATATCCATCACAATCAAACACCTCATTATCTCTAATTTTTGTTCAGTTTCGTCTCCAATTTTTCGTTTTCTTCCGTCTCTGCATATTGGAAACAGTAACCAAACGTAACGTAAGGGATCATTGTTACAAGTCGAGAGTGAATTGTGTGAGTATGTAAGTATAAACCAAACATAAACCTTTTAGAGTGAGTGTGAGTGTTCAAACCAAACACAAATCTTTTTCAATTCATATCTCTCGAGTGAATCAAAATAGCCTCAAACAACTTTGCACCTACTCTACCTCCAGTATTCACCGGTGACAATTATCAGTCATGGGCTGTGAAGATGATTGCTTATCTATAGATATGGGATCTCTAGGAAGCAGTGGAAGAGGAGTTCGATATTCAAAACTACCTGAAAATCTTACAATGCAACAAATAAAGAATCATAAGGAGAGAACCTAAACAAATTTTAAAGCTAAAAATTGTCTACATTTAGCTATGTCTGAAACTTTGTTTATCAAAATTATGAACTTGGATACAACATTTGAGATTTGGAAATATCTCAAGCATGAATGTTAACGAAATGCTCGAACAAAGAGCATGCGAATCTTGAATCTTAGGAGTGAATTTCAATTACAGAAAATGAAAGATTTTGATATTGCCAAAGAATATTCAAACAGGCTCTTAGAGATAGTCAACAAGCTCAAACTTCTTGGTAAAACGATGCCTGATAGTAGAGTAGTTGAGAAGCTTTTAGTTACCTTACCAAAAAGGTTTGAAGCCAAGATTTCTACATTGGAAGAAGTCAAAGACCTCACAACTATCACATTGGTAGAGAGTCTTAATGCTTTGGAAGCACAAGAGCAAAGAAGAAAACTTAGAGAAGATGTCACATTGGAAAGTGCATGCAAGCCAAGGTGTAGATTCAAAATTTTAGCAAAGGCAAAAGGAAGAAGTGGAAGAAAAACAAAGGAATTTCAAGTATTGATGCTAACAACAATGAAACTACTAAATTAAATAGTAGTAGTGTAGGTAAGAGTGAAGCATACAAAGGAGGAAATTATCCTCCTTGCAAGCATTGTGCTAGAACCAATCACCTCCATTTCAAGCGCTATAGTAGACTCGATGCAAAGTGCAACAAGTGCAATCAAATGAGTCACATGGATAGGACTTGTAAAAATAAAAGGAAACAACAAGTGAATGGAGTTTAAGTTGTGAATCAAAAAGAAGAGGAACAATTATTTGTAGCTTCTTGCTATACAAGTAGCAACCACGGTGAAACTTGGCTAGTGGATAGTGGTTGTACAAACCACATGACTAACAATGTTGAGTTCTTCAAAGACTTTAACAAAACATCTGTCTCTAAGGTAAGAGTTGGTAATGAAGAGTATATCCTAGTGAAAAGTAAAGGTTATGTTGCAATTGAAACCCTTTTTAGAGTTAGGGTGATTACTGATGTACTGTATATTCCTTAAATTGATCGAAATTTGTTAAGTGTAGGTCAATTACTTGAGAAAGATTATAAATTGATTTTTGAAGATAGAATTTGTGCAATAAAAGATGTTCAGGGATTATATGTGTTTTCAGTTAAAATGAAGGGCAAGAGCTTTTCACTTGATACTATGGAGAGCGAGCAAGCTACATAGTAGGCCTCTATAAGAATCACAAACCTTTAGCATAAAAGATTGGGTCATTATCATCATTCTGTAGTCATTTTAATGAAGAAGAAAGAATTGGTGTAAGGCTTGAGTTCATTGGAAGAGAGCGTATCAAACTACAAAACTTGTTAGTTTCACAAACAAACAAGACTACCTTTTCTACAGAAGGCTTAAAGGGCCTCGCAAAAGCTTTAACTTTTGCACACTGCCCTTGGAAAGTCTTACAAGACTCCATCACTTAAAGGTAATAAGTGTTATATTGCCTTTATAGATGATCTAACCATGATGTGTTGGATATATTTTCTTATATTCAAATCTAAAGTGGCTGGTGTCTTCTGGAAATTTAAAGCTTGGTTAGAAAATTAGAGTGGCTACAAGAAGTTAAAGCTTAGATCTGATAATGGAAAAGAGTATACCTCCGATCAATTCAACAAATTATGTGAAGAAGCATGGATTGAGCATCAACTTACAACTCTTTATACTCCACAAAAAAATGGAATTAGCGAGAGGAAAAATAAAACCATCATGGAAGTGACTCGTTGCCTATTGCATGAGAAGGACTTACCTAAAACATTTTGGGTAGAGGTAGCTAACACTACTATTTTTCTATTACGACTAAAGCTCTTCACAATCAAACACCTTATGAAGCATGGTTTGGTCATAAGCCCTCTCAATCAAATTTAAAAGTGTTTGTATGTTTGTATTTCTCGTACATTCCTTAGGTTAAGAGAGATAAATTGGAGAAGAAAGTTGATCCTGGAATATTCATAGGCTACATCAATACTTCAAAAGCCTACAAAATATTTCAGCCATATATAGGAAAAATAATTACCAATAGAGGTATTGTCTTTATGGAGGAGAAGCAATGAGATTGGAATACAAGTAATGAAGAGTAATATCCTGGTGGATTATAGCCCAACGTAGACAATGTGGATGACCAACCAATTAGAGGTATAAGGTTACTTTACGACATTTATGTAAGGTGCAATGTTACAGTATTAAAACCTGCAGGTATTGAGGAAGTAATGAAGGAGAAGGAAGAGCTACGAATGATTGAAAAAAATAATACTTGGTAGCTAGTTGAAAACCTCAAGATAGAAATGTTATTAGGATAAAATAGGTTTTCAGGACTAAGCTTAATGCTGATGGATCAGTAAACAAGTATAAGGTAAGGCTTATTATAGAAGGGTATGCACAAGTTTTTGGCGTAGACTTCTTTGAAACCTTTGCTCTAGTGGCAAGGATTGACACCATTAGACTACTGCTTGCTATTACAACTCAAAAGGGTTAGAAAGTCTTCCAACTAGATGTGAAGTCTGAATTTTTGAATGGTCTCTTAGAGGAGAAAATCTATATTGAATAGCCAGAGGGATTTGTTTTACAAGGACATGAAGAGAAGGTGCATTTATTGAAGAAAGCTCTATATGGTCTTAAGCAAGCACCAAGGGCCCGGTATAGTCATATAGATGATCACCTTCTAAGCTTAGGCTTTGTTAAAAGCCTGAGTGAAGCAACTTTGTATGTGAAAAAGGTTAGCACTGACTTAACTGTTGTTTCTATTTATGTTGATGATATCTTGATCATAAGGAAGTAATCAAGAGCTCATTGATGATTTCAAAGCTAAAATGTTGAAGGAATTCAAGATGACAAACTTGGGATTGATGTCTTACTTTCTTGGTTTAGAAGTAAGGTAATAGAAGAACGAAATATTTATAAGCCAACACAAGTACGTCAGCGAGATATTGAAGAAGTTTTATATGGAGTGGTGTAAGGCTATTGACACTCTATGTAGTCTAGAGTGAAGTTTTGTAAGGATGATGGTGTTGCCAAGGTGAATGATAATCACTACAAAAGTTTAATTGGTTATCTCATGTACCTCACTGCCTCCAGACTAGATATTGTAAAGACAATGAGTCTTTTATCTAGATTTATGCATTGTGCAAGTGAGGAACATATGTAAGTTGCTAAACGTATTATGAGATACACCAAAGGAATTGTTGACTATGGTATCAAGTATACCAGTAATAAAATTTTTAATTTAATAGGTTTTTCTGACATTGATTGGGTAGGTTCAATTGACAATATGAAGAACACATTTGGATTTTGTTTCACTTTTGGTTCAGGTGTAATCAATTGGTGTTTTAAGAAGCAAGAAATTGTTGTTCAAAGTACCGCAAAACTGAGTTTATCACTACAACTGTAGCAACAAACCATGCAATATGGCTCAAGAAAATTCTGCAAGATTTGAATTAGGTGCAACTAAAACCAACTCAGATTTTTGTTGATAATCAAGTAACCATATCAATCTCCTCAAATCCTGTTTTTCTAAAAAAAAGCATTTCAAGATTAAATTTTATTTTCTCATGGATTCAAAAAAAAGGGGAGGTCTCCTTAATTTACTGCAGAATTAAAGATCAGATGTTGATACATTTACCAAGGCTTTATCTAAAGTAAAATTTGAAGATTTAAGAGTCAAATTGGGATTTTGGAGCGTTAAAGGCAAAGAGGAGTGTTAATATTGCCTCACATATTGTTAATTTTATCCCTAGTATCCTTTCAGTCATTGTACCAATTATATTTTAAATATTTAGTAACCAATATCATTTTCTTAGAAAAGTTGAATTAAATTAAGTCATAAAAGACAATAAAGGAAAATAGGTCCAGTACTTGTAAAATATATGAGGAATATGACAATTAGAGCTTTACAACTTGGACATAAATTAGAGTAAAAATTCTAGTATATATGATTATAATCTCCAAGTAGTGTTGAGAAAATGTAAGTCCAAATCCTTGTGCATACATATGTTGATGTGAGATCTAATCAGTTGCAACAAATGAGTATTGAAAAGTGGGCTAGTGAGACATTTATCATGAAAATTTATGTTATTCCTCTCATTCTGTATAGCTGTGACTAGGAAGGATAGTGAAATACAAAAGCTCCATTTGATAGTTTTATTCTGGAATCTTATATTAGCACACCAATTCTTAATTTAGCTTAATTCATCTAGAAATTCACTAATTAAACACTTATGCATCAATGTTTTTTTATGTATTATTGGCATATCCTTATGTTTTCTATGTATTATTGACATATCTACGTTTGAAGCATAGAATATGCGTAGTCTCCTAAGCTATTATGCATAATGAACACCAATTAGTAAGATAATTAAATCTTGCAATCTTATCCGTAATTGGTAGCTTGTTTAGTATAGCAAGCCAAAGGGTTGTGGAAGCTTTGGGTTGAAGATGCTTAGACTAGACTATGTTTGCCTATGAAAGGATTGGAAAGTTGCTAGTAAACACTTGTCTGCAAGATAGATGAGAAAAGACACCATTTGTGGTGTGTTTCCAGGCAATGATATCATTATCAGAGTTAACACATGCCTGCAAAATTTTAGTCTTTAAAGGAGTTAGAATTGGAACAATACTGATTATATCCTTTTTTTATAAGAGCTTGAGCCAATGTATGATGTTGAATAAGAGGTCTTAAAGCAATAACATAATATGTTTCTTCCAAAAGACCAATTGATTGCTAATTATCAACGCAAAAAGAAGTAGTTTCCCCATTACTAATGATGTTGATGAAATGAGGCCTTATTATTTCCCTCATCTTAAGGATGGCTTTCAATGTGATAGAGGATAGATTATCTGAGTTAACTCTCTATACTCTTATTTTTAATAAAGTAAAAGTGAATCCATCTACAACACAAAGCTTGCTTATCAGTTAGGAGTCTCCATAGCCTTTTAGAAAGCAAGATAGTATTGAAAGATTTGAGAGAAATGATACTAAGTCCCTTTTGACTTTTAGGCAACAAAACCCCCTTCTGATTTCATATTCACCTTATCAGGGATTACCCTTGCAACTAGTCCATAGATACTTGTTAAGAATTTTGTCAATTGCCTTGATTACTTTCATTGGAAATGCAATGTGAGCTACTCAGTAAACACTAATGGAGTTCAATATAGATGTGAAGAGTTGTGCTATTCCAATTGTAGAAAGATTCTTAGAGCTCAAGGAATTAATTCTCTTATTAATCTTAGCAGTCAAACAAGCATAATCTGAGGATTTAAATTTGGAATCTGGATAGGAATGCCTAGGTAACTCATTAGAATCTTTTGAATATAAAAACTTGTGACAAAAACCAGAGTGGATCCCAAATTAGAAGCTTTGTCAGACATGTATATGTCACTTTTAGAACAATTCACTTAGAAACTAGACATCCTACTAAATATTTTAAAAGCTTTCATTAGAGTTAGAAAAGAAGTAGGATCAACATTAGAAAAAAAAAGGTCATCAACAAAGCACAAATGAGATAATTTAACCCTTTTGCATTTAAAATGAAATTTGAAGCCCTTGGTACTCTCCACCGCTTTATGAAGAAGTGTATTGAAGAGTTCCACAACTAAACCAAAAAGGTAAGGTGATTTGGATCAACTTGTCTAATTCCCAAACTACTTTTGAACCTATTTATAGGTTGACCATTGAAAACGATGTTATAACAAGAAGTAGAGATACACTGTTTGATCCACCTGATAAAGATCCTTGGAAAATCTGTAACAGTAAGTATAATAATGATGAAATCCCAATCCACACAATCATAAGCTTTCTTTAAGTCAATTTTTATACAGCAACCACCCTACCATTCTACTTTGCAGAAGTTCTACTCAATTCCTAAAGAATTAAGATGTTATTACCAATAACCCTTCTAGGTATATAAGCTCCCTGTGCACCAAGATTTTAGAGATTAACTTATATATGGAATTGCAATAAGATATGGGGAGAAAGTTTGAAAACTGATCAAGTTGTCCATTCTTAATAATAAGAGTAATAAAAGTTTTGTTAATCTCTATTAATAAAGAACCCTTAGTGAAGCATTCTGTAACAATAGTGAAGCATTCTGTAACAACATTTATCACCAAATTCCTCATAAGTGGCCAAGATTTGATGAAAAATTTCACATTGAAGCCATTGGAGTCGGGTGTTTTAAAAGGGTGTAAAGATTTCAAAGTTACCTCAATCTCTTATATGGTAAATAGTTGAGAAAGAAAATTAGCCTCTTAAGATGGTAAACCCCTTTACATAACTTGCTTAAGTAGAGTAATAGAGGAGTGAGCTCCAAAAGGCTTATTCAATAACTCAGAAAAAAAAATTAAAGGCTCCTTCAACCAATTTAGCATGTGAATTCAACATAGAGTCATTGACCTTTAGTAAAAACAATTATATTCGATGTTTTTCTAGCAATAATGGTTTTATGGAATACAGATGTATTTTTATCTCCATTTTTTAACCAAAAAAGTTTAGATCTCTGACTCATCAAAGAGCTATTAAATTAGAGAGCTTTAGACAAATTATGGATAGCATCCTTTTCCAACTCTTACAGTTGAGTGGATCTAGGGTCATTATACATTTGCTATTGAATAGCTTCTAGTTGAATCTTAGCAGTATTCAATAAATGGTGTGTGTTACCGATACTATTTTTGAACAAGATCATCATTTCCATTTTGATGATACTTAGTCTCCTGAAAAAAAAACTATTTAGCGCCAACAATGCTTGTTGTCAATTCTTTCCTTATAGCTTCTTGAAAGCCTGAGATTCTAACTAAAAATCACGTAACTTGAATGTTTTTCTTGGGGTTATATGTGTTAATTTGAGTTAAAATTGTAGTATGATCAGATAAATTGTTACAAGGATAAGTGGATGTAATTCACTCTATATTGTCTGTTGTTCTAGGTAAGTGGAACTTTGTTGACAATTAGAGACCACCTTCATTCACATATATGGAAACTTCAACATTTATTAGGAATCTCATTCTGGTTATGCTCAACGAAAAATGTTAATTCACTCATTATGTGTATATTCTCTTAAATTTCTTGTTAAACCTTTTCTTTTCTTTTTAGGGACCTCCAAGTTGAGTCTTAAAGATTTTGAGAGAAGACTAACTAGGTAACTCATCTTTTACTCTACTAGTCTACTAGCAAGAGAGTGTACATCATGACCAAAGAAGGCACCTTAAGATAAGAAAAAGCCATAAACATGTACACACAAGAATTTATTTCCCAGGAGATTATGAAGTATGATGATGATGTCTTCTTCCTCCTTTGAGAAGCCTCTGTGTTTCACATTGGGGCTCAGATGATTCAACCACTATAACCTGTAACTCTTCCCATACCTTTTCAAACCTAAGATCACTAAACTACAATCCATCACCATATAGTACAAAATGTGATTAAGAGCCAAATTCCATCACTAAAACACCACAGAAAAAGAAAATTGTTTAGTAAGTTTGTTTATGCGATTTACAATTTTTTACCAATAATATTGGAAATATGACTCCATCAGTGATGTGAGCATGACTATGGTACTTTGTAAGAGATATGGAACTATGTTGAAGGGACCAATAACAAGATCAAGAGCTAAGAATTTCAAACAAACACTTCAATCTTACATGGATCGAATTGTATATGGCATGGAATCTCAAGAGATGATAAGGGACAATGGCATCATAATTAATCAAGTTAAGCGGAATGTGCACGAAGACTTTCATTCTTGTTTAATTAATTATTTTAAATTAGAAGCATAGCTTTGGGAAGCCCACTACTTGTATTTTGGGCTTATTTTAGTTAAACGGACTTTTATTAACTTTAAACTCATTTATTTTAAACATTTTAGGTTTAATGGGTTGTATTTTAGAAATATTAGTTAGGCTTTAGTTAATTTGGTGGGAAACCCATGTTTAAAGGCCTTTTACATATTTAAGGTTTCTTTTTTTTCAAAGGGTATAAATACTTTATAATAAACTTTATTTAATAACACTGACCCTGACCTAAATTTACCTAGTGCGTTTATGACCTTGTTGTAGGATTATGATGATGTTTTTCCTAAAGAGGTACCTCATGGATCACCACCTTTAAAAGGGATTAAGAACTAGATTGTCTTGATACTAGGAGCTCAATTTCCTAATCATCCAGCTTATGAAAGCAATCTAGAGGAGACAAAGTAATTACAAAAACAAATGGATGAATTGCTTAAAAATGGATACGTGTGGGAGAGCATGAGTCATTATGTTGTGCCAGTTCTTTTAGTGCGAAAGAAAGATGGAAATTAAAGGATGTGTGTGAATTGTAGAGCAGTCAACAAGATCATTATAAAGTATTACCATCCTATTCCTATATTAGATGATATGCTAGATGAGTAGCTTGGTGCTCATATTCACCAAAATTGATTTAAAAAGTGGCTATCATTAAATTAAGATAAAAGAAGGTGATGAATGGAAAACTGCATTTAGGACCAAACATGGATTGTATAAGTAGTTGGTTATCCCTTTTGACTTATCTAATCCACCTAGTACTTTCATACACTTAATGAATTATCTTTTGTGTGAATTCCATAGTAAATTTGTGGTTGTTTACTTTGATAACATATTGATTTATAGCAAGAACTTAAAAAAAACATGTCATGCTTGTTAATGTTGTTTTGGATGTGTTTAGGAAAGAGAAGTTGTATGCAAACCTTAAGAAGTGTTCATTTTGCATGCATAAGTTGTCTTTTTAGGATTTATAGTGAGTTTTAAGGGAGTTAAGATTGACTCTAAAAAGGTGAAAGTTATCCAAGAATGGTCAACACCTAAGTCAGTTAGTGAGGTTAGGAGTTTTCATGGCTTAGTAGGTTTTTATAGGAGGTTTATTAGAGATTTCTCTACTATTGTTGCCCCACTGAATGAAATCATTAAGAAGAATGTTGGCTTTACATGGGAGAAAGAACAGGAAAATGCGTTTAATACTTAAAGAAAAAGTTAGGTATTGCACCCATTTTGTGCTTATTTGATATTTCCAAAACTTCTGAAATTAAATGTGATGCTTCTAGGATTAATGAAACGGTTGTTTTGATGCAGGAGAATCATCCTATATCATATTTTAGTAAGAAGTTAAGCGGACCAATTTTGAGCTATTTCACTTATGATGGGGAGCTTTATGCCTTAATGAAAGCTCTTGAAGTTTGGGAACATTATTTACTACCTAAAGAGTTCGTGACACATAATGATCATCAATCTCCCAAGTATTTGAAGGGACAAGGGAAATTGAGCAAAGATATGCAAGTTAGGTGGAGTATCTTAAAACATTTGTGTATGTGATTAAATATAAGCAAGGTAAGGAAAATGCTGTGGCTGATACATTATCAAGAAGGTATGCTTTGATTTCTATGCTTACTTCTAAGTTACTTGGATTTGAGCATTTGAAACAGTTGTATGTGGATGATGTTGATTTTTCTAATGTATATCAAACTTGTGAACATACTGCATTTGATAAGTTCTATAGAAATGAAGGATATCTTTCTAGGGGTAAACAACTTTGCATTCCTACATGTTTTATTAGAGAGTTGCTTGTTAGAGAATCACATAGTGGAGTGTCAATGGGGCATTTTGGTATGCAAAAGACCTTAACTATTCTTAAAGAACATTTTTATTGGCCAAATATGAGAAGATACGTGGAACAGGTTTGTGCCAAGTGTATTGCATGAAAATATGCTAAGTCTAGGTCTATGCCTTATGGTTTGTATACACATTTACCTATACCTAGTGAACCTTGGGATAATATATCTATGGACTTTGTATTAGGTTTACCTAGGATTAGGAAAGGTAGAGATATCATATTTGCTATTGTGGACATATTTAGTAAAATGATTTATATCATTGAAATAGATGATGCAACAAGCATTGCTGATCTTTTCTTTTGGGAAGTGGTTCGACTTCATGGTGTGCCAAGAACCATTACTTCAAATAGGAATGTTAAGTTCCTAAGTCACTTTTAGAGAGTTTTATAGGGAAAGTTAGGTACTAAACTTTTATTTTCTACTACATGACATCCACAATCTGATGGATAAACTAAGGTATTAAATAAGACTTTAGGAACCATGTTTCGTGCAATTTTTGGGAAGAACTTGAAAACTTAGGAAGATTGTTTTCCATTCATTAAGTTTGCATATAATCATTCTACACATTTTTCTACAAGTTGTTCTCCATTTGAAATTGTGTATGGTTTTAATCCATTAACTATGTTGTATTTGATGCCTTTACCTTTGACTGAGATTGCTAGTTTAGATGGCAAGAAGAAGGTTGACTTAGTTAAAACAATATATGAGAAAGTACATGAACAAATTGAGAAAAAGAATCGCATGCACGCACAAAAAACAAATGAAGGTAAAAAGCAAGTTCTTTTCGAACACGGTGATTGAGTTTGGGTGCATATACGAAAAAGAAAGGTTTCCATAGAAAAGAAAATCTAAACTTGATACAAGGGTGATGGACCATTCCAAATGTTAGAAGGCATCAATGACAATGCATATAAGATATACTTGCCAGGCGAGTATAATATTAATGTTATTTTTAATGTTTTTGACTTATCTCCTTTTGACTTTAATTTATATTCGAGAACTAATTCTTTTGAAGAGGGAGGAATTGATATGAGCAGGATTGTAAGAGATATGAAACCAAAGATGTGCTATTAATGTTAAATGGACCAATGACAAGATCTAAGAAGTTCAAATTAGTGTTTCAATCCTATATGGGTTGAATTGAAGATGGCATGAAATCTCAAGAGACAATGAAAGCCAATGACATTATAACTAATCAAGTTGGGCAGAATGTGCAAGAAGACTTTCATTCTTGTTTAATTAATTATTTTAAGTTAGAAGCATAGCTTTGGGCAGCCCATTACTTGTGTTTTGTGCTTGGTTTAATTAGATGGATTTCTATTGACTTTTAGCCCATTTAATTTAATCCTTTTGGGATTAATGGGCAATATTTTAGAAATATTAATTTGAGTTTTAGTTAATTTAGTGAGAGGCCCTTATTTAAAGGCCTTTTACATATTTAGGGTTTCTTTCTTTTCAAGGGGTATAAATACTTCATAATAAACATTGTTTAGGGATTTTTTAGATGAATAACAAATTCTTTAAGGGAGGGTTTCTTGTCTTCTTCTATTGCACCAAGAATATAATTCTTATTAAGGTAATCACTTGTGACAAGTTCCATTCTTGTTTTCAAATCAACTTTATTATATGCATTTCTATTCATATAATTGATTGGGGGTTCATTAAGGTTAGGAATTTCCTCTTGTTTGTGTTCTATCCAAAGTGTGTGTTTAAGGGGTTTCGGGTTCTTTAGCCTTAAGGTTTTGCATCAGTCAGCCTGTTCTATGGACCCTTATTTATACCAACAGAATATAGTCCCATATCCCTTTCTTATCTTGATCATTATTCTTTGTCTTCTTTCTCCTTTTCCTTCAAGTGCAAGAAAGATATGGAGAAAAGAGATTAACTAGCAACCTAAAATTTTGGGAAGTTTTATATGTTTGGGCTCTTGAATTTTTGCAAGAAAGGCTAGAGCTTGTTTAAAGTTCCCTAAGGTTGTAAATATCATGTTATGCCTAGTAATACGAGTAAATATTGTCCTATATACTTCATAGCATTTAATTTTGTCCTCACATTCACATTATATACATTTCATCTATACAATATATAGCTAACTCGAGATTTTATCATTCACTTAAACTTTTTCCTGATGTAATTCACTCGGTGTTGTCTATTATTCTAGGTTTAAAAAATGCCTCTAGATGGAATATCAAGTAGTTATGCAATTTCAATACAAGTTTTGAGATTTGAACAAGGTAAACCCATAGATCTATGCCCTTTAGTCTCTTCACATTATAAAATAACATTGAAATCCCCATTGACAATCCATGGACTAAAGATGGAAACTAACATATCCTTTATTTGTTTCCAAAGAAAAGTTCTTTGATAACAACTATTATGTGCGTAGATAAATGACATATAGAAAGTTTGAGATCAAAACGTGATTGAAATCTCTAAATGAATCATCTGATCAGTTATAATTTTAGGGCAAATAGAAATAACACTGGAGTTTTAGAGTATTATAATCTTACCATCAAGGTGTGTATTATTATTTGCTAATTGTTTCTATTGATTTGAAAATAGTTCGATAAATTATCACCACTTTCACTTATTTTATTTTCCAGAATCCCTGCAACCTAGACTTTATTATGCATTATCACATTTCTTATAAGTAGTTTTTTTAATGGGAGCATCTTCTCCTCTCACATTCCATGTAAAGATGTTGATATGATAGGCTCGACAAGTGGAATCTTTTTCTTCCTATTGGATCTTCTCCTAGTATCATTTTCCAATTCCTGCTTGACATTCTCAAGTTTATTAATCTTTGCACTTGGAGTTTCAGGTATATTCAGTTCATAATGTCCCATTTATTTCTTAGATATTTCAATTCTAAACACTGGTTGTTTATATGCCACCTTGTTACAGGTTGAAGTTGTTAACATAACCTCTCCTTCTTTTACTAAATTATGCTCTAAGAATCCAAGCTTATCTGCATTAAACAAACCTCATCAATCAATGTAGAGTTTTCATACTCCCATTCTTTCTTGCTTTATCTAAACTGTTCTTGTAGCTTTTCATATGTTTCTTCTAGATGTTTAAATTTCTCTTTCTTCCATTCTAGATTATCCTTAACCTTTTTACTCTCCTTCTCTAAATTGAGAAGCGTGTCATCTCTTTCTATTAGTTCTTTGGGTGCTCTTGCCTTCTTTTATGCTTCTAAAAACTCCTTTTGAGAAGCTGACAAAAGTCCTTTTAGACCCTCAGCCTCTAATATAAGCATATTGATTTTCTGCTCTTGATCAATGATTTTCTCATTCGCATCATCCAAAGCCAACACCAATCCTCTTTTTTACTCCTCTCATTTTCTACAGTTCTTTTTACAGACAACCCTAAGCTTATCAATTGCAGTGCTTAGATGCCGAATTGTGGATTCTTTTTCATTTTATTTGAACTAGACATCCTCACACTTTTGCTTCAACATAAGGATTTCCTCTGTCTTTTCATTTAGTTCTTAGGACTGCTAGTCGATCTTCAAAGTCACTCCTTATGACCTTATGAGTCGTTCATTGTAAGCTTTTCTCAAATTTTCAAATAAATTTGCTTTGTCTTTTAGCTCTACCTGGAGCTTCTCTATCTCGAGTTTAGCCTCTTCTAACTCTTCACATATCCTCTCCATTTCCTTCCTTCTGAGTGTAAACTGATGAAAGAACACTAATTTGCAATGTAAAATGATCATTAAAACAAATATTTAAAAATGATTATATTGCCTAAACATAATGTTAAAATTGGAGTGGGACCTACTTTTATTTAAAATGTTCATGTCAGTTTCTGGTGGGACCCACAATAAAAAATTTTAAAAAACACGATAGTAAATTTTTGACCACGACAGTAAACCTTTGATCATGATAATAGATAACTGACGAAGCCCTAACACCGTTAATGGTTAGAATTCAATATGAACATTTTCCAAATGTTAAAGTTCATTTTGAATGTCTTACAAACGTTAAGGTTCAATTTAAATACCGTGAAACATTAAGGTCTATTTTGTAAATTAGTGTAAGCGTTAGGGTTCATTTAGCCCTTTTAGCCTTTTGCATTATCATATTTCTTATAAGCAGCTTTTTAGTGGGAGCATTTTCTCCTCTCACATTCCATGTAAAGATGTTCAAATGAGAGGCTCCACAACATCTTCTCTTAGTAACATTTTCAAATTCATGCTTATCATTCTCAAGTTGATTAATCTTTGCACTCGAAGTTTCAAGCAAATTCAATTCAAAATTCCCGATTAATTTCTTAGATATTTCAATTCTAGATGCTGATTGTTCAGATGCCACCTTGTTACAAGTTGAAGTTGTTAATGTAGCCTCTCCTTCTTTAATCCCAAGAAAAATTTCAGTTGTAATTGATTCATTGTGTAGAATAGAAGCTTGAATAACAGTATTGCATTATTCATTATAAGGGATATTTCTGTCTTGTATTGAATTGATACCTATCTCTTGTGCTTGATCAATTTCCATAAGTTCCTAGTAACTTCCAAAGATAAATACTCTACCTGTTGGCTTCCAAATTTTCTTTATAGCAAGTTGGGGTTTCCAAGCATAAGAGATCCTCAACTAATGCTCAATAGGCTCTTACTCCCCATTCAACCCACCATTAAATTAAACATAATGCAAATTCTTTCAAAATTGACCCTCCTTATCTCAATTATAGCTTAGTCTTTCGAGATTGGCTTTTTAATGAAACTGGTAAGGTGGTTAAGTCCACTTGTTGTCCAATTCTCCAATCTAGATAGGATTGTTTTCTTGCTTGATCTTTTCTAGTTTAAGTCCAAGTTTCCATAGCCGAAGAAGTAAAGGCTTGTTATGGACATGCCAAAGTCTAGCTTGAATGACTTTCCTTGCATCTTTAGCACTTGTAAACTTAAAGAGGGATACATCGTCATTGTTCACAAAGATTTCTAGTAGTCTTTGCGGCTTCCAATTATGAAGGCCCATTGTTTCATCACTGGAAAGGCTACACTTTTATCAAGGAAAAAGCTTAGAATGGTATAATTCTATTTGCTTGCTCCTACTTTCATAATATCAGGTGGTGGAGAAACAACTCGATGTTTTGCTACTTCATTAGGTGGAAAGTTATTCAACTTTAGCTCTGGTCTAGGATCCCTAGCAACTTTCCGAGATTTGCGAATAGAGTGATCTAAGTTAGAATTATGGACAAAACTAGATGAAGGACCAGTGTTATTCAATAGAGGAGTAGTTTTTATAGGTTGAGAAAATCTTTATCCATTGGACAAAAGGAATGGAAGTAAGTGAGTTGAAGAAACAACCAATTAAGGAAGAAAATTCCTGGGAAATCAAACACAATTGAGGCAATAAGAATGCAGAAATGAAGGATATGAGATGAAGAAAGTAGTCAAGATTATGAGTGTAGTAGATGGAGACTGAGAAAGAAATAAGTAAATTAAGGTTGGCAAATGAGGCGAAAGAACACAAAAACAGATGGAGTGCAATTTGTATTTTGTAGAATGAGGCAAAGCAGCGCCGGCCCTGGGCAGGGGCCAGCAGGGCACCTGCCCAGGGCCCATGATGAGAGGGGGGCCCTCTTCAACAGCCCCCTCTCTTACAACTGTTTTATTATTGACAAATTTTTACTTACAGTCAAACAAATTTTAACTATGCTTTGGCAACACGCAACAACCTCCTCCCTCTCAAGAAATTTTAACTTTATAAGTTAATGTTAATTTATACATGTTGGCTTTAAATGATTTTAACGTTATAAGTTGACGTTTTTTTAAAGTGAAGATAACTTTGTGGTTCTCATATTTATAAATAGTCTTGAAATATTTAAGTATATTTTTGCCTTCTAAATTAACAGCAAAAAATTTTACGATTCTATCTTCTGATTATAATTTAAAGGTAAAGTTTCTGATTTTTTAATATATTTTCTCTTTGTTTTCTATTTTTAATATTAGATATTAAATTTTGCTATTTATTATCGAATTCTATTGACTATACTTGTGATTATAGCATCAGATGAGAGAAGTTTTTCAAAGTTAAAATTATTGAAAACCTACTTGAGGTCATCAATGTCACAAAAAAGGTTTAATAGTTTAGCTATGTTATGTATTGAGAAGGATATGTTGGACAATATTGATCTTGATAATATTATTAATGATTTTGCATCTAGAAATGTACGGAGAAATTATTTTCATAAATCATGATCCTATGTATAATTGTTAGTGTTATGATCATTTAATATTTAGTTAATTATGTAAACTTATAAATTAAGTTATTTATGTTTCATACAAATATGTAAACTTAAGTATATTATTGATTTATTAGGGCCCTTTTTTTAATTTCGCCCCGGGTCTATAAAACTATAGGAACGGCCCTGAGGCAAAGCTGAGGTAGAAGGAGCATGAACAGTGAAATCGAGTTGTTTATGCAAAGTAGCTAGAGAGCAAACTAACTCCATGCTTTATTCTTTTAAATTTATATATCAATACACAATGAAATTATCTCTTTGTTGATTAGATTCAATAACCAATATCATTCTTTTCAAGTATTTTAAATCTTAAGTTGTAATATAATTTAAAAGTAAAAATAGTAACTAAATATTAAAAATTTTGAATCACTCAATTTTGTCATTATATCAAATAAATCAAACCTATTTATGTTAGACATCCTGTGAAATTTTAATAATAAAATATTTAGTAAATTAAAATTTTAAGATTTTTGAATTATTTTCAACAATATTAAATGTGTAGTTAGTTGGTTTTTATTGTTATTTTAATTAAAATTAAAATGTTATTTATTTAAAAGTTTACATAAATCAACCAAAATAATTATAGATGCTAACTAAATTATATTTGCAATAAATTAAATTTTATTATTTTAGGTTATATTTATAATAAATTATATCAAAAAGTTAAATAAGATTTCGGATTTAAAATATAATTGATAGTTAATTTATCTATCATCACAATTGGGAGCGAATAGTATACAAATTGTGAAGTCATTAGACATAGCCAAAGTATAATCTTCACTTTCGGGTACTTCTTCAATCGAAAGATGAAGCTGTTGGGTAGATTCATAAAAGGGCAAAAGGCTAAAGAATCAGTAAATTAGGTATGTGATCAAGACACAAGCGAGGACATAGAAGTACAGATCGGACGAACCTCACATGTGTATGTGAAAGAAATCGCAGTGTCTGTTCTTTAGTGTTAATTGCTTGGGCATGTCTGGCTACGATTGCAAATATAACATGAACCTCACATGCCTCTTTGGATGCCTTTCTGCCAGAAGTGCAAGACATGAAAGGTCAATTATGTTATGCTGCACCACATACATATCAGGAATTTTCACAATGCTGAAAACTTCTGCCTAAGTTGATGATCAATTGGTCTAGTTAAAGAAATCTGTAATTTTCAAATCATATATGCAGAGATGGAGATGAAAGTAGAAGTTTTTAAACACGAGATTCGAAGGACCAGAAATAGATTATACCAAGTACAGTGGTCACTTCTATACCAACGATCATATAGTTTATGTCTACCGTTTATAAATAAAGAGGTAGGGAAACAAACAAAACCAAGTTCCATAAGACAGCTACTTTAATCCATCAATTTACAGCTATCACCATATGCTTGGAAATCCAATCAAAGGGTTCTGCTGAGTCTGCTGCAGAGGCAAAAGCAACTTTTGTAGTACTAGCTTGCAGGAGTCTTCCTAAAAGGGAACTTTCAAGAACATTTTAGACAAAGAACGGCCTGTAATAGTAACCTGCTTCGCTAGAGTTCTTTTTATTCTCAGGTCACCATCTAGCAAGGAAGAACTTCTGGAAAATCACTCTTCAACAACATTTACAAGTTCATACTCGATGAGTGACAAATTGTTGTCTTCCTTCACAGTAAAAGTTGCAGGTTCAGTAACTTCAACACGGCCCCATTTGTCCACAGCAAGCCTCATTGATCCTTTAAACATATCAATTTTTGCGTTGCGAAGGATTACCGTGCTGCCCTCTTTCATCAAGTCCACTAAACAACCAGAAATATGGATGTTATACAACCAAACAGAAAAAGGTTTCGACTCGACACTGAAATAATTGCTCTAATAAAGTTAAAATACTTTCCAAAACTGCATCTAGCATTAAAGATCATAGATCCATACTTATGCTCATTTAGGGACATGAAACACTTAAAGAAGGTTCAGGTTGCTAGTTAATTTTTTCCCCCCTATAAAGATCATAGTTATGATAACTCCAGGCTTTATGTATTTTCCGATTTGAATGGAAAATATGAACATTTCAAATTTGCAATCTATACATAAAGCCTTCAGTTTCAAAGTTTTGAAATATAATATCTACTTTTTGTAGGATAATAAAGTGTTTTCTTTTCCATAAAGATAGATTAATACATTCAGGCACTCATATAGATTGACAATCAGCAAACGGACGTTGTAGAATTTACATTAAGAATGACCTTCCCACGACATTTCTATGTCAATGACAATTAATTCATAGACATTCGCAGAAAGAAACAAAGAACCTTAAGTATTACCATGGTTTCTGGAAACTAAGGAAGTACTTTCTGATGGTGTACAGATGGCTTTGACCAATGAACCCAGCAAACAACAAGATCATTCTTACATATACTTGGAGAATTGATATCTAACTTCATTGGCATGCTAAGGTAACACAATTTACTTAATAGTTATGACATCAAACACCAAAGTAGGTAATCACTAAAACCATGACATGACGATTATAGGAAAAGGATCCAGACATCATATCCCCTCACAACCCCCAAATCTTGATAACAAAATTGCAAGAAAGCAATAATATCAAACAATCAAATAATCGATACACCAGAAAAATAAAACTGACATAACTTGAACAAAATGAAAAAGAAAGTACCTTGATCATTCCTAGCTGTGAAGATTATCATTCCTGTCTCATCTCCCACCAAGCATTCAGCGATTCTCATTTGGCGTAACTGAGGACCATCAGTACGACCCTTTTGCAATACCAACTTTGTATTAACAACTTTCACAGTCAGAGTGTGGCCGGTAGTGCCTGGTCGGAGCTGCTCCACCTTGGTAAAAACAGGTTTTCTCAATCCTGATTTTGCATCTGCCATTTTCTACGATCCTGGGGTAGATCAGATTACACACAGTAAACAACAGTAGATATAGAGATAAGCAAAGATGAGTCAACTAAAGCACTATTTGAAAAAAAAAATGTGGATTAATTTATAGGCCAAACCTATGAGATGTCAACAAAAAGCAGTATACTTTTCTTGCCATCATCCTAAATTCCGTCATCAACTAACATAAGTCAATGAATAATATGTGTGCAGTGAGAAAACCAAAACCATGGGAGATCCACGCAACTCAAACCAACCAGAAGACAATCTAAATTATCATTCCTTGATATTCACCATCCCACTTATCACGTAGAAAAATACCCAAACTGGTAAATCAAAAGCAGAAACTAAAAATAAAAAGAAAAATTCAATAAAAAAGATCGCTACCCAGCAATGCAACCCGACACTGAACATAACCAATAAAGCATCGAGCTTTCACTATCTGCCGTCAAAAATTTCGCAGATTTCAATGGATCGTCGGGAGCAAACAAGTAAGTGTAGTCTCATAAGTCACCAAGTATCAGAAGTCTTGGATAATATACATATGTATATATAAAAGGGAAAATCCAAAAGAAGATACAACCTGAAGAGAAAGAAGAGATGAGGAAAAGTAGGACTCACCTATAGAAAGCTGAATTGCGAGTGTGTCCACAGAAGCAAAGAGAAAGTGCTTGCGTGAGAGAGATCAGATCGATGATGGAATGCGAAACGTAAAGAGTAAGAGTCGTTCTAGAAGTGCAAAGTCTTCCTGCCCTTTTTTTTGGTTTGTGGGTGAATGGAGACCGTTGATTGCTAATTACGATACAGCCGATTCTACTTACACGTGACTACCCCCTTCTTACACGGAAACTATTCCAATCTACTCGAAAACGACGCCGTTTACTAGATTATCAACGAGTCTATAATTTTATTTATTTATTTATTTATTTAATAACCATTTCTTGATTTAAAACATCTTATGCAACCACCAAATTGCACCACAGGATTTGGATTTACAGAGGAATCTGGAACAGGATTTTTAAGTATCCTATGTGCTTCTTTTATTCTCAATTCACCTCAAGAAGGGTCCTCCAATTCAACCACAAAGAACCAAACTTGAAAACTGAATTCAACAATTGAAAAACACACCGATCTTTCAGTGCCGGAGATAGGGTTTAGTAATAAGAAAAAAGAACAGAGAAAGGGCACTTGGCTAGTCATTGCTTATCATCTTTCCATTGTTGGCGAAGGTCCTCGTAACTTCACCCTGAAATCGGTCCATAAATAACCAATTCAACACCCACAAAGCAAACATGAGACCTTGTTTCAAAAGTAAAATCCAATTGTCTACCTGCCGGCCCCGGCTGTCAATTGGCACCACTTCGAAAGCTAGATATCTGTTGACATCGTCCTGGGTCACCTTGTAGTTGGGCTGATTCGCTCCTGAAGCACAGATCAAGAAGAAAGGGTATAAGGCTAAACTTCTGATCTTAGATCTGTGCGCTTAAACGTAGATTGCAAGGTTAGAGAATGACATGCCTGTAATATAATTTGTGGAACCATCTTCAGATATGCGTAGCCACTGTCAGCACAACATATTGGAGGTTTGAATCATAATTCCAAATAATAATAATAATGAAACCTGATCAACTTGAAAATTATACCGCAAATTGGCAAGAAGTAGTTCCGTTTATAGTATAGCCACAAGCCTGGATTTCTTGACCGGGCACTGCCTGTCCATGAATTTGGAGTGCCTCAACGGCAGGCAACGGACCATTATCACCTGAAGACATAATCTTTAGACAACCGGAAATTGGAGAGCTTGGACTTTGATATAGACGACGCACAGACAGACCCTTTAACCCATGACCAGAGATAGTTGCAAGGTTTGACCACCAACGTACGGTTGACTTGGAACGGGAAGTCTTCCCTCACAGTTGAAGAATTCCATGACTTTTGTTAGAGCCGTTGGTAGTTTGAATGTAAAATTGTGTTCTAGTTAATCTAGAAAAATTCAAATTACAACAAACTTGTTTCCAAATGAAAAACAAAGCTCGGTAAATACTTACAAAATCTACAGTAATTGAAATTTTCACTGAACTACTCACTTTAAAGCTACCTCCCGTATTCTTATTGGTTCAGTCTGATTTTAGTGAGGCTGGATATCGTTGCTTGGGCCCATGAATTCGATTAGTTTCAACTAAAAAATATCTGCAAAAACAATAAAAGCACGCCAAAGGTTGTACGCCGACTTGCTCCTCCAATGCTTAAGTCAATTCTTTATTGTAGGTTTTTCTCTAAAAACAAAGGATATTAGAGTTCTTAAGAGTCATACTTACGTTATAAAAAAATAATAAACTTATATAATAAATAACTATAATGCTTAACTCAACATCTCAAAGATGGGTCGATGACCCATACGCTATCCTAAGATTGGACAATCGAGTTAGTATGTATAAACTGCATACGAAAGCTGCGGTGGAAAGCCAATTCTACATTTTAGAGGTTGTTCGATACAATAGAGTTACGAATTTTATGTCCAATCTGAGTCTTTTAACTCCACTTGGTAAGAAATGTAGAGCACAAAAAGCTATTCGTTAATACGTGTAAGCTATATAAGGCAAAGAGATTACTAGAAGTGATAAGCAGTTCAACAGTTGGAAGCATGGAAGCCACATTCACATCCACAGCCACAACTTGCAAACTCAGAACCTTTCACTCTCTATCGACCAACCTCTCCCCTCGATTTTCTCCAGGATTTTTCCTCACTTTCCCAGAAAATAACAAGAGGAAATTAACCAATCTAAAGCAAAGCTCTTTGCCTTCTCGCAATACTTTTAGAATTTCTGCAAATTCCCAGGCAGCCCCTGTGTCAGCAGAAGCCGTAACAGTGTCCTCAATACCCTCTGAAATGAAGGCTTGGGTTTATGGTGAATATGGTGGCGTGGATGTGTTGAAGTTTGATGATAAAGTTTCGGTGCCTGAAGTGAAAGAGGACCAGGTTTTGGTCAAGGTTGTGGCTGCTGCTCTTAACCCTGTTGATGCCAAGAGAAGGCAGGGCAAGTTCAAGGCCACTGATTCTCCACTTCCGGTATCACCTCACTATCATTTGAAGTATTTTAGTGTTGTATCTGATTGGTAACTGAGAAAATGTAATCTAAATTGATTCTCGTTTGCAAACAAGTGGAGAAACTAAAATTTGGTTTGCAACCGTAAAGGAACAATCGTTCTCGTGCTTCTGGCCTTCAACAGAATTCCCACTGTGGAGGCGGTGACTTTGGAATTATTCACATGTTTTATCCAAAATTTTCAAAAGAGGCTTGTCATTTTTGCTCAACATACTTATTATCCACCATGAATCAGCATAAGAGCTAGAAAAGAAGGTTTTTTTTTTGGAATAGTCTATTTTCCATCAAGTAAATAGTTGGAATTAAAAGTGAAAACAATGAGGAATGTATAATATCAGCTAAAATAATTCTTTTAACTTTTGCATGTAGACTGTTCCAGGGTATGATGTTGCTGGTGTGGTGGTGAAGGTTGGTAGTCAAGTGAAAGAGCTTAAAAAGGGGGATGAAGTATATGGCGACATCAATGAGAAGGCTTTGGAAGGACCTAAACAGTTTGGATCTTTTGCAGAGTACACTGCAGTTGAAGAGAAGTTATTGGCCCTGAAACCTAAGAATTTGGATTTTGTCGAGGCTGCTGGGCTTCCTCTCGCAATTGAGACGGCATATGAAGGCCTGGAGAGGACAGGTTTCTCCGCTGGTAAATCCATTCTTGTTCTCAATGGTGCTGGTGGAGTTGGAAGCCTGGTGATTCAGGTATATAATTCTATGCGATGTGCGTACAGTTGTTCCTCCATTTATATCTATCTCCATATATACATTCCTTAAAGCCAGATTGACCTCACTAGTTCATTCTACAAGATTCAGAAGCTATGTACAAATGAATTCATTGTTTACTGTATAAGTACAAAGAAGCATGTCTGTCGAATATGAACACTTGCTAACTATTTTCTTTATTTATTTTTTTCTTGGATGGTACTGATGCAGCTGGCAAAACATGTTTTTGGTGCCTCCAAAGTTGCAGCAACTTCAAGTACTGGAAAGCTGGAACTCCTGAAAAGCTTAGGAGCTGATTTGGCCATTGACTACACAAAGGAGAATTTTGAAGACTTGCCAGAAAAGTTTGATGTCGTGTATGATGCTATTGGTAAGCTAAGATGATCTCAACGATGTATCCACATTGATAAAAGTTAAAAATGTTAGGTCCAAGCAAGTCTATTATAAGCAGATTATGAACGTTAAACATCTCATGCACTGACTTGATATATAATATAAATTGCAAAGAAGTTGTTGTTGTGCACCTCTTGCTTAGTATACATGAATTAGGTCTTGAATTGTTGCCGTGATTGATTGGTGTGATACAATAAATGGCAGGGCAATGTGATAGAGCTGTGAAAGCCATAAAAGAAGGAGGAAGTGTAGTGGCCCTAACTGGTGCGGTTACACCACCTGGTTTCAGATTTGTGGTTACCTCCAATGGAGCTGTTCTAAAGAAACTGAATCCCTATTTGGAGAGCGGAAAGGTAAAGACCATAGTTGATCCCAAGGGACCGTTCCCATTTTCTCAGGTTGCTGAGGCCTTCTCTTACATTGAAACAAATCGAGCTACCGGAAAGGTTGTGATTCACCCCATTCCATGAGCTCCCTCTGGACTAGAACTAGAAGAGTCATTACTAAAACCTTTCCTTGTGGAAAGTATATTCTATGGTGATGTTTCCTGGCTTAGGACTCCTGTCCTCATATCCAACTGGAGCAGAAACTTTTGCCCTTTGAAACAGGTTCATGTTGTGCTTGTTCCTTCTACTTTTGCTTAAACTATTATCCAAGACAGATCCCAGAAAGGAACAGGATCCAAAACCGTGTTGCTAAGGAAACAATTAAAGCAGATTGGGTTAGTGGAAACGTACTAGACAACAAACAAGAAAAAGCTCTATTGATCGGCACTTTGTGCACTGTATTTTAAACTTACAAGAGGTGGATGGCAATCGTTTACCACATTGTAAAAACTAAAAACAAGACAAAAACAGGAGTTATATCTGATAAATTTGTAATGCAGTAAAAATTTATTAGAAGGCTTGTTTTAATGTATTATACTTTTTTAAGAGATTGAAATTTGGATGCTTATACTTTAATAATATACGTAATTCTAATATATTTTATTTACTTATTTAATTTTTAATATCAAACCGCGATCTTGATACTAATTTTGTTGGTATACTAAAACTTTTTAAAGATATTATAAGGAAGCAAGAATAAACTCACAAACACGCATTTATCATCATCATCATTACATTTAGTCTGAAGTCTCGCAGTGAGGTGAGATCTTGGGAGGTCTTATAGTACGCAGCCTTACCTTTACATAGTAGAGAGACTGTTTCCCGGTAGACACACATACAGATGTGATAAATAAAAAAATGATGTAAAAAAATAGAAATAATAATTAAAGAACTGGTACGCATAAAAATATAGTGATTTGAAATGCATTACCTGACAAAATGACATCTGTTGGTTGGCCAAATCGGCCATTAGCTTACCCTGTGTAAAGACTGATTCTTGTTGTCGCTATTTGCACTAGAAGTTGCCCCTTACCTACCCTGACAACTCCTACGATTTTAGGTGACAATTTTGGGCCGCCTTTAACTACTCCAGACCTAAAGCTTAGACCATAACTAACAATTCGCAGAGGTGTAAAGGACATGGGATTGGACGTCCTATCGTTAAAATAAAAGACGCGAGGATTCTAATGAGTGTCGTTTACCCTTATCCTATCACATCATACTTTCCTAAATCTAACAACTGCCTCAGTGAGATCCAACTCTGATATATCGTTCTTGATTACTTCCCTCCAAGTCTTGTAAGGCCTTCCTCCTCTTGTAGTTACTAAGGTTTATTATCTCACCATTTCGAACCGACACACCTGAGAGCATCCTGCACACATGCCCAAATCACTTAAGTCTTTTCTCACGCAACTTGTCTACAATATTAACAACCTAGAGTCTGGCCCGCACTACTTGATTTCGTACCCTATCCCTCAAGGTAATGTCACACATCCACTTAAGCATACGCATTTTTGCTACTGACAGCTGACGCGTATAGCTACGTCTAGTACACTAACATTATGCCCCATATAACATGGTTGGTCGAATAACTATTTTATAAAATTTTCCCTTGAGTTTTATATAAACCTTTTTATTACATAAAACACCTGAAACATCCCACCATTTGATCTACCCAGATCTAATACGGTGTAGTATATCGTCATCTATGTTGTCATATCCCTGTATGATGGATCCAAGGTATTTAAAACTCGATTCTGTGGTATGATGTCAGTGTCAATCGTTATAGCCGCCCTTTGTGCCAGTTGGCTACCTGAAAAGTTGCATTCTAAATACTGCGTCTTGGATCTGCTCATTCTAAAACCCTTCGATTCTAACGTTGTTCTCCAACGTTCTAACTTGGCATTGACCCCTCTTTGGTCTACTAGGACAATATCGTCCACAAATAATATACACCAAGATACCTCACCTTGAATATGGTTAGTGAGTTCATTCAATACCACTGTGAATAGAAAAGGATTTAAAGCCGAATCTTGGTGTAGTCTAACACCAATAAAGAACGCTTCCGTGTCCCCTCCTACTGTGCTTACACTAGTCAATGATCCTTCATACATATCTCTAATTACCCTGATATACGTCATAGGAATGTCCTTTTCTTCCAAGCACCACCACAAGAGTTCTCGAGGACCCCTATCATATGCCTTTTTCAAATCAACAAAAATTATATGCAGATCCCGCTTTCGTTCTCAGTAGCCTTCCATCAGTCTCTGAAGTAGATGTATTGCTTCTGTCGTCGACCTACCAAGAATAAATTCGAATTGGTTGGCCGATATAGAAGCGGCTCTATGGATTCTCTTATCAATTACCTTCTCCCATAGCTTCATAGTATGACTAAGTAATTTGATGTCTCGATAGTTTTAGCAATGCTGAATGTCTAATTTGGCCTTGTATAAGGAGATTATCCTACTCAATCTCCATTCATCCGATATTCTGGCTGACTCCAGGATCACATCAAAGAGCCGAACTAATCACTCAATACCGACAGCTCCTATTTTCTTCCATACCTATATAAGGATGTTATCCGATCCTACCGTCCTTCCACTTCCCATCCCTCGCAAAGCCTTTATAATTTCTTCCCTTCTTATCTTCTCCCATGAGGCCTCGTTTAAACCTGTACCCCGCACGGGAGGTTCTTCGAGCGCGATGTTGACCAATATGTCCTCGTTATATAGGCCATAAAAGTATCTCTTCCATCTCAACTTGATGTCTTGCTCATTTGTGAGTACCTGTCCTATTTCGTCCTGTATACAATATACTTGGTTGAAATCCGTCGTCGTACGTGCCCTAACTCTCACTATTTTGAAAATACTTTGTGCTTCTTTGACCGTATCCAACTCCTTGTACAGATTCTCGTAAGCTTCACCTTTAGCCACTGAGACAGCCTTCTTTGCTTTCTGTTTGCCCAGTTTATACCTCATTTTATTAATAATCCGCTCCTCCTTTGTAACCAAAGACGGAGCTATATTGGGACTTAGGGGGCCACTGGGCCCCCCAATATTTTTTTAAAAAATTATTTTTAATATATATATATATATATATATAACGGAATTATTTAAGGGTCAGTGATACATTGGGGCCCCTAAAATTTAAAAAAATTAATTTTCGGACCCTCCTATATTAAATTTCTGGCTCCGTCACTGTCTGTAGCACTTGTCAAAAGAACTTTAAAAGCCCTCTTTTTTGCCTTCATCATCCCCTGTACCTCATTCAATCACCACCAAGATTCCATCCGTCCCCTCCCCTGTCTTTTAGAGACTCCTAGAAATTTAATGGTGGTCTCTCTCACTACTGGGGCTACTTCCTGTCACATCCAATTTGCATCCCCACTCACAGCCCATGGTGCATTATTCCTAACCTGAGTCCTAAAAAGTGCTACCATGTCCCCTTTGAGTCGCCCCCACCTGATTTTGTGACATGACTTGGTAAAAAGTTGTGCTCTCCAATCCTTAATTTCTAGATCTAAAACTAACAATTTATGTTAGGTTGATAGGTAGGCTGTCAGAAGTACTTTGCAATCCTTACACTATGATCAAGCGAATTTCCTAACAAGGAAATAATCAATTTACGTCTTGGTTGTACTACTCTGAAATGTCACCAAGTACGCGCTATTTTTCTTAAAGCAGGAATTTACTATTACTAACTCAAAGGCTACAGTCATGTCTAATAAATCAACCCCACTAGTATTTCTAGTATTGTAGCTGAAGTCCCCATGAAAGCCTGTATACCCATCTAAGTCCATCCCTATATGCCCATTAAAGTCCCCTCTTAGTATAATCTACTCAGTAGTAGAGATTTGGATAACCACCCCTCTAACGACTCCCAGAATGTCCGTTCGTGTTGTCTGTCTGCGTCAATTTGCGGGACATACGCATAAATTACATTGAGAACCACATTGTTTAAAACAATTCGTGCCAATATTATCCTATCATTAACCCTAATGATCTCCACTACCCTGTTTATTAGTCCTTTGTCCACTAAGATACATACCCCATTGTGTTTTCACGTACTTCTCGAATACCATAATTTGAAATCCCCTATCTCTTTCGTTTTAGCTCTTACCCACTTAGTCTCCTGAAGGCGTGCAATTTGTATCCTATACTTGTCTAAAAATTTTTACCAATTCTAAGGATTTATCCATGAGGGTCCCCACGTTCCAAAAACTTATCCTTAAAACATCATCACCAACGTTCATCTTGTACTTGTGTGTCCCAATCCGCGTGTACTGATTCTCGCTACGCGAGTTGAAGACATTCCGCCTAACCCATGTCTATCATAAGATATCCTAAAATGTCGAAACTAATACCCCTTCGTAGAAGAAAATAAGAATAAAGTAATAAGCACAAAGGAATAATATAGCTAAGGATACTACTAATACTAGTAGGACAACGACTAATAATTCGATACTACTAATAAAAATAATAATACCAATAATACGAATAATAAGAATAATGATAAAATAATAAAATAATAATAATAAGGTAATAAAATAATAAAATAAAATAGACTCAAAAAATAAAAGTAGATAAATAAATAAATATAATACCAAAAATAAAGGGCTAATACTAATAACGGTAAAGTAAAGCTAATACTAAACTCAACGAAAAGGAATGCTAATAGGAAATGACACTAACAATACTGAAAAAATGATAATGATAAAAATACACTATTGTTAAAAGAAATAATATTGCTAAAAAGAAGGAAATTAAGACTCAGAAAATCCATACAAAACTACAGAAATAAATACCTCTAGTACTACTACTGCAGAAAATAATCCGAAACGATATACAAAAATAGTGAAATGAAAACTAAACGACTAAAACACGCAATGCCAGGTAAAACTAATACTAATACGAAAATTAATAAAATAATAATAATAACAAAATGACATTAATATAAATAACATAAATAAAAAAACACGTATTCAGTTATTCACATTATTGTATATATATAATATATGTATAGTAATTTTCTTACATGCGTATTTGAAAACATAACAAAAATGAGGTGATCAATGAGCGGATATTTTAGGAATTCGGATTCAATTCTATCCCATGTTTAAAAATTTGAGTTCAATATCCAAAATCGTTTTGAGCATTGAAAGGGTTATTTTGGATGTGGAATCTGACAACTCTCCTATTGCAATCAAGTTGTGTTGCTTTCACGTAATAAGTTTTTAACAGCAGCTTTTCTTCAAAACTACAATAGCAGTGAAAGTTGGGGATGATCTGATAATAGTTACCTGGGCCATCTGTAGAATGTGGAAACGGGCGAAGTACTGCAATTATGACAATGCCTTGTGAATTACGAGAGAAACAGGCAAGAAAGGGACAGTCATGTGCACCGGTCTTCGCATCAAATAGTAAAAGTCATGAACTAGCAAGTAATCCACAAAAGGTTGCATTTCAGTCAAAGTTGATGGAACACTTGCTTCTGATTCCGAATTTTCCCCTTTCTCACCAAACAAGCAAACCTTCTCAAGTATTGGAACTATTGAATGAGAGGTAGCTGAGTGGTTAAAAAGGTAGGGACAAGAGGCCCTGAGAAGTACAGAAAATAAAACAACTTCAGCCTGTTGTCCACAATAATCGCCAAGTCATTAACGAGCTCCACAGTCTCCATTAAAACACTGGAAGGGTCGTAAAGACTTTGAAATTTACTGAAGAGATTATATAAAAAAAAGAAGAAAAAAGAGGTAAAAGACAGAAGACTCCACATTTCTTGCCAACTTGTTCTTTATACTCTTGTCCTTTTACAGTTTTCTAATTCCAGAAAACTAACTTACCAACTTCATTTTATGACTCTTGAAAACTAACTGGAGTATAGAAGTCAAAATGTTTAGAAATGAACATTAACTAATTCAAGAATTGTTGTCAGGGAGACATGGGTAGGCCATCATCATGAATGATTAAAGGTTGAGTTAGCTATAGATTGTGTGCATGAAATCTGTATGATGCGAGTGTGAGGACAGTACTCGGCACAACATTTATTCGTATTCCTATGCACGCTATAATACTTACGGTCCTGGGAAACTTTAAACAAGCTATAACCTTTCCTGCGAAAATTCACGAATCCAAACATACAAAACTACCCAAAATTCTAGGCTGCTGGTTAATCTCTTTTCTCCGTGACTTTCTTGCACTTGAAGGAAAAGGAGAATGAAGACAAAGAATCATGATCAGTACAAGAAAAGGCTATGGACAGAAGAAGAGGACCAGATTCTGTTGGAATACGTAAGGGTCCATGGAAGAGGCCGATGGAGTCGTATTTCCAATATTACTGGTAAAATCTGGAGATCGCGTAAACAAACTAAGCAATGTTCTTTCTCTGTGGTGTTTTAGTGATGGTATTTATTTCCTACATCACATTTTGAACTATGTGGTGACCGATTGTGGTTGAGTGATCTCAGGTTTGAAGAGGTGTGGGAAGAGTTGCAGGCTACGGTGGTTGAATTATCTGAGCCCCAATGTGAAACGCGGAGGCTTCTCGGAGGAGGAAGATGACCTCATCATCAGACTCCATAATCTCCTGGGAAATAGGTTCTTGTGTATACATGTTTCTGTTTTTTTTTTTTTTCCTTACCTCTGCAGGTGCCTTCTTTAGTCATGATGTACAGTCTCTTGCTACTAGACTACTA
The DNA here is from genome assembly GCA_029891385.1 of Erythroxylum novogranatense. Taxonomy (NCBI): domain Eukaryota; kingdom Viridiplantae; phylum Streptophyta; class Magnoliopsida; order Malpighiales; family Erythroxylaceae; genus Erythroxylum; species Erythroxylum novogranatense. Next base: position 8,592,261 of record CM057224.1, read on the forward strand.
GACTAGGAGACGAGTTGTTTAGTTAGATAGTCTTCTCCCGGAATCTGTAAGACTCAACTTGGAGGTCCCTAAAAAGAAAAGAAAATGTCTAACAAGAAATTACAGAGAACATGCATTTGACGATTGAATTAATGTTTTTCCTCGAGTATAACCAGAACGAGATTCCTAATAAATGCTGAAGCTTCCATCTATGTGAATGAAGGTGGTCTCTAATTGCCGGCAGAGTTCCAGGAAGAACAGACAATCAGGTAAAGAATCACTGGAATACCCATTTGTGCAAAAAGCTGGGTTTAAAGAAGCAGGTGAAAAGAGCTGTGACCTCCTCAAGAAGGAAACTTTCAATTGGAAACCAAGAGATAAGCTACGGATTGTCCAAGAACTCCGATTTTCTTCATGAAGACAACAACTTTACTATGACAAAAGACAACCCTTTTACTGTTGCTGAGCCATCAATTGAAGGAACGCCGTTGATCGAGCTGCTTGGAGCGGAATCACCACTCTTTTACCGGGACCAATTCAGCTTCAGTGGCACAGATCTAATGAATTCTACCAATGGATACTCTCCTGAGTTTGTTGGTATAATCGATCAGTGTCATTTTAGGGATTCAGTATATCTGGATGCAATTTGTCCAAATCCCAATTAACAAAAATTCTATAAGTTCATTTGCTTTTTATATGAGTCAAGAAATTCCTCAACTGCTGCTACAGCTTCACTGCCCTAGAAACCTTAGATCATGTTCCAGAAATTTCAGTAGAACTCCATTTCAACCGTTAGTCCTTCCATTGTTAACAGAGTGCAACAATCCAAGTCAAAAAGAAAAATTGAAAAAGTAATTACTTGAGCAACTAACGTTCCTTGTCAAGCATTATTGGTTAGGGGTGAACAAATTGCACTGAAAAGAGAAGCGTACGGATGACAAATCCTGGAAGCTCATGCAGCTAAAGAAGGTATGACGTTGAAATCAAGATCCCAAAGCTCGAAACTTCCCTTCACGAAATCGTAGTGAGCACCTTTCAGTGCTAGAGCGTTTTTAATCACAGCCTCTCTCACGAATGGATATGTTAATAGGTTTCCCAGTGATACATTCACAGCCTCCTGCATTGGGTCAACAGAAACAATGCATACTAGTTCTAGTCGCTTTAAGACACCTTTAGAAAGCATCTAAATATGAATATAAAGCTCCATAGCCAAATTACTAATGTAGCCAAGCATTCTTTTGAGCGTTTCTCACAGTTTATTAGCTGGATTTAGATAGTGTATGGTAATTTAGTAAAGGTCAAGAACATATATATAGAGTTTATGCTACATCTACATTCCTTTTATTTTGTGTATATCGTCTCAAGTTTTCAGTACAATAATGGTCCTTTATTACAAATGGAACTGCAGAAATGAAAGTAGAAGATCCATATGCTCATTGTTAGAATCATCCTAATACCCGGATATTAGCATAACATCAGGGGTCACATTTAGATATAGATCTTGAAATGTCATCATAATAATTAAATCTCGTTATCTATGCTTCCTTGGCCAAATGCGATTCAGCCTCACAGCCACCAAGAAACTGGTGGGTTGGACGTACCCCTTGTAAGCATTGAAGCAAATGCCTAAAAGATAAAAGTCACCTCGGAATCTTTTCTTATTTTACTTGTTTCTGCCTTAATCTAGCTTTTATATATATATATATATATAGTATTTAAAAGAACAATTTATCAATTTAATATGGAGGGATATTGAGCAACTTGCCTTCTCGCAGGTGTAGCATTGCTCTTCGAAGCTTAAACTATTCCATTCCGTTTTCACCTTGGACTTGGCGGTTGAACAGATTTTCACCCATTGTTCTATGAAATCACTGAATATTTCACCAAAAGAAACGTATTTTTAAATGACATGCACAAACATTGGTATAGCTGTTCAGCTTTCACTCCACTCATAGAAAAATATCTAATAGAGTGTCAATCTACTGAGATCCAAATCAAATATGTCCACCAAGTGCAACAAGAAAAGCATGATATTACTAAACTGTATCAGTTCAAGACCATAGCAATATGTGCTCTGGTCCATTTTAGGTAAATTCTTAACGACTTTAAGAAAGATCATCAGGGTGCTTTGTAAAGTTATGGCCAACATGTTCCTCAAAAGTTCTTTCTGTAAAGTTGTTTATTCGTTTCCAACTATTTTGGTGTTTTCATGTACAAGAAGCGAGAAAGAGACCCTTGTGCCCCAGTTTCAATTGACGTAAAGTTAGAAACATGACAGGGAAAGGAAGGCAATTATTGTGCTGTTACATTTACCAAAAGTAAAAGATTGAAACTATTCTTGTTTTTGTAGGCTTTCTAGATTCCATCGAGAACATGGCATATCTAAGAAATAATACATCGTACAGCTCACTAATACCTATCCATAAAGAAAAAGATTATCTGAAAGTGATGTACGCACCCATTACAAAAAAATGAGAAGACTATCCCATCAACACGGCACTGAAGGATAACGAGGTACATCTTTAATGTTAGATAATCACAAATCCTGCATGATTTTAGAGTAGGTACCTGGAAATGGTCCCATCGTCTGGAATGGACATGAGCCCCTTTATACCACCACAGCGGCTGTGACCAACGACCATAATGTTCTCAACCTGATTCCATACCCATGTGGATGTGATAGGAAGTTGATGATAAGTTTGGGAAGAGAAGACACTGGACAAGTAGTTGGCTTCTAATCCATGAACTTAGATATGATCACGATTTCATCTTTCCCAGATTACTGGACTGAATTAGGTTAGGTGTTCAGAAAAATGAAATGAATGATGCGAATGAGTGGGTATGAGTCATTTCAGTCACTAGACAAGCACTGCTTGTAAGGCATGCATGAAGATTAGACTCGCATCTCGTCCACCAACAGTGAACATGGAGGAGCCACTTCATTTCAAAGAATATATTAAAGCAGCCATATATACTAAGAGATGTGACAAAAGTAAATGTCATAAAGAAGGGCCAAAAAATGCGTTCACCTTAAGATGCAAGACCGCATATTCAACGGCTGCACCCACACCAGAGTACTTAGTCTGAAGCAGGAAAAAGTCAAAACAGATAATCTGAAAAGTACTAGTAGATAAATAACTACATGCTCCATCTAAAAAGATTATTGACACACAGCACGAAAACTGACTGAATATTAAAAGTCTTGCAACAAATGTGTCCCAGAGAGAACTAATGGTGATGTTTCAGAATGTGTTAATAGCCTATGGATATGCTCAGAAAAGTACATCCCGTTATTAACATTACCCCAAGGAGTTAGTGATCGAAGGCGCCGATAAACTAAATGTCAAAGTGTTAATTAAGCAAAACCTGATCATATGGCGGGACCATGTTGGCAATGTTTCGGACCATAAAGGCCTCTCCTGGTTGAAAGTTGAGGATATGAGAGGGGCATACTCGAGAATCTGAGCAAGCGAATACCAAAAACTGCCACAGGCATTAAGTAGTATTGAAAACTTGCATTATGTACCGTTATCACTTTGATAAATACTTGAAACTCGCATTAAAATAATACATCAAATAGAGCAAACTAACCTTGGGACTCTGACCTTTGGCAAGTTCACCGTACAATTCCGGATCTTTCCTAGAAAACAGAGAAGCATCTTCATTCACAGTACACAATTAATGGTACGAGCAAACCTTCTGGAGTCTGAACTCTTTACGTTTTAGTATAGAAACTTGTAAAAGAGATTGATATGTGAAATTAACTTTCAGATAAGCACCGAGCGAAACGACCGAGAGTTGTTCGGAACATGCATGAAAATGGAAGATTCAAAACCCGACATACATAGACAGAGCATATTCTAAGGAAAAAGAATAAGCGTACTCAAATTTCTCAGTCTTGAAGTGGATAAAACCAGACTTTATCCGTTCAACCGGATTGAACCCTTTAGAACCGGCACCCTCCAATTCCGCCGTTATCTGCTTGATTTTTGCGGCGGCGACGCTACCGAGGTCAGCTTTCTCTCTGGTGACAAAAACAGATCATGAGCTGTCAGTTTAGTTATCGGGACCTACATTGAAGAACTCGTTCGTGGTTGCCCACACGTAACTCGGTTTATCAGATATGTAAACAGATCATAAAATTTTTTAAGATCAAAGAGATGAGAGTGATTTGTGGTTGTAATGAAATCACATGAGGAATACGAATTGAAACTGACGTTGTTGTTGTTAGTACCTGAGAAGATTGGTCAGTCCTGCAATGGCGCCCTCGTATGAATCCGTTGCCATGCTTTATTTCTCCTGAGAAAACACGGACAAAAAAAACCAGAGGTCATTTCTTTTGTTTTTGTATGTGAAATGGTTTTGAATATGGACTATTAATCCACAGTACTCCAAGACAACACAAATTAAGATCTTATGATTATATAAATAAGCAGCTCTTATTTTCATGGCTTCCAAAGATGGTTGAGTTGAGATGTAAGAGTTTATGAAATGATTATTTATGGGAAATTAAAGCTGCAAATGAACCATCAGAAACAAAACTGAGAAATTAAAAAAGACTCAGACTGATGATCTTGATGATGATGTGTGGATCCGAACCGGAACCGGAACCGGGATCGGGATCTGTGCAGTTACTGGAAGCAGATTCTGGTTAACATTGTCTGCTCACGCACAACTCCTCTTTCCGGTTGCTCAAAAAGACGAGACTTTCTACTTCCTATAAAACATCAACAATAAAAGCAACAACGCCACTCAACACTTGGGATAAATCTCACTGGTATTCAATTTCTGATGTGATCCAGTAGATTATTTATTTTTTTGGTAAGTGACCCGGTAGATTATTTCCAAATGCATATAACTTTCCCTTGTCTCAAATAAATCTCGTTACAGAGAGATACATATTTATTATGAAAGTTAGAGAAATGTTTGATATATCATTATTAATTATATGTTGAATTGTCTTTAAAATGTAATCAGTATAATTAAGGCGTGAGATAAATTAAAGGATATTTTAGAAATAAAATCATAAACATGCATAAAAAATTATAAAATATACTTTTTTAATAATTAGGAGGAAATAATATATATGTAAATGACATTCAATGATTTCCTATTTCTTTATTTTAATAAGCTTATCCCATCTAACGATTCTTCATCTAGTCTCCAATTTACATGGAAATAGAATATGAAAATTTGTAGAACGGAAGTTGGTGACGGTTTGGCTGCTGTCTACGTCTTGTTCAGAATTTGGGCAGCGCGATCATGGGAAGATAAGGGGTTTGTTTTTATTTTATTTTTATTTTTAAATTTAGTGAAAAAATCTATTTATTAGTTTTTCTTTTGTTTTCGTTTTTCAGTTTTAAAAATTATAAAAATTGGTTTTATTTTTATTTTCATAATTTGATTTATTTTCATTTAATATATTATTTAATTATTTAAATTTTAATAAAATTATGAATAATTTAATTTAAAATTTATATAATTAATAAATTAAAATTAATTATCAATAAAATTATGAATAATTTAATTTTATAATTAAATTGTATGTAATTTAATTTTAATAATTATTAATAAATATAATTAAATTAAAATATATAAATATTCAAATAAAATTGATTTAATAATTAAAATATATTTCAAATAAATATTATTTATTTATTTTATTAAAATAACATAATATTAAAATAAATATTATATAAGAGATTCAATAAATTCATTTAATTAAAATAATTTATCTTTAAGTTTTTCTAATATGTAATTATTATTAGTGACAAAAATATAACTACATTAATATTAACAACTAAATAAGTTTTATTTTTATTTAAAAATTAAACTAAAATTAAAATAAAAACAAAAATTATAATAAAAAATAATAAAAAAGAACCATTAGAGCCGGTTGAACATGATCCGTTTTATGGTCAAAAATTGAAATTAAATGTATCCAAAAAAATTGAAATTAAAATTTGATAAAATAATGACAATTGCAATTAATGAAGCCAAGTAATGAATTGTTGTCAGAAAGCCCTTTTACAGGTCTACAAGAAGTGAAGAAAGCAATGAATAATCATAAAGTAAGGCTTTTGAGTTTTGACGCAAAAGACTCCTTTACAATTGGCAGGAATTACGTACAGTACAGCATCAGGCCCAGCACTAGGGCTACAAACTGACCGACGATGTCCTGATTTTATAGAATTATACAACAAAGTCAAATTTTAGGGGTAAAAGGATCTGGTTGGTTTCTTTGTGTAAAAGGCCTCTAGGCTAACAAGTCCAATTATATATTTCATTTCAGTTCCCAACTCTGTAGGCAGTCTTTCATATGATGCAACAGGTAGGGTTTGGATCAATGTTAGTACAGAGCAAGTGTGTCAGGTTAAATTATTGGCTTATATCGGTTTGTTATAATTTTAGTGATATAATCATTTTAAACTATTCGTTATTTTCCATGTATTCATTTAATCAATTAATATATAAGATAAAGTTTATAAAATTTATGTATATATCAAATGAACTTATGATTATAACTTAATTATAATATTTTATTACACTTATATATTATCTCAAAATTATTTTTATTCATTGTGTTTATTGAAATTGAACGTTAGCATTTATCATGTTTTTAATTTGAGAAGAAAGCAATGTTATGAATACAGTACCGGGTTTGGTATCGGATTGAACTCTGGAACGAAATTGTCTGATGCAGGATTGAGCTCTGAGTAAGCTGCTTGAATCTAGTTTCGAGAAATTTTTAAAATTTATGAAATAGTCTCTAAAATTTTTAAAAATTGCAAAATAGTTCATATTGATATATTATACAGTTGTCTTGTATACTTTACTAGTTTCTTATTTACATCAACCATATTTTCAAAATCTTAATAATAAGTAATAATGACAATTAATATGAAATAACAATAATTTTAAATATTTTACATATAAATAATAACCACAATTAATATAAACAAAGACAATTATCATCATACAATTATAAAATTAAGAATAATACAAAGTATTTAAAATATTATAATAATACAAAAATATTTTTAAAATTTATAAAATTGTCCCTGAATTTAAAGTTGTAGATTATTAAATTTAGTTTTTGTTTATATCTTATTCATTTTAGTTTTATATATATTTATTATATTTTAATTATTTCTATATATAACAATTATCTATATATAATATATATCTATATATAATATATATCTAAATATAATAATTAATTGTAAAATAAAAAAATAATTCAAAATTTTAATTTTAATTATTTTCTATTTTATCAAAATTTTGAATTATTTTTTAGAATTGTTGTTTTACATTCCATTTCATTTTATATTTAATTAGACATAATCACAATTTCAATTTAATATATAAAATTAATTGAATAATTATTAGTAAATATAATTAAATTTAAAATATAATTTTAAAATATATAAATTTTGATTTAAAATTGAAAATATATAAACTAAATATTAGTTTATAAATAATAATTTTAAAATTATTTATTTTAAGAAATAACATATTTTATTAGTATTTATTAATAAATATTGTATAAATAAAAATAATTTATTAGTAAGTAATAAAATAAAATAATTATTAGTAATAAAATAAAATAATTTATTTTAAGTTTTATTTAATTTATAATTATTATTAGTAATAAAATATTTATTATTATTTTAAAAACTTTGAAAAAAAGGGGGGAAGAAGAGGTAGGAGGGAGGAAGGGAAATTTTAAAATTTTTTGAAAATTTTGCAAAAAAATCTCCCAATTTTTTAAAATTTCCCGTACCATATGCACCTGGCCGGTACCGATCGGAATTTATTTCCCGTATTTGACCGGTATTTTAAATACCGGCCGGTACCGATCAAAATTTATTTCCGGTACCATATGCACTTGTATCGGTACCGATTTTCGGTAGGATTATCGCATTACCGATATCGGCCGATCTGATGCAGTATTCACATCAATGGAAGAAAGTAGTTAATTTTATAAACTAAAGTATGAAAATATTTAAATAAATATGAGTATTTGTTGAAAAACAACTATATTAAATTGATATAATATAAAATTTTCATTTAAAATATTACTTTTATATCTATAAAATTTTATAATAACATAAGTAATCCTTTTACTTGAGATTTTAACGTATTTTATATAGAGATTGTTATGTTTTGGTAATGTTTATAACCTATCCTTGTCAAAATTGTTCAATCAATAGTTATTAGATATAACATGAATTATATAAAGGTAAGTGAGTAATCAATATAAGATTCATTACTCTAAATTGATTAGGAAAAATATTTTGTTTTAGTGATTTGTATTGACTTGGAAAATCATTTGTCAAAGTTGAATGATACTTTTAGTTTTCAAATGTCCTTAATATAATCAATTACTAACGGTGGATAACTAATATGATTATACTAAAAGAGAGTAGATATTAATCATGTTTTGTGTTAAATTGACACATTATGTGATGAAAGAATTGAATTATACAAAAACATGTACATAAATATTAGTCAAAACTATTTTGAAATTTCTAATATTTTGGTCGTAATTATATGTTGCTAGATGTCAATTTTGATATGTGAATATAAATTATTTAATTAAAATTAAAAATAAATTAAAGGATTTCAATTTACTCAATCAATTTTGATTATGATTTAAAGTTATAATTTATATTTGTTATCAACATATTTAGGAAACAAACTGGTCACACATGAAGAACAATTGATACAAAAAAAGATAATTTAATTAAGTTGAACTTGATTGTAAAGTTTGAGAAACTTTAGGATTAAAAAAACCAACCCACATAACCAACATAATTGAATAAGGACGTGCCTTGTCTCACTTCGACTTTCCTATCCCTCCTCTCTACACTAGCCATGGACACTTGTTTGGTCTGTGACTCTATGAACCTTTTGTCCTTCACATATCTCCTTCCCTTTGTTTGCTGAGACTACCTTCTTGATTCATCCTTCATTCTTCTTTCCCTAGTCTAAACAGGGTTCCTTTTCTTTTTTTGGTAGCTCGACTAAACTCCCTAAAACTCGAATTGTGACAGGTTATCTTAAGATGTAAATTTCACCCGAGGTTGTTGCTTCTTCTTCCTCGAACCTCCTATAGGAGAGTGAGGAGTTCCCTCCCTTGCCAACCTCTCAGCAGTCCTTTAACCCCTAGAAGCTAGGTAAGCTATCTTAAAGTCATGCGGTAGGAGATCCTGACACTTTTGGCAAACTTCGATATGTTGTAGGTATGAAGGATGGTACTGTCTCCCTTCCTTCCGAAGTATTATTGCAGGATGCAAGCAAATGAAAAACAACTTTCGTGGGATGCTTCCTAGAGAAGAGAATAACTTACCCAATTATTCAACATTAGGCAGACATCAATTGGAAGAAACAGGGATTGCAATCTACACTAATAACTGAAGATGACTTGTTAATCTTTAAGTTTTCTTAAGAGGAAATGGTAAGTAAGGTTATAGATATGGATCCATGGCATATTTAAGTTCAGCCTATGTTTTTAAGGAAATAGGAGATGGGTTTTAAACTAGACAGGAATGAAATAAACCTCATACATATATGGGTAAACATGCACAAAATCCCTCTTGAATTGTGGTCATCAAAGGGTTTAAATTATTTAGCAAGTTTCATTAGGACTCCTCTTGTATTAGATGAAAATACTGCCAACATAAAAAGATTGGATTATGCGAGAGTATGCATTCAAGTTGAGCATAAGAAAGTTATGCTAGATTGTATTCCTATTATAATGTTTGATACCAGTAGAGAGTTGGCTGATAATACCATTTTGTTGTCTTATCCGTGGAGGCCATTTCTAAAACAGGTTACTAATAGATGGATTCCAAAAAAAAAACAACACTAAGGTTTGTAGTGATAGTAAGTAGATACCATAATTCCCAAAAAGCAAACAAGATAGAAAAGCAAATGTAAACGAAGTTGTCCCAAACCAACAAGCTACTTCATCAAGTGAAACTGATTCTATTCTTGATAAAGTAGCAAGGGAAAGTAGTGTTTTAAATGTTTATAAAATAGTTGAAGTGACTAAGCTAAATGGTGTAGCACAATCTGCCTCTACTTCAACCTCTGAACAGTTTGTTGAAACTATGAGCAATGTTAAAATACAAGACTAGTAAGAAGTGACATCTTAAGGTATACAGTAAAACTTAAGTTGTCAAGATAATTTAGTAGTGGCAGTAAAAATTGAAACAACTATGGCAAACAAAATTAGCAGTCCATTTGTAGTTCCTCATATTCAAGAAAACAAAGAAGACAACAGTGAGAGCAAACTCAAGAATGAAGAGTCGCAGGCAACAAGGACAAAAAATAAAAAAAAATCTGAGAGAAGGGCTAAGTCCTTTCATGCCTAATATGTTCACTATATGGAATGTTAGAGGACTTAATTGTCCCAATAAATAACTAGCTTTAAAAGCTATCTTAGAGCTAGTAATTCTTACCTTGTTGGTTTGGTTGAAACTAAGATTAAGGAAGAAGTGTTTCAAAAAGAGGTCGAATTTTATTCCTGCAGATTGGCAAACCTTGAGCAATCATTCTAAACATCCTAATGGAAGGGTTTGCATTGGATCTGGATTATGTGATTATTTCCAAGTGGTTTTGCACTGACCAACTAATTCACTGTGAACTTGTCCTAAAATCTCTTAACAACCCTATTGTAATAATTGTCGTATATGCTGCTAATTGGGAGTGTCAAAGGGCTAGCTTATAGAAGGAGTTACACGATATTGATTCAAACAATACTATGCCTTGGATGGTGACATGAGATTTCAATCATTTACTCTCTTTATCTGAACCTTTTAGGGCAAGAATTATTACACATGTTGATATTAAAGAGTTGTCCGTTCTCAATTCTTTGCTAAGACTTATTGATCTTAGATATCAAGGTTTTGTTTTCATATGGCGTAATCACGAGAAAGGCAATAAACTCGTACAAAGATAGCTATATAGGAGTTTAGTGAATAATGAATGGCTTGCACAAATGGCAAATAACTTTGCAATTTTTAAGGAGCCTTTGTTCTTGGATCATGCACGCATCAAGACACTTTTGAGTGACAGTTCTTTCAACAGAAGATCTGCTTTTATGTTCTTCAACTCACTACTTAATCACTCCCAACTTGATTTAATTATTGCATATATTGTTGAAATGAATTTTCAGGGCTCAAAATCATATCGTTGTGTTCAGTTATTAAAATATGTCAAAGCTAAATGTATAAATAATATTTCATACTCTTTAAAACTCAGTAAGGAGCTAGTCTTGAAGAATCTAACCTTGACTCAAGAGGATTTGACTAGTAGTCTTGATAACTATTATATTAATGAGAAAGAGAAGACAAATTTGTATCAGTACTTAAAATTTATTGAAGAATATAGTGATCAGCTGAAACATAAGCCAAGAACCTTATGGTTGCAACAAGGTGATAGAAACACTATGTATGTTTTCATTGTAATACAATGTAGGAGAAATAGGAATAGTATTATTTGTCTTAAGAATGAAGATGGAAAACTGATAAATGATCAAGAGGAGCTCAAAAGGATGGCAAGAAGTCACTTCCAAACATAAATGGAATTTCTAATCATATTGCAAGCCTTCCCATTAACTTAGTTAATTGAATGGCGGGGCCCAGAAGCTAGAATCAAATATCTTATCTTACCAGGGAAGTTACTAGTGATGAGATAAAATAGGTCTTATTTTCATTTCATCCAAATAAGTCTCCAAGTCTAGATGGTTTTAATGTTAGGTTTTTTAAGAGAAATGGAACCTATTGCAAGCACCTGTGGTTAGAACAATATAGGAGTTCTTTAGAAGTCGCAGATTACTCACTAAAATGAACAAGAACTACCTTACTCTGGTGCAAAAAATCCTTAATCTCAAGAAACTGAATGACTATTAACCAATTGCCTATTGTAATGTGTTGTATAAGAACATCTTAAAGATCTTTGCTAACAAATTAAGAATTACTCTACCATGCATAATCATAATCAAGGGGCCTATGTTCCAGGTAGAAGTATAGGTGACAACATTATGCTAGCTCAAGAATTTTTCAAAGACTACATGCAGAAAATATATGTCTAGAGTTGTGCATTCAAAATAGACTTCACCACAGCATATGACAAAATGGAATGGGTTTTCATCATCACTCCATACTTATGGATATCCTGGTAAGGTCATTAGTTGGATTCACTCTCTATCTCCTTATCTATTCACTATCACTATGGAGGTACTTCAAGAATGACTCAAATGTGTATTATTGAAAGTTCAAACTTCATATATCATTTTCACTGTAATGAACTCAATATCACTTAACTTTCTTTTACTAATAAACTACTTATGTTATGTGCTAATGATACTAATTCAATTGAGGTTATTATAAATTTCTTGTTGAGATTTCATGAAGTTTCAGGCATAAAATATAATCCTCATAAAAGTCTTGCTTATCTTTAGAGGATTCATAAAGGTTAATCACTGAAGTAGGTTTTTCTATTCATCAATTGCCTTTCATTTACTTAGGAATTCCAATTTCCACTAAGAAGTTAAAGGAAGCTTAATGCAGACCTCTTATAAACAAAGTGCATAAAAGACTCTCTAATTGAAGCAAGATATTTTTTTTCTTATGGAGGTAAGTTATAGGTAACTATTTCCATTCTCAACAATCCATATGTTTATTGGTTGTCACACTTAGCTATTCTTAAAGGAGTTTTGAAGAAAATTGATAGGAGTATCAAAGATTTCATATGACATGGACTTAATTCATATGGTAAAAAGAATTCCACAGTTAAATGGAGTGTTATGTGTCTTCCTAAAGAATATGGTGGGTTAGGAATCAACTCTGCTAATAGAATGAACAAGATTTTATTAGCTAAAAGATTATGAAGAATCTATTATGATAAAGAGAGTTTCTCGTTGAAACAGGTGCATATGTTTCACATCAAACAAGGAAGCATTTGGGCAATCTCTCATAAATGTACTCATTCATATACCTTTCAGCAAATCTTACTTACTAGGCCATTTATGCATACTCATATCAAGCACTACATCAAGATGGGAACAGTACAAAATTCTAGTTTGATAACTGCCATTCATTTAGTCCTTTATGTTACACTCGGCGTTTTCTAACTCTAAAAGGAGTAATCCTTGAGAATAATGAGATGTATAAATTTATGTGTAATAACAACTAGTATTGAAGTTTTCATACAGATAGAAAAATTTAGACCAATAGCTTGTTATAAGCCAAACTACTTACTATATCAGATATAATAGGATCAAGTCAGATAGATGTTGCATAATTCACACAAGTTCACAGCTCAATCATGTGGCAATTATTGCTTAGACCACCCATCAGATTTCCTCTTTATAAGCTAATTTGGAGTTCAGGTACATCTTTGGCCCATTCTTTTATTATCTGGTTAGTAGCTATCCAAAAGTTGGGAACTTGAGATATGATTAAATTTCTAATCTTAGACAGTCTTATCCATTATGTTCTAATGTTGATGAAACTGTAGATAATATATTCTTCAAATGTTATCATAAAAATATACTTTAGAGAAAATTTCTCAGTTTATTTGAGCTAGAAGACAGGAATTTTAGTTGGATAAAGTTTTTGTCTTAATAAATGAACTAAAATGGAGAAGTAAAGAGGATCAGACGGTATTTAGAATAGGTTTTGCTATGCTAATCCACTTTATATGAAGGATGAGAAACATGAATATATTTGGAAAAGTGGATCAATATAACAAATTCACATGGATAGAGTTCTTTCTTAAACTTAGAATGACAATTTTTGCTATTCCTGATCAACAACTCATTTCCAATCGAATCAAACAACAAATCCAAATTTAGATGGAGTAGTTTGAATACTCTCAAATTATTAGTTAGCTGATTTTGTACTTAGTCCAATTGTTAGAGATGACTTTCACTTCTTTCTATAATTTCCACCATCTTGTATGAATATTTCACTTACCTTTTAAAAAAAACTTTAGGATTAAATATAATATATTTAATAAATAAGGACTAATATGAGATATTAAATCTTATTTAAGCCTAATTAGTATCTAATTAGAATTAGAATTAATTCTAATTAAAGGTTAATTAAAATTAGAATTACACTTTAATTATTAAAAGTCCAATCCCTATTATAAATTGGCGTAGATTCTAACAGACTAACACTTCATATTTATCTCTTTCTACACAACTTATAAAGTTCTCTTAACTAACTATATGGATAACATTAGAAGTTCGACCTATGTACGAATACAATGGTTGCAATTAATAAGTTTTAGAAATCGGTTTAAGAGAAACTTCAAGAAAAAGGATAAAACTATACAATAATGCATGATTACATTTATATTTTATTATGTTTATGAATGAATTAATTTATAGAATTTAAAGTGATCTTTATTTTTATTCAAACGAAAGAATTTATTTCTTATTATGTTACACATGCGGTTGGATCCTATCCTAGTTTTCTAACGGTGGTATCAAAGTCATCTTTTAGTTCTATAAATAGATTGAAGTTGTTTAATTGTTATTGATATCAAATTTAGAAAAGTTCTAAACCTTAAACAATTGAATCTAAAAGTCATATTCAGATTTATGAGTTTTGACAAAATAGATAAAATATGTTTCTTGCAAAAGATTTACAATCTTAATCCTCATTACAAACCACGATGAAATTCAATAAAGGTTAGGGTTTATGAAACATCTGTGCTGGAATTAGAAAGCATTGAGTTGAGCCAATCTTATTGCTTTTATAGAATGACGACTTAAGGGAAATATATGGAAAAACAACTACATCACATAATAATTCATTTGAAATTATGCAATAAATAGTTGTTATTAGTGGCAAGAAGTAAACCAACACTTAAAGATTTAGGTTTATGAAATCTTGCAATTGTTATTGTGATTATACCAGAGTTCTTAGTGCAATATGAGTTGCTTGTTATATATATTAATCTTGTTCGATTCTTGTTGGTGGTTTGACGAGTTAGAAGCATCTTATCACATCTTTTAGTTAGAGAAGGCAATAATAAGCGTTGATTTTTCTTAATGTGATTGCAAATCATAATTAGATTGATTTGTAATTTAAATTTTAAAAACTTCTCTCTTGGAATTAGAATTAACTATATTTTAATTGGATTAGAATTAATGAATCAAACCCCTTTATATTCAAGAAAATTGTTTTCTTAGTTTAATTAAGAAAGGTGTTTCTTAATTAATTTTATTTATTTCAATTTGATTGAGATTAATTAAATTTATTATTTAATTATTTAAAAATCATAATCTTTTGATTAAGATTAAAGCCTTGGCATCGTAATCTTTGAACAATTGTTAAACTACAAAGATATTATCCTTAATTAGTTTACCAGATATGAAGGCTCCTGGGAATTGAATAAAGCTTTGAGTGCCTCTTTCAATCTAGTTGCTAGAAGTTTGAAAGTCACTTTATACATAGTTTTATACAAAAAATAGAACAAAATAATTCATAGAGCTCATATTTTGAATCATAGGACTCAAACATATAGGATTTATATAGTTCCCTTAACATTTTCCTATTTGTGAAGAATTCTTCAACTATTTCCATAACTAGCTCTCCAATAATATTCCAAGTAGTTTGACAAAAGTGAGCATTGAATCCATCTAGCCCCAAGGATTTGTTTAGATTCAAGCTAAAGAGTGCACCTCTAATCTCCTAGGTAATGAAGGGTTGGTAAGATTGAATTCCATCTCTTAGTTAATGGACACATTGATAAAGGCTCTTAAGTCTGTAACTGATGACCCAATTTTTAAGCTTGTTCCTAACAGGTTCTTATAGAAGTTTAGAAAAATCTTAGTTATCTTGTCTTTATTCATGCATAGAATTCCATACTCATCAATTAGGGATGAGATTTTATTCCTATTCCTTCGATCTATAATGGAATTATAAAAGAATTTAGTATTATTATCTCCTTCTTTAAGCCAACTCACCCTTGCTTTCTTCTTGAGTATTTGATTGTGCATTAAAATTTGATTGTTCATCTTTAATGCAAAATTACATTCGCCCAAATGTTTAGCTTCTAACTATCTCAACTTATGATTAGAAGGATCTAAATAAGTTTCAACTTGTATTTTTTGGGGGACTCCTTTACTTACTAAAGGTTGAATCCAGTGTTTGAGCAAACTCTCCTCTGAGAGGCTTTAATCCCTACCCTTACCACCTGAATCTTCCTAATTAGTTTGAAGGCCTTATAGTCAATAAATCTAGCATTCCATCCATCCCTGACCATATGTTCAGATCCATCTATCTTGGAAAAGAAAACCTAAAAGAGGTTGTAAGACAAGGAGAGGAACTAAGGTTTAGGATCTCCATAATAGAGTAATCTAAATATAATAAGGGACCAAAGTTAGCAAAAGAATCTAGAAATTGCTTTAGTTAATAGTGATTTACTAATGCTCTATCAAGCTTCTTTATAATGAATGAATCCCTATGTCGCTTGTTACTCTAAGTGTAAAAAGCTCCATATACTTAAAATTTAATAACCCAATTTGGTTAGCCATTTGACTTAGCTCTTTTTCAATGCCTTTATAGTTTACTCTGAATCTATCAACTTTATTAGGAAACAATACTCAATTCATATTTCTAGTGATGATCCATGACCTATTCATTACTCTATGAATTTCTCTAAGTTCATCACATAGCTTCATCCTTTAAAACGTAATGTCAGCCACATAAATGATTTGGAGGACTAATTTGAACAATAAGAAAATTATCATTTAGTCAAAAAATGATATATTGGAGACCTAGGTTAGAGAAACATTATATATAACCACAACCTTATCGTTATAGTTTAAGTATGACTTGAAATGATAGACCAATGATCTCATAAAAAATTCAAACTGCCTAATAATCTATCAGCTTTTATTTTTATTTTCAAAAGACTTAAAGGTTTTTTTCTTTAGAATAATATCCTTAACAACATATTGTTTAACCCTATTACTTTCCACACTAAAATTGACATTGGACTTGAAGATTATTTAACTCTAAGCCTGGCCTCTCTTGCCTTCCTTCTTGATCTTCTTTTAGAAAAGGAGCCAACTTTCATGAAATCATTTCCTAATGTGTAGTCAGCCTTATTCTGCCCCACATCTTTAATAGTCTTTATAGGTTTTGAGGATTCATTCCTTTTCAACAAGTTATTGCGGAGCAATTCCTCATCATGTGAATTTTAAAATCCTGAGGAATCTTTACTTTGAAGATCATCATCCTTTTTCCCTACATAATTACTGCAATTCTTTATAATCCTAACCACTTCAGTCTCTAATTGTGTTACAAGGGAAACCTCAAAGTTAAGGTTTGCAGTGCCCGTCCCTCCTCCTACTTTCTTAAACTCTCTCTAATCAAATTATCCTCATGTATTACAAGAGTCTTTAGATTATCTAGACTTGTAGTAGGAGTTGATTGCTCCTGGATAAGCGATTCATTAGGCTCCACTAGACCTATATGATCATTATATTGTCTAGGGGTGAAATACCTCCTTGTAGTTTTCTAAGTCCTATTTTGAACTATTGTTTTTAAGTGTAACTAAGGGGAATTTTAGATTTACCTAATTATCCAATAAAACCCAACTTCATTATAGAAATTACATCGAGAAGCTCCTCTCCCCTCTTCACATCCACGCATATCCTCGTATAACATAGTCTACCCATCTTGGTTTATCTGCCTAAGGAGCTAACAATGTAACTTAATCCTTCTACTTTCTAGTACTCTAGAGGGACATTATGGAAGTTGATCCATAACCCTTTGTATGGTTGCTGTCCCCGTTAGTGAGGACAGATGACAGGATAAAAAAATCATGTCCTTCAGTGATATTTGGTTGTTGTTTCACCACTTTTGTCTTCTGTCTCTGAATGACAAAAGACCAAAATTTATGTCTCTCCTAAAATCGAAGGACACGGGGTTTGTGTTCCTGTCTCCGGAAACTAAAACGTTCGTTTCTCCAAATTGCCCCATCCAATCGTCTGGGTTCTCCACCACCAAAGCTCGCCGTTGTCTTCATCTCGCCTGTCGTCTAGGATTTCCACATCGCTTTGTACACAATATGCTAGCCTGGAATCCGATCCTGTACTTGGTGTTGGTGGGTATATAAAGTTTTGGTATTTGTTATTGTTCTTTTGTGAGATGAATGCATCTCTGTGTTTTACTTCTTTTTTTCCTTAAATTGACCTTAAATGACTTCAAAGAAGCGGCGGAGGATGATTCACCTTGGTCTAAAGTAGTTCAATTGCTTGATAATGAAAGATGAAAGTCAAAATCTTGTTAGAATGGAAGTTCAGAACCGAGGTTGGAGAAAGCACGGGATTCGATGAGGAATTGAGTAAGGTTTCGATGATATGGGTATTTCTAAAGTTGTGTGTAGGTCACCGGAGCCGTCGGAGAAGAAATCAAATCTGAGACCGATAAATCTCAAGTTGTTGCTAAAGAAAATCTAATTTACAAAGGTGGAATCTGTACTTGCATTAAATTGGATGTTGTACAAGATTCGACGATCATGAATATAAGCATCAAAGAATCTTCTACTTTTTCTCTTTTTGTCATCGATGATTCTTTAATAGGTATCTTATCTTTTCCCCACTCTTCTCTATCTTGTTTTATTTCTCAGAGCTGTAAATGTGTCAGATGGAGAAAGCAAAAGAGAAGAGAGCAAAAGAGAAGAGAACTTGAAGATAGATCTGATGGTGAGGATCTTCACAGTCTACTTAGATTTCCATTTTGTATATTGTAAAAGTTATCAAGGGAAATGCATTTCTATGAGGTGCCTCCTCCTATGACATCCGCTTCACAGCGAGACTGCTTTGCCAATTTGCCATTACATCGCAAGGCAACAGGACAACTTGCTCGAATTGAACTCACTCAGTTCCTTTTTTACATTGCAGGACTTTGGAAATATAGTTGAGAATCAAGAAAGGGTTGAGAGATTGATGAAGAAGGAAGTATTGGGCTTGGAGCTGAAAGGGAAGAAAGTAAAGAAAATTGTTGAAAAGCACGGATCAAAGCTTGAATTCGATAATCCAACTCATCTGAGTAGCAATGACCAAAGCATTAAGTCACTATTCAAAGATCAACCTAAAGCTACCATTAATAAATTGGAGGCATCTGGTACTGCAACATCTCTACTTATTATTCGAAGATGAAATCATTTAGGCTTATAGTATTGCATCGTGAGGATAATATATTATACAATCTTTTTTATCCTTTTGTCAGCTCAATGCCCTTTCCAATTGCTGTAGTTGGTTGTCCAAGTGGCCTTCCACCTCTCGAGTGAGATATCTAGCTTGATATTATCACCCTTAATTTCTTTTTCCTTTTTTCTTTCAAAATACAACTTTGTACTGGGAATTAATTTGGATTATTGGTAGATACGTACCCCCATTTTAGACTGTTTTCTCCATTGATGGGACCAATTGACCATCCACATCTATCCAGGTATCATAGCAAACTTTCTCCTATACATCGAAAATATTTCTCGTGTACTGTTTTGGATTTAAATTGTCTAAATGTGCAGCCTCCACGTTTCGTTCTCTCCAAACCTCAACCAAAGCGGTGTGCAACACACCACTATATTGCTTATAGCATCCCACTTTCGCAAGACCCAAACTCGATATTGATGGTGATATCCGAGCTCGTGCCTCACGAGGGTGGTATGCTAGAGCAGTCAAAACCGTTCAAAACTCAGTAAAATATTTTTTTTCATTTTTGAAAACAATCTCGTGCGCGAAATCAATAACCATATTGGACCCACTTTAATACGAAAACATTTCGGTCAAAACATAATTTCAGTAATCACATTACAATTATAACATTTATCAATTTGGGCCCTCTACAATGTCAGTACTATTCTGCAGAAATTGCAGAAATACAAATTCTATACAAGAACAGAACGATACTAATGCAGACGTGAACTGATCCCGACTCGAACTCTGACTAGCAAGCGGTAATCATACTCCCGTGCCCAACGGGGTATTCTTCGATCCCTGAAAAATATTTGCAATGTTGGGTGAGTTTGCGAACTCAGTGAGAAACCATCATCGATGGTTCACTCAACTCATGCATATTCACACAATTCACAGTATATCACATATTATCATTTCCAGAAATATCACATGTGCTGTCATTTCACAATTATTGGCATTTCGCCTTTCACACAATCCACATTTAATCATTCATATGTGCAGTGCACATGTGACACTTTTCATTTTCATTACGTTGTTGTGACCGTGTGCCTGAACTGTCCCAGTGACGGGCACATTGCGTTGAGCCTGTGGCTCTGAATACGTTGGGCCTGAATTCCCTGATACGGTGAGCCAGTGGCTCTGTAATACATTGGGCACGAAGCCCTGTGCGTTGAGCTTAAAGCTCTGAAATACGTTGGCTGCTCCGGTCACAACTGACATTATCTGATCATGCCTTTATGCATGAATGCACATGTCCTAATTTACATTTACAATCAGTTACATTTTATTGACCAATTCCCATTCCTTCAGACCTTTAGTCCGGTATTTCAATCATAATCAATTTGCATAATTTATTTCATTGAAGCATTCATAAACAGTACACACGAATAACACTTCGATATCACATTCAATACTCCGGACACCCGTGGTCTGAAATCAATCTTAAGCAAACACATATAATCCCTCCATTAACTCCACATGCATAAGTGCGTAATATTAAACACATATAGGTTGAGAAACCAACTAGGTTACTCACCTGAACTTCCGAGCTGTTGCCTGGGAGCTCTTGCAATATCCGTGGAATATCATTCCATCGGTACCCTTATAACGATCAAATAGTCATTCATTACTAAATGCACAATCGAGAATAATTCAATGATGCCCGTATACGAAATAAAAGATGTACGATGCCTATTCATGACCTTCCCAAGACTAATTCCCAATTTCCATTATCTTATGCCAAAATCTAACTTTCACTCGATTGATCAATAATAATTCATTTCAATTCAATAACATAATCTGAGACTCCACCAATTTCAATTCTAACACTCGGTCAATTTACCAAGTCATACACACTAGGATATTCTCAAGAAAAACCTCAATTTTAATGACACTATTCTCTATATCAAAATTCACCCTTTATGCTCAGTTTCCAAAACTCTCAATAGCATTTCCTTAAATTCAGAAATCTCACAATTATATCTCAATTATCAATAAACAATCCTTAAGTTGTAATAGAACCTATTCTCAATTTTCATTCAATACTTTCTTTCTTTTCCTCAATTGTAGACCTCTTTTTCTAGTTCATAACGAATTAAGAATCACCTCAATTGGAGGTCTACACCATTAATTATGCCCCAAAAATAAAACCAAACCAATTCAGAAATTAGCCCTCGCCGCGACCTCAGACCTCTCGCCGCGACGTAAAAAGGGTCGCTCGCCGCGACGAACATCTTCGTTTAGGCTCGCCGCGACGCATAAGCAATGGACTCGTCGTGGCGTAAAACTGCACGCTCGCCGCGACGTCCAGCCGAACTCTCCGCGGCGAGTAACTATTTACTCGTCGCAACGAGGCCCTCAGCGAACGTCGCGACGTGCGAAGCCCCGATCGTCTTCTCCGATTCTCTTTTTTTCATTTCTCTCTCTAAAACCAGTCATAACTCAACCATAACTACCCCAATCTTTAACATTTAAACTCATCAATGCATACTAAAACAATAAAATAACATTAAACCCATTTACTTACCAATCAAGCATCCGATCCTCAAATCTTCCGAAATCTTTCGAAATCTTCATCTTCTTTAAGGATCAAGCTAGGCTTTGCATAAGGAGAGGAAGCAAGCAACAAACCAAAGATCAAGCAAGGGAACAAAGAAAAATCACACAAAGAGGAGGAAGGAGAATCGATCAAAGAGAGAAGAATCATGCCCTAAGTAGAGAAACAAGTTTATTGCCAAAGTGAGGGGATTTCGAAGACTTAGTATAGCGCCCCCTTACCGTAGGGTACACATCGGGACGCCCGCAGGTCGCTCCAATACGTAACCTACGATAAAGGTACACTATCGAGCAACCAACTACAATCCACATGGCATCAATATAAATAATCACTAAAAATTGAAACCAAACTTTCTTTTCATTTCTTAAACCCACGATTACATAATCTTGTCCAAAACATCAGTCTAAACAATACTCAAAGAAACCGATAACTCCTAACTAGGTCATCCTAAAAGATCCCAGCTGACCCACCTCTGCGCCATAGCTTCTCTTGCCGACGATCCACAAGGCAGAGAAGACTCACGATCTGGAGCTAGGAAACCTACTACTGCTGACCTGAAAAAATATAATGCAATGTTGGGTGAGTTTACGAACTCAGCGAGAAACCATCATCGATGGTCCACCCAACTCATGCATTCACAGATCATGCACACATAATCACATAATAGCATTAACAGAAATATCACATGCATTTTCATTTTTCACATTTCACAGTCAATCATATACATATGCAATGCGCATGTGACACTTCCATTTTCTTTTCATTGTTGTGACCGTGCGCCTGAAACTGTCCCAGTGACGGGCACATTGCGTTGAGATCGAGGCTCTGTAAACGTTGGGCGTGATATGCCCTGATCGGTGAGCCAGTGGCTCTGTAAACATTGGACCAGAGGTCCTGTGCGTTGAGCTTAAAGCTCTCATATACGGTGGACCTGAGGTCCTATTGCGTTGAGCTTAAAGCTCTGAGGCATTGCTCCGGTCACAATCTTTTATCGATCATCTTGTTATGCATGAAATGTACATGCCTCAATTTCCTATTACACATGCCAAATGTACGTTTAATTTCACGTATATGACACTTCAATCACAATTTACCAATCCTTCGGACACCCTTGGTCCGAATCCAATTTCATATAGACACATATATCCCTCCATCTTCCACATGGTATAAGCAGGTAATTAAACACACAAATATTGAGGAACCAACTAGGTTACTCACCTGTAACTTCCAAGCTAATGCCAGAAAGTCTCAGCTACGTCGGAGGATCGACGCTCCACTGGCACCTCTATACAATCGAAACATATAAAAATTACTAATTATCCAAATTCCGAAGTCAATTATGCACATAAAGTGAATCAATTGAGTACATGACATGTTTATGACATTCCGACACTAATCCGAAATTTTCCTCAATATCAATTCTAAAACCCGAATTCAAAATCTCCAAATTGAAATTAATCCCTAACCAATTTAATTCACCAATTCCTAAATCCCCAATTCAAAAACCTCAAAGAAAATAATTTCAGAAATCTGGGCTCCCTCGTCGCGGCGCCTGGTCCCTCATGCATGAGCCGGACCTTCCTCAAATCACGACGTATCGTTGCGTCGCGTCATGACGAAACTCTACTCTGATTCGATTGGCGTGCCTTCAGCTTGTTGCTACATGCGAGGCCAACTTCTCGTCGCGACGAATAAATTATTTCCTCGTCACGACGTGTGAAGCCTGGTTCGTCTTCTCCAATTCCTCTTTTTCCTTTCTCTCTCTACAATTAAGCCATAATCTAACTTTTCTCTTTAAAAACACTCCAAAACAACTCCACAAACTCAAAACAACTCATTCCAACCTCAAAATCATCAAACAACTATTATCTCTAATTCATCAACATCAAAATCACGCAAATCATCTACCGAAACCCTAACATTTTCCATTCATCAAATTCATCAAATCTATCATCAATATAACTCAATAAATCCACAAATCAAACTATAATAGGCAAGAAAGAAACAACTTACTTGATTAAAAGCCTCAAAAACTCCAACGAACACCAATCCCTCAACTCTTACTCACCCACGACAATCCACAATAATCAACCCAAATATCATTTCTTCAACACCAATCCAAAGGAATAGATCGAGGATGGAGGGGAAGCAATTTGTAAGAAGAAATCAAGAAGCAATCAAGGAAGGAGATCACGAAGAAGAAGAGGAAAGCAATTTCTTCTCTCAAAAATCAAGGCATCGTGGAAGACAAAGATTTCAAAGGTAAGGGTTTATAAATTAAGGGAATTAAGGGCTTGTTTGGCAAATGAAATTGCCACAAGACCAAACCGAACAACCTCGATCCAATTTCTGATTCTAATTTCTCCCAAATTCCAATGGTTCTAACCCTAATTCCTCAAATCAATTTTCTAATCTTTCCATGCCATTGGATAATCAATTTCGGAACCGAAATTTCAAAGATATCAGTCATCAGGTCAATTTTTTCGGTCCGGACCTATTACTCTGAAAATTCTGGAAAAATTCCTATAATCCTCAAAAATAGAAAACTCATGATCGTATACTCCAATTTCATAATTCAAATTCCTAAATCTCATTTCTAATTCAAATTCAATTTCTCCAAACTCAATTAACCTAATTGTCTCCAAATTACCAATTTACCCCAAAACAAATCGAGAATTGTCATACATGTATGTACGTACGTATGCCAGTGCAATAATTGTCCAAGTATCCAATTAATACATAACTAAAAATGCATGAACATGCCACATATGAATGCAATGAACTGTACCCATCTCATTGGTGACGGGATGTTACAATTCTCCCCTCCTAATAAAAATTTCATCCCGAAATTTCTTACCTGACTGGTCGAACAAATGAGGGTACTGCCTCCTCATGTGCTCCTCAGTCTCCCAAGTAGCCTCCTCAGTCGAATGGTTCTTCCAAAGGACTTTCACCAATGGAATAACCCTGGACCTCAGCTGTTTGACCCGCGACCCTACAATCTGAACTGGCTCCTCCACATAACTCAAATTGCTGGCTACCTTAATCTCCTGAGCTGGAATCACATGGGTCAGGTCAGACCTATACCGCCTGAGCATGCTCACGTGGAACACATCATGCAACTACGACATCTCACTCGACAAAGCTAGCCTATAGGCCAAAGGTCCTATCTTCTAAAGGATCTCATACGGACCAATGTACCCAGGGCTCAACTTGCCCTTCCGACCAAATCTCAAAACACCTCGCCACGGAGACACTTGGAGGAACACTCTATTGCCCACAGCATACTCCATCTCTCTCCGATGCTGATCCACATAACTCTTTTGCCTATCCTGAGCCGCCTTGATGCGACTCCGAATCAGCTGTACCTTATTCACTGTGTCCTGGATCAGCTCGGGACCCTCGAGCATCCTCAAACCCTCTTCATCCCAATAAAGAGGTGACCTACACTGCCTCCCATACAAAGCCTCATAAGGAGTCATCCCAATGCTACTCTGATACTGGTTGTTGTAAGCAAACTCAATCAGAGCCAGATACTAATCCCATGCTCCTCTGAACTCCAACACACAAGCTCACAACATATCCTCGACTGTCTTAATATTCCTCTCACTCTGCTCATCAGTCTGAGGATGAAACGTCGTACTGAAACTCAACCGAGTACCCAAAGCAGATTGTAGACTCTTCCAAAACCTCGAAGTAAACCTGGGATCCCTTTCTGAGACTATAGACACCGGAACCCCATGCAGTCTCACTATCTCTGACACAAACTTCTGGGCCAACTGATCCAAAGTACTGCTCTCCCTCACTGGCAAAAAGTGAGTCGATTTAGTCAACCGGTCCACTATGACCCAGATCGCGTCATGCTGCCTCGACGTCCTAGGCAGTCCCATCATAAAGTCCATCGTAATTCGCTCCCATTTTCACTCCGGAATGGGTAACGAATGCAACTTCCCAACTGGAGCCTGGAGCTCCGCCTTAACCTGCTGGCACGTCAGACATCTAGAAACAAACTCAGCTACCTGCCTCTTCATGCCAGGCCACCAGAAATGTTGCTTCAGAGTGTTATACATCTTGGTCGTACCAGGATGCATAGCATAGACAGCCAAATGCGTCTCCTCCAAAATCTCACGCCTCAGATCATCCACATCCGGCACACACAACCTCTGTCCCATCTCTTAGCTCAAAATCAGAATCTAAACCAGCCTGCACTCTATCAATCAATCTCACCAAAACCGGATCCTTATCCTGAACTCGCCTGATCCTATCATGAAGCATCGGTCTAATCCTCAAAGTGGCCATCAATACCCCGTCCTGCTCCAAATCTAACTGCACATTCAGAGCTCTCAACTGAATCAAACAAGGCAACCTCGAAACCTGAATCTGAGCCGCACTAACATGCGATCTCCTACTCAACGCATCCGCCACCACATTGGCCTTCCCAGGGTGATACTCAATAGTACAATCATAGTCCTTAAGCAACTCAATCCATCTCCTCTGTCTGAGATTCAACTCCCTTTGACTCAGCAAATATCTCAGACTCTTATGATCGGTGAAGATCTGGAACGTCTCACCATACAAGTAATGTCTCCAGATCTTCAAAGCAAACACCACTGCAGCCAACTCCAAATCATGCACCGGATAATTAACCTCATGAGACCTCAACTGTCTCGAAGCATAGGCAATCACCCTGCCATGCTGCATCAAAACACAACCTAAACTATGCTGAGAAGCATCACTAAAGACCTTGAAACCTCCAATCCCTGACGGCAGAGCTAACACCGGTGCAGTGGTCAACAGATGTTTCAGCTCCTAAAACTCCTCTGACACTCCTCAGTCCAACTGAAGGCCACACTCTTCCTCAGAAGTTTTGTCAAAGGGGCGGAGATCAATGAGAACCCCTCGACAAACCTCCGGTAATAGCCGGCCAATCCTAAGAAACTCCGCAGCTCCGACACATTCCTAGGAACCTCCCAACTCATCATTGCCTCAACCTTGTGAGGGTCCACCTGAATACCCTCACCAGACACAACATGCCCCAGAAACACAATCTCGTCCAGCCAAAATTCGCACTTGCTGAATTTGACGAACAACTGTCTATCTCTCATAAGCTGCAACACAACCCTCAGATGCTCCACATGCTCCTGCCTATCCCTCGAATACACCAAGATATCGTCAATGAACACAATAATGAACTGATCAAGGTAGGGCTGAAAAATCTTATTCATTAAAGCCATGAAGGCTGCCGGGGCATTGGTCAACCCAAACGGCATCACTAAGAACTCGAAATGCACATACCTGCTCCTGAAAGCACTCTTAGGCACATCAGCCTCTGCTATCCTCAATTGATAATATCCCGATCTCAAATCCAACTTAGTAAACACTCGAGCTCCCTGCAACTGATCAAACAAGTCATCGATCCTAGGCAGTGGATACTTATTCTTCACTGTCACCCGATTCAGCCGCCTATAATCGATGCACAACCTCAAAGTCTCGTCCTTCTTCTTCACAAACAATACTGGAGATCCCCAAGGCGAAACACTCGGCCTAATAAACCCCTTATCCAACAACTCCTGAAGCTGAGCCTTAAGCTCCCTCAGTTCCACAGGTGCCATCCTATACGGAGGTATTGATATAGGAGCGGTACCCGAAACGAGGTCAATCGAAAACTCCGTCTCCCGATCCGGCGACAAACCCGATAACTCCTCGAGAAACACATCTAGAAATTCTCTAACTATGGGAACATCCTGCAACCTCTGCTCAGCCCTGGAATCCACAACATGAGCCAGATAGGCCTCACAACCACCCTGCATCAATCTCAAAGCACTCATGAACGAAATCATCCCGGCGGCTTTGCCGAGTAACTCCTCGAACCTTTGCTCTTAGTGACCAGGAGATTCTAACACAACCTCCTTGGTATAGTAGTCCATGACGGCCCTATGAGTAGTGAGTCAGTCCATCCCCAATATCAGATCAATCTCCCTAAGGGGCAACACAATCAGGTCTGCACACAACACTGCGGACTCATTCCGAATCGGACACCCCTTGCAGACCTCGCCCAAAGCAGTAGTACTACCCAAAGGTGTACTCACCTGCAACCCACACTGCAACATCTCCCTATCCACATGCAATCTACATGCCAAATGCGGGGCCACAAACAAATGTGTGGACCCTAAATCTATTAATGCAAAAACCTCAAAATCAAAGATCAGAAGCATACCAGTCACCACATCGGGGGAATCCTGAGCCTCCTGCTGAGTCATGGCATAAACTCTCGCCTGGGACTGCGATCGGCTGCCCCGTCCCTCAGTCCGTCCAAAGGAATCTCCAACTCTCCCCCGGGCTCTACCTCGGCCCCTCTGTCCAGATTCACCACCGCGACTCTGTTGTACTATCGCACTGCTGCCAGCTCTCCCACTCATGGCAGTCTGAGCCTCACCTAGAGTCAGCGGGCAATCTCTAATCTGATGCTCCATAGAGCCACAGCTAAAGGCAAGCCCAGTCATCCTTGCCAAGCCTCCCATCGTGCCTCTTCTCACTGGCCCGACAAATCGAAAACTTCCGAACCTCTACCATCGCCACTACCATCTGTCGGTGCATAATCGCCTCTCGCGAATCCGGCATCGGGATCCTCCTGAAGACCTCACCGTCTTGCTCTGGCGCCTACTGAAATTCCTACCAGAGCTTCCCTGGCTATCACTCAGCCTCTTACCCCTGGATCCCTGACTACCCGTCTCGGCTGACTGCCTCTCGAATGCTTTCGGCCGAATCGCGGCCCCTCAACTCCACAAACGTGCCCATATCGGATCGGGCCAACCTGGTGCGGATCTCCAGATTGAGCCCACCCTCAAATCTCCGGCACCTATCTGCCTCAGTAGCAATCAGAATAATAGCATACCCCATCAGCTCGTTGAACCTGACCTCATACCCTGCTATCGACATCGCACCCTGTCTCAACTCCAGAAACTCCTGCATCTTCATTTCCAAATAAACCTTGGGCATGTAGTTATCTCTAAATGCCCTCAGAAACTCATCCCACGTCAATAGGAAAGGCCTGGTGGTACTGCCCGGAACAGTCTTCCACCACTGGTAAGCCGGGCCCTGCAGGAGAGACACCGCATAATCAAACCTCTCCTCCTCGTCACAGTCCATCTGATCAAAGACCCGCTCGGTCATCTCCAACCATCCCTCAGCCTCGGCGAGTGCATGCTTGCCATAGAAGTCCTGACCCCACCGCCACGCGAGCCTATCATACCGCCTCTCCGTCTCACGGGAACTCTAGGAGGCTGCTCCTCAAACGACTCCCTACTAGCTCCAGCAGATCCATGGTCAGCTGGTTGATCGACTTGATCACCAAAGACGGATGACCTACAACAAAACCACAATTCTAATCAATTTCTGCATTTCTCACTATAATTCAAGCCTAAAACTGACTAATCCCAAAAGATGTCAAACCTGGCTCTGATACCACCAAATATAGCGCCCCCTTACCGTAGGGTACACATCGGGACGCCCGCAGGTCGCTCCGATACGTAACCTACGATAAAGGTACACTACCGAGCAACCAACTACAATCCACATGGCATCAATATAAATAATCACTAAAAATTGAAACCAAATTTTCTTTTCATTTCTTAAATCCACGATTACATAATCTTGTCCAAAACATCAGTCTAAACAATACACAAAGAAACTGATAACTCCTAACTAGTTCATCCCAAAAGATCCCAGCTGACCCACCTCTGCGCCATAGCTTCTCTTGCCGACGATCCACAAGGCAGAGAAGACTCACGACTGGAGCTAGGAAACCTACTACTGCTGCCCTGAAAAAATATAATGCAATATTGGGTGAGTTTGCGAACTCAGCGAGAAATCATCATCGATGGTCCACCCAACTCATGCATTCACAGATCATGTACACATAATCACATAATAGCATTAACAGAAATATCACATGCATTTTCATTTTTCACATTTCACAGTCAATCATATACATATGCAATGCGCATGTGACACTTCCATTTTCTTTTCATTGTTGTGATCGTGTGCCTGAAACTGTCCCAGTGACGGGCACATTGCGTTGAGCTCGAGGCTCTGTAAACGTTGGGCGTGATATGCCCTGATCGGTGAGCCAGTGGCTCTGTAAACATTGGACCAGAGGTCCTGTGCATTGAGCTTAAAACTCTCATATACGGTGGACCTGAGGTCCTATTGCGTTGAGCTTAGAGCTCTAAGGCATTGCTCCGGTCACAACTGTCTTTATCTGATCATACTGTTATGCATGAAATGTACATGCCTCAATTTCCTATTACACATGCCAAATGTACGTTTAATTTCACGTATATGACACTTCAATCATAATTTACCGATCCTTCGGACACCCTTGGTCCGAATCCAATTTCAAACAGACACATATATCCCTCCATCTTCCACATGGTATAAGCACGTAATTAAACACACAAATATTGAGGAACCAACTAGGTTACTCACCTGTAACTTTCGAGCTAATGCCGGGAAGTCTCAGCTACGTCGGAGGATCGACGCTCCACTGGCACCTCTATACAATCGAAACATATAAATATTACTAATTATCCAAATTCTGAAGTCAATTATGCACATGAAGCAAATCAATTGAGTACATGACATGTTTATGACATTCCGACACTAATCCGAAATTTTCCTCAATATCAATTCTAAAACCCGAATTCAAAATCTCCAAATTGAAATTAATCCCTAACCAATTTAATTCACCAATTCCTAAATCCCCAATTCAAAAACCTCAAAGAAAACAATTTCAGAAATCTGGGCTCCCTCGTCGCAGCGCCTGGTCCCTCGCATGGCGAGCGGACCTTCCTCACATCACTGCGTGCAGCGTTGCGTGCGTCATGACGAAACTCCGCTCTGTTCAGCGCGGCGTGCCTTCCGCGCTCATCGCGACGTGCGAGGCCAACTTCTCGTCGCGACGAATAAATTATTTCCTCGTCACGACGTGCGAAGCCTGGTTCGTCTTCTCCAATTCCTCTTTTTCCTTTCTCTCTCTACAATTAAGTCATAATCCAACTTTTCTCTTTAAAAACACTCCAAAACAACTCTACAAACTCAAAACAACTCATTCCAACCTCAAAATCATCAAACAACTATTATCTCTAATTCATCAACATCAAAATCACGCAAATCATCTACCGAAACCCTAACATTTTTCATTCATCAAATTCATCAAATCTATCATCAATATAACTCAATAAATCCACAAATCAAACTATAATAGGCAAGAAAGAAACAACTTACTTGATTAAAAGCCTCAAAAACTCCAACGATCACCAATCCCTCAACTCTTACTCACCCACGGCAATCCCCAATAATCAACCCAAATATCATTTCTTCAACACCAATCCAAAGGGAATAGATCAAGGATGGAGGGGGAAGCAATTTGCAAGAAGAAATCAAGAAGCAATCAAGGAAGGAGATCACGAAGAAGAAGAGGAAAGCAATTTCTTCTCTAAAAAATCAAGGCATCGTGGAAGACAAAGATTTCAAAGGTAAGGGTTTATAAATTAAGGGAATTAAGGGCTTGTTTGGCAAATGAAATTGCCACAAGACCAAACCGAACAACCTCGATCCAATTTCTGATTCTAATTTCTCCCAAATTCCAATGGTTCTAACCCTAATTCCTCAAATCAATTTTCTAATCTTTCCATGCCATTGGATAATCAATTTCGGAATCAGAATTTCAAAGATATCAGTCATCAGGTCAATTTTTTCGGTCCGGACCTATTACTCTGAAAATTTCGAAAATTTTTTATAATCCTCAAAAATAGAAAACTCATGATCGTACACTCCAATATCATAATTCAAATTCCTAAATCTCATTTCTAATTCAAATTCAATTTCTCCAAACTCAATTAACCTAATTGTCTCCAAATTACCAATTTACCCCAAAACAAATCGAGAATTGTCATACATGTATGTACGTACGTATGCCAGTGCAATAATTGTCCAAGTATCCAATTAATACATAACTAAAAATGCATGAACATGCCACATATGAATGCAATGAACTGTACTCATCTCATTGGTGACGGGATGTTACACTTAGGGCATTAGATATTCTAAAACCTTCATTCCCAAAACCTAGCACATGTCATTTTTCCCACAATACATTTAAATCCCTTCTTATTTTCAGTCAAATTCGTCTCCAAATTCTAATGGCTCGACAAGCTAATTTCTAAAATCATAAATCAAACTTTCTCATTGCCATTAGACAATTATTTCGGTACTATACAATCAGTCGGTCCGCCACTCGAAAAATTTTCGGTCCGGACATTTTCTCCCAATCTCCAGAAAAAATCCTAAAGGTCATTATCAACTAACGGTAACTCTAAAATATTTCCAATTCAACTATTCAGATCCAAAAATTCCATAATTCCTAATAAATCATAAATCATATCGTTTTCACAAATCCCATCACAATCAGGGAAAATATCATGAATGCATGTACCCACATGTGCATAAACCAAATGACTCATTCCTCTAAAATTAGAGGTCAAAATAAATGTTCAATTCAAAATATGCAATGTAAATTACTAGCCTGTCCCAATTGACCAATTTACCCTTCCCTTCGGAGACGGGAAGTTACAATTCTCCCCTCAAACAAAAATTTCGTCCTCAAAATTTCATATACGATTAATCAGAAAGGCAGGGGGAATTGTTTTGATCGCTTATATACTGTTTCACACTTATTGCACTACAAGACCAAATTCTGCCAAATACTGTAATCAATACAATCGATCACCCTCTTTATCTTTCTCAAATTTTGCCTTTGTCTAACTTGTTTTCTCATGATTACTCGCAATTCTTCACTTTCGGTATCAATAACACATATATCAGATCATAACAATACTTCCTAATCCTGTCCAAGTAATACTTTGCGAATCCGAATCATCTTTTAGGTTTTAGACTGACTTACCAATCTAACCACACCCCAATCACATAGAGGCCACTTATAACAATTTCAGTTCCCCATTTACCTTTGTCTCCATCTATGCATTTTAGCCGAGGCGATACACTTCGAGACATTTCATTTATCGCTTATCAGATTACATCTCTTTAGGGTTAAAGCACTAATCTCATAAGATTCCAATAACCTCGATAATGATCAACTCAACTCATTGTCATTAACCTGGATTTCTTAAACCCTATTACAGATTTATTTCACTTATCAACTTTATTTCAATCAATCATGGCCTTCGACTATTAAATAGTATCACCAATAAAACAATTGATATACCCACAATCAATCTGAACTAAACGTCAATTTCATATCCCAATGAGATCCCAAAAATATCAGTTTTACATTTATTTCCAACAATCAAGTCTGTTGGATTATCACACATATAATTATTCGATTTTACAGTCTAAACCTTCTATTACTCTTTAAATGAATTCTTACCAGAACATAAAGCTTCGATTGTTCCTTGAGTTTTCTCTAACAGTTTCTTCGGTGGGTATTACCCAAACTTCTTAATCCAATCATAGCTCTCGCTTTCTCAAAAGTTAGATTCATTATAAATTCCTCCATACGGTTCGCGAATTCTAAGTCCTCAATTTGGGTTTTGCCAATCCTTTTTATACACATCTGATTTGGAAATCCAATAGCTAATAATACTTTCTTTTTGCCCCTTTGCTAGATCGACGGTTTGCACTCAGAATTACACTAGGTTTAATAACCTTATCGCCCAAATTGTGATCATTCTGTCATTGACTTTTCTATTCAATACGTTAAATCGCATCACTAGCTTAATTTTGAAACACTCAATCACTTAATCCTTTTCAATTCTTTCAAATTCCCGAAATACCTCAATCGCTATCGATTTGTATATTCATAGACATATTCAAAAATATTTTTATACGAATAAAATCTCCAAACTTTCAAAGCTATACCTAGAATAAAAAAATTTCAAGTCATCAATCACAATGCATCACATGAGATTATATTTGTCCTCATGTACAACAAACCACTTTACACTATTTCAATAGATTGCATCATAACCTTTACTGGGACACTTCGTTAAATATTGCAAAGTCTCCAATTTAAAGTACTTCCATCAAAACTCGAATTGTACATATCTCAAATGTCTCTTTTTACCATCATCAGTCATCTAATTTACACGTTCTTCCTCAATCAATTCTGTCAATTAGCTAAGACCAGAAAACCTTTAACAACTTCTGGACGTATCCAGCATACAGCTAGTTCTAAATAGCTCCAAATCCTATATACATATGTCCATTGCAAAGTTCGCATTTTATCATTACCTCTATCGTCATTAAGTCTACCAATGTGCCATGTTCGAATATTAATTCATCCACAATTTATTTAATCAGACTAAGGTTCATTCTTATGAAACTTGCATGATATAAAATTTCCTCGAATATGCCAACTATCCTGCGTCACTTTTCAAATACATTTGATATATCATTAATGATCATAGTCACTTTCCATTCTAAATACAATTGAAACACTTTACTCTTTGGTAGCATAATAAATTCCTTATACCCTTGATTGACTTTCCCAACTCTTTAAAAATCGAATTTCTCCAATGAGGAACAATTCTCTTATACTTTCTCAGATTCATAATAACATACTCTGACACATGTTCCTTTGCACTAGCTTCTTCACATATTTCAATTTATTGCCATAATTACAAACTGGGTTGATAACACATTCACCAAATCCACTTGTACTTTCCGAACATTTTTACACAAATATTTGTGAATCAATATTCTCCTCATAACCATAACTAATGTCTCTTTATTGTTCAATAATCCTATTATATAATCGGATTCTTTACATTAACATAATACATACCTACTCAGTAGTAGATTCTTTTTTTTTATTTTTTATTTTTTTATTTTTTTCAATTGCAATCATCTGATCGATTTAACCCAATTTAGGAAAATTCTTTTTTAAAAGAAGATTTCTCAATACTTTCATCAATACCGCTCATGGAATTTCTATTCATCAACAATCGTCTCATTTTTGTCAGCCAAACACAATGCCTTAGAAAATCAATTTTAGCTATAACTTATAATATCTCATGAAGATCAATTATGCCACTATTCATATAATCAGGACATCCTTTAATAAAATTCAGCGAAGTATATACCACCAAAATTATTGCATCCTATCGAGAGACAGATGTAGGACAACTCTATCCCTTTTTGCACCTGTCCTCGCTCGTGAGGATTATGCCATAATCATATCCTTAACATATGACAATTTTCATTCATGCACAATTGATCATTATAAACACTTTCATTTCTTATTCTAACTCATATTGAACTTTAAACTAGCAATTATTCACCAACTCACTGATTAATTCCGATATCATCTCCACACATATGAGACAAATAATATTTTCACTTGTTATGGGGCTCCTATTATCAGATGTGCATTCAAATAGGCAAATCAACTGAACCTAGACAACTTTTTCATCTACCCTTATCATTGTCTAACATTTCAATCTTTTCATTATTTTATCAGACCCAAGAATTTTTCACACTCAAATCAATATCATAGATGTACAATCATTTTTGTTATGCTGACTCTAGGTCATAAACTCTTATTCATAACTCTCATCGCGGAAATCAAACCCATTTGTAGCCTCTCTCAATCCACAACTCTAACTTCATATCTATCCCACATTTAAGGATATACTCAAGTATAACACTGATATTGTATTTCATAATATATCCATCAGTACCAATACACTAAATCTTCATTTGTCAAATCGAACCATACATTTTTTTTCTTATTCCATGATATCCACAACTTCCATTTATCATTTTCCAACATATCATCATTTTCCTCACTATTTCTAACCACTTAAACAATTGGTACAGGCTCATGTATGCGACTCATATGCTAAACTGGGGATCAGTTGTCACTGTCTGTCGTGACATGACTTAAATGCATGTAACTTGACCCATACTTTCAGAATGCCCATGTAAGATTGTACTTCTGGGCTCTGATACCACAAATGTAGCATCTCACTCCCGCAAGACCCAAACCCGATATTGATGGTGATATCCGAGCCTGTGCCTCACGAGAGTGGTATGCTAGAGCAGTCAAAACCGTTCAAAACTCAGTAAAACATTTTTTTTTCATTTTTGAAAACAATCTCGTGCGCGAAAATCAGTAACCATATTGGACCCACTTTAACTAAATTCTTTGCAAAAGAATTGATAACATGTGAGTATTCTTTAAATTGATTTTATGCAAATGGTTTTTATTTATGGAGACTAGCAAGTTATGAATGTACTTTAAATTGAGTTTATGCAAATGATTTTCATTTGATCATGAATTGAATAATTATGTTGAGTTTTATGCAAATGATATTTTACAAGTGAATATTGCTAGCATAGTGTATGCTTTGGCAATATATGAGTTTTAATTTGAAAATTAAATTTTATATGATTGGGACTTAAAATGAAATAATTCAATTATGAATTCTCCCATACTTGATTTAGAAAATAAGACGAGTTGTAAATGTAAGAGTTTCTTTTAGCTGTGGTACATCATTAGGCAATATACATGTTATTATATCGATATATTTATAGTGGTTAACATATCACGAGTAAGCAATGTGGAGCTAGCTCTGTGATTTATTACGGGTAAACGATGTAAAATCAACTCTGTAACTATCAGTATATAATGGTTAACCTGTTACAAGTATGCGATGCAGAACTAACTTCGTATTAGTGGTAAACCATTTGCGGGCAAGCGATACAAAACCAACTCCGTGACTTTAGGCCTAATGTATCGTATGGTAAACAAACTAGTGGTGGGCTATGTTGAGTAAGGAAAGTCATATGTTGCCACTATTTATGTTAAAAATGGTTTGAGGGGCACCATATGGTAACAATTTTAATAAATGGCTTATTTTCAGTATAAAAGTTTTCATAAAACTTATTGCCACCATTGTTTATTGGTTAAGGAAAAAGAAAAATTGAAAATGAAAACTTTTATATAATGAGTTTAATTCGAAAAAAGCATTTCGAAATAGTATTTCAGAAAATTTGAAATTGTATTTTACAAAATGTTATTTGAATACCAATTGTTACAATGCACGAATACATTATTATGAAAAATGTTTTGCCATAAACGTTATAATTGTATGAGAATATTGCACTTATATTATTATGAAATGTTCAATTTTTTTGTAAACAAACTACCTCAGGTATGCGTATAGGTGTTGCGGTAATTAGGACTCCATTGCAGGATTAGTTATATTGTCGAGTGCTGTTGCGCTTGTGTCAATTTGATATTTACATTTGTGTAAAAAATGGATGTTTATAAATTATCAAGGCTTTTAAATAAAGTGCATGAATATGTCTTAGCTTTTTAAAGTTTATTGTAGTGATTGATGATAATTATTTGTTTGGAGCTGCTTGTGAGTGTACTTGAAGTTCAAAATTTGTAGTTAAGAAATTGGTGTAAATATAGAAGTTTTTTGAAATTTTATAGGACTTTTGAAAATTTTGGGAATGTCAAAATGCAGTCGTTATTATGGTAGAATTTTCAATAAAATGAATTAAAACAAAAATTTCCTACTACTTTCCTCACTTTTAATTGTTAAAGTATAAAAGGTTTCAAATAGTTAAATGACTTGACTTTGTGGGAACCCTTAGATCGAGTCAGATATTGATTGGAGGGCTATCGTGCAGTCGCCAAGATGGCTCTACTCTAGTTCCAGAAAGGGAACTCTAGGACGAGTCCTTTCAATTTTTGTTTGAGGTTAATCAAAAAATTCAAGTATAATTTTTAAAAGAGGTAGGTGACTTTTCTTTTAAAAAATGGTAGGTGAGTAGAATAATACTAGAAAGAATAAGTTATAGTAAAGATAAATAAAATATTGAGTTGTTAAAATTAAAATCATGAATTTAGAATAAATGATTTAACATAAAACAATTTCGACTATACTATATAATACAATTGAAAATAAAATAATACATTATACATATGTTTAATTTGTGATGATAACCTATAAATCTTGACTTCAAATCACTTGTGTCGTTATCCCTGTACCCTCTGTTCCTAACAACATCCAGCCCATCTAATTTTCTCTCTCCAGTTGTTACATTGTCGGATGTTGCTAGGAACATGTACGCATAGAGTTAATGGTACTGGTGACTTGAAGTCATAAATCTTAAAGAACTAATATTTTAAAGAAAACATATTTTAAAATTAAATGTACTATTAATAACTTTGATAATTATGCAAATTGTTGAGATGGTTTAAGTTGTAAATAAAATTTAATAGTTTGTTAATATGCTTATCTCAACAAAGAAAATTAAAATTAATATGCTTATTATAATTAAAATTATTTTAAGTATGGATTAAATTGTTTTATAAAATTGCTTTTGATAAATGTTTTCAAATAAAATAGTTTTATAGTCAACTAATTGCTTCATTAGCTAATTACTTCAAACCATGGACTAATCCTAAAGACTATAAAGATTAAAACAAAAAACAAAATGATTATTTGAATTAAAAGAAAACTATCAAAATTATAAAAGAAATCTTTAATCCCCTACTTCTCTCCATAGAGGTCTTTACAATAATGGTCATAAGGTCAAAATAATAAACCTTATCCAAAAAGCTCCCAAAAATTAAAGAAATGTAAAAATGAATGTGCTTAAAATGGGTGAACATCCCGGCTTATTCCGTTCATGTTGGTGAATATTCCAACAATGCCCTGCCGGTACGGTAAGTAAGACTTTCGTTTATTTTCCTGTTTCATCTTTCTGCTTGCTACGTAGTGCCTCTCCGCCGCCGACGCCGTCACCTTAGATCCGCTGCTCTTAGCCGTATTCTTCTTGTTCCTATCTTCCGTTTTGGTGTTTGGATGATTTAAGAAGATGAACGCGTCTTTACCGTCGCTGTTGCTTCTTAGGCCCAAGTCTCTAAACCTCCACAGCTTCGAAAATCCTGTAGAGTTGCTCTTTTTGCACGCCTCCCGCGAGGCCTCGATCGCCTTGCCTTTCCATTCGCAATAGGGCCCCTCCGGATCGTCGGTTCCCGACGATGAGGATGACGACGACGCCCTTTCTCGCTTCTCCACAAAGACTTTTTTAAATGGTGGCCGGAGCTTGGCGAAGCTTCCGGAGTTGTCATCGTAGAAGAGAATATTTTGGTTGAACAATGGAAAAACTGGTCGGATCTGGCCATTTTGGAATATATCGTCGGCGGAGATCGGTGACCCGTCTGGGTTGGTAATAAAGGTGAAATCTTCCTCATCATCGTCGTCTTCTTCGCCGGAGACCTCAGCTTTTTTCGTTAAAACATCACTATTGATATCCAAGCTCGTGTCCTCATCTGTCTCTTCTCTCAGTTTCAGTTTCAAATCAAAATCTTCCATCAATGTACCGTCGATTCTGGCAACCCCAAGAGAACCCATTAGCAATTAACAATCAACGAACACAAAACCAAATTCAAGTCTCTCTCTTTCTCTACTTTTTGAGAGAATCAGAGTTCTAACATTTAAGACGGGATAGTAGCTAGGAGGGGAGGAAGTACCAAGTTTTAAGTTTGAAGGCTGAAGGCTGATTTGAAGGGAGCCAAAAGGACCTATTAGTCTCTGTGGTGGTATCTTGTTGAGATGTGATTTGAATAGCTTGATTTATATTTATATGAAACAAGAGAGAAAAAAAGAGGTTGGTGATTAAGCGGTTTTCTCGGGGGAGACGGTTGCTGTAAGATCGGTGGTGATTTTGACTGTATATAGTGGAGTTTTAACGACCAGTGTTTTCGTGTTCAAACGCGGTATCTCTTATAGTTGCCCACGTGTGGGATTAGATTATTGGAAAATACCAATGTTTTAAAAACCCCTTCGGACCTTCCGGTCCGACCGGAAAACTTCTGAACCTTTCATTGGTCCGGTTCGGTTTTACCTACTAACCTCTCTCAGATAAAAACCGCCGGTTTAACCTTTTTAGACGGACGGACGGTCCGGTCCGGTCCGGTTTTATTTATACTCCATTGATTGCGATCGAGGCTCGGGAGTGAGGTGGCGTGTCCGTCGACTTCGATGATGGAGTTGGATTGGTCGGGGAAGAAGAAGAAGCGTTGGGAAGCGAAGATGGTGGCGAGATCGGGAGGAGAGTCGATGTCAAAGTCGAGTCGGTGTCGGAGGAGAAGGAGGAGTTGGTTGAGTGAGTCTTGAGGACTTGGAGGTGGGAGTAGAGAGAGGTCATAGACAGTGTTGAAGTTCTTGGTCATGGTTGAAGTTTCATCTTCTTATTTGGTGGCAATGGATGTGAGGATGAGATTATTGTGGTGGGCATTTGAGGAAGCTCTTCCAAAAGATGTAGACATCTAAGCTCTTGGTAGTTGTGCCATCGATCTTTGTAGGACATTTGAGGAGTCGAGGAGAGTAATAACATTTTCTTTTTAGTTTGATTTGTTTAGTGAAAAGCGTGAAAGAAGAAATGAAAGGATCCTAATCCGTGAGCTTAAATTTTATGTGGTTCGAAATATTATTTTAATTATTATTTTAATATTTATATTA
Source organism: Erythroxylum novogranatense (assembly GCA_029891385.1). Lineage (NCBI taxonomy): Eukaryota > Viridiplantae > Streptophyta > Magnoliopsida > Malpighiales > Erythroxylaceae > Erythroxylum > Erythroxylum novogranatense. The sequence goes on from CM057224.1 coordinate 8,632,591, forward strand.
AACTTATATTTATTTATTATTAATTCATTATATAATAATAGACATTGATGTATTTTGTTTCAATAATATATTTTATTTTTACTTATTTTATAAGTTTTATTTCTTATTTATTATATCTAGGTTTTATAGCGGTTCACTCTGGTTGAGCTCTAAACCTTAAACCTTTCCTTCGATTAGGTTTAATGTCCGGTCCGGTTTTTAAAACATTGGAAAATACTTATGGGGGACTTTGCTTAATGAATAAACGGCGGTATGAGCCGGTAATAAGCAGACAAGATTTTTTTTTTCTAATTTTATGATATTTTATTATGTCTAATAAATTTTGATTATTTATTTATGTAGAATTTGTATTTATTTATACGAAACTTATGCATGATTTATATAAATAAATAGCTAAAATTTATTAGATATAATAAAATATTATAAAATTAAACAGAGAATCTAAACTTGGTAATAAATAGGTATGGTTTCATTTCATACATGATGCACGAGGGATGGGGCGTTTTTGCTTGGAAGGGACTTTGAGCTTTCAAGTCAAAGTCAGCAGGCAACACGACGAGGCAAGCCATTACGATGGGAAAGAGAGAGGTAATTGACTTGTTCTTTATGAGTAACTGCTTTTTGTAACTATCACCTAATATATGGTCTAATTACAAGGCCTGTCTGCCAAGGCAATGCTTGCTGGCTGTAAGCCTAGTAGTAGGATTCTCGTGATGGTTGTAATAGGAACCAAGGTGCCTTAGGGTATGTTTGGATATGGGTGGAGGGATGGAAGGGAATGGAATGAAATGGCTCAAATGACTCAGGTTATTGTTTGTGAGTTTATTTTGAAACAGGATGGAATGGTAATTAATGACTTTGGAAGCTATCATTTGCCATCCAAAATTCAATATTTTATGACCTCCTAAATTAGGGGGTCAAGGATGGAATGGCATGGCTTGCCTTCCAAACATTAATTTAATGACAAAAATACCCTAAAAAAATTAATGAAATTATAACCCCAATCCAGCAAATACCTACGCGGCTACATGTTACTACGTCAATTGTTTCTCCTTCAACTGAAAAGTGCGATGAAAAAGTTGATTGCTTATATAAGAAAATGAGAAAATTATATTTTAGGCATCCTACAATTTGAAATGCTTTGGGATTACTAAGATAGTTTCATGGCAACTATACATATTTTATTACAAGGGTAATTTTGGAAAAAAATATTACAAGTCATTCCATTCCATTCATTTTTAGTATCACTTCTAAATAATAGTAAAAGGAGTCCCTCTCTTATTTTATTTAAACTTCCAAACAATGGAGTAGCCCACTTCATTTTATTCCATTCCATCATTCCACTCCACTCCATTCCGTTCTATTAATTGTCATTCCATTCCATTCCATCATAAACTCCCAAACATACCTTTACCATATGACCAATATTTTTTATAACTTTTGGGAGCTCTTAGGTTTTTGAGGCTTAGCTATTGCATGGTTCATGTCTAGGTTTGGCAAAATGATCCTACTCGACCTTAACGGCTATTTTAGGCTAAATTTGAAATTTTTAAAAAATATAAATTTTGAGATAAGTTCAAATTAGAATTATTTAGTTCGACTCATCTCAAAGTCAAATTTTTAAGTAAATGATCTCGTTTTTAATCTTTTAATTGAGTTCAAATTCAAACTCGAACTCCACCTTAAGTCTATAACCTCAAGAGCTCAATCAAATTTTAAGTTGAACGAGAACTCAAACATATTTTTTAGTCAAATTTGAAATTAAGGATGACCTAATTCGAACTCGAACTATTGCCAAACTAATTCATATTGCAATATTACCCTAGTAAACAAGCTCTTTCATTTGATTTTTTAATATGAAAATTACTGAACCTAAATAAAATAAAAATAAACTACTTTTACTTATTATTTTACATTTGTTTAACGTTGGAAGGATTAAGCCTCGCCTTTATCCAACACGCCCTCTGACTTTGCAAATTCAACGCCAACAAGTTAATTATCCTCTCAAACACAATCTAGTTTTATACTAACCATTGTAACACAGAACATAATATTTTAATTTTTATGAATATTTATTTACTGTTAACATATTTATTACAAATAACAATCAAAATGTAGAACAGATCTTTTTTTTTTTTGGAAATATAATTCAATGCTATGTAATTTAACTCGAATAACTTTAGTTTCTAATTTTGTTTTTTCCTCTAACGTAAAGAAAAAAAGAGAGACATTAATGAAGAATCTAAGAAGTTCCTCAAGATCGTGACCATATGGATTGTGTTCAACGTGAGATGGTCATAAGCGGCATGGTTACATCAGGGACGCGGTGCTTTGGCTTGGAGGAGAAATTGAAGTCGAAGTCAGCGTCAAAAACGGCAGAGCCTTTCCCACTTTCTTTCAAAAGTACGTTTTGACAAGGTTAATATACTCGGAGTGATGGGATGGGACAAGACATGATGGAGAAACTCCTGCTCGTTAATGTGAAAGCGAAAGGAACTTTCCAAAATCATTCCCAATTATTAATTTTATTTCGGGTAAAATATACGTTATATTTTTAAAAATATTTATTTAAAATTTAATAACGTATTATATATGAATTTATTATAAATAATCTTTTTATTAAATAAGAATAAGACTGCATATTATCAAAGCTTTCTCATTTGTTTGCTGAGCTTACAAAATTTAAGGTTTCGATGAATTAAAATATAAAAGATCAATGAAGGACATTGAAATTCAACTTGAAGCAGGCTTGCAAAGCAGTTGAGTGAATAAGTCGATCCGACTCAGTTTAAAGGAAATAAATTAGGCTTGAGTTGATCAAATTAATTAATATTACGCCATAAATATTATTATAATTTTAATTAAATATTTACAAATGTAGTAAATCGATTTTTCAGACAAATACCACCTATATGATTCGCATAATTTCCAATAATTCCTACTCAATAGGACCTATTTATGGAACAAAAGTTTTTTTTAATCTATGTCTTCGTCAATAGTTTTAACTAAGAGACTTAACACAAAGGAGTCTACACATGAACCAATATATATATCATTTATAATTAGAAAGAATTATTTACAAATTTGTTAAGTTTTAAATTAATAAAAATATTTTTAAAATGAGTACACATGAACCAATATATATATCATTTATAATTAGAAAGAATTATTTACAAATTTGTTAAGTTTTAAATTAATAAAAATATTTTTAAAATGAGTAAAATTTATAAGAAAAAAAGGCATTTTAACAAACCACACAGTCCGAATTAGTGAGTCCCCGGACGGGGCTTATGGAGATTAATTAGTTAGGTCCAGGTCGGTTGACGGATGGGTATTTGATAAACCGAATCGGGTACCCTACCCGGTCCTCGATACCGAACCAACTCTGTCTTAATTTTAGCGGTGACCCGGGTTTCAAGGGGAGATTTTTCAACGGAAGGAAAGTGACGGTTGGGAATAACGGACACAATCGTGTTTGCATGTAAATGTAACAGAGCAAAGACATGCAAAGGAGGAAGAAAGTAAGGCGACATTAAAACAAAAACAATAATGGCTTCTTAAAAAGGGTTGAAAATTAGAGATATTCTTGGGAGGGGTTGTTTGGATTTTTTGGTTTTTGTTCAATTTCTGATCAAGGGAAAGGACCTTAGTCTTCTCTCCGACAACTCCCGCAACATTGTTCTAGGTTCCTACCGTCTTGTCTGTTTGGTTGTTATAGAGTTTTAATCTTGTCAATTCGGGGTACAGTCTGCATTGGTCATCGTGTTTTTCTCTGGGTTGTTTGATTCAAGAAAATTTGATAAACACATAAGGGAAGAAAGTTACAGAGACTACGGAGGAGGATTAAACGCAAAGGACAATGTCCCCCTCGGCGCCGCCGCCGAGTTCTTCGTCAAGTGACTCTCCTCCTCCACAGGAAACTAAAAGAAATGATGGTGTAATAAGTGCATCGCCTCTTCTCAACTCTACCTCTAAGCTCAATAATGATTCATCGACCATCGATGGGAACACACCCCCACCGCCCAACAGTAACGCGCCACCGCCACTCCACAGTGACAAGCTTCCACCGCCCAGAGGTGACGCGCCTCCACCGACGTCCATCTCTCCGCCACCATCACCACCACCACCACGAAATTCAAAATCTTCACCTCCTCCGCCAATGCCTCCACCAATATCTAGTGCTTCTCCGCCGCGTAACCCACCAGATGATAAAAAATCTCTGACTAGAGAAGAAGAGTCTACTTCGACTTTGTCGCCACCACCAGAATCAAATCCTCCACCAAAGTCATCGTCAAACCCGCCGTCACCGTCGCCGACAGCTCCTCCGCCAAATTTATCACCACCACCAGCGCTACCATCTCCACCACCACCACCACCACCAGCGCTACCATCTCCATCATCTTCCGACTCTTCTCCTCCTGCTCCTTTACAGGCTCCACCACAAGGTCAAACGTCCCCTCCTCCGCCGGAAATATCACTGGGGACGCCGTCATCTGTTTCTCAATTTCCTCCAGCGGCCTCGAATCAAATTCCACCGCCAAATTTCGGACCCCCATCCATCGGATCACCACCGCGCACAACTGCACCGCCGGAATCAAAGAGTTTAAGCCCAGGTGCTGAAATTTCAAGTTCGGGTGGTGCTGGAAATAACTCATCTAAGACAGTCGGTGGTGCGGTTGTTGGTGGTGTGGTACTGATTGCAGTAATTGCAATCTTTTTTGCTTTCAGGAGGAGGAACTCAAGGCAGAGGCACAAAGGTCCAAGTTACATCCCACCCAATAATTTCAATGTGAATGCAGGTACCATCTGAGGTTTGTTTTGCTTTTGTGGTTCTCATGAATTGCTTGGTAGGAGTTAATCTGGGTTTGCATGTGTTATGCTAATGCAGATGGATTCTATCACGGACAGCAGCAACACAATATGGAATTTTCTGGTCCAACGAATCATTCTTACGGTTCACAGCTATCACATTCCCTTATTGGAGATAGTTCTGGGAGTCAAAGGGGGGTTGCATTTGGTGGATTGGGACCCGAGCCAGGTGTTATAGGTGGTTCTAAGAGTCTTTTCAGCTATGAGGAGGTGACAGAAATGACAAGTGGATTTTCTAAACAAAAAATAATTGGTGAAGGAGGATTTGGATGTGTTTACAAGGGTTCGTTGCCGGATGGCAAAGTGGTGGCTGTTAAGCAGCTCAAGGCCGGAAGTGGACAAGGCGACCGTGAATTCAAGGCCGAAGTGGAGATCATCAGTCGTGTTCATCATCGACATTTGGTCTCTTTAGTCGGTTATAGCATCTCAGATCATCACCGAATGCTCATCTATGAATTTGTTCCTAATAATACACTTGACCATCACTTGCATGGTAGGTGAATGCTGTATCCCTCTCATTTGAATATAGAATCCTATTTTTATATGTATGATTAACTGCTGATTTCTGCCAACAGGAAAAGGAATGCCTGTGTTGGATTGGCCCAAAAGACTAAAAATTGCCATCGGCTCTGCCAAGGGTTTGGCTTATTTACACGAAGATTGTGAGTATGCTATTGTTGCATTAATCAATGTCTATGTCATGACCTAACTGGTTCATGCTCTAAATCATCAAGTATGGAGAATGAGAGACAGTGACAAGTTGTTTATGCGATGTATTTGTAGGTCATCCGAAGATTATTCACAGAGATATCAAGTCAGCTAACATTTTGTTGGATGATGCTTTTGAAGCACAGGCAAGCGCATCTAATTTCATACTTTCAAATTGATTTTTCAAGTGCTTCGATCGACCTGTATTATGATCCGAGAATTTCTTTTTAAGTGTAGGTTGCAGACTTTGGGCTCGCCAGGTTAAATGATACCTCACAGACTCATGTATCGACTCGAGTCATGGGCACTTTTGGGTATGTTTCGATCTAGAAGTAACCTTTCAGCTAATCACTTTCTTTCAACCAAACTCCATAGGCTATAAGCATTTTGGTGGACAATATGTGCCAGATTTTAATATGGAATGTCTTACTTTTGTGCAACAAGCAATAGGTACCTAAGGAACTGGTTTGATATACTTACAAATAAGTTTAAGCATGTAAGCTAACTCAGCACTCAAATTGATATTTGGTTTCAGGTACCTGGCTCCAGAGTATGCATCAAGTGGAAAACTAACTGATAGATCTGACGTGTTCTCATTTGGAGTTGTTCTTCTGGAGCTTATAACTGGGCGCAAACCTGTAGATCCAACTCAGCCTTTGGGGGATGAGAGCTTAGTTGAATGGGTACGATTTGCTTTCACGAGTGGAATAATTGATTTCCTTGGTCAAAAACATGCTTCAGCACCTTAATGAGGCCCAGACTCCTAATATTTCTTCACCAAAAGAATCTCCTATGTCGTCTTGTCCTCACCTACTTACATTACTTTTTGTTCATTTGTCTGTGTTAATGGCAGGCACGTCCACTCCTTATTCATGCCCTCGAAACCGGAGATCTGAGCCGAGTAATTGATCCACGGCTTGAAAAACATTATGTGGAGAGTGAAATGATTAGTATGATTGAAACAGCAGCCGCTTGCGTTCGTCACTCTGCTCCAAAGAGGCCTCGAATGGCGCAGGTAAAGTTCGGGAAACCTCTTCATTTCATCATCTTTCAGTCCATCTTACTGTGGTTTATGTTGTATTGTAATTTCTGTCAGGAGTATTACAATTTTTGACCCCTGTTACAGGTGGTGAGAGCACTCGACTCTGGAAATGACTTGACTGATCTCACCAATGGTGTAAAATATGGTCAAAGCACAGCATATGATTCTGGTCAATACAATGAAGAAATTATGAGATACAGGAGAATGGCACTAGGAAGTCTAGAGAGCTCAGAATTCGACGCATTCAGTAGTGAATACACCTCAAGAGACGTATCTCGCGGACAGACTCCAAACGGCTACACAAGCAGCGAGTCAGAAAGTCGAGCCATGAACCGGATTGGTGCTGATCACAAATATAGAGCAAACCAAGGAAGCTACATTGACTTTTAGTTAAACAAAAATGACGAAACCGCAATGATCATACATGGACACAACATCAGAAAAGCCTTGTCAGGAAGAAACTTTGCTTCCCAGCTCTGAATCAGTTTGTTCCTCAATTGTATTTAGTAGGATAGATCGAGGAAGTGTGTATAAATCAGGTTGTTATATATCCCTTGTATTTCTTCCTTTTCGGCGTGGTGATCCACAGTAACCTAATTGATGTTGGAGCAATACGGATTAAGTGCAAATACTTGCGACCAATCTCTGAATATATTACTTTTACCAAGCTTATGCGGTTTACTAATAATCACTAGTTTAGAATTGCTTCGGCTTTGGGCTACCCACAGTAATAATATGTTGAAGCCATATTGGAGAAGTTAACGAGCAGAATCAATTCTTGGTAAAATCGGTTCCTCTCTTTTGCGGCCCGAATCAACTTGATTATTACAGTATTGAGCAGTATGCATGTACATTGGGCTGCTCATATGACCACCCCTAAAAAAGTTATTAAAGAAATGGAGAAGATTCTAAAGGCCTTTTTATGGACGGGTAAGGCTGAACAGTGCAAGGGGGCAAAACTTAAATGGAGTGAGGTGGCTGTTCCTAAGAAGAATGGGGGTTTAGGCATCATTTCCTTTCCCGAGATGCACAAGAGCCTGCTTATGAAGCAAATTTGGCAGTTATTTGCGGATAAGGAGGCTCTGTGGGTTCAATGGATGCAGACTTATCGGCTCACTGACCAAAGCTTTTGGCATCTCCAATCTCGGTATGAATACTCTTGGCTCTTCAAAAGCTTACTGAAACTGCGTGATGAGATTTATCCTTAGATTCAGAGTACAGTTGGAGATGGAGAAAACACTTCTTTTTGGTTTGATAATTGGCATGTATTAAGTCCTTTATGGCTCCGCACTGATTTAATTTGAATCTGACACCGGATTCCCCTTAATGCCAATCTCACATGGATTGTTCAGGCAAGTGATCGTCTGCTTAGATACCGGTTTGGATCTCTGCTTACTGGGTACCTGAATGGTATCTCGCTTAGTAGCGCTCCGGATCGAGTGCTTTGGACAGCTACACCCTCCGATGATTTTACTACCTCTTCAGCCCGTGCTATTGGGCGAGGGCCGGCAGAAGAGGTTCCTTGGACTACTCTCATTTGAAAACAGGTATTATGCCCAAAGGCAGCCTTTATCCTATGGTTGACCATCAAAAATCGATTGAGAACCAAGGACCGATGGTTCGGAACTTATGATCCTATATGTGTACTTTGTAAGCTAGTCCCTGAAAGTAGAAATCATTTATTTTTTGCCTGTGCGTACACCAAGTCAGTGTGGAATTGCATATTGTATATGACAGGTCTCTTGTCTTCTTCTTATGACTGGCCTGAGGTCCTTAATGAGATTCATCGTGCAGTCAATAATGGGCTCCGTGATTCTCTCATGATTAGAACCTCCTTTCATATGGTTATCTATCATATTTGGCGGGAGAGAGATAGGCGTCTCTACAAACAAATGGAGAGGCACAAATTTGTGTTGGCGAACTGTATTATTAACCTGATCAGGGAGGTCATCATTGGGCATGATATGCAAGAGCAGCTAAGTTTGGCTATGCGGCAACGATGGCGCATTTAGTTATAGCTGGGTTTTTGGACATTTTGTGGTTTGCTCTTATGTTACAGGGGTATTCTAGGTTTCTAGTATTGGTGGCCTGAAAGACTTTCTCCTTTTTGTCCGCAGATGGTAGCTTGCGGTTCTTGTACATTATTTTACCCTTTTCTTTATAATTACATATATATATCTTGAAATTTCAAAAAAAAAAAAAATGTTGAAGTCATGCTTGTCATGGAAATGTATGAAGGCAGCAATTCCAGCCCAATGATTAGAAAATGACTCCACCCATAGAAGATCCCACGGTGAACTGGGAAAACAGAAAAAAGAAAAGTTTCTGCCTAATTAGGTGTCCCAAAATTTTTCTCATCTTTTCTTGATATAATGAACCTGTCACTATAGCAAATTACTGAGACACCTCAAAAGTATCCAGCTCAAGCGGAGATTAGTTTGGGTGTGAATGATTTAAAGGTATCTTCCCATAATTGGGACCATCTTAAGACACCTCGTGGGCAACTAAAAAAAAAAAAAAAGTCTTTCATACTTCCTCATGTGAACTTTTCGTGTTCTTTAGTCAAGTAATCATTCCCACCCCTTAAGAATTGAACTACATAAAGTCTGAGCCCTTTACATTGTAAGTTCTATCAGTGACTCTGTCATTCTCCTTGGATGAACATCGTTCTTAGCAGCCTGTTTAGAAGCACCAATTGTTCGCATAAGAAGATCCATGAAAAACACAGACAATGTAGATATAGGATGATTCTGTTAAGATGATTCAGGTTGATCCATTAACCCCTTTGCATTGACAGACATCTCAAGCATCAAAATTAGATGGAAATTTTATTGACAAGCATTAGAAATGGAACCAAATATCCTTTTGTAAGGACCTCACTATCTCATTACTTCTTCAGAATCAAGTTAAACAAATTGAAATTGTGGGAATTTTAAGCTGTATTAAGGTTCTAATTCAGTATATGAATCGAGCTTATAAAATTTACCTCAACTGTCAGAATGGCAAGGACATTTCCGTGGAATGTGGTCATATTGGCATCAAGAACTTGAAGCTCCCAAGAATTTACAACCTCGATCAACCTTCTAAATCCTCCTCGTTTCCACTTGGAGCAAAACTTAATCAGGAAAACTCTACTACCAATCTCCTTCACTTCTACTAGCATCTGACAAAGTAATCACTAAATCATTTTATGGAACTTGTCAAATGATGTGACTTCGGGCTCTTTTCTACCTTTAATTGGCTTGTTTGCATTCTCTTATAATTATAACACTAAGAGAAAAACATTATGGGAACAGAAAGAAGAGTAAAATTAATTATTTATACCTCAGCTTTGTTGTTTCCCCCAAGATAACTGAAACATTGGTTTTTGTCGACAAATGTCCATGTGTTGCTGTTTTGTTGTAATGCCTCTTGCTTTTCTCTGTATCCTTTCTTTTCCTCCTCTTCAATCTCCCTGAACTCATCCTGCAGTTTGTTTACCTCCTTCAGCAACTCGCAGATATAATCAATTGCATCTCCAAGAACAGAGGCCTTATCCATCTACAAGTATTCATCAACAAGATTTTGAACAATGGAGTGTATAATAAGTCAAATAATCAGAAAAAGAAAAGCATTGTTTGTACTTCACATTCGGCAATCCCCACCTTAGTAATTTTGGGAACTATAGCTCTTAGAACATGAAATCCTTCTCTAATTCTAAACCTACGGTTTCTCTCGGCGAGAAGATTCTTCGACTGGTTAGCTAGTCTTTCTGATTTCTGAGTAGGTTTTGCAATTTTGTTATTACATTCTGAAAAGGAACCACCTTGTTTACTCAAGAAGTGGTCACTGTACTTGGATTTTCTTGAACCAGATGCTGGGTGTATTAACTGCTTGGATTTCTCATTTGGGTACAGATGACATGAATGTGTATCAGATACTGGATGTTCAGGATTTGAGCTACTGGATGATCCTTCAAAGCTAGGATTTGCAGCAGGTTGAGTTACTGATGGAAGAACCCGTATTTGAGGATTGAAACATAAAAGGTGGGAAAAGTTGGACAACTTTTGTACGTCGTCCTCACGCTCAGACTTGTCGTTTTTGCCTACACTGAAATAAGCTTTTGCAGCCATAGCTTCTTGTTCTATAGTGATATTGCATTTCATCTTAATCAGATGGACTAACCTCTGATCTTCCTCTATCTGAAAAGAGAAGGTAAAACCACTGAGCGGAGGCAAATATCAGATGAAACCATCAACTAGAAAAAGTACAGGAAATCTTACACGTCTTGCTGCAAAGAGCTCAATAAGTCCGCTAGTTACAGGGATCAAAACTTGTGTCCCCACTAATTTCTGTGAGAAAATTATAATTAAAATTGGCGTTTCTGGTGGTGTCCAAAATATTCGAGGCCTAACCAACAAATTAGGTAAAGATACAAGAAGAAGATAAGGATTTGAACGTTAAGACTTGTAAACATGCCACTCACAAGAGAGGAAATGGAGTCGGGTGCACTGTCATGGTTATTAATCCATTTAGGTTGATTTGATATCACCACTTCTCCATGAATCCTGTGGCCTCATAAATATCAAACCTTTCCGTTGCATATCTATATCATGAAATATACTAGAAATCGCATGGGATTAGAGATACCCTGAATATAGAGGCATGTAAGCAGGAAACTTAGCTAACGCCTCGCAAGATTTTGTCCTAACAACATGTTTCAGATGGATATCCCTGCAAAATTGAGCCAAATCTTCGTCTTCTCGTTTTTCCTCTTTAACATTGTCAAATTTATACTGACCCGCACTATTACCACCATCTCCACCCCCGTTGCAGCAACAACCCAACCATTCAATGAACCTGATACATCACCAAAACATTGAGGCTAAACTTAAGACGTGACCAGAAGCCCTCCTGATACCCAAGATTGTCACATACCTGGACGGGTCATCACCCAACTTCCATACAACACAGTAGTCCCAAGCTTTGGTGTCCACGAGGGGCCTGAGCCACTCCACTGCTCTTTCCAATCGTTTCATGGATTTTTGTTCAATTTTCTGTCTTGTCTTACGGGTGACCACGATGTTTTAACTATCCATCTCTGAGGTGGCTGGAAAAATCGCTTCTTGGCAAGCAAACCTCGATTTTAAATTATTAAACAGCACTCCCGACCGTGATGCTGGTGGGTGTTGTTTGTACACATTAATGATTTTGTCTTTTGTTCGTATAGCAGCCTTTCAGTGACAAAGTACAAGAACCACGCTGCAGTACACGACAAGGGCAACGGAAAAGGCAAAAAAATGATCACTTGTCAGTGCCAAATCTGCGACAGAGAGGCATCTGATACCTCCAGTGGCAAAGACGACACAGTGTCTGTTTCTTTGATTGACCGTGCTGAACATCCAGTGGTTAATTCTATAGTTTGGCATATCCCAATCAAAGATGCAACTATTTTGGTTTTTAGCTCCGGATGGCTTCAACATGGGATTAATTGGCTTGATTTTGTGACCAGTGATTTCGTTTTATAATTGTGATCATCAGATTAGTCAAATCACTATAATTGAAGTTATTTTGATTTATTAGAAAAGGAAACAACCCTCAAAAGTATAGTAATTGATAACTGCTACTGGTGACAATAATTCAAGTAGCAGTGACAAACAAGGGGTTGTTAGTGGTGACTGGGAATTGAATTGCGTTAAACTCACATGTTTCCATTCAACTCTAATAATATGGTAAAGAAGCACCATTTGAAGGAGAAGAAGATAACCCACCTATTGAAACAAAACCAGAACTTGATGTAAACTATTTGCCTATTCCCAGTCCAAAACTTGATCCGGCCTATCTCATACTCTATCGAGTCTCGGATGCTCTGAAGTCCACTAAAAACTTGACCCCAACCTGATTCTACCTATTAACCCCTATCCATTTCATCGTTAATCTTTGACAACTCTTGCGGAGCAAGCTCCAGCTCCATTCAAATCTGCTCTTGGTTGATCTCAAATGGTTGGATTTCAAACAAAGGATTAAAAAAAAAAGAGTTAATGGTAGTTGAGTTAAAGATAGAATTAACCCGAAATGGATTTGAGAATTTGGAACAATCAGTGTGTTGCGGGTGTGGCAGAGAGAAGTGGAAGAAGAAGCAGGTGACGTGGGTAACAAAATGCTTTTGTTTGGATGCTCATATAACAAATTTTATCCTCAGAGTTGTAAATGAATCCTTGAATGATAATGTAAAATTTAAAGGTTTCATTAACTTTTGTTCTGAACATAACAATAGTGATTTCCTATTCTGAATCGGATTTTGCATGGAACCATCTCCATCTCTTTCACTCCATATTAACCAAAATTCTTATAAAACCAACTTTCCTCAAGTAGTGGACAGTTTAGTACATGTTGGAGCGGGCGCTTTCCTCGCCAGCATTTAAGATTGGATTTTTATGCTGCCACACACGTACATGCCATGGTATGAATAACGTATGATTCTACTTCCAAATACAATTTGCTTAACAGAAGCTGCGATTTTTATAAATTTGAAAGCTGCAAAGGGAAAAGCTAAACCTTGTCTTTCATAGAGTTGTCCAGCCAAAAGAAAGTAGCATACATAAAGATTAAGACAACGCTCCAATCCATGAATCCTCTGGAATCATGGACCTGGAAGGTGTTCACCAACGTCACCAGGAAAAGCTTCAACTTTGAAATGACCATTGGCTCCACCATCTTCAGATGGCTTGTGTGCTCTAGGTTGTTCATGGCCAACTGGTCTACCTGTTGGGAATCCTTTATCAAAACCAAACTCAATGTCTCTTTCCCTTTCCCTTTCCCTTTCTTTGGGACGAAAGTTATGATTTTGCTGGTTGTTCTTCGTGGGTTTTTTCTGGTTGCTCTTGGTGGGATTCTTCTGGTTGTTCTTGGTGGGATTTTGCTTGGTTTGGCGTCTATTGCAAAGCCTGCCGAGACAACAAGCGATTGCTGATATGACAACAATGACTGCGAGGACTATAAAGACTGTCCCAAAAGACCCACCTGAGTGGGAGGAAGATGGCTGATTTGTGACAGTGGTTGGGTAAACAACAGGAGGCTGTTGTTGTTGGTATTGTGGCTGGATTTCTATAGCCATTTTTTTGTTTGTCTGATAAGAAAAACTGAAGCACAATGGGCTATGGGATTAGTACTATCTAATATGAGGCGGGAGCTCTTGTTCTTTGAGTGCGGACTAAGGGAGACTAATGTGGACTCATGAACAAGCAATAAGATAGCATATAAACAAGCTTATACTTGGTTGATTTCAAACATGTAGGCGTGTTTTGCTTTTCAAATTCAATAAAGCAAGAGATTTCTTTTGATAAAGATACAGCTAAAGATATTCTGTGTGTTCTTTACTGCCAATAAGGGGCACTTCCTCTTTGCTTTGTTGGGAGAGAAAGCAAGAATTTGTAGTCTTTGGACAGACATTATCTGAAATGCCCATGTAAAAGCAACATTTGTTTAATCTCAAAACGGGCTATTAATGATTGACGAAGGCACATAAGATGTATAAGAATTTTTTGGTCTTCAGTGGTCCAATAATGATCCAAACATCAGCCCTTAGCTCTGTTCTCTCTCACTCAATAACTTGAGATCGTAACCTCCTTCTTTTTTTCCTTGGTTTCAATAAAATCAAAGCTCAATTTCCTGTTCGGGACTTGAACAGACACATGCTAACAAGGATTGGTTGAGAAAAGAAAAAGCAGAAAATATCCAAGTGAGACAGTCAATGTCTAGATTTCAATCATGTTCTTGGTCCAACTTGCGGAGCAGCAGCAGCAGCAACTTTAGAAAGGCAAAATATGTATTGGGATCTGTAAAAAAAATGTATCTTGCATAGGTTTTCCCCTGCACAAACTTATCTGCCCAATGGGGTCAGTCACCAAATGCTTGATTGTCATCTTTATTCCTTCCTTTTTCCAAAGAAGGATTCCGCATGAATTGGCAGAGCTATGATTGGGGCAATTATATAACTTAACCACACACCATACCATACCATACCAAACTACTGATCAGTAATAGAATAGTAGAACTGCTTTTGTGGCTTCCCAGAAAGGATTTCCTGTTCTGATATTCAGAGATGCTCTTGCCACTGTTCATGTGCTTGCTTTTCGATACACAGACTAATCAAGTGCTGAATATCTCATTACCAAAACCCGAGAAGAAGATACCAAATTAAATAGCTTCCAAATAGTAGATACGCGGAAAAAGATATGTTTCAGTTTTCTTTTCATTTCGTTTTGTAGTGTGAAACATATCTTTTCCTTTATTCATAACTAAGTAAAGCAGAGTTCCACTTTAGTCGCACTAATGACCATTAAATGTTCAGTCCCCATTACGAATTTCCACATTAATGTTTTGTAAAGTACGCAGATAGCCAGACACCGTACAGTCTCGAATATTAGATTTGACAGCTAAAGAAGTAGCTTTGCTGGGAAATGGAAATGTTTTATGTACTTGCATGCTTGTAATACAAGTTGCCGCTGCATAATCTCTGGAAACGTTGAATATTTATGAGGTGCTTATACCGAAAATTGTCATCAACTAACAGTTACGACGATTAGATCAAGCTCTGAAAGCAAGAAATTCAAGTTTATGTCTCTGTTGTTTCTCTACAACGTCCCAATCGCAAAAGATATTGACGCTAGATCAGCTTTTCCGCATGGCTAAGAGGTGATTAATCTTCTGTCGTCGTCCGACCTAATTTTACTGAGATTTTTTTGTTGTTGTTAGGTACACGAGAGTTACTCCGTCGAGATTAAAAAATTCAGATCTAACACGTGCTTCAAGAAGGAAATCAGTATGCAGATTTCTTGATCGCCCTCGCAATTCGCATCGATCCAGGGATGTATTATCTCCCTGCACCTCCCATGCCCCTTATAGAGCTCTTCTTGCGGGATCAGTAGGGTGTTCAATACCCACACACTAGTGACTAATTAGTTTTATTTGTTGTCTATTTTCCTTTGTATTAAAAAAAACAAAAAAAAGTTAATTTACTTCCCAACATCTTTAGGTTGGACTATTAGTAAGAGTATTACGTAGTTTTGTGTACGTTTATTCTCGTTTTACCAACCCACGATCGAGCTCCTTTTCTGCTTCCAACCCATTCTAACTCGTTACACTTAATTGATTGAGGCAATGTATGTTATGTTCTTAATAATCAGTGATAAACATGTATCTATATAATCTATTTAGTTATATTTAACTGAGTTCACATCTAAATTTTGATTGTGCTTAATGGTAGATATCTTTTGAAGTTATTTATGGAAAATCAATCGTGATCATGCAGCCGAAAAATAATTTTTATAATTTCTCACTTAATTTTTTAAATTTGAATAATTTGAAATACAAGAATAAAAAAATTAAAGGGTAAAATATACATCATTCAAAATCTTACCATTTTTTTTGAGCTGTCATTTACAAGTTGTTTATATATTTGGCCTCTAGTAATATTTACAAGGCAGAGGAAAAGAACTCAAAATAATTTTGAGAGGAAAGGATACGAGTGTTAACTTCTTGATATCTTTTTCCTATTTAAAGGAAAATAACTCTAGGATTTCTTTCTAATTAAAATTATAATTCAATTCTAACTCAATTATAATTATAATATAATCTTAATAAAATTAAATATCTCATATTTAATATCTAAAATTTCTCAGACTTCAAAATTAAGTTCAATTTAATTAAATTAAAATTGAAATATCTCTTTTTAATTATTCTTTATGTGTGATTCATTATGTTCTTATCTCTTTTTCTTGAACTTATCTAGTGCCTTATGACTTTATATATGCATTTAAAGGTTTACTGAGTACCTAGCTTGTGTCATTTGTTTGTCTGTAGCAAAGTCCCCAATAATTCCTTTTTATTGCTTTTGGGTTAATTTCGCAGTGGTATGGATTCCACGCAAGACGAAAGTTCCTAGTATTTCTTTATGTTCCTCTCATGTTAATTTCACCACAATGTAGAGTCTATGCCGCCGTGGCGAAGTGACCTTTTTTCTTTTTGCTGCTTTCGGGTAAATTTCACTACAATGTGGACTCCACATCATCGCGGTGAACGTCCACTAGTTCTTCTCTATTCCTTTCGAGTTAACTTGTTGCCTCTCAACTAACTGGCCTAGTAAAACCCCGCACTTAAGGCAACGATAAGTTTGTTTGCCATTTTTACACCTTTTCCTGGTTCAATGATACGATGGAAATTAACTTTTGTGGTATTAAGGTACCAAATGTATTCACCACTGCCAATATCGGTAGCCATTTTGATTTTTCTATTTGTCTCCGATGCCATTATAATCAGTTCATACACAACTATCCAATGACTGATGTTATTCGCACCCTCTATTAAGAGGGCGCAAAATGGCATCGGCCACACTATATACAACATTACCTTAAACGATCTGACCTACGGCCCGAGGCTCATCCTTGGTTACATTTGGTTTGCAACAATATTGTTCCAACTACTCACCTAGCCTCTGTCACGAAATAATAAGCCTTACACATTTACCTCCTAATGACTGGCCGTCCGGTTGATATAGATGACGCTATCACCTCCAATCTTTATGACTCCATAAATACGGCCAAATTAACCAATATCATCACCTTTCCTCACCTTATCTTTGACATTTTCTGAGCCCATATTATCCAGAAGCTTGATAATGACAGCTATTTTGATCCGGCCCCACTCTTTTGGTATGATCGCCTAAAGCACCCTACCATTCACCCACCACGTCCCTCCTTCCCTGTTCATGATATTAGTGTAATCCCTGTAGCTGAGGCACCAGTTGAGGATGGCCATCTAGCTCAGGACGCTCCTAAGTTTGTTACTTTACAGACCCTCGCTGCCAAGATCGACGGACTTTGTACGAATCTCTCCCACCTCCGCGACACTCTCTCCTAGGATATAGCACGACAGAAGGAGAGAGAGGCTTTATATGACCGAGATAGGTGTTATCGTCAGCACATAGACGCATTGGTCACAGGGCATTTTCATTTCCAATTACCCTCTGATGAGGATGACCTGATGAGCGGTGCTGGCACATCTGGAGTAAGACCATATAGATCCGGGGCTGATCCTCCTGTGGACTAGTTTGAGTCTTTTGTTGTTTTTGTCTTAGTAGTCATATGTTTAGTTTTCAGTTTGCTAGATACTCAGTTACCTTGCTGTTATTCACATGACTAATGGCCAGTTGTTTATATGATTCTCATTGTGCTTTCCTTGGTAGGTTATTATTCAATAGTCTTACTGTTACTTTTCACTACACAATTGTGTTTTGATTGTTTCATAATTGGGGACAATATGATGTTTAAGTGTGGGGGAGGATATTCCATTTTGGCATTTCTCTTTATGCATCATTTTTTGCCATTTAATTGCTTTTGGACAAGTCATTTGTGTGTCGTCTGCAAATTTTTAAACTTGGTGATGATGATGATGAATTGAGGTGAATTGCATGTTTCTCACGTGGTTCTTCTTCTATGTCATATTTCGTCGCGGTGAGCTTATTACGCCATGACGAAGCTGCTCATTTTCAGTGCCGCCATACGAACGCTCTTCCATAAGATTAAAAAAAAAATTATTTAAATTCCAAAAAAAATTAATTTAATTTCCTCATTTCACTCTTGTGTTTTGAAGATTTTGTAAATTTCTAAGTTGTCCATGTGTTTTTGGAAAACCATCTATATTTTTAAATGATAGTTTATTTTGATTAATTCCATTTTCAATGTTTTCACGAGAGGCAAGTGAGGGTACGCTGAAAAAGTAGCACTATGCGTTTTTAAACCTTATGATTGCTTAATTGAGATACTAACCTTGTTGGAAGGTTATTTAGGCTTGAATTCTTTCATTTGTGTGTATATCTGCTTAATTTCATATCTCTCTAAAACTTGTTTTAATTCTTGATCAATACTTAATGGACTAAAATTTTGTTAATATGATAGAAGCATTCTTTTCAAAAACTCATCTTACCTAAACACAAACCTCAAACACTTAACCATTGCTAACCCCTTCAAGCCATCTTTTTGAGTGCATGCATATTTCCGCAATTGATGTGAATATCTGATCTCTAGTTAAACATAAAAAGGAAAAAAAAAAAGAGAGAGAGCTTTCTCAAAAAGAAAAGAAAGAAAATTTTCTAAAAGCTTTCAAAAATCAAAAATCAAAATAAAAAATCAGAAAGCTTTCTTAAAAGAGAAAAGTTATTGAGAAAAGTCAAAGAAAAAAAAAAGAAAAAAGCGAGATTTTTTGTTTAAATACTTTCTTACGCATCATTGACACTTGTTTCATGTGGAAAATAATTATGATGCATATACTCATTTTTCTTCTTCTATTCAATCCATTTCATTTAGCCTTCTGTAAATTACAACCCTGAAAGTCCTCTTGATTCTCAAAATTATAGTTCTTGTGGTAGAGAGGTATAATTATCACAAGCTTATGGTAGAGAATGGACTAAGCATTATTTAGAGTGAAATTATCCTAAGACTAGTGAGTTGAGAGTTAAACACATTTCCTTGAGAGAAATCTTTTTTGCCCAATTTCTTGGATTAAATACTTATAGTGTTTATTTTCTTAGTACTCTTTTAGTCTGCTTTGGTTGATTTCTAAGAAAGTGATTTAACTGATTTTATGCTCTTATTTTTAAGCATAGTTGGAATTTTCTTTTGCACTTGTATCTCTTTGATTTTTATAAGCTTTGTCCAGGAGTATAAAGGTCTAAGTGTTGTTTGGAGAATTTGGTTGGACCCAAGTTTTCTATATTATTTGGTGACAATTTCATGATTTTTGTTATACTTTTTGGCTCTTATTATTGGATATTGTGCTTAATTTAGCTCATGAGTGCTTGTTTTAAATTAATGTAGATGAAGGTAAAATTGTCACAAATAGATAGTAATTGCACTCAATTAATTTTTAGGACAATTGATATTGCAAACTATTATTTTTCATTGCAGGACACTCAAGAAGTAGAGCCAAGAGTGAAAACCAAGAAATTCAAGAACACAAGTCAACAACACCAACAGGCAAGTTTACCGTGATAAGGATCATCTTTCGCCGCGACAAAAACCAAAAAATTCAAGAAGAAACCTTTTGGGAAAAGTTCGTCGCGACGAAGACACAAGAATTCAAGCAGAAACCTTCCGAGAAAAGTTCACCCCGGTGAAAATAGCGATTGGACCCGAGCTAATTTTGAAAACTCACTTACCCATTTGTAAAAACCGGCCTGGATACCTACTTGGAAACCTTATTTTTGACAAGTGAGAAGAGAGGACAGAAGATCATCATATACTTAGCCTCCATGACATCCATCATCATCTTTCTCTCTCTCATCCAACCCTAATCTTCTTCTGCTATTTTTCACTGTCAATCTTCTACCATGGGTGCCTCTAATTCTTTCTCAATTGTGAAGCTTCCGAGAGCTATGCGTGGCTAGGCATTTCGTTTCATCTTTAAAATGTAGCGATGGCGGGAGTTCCA
The DNA here is from genome assembly GCA_029891385.1 of Erythroxylum novogranatense. Classification (NCBI taxonomy): domain Eukaryota; kingdom Viridiplantae; phylum Streptophyta; class Magnoliopsida; order Malpighiales; family Erythroxylaceae; genus Erythroxylum; species Erythroxylum novogranatense. The sequence goes on from CM057224.1 coordinate 8,652,677, forward strand.
TAAGCTTAAGAGGGGAGTAGTTCAATACATAGTTCAACTCTTACTTTATAAATTCCTAAGTTTAGGATTTGTAATGTATGGTTGGGCTACTTGATTATATTTGTAATCAAATTCTGGATATTCATGTTGTGTAGTTTGGATTTGTTTATATAGAACTTGCGCTTAAATATATGAAGTTTCATATATGTCTATTTGCAATCTTTGGTTCTCTCCTATCTTGCATGGTCATGTTTGATGTTGAGTTAATTCTAGATTTCAATTGACTGATTGCATTGACTTATTCTACTACACACACTAAGAGCATTTAACAGGATTTTAAGACATGGAGTCCCATTGATTAAGATCCTGGACTTAAAGAGTTCTTTAAGGTTTACTAATTTGAAACTTAGTGATTTCTTCTCCCATAAAAAATTAATTTCGAACTATGATAGCAAGAGCTCATTTTCAAAAGGACTTTATCATTGTTAATCACTTGTTTTTACCTTTCAATTTTTCTGATTCCCTAAAAATCCAAAAAAATTTATTTTGCAATTCAATTTAGTTGAGTTAATGATTTCAAAAACCAAACCCCTTTTTACAAAATTAGTTTGCATTTCATGACATAGAGGTTAACTTAGGTCCATTCACTTAGGTTTCAATTAAGAGAATGACCCAAGGTTGGACCTTATAGTGCAATCCTTAGAATATTTTTTTATTAAACCTCCAAAGGCTTAACAACTAAAAAGGTCTTAATCAGTTATCTTTAATCTTTGTTATTGGAATTACTTATTTTTCATGTGATTGCATTAGCTTTTTGTAATTAAAGATATAATTACATATCTATATGTTTTTTTGCAGATTCTTAACTTCAATATTTGCTCTCCAATCTCCCAGACTCCAACATTAGTTGATAATTGCATTTTGACATTTTGTAAATTCATTGTATCGTTAAAAAGATTGGATAATATTAGTATGATGACACTCTGTTGTTTTAACATATAATATGTTTTGTTCATTTCTTTAAAATGAATTTAGTTTCAGCTTATTCATTTTATCATTTTATGTACATTTAATATATATATTCATTAAAAATTTACTTTTCATTAAACAATTGTACTAATTAAATAAATATTGCATTTCTCGTATACAATCTCTTTAGTTCACTTCCTTTAAAAATGAATTCAGTTTTAACTAATTCTTTATATATATACATTTAATATATACATTCATTAAAAAAAACTCATGTTTCATTAAGCAATTGTGCTAATTAAATGAATGTTGCATTTCTCATATATAATATTTTTGTTGACTTCCTTTAGAAACAAATTTAACTTCAACTTATTCATTTTATCATTTTATATATGTTACTATGTTTAATAAATAGATCATTAAAAATACTCATTTTCATTGTGCAATTGTGTTAATTAAATGAAAATTGTATTTCTCATATATAATTTTTATTCACTTCCTTTAAAATGAACTATTTTATCTTATCATTTTATATATACATTTAATATATACTTTCATTAAAATTTATTTTCATTATACAATTGTGCTAATTAAATGAATGTTGTACTTATCATATGTAATCTTCTTTATTCACCTTCCTTAAAATGAATTTAGTTTCAATCTCTTCATTTTATGTACATTTAATATATGGATTCATTAAAAGCTCATAATTAAGTGAATGTTGCATTTCTTATATATAATCTTTTTATTCACTTTCTTTAAAAATTAATTTAATTTTAACTTACTCATTTCAAAATTTTATATATATATTTAAAAATTAAAAAAATAAAAAGGGCCAGGTTGGAACCCTAAGACCCGATCAAGCTCGGACTGGATCTAGGTCTCCTGGCTCACTGGCCAAGCCTATCCCCTGCTGCCTACCCAAAATGATGTTTGAGTTCCTTGCGACACTGAAGAAGAAAACATTGTCACCGTTGGTTTATTTCTGGTTAGATCAGTGCCTGAATTTCTACCCAAGTTAAAATTGAGCATGCCATGAAATCCACGCAAAAGACGATACATTTGGCTTTATCTTCGTGTCAAGTGATCGTATTCAGGGTGAGGTTGTACAGATAATAGTAATAAAAATGAGAATGAATATAGTAAAGAATGTGAATGGTTATTATCATTATAATTATTATGATTCGTTAAGCGAAAGGAATGATTACCATTATCATTAATAGTGATTAGTTTGTAAAAATACTAAAAATAAAATTTTATTATAATTAATTATAATTAATTATATTTTAATTTATTATATTATAATTAATTAATTACAATATAATTATTAATTAATAATTGAATTATATTTTAATTAATTATATTGTAACTAATTAATAATATTTAATTACAATATTTTAATTAATGAATAATTATATTTTAATTAATTATATTGTAACTAATTAATAATATTTTAATTACAATATTTTAATTAATGAATAATTATATTTTAATTACTTATATTGTAACTAATTAATTATATTTTAATTAACTAATTAATTAAATTTTAATTAATTAATTAAAATACTTTAATAAATAATAATAATATTTTAATTAATTATATTGTAATTAATTAATTACAATATTTTAATTAATGAATGAATTATATTTTAATTAATTATATTATATTTAAATTAATTACAATATTATAATTAATTAAAATTATATTTTAATTAATTATATTTTAATTAATTATAACAATCATACTCTTACATAACAATGATACCCATTTCTCTATATTAGGAGAGGAAAGGAAAGATATATTACTCAAAAATAGATAATAAAAATAATAATTCTATAACGATATCCGCTTAGCAAACTTTATCTTTTATTCCATACTCATTTCCTATTTTTCATACGCACCAAACAAGCACTTCCTCAATCTCTGTTCGAAGAATTCTGTTCACGCATGCCTTTGACGATGAGAGGAATAGGATCCAACAACATATAAATTCAGAACTCATGGCCATTGGCCCAAGTACAGCAACAGCCACCACAGATTCTTAACATATAACAGATAATGGCGCAAGTATTTATCCTTTCACAGAGGAGCTCAGGAGCATTTCAAGCAAATAGAGAAGATTGAGGAAATGACAAATGGGTGGCATGAGAAAATCAAACATGAACTTCATCCTGAGCATTTGCTCGTACTCGCTAAACATAGTACATAAGTTTGTTGGTATCTGTACTAATGAAATGAGAACTAAATGGTCTTTCAAATGTAAAGGAATGAAATTATGTGTATGAGTATTACTCTTAATCTACGTTCTCTATACTTGAAGAAATTCATCTGCAGCCCAAATCAACTCCTCTTCGCAACGATTGTTGGGAGTAGATCCATAATTCTGATTGAGTGGGCATTTTTTGAAGAATTTTCTCCTGGTTCCACAAGACGAAAAATGATCATAAGTGAGGCTTCACCGTGGATAAGATCCAAATTTAGACAGCATGTCCCTTGCAGAGTATTAATTTCATTTTCAGATGACGAACTTACTACTAAGACACGACTGGGGAGGTAAAAACTCACGATCATATGTCCAGCAAGTACGACTTTGTTGAATTAACTTGTCTTGAGCAGCCTGCTATAATGAAATTAGTGGAGAAGCTAGCAATGACAATGAAAGTGAGGAAAAAGAAGAAGTTCAAGGGAAAACCGAAGGTTAGGAGAAAATAGAAATTGAAGATGATGATTTTAAGCATAATTCAACAATGCATGAATCAGACCAATGAAGATACAAGTCAGATGGATGAAGCACAAGGTAAGGGAAAATGGAAAATGAAAAAAACAGATGATCATATGCAGAACAAAAATTGAGAATCAAATTCAGTTACTTGCAGTTACTCGCAGAAGGAAGTAACCAGAATCGCAGAAGGAAGTAACCAGGAAGGAAGTAACCAGAAGTGCAGAGAAAAAAAACCAGCAGAAGGTTGAATTAATTTTCAAGAAGTTTAATTAGTAAAATCAAACTTAGTGTTAATCCACAAATGAAAATCAGATCTGCAAGTCAGTTTTTTAGAGATGGAGAATCAAATTACTGCAGGAGAATTAATTATTGTTCAGTTTCTGTTTTTTCAATGTTAGCTTAGTTACACTAAAGACAAAAATTGTTTACTTTTGTGTTTTGTCAAATCTGGAAAAGTCAGAACTAGTTAGTCTTTACTCATCAGATTATGCTTTTGTCCTCTAGTTTCTAGTTGTAGCAGAAAGTTGTAGAGCTATTATAAAGCTCATTCTCATCATTTTCGTATGTAAGGTGAAAAAACAAAAAACCTTCAATACAAGATCATTTTCTTTCAAGCTTCATTTTTCTTTATGTTTCATTGTTGTTTTTGTTCCAGTAGCAAGTTCAGAAGTTGAATATTTGAAGTAGTTTGTGAGTGTTCATTTTGTTCTTTCCAGAAGTTGATCTTTAGAAAAATAGCAGTAGAAGTTTCTGTTTGGCTGAAAAAAATCTGATGTTTGATTCTTTGGTTTTAGCATACGAGAGTAAGAAAACTCTATCAATATACAACTTTCAGTCATTTTACATGATTTTCCTGCATTGTCATTTTTAGCTTGATTCCAGAAGCAATTTCAGTTTAGAGGGAGTGAATAGCTACTGGTATTTTACATTTCGAAGCCCTGTTTTCAGATTTAAAGGGAAAAAAACCCAAATCTTTTCATACACTAATCATTCACTAAACAAAACACCAATTTGTGAGAAGAGTGCGAGTGGCATTTTATTGGAGATAGATTTTACATTCTGGTTACAAATCTGTGAACAGAGTTGAGAGCACTTTCTAAAGTGGTATTAAAGCTTCATCTTTCAACAGACTTAAGAATGAAAAGCTTCCACGTAGATAAACATTAAGCATTCATGTCTACATGAGATACGTAAAAAATAAAGATCCAAGATCCGTCTCCTGAAAAGATGGAAATATGTTAAAGTGAAGAGTGAAGAATGAAAAATCTCTTTTAAAAAGAGATCTTTACTTTTAAGTAAGAGATGATTCTTCCTTACATTGTGAACCGAGAGCTTGTGTAAAAGGAATTTCTTGTTTTCAGTTCCACCGTGTTTGTTAGTGATCCATTTACCTTGATTCTCTTTTTTCTGTTCTGGGTCTTTCTCGATTTGTCAGAATTTGATGAACTTGTGACAGTCTTTCATTTTTCTTGTGTACTTTCTGAATTGTTAACTTAATGTCAGTAGTGGGTTGAAAACTAACTCTTTGATGTAAATTTTAATCATCAATGTGTATTATTAAACGATTTAAGGCTTCGACGCATCACTTTTGGTGGAACTCCAGTCAAAGCTTCGTAAGCAGTGATTATTCTCTATCTCCATGTGTGAAGAAAAGTCACATGATGGCTAGTGTGTTTCTTCTTAAACTGCCATTGCTTATACAATTGATTCTGCACTCTGCTGCTTTAGGAATCAACCTTGAGAAGCAATTACAAGTTTGGAAAGGAAATCCTTCCTGTACTGATCAACCTAACCAAATAAACGTAAGAGAATTGTTTTGTGAAAATGTGCTTCCTTTCCGTAGATTCTGATGAGTGAGAAGAAATGACAGTTTTTTGCTTTTGAAGCTATGGATGCATTCATATTGCTACAACCATTTCATATTCATTTTCCTTTGAAATTGAGGTTTTTTTGTGTGATGAGTTATGGTCATATCCCGCATAATAATTCCTGCATTACAGCTCAACAGCAGAGCATACAGGTTGGAAATTTGAGTACTTAAGGAGCTCTACGATCTTGAATATGTTACGTTCTACTTTTTGGTATTTAGTACAGCTGGAAACTGATGTTACTCTTGACAGATCAATGTTTATAAAGGGTTCTTTGTGCAACATCGGTGTAATATCAGTCAGCCTACTGTCCTGACGCAATTTACAACGTTGAGACTGACCCTGATGACAGGAGAGTTTTCAAAATTATCAAGGCAAATTGAACGTTATTCATCCTCTAGTCCCTCTATACTGGTAATATCAAACCATCAAACAATTGAATGCAGCTTGTGGATTGTAAACTACAGATGCTGTATTGATATTTACTTGTTAGGATTGATTTTATATGTTGTTTGCTTCTATCGTCACAAGACATGCTTTTGCAACTACTAAGTTTTGAATTTGAAGATTCGGGCTCCTTCTGGATACAGGTAATAATATCCAGAAAAGTTTTGCTTAATGACGGTCATAGACAGGTGGTTGAGGTAGCACAAGCAGCCAAATGGAAGTTTCTTTGTGGTCAACCACCATTTCAGTACATGTTTTAGTTGATGAAAAGTGAAAACAGAGCAGATTACTCTGTAAGCATTTATGTTCTACGCTGCCAGGATTAGAGGCTATTTCAAGGCCATGAATTCTGCAAAATGCAATGAATCAAATCAGGATGTAGATGCTGAACGGAGGAGTAATTCACTTGACATTAAAAAAGGATGGATCCTGCATAAAAGAACTCTAAGGAAGCATAACCACAGATTAATTTCTTCTAAATGATATTCTCAAATCTCTAATCCTTGCAGCTGCTGTATGTTGCAACTTTACATGAACCGAAGATCCCTTGGCACTTTAATTTTTGGCATAAAAGAGATGTTGGGACGCAAGCAATTTGGCAAGTTAGGCTAATTTTATTCATCATTCTCTCTTTTGCAATTTTACTAGTACCCTATGTCATTGGTCCTAACTTCCTAAAGTAAATTATTGGTACTGGCATGTTTCTACTATTTTACAGTTGCTGTCAAACATATTTGACTTGCAAAAGGAGCCACAGTCGCAATTTCCTATTCACACCGGATCACCAATAGAGAAGCCTCAGCAAAAGCTAAGCAGCATAAACATTGCATTGAATACTCTCATTTTCGGTAAAATCACTGTTCGATGGGTTGAAATTCATGTCTGCAGCATAGGATGCACCGACAGGGATCTTCACCGATCGACTCACCACCATGTCATCCATTTTGTACTTTTCATAACTCATAAATGCACCAAAAGCTCCAAGAAATCCTTCATGGCGCAAAAACATTGCTTTGGCCTCACCTTTAGACCTTTGACAATTAGGAAATACAGAATAGGAGTTCTTCATTATGAAAGGAAGTAGACAAAAAATAAATAGAGGGATTAAATGGGAACCAAAGGAAAACACACACACACACACAAGTAGTTAGGACTTAGGCAACTTTCCTATCACATACTACTTAAGAGTTATTCAGTTGCATCTGCAGAATATTTGGTTAGTTTTGATGCTATTTAACTTCTTATCCATCAGAATAGGTAATAGATTTCTGACTTCTATCTATGCAGGACATGAGATGTCTATTCTCTCTCTTAGATTGTGCATGAACATAAGACTTCCATCATCAGTTCCTAGTTCTAAGTTTCTGATACCGACTCCAACATATTCCACCTAAGGCCTTTACCAATTCGTAATGCTCTTAGTCAACTCATTCTTTTATTTGAGAAGTGAGGGCAAGCCCATAAACTACAATCTATTTCAACGTTAAGAGAAAGGAACAAACTTCAGGATAATTACCAGAAATTCACTGCAACTGAAATAGTGTCCATGGTATAGGCATGACCTCGAATAAAAAATCCTCCAAAAAATATACGCTTGAGTCCATATCGGAGTGCATTCAGGTAAGCTATCTGGAACAAACATCAGAATGAGTAACTTTAACCTGGTAGTATCTCAATTAATTCAATCTCTTTCTTTGAGACATAAGATATCCAGAACAGTGCCAGTTAGGAAAAGAAACTGCATGTATGCAACCTTGAATAACTAGCCAATTCAACTTGAAAACCAAAATCCACTTCGGCCACAAGTCTTAGTTATCCTCCAAATATTCTTTTCAGCTAAAGCAAGTGAAAGACAACCAACTAAGCCATTTTGAGCAGAAACTTACGAGTGCAATCAGATATGAATGTTTTAATTGCTAAGGAATAGAATGAAATAGAACTCTCAGTTCATATTACACAATGAACAAATCATGCCCGAAGTTGGATTTTAATTCTATTCCTCAACTATTATCTAAAACACCTAAAGTGATGAAATCATCATTTTCAGCTCAATAATAACCAAAGTTTTAATACCAAGTGACAAAAGTTTAGCAACAAGTTTCATGGCTAGACGGGTCAGCTATAAATTTTAAAGTGATCTAGAAAATGGAAAAACATTCAATGATGAGGTTGGTAAAACATATATTGTTTAGTGTTAAAAAACTCTTAAGAACAACTACAACAAATTGAGTCTGCAAATCTGCTGCTTAACAATACAGTACTCGGTAAATCACAAGTTCTGTCCCAGTAAAAAGTTACCTGTCCAATGTTGTTTGAGATCATTCTGAGAAGAGATCGTGAGATATCTTCAGGTTTATAGCCCTCAAGCTCTCTATTATCAGATATTGCCTTTCCAAAACTGGAGGCAATGGTTGTTGATGAGAGACCAATCTATCATGATATCAAACATATGGTGCACTTGAGCATTATAAGCTGGAAAGGTGCACCCAGAAAGCAAAGAGCAATTTAAACCTACACAACTTCATGTACCTATGTATGATTACTCAACTTCTCATCAAGAAGTATCTAGTCAAATGGACTGAATATACCTTTGAATAGTCCATTCCACCATAGATGTCCCCAACAAGCATATCTAATACCCTGTTGTTTCCCTGATGACTCAACTCCAGTAGCTCATCAAAGCTGAGACAGAAAATACATTTATTCCCCTAGAAGAGAATTTACAATAATGGGATCGACGATAAATAACACCAACCTAAGAACAAGAATTGAACTACCTCTTGCATTTTGTTAATAACCTTCCCAAACCCCAAAAAGTGCCACCACCAACATTGGTTCCACTTACTCTCTCAAATTTTCCATCTCTATCAACCTACAAGCACAAAGTTTAAGACCAATTAGCTTATGACAAGACTTGTCTAGATATATAAAAACAACTAAATAGAGGACGGAAAACATTTCAGGTAAGAGCACCTTGATCATGCTAACTCCAGACCCAATGTTAACAAGCAGATATGGGAATAAATCATTATGGTCAATCTTTAAAAATTCCTTCTGCCCATCTGTATATATAAAAGCTTCATGGTGGACTGCCTACAAAAAGCACATAACAAAAGCAGATAGACATAGGGTAAAGAAAAGACTAACACTTAAAGAACATCGAAGGTGAAAGGGAGAAACAGATAAAGGATTGCATAAACTACTATAGATGACAATTTTATGCATTTGCCCCATCCTAAGCCAAGTGGACTGAAGTACACATAAAGGAAAACATCTCAACTGATAAAGGTAAGTCCATCTTCATTTCCACTAGCTCTTCTGTGGTTCAGTTATTTCATCACGATGCACATGCTCCCCATACAGTTAATCAAATCCATGTACATTTACATGCTCAAGTGGTCAATGAAAATTATAAACATCAGACTCGAGAAAACTGTGACAACTAAATATACTTTACAGGGGATGGCTTAAATAGTTGAACATCAAAAGACAGCCTAGTCAAATATAGTGAATGTGGTATTAAAGACTCACCTTAAGCAAAAAGTTTGCTCCTGCCACAAGACAATCCATTTCATCTTCCTTGTCTAGAGAAATCCCAAGCCTTTCTTTGAAAAGATCAGCATACTTGTATGCTCCACCACCAGTAGCCTTCACATGGATAGCAATAAGTCGGAAACAGGAATCTAGGAATTTCAGCTCCAGTAAGATCAGAGTTTGGTAACACAAAGTGAGGTTTCTTACCTTTATAAAATTCTTCGCAAGGGCAGGAAGTTTGGGATGCTGTAAACCTGAGTTCATCTTTGTTTATTAATAAGCAGTCAAAAGATATCGTACAAAGCATAAACATGCATGAGAAGCAAATGCAGGAAAAATGACATCTACAGAGTAATAGACATCATGCATATTTAATAGCCTCTTTAACCTACACATATGTTCTCCCTTTACCCAATTAATTAACAAGCCATATTTCCTACCAATAAATCATTCCTTAATCAAAGCAAACATCTCTCAAGGTAGTGCAGTTGGTCTATTTCTTGGAAATGTCAGGTAAAATGAAATGAATCAACATAAGTTGTCACCTCACTTATGCCTAATTCTCCACAACATCCATAAAATACTTCCCATATGCAACGCTTTTCCTTTCAGTTCCAAAAGTGAATGTTTATATCCTACAAAAATTTTCCACTGACTTCTCATGTCATTTCGTTTAACATTTGTGATTGCCTTTTGATTAAGAATCATACCTACCAATCAAACAAGGTAATTATAAGCTCATTGAAGAGGGAAACTACCTTATGGGCCAAGCTTAACCAAGAGTAAACACCAATAAATCAATGACACAGACCAGATAGGATGGAATATAAACAAATTTGAGCTCCCAAAGGCACACAGAACCTCTAATCAAACTAAAATCCTAACTCTCAAGCTCTGCACGGGTCATTCAACCATCGGAGATTATTTAAGAACCATATGAGAAATCCACCATTCCCATTGAAATTGGGTTAAGTTTTTTTGCATTTGTAAGAGTTCCTATACAAGCCATAGTTGCGATGAACCATGACAATGAGAACAATGCATAACATACCACCAAGGTGAAGTTTCCTGGAGTTTATGAACTCCAAACAGACGTCCAACTTGCTCGTCTCAAATTTCGCAAAGTGGAGTCTTCCCTTAAGAATTGGGTCCTTCCTTCCATCACTCGAAAATCCAATACTCTCATTTCTGTCAGGACACATCTCCCCTTCTTGATGACCAGACTTCCCATCACTTGAGAAATATACCAGCTTTATCAGGGATCCTGCAAAAGGAATAAAACATAATCGTCAGCAACGCTGCTTCAAACAGGAAACAACAGAGAAACTGAAAAAAACGATTAAACCAGCAGTTCAGAAAAGCAAATTCAATGAAAATAAGCTCAAGAACTAATCTTTTCAACAAAAAGAAGAAAACCCATGAAAATTTCTGGGGAGAAGATAAAAAGGAACAAATTAAAGGTCACAATCACCTCCGATATCGAGGGCCAAATGAGAAATTTGGCAAGTAGATTGGCCTAACTCTGATTTCCCATCAATATTTTCCTCTCTTAGATCCATTTCTTGACAACTCACTGTATTCTGCCTTACAGAACCAAATACAATTGTTTTTTTTTTTTTAAATATACTGCAGACGATCGTTGTTCACCTACCCATTACCGCATACCTTGCACACGTAGAACAGACAAATGTATATTATATATATATGCATGTATGTCTTGTAAATTTGGAGGGATTTATCCGTTGAAACCAAGCGATTTGGTACGGTGAAGTACAGTAACCAAAACGTGACGCACATGACATGGCTTTTGACCTTTTCGTTACTCAGGCAAAAGAAGAAATTTTTGTTGTCTAAAGATTTTTAATGAAACTTTAAAACAGAGTCCTGTTATAAAAATTGTTGTGATATAAACTGTAACTTCAATCTGAATTTCAATTTCGTTCAAAAGTCTTTTTTTTCACCTTTAAAAATGAATCTTATATTATTTAACTAATTTTCAAACCTGAATGCTACCACGTTATTTAACGCCATCGCTTTCTAAAATCTCCTCCATCTCCCACGATCTTCTGCTGGACAAAGGTGGAAGCATTTCAGTGAAGGCAGCTGTGATATTGAAGAAGAAAGCACCTGCTTTCTAAGATAAGGAGTTAAAACTATGATTCTTTGTTCAAATAAAAAGGAAAACGTTTTCATATTTATACATGAATAAGTCTAACAAATTTATTTTGATGGTAAGAAATAATTCTGCAATACCTAGAATGAACAAGCTCTTGTCATACAAAGGATCTTACTATTCAACCAATTTAATAGTCGACTTCAAAGACATAGTCAAAGGATTATTCAAACAACCAAATGCTTGAAAATTTTGTCAAAGATAATAAGAAAGATGTTGTAACATAATCAAAGTTGGTTCAGTCAATTAGTTGATGATCAATTTAAAGCAACGACTAGTTGAAGGGAATCTCTATTTAAAGGAGAACTACTGCATTTGATTATACAACACACTTCAAAAGTACATCAGTAGTATCGATACTTCTTCTCAAAAAGTCTTAGCCTATTACTTCTAAGCTTTAGAAAGTAAAAGCACTCTATCATGGGAGAGATTGATATTTGTTAAAGCTCATATTTGAGCAAACTTTATTTTCATTAGTTGAGAGCTTGTAAAGGCTTGATAAATATTACTAGCATGGAAGGTTTAGGAATTTTTAAAAATATGGAATTGTGAGCTTGGAGAGGCTCGTTAAATTACTACTTGGAGATTTATTAGTGAAACACTCAAGTTGGAAACTTAGAGATTGGACGTAGGTTTCATTATAAGCCGAACCAGTATAAATTGGTTGTGTCATATTTTCTCTTTCCTTAACTTTTAAATTTTCACATTTTTAGTCATTGTTGCTTTCTATCTACATGAGGCTCCTCTCTTTTTAAAGTTTGACAGGCTACTTTTGTTTTAAAGTTTGACATGCTCCTTTCGTTTTAAAATTGGACAAGCTCTTTTTGTCTTAAATTCTAATAAGCCCTTATTGTTTATACAAATTGATAGTAACTACCAAAAATTTTCGAGCTATACACAATTCACTCCCCTCTTGCGCGTGGTTGCTTTATCACTTGGTATCAGAGCCTTAGTTTCACATTTATTGTGTTTTACAGTATGTGATAGATCATAGCAAACAACTTGAGAAGTCTTGAAGGGTAGTCTTTTACAAAGCCTCTTTATTTTAATGGAAAAAATTATTCATATTGGAAGAAAAGGATGACAATTTATCTCCACTCTATGGACATTGAAGTCTGACAAGCTATCAAAAGTGGAGATATAGTTCCTGCTACTGACGATGTCGAATTACAAACTGATGTTAATAGAAGAAATGCACAGGTGAATGCTAAAGTAAGACATCATCTTATTTGTGCACTCTCTCCAAAAGAATATGAAAAGATATCCTACTATTTTATAGCAAAGAAATTGTGGGACAAGCTTCAAGTTACTTTCGAAGTAACAAATGAGGTTAAAAACATAGGATAAGTCCTTTAGTGCATCAATATAAAACTATTAGCATAAAACAGGGAGAGACCATAAACGAATTATTTAGACGATTCAACAACATCATCACAGCGTTGAAGAACTTAGGAAAAATATATCCTAATGATGAGCTCATAACAAATATTCTAAGGTCACTGCTAAAAGAATGGAGACCCAAAGTGACAGCTCTAGAAACTACAAAGGATCTAGACAATATTTCACTTGATTGGCTAAGAGGAAATTTGATGATTCGTGAGATAGAGCTCCGACGAGACGAAAGATCCTCCTACAAAAGAGGAATGGCTCTGAAAGCTGCTGATGATATAACTCCATCAAATGATGATGAAAGCGACACTAAATTACAGATACATGGAGATGATGAATTCAACTTTGTGGTAAAAAATATGCACATTTTTATAAAAAGAAGCTGATAAAGAAAAGAGAAGGAAATAAGAAAACTAGAAATAGTAGGTTCTTGTCAAAAGACAACAGCAACAATAGAAATACACATAATAATCAAATTATATGTTATCATTGCAAGAAGCCCGAGCATACCAGATTAGAATGTCCCCTTCTTCTTTAAAAGGATAAAAATGAAAATGGAAGACCTAAAAAGTAAGCTTTGACTGCAGCTTGGTCAGATGAAGACTTCGAAAACTTTGATTAAAAAAAGTCTAAAAAAGTAAGTAATGTTTGCCTTATGACTAACTCAGGTGAAAATGAGATATATAATTTTGATTATGATATTGAATTTGAAGATCTAAGAGATGCATATCATGAACTATATGCTCAATATAAGAAGTTAACAATGCAATATTTTTAAAAGGTTGAATTGGCTAAAAACAATGATGCATCTTTGAAGAATAAAATTAAATCATTAGAATCTTTGAGGAATAAATTAAATCATTAGAATCAGTTAATAAGAACTTGTTATCTAAAAACATGTCTCTTGCTAAGATTGAAAATAACTATAAACAAAAGATGTGCAAAAAAGATTTTTTAGATGATAAGGTAAAACAATTAGAAGAAAAGGTTGCTACATTAAAACTTGAAAATAAAATTTTTGAAAAGATCATATTTTTGAAAAGAATTTAACAAATTTTGTTAATAGAAAGAATAATCTTAATTTATTGCTTGGCAATGGTAAAGGAGTTTTGATAAAGTTGGAATAGGATATAATGAAAACAATAATATCAAGTCGTACATAAACTTCTTTTTTAAAAATAGTAGTAGTTATCGTCAAAACAGTAAGAATCTAATGCATGGTAAAAATAAAAGTAACCTTCATTTATCTATTTTATGCTTCTATTATGGGAAACATGGATATATTAGTCATTCTTGTAATATTCGTAGAATAAAGAAATTATCTAAAATATATATTTGGAGACCGAAAGGTCAAACTACTAACTTGAAAGGACCTAAAAAAGTTTGGGTACCTAAATTAAGATAATATATTATGCAAATATGCTTTAGAATAGTTACAAGAGAAAATTAATGGATAGTTGATAGTGATTGTTTAAGACATATGAAGGTGAAATATCATATTTTAGCTATATTGAAAGCAAAGATGGAGGTAATATTGTCTTTGTTAACAAAAATAAGGCAAAGGTAATAGGAATTGGTAAAATTGATGCCTCTGACTCTACTTCTATAGATAATGCTCTCTATGTTGATGGTTCGAAACATAATCGACTAAGTATAAGTCAATTATATGATAAGGGATATAGAGTCACATTCTATACATTTCATTGTGAAATTATTGATAATATTAACAATAACATTATGTTTGTTGGTCGTAGAAATCAAAATATATATTGTGCTCAATTGGAAGATATGTCTTCTAAAAAATTTAAGTGTTTTGTATCTCTAAAAAAGGACTCATTAATCTGGCATGGAATATTTGGACATGCTAGTATGAGCATTTTTATCAAAATTGTCCAAAAATAATTTAGTAAGAGGATTACCAAACTTAAATTTTGAAAATAATTAGGTTTATGAAGCATGCTTAAAAGGAAAACAAGTTTGAAGCAGCTTTCTGCCTAAAAATGTTGTATTTACCAACCAACCACTTGAGCTTATACATATGGATTTATTTGGTCCTATTAGAATTCAAAGTTTTGGTGTAAAACACTACGGTTTTGTTATAATAGACGATTATTCTAGATTTATATGGGTTTATTTTCTAACAAACAAGGATGAAGTTTTTGAAGTTTTTGAGAAGTTTGGCAGGAAAATTCAAATTGAAAAAGGCTACTGCATTACTTCAATTCGAAGTGATCATAGAGGAGAATTTGATAACAAAAAATTTGAAGATTTCTGTGATGATAATGGCATAACTCATAATTTCTCATGTCCAAGAACTCCTTAGCAGAATAGAGTTGTTGAAAGAAAGAACAGGACCCTTGTTGATGTGGCCAGGACCATGCTTTGTGAAAGCGATCTACCTTATAGATATTAGGCAGAAGCTCTGTACACTGCCTGTTACGTTTTGAACATGTTTCTCATAAGACCTATTCCCAAAAATACCCCTTATGAGCTATGAAAAGGAAGAAAGCCTAATGTTGCATATTTTCGAGCTTTTGGATGCAAATGCTTTGTATTAAACAATGGTAAGGATAACCTTGGCAAGTTTGATGCAAGGTCTGATGAAGCTATATTTTTGGGATACAGCATAATCAACAAAGGATTTAGAGTCTACAATAAAAGAATTAAGAAGATAAAAGAATTAATACATATAGTATTTGACGAAACCTTACCCTTAATAAATACTACTAAATAAAATAATGAAGAGAATCCTTTGGTTCCTAAAGATATGACACAAATTCAATCTATACCTGTAATGTCTTCTGATTCACAAGATCAAGAAGGTCCTTCTAAAGCTAAGAAAGAGAAGGCTTCTGCTATATGTACATCTTAGCAGAAGCCTATGTAACAAAGGACACCAGATATTCATAGCAGAAGGACATCAAGAGAATGGAGAGGACTCAATACACTTCAGTGTATTCTAAGAGACCCTTCGGAAGGTCTAAGGACTAGAACCTCCTTCAAAAACAATAATGTTGCGTTTGTTTCACAAGTAGAACCAAAGATTGTAAAAGGCACTTATTGATCAAAGCTAGACTGTAACTATGAAAGATGAACTAAACCAGTATAACAAGAACCAAGTTTAAAATCTAGTACCTTATCTACAAAACAAGTCAATCATTGGAACTCATTGGGTATTTTGAAACAAACTCGATAAAAATGGTAAGGTGGTAAGAAATAAAGCTAAACTTATAGCTCAAGGCTATAATCAACAAGAAGGTATTGATTTTGATGAGACTTATGCTCTTGTTGGTAGACTAGAATCAATCAAAATTTTAATTGCCTTTGTATATTATAAAAATTTCAAATTATATCAAATGGACATCAAAAGTGTTTTTCTAAATGGATTTATTAATGAAGAAGTCTTTGTTAAGCAACCTCCAAGTTTCGAGACCATCCAAATTATATGATAAAATTGACAATAGCTGTATATGGTCTAAAGTAGGCTCCTCGAGCATGGTATGAAAGATTAAGTAACTTCTTGCTTGAAAATGCCTTTGAAAGAGGAAAGAAAGATAAAACTTTATTTATGAAGAGGAAGAAAAGTGATTTACTCATAGTTCAAATATAAGTTGATGACATAATATTTGGTGCTACTAATCCATCTTTTTGTGAAAAATTCTCAGCTTTAATATAGGAGGAGTTTGAAATGAGTATGATGGAAGAGTTATCTTTCTTTCTTGGATTGCAAATTAAGCAAACAGAAAAAAGAATCTTCATCAGTCAAGACAAGTACACAAAGGAACTTATAAAAAAAATCATTTTGAAAATGTCAAGCCAATGGGAACTTCAATGTATACTATAACTAAGCTTAATAAGGATGAAGACGACAAAGCTATCGACAAGACAAATTTAGAGGGATGATTGGTTCTCTTCTATATCTCACAAATTCAAGGCCTAACATTATGCTTAGAGTGTGTCTTTGTACAAGGTTTCAGTCAAATCCCGAAGAAAGTCATCTTCAAGCAGTCAAGAGAATTTTTTGTTATCTTCTTAGAACTATGGATTTCAGATTATGGTATTCAAAAATAGATTCTTATAAGATTGTTGGCTATTATGATGCAGATTATCCAGATGACAAAGTTGGCAAGAAAAGTACATATGGCTATTGTCAATTCTACGATGGATGCTTAGTTTCTTGGTCTTGCAAGAAACAAAATTACATAACACTCTCAACAACTGAGGCAGAATATATATCAGCTGCTAGTTGTGCTCAGATATTATGGATAAAACGTCAACTCTAGGATTTTTCTTTAAACTTTAGTCATATTATCATATTGTGTGATGGCATAAGTGCAATTAATTTATCTAAAAATCTTTTGCATCATTCTAGAACTAAGCATATAGAAGTTAAACATCATTTTCTTAGAGATCACATTTTGGAAGGAACTATTAAATTATTGCATGTTAATACTAAAAATCAAGTAGCTGATATCTTTACTAAGCCCTTTTCAGAAGATAGATTTTGCTTGCTATAAAAAGAGCTTGGTATGTGCAGATTATCAGATATCTAACCTATTTGAAGAATTTATTCTACTCTTATAGATATTAAAAGGCTTCTTCAAATCTATCTATTTAGAAGGCTCCTTTGAATGTATAGAAGGTTTCTATCATTTATAAAGAGAAAAAGTAACCTTATTCAGAGATAGCCATCACTAAAATGATGTCATTTCATTTAAAAAAATCACGCACATAGTACTGTCAAACCTTTGTATTACTGACAGAACATACGGAAAATATTATACCTTGAAAAATAGGTACGATCTTTCCTTTTCACTAGAAATTGTCTCTTAGAAACCATTTCTTAAAAATCGTTTAGTACATCTCAAGACGGTTTCTTTCTTCATCTTATCTTTAACACTCATTACAGTTCCTTCTATCTCACTACAACCAACTCTCTTCTTTGCGAATCCCTTTAATAATTTCCAACATCCTTTGTTTTTGAAAATGGCACAAGCAAAATCCAAGGGCCAAAAGAAATCTTTGGTACCCATTACTGGATATGGTGAGACTCTCCGCCATGAACAAGAGTCTGAAACTCTTATTTCTGAATCTTCTTCTTTGTCACCAATAATAGGATCGCTAAACACCTCTATTGAACCTATTTTTGTCTCATCTATTAAAAAAGCTCCGATTTTTAGAAGCATCCATTCAAGAGACTCCATTACATGCATACAAGAAAAAGAAAAAGATTTTAGCGTCGCTTGAAGAACCAGCCTTTGATTCATCCACCAGACACAATGAATTAACAAAGCGGCAATATGTTTATGATTCTGGGAGGAAGTCTTGACAACTCAAACCCTAGCTCATCAGAAGAAGAAGAAAGAGAAGCAAAAGAAAAAGAAGAAGAAAATCTTTTAGTGAAGAACAACACACTCTTATGAGAATAGTCTCTAGTAAGGGGAAGTTGATGAAGAAGGTATGATTCCATTCTCCATCTCCAATTTCAAGATCTCCATCAATTTCTCCTTCTCTGTCTACTCTTACTCTGCCTATCCTTACCCTTAAAATCTCTACACCACCACTATATTCTACTCCTCGACCTGGTTGCATAGGCCAAAATTTATCAAAAGAACACTGGATCACCAATGATGACGATTCAAATGAAGAATCAGTTCGTTTGGTAAGGCGCCTACGAACCAAAGGAAGTGTCCTATGTAGGCTGAGAAAACATTTGTAACTAAACAACAAATAAATCCTGAGGAACAATCGAGAAACAAAGAAGCTTTGTTAAAAAGAAAAAGGAAAGAAATAAGAAAAGGCAAAGTGCATATGCTTGTAGAAACTGTAAAAGGCCCTAAGGAAGAATCTCTATTTGAAGAAATTACCAAAGCCAAGAGATCAAAGAAAATAAAAGCTTATGTGTAAAAGAAAGGAAAATTTTCAGCACCACCAAAAATGTTTCAATCGATGGAAGCAAAAGCGAGATACAAAATAAGGTACAAGCACATAAAGGTGGTTATTGTACTTCCAATGTTGTTTAATGAAATAGGTATTCTTATTTACTCTTATTTTGTGTTTGTTGGCTAACAAAATTTCTTAAACTTGCATGAAACTATTTGTGATGATCTGGTTCGATCATTTTATACACATATGAGAAAAGAAGTTATTGATGTAAAGAAGACAATTGTCTCCTAAGTTAAAGAATTTGAAATTCTCTGGACTGAAGAAATTTTAAGGAATCTGCTAGATATAACTCCAATTGGGATAATTGACTTCTCATGCCATAAGTGGGATGCCGTTAATTTTGATTTGGGTGAACTTGTACGATCAGTATGCATTAATGATAAAAATACCCAAGATGGCAAACTCTGGGGCCAACAATTGGACCTTTTTCAAAGATGTCTAGCATCCTTCTGTTTCATCCATCTTTCCAATGAGCAATCCAGTTGACAGATTTAGTTTATTAGACACATATGTTGTCGACAACTTGTTGAAAGGTAATCAAATTAACCTTCCCTCAATGGTTATACATTTTATGTTGGATAAGGTGAGTCATAAAAATACTACAAGGGGACTGCCTTATAGGATGTTGCTAACTAAGATATTTGTATATTATGACATGTCTTTTGATGATTTGGAATGGTATGAGTCTAGAAATTGTCATTCATCTCTTCCATTCCAATTTGTATATAAACTAAAAGACAATGTCTAGGGGCAAAAAAAATTAGAAAGAATAATACATGTCTTGGGTCCTGCCCTAACACAATAGCCTCCCATGCCTCCCGTCAATTCTCCAGAAACCAACAATTCGAACATCCAAAAACAATTGGGGGAAATTCAGCTGCATTAGGATCAAATCAAGGACTTGCAACATGTCCTTCATGTTGTTATTGATTCACTTAAAGAATACTTTTGTTAAAACACATACTTTTATTACATTTTTCTATTAATGATTATTTTGGTATGATTTTTGTGTTTTATAGTTGTTCATGACGTCTTTATAATATTTTGACTCTTTGTGCTTTATGGTGATGATCTTTGATTTTTCTTCTTTTTGATAATGACAAAGGGGGAGAGTTAAGAAAAACTACAGTTTGATATATTTTGCTAAATTTTGTCTAGTGATATATTTTGCCTGAGACATCTATGTTATGATTACATCTAAGTTATCTTTTGATTGGCTCCTTCCTTAAGAAAGGCTCCTTTTAATCATGATTGTGAGTATGGACATATAAAGTTTACAAGTAGTAAGGACATATAAAATTTACAAATATCTTTCTAAGTTATTTGAATTTTAGAAAATATTTATGTTATTGCTTGTCATCATCAAAAAAGGGGAGATTGTTAGCTCAAGGCTTTTGAATTAATGAATTTGATGATAACAATCAATAATATTTTGTTAAAATTTCAAATTGTTAATATTTCAAAATTCAAATTTATTGGATTATTTTTCTCTCTAAAAGAAAACAATATTCAAGAGGTTGTCTGTTCAATAACAATATTCAAGAGATTGTTTATTCAAATAAACAATTCTACAATATTTGGAATGAATAAGCTCCTATCGTACAAAGGATCCCGTTATTCAACCAATTCAATAGTCAACTTCAAAGACGTAGTCAAAGGATTATTCAAACAATCAGATACTTGAAGATTTTGTCAAAGATAATGAGAAAGATGTTGTAACATAATCAAATTTGGTTAAGTCAATTAGTCGATGATCAATTTAAAACAATGACTAGTTAAAGGGGATCTCCATTTAAAGTAGAGCTACAGCATTTGATTATACAACACACTTCAAAAGTACATCATTAGCATCAATATTTATTCTTAACAAGTTATACCCTGTTACTTTTGAGCTTTAGAAAGTGAAAACACTCTATTGAGAGAGAGATTGATATTTATTAGAGCTCATATTAAACAAACTTTACTTTCATTAGTTGAGAGCTTTATAGAGACTTGATAAATACTATTAATGTGGAAAGTTGAAGAATCTTGAAAAATATATACTTGTGAGCTTGGGGAGGCTCGTCAAATTAAAACTTGGAGATTTATTAATGAATCACTCAAGTTGGAAACTTAGGGACTGGACGTAAGCTTCGTTATAAGCCGAACCATTATAAATTGACCATATCGTTCATGCTCCTTTCATTTTAAAAATTGCCAGGCTCCTTTTGTCTTAAATTTTAATAAGCCCTTATTGTTTATACGAATTGATAGTAACTATAAAAAGTTTTCAAGCTATACACAATTCATCCACTTCTTGCATGTAATGGCTTTATTATATTTAACTGTGAAAGTAGTTGTTCCTTGTAAATATCTCAACTCTTCTAATGTGAGTCACGAAGAAGAATGAAAACCACTTAATCTAGAATCAAGGAGAAAATGGAACCAATTTATAAACAATCAATCAAATGAGTTTCACAAATCTTGCAACAAATATCGAAATATTGGGAGAGCTCTAAGAAAATATTCAAGAACTAAAGCAATTGAGGATGATGAGAATCTTAAGGAATCACCCCTCAGACACAATATTGCGAATACCTTACCGGCCCTAGTATTGGATTAGGTTATGGTATGATATTGTACTGGTATTGATCAATATCAGGTATTGTTTCAGGTAATTTTTTAAATTTATAAAATTATCTCTAATTTTTTTTAAATGATAAAATAATTCATTGTCATATTGTATAGTTGTATTGTATACTTTATATGTTTACATTAATCATGTCTCTAAAAATTATAATAATAAATAATAACCATAATTAATATGAAATAATAATAATTTTCAAATATTTCACATACAAATAATAACCACAATTAATATGACAAAAGACGATCATCATCATACGAATATAAAATTAAGAACAATACAAAGTATTAAAATATTATAATATCATCATATAATAAATAATAATTACATCAAAACAGCCAACAAAAGAACAATAATATCCTTGACTTTCAAATTATTACAATTTATGACAAGATTTCATGATGAGGAAACAATCAAGTAGATGTAAAACCTGAAACAAAAACATTTATAATTACATTACATATATAGAATTTAACATATACATCAAATATAATTAAAATTAAAAGAAAAGGAAAAACAAAAACAAAAACCTACAACTTCATTCAATCATCTACGGGGAGGATACCCACTATAATTGCACTGACCCCAGTTATCATTTGATACAAAATTCTTATCATTGAGAGGAGCCACATTATCATCACCATTCAAATTCAATGCACCAAATGACATGTCAATGTTTTCCTATTTAAGATTATCTTTCAAGTCATCCACATCTATTAAACCCAACTCGTCAAAAACCCAATCCCCCAAAAGATTGATATTATCAATGAAAATTAGATTTGTTGAACTACTTATGTTATAAGAGTCCTAGTAAAAACTAAAATTTAATTATTATAAAATTATAAAAAATTATATCAAAATTAATAATGATAATAACATACCTTTCCCAAAGCTTTAAATTATAACAAACGAAAACCAAGTCATTCAATTTCTTGTGCTCCAACGTATTCCTTTTCTTTGAATGGATGAATTCAAATGTACTCCAATTCTGTTCATAGTCTGTTGCACTCATACATTAATTTAGAACCCGAATTGGAAACTTTTGCAGTTCTGGAATACCAGTTCTAAATCGATCCCACAAAAAAACTATAAGTCGTAAGATAACAAAAGTAGCTTTATAAACAAAACTCCATTTGTGAGCTCAATAAATCTTGCATCATTTCATGACCAATAACTGTTGTAATAGTTAATAGCATTTCTCTATTAATTTCAGTTTTTTTTTGTAAAATCTGGTCTGAAATAGACACTAGGATTAAAAAATGCCTTACCTGCAAATAATAGAGAAGAAAGTTGCCTTTCTCATCTCTTATGAATGATTGCAAGATTTGATGTGTACAAAGAAGGCTTCTATTTTAAATTGACCTTAATTGCTTCCTTTGCCCTCTCTATGGCATCCCAAAAAACCCATTATTGACTTTTCTTCACTATCATATCACCCTTACCAAAGCCTCACAAACTCAAATAACAAATTGACATTGAGATCAAAATTCTCTATCTTCCAGTATAATGTTGAAAACTTCCAATCCAGCATTAGACCTAGCATGTTAAGATATAACCCACTTATCACTTGTAAACATTTGTCTTAACTTTTTTTTCATTGAAACAAAATATTGAAGTGATAAGAAATTCACTGCAAATCTTGTCACAGTAGGATGACTCAAATTTCTACCATTGGTAAATCCTTTTTTTATTAAATTCAACACCCATGCACGATTATAGATGAATATGATCACCTTTTTAGCTTTTTGCATAGTCTCATAATAATAGGAAAATATTTATTATTCTCTATATTCTCCAACATTAGATCAATGCAATGTGCAGAATAAAGAGTCCAAAAAAAGATTAATACCTATTTTGTAGCCTTCTTCTTACCACTTTATATGCGGAATCATTTTCAGTAATGAACTGAACAATGTTTTCTAACCCATTTCATTCACAACTTCATCAGATATCTCAAATAAAGTATCAGTATTTTCAATAAGGTCAGAAGCATCAATAGACTTCAAAAATATTGATCCATTTGTAGAATAAACCAAAAAATTAATAATAGGCTCTTATTTCTTATTTGTCCAACCATCACACATGATTGAATACCCAAAAGTAGCCTAATTTACTCTTTTTGCCAAATAACTTTTAATTTTAGAAACTGAGTAACTAAAAAATTTACCTCTTAAGTCATCAATCGAAGGAGCTTTGTATCCTAGACCGTAAGAGGCTATTGCATCCACTATAGGCTAATAATAGTTAGATTGGAAAGCATTGAATGATGAACCCATATCATACCACCATCTAACTACTGCCATATCGAAATTGCGAGCCGTATCTCTTGATTGTTGCATTGCATTATGAGTTGAAGGTTGAGATCTAGGAGTTGTTCACGATGAAAAAAAACTAGTCACCTGCTTTTTTTTTCCCTAACATCAGGTCTAGGTGTAACATTTGCTTCTTGCTGGGCCTAGGATGGAATATTAACACTACCACTATTACTTACGACCTTCAACATTTCCACAATTATCATGAAAAATCAACAAACGAACTTCCACTACTAATTTATAAATTCAACATTTTCCTTTTATCTTTCTTGTATTGATATTCTTTAAGAAAAGTTTTCATCTTCCACTTCACATCATGATTTACTTTTTACAGGATTCCACATCTTCTATAACCCCAACTAAATGCTTCTTTAATCGAGTTATTTCTCCACTATTAAAATGTTTGTTACAATACAGGCAAATAGTATGGTTCCTTATACTGAGAACTAATGTAGCATTGGGCCATGTTGGATCATTGTATCTTCCAGAAATGGTTTGATTAGGAATACTTGAGCTTCCTTTCATTTATCTGTAAAAATAAATAAATGCGTATATTAAAATAAAAGAACACATAATTTCTTTACATAATATGCATGCCCATCTTATATAACTCATTTTGTATGATTACATCATACACAATTCAATTTCATCGAGTACAATTCACCATAAGTCAAAAACTAACAATTCAGTTATTCAACATACATAATTACATAAAACATACATAAATAATTTTCATTTCCAACAATTTCGAACAGTTTGAATTCAAAGTTTCAAACATGAGGATCAAGTTGAAGGGTATCATTTACATAATCACCAAATAATGAATATCATATCTTATACAATTGTTCATATATGTCTATTCATAATATAAGGATCAAGTTGAAGGATATATTCATAATATGAGTATCAAATTGAAGGATATAACCGTTTAGAAATGTTTTTTTCATATTCAAACTTTTGAATCTTCTTTTCATTTTAGCAAACCATAATATTATATCCACCATTTTATATTTGGTTCTTAAATATATAAGTTGCTTTTGGATTTTTAGTGGACTTTAATAAGGCTTAGTATAAGTGGTTGGAGTTTAGCCTACAATATGTTTACAATTTGGAAAAAGTTCCTTTTGGATACATATACATCACTACTTTAACACATTATCTATTATAAATATTTATGATAGCCCACACTTATATATTACCAAATAATTCAACATATTTTACATATTGATTAAATGGAAAGAAATGATAGTTTATGTTTCTAGCTTTCTTTAATTTCAATTCAAAGTTTCAACCATTACAAAACGTATATAAATAATTTTCATTTTCCAATTCCAACAATTTCATTTCTAACATTTTCCAACAATTTCAATTCAACTATTACAAACATATATAAATAATTTCCATTTCTAACATTTTCCATTCCCAATAATTTCAAACAAGTTTGAACAATTTCAATTCAAAGTTTTAAACATCATAAAGCATGCAGAAACAATTTCTATTTCTTCATTTATGACAATTTCATTTCTAACAACCATCAATTTCAACCATCGCAAATTCACAATTCACAAAATAATGAAATATGCATAAACAATTTGCATTTTCAACAATATCCATTTCCAAATTCCAACAATTTCATTTCTAAAATTTTCCAACAATTTCAATTCAACCATTACAACATACATAAACAATTTCCATTTTCAACATTTTTCATTTCCAATAACTTCCAACAATTTCGAATAATTTCAATTCAAAGTTTTAAACGACATAAAAAATACATGAACAAGTTTCATTCTTAACAATTTCCATTTCCAAATTCCAATAATTTCATTTCTAACATTTTCCAACAATTTCAATTCAACCATTACAAAACATATATAAACAATATCCATTTGAACATTTTCCATTCCTCATAATTTTTAAAATTTTGAACAATTTCAATTCAAAGTTTGAGACATTGCAAAACATACATAAACAATTTCCATATCCAAATTTTCAATAGTTTCATTTCTAACAACTATCAATTTCAATGATCACAAATTCACAATTCACAAAATAATAAAATATACACAAATAATTTACATTTCCAAATTCCAATAATTTCTATCAATTTCATTTCTAACAATTTCCAACAGTTTAAATTCAACTATTACAAAACATGCATAAATAATTTTCATTTCCAATAATTTCCATCAATTTTATTTCAATAATTTCCAACAATTTTCGTCACAAAACATACGTAAATAACTAAATATAATGAATTTGTTTTTCAAAATTTAGAATAAAAACATACCCAAAAAATTAGAAACTGATTCAATGTCAGATTAGGTCAAGTTTGGATCTCGATTTATTTCAGGTCTAGTGAATTTAGGAGACTCCATGGCTGTGATTGGTTCGGTGGTGGGCTGGTGGCATCGGGTTGTTGCTGTGGTGTGGTGGTGTAGTGGTGGTCGCCAGACGATCGAAGAGGGAGTGGTGGCGACAGTGAAGAAGATAGACAGTGGGATTGTGAGAAAGACAATAGAGAGAGGGAGGGGGTTTTAAATTTTTTTGATTTTTTTGCATAAAAAACCTTGTATTTTTTAAATTTTCAGGTATCAATTGGTGTATGGCCGATATTTTAAATAGTACCGACATTAAATGAAATAGGTCGAAACACACATCCGATATCGAAACATCACCTTCTATATCTTTTTTCGATTGGTACGATACCATGGTCAGACATGCAAGTTACCCTAAAGTTGATATAAAAATAGATAGGGAATTGATTGGCCTTCGAAAGCAATTACTGCAATCAGTGAGACAACAAACTCCTCGTATTAAAGCAAAGAGCTGTAAGTTTGAATGTTATACTCTCTTTAAAAAAAAAACATCACTGTACTTTTCGAGGGAAAGAAGTCAATTTAAAGTTTATGATAAAAAAATATTAAGGTCTGTTTGTTTAGTTTTAATTTCTTCTAATTTTTTAAATTCATGAAAACTACAAAATTATTTTATTTTTATTTTAATATATTATTTAATTATTTGATAAATTAATTATTAATAAGAATTATGAATAATTAATTAATATTGTATATTTGATTAATTTGAATTAATTATTGATAAAATTATTAATAATTTAATTTAATTTTAAAATTAATTAATTAAAAGTTAATAAATATAATTAAATTTAAAATATCTTCAAAATATATAAAATTCAATTAAAATAAAATATATTTAAAATAATATTTAATTTTAAAATAAAATAACTTTATTAAAATTTATTAATAAATATTACATAAGAGATTAAAATAAATTTAATTAATTAAAATAATTATCTTTAACTTTTATATAATATATAATTATCATCAATAATAAAATATAATTTATATTAGCAATTAAATAAAATTGTTTTTATTTTTTAAAAAATAAAAAACTAAAATCCATTACAAAAAAAACGCTCTTAGTAAATTTTGAGTTGAGTTGAAAACGACGCAGAAGATACGGTACTGTAACGTACATGTTGGTAATATTTTTTTTTTTCCGAAACTATATTTTAAAAAAGTAAAGGGGTTTTTTAAAACTCCAACCTAACTCCAACTCTAACACTCCCTCTCCCTCTCCCTCGCAGTGTCGTAAACATTGGAAACAACTATCCTTTCCCCTTCTCTATACTCAGTGGTTACTATTTATCGCCTTAATACTCTCCTCACCATCATCGAACTGTCGTCTTCTCATTCTTCTCCCGCTGTCTTCTCTGGTCGCGTTTCCACCTTCCGCCACTCGCCAGGTATCTGCTCTATTATACTGCTAGCTTCTCAGGAGACCGCCTCCAGGTCGTTGCTGCGAGCTTCTCTCTTTAGTCATGTTAGTCCTCTCCTCAACTAATTGTATGACTTGCTAGTCTTTGACAATGTTATAAAGCTGTTTGACTGGCTCTTGGGCTCTTCAATTTTGAAGTTATTGGAAACTTGTAGTTACTTCAATACTTCTTTCAGTGTTTATGTTTAAAGCAATTTGATTTCTAAGGGTATGATCATCGTAACGTGAAACTGTGCATGATTATTTAATGATTTTTTCTTTTTATTTTTTACAATAAATCCATGTTTATAATAAGAAAGATGTAAATACGAGAAACTACTATATGTTTTTAATATGCCTCTTAAAGCTGCTACTTATGAATTGCATTGTCTTCTTTTACTTTCATGTAGATATATATCTTATTCGTCATTAGTATTTGTTGCAGGATTTCCAATTGATGATGCTACTAAGAAGATAAATGCAGCTCACATAATTGCCAACTGTACACCTATCTCTAATAATGAACAATTCTGAGGATTGGAAGTCTCTTTTCCCAATCGGTAGTGTTTTTGGAGCACCTTTCCTGCTCTCAGGTCCTTCATTAAATGCAATATTGGGTCCTCTTCTCTTCAATCCCTGTCCTCAATCTCTAACCCAACTCTTCAATTCTTCCTCTCTCTCGCCTCTACTCCTCAATCCTCCTCCCCACTTTTCTCTATCTCGGTTCCTTTCTAGTTCAGATTTTCCCGTTCCTACCTCAGTTTCCTTTTCAGTTGATTCATTACTTGGCCCCCAACAGCTCAATGATGCGGCTTCTATGTTTTACCACAATCGCCTGCAACTCCTTCAAGACCCAAATGGGAATTCTATTATTGTGTTCTTTCCAACTGGAAGCAACAACGAGCAAGTTGGGTTCTTAGTGGTTTCGGTTAAAGATAAGAACTTGGTTGCTATGAGGGATCACGATGGTGGTATTTTTACAGCCAGAAAGAGTTTGAGTGAAAGGATTGTCAGAATCTTGGTCAACCCGACTGAGGATTTAGGTTGTATTGGGTATTTGTTGGTTTATACCCTGTATTCTGTGCATTGGTTTTGTGTTAAAGTCAGTGGGGTTGATGAAGTGCCTGTGCTGGGGTATATGGGCTGCAAGAGTTTTAAGAGTTGTTCAATTTTGAGTGCTTGTTGGAGTCCTCACTTACCTGAAGAGAGTCTGGTTTTGACGGAGAATGGTGGGTTGTATTTGTTTGACTTGGAATCTGAGAGTTATAACACCTATTATACAGGAACTAAGTTTAAAGTATCTTGGGGAAGCTATGCAAATTCAGGTAATTGTAAATGGTTGGGTTGTGAGTTCAGTTGGCATCCTAGGATTTTTGTTGTTGCACGTTCTGATATGGTTTTTCTAGTTGATTGTAGGTTTGATGAATGTAATTTGACATGTTTAGCAAATATTGATATGTTTGGTGTGTATGCTCCAATTGAAAAGGAAGAGTTAATCACTTTTTCTAGGGCAATTTCTGATCAGTTTCATTTTGTACTGGCTTCTGATAATATTTTGGTTGTTTGTGATGTGCGCAAGCCTTTAATGCCGGTATTGCAATGGCAACATGGTTTAGATAAACCTTGTTATGTCCATGTGTTTAGATTGTCAGAATTGAGGGCAAACTCAAGGTATAATAAAAATGAATGGGCTACTGAAACTGGTTTTGGCATTATATTGGGATCATTTTGGAATTGTGAGTTCAGTCTCTTTTGCTATGGACCATCTCTACCTACACCTGAAGGATCAATGGCTTCAGAAATTTCAAAATTTTCAAAATCCTTTTATGCATGGGAGCTACCATCAGATCTTTTATTGTCAGGTCATGAATGTCGATGTGGGGCTTGTCTAGTAAGAGAAGAGTTTTCTAAGGATTACCTTCCCATATGGATTGATTGGCAGCAGAAGAAAGATTTAGTTTTGGGCTTCGGCATTTTAAGCAGTGATCTATCTTCCTTGATTTTTGAGCCAGATGAATTTGGTGGATTTACGCTGATTAGGTTGATGTCATCCGGAAAGCTTGAATTACAGAGGTACGTGGCTTCATGGGATTTAGTTAAAAAAAATGAAGCATCCCATAGTGATTTAACGCTTTCTTTGGAGGACAATTTTCTCCTCTCCATGGGTTTTGAAGATTCCAAATTCCCTAGGAAATTTAAGTATGTGGAACTGGCATATCTTGTGGCATATATGAATGGAAATCTTTTTCAACTCTTGAATTCGAACATGATGAGGCCTAGCAAGGGTTCCTGCAAGAAAGATTCCTTTGGTGTAGACTCTCACAAAGTATTATGTGAGAAGTTGAGGATTTTTAACTTCAGTCCATCTAGAGCGCCCCCTGCCATTGATATTGTTTTCAATGATATTAATTTGCCAGCTAGTATACATGAAGTTGTTTTGAGGAGACTGTGGACAGGTTTGCCAGTGGAACTCCTACAGCTTGCCTTTTCTAGCTATTCTGAGTTTCTAGAGGTGCTTTTGGACAACAAAAAGCTCCCTCTGGAGTTTTTAGTTGTTCCAGACCAACCTCAGTTGCCTCCATTTTTTATAAGGAAGCCTTCAAGTTGCAGCAATAAGTGGTCAAGTAAGGTGCAGCCTAGTGACAATCTTGTTGGTCCAGTCCTTCCTGTTCCCATTTTACTCGTACTTGATGAGTTCCGTAAAGGCCATTCTAATTCAAAGGAACAAATGGACTTATTTTCATTTGAGGAGGAACTTACTGCACAACGCAATGAAGTTTTGAAAGTAGCAAGGGAATTGAATATCTTAGATTTTTTGTCGGAGCAAAATGCTAGCAATGCTGTCTCCCTTGCTGATGAGAGAGATAATGTGTGGGATGATTCTGGAAAACCAAATTCTTTCCTTTCATATCATCCACATGGGGGTGACTGCTCTGTTGAGGACCCTAAGGAAGATATCTATGACAAAAATAATCATTCATCTGCCTTAATGATTTCAAAATTGCATAAAGAAGTGAGGACTTGTGGTGACAAAATGGAAAGTATTGAACAAGAACTCTTCCATAACCTGTGCCCCATTGACTTGAACTTTGGTGTTACTGGAATGAACTTCAGCTCTCAAGAACTTACACACTATAATCTGTTGAAGATGGATTTGTCAAAGTGGGGCGAAAAGTGCAATCCATACGAGGCATGCTACTCTCAAGCCCCTGGTATTTAACAAGAGTGCAAAGTAAGAGGTAGGGTACAACCTTTCGAATCTAATACCTGATTCTCACACCCTAACTTTCTTCTTTTTGTTCCACACATATACAGAGAGAGAGAGAGAGAGAGAGAGAAGCTGGGTGGATTGTATTGTCTTTTGCTCTGCTTCTTGTGCATTTTAAGGTTGCAACAAACAGTTTCTAGAGAGAGACAGATCCAGTGTGAGAGCATACACAAAATTCAGGTATTAATGTTGTTAGAAAGAACTTAGTTTTTCACTGGGAACTATGTAACCCATGTTCCGGAACAGTTCTTTTTCAAAAACTTTTTGATGTAGGTTGACTGGGTGAGTAGATGAGATACCAAATTAGCAGTTACAAGTCACAAAATTTGATAAAATTTGGCTACTGGAATTTTAGGTTCAAAAGATATGTTTAGGTTTTTGGAATTTCTGGTTCAGAACATCAAGTGTTTAAGAGATATAGGTTTTGTAAGTTAGCTCCTTTTTTCTTCGGTTATATCCCTTGTGTACTTCCACAATTTCTCCATGTAAGCTGAGGTTGATGCTCATATGATCACATCATAACAGGAAGAGATATGATGCAAACAGTAATTCTGCAACAACCTCGCCTTCCAAGCTTGAGGATAGTGAATTTGTGAAGAGCAGCTTATTGCTTATGTGGAAGGTTCGTGCATAACAGCCTTAAACTGAGTTTTGATTGGGAATGGGTATGGGTATATTTTGCATGAGACAACCCACAATACTCCACAATTTTCTTTATTTCATTTGTTAATTGAATTTTTGACTGGTCTTGCACTAGATAATGGATTTTGTTTCTGAACTGGATGCATGTGGACTTGTACTCTTCTGTTGCATTTTCCAGCTTAGAAGTTCAACTGAGTGTGGCAAAGGCCCCTGAAATGGAACCTAACCAAGTTAATAAAGACTTCTTGTCATCCAAAGGAAAACGGTCAAATGGGGCATGTTAAAGCACAACATTTCTGAAAAGTTGAAGGTCTGCACTCTGCTGCTTTAGGAATCAACCTGGAGAAGCAATTACAAGTTTGGAAAGGAAATCCTTCCTGTACTGATCAACCTCCCCAAATAAAAGTATGAGAATTGTTTTGTGAAAATGTGCTTCCTTTCCTTAGATTCTTTGATTAGTGAGAAGAAATGACAGTGTTTTGCTTTTGAAGCTATGGATCCATTCATATTGCTACATCCATTTCGTGTTCATTTTCCTTTGAAATTGAGGTTTTTTTGTGTGATGAGTTATGGTGCATATCTTGGTCATATGCCATGTAAGAATTCCCGGATTACAGCTCAACAGTAGAGCATACATGTTGGAAATTTGGGTATTTAAGGAGCTCTACGATCCTGAATATGTTACGTTTTACTTTTTGGTATTATCTTGTGGGGTTAATTAAGTCTCAGTACAGCTGGAAACTGATTTTATTCTTGACAGGTCAATGTTCTTAAAAAGTTCTCTTTGCAACGTCGGTGTAATATCAGTTAGCCTCCTGATGCTATTTGCAACGTTGAGAATGACCCTGATAACAGGAGAGTTTTCAAAAATATCAAGGTAAGTTGAACGTTATTCATCCTCTAGTTCCTTTATACTGGTAAGATCAAACCTTTAAACAATTGTATGCAGTTTGGTAAGTGTGAACTAAAGATGCTGTATTGATATTTTCTTGTTAGGATTGATTTTATATGTTTGCTTCTATTGTCACCACACTTGTTTTGCAACTAAGTTCTGAATTTGAAGATTCGGGCTCCTTCTCGATACAGTTAATAATATCCAGAAAAATTTTGCTTGATGATGGTCATAGACTGGTGGTTGAGGTAGCACAAGCAGCCAAATGGAAGTTTCTTTGTGGTCAACCACCATTTCAGTACATGTTATGGTTGATGAAAAGTGAAAACAGAGCAGATTACTCTATAAGCATTTGTCTTCTACGCTGCCAGGATTAGAGGCTATTTCAAAGCTATGAATTCTGCAAAACGCAATGAATCAAACCAGGATGTAGATGATGAACCAAGGAGTAATTCACTTGACATCAAAGAAAGATGGATCCTGCATAGAAGAAGTCTAAGGAAGCATAGTAATTTCTTCCAAATGATATTCTAAAATCTCTAATCCTTGCAGCTGTTGTACGTTGCGACTTTACATGAACCGAAGATCACCTGGCGCATTTATTTGTGGCATAAAACAAATGTTGAGGCCCTAATTATATTCATCACTCTCTCTTTTGCAATTTTACTGGTACCCTCATGTCATGGGTCCCAACTTCCTAAAGTAAATTATTGGTACTGGCATGTTTCTAGAATATTTGACCTGCACAAGGAGCCACAGTCACAATTTCATATTCACACTGGATCACCAATAGAGAAGCCTCAGCAAATGCTAAGCGGCATAAACATTGCATTGAATTCTCTCATTTTGGTTAAATTCACTGTTCGATGGGTTGAAATTCATGTCTGCAGCATAGGATACTACGACGACACTGCTATTCGACACTACAGTGGAGACTTTTAAATAGCCATTAAAATGAAGTTTGTATGTCGCCTTGCTCCGATGTATTTATTTTTAAACTGTGATATAAGTCTCCCGATCATAATCAACGAACTTTATATTTGATGAATGTAATAGGAATAATTGCTTATATTGGTGTTATTATTTTGTAGGGAACCTATATTACCAACAAGTGATTCCACACGTGGATAGTAAGATGATTTCTTTTTTTAATGATAGGAGCGAAATGTCATGAAAATGATGCTAAACATTAACTACAATAATCCATTAAAAATCCTATTGATCGAGAGATATGAGAAGGCTCATAATTATGCAATCTTATTCTTAATTAGTAGAGAAGTTGTTTCTTAATAGATCCTCATAAAATATATAAAATAATAAAGTAATAATAAAATATACATAACAGATAATAATACTAATAATAAATACATAAAATTAACAAGCAAACAAAAAATGTGTGTGTGTGTGTGTTATATACATACAAGTAATAAAATCAATGTTACAATAGATATAGAGCAAGATTAAAAATAAGAATAAAAATAAAATAAGTAAATAAATACACAAAGAAAGAAGACATGTAAATAAACAAATAAAACAAGTCATTACAAATACATATTAAGTTAAATAAGAAAATATTTAGGTTAAAAGTTTAAGTTAAATACAAGACATAAGACTTGAAGCAAAATGTTTAAAAGATTATGAGAAGAAAAAGAAAAACTTTATGTGAGATATTTTATTCTTATTCTAGTACGCCAAAGTTTTATATATGGATAACAAATATGGCTCAGCTCGCCCAACTCGGGTTGATCAGGCCACAGCCTGAGACTACTTTACCCAATCGGGCTACAGCCCGAGCTTAGGTTGGGGCTTATAGAAAGGTATACAATGACAACATTTATAAAAAACGACCTCATTGTGTCAAAATTTTTATTAAAAATATGAGGTTGGGTCGAGCCACAAGCCTGTCAACTTGTAGTCGGACTTAGCCTGACCCATTGTTATCCCTAGTTTATATTAAGGGTCATGTCCGCGATAAGTTTCAGTAAATTTATATCATTCTTGATCACCTCCTCCTAGTTCTTCTTATATTTTCATTTTTTTTTCTTACAATATCATGCCTTCGGTAAGTTTCAACAAAGTCATATCATTCTTAATCACCTCGTCCTAGTTCTTCTTAGGCCTTCATTGTTTTCTCTTACAGCTCTTAAGTATAATCTTCTTGTATTTTCTCACTGGAACGTCAAGGTATCTCCTCTTAATATGTCTGAATTACTTAAGCCTTGTCTCTTAATTTTCATTAATATTAGTTACCTTTAATATAGTTCTTACTATTACATTTATGATCTTATCTCTTCTAATAAGGATTTGAAATATTTGTCACTTTATATACAATAAAGTCTGTATATAAGAGATTTGATTTCAAGCTTCAAAGGAATGATAAGGGTATTATCAAGGGAATGATGATAACCATAAATACTATATACATGAATCAAGATGGAAAATTCAAAGCCTTATCAAATTTGTCAAAACTATTAAAATCAAATAAATACTATATACATGAATCAAGATGGAAAATTCAAATGTTTATAAACCCTATCAAATTTGTCAAACTTTTAAAATCAACAATCAATATTTATGGAGATTTCTACAACTTCTAGTCATTTATCTTATAAAAGCATTGCAAATCTATTAAAACTAACATTATTAACCAAAAAATTTTGAATTGCTTTTTCATAATCAATAGCATTTTTCAATAACAATTATTTTTAACAGTATTAACAAAAGAGCATCGATATTAGAAGTAAATTTATGATAAAATAGATAAATCAAGGTACGTGATGATTCTTCATTTGTATTAATTAGATCTTAAAAGACGAACTCTTAACATAAATAGTAATGTTTTAAAACCAAACCGGATATCAAACCATTAAAGAAAATGTTAAAGATTTAAAGGTTCAACCGGTATTAAATGGTTATAAAACCGAAATATAATAAATAAGGAGTAAAAATATGAAAATAAGTATAAAATATATTATAAAATAAAATACTTTATTGAAATAAAATACATTAATAATACCTATTAATATATGATAAACTAATTTTGAATCTAATATAAAATCAAAATCAAAATTAAGATTATATTATATTTCTTTATTATCATTTATTTAAAATTTTGTAAAATTTGAAATATATTTAAAGAAATTCAAAAGAAAGAATTCTAATTTTATTTTAATTTGTTTTTAATGTCCTTTAAACACGTCTTTTCATAATTTAAATATTTTAACACATTCTTAAATTATCTTAAGCAAGATTACTTATATATATTAATTAATAATTCAATTTATTAATCAAATTCATGATAAAATAATTAGTTTTAATAATAAATGAAAATTTTAAATTAAAATATAAATAATTTATTTGTGAGATTAAATAAATTTAACATTTTTAAGGATAAAATAGTAATCCATTTTAACAATAATAATTTAAAAAATTAATTAAAATGTAAATATATAAATAAAAGTAAGACTTTTAAAATTTTATTTATTAATAAGACAATGTGATAGAATAAAAAAACTTTCAATACAAATTTCAAAGGTTTTTAAAAAACACCCGTTAACATTTCTAACTTTTTATAATATGACTTTTGCATTAATGATAAGTTAACACATGTCAAAAACAGAGGGTGCCATGGTCAGTTTATTGAGTCCCATATATTTAAATAACTGATACATTCTCTTGTTTCAAGAACTGAGTCTCACATTTTCGCACGGGTAGTTCGGTTGGCAATCTAGTAGAGAAAATTAGGACAAGGATCTGGGTTCGATTCCCAACAACGAGAGTGTAAGGGTTGCTCTGTTAGGCGGTCGACCGAGATAAACCGTGATTTACCCCCCTCACAACCTGATCGGGCCCGGATGTGGGGGCAGCTGGGGTGACTGATTCTACCTTTTGGGACAAGGACTGAGCCTCACATATTAGATGACTATAACCAATTTTTTAGAAAAAGCCAACTGGTTTTTATAAGAAACCAATCGATTTTTTACTTAACCATCCAATTTTCTCTCGTAGAGGTTATAAATGTCAACCAAACTAGAATACAGATCGGTCCATATTTATTTCGGTTGGATCGACCGATTCGATCCGATTTTTTAATCATTGATAAATAGTAGGAAAATCAAATTGAGTGACCAAAATCCATCTTGTTTATGGTATCGTAGGTTAGATAATATTAACAACATTATAATCGTAAGGTTACACAAAGAATGATATTTGAATTCTTTTAATTATGAATTGTATGAAACTTTTCAAACTTTTTTGTTGGATAAGATACCCAAACTAACCTTATTGAAACAAAAGTAGAATATGTCGATGAGTTATAAAGGTTATACATTCAAATGCATATGGCCTTATATCTATCACACTAAAGGTGGGTACTCAAATTTTGTTACATTCATATATGATCATTCCATATACGGTTATACGAATTTAGTGAAAAAAAGTTCTGAAACATTAGAAAGGTTCAATTAATTTAGATTTGAAGTTGAGAAACAATTAGTAAAACTATTAAGTCACTTGCCTAGACCATTAGCTTTTTTCTTTTTTTTGGCTTACTTCAAAAAGAATTAGGATGTGCTTGTTTGGTAGGTATGAGGAGAGAGGAATGAGCATGGAATGAAAAATAAAGCTTAGTAAAAGGTTATGATTAGATGACCTATACTTTCATTCATAATTTCTGGGTATTGCTCCATTATGAAAGGAATGAGGGTCATTCCTCCAATATTATTTATTCTTCAATATAGTAACTTTGTCACCATTATTTATTCCTACCCTATGACCCAAAGCAATGCTTGATTTGTTCTAGTTTAGTAGAGTTTAATATTCTTTAATAAATAATAATAATGTTAATTAATTATAATACAATTAATTAAAATATAATTAAATAAAATATTTTAATTAATTAATTACATTATAATTAATTAAAATATAATTAACTAGTTACAATATAATTAATTAAAATATGATTCAATCATTAATTAAAATATTGTAATTAATTAATTACATTATTTTAATTAATTAATATATTGTAATTAATTAATTACACTATTTTAATTAATTAATATATTGCAATTAATTAATTACAATATAATTAATTAAAATATAATTAATTTTATTTCTCAATATTTTTACAAGCCAACTATTATCAATGGTAATAGTAATAATTCATTTCTCTTAACTAACCATCATAATTATAATGATAATATCTATTCTCATTCTTCACTATATTCATTCTCATTTCTATTACCATTCTCTTATACTGAACCAACAGTCCCTAAGATTGTCCTAGAATGGAGTTCACTTAGAACTCTACTATACAATAAAGTGTTCGAGAGGACAAATCATACTTTTTTTTTTGATAAAAGGTAAAAATTTTATCAAAAGAATAGATATGTATACAAATCACGGGGCATACCTCATCAAACCGGGAGGACAGCCCTCCCACATCAAGAGAACAAAAGAAGCCCGTCATGAAGGAGCCCAGCCCAACAAAAACACACTAGTGCTAGGAAA
Source organism: Erythroxylum novogranatense (assembly GCA_029891385.1). Taxonomy (NCBI): domain Eukaryota; kingdom Viridiplantae; phylum Streptophyta; class Magnoliopsida; order Malpighiales; family Erythroxylaceae; genus Erythroxylum; species Erythroxylum novogranatense. Next base: position 8,690,730 of record CM057224.1, read on the forward strand.
CGAACACAAACCAACTCGCCCACCACAATAATGGAATAGGTGGAGTCAAGGCGATAAGGTCACACCAAAACACCAAGAAAAGGCGTATCCAGGAGGCAAAAGAACTCAAGAACATCCGCCTCAAACCAAAACTATCGAATAATATAGGCCACCCTAAACACCTATGTGGACTCATACACCCAATCAGCATGAATGATTTAAAACGTAATAAGGTCGCCTGGGTATAAACGATATAAAATCTGATACGTAGCCGCCTTAATTTTATAAGTTACTACGTTGCGTTGGAAAGTCATGCCATCCATGATGACAGCATTCCGGGTTTGCCAGATGATATACACAGAACAGAGGAAAGCCAAGCGGATAACTTTACACCTGAGTAAGGCACCCTTAGCTGCCGAGCGTATCCACCTGATAGCTCGGGGGAGGGAGCCTAATTCCCGTGAAATATGCAACCATTGCCTGATATCCTGCCAAATCCCGTTAGTAAACGTACATTGGAAAAACAAATGGGTGACGGATTCATCTTCCCTGTTACATAGATTACAAGTGAGAGGCCCGTCCAGGAAAGGCAATCGATCCTTAGTTGGTAGCCGTTGTCGCATTGCTAACCAAGCAATGAAAGAATATTTAGGAGGAATATAACGTCTCCAGATAAATGACATCCAAGGGCGACGGGAATGAGCAATGCGCAAGTAGTCATAAACCTTCCCTGATAGTAAACGCCCATTTAGGCATAATAAGTGAACTGCCGACACCACAGAATCCCTACCACCTGCTTTCTCGACAAGACAATCCCGAATATGGCACAAACGTTTCATGAGCAATGAATCCCGAGGATGTGGAACCCAATCCCAAATTGACATGCCCCTCAAATAAACTGAGTGGATCCATTTGACCCACAGGGAATTAGCCTCCGCATGTATATTCCAAAGCAACTTGGCAAGAAGAGCCAAGTTCCAAAGTTTAACATTCTTCAAGCCAAGACCCCCTTCAGCTTTAGGAATACAAACCTGGTCCCAAGCTACTCGAAAATGTCTGCCACCCCAAAGGAAAACACGACATAAAGAATTGATTTTATCAAGGACCACCACAGGAATGGAGAAGGCCTGGAGCCAGAAAGATAAAAGCCCTTGTATTACCGTAGTTAACACCTCCAACCGTCCAGCATAAGAAAGCAATTGCCCATTCCACCTTGTCAATCGCGTTTCAACAGAATCAATGAGCCGTTGATACTGTGCCACTGTTACTTTCATTGGAGCTAAAGGGATACCCAAGTAACGAACCGGGAACTCCCCTAGTCCAAAATCAGTCATCTGCAGAATTAAGTCCCGCTCCACACCCCAGACACCACCAAGAAATAATTGGGATTTGTGGGGGTTCACCTGTAAACCTGCCACGTGATTGAGGTCCTGCAAGCAATTCAATAAAATTTGTACAGACCATGGATCACCCCTAGAGAAGAGCATCAGGTCGTCCGCAAAAGCTAAATGAGTGATACGGAGGGATTTGCACTTCGGATGAAAATTGAAATCCGTGTCAGTGGTATGGAGTTTAAGAGCCCTCGATAAATATTCTAAACAGAACACAAACAAGATAGGGGACATCGGATCACCTTGACGGAGCCCCCTCTTACCCTTGAAGAAACCATGGACGTTTCCATTGATAGATAACGAGAAAGTGGAAGTAGTAACACACTCAGTCACCCATGTCACAAACCGTTGGGGAAAACCGAACCCAAGCAACAAATCCACCAAGAAGCTCCATGAGATGCGGTCATAGGCCTTGGATAAGTCAATTTTAAGTAAGCATCGAGGCGAAATATGTTTCCGACTATAGCCACGAGTTAATTCTTGAGCCAGAAGAATATTATCAAAGAGAGTGCGCCCCGGAATGAATGCTGATTGGGCTGGATCCACCATTCCGTGCACCACGTCCAACAATCGAGCAGTAATGAGCTTGGAAATGATCTTATAGGTCACATTTAAACAAGCAATGGGACGAAAATCCGACACCTGTGGGGACTGAGATGTCTTCGGAATGAGAGTAATAAGGGAATGATTCAGCTGTTTGAGTAATCTATCACTGGTAAAAAATTCAGTAATCGCTACAATAAGAGAACTGCCAACCAAGTCCCAATGTTGTTTAAAAAAAGCAGCGGTGTAGCCATCCGGGCCCGGGGCTTTATCATCTCCAATATCAAATAAAGCGAGTTTAATATCCTGGGGAGAAAAAGGTTCAAGCAGCCTAGTCTGCAATTCGGAGGAAAGTAAAGGGCCATTGCGCACAACACGCTCATTCAACAAACCACACGGAGAAGAGGACCCAAAAAGCTCCTGGTAATAATGCAAGAGAGCTGAATGAACTTCATCCATCGAAGAAGTAGAGGACCCATCCGAATGACATAAATGAGTGATGGCATTACTGCGCAACCGTTTACGGACTAAGGAATGAAAATATCGTGTGCTCCGATCAGCCTCCATCAAGTGGGTACCTTTGGCCTTTTGTTGGAAGAAAAGACGTTCAGCTTCTTGAAGAAAAAAAGCCTGCTTACGGGCATGATTGAGCTCTAACATCAAAGAAGAATTATCCGGATGTTGGAGAGAGCGAGAATAGGCTTCCTGAAACGCCTCTGCGGCTGCCATAGCCTTTGTCGAAATGTGCCCAAACTCTGAAGAGTTAAGCTGCTTTAAAGGGAACTTCAAAGCTTTCAACTTACATGCAAGATTAAACTGAGCAGTACCCCGATCAGGAGAAGTCCACACATTTCGTACTATCTCCACCAACCCCGGATGTTTCAGCCACATATTAAAGAACTTGAAGGGACGATTACCCTGAACTCGCTTACTCTCAAACTCAACAATACACGGGCAGTGATCCGAATCAAAGCGCATAGCTAAGAAATGAGCTGTACAAAACCAATCCCGCAAGGTCCATTCCCCATTGATCATGACCCTGTCCAATTTGGCCCATAGAAGGTTTTTCTGCCAAGTATAAACCTCTCCACGCGAAGGGGCATCATCCAACCCCAAAGAGACCCTAAATTCCCGAAGATCTTTAAGGAAATAATCAGTGGTGGGTTGATACCCCAAGCGTTCCGAAGAGTTACAAACACAATTAAAATCCCCCATAATCAGCCAAGGGGAAGAGGGAGCACGTCTGATATCACTTAACCGCTGCCAAAGCCCGCGACGTTGTGTAACGCTATAAAGACCATAAATGCATGTAACCAAAAAAATCCGTTGAGTGGGAAGATGGACAACCCTACCATGAATATACTGATCACCCCGCTCTAGAATTTGACAAGAATAATGGGCAGGCTGCCAAGCAACTAGCATTCGACCTTTCTCAATCAAATCAAAATTGTGACTGTATTCCCAATCCGGAAAGCGCCGGGACATAAAACGATCCAGCCCTGTCAATGTGAGCTTAGTTTCCAGCAGACAAAAGTATTTACAATTATGTTGTCGCACTAAAGTGGCAACACTCGATTGTCGCGAGGTCGTCCCAAGACCCCGGACATTCCAACATAAGAAGCTCATTTGGATAAACGGGAGGGACCAACCCCTCCGATTTTGTGGGCAGCACCCACCTTACCCTTACTCGCACCAACATGAGCAGGTTTCACTTTTGCCCCCCCCTGAACACCCGCAATGGCACTCACTGAACCCGAATCCTTTCGCAGGTTAGACGAGTCCTCAGGACCCACAACTGGCGCTGGTGCAGGATCCACAACCGGCTGGACCTGTTGAGGGTCCTCTGGAGGAGGAGCAGCAGTAGGAGGAGCCAACGTGGGAGGAGCATCCGAAGGGACGTTGGCAGGAGAAGGGGCCTTTGCCTTCACAGGTTGCGGACCCTTACCTTTAGGCACCCATCGTTGGGATTTAGTCGATTGCTTCTTACAAAGAAAGACATTGTGTCCAAAATGTTTGCAATCACAACAGTAGGAAGGAAATGTTTCATACACCACAGGCTGAGTAAATCTGGTACCCTCCGGCAGCAAAACGTCGAAGCTAGAAATCGGCACGAGAAACGTCTACCTCCACAAGGAGGCGTGCAAATCCCACTCGCACGCTTCAGTAGTCACCAAGTCGGAGCAGATAGGTTTCCCACCATAGAACCAAGTTTAGAGAGTCCTTTATCGGTCCACGATCCAATGGAACATTCGAAGTTTAATCCACAACGGCATGGCCATAAAGTCTTTAATGTTAAACGAAAAGCCTGGAGCTAGCGTCTTTAGCATGAGGTCTTCCATACAAGATACATACGGTCCTCCGCTAACACCAAGTTCTAGCTCGATCCGATTCAAAGCGAAAGACCAACCATCCACCTTCATGGGGATCGGTTTACAAGCCACCCCCATTGTGCTATTAAGCCGTCGACGACCTTCATACCCGAAATCTACCGTGAAGACGCCAACCGATAAAAACCCCATTCTGTTCCAAGTTCAATCGATCTTGGTAAAATAGTCACTTCATTTCCAGCGGGAACATGTTCCACCTAAAGCCTTGAGTCAAATCTCTATTGTTCGAAAGAGGCTGGCAAACGATGGTTTAATGAACCGGCTGCCTTCTCCAAACCTACTGGAGCACCATGGTGTCCAGACGAGTCGACCCATCGCCTACCACTGGAGCACTCGAGGCCTGGAACCGCCACCGGACAAGTCAACATTCGGGGTAATGGGCGGCGTCCCCGGTACCTCCTCGGCAGAATCTCCGACTCGAACACCACATCAACGAAGCCTCAACATCGAATCCTCCTCGAAGAAGACGCGAGCCTGCTCCAAAGAATCTCATTTTGTACACCTTTGCCCGTTTGAGAGAGGCTTTAGTCGGGCCAACAGGAGGAGCCCTAGACGACCCGGCGTGGCTCCAGCGGAGGAAGTCGCGGAGGCTTCACCGCCGTCGACGATTGACCGGAAGATGGAGAGGAGGACCCGCACCCACCGCCACCGCAGATTCCTTGGGTTTCTTCTTAGCCATGCCCACCCAGCCAGAACCGCCCACGACCCGTCCAAAGGAGAAGACCCAAAGACACGAACACCACCCAAAGAACGATTTAACGCGTGAGAGCGAATGAAAGAACCAAGAGTAAAACCAGAACACGAACGTGAGAGACTACTATCACAGGAAGCAATCGGGAATGGAATCTAGGGGAAATCCTAGAGAGAGACACTCTCAACCATAATGAGTCATGCAAATCTTCTTATTTCTTTTTAGGACTATACCTTGAAACTATTTCTTGCCTTTCGAATAAATTTATATCCCAATTGGTTAACAAGGCTCTATGTGAGATATGAACTGGTAATAGATCAAAGTTGAGATTTGAGAATATGATACTTATGTAAAAAGTGCAATATTTGATAAGGTTCAATCTATATTAGATAAATGTAAATTTGTGTGGTATCCAAAAGAGAGTATCAAATATTAAATTTATCATATTCTTGAACAAATGGTACTTATGTCAAGATATGTTACATTCCTAAAAAAAGAATTCATTTTTAAGGAAAGAAGAAGGAGAGAGGTAGAACTTAGAGAAGTTCAAAAACTACAAAAGCATATCCAAATGAATAAAAACCTCAAACTGATAGATGTGATTTATAACCAATTGTTCAAGAGGCACATTATCTGAAATGCACTAATAGGATATGTTATCCCTTAACTAGATATGACTTACATTTTGAAACGGGATATCCATGTATTACGTATGGACAATGGGCCTATTAATTTTATGGAAACAATATCTGACATTGATTCTTGAGAATGACGTGAATCTATAAGATCATACTAGTAGAAGCTATATGTTTCTTTAGCTGTAACATGTGAAAAACTTTATGTATAAGAGCATCTGATGGAAATTATAACTTACATGCAATAAGGTTTGACCCTTTTAATGACCTTAAATGGCCTATAAAAATCTAGGAGATAGTTTTTGGTTGGAATGTTTGGCTAGGTTCCCTTGCCTATATAATTGAAGCTTGAAAAACACCATATCTCTTATATGGAATTCCTTATCCTTCCCTTTGACCGTTTGATTACTATTTCATTCTTTCTTGAGCTCTCCATAAATGAAAGTTAATCACCTAATTTGCTAACTCCCTATATTATAAGAGGTTATTGACTAGTAGTAATTTAAAATCCTTTGCAAAATAAGGAACATAGATTAAGGGAGGGTGACCATATAAAACCTAAAATAAGGAAGTTTTAATGGTTAAATAATAAGTGATATTATACCACCAGTCAGCTATCGGAGCCATATGAACCATTTACTGGGACAATAGCCTATTATACACCTTAGATAAGTTTTTAAAGAATGGTTTAAGACTTTAGCTTGGCCATTCGTTTGAAGATGGTAATTCCAAGAGAAATGTAACCTTACTCCTTGAATTTTGTAAAACTCTTGCCAGAATTGACCAAAAAATATGGGGAACCTATCACTGGTGATAGTCTTTAGCATACTATATAGCTTAAACACACTAGAGAGGAAGAGATTGGCCACCACATCTGTAGTCTAAAAATGTTTCAATGTTAAGAAATGGGCATATTTGCTAAACCAATCAACAACCACCAAGTTAACTGAACAGTGATTAGAAGTGGGAAGCCTATATAAACATCTACCTAACATCCTTTAAGAATAGGCAATGGTTATAATATTCTTACCTAAAAAGTAGTTTCATATTTGTTAAGCTAGAAAACCTGATAACCTCTAATGTAATTCCTTATATCTTCTTAGATACCATTCTAGTGGAACAAATCTTGCAACCTCTTGGTAGTCCCTTCCACTCTAGAATGTCCCCCATTGGTAGTCCCTTCAAGAGCTTTTTTTTTAATTTATTAATTTTTTTATTTACCAACACTATTGGAAAAGAAAAGTGGCTATGACTATATTAAATAATGCCTAACGTTAGAAGTTCTTGTATTAGTTCCTTGATGATGCTTTTTTGTAAGCTTCTATTTCTGTAAGGACGTTTATTCTTTGATAGGAATTTTATATTCATGTGATCTTGGAGTTGGTAACACAATAGGTTTAATCAATAATAAGCTAAACTCAGCCAAATGACATATGAATTCATGTTGTTATTCCTCCTTCAATAAGTTAGCCCTTATATTGAGCTCTAAAAGATACTTCTTTATTGAACAAAATAGTCTTAAAATATAAAATTGACTAATAAACTAGAATATAGATAATAATTTGCCAAATTTCTTGGGGTAGACTTAAGATGACTAAATTGTCCCCCTTCAAGTAAAATCCACTTTTCACACTAGTAGAGTTATATGATTCTCCTACCAAAATTACACAGGACATCATTATGGGTAGAGAGCTATTGAGTTTCCAACACTAGGTCAAAACCACCCAAAACTAATATCCGAGAAAAAGGTTACCTTGTAGTTACCATTCCCAATTCTTATATAGTCCATCACATACTAGTTGGAGGCCTCCCCCTACTATGAACGTAAGGTCCTTCACTTCAAAATACTCATAAATTCCTTTTTGATTGATGAGAAATTTATAAAGTTATATGTATTCCTATTGTCAAAGAGTATGTGTGTAGAACTTCCTTTATGCATCCCCAATACTCTAGTTTGCTAGTAGTTTTCTATAAAATTTCCTTACATCACTTGTAAAGATAATATTGGGGGTTCTTCTAGTTCATTATCCCACTCCACTTTATTTATTATGTCGATTTCTTTATCTTTTATAAGAAACATGTTCCACTACTTCTTATATTGGTGACTAGGTGAGTATTTATCATCACACCAAAAACAAATTCCCTGAGCTCTCTTCTCTTTAAACCCCTTATTGTTATGTTGTTTGGTTAGCTTTTAGGGTAATTTGTGAGATATAGTTTTGTGAAATGTCTTTACGGTTGGCAGGAGTTTGTCTTTAAATTTAGTCAATTATATTAAATAAAAAGGGAAAATATGAGGTATTTGGGTTCAACAAATGAGATTGATGGCACCTTTATAGTTAGAATAATAGATAAAATCTATGGTCTCTTATTTTTTGATAAATGTATGAAAATTCTTTATGATTCAATAGCTTTAATGATAATTCAATAATAAGGAACAACCAAATACACTTCAGGAATTTAAAGGCAGAAGGATTACCTGTTGAACATGGGGCAATAGTCTTGTATGCTACCTGTTCAGTTTAGTACTTTAAAATATACTATTAGGGCTCTTTGAATCATTGTGTAATGGATATATGATATTCATTTTAGAATGGCTCTTCTAAGTTCATTGGATGCCTAAGGAAGTTGGTTCCACTCTGCAACTACTCTCACCATATGGACACTTGGAAATTTTACCTTTATATTGGTCTAGCAAATAGAATTCCTTTGAATATTGAAATAACAAATTGTTAAGCTCCACCCATTACATAAGGGAAAACTCCACCCGACTGGCTCAATATAAGATGATTATTCCATAGTTAAATACCTCCTTTTTTATCCACTTATTTTTGTATGATTGTAGTGGGATATCTGTGATTTCAATAAAAGAATATACTATTGGAATATCTCTTGAAGCTCTACCATTTCTAGACTTTGTTTTGCTAGTTTATCTTAAAGATTAAGTTGTGCCTCTATCATTTCCTTATGCTTTCTTTGAGTTGGTTGCAAAGTGTTTCTTCTATCCTCTTTATGTCTAGTCCTCTAATGCCTTCACCCATGATAAACATAATAGTGAATAGTTAGTAGAATCATACTCTAATACCAATTGATACCAACTTTAAGCAAAAAGGAAAATGAACGTGAAAATAGGTAATGCAATTCGAAGGAGAGAGAAAGAAGATTGAGGAATGTTAAAAGAGAGAAAATATATGATTTGGGAATATTCCTTAGTTATATCCCTTGATAGTGAACGATATGTATTTACAATGATTACAAAATTGAACTAGTTCAACCAATTCAACCTCGAAAACCTTGAAAAGTTTAACTTTTAGGTTTAGTCAACTTTCTATTTTGATTTACTTTAATAATAATAATTATTAAAATTTTATTAGCTTATTAATTAATCAATTAATATTTATAAATTAATCAATTTTGTAAACCAAAGTAAATTAGTTCATTTTATTTAACAGTCTTTTTTAATTAAACTTCAAATTCTTTAATGAATAAGGATAGTCTTCTTCAATTATATTTCAAATTCTTCCATTTTATTCAATATTTACTGGTTTTATAATGACCTAATACTAGTTGAATCTTTTAAACCTTATCTTATCGACTTAACTTTCGGTTCATTCTTTAAAACGTTGGGTATTTATATTAATTAATAATGGTTATATGTCAAGATTAAAAAGTAAAATAGTATGGTAACAACAAAACATAATAGTGGTTCATTATAGTAAAATTGGCAACATCATTTTTTGACATTCCTATGCTACATCGATACTCATTTTCTTCATTTGGTCATTTGGCACGCAATAAGATTATAGCTATATCTTTTTTTAGATGCAAAACAAGTGTAGATTATATGTACTACATAATTTTGATGAAAAATATCGTCGATTCTTAAGTCAAGGAAGTTTTTCACTTTCATTAAAGAAAAAGCTTAAATTTGAGCTCGAATTTTAGTATTAAGTGCATTTTTGTCTCTTAACTCCTTTTTGGTCAAATTGATTTCAAACCTTCATTTACTTAAATCTAAAATTCATATCAATCAATGTATAAAAAATGAGAACAATTTAGTTTTAATTGATGTTGATAGAAAAGTGAGATTGTAAGGTAAATTTAACAAAAATAAATAAATGGAATGTATTTAAAGTCAAAGCTTTACATTTTTGTTTCTATTAATGTGTACTAATTAAGAAAATTGAGTGGAATTAGAACATAGTGCAAAAGGTATGCTGGAAGAAATACGCTTATGACTAGTATAATCTAATCCAATAATATATCTGGATCGTGGCAGGGCCAAGTATTCAACGATTTAAATAAGGTTCGTAGGAAAGGAAAAAGAAAGGATGACAATTTTTCATTTTGAAAATTCCATCAAATTTTGTGACCTACATTGATGGGGATGGTTTTGGGCATACTTTGTTGACCCCTGAATTTTTCGTATTGCATTAAGCATGATTATAATTCAATTTAACTGGATTATGAGATTTAATGGATAAAGGTTGTTATGTAAATGTTGGTCGAATTTATTTTATGGTTTGGTTATAGTAAAAATGATAAGAATGTATAAGGGTATTTTGGTCATGACACCTAAGATTTTAAGGCATAAGGCTTAAGTGAAAGGGGAAAAATGGACATTTGACAATTAGTAGGATTAAAAGAAAGAGGTAGAAGAAAGAAGGAAAAGAAGAAGAAGATGAGAAGAGAAGTATCGTGAAAGAGGAAGAAGAGAAGGAAAAAAAAGAGATTTTCGATCTTTGCGGTTTTTGACAAGTTCGGGATATTTCCGGGTAAGTTTTGCTTGTCTTAATCTTGTTTCGGTGGGATTAAACCTAAAGATAGGTTGCATGTAGTAGAATCGGTGGTTTTAGGGTTTAAAGGTAAAAATGGTTAGATTTCCTTGGGTTGTTAGATTTGTGACTGATTTTGAGGTTTGTTTGAGTTAGAAATGTAGTTTGAGACTTGATCTAAGGTTTAGATGTGTTGCATCTGAGTTTGGGTAAAGATTAAAGTCAGAAAATGCAGAAAAGTGGGGTTCGGAGTCGCAACTCCGACCTGTCAGAGTAGTGTCCTGAAGGTAATCGCCTTTAGCGCATTTTGTACAAAGTTGTGTACATACTTTATGAATAAATAAAGAAACGCATATTTCATTAATTTGATGTTCATTATTTATGAATGAATATTGATCTATAAGCAAATTAATGAAGTCCATGATATATGACATAGTATGAAGGAAATTGTGAAGTGATCATACTACTGAGATTCCTATCATGTACAATTATGTCAGTATCTAAATTATCCCTAGTCATAGGATTACTAAGACTGGACATCGGTAATCCGGAGAGACTAGTACATCTCAATCTCCTTGATTTGATCAAGCAGTGGATCTCAGAAGCTGCAAATATGAGATATTTAGGGTTGAGATGTGGATGCTTACTAGAGGTAGTAAGTACATTGGATGACCTGCTATGAGATCATCACATGGATGTCCTATTCTAATGTCAGTGATAATGTCATCATAGCAATGGTACAAGTATCCTTAGACTTGAGGTGCTCAAGGATATCTTGGATACTGATTCTGTGCTTTGACTCCATTCCTTGTTGCCTTACAGAGGTCGCTCATAGGGTGGTGATTGAGTACAGCTTGAGGTATTTGAAGGTAATTGAGTAGCCAATAGAGGATTCACCACTTCTGTGATAGCAGAAGATGATACCCATGGCCTCTTGTCAGGGTCATTACTTGGAAGTCTCTGGCCGGAGCATATATGTCATGAAGAATGTCTTCATTGACATATTAAGTAATGAGTCCGGAGACAAGAAGCGATATCACTGGACTAGATTTGACTTAGTCAGTCTAGTAAAGAGTTGACACTTTGCTCATACTCATAACCAAGTGGGGCATAGCATGGTGAAAGAACGAATTGCACGGTAATTGTCTATGGAAAGGTTCGTGATATGGTTCATGATGAATACATGTTCATTCGTCAAATCAATTACTTTCCGGTCAATTGGGGGTCATGATGTGTTGCTAGATACCGCTCATGACTTGCTTGGATTAAGTGTTAATCTAAGTGACCAACATAACTGGGAACCTAATGGGTCACACGCATAAGAATGTCTCGGATAATTCGTAAAATAGTTTTGGACAGAGTTCCAATATATGGAGAGCAAAAGGATTAAATGGATCCCGATGAGATCGAGATATGTCCCGATGAGATCGCGACATCGATATTGCTGAAAAACGTTTCCGGTGGATTTTCCCATACTGAGACCCGGTAGGCCGGTAGGACCGACCCCAGTGTGACTGGACCACCTCAGCATTAATAAACATATATATATTATATTAATGAATTAAAGAATATATATATATATATATATAGAGCCTAACGTGTAAGCCTCCCATCTTTTGCATTAAATGTCTTTAAAAAGTTAATAGACAAATGGCATATATATATAGAGCCTAACGTGTAAGCCTCCCATCTTTTGCATTAAATGTCTTTAAAAAGTTAATAGACAAATGGCAAAAGTAGGAAGAAGAGGATGATCGTGGGTTATTTTTAAGAAGGGTTAAAAAAAAAACCTAAGCTTTGATCTTATGATCATCGAGAATCACTCTTCAAGCTCTCTTCTCCAAGGTTTCATCTCCTCTTTATCATCATTGATTCTCAAGCTCTCCAAGAACAAAGGTAAGATCTAGCAGTCTTCAACTTGTTCTAGCTATTCCCGGGTCAAAAGGTTTGTCCCGGTTAGTTTCTTCAATCTCTGCGTGGATACCGTTAGAGACGGTGTCCTTTGGCCGTTATGGTTTGATTTTGTTATATAGACACATAGATCCTGGCTTTCGGGAAGGTCCCGAAATAAAAATTTTTGTTTTCCACACCGTGGGCATGTGATGCTCACATCGGGATTTTCCTACAGTGGTATCAGAGCCACTTGTGTCGTATATAACGAAGAAACCATGACTAGGTCGGAGTTGCCTATTGCTTGTGACGATGATGCATGTTGATTGTGTGAATTTTGAATTCAGTGTAGAAATATTGTTTTCAAAATTTTCTTGCCCAGATATGTTCACAAGATGTTGTTGCATATGTCTGTGGAAGCTTGGAATTTATCAATGTGATTTGATATGGTTTTGCTAATTTATTCCCTAATATTCTGGTTGCTGTGTTTGTGCACATTCAATGAACAGGCATGCTTATAAATTCGAGAATAAATTGTAGAATTTGTTTTTTCGGATTTTCTTTCACCAACATGTCTCTAAGATGTTTATGAATGTCTATGAGAATGGAAAAATGTTTTTGAGGTGATTTACTATTTATTTGAGAATTTATTGTGTGCTGCTGGGAATAACTGTGTTGAGGAACACAGATTCTACATTGGTTTTGTTGCAGAGGTTGGATGAGTTTTTGTTGGAAATAAATCTTGAAAAAATTCATGGAGCATGTTGTGAACATGTTGTAACCTCTGTAATTTTCTCAGAATTTATTGAAATTGTTTCAATGATTTTTTCAAGCAAAACACAGAGCTTGGAAGTTTTGAGAAAGTTGCTGGAGCTGTTTTGTTTGGAATGATAAATTGTGTATTTCTCAATTCCAATGACTTGGATCATTTTTAATGTGATTAAAATTTTGTTACATTGATTTTGTATGCTTTTCAAATTGAATTTTTTGAAATTGGGTTTCCAAATATTTTTCGGATGTCAAATGTGTCACATTAGCGTCTCGTTAGTGTATTTCGTTGTCTTGATTATTTTGGCCGTCAAAAATTTTGTGACCAGTGCCGAAGTAATCTTGATAAAGTTTAGACTACCTAGAGATACTTAGGGTGATAGTTTGATATTCTCAAATTATTTGGAGATCTGAATGAATAGGAGTGTATTCATTGATTTCAAGTTTCATGTATAGTACATTTATACATGGTAAGTATGATACAGTGAAAGTGTTTCATTGGTACATCAAGGTAAAGGATATTACACTTGGTATTGTGAATTGGAACTGCACGGATTGAAAAATTAGCCGATTAGATATCAATTCCACATGGATAAGTCGACTAATAAAGATACAAGTCGACTTATACGTGCACTGTAGACGCATAAGTCGACTTGTACAATGGTACAAGTCGACTTGTTCGTGCACAGTTGCATAAGTCGACTTACACATGCATAAGTCGACTTACACAAAGGGATAAGTCGACTTATACATACACAAGTCGACTTACAACATGCAAAGGTGGGATGATGGATGATTTTATGTATAGATTCAATGTGATTGATGAAATGCCCTAAATCATTCTATATAGTCATGGTGACTATAATCCTACGGCTTGGAGGAGAAGAAGATGAGACCTGAAAACCCTCACACATCATATGAAAACTAACGCCTTCCATTAATATGGGGAGAACCAGAGTTCTTATAGAGTTAGGTTGTTGGGTAAACCCAAGCTCGTTCTATACGGATATGTTCGAACCATGAAAATAAGATTTTTAGAATAATGGGTCGGTTTTCACTAGAAGCGTTGATTTGTTGAGTAAACTCAAGGTCAACGTGGACAGAGGCGAAATTGGGTAGTGTACATCAGATGTACGCGCATCAAGAGTTGATAACCCAATGTATGTGCATACATCACGAGTTGATAGCACTAGGCGATAGTTGTATCTATGATGCAATTGGTATGACCGATACCTACCGATTGACCTAAGGTGGCTTGTTGGGTAAACCCAAGGTCATTTTAGTAATGTCAGATATCGACCCACTAGGACATTTTTTCATAATGTTTCTTGGATTCGTACTGAGGGTTATGGATTCTTTGAAACTAGTGGGAGCCATATGCATGTCATGTAAGTCCTTATGATCATGCATGTAATTCTATTCTAACATTCTTTCTCTCTTTTCTCTATAGGTTATTGAAGATGACTTCAAGTGTGAACTTGCGCTCGCTTATGGACTCGAACAAATTAATCGGACCTAACTTTCTAGATTGATCGAGAAATCGAGAATTGTTCTCGTGTCCGAGGAACGGGATATGTCTAGATGTTCCACTTCCGATCCACTGCTGCGATGCTTCGATGAGGATCGAAAGCATATCGTAAGCATCTTAAAGACGGTGACATGGCTACCGCATTATGCTTGCCTCGATGTCACCAGAGCTGCGAAGCGGCATGAGTCTATGGATGCTAATACCATAGTGTTTCATATTAGGGAGTGTTTGATGAGCAAGCTTTCGGTGCGAAAGGTTCGAGACCTCGAGGTCGCTCTTCACTACTAAGATGACTCGAGTTCATCTGCGAGCAAGATGCTGCGAAGATGAATGGGTATATTGAGAGGTTGGCCGTCTTAGGTTTTGTTATGGATTATGAATTAAGTGTTGACTTAATTCTAGTTGGATTGTCGATAGTTATTCACGGTTTGTGTTAAACTATCGGATGAGCCAAATATCCACGACAATCCTCGAGTTGATCAATCGCCAAGGCAAGCAGAGCAATCTATCAAGAAGGATAGCAAGCTAGTGCTTATGGTGGCATCCTCTTCTTCTGGTTCAAAGAAAAAGAATCTAAAGAAGAAAAGGTCTAAGAAACCAAAAAGAAGTGCAGCCAAGAAGAAAACCAAAGAGCGCGCAAAATGAACTTGCTTCCATGTGGCAAGACCGCCACCCAGAGCGAAATTGTAAAGTCTATCTGGATGAATTGAAACAGAAGAAGGCATCAGATGCCTCAGCTCCTTCAGTTATGTTTGTCATTGAGGTTAATACTATTTCTGACCATAACATATGGGTATTAGATACGGTTGTGGCTCACACATATGCAATGATATCGGGGCCTCGGGGACGATGAGATGCATTTCATGAAGGAGAACTAGACCACGTGTGGGAAATGGAGCAAGAGTTCTGCATTAGCCGTAGGCACTTACTTGTTGTCACTCCCCTGGGCTTGTAATTAAATTGAATGAATGTTATTTTGTACTGTATTAACAAAGAACATATTATGCATTTCTTGTTTAAATAGAGTGGTTTCCATTTGACTTTTAGTAACAATGGTTGTTCTATTAGTTTGAATGGAATGCTTTATGGTACTGGTACATTTTGCAATGGAATTTACATATTAGATATGTCACATCCAATTATGAATGTCAATGACACGAAAAGACATAAACGAGATAATTTAAAATCAACTTACTTATGGCATTGTCGCCTTGGCCATATAAATGAGAGACGCATAGCTAAGCTCCATAAGAGTGGTAGTTTAAGGTCATTTGATTATGAATCATATGACACATGTGAATCTTGTTTATTAGGCAAGATGACTAAATTACCCTTTAAGGGAAAGGGTGAACGAGCGAATGGAGTATTAGACCTAATACATTCAGATGTATGTGGTCCGATGTCCATCCATGCCAGAAGTGGTTATCTTTACTTCATTACCTTTATCGATGATTATTCTCGATATGGGTACTTGTATCTGATGAGATACAAATCTGAAGCATTTGAAAAGTTCAAACAATTCAGAAATGAAGTAGAAAACCAACTTGAGAAAAGTATCAAGACATTACGATCAGATCATGGTGGAGAATACTTAGACCAACAGTTTTTGGATTATCTCAGAGATAATGAGATTTTATCTCAATGGACTCCTCCTTACACACCACAGCATAATGGTGTGACAGAAAGGAGAAATCGAACCTTGTTAGACATGGTACGATCAATGATGGGCTTTGCAAAATTGCCAAAATCCTTTTGGGAGTATGCACTTGAGACAGCTGTTTACTTGTTAAACAGAGTTCCATCAAAGACAGTTGATGTTACTCCATATGAGATGTGGACTAACAAAAGACCCTATCTTACTCATTTGAAAGTTTGGGGTTGTCTCGCTTATGTGAAGCGGTTCTGATAAGATAAACTTGATGCAAAGTCGATAAGTGTTTGTTAGTAGGATATCCTAAAGAAACAATAGGATATCAATTCTACCTTGCTGAGGAACAAAAGGTGTTTGTTTCGAAGCATGCTGTCTTTTTAGAGAAAGAGTTTCTTTTACAAGAAGGCGGTGGGAGCAAAATTGAGCTTGAAGAAGTTCAGATGCTCGAGCAGACGCAGATCAATCGCTCGAACTCAAGCTGTGACTCATACGGATGAAGTAACAGTTCAACCTTCTACAACACACGAAGTTCAGTAGGTCACGTAGGATACGCTCTGTTCCTGAGAGATATGGATTTCTCGTGAATGAACAGAATAACGTATTGCTCATAGAAGATGATGAGCCTACCACCTATGAAGAGGTTATGAAGAGTTCAGAGTCTGAGAAATGGCTTCATGCCATGCAGTGAAATGGATTCCATGTATGAAAACCAAGTATGGACTTTGGTTGAGGCACGAAGGAATCAAACCCATAGGGTACAAATGGGTTTTCAAAAGAAAACCGACATGGATGGTAATGTGATTACCTATAAAGCAAGGCTTGTGGCTAAAAGTTTTAAATCAAAGACAAGGAGTTGACTACTGACGAGACCTTCCGAGAGCAATGCTTAAATCCATTAGAATACTCCTAGCCATTGCCACTCATTATGATTATGAGATATGACAAATGGGTGTGAAGACGACTTTCTAAATGGAAATCTAGGCGAGGATGTGTATATGACACAACCGAGGGCTTCACCTCCTATGATGGCGAAAACGTATGCAAGCTTCAGAAATCCATCTATGGATTGAAGCAAGCATCCAGGAGTTGAAATATCCGTTGAGGTAATCAAAGAGTTTGGTTTCTCACAAAATCCGGATGAACACTGTGTGTATAAGAAGGTTAATGGGACTGCAATCGTATTCCTTGTGCTGTATGTAGATGACATATTATTGCTAGGAAACGATGTCTCTATGCTACAATCTGTCAAGATTTGGTTGTCCAAACAATTTTCCATGAAAGACCTTGGTGAAACAACTTATATCCTTGGGATAAAGATTTATAGAGATAGATCAAACAGGTTGCTTGGTCTTTCACAATCAACGTACATAGACAAGATGCTAAAAAGGTTTAGCATGGAGCAATCCAAGAGAGGGTACCTTCCCGTGACTCATGGGATAACACTCTCGAAATCTATGTGTCCTAAGACACAAGATGAGAGGATGCGCATGAGTATGATCCGTATGCATCTGCGGCGGGATCTATCATATACGCTATGCTATATACGAGACCCGATGTATCATATGCTCTAAGTGTTACTGCGGATACCAATCGGATCTGGTGAGGGTCATGGGTGGTGTCAAGAATATCCTTAAGTACTTGCGAAGGACTAAGGATGTTTTCTTGATATATGGGGATGGAGATCTCCGGTGGCGGGTATCTGATGCGATTTTCAATCGATAAGGATGATTCCAAATCCCAATCAGGTTATGTATTCACATTGAATGACGGGCGATCGGTTGGAAGAGTTCAAACAAGAGACGATGGCGATTCAACGACCGAGGCGAGTACATTGCAGCTTGAAGCGACAAAGGAAGCGTTTGGATCAAGAAGTTCATTATTGAACTTGGTGTGGTTCCTAGCGATGATGGGCCCATCTGGTTGTATTGTGACAACAATGAGGCTATTCTTGCAGCGAAAGAACCAAGGTCTCATCAACGATCCAAACACGTACTCCGCAGATATCATTTGATCAGGGAGATCATTGGACGAGGTGATGTCCAGATCGAGAGAATTCCCACCGAGCATAATATTGTTGATCCGTTGACAAAGCCATTATCACAAAAGAGTTTTGATTCTCATGTACTCTTTATGGTATTAGATATCAAGGCGATTGGCTTTAGGTCAAGTGGGAGATTGTTAGAGTAGTGCCCTGAAGGCAATCGCCTTTAGCGCATTTTGTACAAAGTTGTGTACATACTTTATGAATAAATAAAGAAAGGCATATTTCATTAATTTGATGTTCATTATATTTATGAATGGATATTGATCTATAAGCAAATTAATGAAGTCCATGATATATGACATAGTATGAAGGAAATTGTGAAGTGATCATACTACTGAGATTCCTATCATGTGCAATTATGTCAGTATCTAAATTATCCCTAGTCATAGGATTACTGAGACTAGACATCGGTAATCCGGAGAGACTAGTACATCTCAAGCTCCTTGATTTGATCAAGCAGTGGATCTCAGAAGCTGCAAATATGAGATATTTAGGGTTGGGATGTGGATGCTTACTAGAGGTAGTAAGTACATTGGATGACCTGCTATGAGATCATCACATGGATGTCCTATTCTAATGTCAGTGATAATCTCATCATAGCAATGGTGCAAGTATCCTTAGACTTGAGGTGCTCAAGGATATCTTGGATCTTGATTACGTGCTTTGACTCCATTCCTTGTTGCCTTACAGAGGTCGCTCATAGGGTGGTGATTGGGTACAGCTTGAGGTATTCGAAGGTAATTGAGTAGTCAATAGAGGATTCACCACTTCTGTGATAGCAGAAGAAGATACCTATGGCCTCTTGTCAGGGTCATTACTTGGAAGTCTCTGGCCGAAGCATATATGTCATGAAGAATGTCTTCATTGACATATTAAGTAATGAGTCCCAGGACAAGAACTGATATCACTTGGACTAGATTTGACTTAGTCAGTCTAGTAAAGAGTTGACACTTTGCCCATACTCATAACCAAGTGGGGTATAGCATGGTGAAAGGATGAATTGCACGGTAATTGTCTATGGAAAGGTTCGTGATATGGTTCATGATGAATACATGTTCATTCGTCAAATCAATTACTTTCCGGTCAATTGGGGGTCATGATGTGTTGCTAGATACCGCTCATGACTTGCTTGGATTAAGTGTTAATCTAAATGACCAACATAACTGGGAACCTAATGGGTCACACGCATAAGAGTGTCTCGGATAATTCGTAAAATAGTTTTGGACAGAGTTCCAATATATGGAGAGCAAAAGGATTAAATGGATCCCGATGAGATCGAGATATGTCCCGATGAGATCGCGACATCGATATTGCTGAAAAATGTTTCCGGTGGATTTTTCCATACCGGGACCCGATAGGCAGTAGGAATGACCCCGATCTTGATTGGACCACCTCAGCATTAATAAACATATATATATTATATTAATTAATTAAAGAATTAATATATATATATATATATATATATTGCAACGTGGAAGGAGAGGAAGGAGGCCTTATCATTTAACTTTATATATATATATATATATATATATATATATATAGAGCCTAACGTGTAAGCCTCCCATCTTTTGCATTAAATGTCTTTAAAAAGTTAATAGACAAATGGCAAAAGTAGGAAGAAGAGGATGATCGTGGGTTATTTTTAAGAAGGGTTTTAAAAAAAACCTAAGCTTTGATCTTATGATCATCGAGAATCACTCTTCAAGCTCTCTTCTCCAAGGTTTCATCTCCTCTTTATCATCATTGATTCTCAAGCTCTCCAAGAACAAAGATAAGATCTAGCAGTCTTCAACTTGTTATAGCTATTCCCGGGTCAAAGGGTTTGTCCCGGTTAGTTTCTCCGATCTCTGCGTGGATACCGTTAGAGACGGTGTCCTTTGGCCGTTATGGTTTGATTTTGTTATATAGACACATAGATCCTGACTTTCGGGAAGTTCCCAGAATAAAAATTTTTGTTTTCCGCACCGTGGGCATGTGATGCTCACACCAGAATTTTCCTACACGACCCGCACGTTGCGACGTGCGCAAGAGCATGTCGCGGCGTGCGGAGATAATGGTGACGCCGCATGCACAGGGTGCACGTCGCGGCGCACAAATGTGCACGTCGCGACGTGCGTGAGGTGAGCACGTCACGACGCACACATTTGTGCCGCCATGGCGAAGTCGGCCTTCATTGCAGCGAACCAGCCGACGTCGGCGAAAGCAGGTTCGCTTCGTCATGCATGAGCCCGTCCTTCCGAAAAATGATTTTTGATATATTTTTTAGTATATCTTTTGGTGTAGATATCCAAATGAGGTGATTTTTGACTCGTTGTAAAATAGAGACAAAGTTCTACAAGTTTTATGAAGCAATGAAATTGAAATTCAGACGATAAGAATCTTAAAGTTTGGTCAGAAGTTGGGTATAGATTCTTGTTTTGTTTGGAATATAACTTTCGGGTTTTTGAACCAAATTGAATGCTTTTGGAGTCAATAGAAATGTAAGACAATGAGGACTTTTATGGAAAAAGTGACCCGAATGTTTGGACTTTGGCAGAGTCTAGGTTTGTTTAGAACTTTTCTTAGTAAATGTGTGATTTTTGGGTCCCTAATTTGTATTCCTCTTCGAATAGGAATTTTGCATTTGATTAAGGGAATCAAGGAAGGCAAGAGGATCAAGATGAGAGGTACCGTTTATGCATGTATCTGAGCAAGGATTTCAGGTGGGTTTCATGTTTATGATTTAGTAATGAGCCACTAAAGTTTTCTCTCAAATCAAGAATGATTTCAATTGCTTTATAAATATCGTTTTATTTCTATTGAATGATTTACAAAGTTTCTACATGTTTTAGCATATGAACTATTCTGATGAATTTCAAGATAAAGATGAGAATGCATTGAAACATTTTATGTTATGCCATGGGAATTTATGGCATTTTGTATATTCGAAAATGAAAGAAAAGAGCATGAAAGCATTTGATGAAATGATTTGAGCATGATTATGTGCTTCTGTTTGGGCGAGAGTGGAACCATTTCGTTCGTCACATGCACGTAGACAAGAGCCTTCTCCCGGCTGCCCACTTGTGGCATATGAGCTTCGAATGGACTCATTTCGTTCAGAGTGTAAACTTCGGTTTCTCCCTTTTGTTTCCATGGAACCCTCGAGCCGTTTATTTGTACATTGCATCTATGAACTGTCAAGTATGTGCATAATTTGAGCATTTTATATTGATGATCGAATGAACATGTTGTGTTGATGTGAGAACATTTTTCACTATGAAATTACACTTTTCAACTACGAGTTTGAACTCAGAACTTCGGATTTGACTGAAAATTTGGGAGCAAAGCGTTTTATGAACTTATTATGATTTTTGTACAGCAAATGCACTTTTTCAACGATTTTGCTTGTTCTTCGTTATAAACCTGTTACCCACGAGCTATAAGCTCACTCCCCCCTTCATTCTCATCCACAGGTGATGAGAAGAGGATCGGGTGAAGGGAAGTGAATGTTTCGATTTATATGTGTGCTTATTATATTGTTCTACGTTAAATTGGTATTGGAAATTATGGGATTTGAATCTTTGTATATTCGGATTCTCGATCTTGGTATTGTATTGTGGCTTGGTATGTCATGAGACTTGTAAATTCTATTCTTTGATGTAAATGAATTATGTATGGTTGATAACCAGAGGAAGTACGCAATTGTGTGTATACGAACCGGATTGAGTGAGAATTTAGTTTACTTGAGGGAGCTATGATTATGATATGATTTTATCAACGTTTTTGGTTCAATGGTCGAACTCCGAGTTCGGGGCTCATCGTGTTTGGTAGCAGAGCAAGAAAAGATTTCAGCGAACCGCGCTTCAGTATGATGACATTTTGTACCGAGGATAGGTTCCGGAACCGGGGCCTAGCAATTGCAGTATCAAACCAGGTTAGTAAGTGTTATGGTTTTGGTCCGAGGTTGGATTCCGAAAATGGGATCCAACATACTTATTGTGCCCATTTGGCATTATGAAATGGGAAAAGGATAATTCCTATGCTACCCTGATGCTCGTCTTCTTCCTTTGGTCATTTGGTATGTAACAAGATCAAAATTATACCTTTGTTAAGATGTAGTACGGAGGGGGGTTACAAATGAGTTAAGTCAGGTTTAAGCTGGCTCGAACCTAGTCTAAAATTTTGTAAAGTCTAATTAGATTCGAGGCTATTGGCCTGATTCCAAGCTTAGTCGGGCTTAGGTGACTAAAAATTTGATTAAATATTTTTAATTTTAAAAAATAAAAATGACAATTTTTCATTTCGAAAATTCCATCAATTTATGTGACTTATAGGAATGATTTAGGGAATGCTGCCTGTGCCCATTTGGCATTATTCATTGTGAAAAGGATCACCAATTAGTTCATGAGTCTTTTTTGATTAGTGGTCCTATATAATGAATGTTCTAGGTTTAAATATATGAAGAAAAAAATCATTGTTAGAACAAAATTTATCATCATCGGTCAATAACATTATAATATATGGTTAGTAATAGATGATTTTTGCCTTAATTTGATGTTCAAATTATGATAAGTTATTAGACAATTGAAGTGAAAGGATATACCAAACCAAAGTGATAAGAAGATAGAAGTAAATAAACCTTACGTAAGGGATCCTAATACAAGAGCAACACTCCACCGGTACAAGCAAGATTAAACCGTGATTCAATCCCCAGTGGTGATCGGGCCTGCGACTGAGGGCCCTTGAGATTGGGGATTGGGAACAAATACAAAGCCTGTACGGTCAGCTGAAACGCTTCATAACATATTCCTGACAAGGGTTGCACGTCCTTTTCTCACGTAGCTTCATGTAAGTGAATTACTCAAGCAGACTAACGCGTATTCTTCTTTTCTCACACAAGAAGTAATGAAAGGCCAAGTAGATCAAAAGAAGTGAAAAACAAAGAGCATATATATTCGAGTTTTAGGAAAATATTAAAAAAAAAGGCTTGTAAACCAATCTTTCTCTATTGGGAAATTAAGCAGCGGAGGGTGCAGATATGTAGGAGATAGTTGGCTCAGGCATGGAAGCCATGAAAGTTGTCCTTGAGATTGTTTCTTCTTCTGGAGGATTATTATTTTCAACCTTCAAATCCAGCGACTCGTCCTTGTATATATTCCACCATTTTTGAACTAATATCTTGATGTCTTCTCTATCCATATTAACTTCTTTGCCTGTGAACCTCCATGGTTTTGAACCCTGTTTTAAGCAGATAAGTAAATTTAGCTAGTCTCCGAGAGTGATTAAGTCTTATGAAAGAATTCAGAGGAAGGACTGGTTTTTCTCTAGTTTAAAACAAAAGTTGAGATTTGAGGAAGAGGATTACTTACAGCAGCACAGTAGTGAGCCACCTTAATCTTTTCAAACTCAAAATTCTCGGGGTGGCGCCATAACATTGCTAAAACCAGGTTGTACTCCAATGGAAGCGGTTTGTATATCTTTTGGAAAAACATGTTCAAGAAATCCTGTTACATGCCAACAAGCAAATCATGAAAAATTATAATCTGACAGTACTTGAACCTGAGCCGCTATTACATATCACTCATTAATGGTAAAAAATCATTTAAAAAACAAGAATTTTTAACAGAAGATGTTAAAAGCTCTGAGCTTACTTGCTCGGCGAACAGTGTTGGTGGGGTAATCCGGACGGTATGAAGGAGTTTCTCATAAGTCAAGCGGCCAGGCTCGAAAACGAACATGCCGGCGTTGAAGTAGAGTGGCGGAGGAGAGCCCATCTCAGCCGGCCATTTCACCTTATCAGGGCACTGCTGGCAGTATCCGATAGAGTACTGGCGAGAGTGACTCCAGGTTTTCTCACAAAAGCAGTCCGTGACAGCATAGAAGTAGCCATCTGGGTTATCAAAAAGGTGGTCTATGTTCTCGAACACTTGTGTATCCGCATCCAAATAAATCATCTTGCTATATTCCTCCATCTGCAAAAACACAGCAATCAATCCTCTTCAATTCTTACTCTCTAAGTTTTTGCATCTACATTAGATCATGATTCTTCTATATATTGTCATATGTTGATTCACTTGATACAAGTTTGATTCACCTCTGACATATATAGCTAATTAACGTGATGTGCGTAGGATCTGTGACACTGTATGTATACAAGCTGCATATCTACATGGATACAATTAAAAAAAAGATCTTAAAATCAAGCTACTGAGGATTTTTTAAAAGAAAAAATTTAATCCACAAATTGGCTGAATCTGAAGAAGAGTCTGATGCTTTTGAATGCTTTGATAATGACAGTTTAACTTAAAACGTCAAAGGAATAAAGCCACGTCAATAACGTAAGTAACCACACTATCTTTTTTTTTTTTTTTTCAGATTTACAATGTGAGAATGTCATGTCTAGGTTTACTACTTAGTACTTACATTCCAGATGCGAAGCTTGGAATAGTTGATGACGTAGTAAGCCATGGCAAACTGAACATGGTTCTCAGGAGGATAAATAGGTTCAATCTGGCGGACTGTACAACCCTGCGATCTTAAAATGTGACGGTGTTCCTCAGGGACATCAGGCAGTACCGCAACCACAAGAGGGTATGCGCTATTCACCTTTCGCAGACCCTTAGCCAATCCAACAGCCCCTTTAACATAGTCTCCATTACCGGCTAAGAAGGTTATGTAGGCTCGCCGAGAGTAGCCTACGCTCGGAGTGTACACCTTGCCTGACCCTGCAAATACATCTCCAGGAACTTCCGGGGCCATTCTTTAGATAGCTATAGAGTTTAATAGCTTATGCAAGTTGGGCTTGATGTTGAAGGTGTATGGAGATTTGTTGAGAGGGTACAGAAAGATTGGTTGAGGATTGCTGGGCAAGTAAAACCAGCAACCCTGAGGATGCCACCCTACTGACCTTCCTTCCTGGGTTCTTAAATGCAACCAACCGGCCTCCTTAAATAGAGTTAAACATGCAGAGAAAATTCATGCGAAATGAGGTCTAAATGAAACCAGATGCAAATTGCATGTAGGCCCTTGTAAAATATGATTTTTTTTTTCTAAGTCAAGAGTGGTACATAATTTTTTATGAATTAAAAGTTGATTGAATGGCCACTTATTTTTGTACAGCTCACATGTCTTATCATTGGGGGTAGAGATTGGATATTTTAAGGCCATGGTGAATTGGATGACTTGTTGCATTACTATCTTCTTTTTACTTAATTATTGTTGAAGACATCGTAACTCCAACGAAGTGAGAGGTCTTTTTCTTCAGTGGGAAGAACACATAAACAAGGAAATAAGGCAGCATCTGCTTCAGCAGTGACCACTTGTAGAAAATGAAGGTTTTCCTTCTCTATATAACTTGGTCAGGATTACCTTTTTTGTGGTTACTTCAAACCTAATATAGTCTTAAGAGAAAAGTGAAATATGTTGCACCAAATTTACGTCTTCTCTGCAATTAGAAACACAGTATTAGTGAGAAATTGGGCAACTGTATAGTGATGTTGAATATATGATCTGCAAGCAAAGAACCAACTACGTCTGCACTTGAAGTGAAAAAGTATGGCAGCTCATTATATGCCTTCAACTTTCACTTTTGTCTTTTAATGCTGACTCCTCCAAGTACCTTCCACCTGGGTTTTAAAACCCGGATCGGACCGGTCGGTCCGACCGGTGATAGGTCGGTGGTCCGGTCCGGTTGATGCTTCAAAACCGGTCTCTAATTGACCCAGTCTGAACCGGTCAAAATCGGTCAATTGACCGGTCCGACCGGTTCGATAATTTTTTTATTTTTTTATTTATTTTATTGTTTTTAATATTATATATAATTAAATATAATTATTGCATAATTATTACGTCACACCGGTTCGACCGGTGGTTGAACCGGTCGAACCGATCAAACCAGTAATCAGTAAGGCCACCGGTTCAATGACCGGTCCGGGTTTTAGAACATAGCCTTCCACTGCATTTACGAGGCGTCACAACATGTGTTCCGCTGATATTGGGATTCTAAATTGCTCTTGACCCTTTATCACTACTTTTGTAAAGATAAGCAGAAATGAGAGTTATGTAACACATGACACTTGTGAGAAGGAAACAAAACCAAATCATCTTTATTATCAGTATCTTTGATTGAATCATATTAAGGAAGATCTTCTGTTAGAAACTGTTAGAAAACTCTAGCTTGAAAGGCTAGAGATCAGTATGTATTGATAGTAATTAGTGAAAATACTGCTATTACAAATGATTCGAAGATCATTTACTAAACTAGAGCAAGAGTTGCTCCTCAGGGAAAGAAACAATTAATTTCTCTCTCTGTCCAAATGACAATTCTCACTCTTGGCTTGTTGAATGTCACTCTCTCCCTTCTGCCCTCCTATTTCTCCCCTCTGCCTCTTGTATCTTCTGCTGCCCCTAGTACCTTCTCTTATTCCTTAGTGCCCCATCAGCCCCATACTAACTAACTCTGACATCATTCTCTTCATTCTCTGCAGCCCCCTCTTTCTTTCTACGTGAATACACTCTCCATATCCTAGGCTTAGTAATATTATTGTCATTGGCCCTAACATTGCCCCCTCTTATAAGAGTAGCTTTGTCCCCAAGGCTGAAATGAAGAAATTGGCTGCGAAGAACACCTTCATCTTCCCAAGTAGCATTCTCCATTGGCTTCCCCTTCTAATAAACCAACCATTGCCGAATAAAATGCCCTTCTTTGGTAGCAACTCTATTGGCTAGGACAGAATCTAGTTCCACAACATCCTCAACTTCAACCTCCATACCTTCTGGCGAGTGTGCTTCCACTGTATAATGGCCAACTGCTTTTTTTAATTGAGACACATGAAAAATCGGGTGGATCCTCGATTGTTGTGGCAATTGAAGTTTGTAAGCTGCTGGTTCCCGTTTCCGGAGCCCAACATCGGACACAGAAGCGTGATGCTTGCGCGTGGAGGGGAGACCTTGAAGTTAAAAATTTAGAAGAAGATCTCCCTTGGAAGCAAAGGCGGGCTTCGCCGCAGCGAGCGAAGGATCTCTCGCCGCGGTGAACCCGCGAAAACAACTTCGCCGCGACGAACAAACAGCCTCGTCGCGGCGAAAGCCTTATCCCACAGAAACCAAAACTTAAAACTTTCATCCATTTTCATCAAACAACCCAACCCAAAAATCAACTCAAAAGCAAACTTAAACATACACTCAATCAATCTTCCAAAAATCTTATTCTCATGGTAAGATGACTCAATGCAAAAGTTTGAAGCTAAAATCATATCAACCATGACTCATTGATAATAAAAAAGGAGAGTTTTACAAAGCTTTAATGGCATTTTAAGCCATAATACATCAGTTGAGTTCAAGAACCAAAAATACAAAATACACTTGAGCAAATAAAACTTGAAATGTGGCTAAAGCCTTGAATTTCCAAAACTCTAACAAAATACAAAAGTATGACACTTCGGAGTGATGTCATAGCTCTTGACCTAGTCGATTTCTTGCTCATCACCTGGGTAGGGGGAGGAGAAAGGGGGGTGAGCTATAAAGCTCGTGGGTAACAACTTTATAACTAGTAACAAGCAAAACCATTGAAATACTTATTTTCATTAAAGAAATGCAAATTGTATCATAAAGCACATATAGCTCAAAAATTCTCATTTGTTAAACAATTTATAAGCAACATAAATCATGCATTCCTCAATTTGTTGGCAAAACGTAAACACATAGACACAACAAAATGGCTTGGGTGGATCCAAAACAGAACGTACTGCACACTTCTCTTAAGGGTCCTGTGCAACCGTGAACAGAACGTACTACACTTTTACACATAGCGGTCCAGTGTAGCCGTGAACTTATGGGAGTCTGAAATCCTCCAGTTCCACTAGCGGACAGGCGAGAGAAGCCTTTAAAAACGAGACAAGTGCACTTGACTCAACTTAGGGAACCACCACAAACCCATATAACATGTATTTCATATCTTGCAAACTCGTTGCCCAAAATGACAATTTTTGAAGCATTATCTTTTTTAAACATAGCATCTTTTCAGACATCATTTTCATATTCTTTTCACAAATCATCAATACAATAAGCTCATACCAAACACATAATGCTTTTTCAAAAGTTATAAAACATGTTCATGGAGTAGTTGAAATAATTTACTTCATCGTTTGAAAGAAAACATTAGTGGCTTATTACTAATCATAAAATTGTAACCCACCTGAAATCCCTTTCTTGTTACTTGCTCAAATGTGAATTTCCTCTTTCTCCTCTTGCCTCTATTGATTTCCTTAAACAACAACCAAAATCCCATTCAATTTGGTGTAGAAATCGGAAAGTCATTCTTTAACAATTTGAACTATAACTTATGCTGAAACAAAAATTCTATGCTCAACTTTCATCCAAAATTGTAGATTCTTAGAGACTGAATAATAATTTCATTTCTTCATAAAACTTTTAGCCTTATGTCTCTAGTTTACAACGAATCAAAAATCACCTCATTTGGACATCTACAACAAAAGTTTTGCCCAAATTATCAAAACATATCTGTGCTGGAAAATGGTCTCTCGCCGCGGCGAGGATGTCGGCACGTCGCAGCGTGGATGTTGGCGCTCGCCGCGACGTGCGCAAGAGCAGGCCGCGGCGTGCGAGGCCAAAATCCTCCCGAAACCCGTTTTTCCCACATTCTTCAACCATATTCCTCCTATCTTTCAATTATAACCCATCTTAACCCTAAATCATCATTCCTAGTTCATTTCTAAACTCATTCTAACCCAAAATCATTTACAAACACAACATAAACATTAACCCTAGAGGATTAAAACATTTTTCACACACCATTCAACAACAACTCACTTCACACATTCCACTTCGTTTTCACTTCTATCTATCGCTAAACATGATTCATTCAACAAATCAAGAAGGTTTAGTCTTGTACTTACTAGTTTAGCTCCAAAATTTGTCAAATTCTTCAAGATTTCCTAAAACCCTAGCTTTTCCTCTTTTTCTCTTCTTCTTCCTCTCTTCCACGATTTTGCTTCTCTAACATACAAGACTACAATTTATTTCTATCACTTATACTCTAAATGCTTGAGTAATGTCCATTATGCCCTGCCATGTAATGCCTTAGCCTCTCAAACTTAAGTGATCTTCCATTTATGCTCTTATACACATTTACTTCTTCATTCTCACTTACACCATACCATATTCTAACTTAATCTTAATTTCTCCATTTAAAACTTCTAATTCCCATTAATCTAAGCAATAAAATCTTCCATCCATGCATATACCAATTTAATTCTAACCTAAAGAAAGTAATCAAGTAAAACCTCAAAACTAAATTAAGAAACATGCTTATTTAGTAAGAAAAGGAAATTAGGGCCCAACATAAGCAACATGCCCCAATTTTTCTAGAATTTGAAATGGCCCAAAGTATCGGGCTGCTAACTTCTGATTAATTCGCCGAGCCACTGAAAGTTGTTTATGTGGCTGAAGCTTTAAAAATACCCATTCCCCTATCGAGAAGGATAAGGGAGTTTGCTTCCTATCTGAAAATTTCTTCATCCGGTCCTGAGCGCGTTGAAGATTATGTTTCAGCTAAAGTAAAGCCTCATCTCTATCAATCAACTCCCTTGCCACAGCCTTTACCTTGGTTTCACCTTGCAAATATCGAACTATGGATGGAGGGTTTCTGCCATAAACTAGTTCAAATGGAGTGGAACCTGTAGAGACATGAAAAATAGTATTGTACCATAGTTCAGCCCAAGGAACCCAATGGGACCAATGTTTGGGATGTTCGGAAGCAAAACACCGCAAATAAGTTTCTACACATCTATTTAAAACTTCAGTTTGAAGTCGAAACAATTCCTTCCAGAATAACTCACAAACAAAGAATCTCGATCACTTACGATTGAGGCTGGAACTCCATGTAAACGAACCACTTCTTTAATAAATACTTCAGCCACACTTTTAGCAGTATATGGATGCTTCAAAAGGATGAAGTGACCATATTTAGATAGTCTATCCACTACAACTAATATCGCTTCATAGCCCTTAGATTTTGGGTCCCGTGATAAAATCCATAGAAATATCCTCCCAAATCTGATCGGGAATCGGTAAAGGTTGCAACAAGCCCCCTGAAGAAGTTGCTGCATATTTTTGTCTCTGACAAGTATCACAAGACTTAACATAGTCTTGAATAGACTTCTTCATGCCAATCTAATAAAGATTCTGAGTAATTCTTCGATATGTGCGAAGAAAACCCGAATGCCTTCCAATAGGTGACGAGTGAAATTCTTGTAAAAGGGTAGGAATAAAAGTAGATTGGGCAGAAATGACCAACCTCCCCTTGTGCAAGAGAACTCCTTTGTGCCATAAAAATCCTCTCCTTGCAGCTGGATTTTGCTGCAATGCCTTGATGATTCCACTGAGCACCGGATCCTTTTCCACCTCTTGTTGAAGAACTTGGCTATCAGCCCATAAGGGGTATGAGATGAGGCTTCCCAAATCGGCCTCTTCATACATTCTTGACAAGGCATCCGCAACTTTATTTTCGAGGCCCGACTTATAGATTACCTCAAAATGATACCCAAGTAACTTAGCCATGCAACACTGTTGATCCGTGGTGGAAACTCTTTACTGAAGCAAATGTCGTAGACTTTTTTGATCCGAATAGACAACAAAGGGCCGGCCCAATAAGTAGTGACGCCAATGGTGTACTGCCAACACCAAGGACATCAATTCCTTCTCATAAGCAGATTTGGAAAGATCACCCTCAGATAAAGCCTTGCTGAAGTAGGCTATGGGTCTTCTGTTTTGCATCAACACCGCACCAACCCCCTTACCCGAAGCATCGCACTCCACCTAAAAAATCTGAGAGAAATTGAGAAGAGCTAATACGGGTGATGTAGTAAGGGCCTTCTTCAAGGTGTTAAAGCATTCCAATGCTGCTGTATTTCAAATAAACTCATCCTTCCTTGTCAATTCAGTAAGAGGCTTGGCTATTTTTCCATAGTCCCTAATGAACTTACGATAGTATCCCGTTAATCCGAGAAATCCCCTCACCCCCTTTACATTATGAGGCACGGGCCAATTTACCACACATGACACCTTGACTGGATCAACTGCCACTCCATGCGCAGAAATCACACGACCCAGATAAGCTACTATTATCCTTCCAAAACTACATTTATGCTTATTAATCACAAAGTGATTAGCTTGTAAAACCTCCAAAACATTCTCCACGTGCAAAAGATGAGTATCCCAATCGACACTATAGATGAGAATGTCGTCGAAAAAGACCAACACGAACCTTCTGAGGAAGGGTCTGAAGATATCATTCATAACGGATTGAAAAGTGGCTGGTGCGTTGATCAACCCAAATGACATCACGAGGAACTCATAATGCCCATCATGAGTGCGGAAGGTTGTCTTATGAATGTCGTCCTGCTTGACCCTAATATGGTGATATCTCGACTTGAGGTCCAACTTCGAAAAAAATCCCGCTCCATTCAACTCATCAATCAATTCATCCACCACCAGAATGGGATACTTATTCGAAATAGTAACCCGATTGAGTGCCTTTTAGTCTACACACATTCGCCAGGAGGAGTCTTTCTTCTTAACCAAAATCACCGGGCTGGAATAGGCGCTAGAGCTAGGACAGATGAGGCCCATTTGCAACATTTGATGCACTTGCCTTTCAATCTCATCCACTACAAGAAAATAGAGTTTAGCGACGAAATTTACTGACGAATTTTGTACATATTCCGTCGGAAAGCTTATTTAGTGACGGAATTTATTCATAAAAAAGGCGTCGAAGATATGGCCGTTATTAAATTTAACGACAAAAATTTTCTGTTGGTAAATTTACCGACGGAATTACCGACGGTAAAAATTTTCGTCGGTAAATTTACAACGGTTATTTTGTTCAGTCAGTAAATTCTTCAGTCAGGAAATTACCAACGGATTTTGTAATTCCGTCGGTAATTAGTGACAGAATTTTTTCTGTCGCTAAAATTTAATATATTTACCAACGGAATTTTTTCCCACAAGAATTTCTTGAAAACTATTTTTAAAATTTACGCAAAGTGTTTAGTTTCTCCGAAGCCACCATAGAGAACTTCATTATTTCAAGTAAAAGAATTAAAATATTAAAATTCATACTAAAACATAATCGAAAATAAAGAATGAAATCATTTTTTCAAATAACAAATACTTCATCAAACACCTTACATGTATCAGAAATTTATCTTAACATCACAACTAAAATCATATCTTGTCCCTTCTATCACTAACATTTATACCTTAAAGTTGTTTTCCAATAATAAAATACACAAATAAACGAAAGTAATAAATACCTAAATTAACTTTCATCTAATATGTAAAAAACACATGACAGTAGTTGCAAAAATACCTCTACCGAAGGATACGATGACAATAGCCGGAGAAGACAACATCATCGTGCAGAAAAGGAATCCACAACAGAGAAATGAGCTCCAAAAAAACCAAAGAGAAGATGTAGGAAGAAGGAAGAAGAAGAAAGGAAAAAGAAGATAGAAGTGGGAGGGAGATATCGGGTGAGTATATATTTAAAAAGAATTTACCGACGGAATTACCAACGGAAATTTCTGTAGGTAAATTCAAAAAAAAATTATACCGCCAATAATTCCCGCCTTTTTACCGACGGAAAGAAAATTTCTGTCGCTAAATTCATTTACCAACGGAATTTACCTATGAAATTTTCCGTAGGTAAACTCAAAATTCTTTATTCCACCAAAAATTCCCTCCATTTTTAGCGACGGAATATATACCGTCGCTAAATTCCATTGCTAATTTTGCCGTGACGAATTCCTTCCAAACTTAGCGACGAGTATTAGTACCGTTGCTAAATTATTCAATTTTAGTGACTGAAATATGATTTCCGTTGCTAATTTCCAACGATATACTTTCTGTCGGTAATTTATTATCGACAGCTATATTGTTCCGTCACTAATGTCCGTTGCAAATTTTGCCAGGATAAATTCCCTCCAAATTTAGCAACGAATATTAGTTCCGTCGCTAAATCACTCAATTCTAGCGACGAAAAGCATATTTCCGTTGCTAAATTTCCGTCGCTAATCTATATTTTTCTTGTAGTGATCTTTGTGATGATGAGGGTACTTATAGGGCCTCACATTGATAGACCCTTGCCCCGGCTGCAACACAATAGCATGTGAATGGTTCCTCTCCGGAGGCAGCCCTTGCACCTCTACAAAAACCCCTGGAAACTTGTCCAATATTAGGTTCAGCTCCCTATCCTCACTGCTGGAAAGTGGCATCTGCTGTTCATTCCTAAGTGGTACATCTTCTACCGAAAATAACTCAGCCTTTAAGTTAGCAAGAAGACCATGTAAACTCCCAGAATCTTCAAGACACACTCCTCCTCTCCCATGTGATAATTGAAATTCCCTATCCCCTGTAACTGAACACTTTGCCCTCCATGTCGGAATTGCATAGTCATCTCTTTCCAGTCCACCACCACCTTTCCTAAAGTTTGTAGCCACGCAACCCCTAGGATCACATCCATTCCCCCTAAATCTAATACATAAGCATCAACCGTCCACTCCAAATTCCCCACCTGAATAGGAATTCCCAAGCACTTCCCTTGGGTAGTCACACGATGACCATCTCCAAGTCTGATGCCCAAAGCCTTGCTATCCCCTACGGCCAATCCTAAGCCATTCACCAATTCTAGAGATATGAAATTATGGCTGGTTCCATTGTCTACTAAAATAACAATCGGGACCCCTTGCAATCGTCCAGCCAAACGCATCATTTTACTCTCCTGCACAAATGCTTCCTTCACTCCAAAGACCCCCATGGTGTGGCATTCCAAGGCTACATCATCCTCTTCCTCTAGTTCAGCTTCCAGTGCAACTATTTCCCCATTTTCATCCAACGTTTCGTTATCATCAAAAATTAGCAACCTCAACTGTTTCTCTGCACACTGCTAGAGGGGATGGAATCATTCCCCACACCTGAAACACAAACCCTTAGCCTTTTGGTCCATAAGCTCCTAGTATGATAAATGTCGCAGCCCTCTATTCTTGTCAGCCCTTCCGATCACCATCCAACCATCTGGACAGAGTCGCCGGCGGAAGTGAAGCCATTCTAGATGATGCGTGCTGGTCAGGTGGAGCTCCCGTATTATCTCTGTGTCTCGTAGCTACAGTACCGCACCACACATGTCCTCGACCCATCGGGTGTGGACCCTTCAACTCACGGGGGTGGGTCAGGTTGACCCAAAAATTGCTCCTCCTATTATTCCCTCGATATGGATACCATGTACGTGCGCAAGATTCAGACAAATCCACACCACCCAGCTCGTCATTCACCTCCTCTTCTACTGCCCTTGCTACCTTCATCAACTGGTATCTATTCACGGGACCAAACGTTCTCACCCTCCGTCGAATATCAACCCTTAAACCACTCATAAAATATCCCATAAACTGCTCCTCCGACAGACGCCCTACCTGCGATGAAATGAACTCAAAAGCCTCGATATATTCCTCCACTGAATTCGTCTGTTTTAAGTCCGACAACTCCTCAAAGGGATTATCGAATCTTCTCCCTCCATAACGATCTATTAGAGCTCGCTTGAACTTCTCCCAGTCTAACTCCTCCTCTGTCTCCCGAAGAAGGTTAAACCAATGTATGGTGGAATTTTCCATACTCAATAGAGCCAACTTCATTTTGATCGGTTCCGACGTGTTATGTACTTCAAAATATACCGCCGCCCTAGTAATCCACCCCACGGGATCTGACCCATCAAACATAGACAATTTTACTTTTCGAGCTGACATTCGGTACTCGTCCATGGTGTCAAAGGACTGTTCCATCAGGTTGGACTGTCCTGGACGTGTATTCCTCTCCCCTGCAACATTAGGCCCCATCTTGAGGCGTCTCCACTACCTTGCCCCTCCTCCGGATGTTTGCCCATCATCTTACTCATCTCCAGCAACAAGTTGCGCTGCATTTCCCCCATTGCCATCCGCATAGACGACTGAATCTCTTCCACCCCAGCCTCCAAATGTGCCATGCGAGATTCCAACACGTCCACCCTATCGGCCATCTTCGGTGGCATCCAGGTGAGTTACAATAATTTCTCTAGTCTCCAAAAGACGAGCTGATCCTCTCTCCCGGGATTGGAAAATCCGGCAGGTCGGACCAATGTTAGAAAACTCTAACTTGAAAGGCTAGAGATCAGTATGTATTGATAGTAATTAGTGAAAATACTGCTATTACAAGTGATTCGAGGATCACTTACTAAACCAGAGCAAGAGTTGCTCCTTAGGGAAAGAAATAATTTCTCTCTCTGTCTAAATGACAATTCTCACTCCTGGCTTGCTGAATGCCACTCTCTCTCTTCTGCCCTCCTATTTCTCCCCTCTACCCCTCGTACCTTCTGCTGCCCCCTAGTACTTTCTGTTATTCCTTAGTGCCCCATCAACTCCCATACTAACTAACTCTAACATCATTCTCTTCATTCCCTGCAGCCCTCTCTTTCTTTCTACGTGAATACACTCTCCATATCTTAGGCTTAGTAATATTATTGTCATTGGCCCTAACAGAAACTCTATTGAGATAGAAGAGCAAAACACTGCAAGACATGATTTGATAATGACTTCGTTGTTGCAAATTGCATCCAATGCGGTTACATTCTGCACTAGTACACAGCAAATTATTGTCATTATCAAATCATGTCTAGAGTCTTCTGCGCTTCATAGTTCTTGTTCTTCTATGTCGTTATGTCTTTTGCATGATATTCCTCAATGGATGGAACTAATAATTAAGGATTCAAAAGCTTCGTGTGGAGAAACTTTTGACAAAATAAGGATCTTTCCTTCCAAACATTAATGAGGTAAGATTCAAGGAAGGTTTACACTGATACGCCTTAACCAATTAAACCTCGATCTTGGCAGATAACAATCTAAATCTATCATCTCATATGGATGTATGGATGGTTATGACTATCCCAAGCAATCCTAAAAACTTGTAACTTTTTCCTAGAAGTTGTGATGGTGGTCCTGTTCTGTGCTTCTGAGGAGCGCTTAGCATTTCATATTTAAAAATAGATGGGAGTCTCCAACTTCTAAAAAACTACTTTAAAGATATAAAAATGTCAACCAATTTAATCCACAATAAAGATGGAGGGGGTTTCGAAAATTTTTATTCAGTATCAAAGGAAAAACTTGACAGGGATCAAATATTATGCCTGACTGTATCTGCTAATCTGCAAAGTGTGTCAACATTATAATTAGTACTTGAAGCCTAACTATATGCATAAATACTGGACTGTTTTGTTTTCAACCTGCAATCTTAATCACAAAGGGGTGGATGGTGACTGATAATATTTTAAGAACGTTTCTGATACCTTCATTTATGGCTACCTTGTTTACCATTAAGATCTTTGGGACCTTATTGATTAGGCCATAAGTTACCAGTGTAGGTCTACCCAGTGCCCATATTGAAGTAACTGAGTATACTCAACTTACAACATCATTCCATTAAAGCTGATAATTACGACTACTAAGAATAAGCTCAGGAGTCACTTCATGCCAAATTGCATTCTAACCCTAAAACTGAAAGCACCTATTGGACCTGTAGCCAATGGGAAATCCGAATCCACAATTTCAGTGGTATATGGACAGATTCCAAATCCGTGGACATTAGCATATGAAAGTTTTGAAAAAGATAACAAACAAAAAGAAGAAAGAACTAATATAGTTTCATTTGTTCTCATTTGTGGATATTTGGAATTGGAGCACAACTTCTAGTCTCGTAACTGGGGACCAGAAAATGCTTGCTTTACCATAGAGGTAATGTTCTTGCCTGAAAATTTTGACTTGTCCACCCCTTTGCACTGATCCAAGAGAGGGACCAGAAAAATTCCTGAAGCTAAGATTGTTAGATTCTTCCTCCAAGGCAATGGCGGCTGGAGGTTGGAGGAATGAGAACCAACACGAACAATGTGATTGAGGTTAAAGATGCTGTCCTTGGATGCAGCTAATAAATGATTGTGGTTCCCAGCAAGATCTATCTGGAAAGTAGACTAAGCCTCTCATCAAAGATTAGTCACGCATTCATATTTGAAGCCAAGGCCTCCAAAAGTCTTGTGTTGAAAGATGCGCTCATGATTTCATTTTTGTCATTAATTATGCAATTGGATTGTAAAATTGCAAGATGATTTGGCTTGTATTTATAATCTTTCTCTGTTCTCATACCCAACCAAAGAGTGCTTGTCTTGGACGGTATATGCCCCCAGTTAACGCTGACACGCTGATTTCATAGTCAGGCTGCAAGGGGACCAGCGGCATCCAAACTAAAGAGTCTAAATCTCCTATTATGATGTCTTATTCTATCCAATAAATTCAGCCATTTATTTATATGGATCCCACGTAAATTACGCGTGAGTCCCGCGTAAGTCCCACAAAATAAATGGTTAAGATTTCATTGAACATAATAAAACAGAGTAATACTAGACAGAGAATCTTGTCTCCAAACTAAAAGCTCGTTTATCCCGGACAAGATACCTCTGAACCTTAAACACTTGGTCCAAATCCAGTGGATCATGTCATATCAATCTTGATCTTTCCTTCACAAGGCGTCCTGGCGCTTGTTTCTGTCAACCCATCTTTACGAGTCCAGCCGATCTCTGCGTCATCCCAAGAAACTCGATCAAGCAAATAACAAAGGAACTCCAGAAGAAGTTTAGATCGGTCGTCCTCATAAATCATAGAGACTTGGGCGGTCAATTCACCTCAAGTCCTCTGTGTGAACTTTGTAGTCTAAAATCTTAAGTAATCCTCCAATCCCCCCCAAACAAAAGTTAGGAGTTGCTACAGAAGAAATGCCAGTCCTTCAAAGTCCCACATCCTAAATTTCTATATACTTGGGCCAAAAGAGATTACATGCATTCTGTAACACAGCCGATTTTTCCAGGAACCACAACGGTTAAGGTTTTGCGCACCATAAAAGAACATATAAAATATGAACTGTATAAAAATGGATGTAAGGAATTAAGTTCAATTACAACTATAAGGCATGGGATTCAAACCCATATTTGCTAGGAAGCATATCCGACAATATTCTATTACAATATACTGATCAAAGGTCCTGGAAAAAAGGGGATCAACCCCCAAAGATGAAAAAAAAAAGGGCATAGACACAACCCAATTGTCTCGAAATGAAAAACAATAAAAGAAATGGAAAAGACTAGATAATATTCACCCATGCGTCCAGAATTGCTAATCCAAAAAAGATGTGTCTCTTGCTTTGATTTATGCCTGTAGATATTGTTCAGAGAAAAGTCAAAACAATCTCTCGTCAATGCATAATAACTCATTGATTCTTGGTTAAACTGATGATATTTTTAAAAATTGAAATGCTTGTTTTCTGAGACTTTAATGGCAAAGTTACAAACAACACATTAACAAGTTCATACGATACAGATTCAAAAGCCTTGACACTTTTCGACAGAAGATTGAACATATGCATAGATAATATTATATTACCCTCATCTTACCTTGTTTGCAATGTTATTTGACAGCCAATCCAAACCCTCATAAAGACCCTCACCAGAGGTTGCACATGTGCTCTGGATGTACCTGAAAGTGCAAAAGGAATATTAGATCCAACAAAGCATACAAGCTGAAGTCAATAATTGAAACAATAGCAGACAACAATTTAAGAAAGCCCACCAGTGACGCTGGCGGAGAGAGTGGAGCCCAAGCTTATCAGTAATCTCAGCAGCATTCATTGCATTGGGAAGATCCTGCTTGTTAGCAAATACAAGCAACACTGCATCTCGCAGTTCATCCTGAAAGATGACCAGGATGAATTTAGTTACCTAGGTCAAAAGACTCAAACCATGGTCATCATACCCAAAACTGCACTGAATAAACAATTACCTCGTTCAGCATCCTGTGCAGTTCATCCCTGGCTTCAACAATACGGTCTCTGTCATTGCTGTCCACCACAAAGATAAGCCCCTGGGTGTTCTGGAAGTAGTGCCTCCACAAGGGACGAATCTGTATCACAACAGAACATCCAATTAATCTGTTGTGAGTAGCAAAATATTCAAGAGTAAACTCAAGAAAAAGTAATTGTCAAGACAACTCAAAGTAAGAATAGAATTGTAGTGGATTTCCACATTCATACCTTGTCTTGACCACCAACATCCCAAACAGTGAAGCTAATGTTTTTGTATTCCACCGTCTCAACGTTAAACCCTGCAGACAACAAAATGTAATTGATTAAATTCATGCAACAACCCCCACCAATTGTAAAACAAGAATATAATCAATTTTCTTTCATAAAATCATGTTACGGTAAAGTATAATCCAATTCCCAATATGTAAGAAATTAACAATGACCAATAAATATTTAGCAAGACATTCCACCTTATCTCCGAGAATACCCGGAAAAAGAGACGAGCTTTGCTTTCTAAAAGGCTGAATATTGTAGAAACAAATCCAAAATAAGAACACTCACCAATTGTGGGGATGGTGGTGACGATCTCACCAAGCTTAAGCTTGTACAAGATGGTGGTCTTACCAGCAGCGTCAAGACCCACCATCAGAATTCGCATTTCCTTCTTGGCAAAAAGCCGGCTGAAAAGCTTCGTGAATGTTAACCCCATTTCAGTTCGTCGCTGTTGATCCCTACAATACAACACAAATAAAAGTTTTAAAATAAACGAATGACCAACTCCACTATCACAGAAACTACAAATTGAACAAGGACAAACACATGAAATTTCCAAATGGAAAGAAACCATAAAACCACCCAAAAATCACAAGTTTTGAAATTGCAAAAGGGCATATTACATAGATCTGAAGCCAAACACAAGAACATGAAATCAAAAGACAAATTAAAGGATTTGCATTCATCCTAACTCACCAGGAAATGGAAATCTACAGATCAAAACCATATTTTAACCAATAATTGAACAGATCTAAACCGCCTTGTCATTGCAACGCACAGATCAGACGGAGAAACAAATCAAAACCATCTTTTCAAAACCAAAATCGAAGGAAACGCACCTAAAATTAGCCAAATCATGAAGAATATCTAGAAATGAAAGATCCCTTTTTTTCACAAAAGAAACTGAATTTGAACCAAAATCAACGACTACTCTTCAGAAACTAGATGAACCAGACTGGAAAGCATAGGGGATTTACCTTCGTTATGAAGAAATTTTGTCAGAGAGAGACGATGGAAACTCGAGAGCAACGCGTAAATATGGAAAGAACGACTCACAGAATAGAACACACACACACACACATATATATATATATAAGGAATTTGAACAATTGGGATTTGGGAGACAAATGGATCTAATGGTAGATTCTTTTATTATTATTATTATTTACTTGATTATGAATTTTTTTTGCCTCATTTTAAAAAGTGGGATCATCTACTTCATCATTATTATTACATTCTGTCCGTAATCTTACAATGATAATCTAAATAATAATTAAAAACTAGACTAATTAGACTAATTTAATAGTAAAATTTTAAATTATTTCAACTTTTGATTTATTTTATTTTAATGATTTTGTTTTAAAATTGATTAATTAGTTAATTAATCAGTTAATTTGTATAATTAATAAATTATTATAAATTAAATTAATTAATTAATTTTATTTAATAAAATATTTTAATTAAACTTTAAATTATAAAATGATCCCTTTTAGTTATTTTTAAATTCTTTAATTTTATTTAATTTTATAATAAGCTAGTTTCACTTTTGATAATATTTCATATCCCTTCTTACCAAATGTTTTCTTATCGTATTAATAGAAGTAATATGTAGTTGTCAAATATTTTATAATTTAGGTGAAATATTTATTCAATCATACTAAATTCTATTCATTTTCTCACATAACATAAATAAGTGGTTAAACGACTTCTCGAGGTGTGCTACGATGGTTAAGAATGGTCTTGACTTGATTGGCCTCGCGCTCGATTCTACGCTATTTCCTCTTATAAGAAAACAAGAATCAAGATTTTACTTGTATATAGAGAACTAGTTAAGCTCTTAATAATAAAGTGTGCCTGCTTGACTCGCCTGTAAGATGATGTTCTAACTAAACCTTTAAAAAGATATGCTTGCTTGACCGACTACGAAATTTTCTCAAATAAAAAAAAAAAGGTGACTAAATGGTTCTAGAAGTTTTAAGTTGAAGTCAGAGAATGATCATTCTTGGCAAATAGCCCTCATTTTTGAAAGTCAAAGCCCAGAAAAAGAAAAGACTGAAACAAAAGAATTTGGATATCTCCAACACCAAAATGATAAATTAATTTAAACTCCATAAGTCTCACAAATTTCTCTCTCCTCTCGTCGGCATTATCTTCGTCAGACCGAACTCGTCGGTCGTCACCTTCGTCTTCTCTGTCGCCATCAACTTTCTGGACTTCCGTCTTTCTCCGTCGCCGTCAACTCAGTCGACCTTAATATGCTCTTCCACTCATCACCAAACATGATTGATATAAATTTTTTATCCAATTTTCAAACTTTTACATTCCTATTTCCAATTTGCCATCATTTTAAAAACTAATTATAATAAAGTATAGATACTGGATCTAACAAAGAAAAATAAGCGTGAAAGGGGAAGGGGAAGGGTTCTTAGGTGTATTTTATTTGATTCTCCAAAAGTATTTTCATTGACTACTTGACAATGACACCATTTTTGTATTATTTTCTAGGTG
Source organism: Erythroxylum novogranatense (assembly GCA_029891385.1). Lineage (NCBI taxonomy): Eukaryota > Viridiplantae > Streptophyta > Magnoliopsida > Malpighiales > Erythroxylaceae > Erythroxylum > Erythroxylum novogranatense. Next base: position 8,732,718 of record CM057224.1, read on the forward strand.
CAAAATCAAATATTATATCAGATTCGGTACTACATCTAGTTTTGGCATGTTACAATATTTGTACCACTCAATATCTAGTTCCTTTTTAATGATTTTTAAAATTACAAAACAATTCGTAAATTTTATAAAATTATAAAATAGTCTCTCAATATATATCGTGTTACAAATTTTAATTTTATATCAACCATATCTTAAAATCATAATATTATAAATTTGAAATAACAACTATCTTTTATTTCTATTAATATTACTCTTTACATATTTTACATCTAAATAATAATCATAATTAATATACTGAAAATAATCATTTAATTATCATGCAAATATAAAATTAAGATTAATATAAAAGTACTTAAAATGTTACAAATTTTGTCATATAGTAAAGAATATTACAAAAACATCATACATATTAAGAATAATATAGATCCATGATTTCATAAGTATCACAATAAGAGTTTGTGCTGAAGAACAAACAAAAATAGATGTGAGACCTCAAACAAAATAGTTATAGTTAAAAATTATATATTTATATTGTATATATAGAATTTAACATATACATCAAATAGAAGTCACATTGAAAGAAAGGAGCGATAAAAAACTTGGAACTTCATTTAATAATATATCTACTTAATTCAGACTGAGTTTAATTTTTATTTGGTATAAATCTTCGTCATTATGAGGAGTTATCTTTTCATCATCATTCAAATTTATTTTACCAAATGATATATTAATACTTTCTTATCTAAGATTATTTTTCACTCACATTTATAAAACTTGGTTCCTCATAACTCAATCTATTAAAATTTTGATATGGTCAAGGCAATTGGATCTATAGAACTACTTATGTACAACAATTATTTTGATAATTAATAGCATTCCTCGTTAATTTTGCTTTCTTTATAAAAATTGGTCTAAAATAGACATTAAGATTAAAAAATGTCATAACAACAAACAATAGAGATTAAAGTTTCTTTTTTGATGTTTTATTGATGCTTACAAGATAATGTATATAAAAATAAAATTAGACATTTTATATTGACCTAGGTTGCTTCCTTCGCCTTTTCTATGACATTATAAAAAAACTTATTATTATCTTCTTATCACTATCAGGTAGATAAAATACTATGAGCAAAGGCTTACAAACTCAAATAAAAAATTGACATTAGGATCAAAATTCATAATCTTTGAGTATAATTCTAAAAATTTCCATTCTAACGTCAGACTTGACATACTGAGACGCAATGATAAGTGTTGGACCCCGAATTTTTGGTGGAAATATCAAAATGGAATATGAGTTTATGTATGGCTTTGAATTATGAATTGGTATATAGACGATTGTGAAATTAGAATGTGAACTAAGTATGGATGATGAGTTGAGAAACCTTAAGCATAAACCATGGTTATATATGTAAGATAGGATGTTTGGTGAATGATAAGAGGTTATTGAATATGAGAGTATATGAATTGAGATTGAGTGTTGAATGGATTTCAATTGGAAGTTAAATTGCTTTGAATGATGTTGTAATAGAGAAAGTGAAGTTGGGAAAATGTTAAGTTTTGTATGAGGATAAAAATGAGTATGTTGATTCAAGAGAAATTCTAGAATAATTGAGAAAGAATTAGACAAAGTTGTCTTCTTTGAAGTTTTAGCTTGTTCTCTTATCTTTCCAACGATACTAAGTATGCAAGTTTTCAAGACCAGAGTTGAGAGTTATGCTTATTGCAAGCTGGGATGTCGTGGTAATCAAAATTCCCAAACCTTTAGAGTTTGTGACGTGATCTCGGGCTCGAAAAGGTTGATTTTAGGTAAGATATGAGTATAGGAGAAGTTAGGATAGGTTTAGGACCTTTTGGAGGGGTCTTGGAGGGTGAAAATTTTTCTATACCCGTAGGTTACACGATCTGCCCGTGTTAATTCACACGGGCTGTGTAAATCCAGGCGCAGGAGACAGTTTTCACCCGAAGGTTACACGGACCGTGTAAATTTCACACGGTCCGTGTTTTGACCCCCATAACGTCTGAATTTCAAATTTTGGTCTTCATGAAAGTTTTAGCCCTAGATGTTTACTTTCTAATGGACTAAGAACGAAGTCAATCCGACATATATAGTGAAAGTTATGGTATTTGCGCCAAAGTATATTCGGTAGGAATCAGAACATGAACATGTTGAGTTTGTCGGGTCATAACTCCTTCGTCCGACCTCCAATTGAGGTGATTCTTGAAGCAATAGATTTATAACATATTTATATATCTCTCCATGAAAATTCGTATCAATTGGAGTTGAATTGAAAAAGTTTGATTGAATCTTATGACAATCGAAACGATTTGTTTCCTTCTGATTTTGCTATCTTCCTTCCTCATCCGACTTTTGTCGAATTCTTTGCTTATAACTTTTCCGTCCGACATCCGATTGAGTTGATTCTTGAAGCGTTGGATTCTTAAGACAATTAATTTCATTTTATGGAAAATTTGTGAATTTATGAGATTAAATTAAGGGTGATTAATTTAATCAAAGTGAGTTGGACTATTTTCTGAATATAGTTCAGTATTTTGAGAAATTCAGGATCTGTAGAGATCCGATTGAAGTGATTCTTAAGGAGAAATAACATTAAGACATGGGGCTACAAATCATATGAAGAAATTAAATTTTAATTTTGCCCCTAAGACTTTCCATTTCTGAATTGAAGTTCGGATTAGTGTGCAGTTTTTGGATTAGGAATATCTGAAAGTGTTTTGAGCATAACTTTTGCTCTGGAAATCGAAATGATGTGATTCTTATTTTAGATTAAACTAGAGACATAGAGCTGCAATTGTTATGAAGACATCAAATGTCAATTTTGGGATTAAGAATGTAAATTTCTGGATGGAAATAACGTGCTGGAAAATGTGTTAGAATATGAATATATCTAAAATGTTTTGAGCATAACTTTTGATGTAGTGCTCCGAATTGGATGATTTTTGTGGCATTATGAAATTAAGACATAGAGGAACATTTCTCTAGAAGGAAGTTTTGACTAATTCCTTCAATTTGATGGTGAAAATAATGTCCTAAAGTAAGCTTAAATGAAAATAATTTCAAGGGCAGTTTTGGAAGTCCACTTAAGGAGTTAAGACCTTAGGCTTAAAGGGAAGGAAAAATTGGTCTTTAGCCAATCATTTAAGTGACATGGCACTATATAAAGCACATGTCTGTCATTTTAGAAGAAGCAACCCACGAAAATTTAAGAGAGAAAAGAAGAGAGAATGAGAGAGAAAGGGAAAATCGGTAATGGAGAAGAAGAAGAGAGAAAGGATGGCTAGGGTTTCGATTGTTGGACCCCGAACTTTTGATGAAAATTAGAAATATTAAAATGAATTTAAGTGAGAAAGAAATTGGTGAGAAAATTTTGAATTTAAGGAAATTTGATGAAAAAAAATTATGAGAAAAGAATTGTATAATTTTGAGGACTTTGATATTTGAGTGAACTTATATGGATTATGAGAAGAAAGTGGATGAGTTGATTGAAATGAAGGTAAATAGCAAGAATTAAAAAGAAAAAGCGTGAAAATTTGAAGAATTTAGAAAGTTGACTTTTGGAGATAGAAAGTTTGACTTGAGAGTTGACTTTTTGTTTGAGGCAAAATTTGAGAAAATGATCTTCTGGAAACTTGTAGTTTATATCAAGAGCTTTCTGTAGCCATAAATTTTAATATTTTTTGATATCGGGAGTGAGAGTTATGATCAGTTAAAGTTCGCTTGAAGTTTGACTTTTGAAGAAAAGTTGACCTTTTGATTTAGGCAAAATTCGAGAAAATGATCAACATGAAAATTGTAGCCTCTGTCGAGAGCTTTTTGTGGAAACAAAGTTTGCTATTTTTCGATGTCGGGGTTGAGAGATATGATTTTCTGAAGATATGCTTTGTTTTGAAAATGCTATTAAGTATAGATTTGTGTGTTCTATGCTTCGAGGCCACTCATCGTATGGATTTAGTTTGAATTAGAGTAAGTGATCTTCATGAAAGTTTTAGATGATATTTTTATCTTTCCATTGGTATAAAGTTTGCAATTTTTCGATATCGGAGCTAGGAGTTATGAGCGATTAAAAATTGGAAGTCGTTTAGGAAAAGCTGTTTTGGACAGAATCTTTGATTGAGGTTTGACCCCTTTCTAGACCTAATTTGATTTTGAGTACTTCAGGAAAGTTGTATAGCTTCCTTTGATCTTTTTATTGACACTAAATTTGTCAAATTCCAAGTTCGGGATCGAGAGATATGATTTTAGAAAAGTTCAGTTTTGACGTTCCGTTACTTTGTTTTTTTATCCGATCCCTTTCGTAATCTTTTGCTTATAATTCCTTCGTCCGACATCCGATTGATTCGATTCTCGAAGCGTTGGATTCCTAAGACGATTAATTTCATTTTAATGAAGAATTATGATTTTTAGGAGATTAAATGAAAAGAGATTGATTGAACCAAAGTAAGAGATTTGGTTATAGGTTATAAGTTGGATAATTTTCTGAACATGGTTTGGTATTTTGTGATTTTCGGGAGCTGTACAACTCCGATTGAGTTGATTCTTAAGGGGAAATAAAATTAAGATATAGGGCTACAACTCTTGTGAAGGGATCGAAATTTAATTTCATCCCTAAGATTGTTAATTTCTGGAATTAAATTGGTGTAATGTTCAGTCTCGGATTTTGTGAAGGTCCGATAGTATTTTGGCTATAACTTCTTCGTTTCTGATCCGAATTGAGCGCGGTCAATGGCGTTGGATTCGTATGATCTAGAGGAACAATTTTTAACAAGAAAGTTTATCCAAATTATTTCATTTAGATGCTTGAAAACTGGACGCAAGTAGTCAGTTTTTCAAGTTCCTGCAGGGGCAATTTTTGAAATAGGCAAATAAGTGAGGGGCATTTTGGTCTTTTACCCCTCATTTTTAATGACATGGCAGAAACACATCTTGTGCTGTCGTTTGGAGGGCTGGAATTCATGAAATAAGAAGAAAAAATAAGAAAGAAAACAGAAGAAAAGAGAAGAGAAAGAATCAAGAGGAGAGAAAAGAGAATGAAGAATCGGTTATGGAGGAAGGTGATGAAAGGTACGAAGGTTGGTTTTTTTCCATGAGTTTTGCATGGATTTCAAGGGAAAGGAAGAAAGAAGATGAAGTTACCATTGGAGCTTAGGAATTTGAAAATCTAGAGAGAAAGAGGTAAGAGAAATTTCAATCTTTGAGTTTTTCTTAAACTTTGGTTTAGAATCATGGAAAATGATATGGGTATGTGATTTATGAAGTCAATTGTGATGATTATGCCTTAAGTGAGATTTAATTTTGGTTAATTGAGTGATTAGGATTATGTCAAATTTTGAAATTGGGAGTTTTTGAAATTGATGCTTTAGATAGCTTGGATTAGTGATGAATTTGAGATATTCTAAATTAATTTTGATGTTTATGCTTTAGGTGAAGTTTAATTTTGAAAAATTGTAAATTGGGGGTTTAGGCCTAATTTGAAATTTGGGGATTTTGTGAATTAATGGTGTAGAATCATCAATACTAGTATGAATTGGTGAAATATGAAATCAATTGTGAAGAAATTGTGATTTATGATATGGAATTTGTGTAAATTGGTTTAGACCAATTTTGAAAATTGAGGATTTTCAAAATTGGAGATTGAAATAGCTTGAATATGTGAAGAATTGATGTTTCCTAAGCTCAATTTGAGTAATTATGATTTTTGTGATATCGAATTTGATTAAATTGGTTTAGGTTCAATTTAGAATTTGGGAGATTTTGGGATTTTTAGAAATTGTTGAAGTAAGATGACTTGAAATATGATGAGTTTGTGAATTATGAAATCAATTTTGAAGAAATTGTAATTTATGGTATTGAATTTGGATAAGTTGGTTTAGGCCAAATTGGTGAATTAGGGTTTTTATAAATTGGTGAGTTAGATAGCTTGAAATTATGGTAAATTGGTGAATTCCTAAGTTAATTTTGAAGATTATGTTATTTATGATGTGAATTTGGATGATTATGGTTTAGGTTTTGTTAAATTGGAAGAAAGAGAGAAGCAAAAGTCAAATTGAAGCATTGGACAAGATGCTAGCATCATTTCGAGGTGGGTATCATATTTATATTTTGATTTGTAAGCCATATATGACTTTTGGAAAATTTAAGAAAGTGAAAGAAAAGATTTTCGTATTTTATTTGTTTCCGAATGATTTTTGAAAAATTATTACAAGCTTAAATTCATTGATTTAAATGATTTGATGTGTTGATAGAAATTTCTGAAAATGCATTTGTTGTGTATGCATTGATAAATTATGCAAATTGTTGAAATTATTGATTAATTGAATTGTATGAATTATGTGAATTGTGAGTTCGTTTGTGTTCGATGAAATAAAGCTTTAAAAAGTGCCTTTGGGCAATTTGAATCTCCGTTTTCGCTTACGTGTTATGTGGGTTCGGTTAGGTCCTTTTGTGAGTCAGTGCACTGTCTCTATTCGTTATAGCCTTCGCCTGCCCGCTAGTGGGCACGGAGTCCGATTCGGACTCCTTCACGGCTATAATCGACCATTATATGCGAAAGTGTAGTACGTTTCGCTCACGATCGCACAAGACCGCTATCTTGGGAATGTGCAAGACGCTCGCTTGGACCGAACTGCACCATTTTGATATGTTACGTGTTTTTGATTTGTTTCTGTGTTCTGCATTCATGCTTAAAATTGAGAAACGAAAAAGTGAATTTTGTTATGAAAAGTTTAAAAAAATTGAAAGGTTTGAGAAAACCGTTTTGAAAAGTTACAAAGTTTGAAAAATAAAGCCTTTTGGCAAAAAGCTTATGAAACAATAATTTCTGCTTCTTTGTCGATTTATAAATGTGTTATCCACGAGCTTTCGAGCTCACCTCCCCTTTCATCCCCATCTCCAGGTTTCGAGCAGGAGATCGGATGAAAGAATGTGAAGACATTTGGTTCGTTTTTGCATCGTTTGCATTGTATTATGAATTGAGATTTGAAATATTTTGTAAATGGCTTACATTGCCGTTAAGTGATTATGATGTATTTCAGAATGTATGAAGATTATGAATGAATGTATGAAATTATATATGGAATTGTGTATAAGTTTGGGAATGAGATTGAACTATGAGAATAGTAGATTGAATTACCATTATGAGAATGTTTTAGACTTAGGATTGCGATTGTTTCTGTTGAGATCCCAGACGGAGGGTCCGGTTGATTTTGATGATTGTATGATTGATTGGGCTTTTATAAGTGTATTTTTGAATACTTTGCAGGTTTGGATTAGGATAAATGTAGCCGTTATGCTGCCGAAATTTCGATAAAAATTGGGATAAAAATGTATTTTGGGACTTGTACGGATATATAAGAATATGATCAGATTTAGAGATTTGCATAAGGATAATTTTCCAAAAAGGAAATTGTATGGATTGATTATGATTTGTATGTAATTGAGTAACGAGAAAAGGAATGAAAAAGAAAAAAAAAATTATACTAGATTTCGGATATGTCTTAGTCTAGATTTCCAACGCGATGCTTCCTTTAGATAATTTATGCACGGATGTCGGACATTTGTTAAGTATCGATTTCGCTTTGTTTTGCTTCGGTACTTCTGTATATCATTTCGCTTCGAAATCTGTTCGTTTGGTTCGATTAGTTATTGCTTCCGTTTTCATTTGCTTCCGTTTCGATTCTATATTATATTCGCATTTGCTTTGCTTCCGCTTGCTTTGTGATTTGAGTTCGTTTTGCTATTGGCTTCCGCTATTTGTTTCCGATTCGAAATTTCGATGCGAAATTTTCGTTTCCATTCGCTTTCGTTTCTTTCGTTTTTTTCGCTTTTCCGGTTGGGATCCGGTTCCCGGATCGGGTCTCAACATCGATTTTATGGGCTTTCAAGAGTGATTTTTCGTTGCTTCTAAAGAAAAAAGATGGATGAAGTCAAGAGCTTTCTAAGGAACAAGGAGAAATTCGAAAATGAGGAAGATGAAGGTAAGTGATGGTTTTTAAGCCTTGAGTTTTCTTGGATTTTTGGTTGTTTTAGCACGGAAATGATACGGGTTTATGGATTTTGAAGTCAATTTTGTTGTTTGCTTAGGATTATTGGGTCAATTTTGGGATGATTAATAATTAGGGTTTATGCCCAATTGTATGATTTGGGAATTTTGGGAGTTCTTGATTTAGATGTCTTGATATGAGTATGGATTTGTGATTTATATAATCAAATTTGAAAATCATGATTTTTATGAAGTGGAATTTGGGTTAATTTGATTTAGGGAATTTAAAATTGGGAGAAAGAAGAAAGGCTTTGGAGAATTGAAGCTCTAATCAAGCTCCAAGTATGGATATGAGGTGAGTTTCATGTTTATAGTTGAATAATAAGCCATTAAAGATTTTCCCAAATTGAGAGAATAAAATGATTTCAAATATTTTATGATTGTGCATATGTTGTTTTAAAATGATTTAAAGAATTGGTTTATATGTGTTCATATACCCCATGAATTGGATTTGAATGGTTATGAGCAAATGCTTGTGTATGCATTGTATGTGACTTGTTCGCATATTTGTTATGTTGATATGATGTATATCATGATGATTAAACCATAGAAATGTGATTATGTCATGTTATGTATGAATGAATGCTTGACATTTGGATAAGAATGTATGACATTGAATGAAATTATGGCATTTTGTTATATAAACATTTGAATTGGATTATGTGCTTTGTTTGGGCTGAGAGGAACTGTTTCGAGTCACGTACACGTCGACGTCAAAGCCTTATCCCGGCTGCCCGCTTGTGGCCTACGAGATCCGAAAATGGACTCGTTTCATTCACGGAGTAAACTTCGGTTTCTCTGTTTTGTTCACAGAACCCTCGAGCCAAATTGTGTGTGCATTAACATTTTGACGTGTTATATTATGATGTGGATTGTGTGTTGTTCTTGAATGATGAAATGAAATCATTTGTGTTTAATGAGATGATGTATTGCATTATGAAATTGTGATTTTTGAACAAGTTGACACATTTATGTTTTGCGGATTATGGATTTCAATACATGACGAAAATTTGAGAAACGAGCATTTTATGGATTTTCAACAAGAAATTTTTATGGCAGTAAACTTTTGAACGGTTTTGCTTATGATTGATTATAAACCTGTTACCCACGGGCTTTTTAAGCTCACCCCCCTTCATTCCCATCCACAGGTGATGAGAAGAAGACCGGGTGAAAGAAAATAAGAGATTTCATTTATATGTGATTCCATTGAATCATCGTCAAGATAGAATTGTTATGCACTGTATACTTTGGACTTTGATTATTGGTAATTGTATATGGCTTGGAATGCCATTAGGGTTATGTAAGCGTTTAGTTCATGATGTATTTGGATGGTGAATTTGTATAAGAACTTGAGTTATGGAAATTGGAATTGTTTATGGCTATGGATTATACATTATGGTTTTATATGTAAATTGAGTAAAGATTGATTGTGATTTGAATATTGGATGAACTGGATTGTTTGAGCCGATATTATAAAAGTGAGTTTTAAATCCTATGTGTGCAGGTTTTAGGTTAGCTTAATATAGTCGTTATGTTGCCCGATTTTTATAGGGTAGTATAGTGGTATATGTATTAAGTGTTTATTGGCAAATAAAGAGAATGACAAATTTTGAATTTATTGATGAGATGTGGTTTGAACATGAAGAATCAAGTAAGTGGGATTTTGTTTAGAATGAATTTCCAAAAAGGGAAATGATATTGTTTTGATTAGTATGAGCTTTGAATAAAGATGAATAAGAAGAGAAGGAATGAAAAATAAGAAAAAGAAAAATTTACACGGAATCGGATAGATTAAGTTTAAGGTTTCGAACGCAACGCGATAAGCTATCTAAAGTGTTTGTTTACGGATGTCGGAATTTGTTTAAGTTCGAATAAGCAATTTGTTTGCTATGATTCGTTCGTTTCGCTTTGTAATCAATCGTTTTATTTGTTCCGCCTCTTTATTATTCATCTTTCGCTTCGTCTTCCGGTTGGGGGTTCCGGTCTCGAGATCGGGTCCCCTACAGTTGATAAGTGTAAATTACGTCGTATTTTAGGACATAGTTTGATATGTGTTTAATGTTAATTTAATCATTTAGTATGTGTTTAGATTAAAATTGTGTTAGTTTGTTAATTATTTTTGTTTTAAGTGTTTTATGGGTTAATACAAGTCTTTGAGCTTAAATATTATGTTTGGAGGTACCTTGATGTGTTTGCTAGTATTTCAGGGTCAATATCAAAGAATAGAGGAGTTTCGGAGACATGTGGGCCGAAATAACAGCCCATGATTGTGGCATACATGATCATGAGAGAAGCCTAGGGAATGGCCCACAATCGTGATAAAAACTGCAGATGTGAGTCACAATCGTGGCCTGCAGGGATTTTTTGGACATTTCAGACCCCGGAAAAACCTTAAGGTTACCCAAAATATAACAGGATATAAAAAGAACAAAAAGAGGCAAAGAAACTAGCTTTTTGCATCAACCACCTTGAGAAAACCTAGAGAGAGATCATCGAGAGATAAAGGAAGAGAAGAAGAGAGAAGTGGAGAAGAAGCTGATTCAAAGTACTTCCCAGATTAGGAGGTTTCCCAACCTCACTACCTCCTATCATCCATTTTAGATTATATTTCCTATTCTTTTCAGTTTTATTATTCTATGAAATTGGATTGATCAGTTGATAATAGAATCTAGAATGTCGAGAATGTTCTAAACTCACCTTTGGAATTTTATTCTTGAATTAATGAGAATATGATTGTTCATGTGGTTATTGGATTTTGTTATGGTTTGATTCTACTATTACATAATTCGATAATAAACTAAGATGGTGAATCGAATGAAAAATGATTAAATTGGACTAACGAAAGTTAGGTGATTTAATAGAAACTAGAATTAAATCTGATAAATAATTTGTGCAGAGAGAGATCTTGTATAGGTTTCTGATAGTTTATTAGAGAACTTTAGAACTAATTAGGGTTTTGGATAGCTTGTAAATTGAGCTATTACAACCTTTATAATATAGTCAATGGTTATAACTCAAGAAAGTAATCAACCTTAGGATAGTCTAGAATCAATAATCTAATAAATCAGTTAGGTTAGCATTAGGTAAATTTTCCTTTCTCTCAATTGGTAATTTCCTTTGATTGATTCTTGGGTGTGTTGCAAATTGCTCAATAATTAGTATTTTCTTGTTTAATTCTTAATTTGATTGATTGGATTAAATTCTCGTATTAGTTTCGTTGCATCTTGAATTTTTGTTATTTGTTTCTAGCCTTAGATTTTAGGATTAGATTAGTTCTCTCCTCGTGGGTCAACACCTTTGTTTTTATGCTATCGAGTCGTGTGCTTACGGGTTATCAATGGTTAATAATTAAAACTTACATACAACTAAATCACAATCATGCAACATACTTATTACTTGTAAATATTTATCTTAACTCTTTTTTTTATTAGAACAAAACACTAAAATGATAGGAAATTAGCAAATCTTGTAACAGAAGGACAATACAAATTATTGTCATTTGTGAAACCTTTTCTGAATGGTTATAGCTGAACTTGGTCATTTTTCTTACTTTTGCCCCAGGTTCATCAATGATAGGAAAGTATCTAATATCTTTTATATTTTTTAACATTAGGTCAATGCAATGAATAGTAATAAAAAAGAATTATACCTGTTTTGTCCCAGTTACTTTATAAACATAACCATTTTAATAATGAAGCGTATAATGTTTTCAAGCCTAACTTTATTCACAACTTCATCAAATATCTAAAACATAATATCAATATTTCTAACAAGTCTACATGCATCAATGGACTTTAAAAACATCATCTCTTTAGTAGAATAAACAAAAAATGATAATAGGCTCATATCTTCTATTTATTCAACAACCACATATGATTGAATAGCCATAAGTTGCCTAAGTTATTATTCTTTCATCAAAATAACTTTTTATTTTATAAAAAAATTTACTCAAAAAATTACCTGTACAACCATTAATTAAAGAAGCTTTATATCCTGGATCGTAAAAATGAATAATATCTACTATAGGCTAGCAATAATAAGATTAAGCACTATTGAAGGATACATCTGCATCATCCACCATCTAGTCTTGCCATATTCATATTATAAGCTGCTAAACTATAAGGCACTATAAATTAAAGGTTAAGCTCTAAGAATTGTTCTTGGTGTAAAAAATTAGACACATATTTTCTTTTGTTCCTCACAATTGGTGTAATAATACCTTCTTGTAGGATAGGAATATAAATTTTGTAGTTCAATCTTTGCCTTTTTGTCTTTCTTATTTTGATACTCTTCAAGAAAGGTTTTCATATGTCATTTCATATAATGACTACCTTTCTTACAAGGATCCTTATCATCTTTGATCCTAGCTAGATGCTTCTTCAATATTATGATTTCCTCTCCTTTTAGATATCTTTTACAATAAAAAAATATTATAGTTCTTCATATCAAGAACTAATCTAACATAAACCTAAGTTAGATCATTGAATCTTCCTAAACCTAAGGAGGCTAAATTATCAAGGGTACTTTGAACTTCCCAACATTTATCTATAAAAATAAATGCACTTAAATAAGTACAATAAACTAAATAAACAACATATGTAACTCTTAATTGTAAACTAGTAAACAAACATAACTCATTAAGTAAATAATCAACATAGATATTTATAAAAGGGAATTGAATAAAATTTATCACAAAATGTCTATTGTTTAACCTAAACAATGGAAAGAAATAAAACAACTTCTTAATAAGCATTGTTTGTTATCTAATAAACTTTAAAATACTAGAACAATAAGAATAACAACAAGAACAACAACAACAATAACAACAATAACAATACTTAATGAGAGTCTTGCTAAAATGCAGGTTCTGGGAGATCTAATAGTACGCAGTCTTACCCCTATATAATAGAGAGGCTATTTTGGTAGACCATTTGTAGTGTAAATTAATAAATCTAATAAATATATATATATATATATATATATATATATATAGATAGATACATCTATAGATGTCTTATAAACAAAATATGCACTTCATTCATTTATTTTTATATGGTATTTTGACTATATATGCAGAAAAAAGAAGTGGATACTTACATATTTACAAGTGATCCATTTTATCGTGTCTCCCTTAATTCTTATATGCAAACATATACCCAATTAAATTCAATAGGCTAATTGATAATATTAGAAAAGAGGGAATTAATATAATTTATATGGCTATAAATTAATATTATTTTCTTGTAAAATACTTAGGTAAATTGTAGAAGGTCAAAATGTAGTAAGATAAAAATTAAATTATTGAAGTTAAATAAACAACTATAAAGTGTATAAAAACTAAGTAAAATTAATTAAAAGATTAATATGAATTACTGAGACAAAAATTTAGCAACCATATTAAAGATTTTTACATCTAGGCATAATTGAAGACCTATCACATTAAACTTCAGCAACCAAATCCCAATTTAATTTTTAAGGTGCATAAAAATAAAATACATGGTATAGTTCTTAGATTCAACTAAGCTAAATAAAATATAGGAGAATTCATGACTATATCTACTATTATGCATCTGAAATTTAGAGGTCTAACTTCTAACTTTTAATGTTCAAAACTTAAAAGCACCAACCAATCTCCCTCTACTTTAAAACAAACCATAATACACTCACAATAACAATATTGAAGGACTAAAGTCTGAACCACATTGGCGTTGGAGTTTGGACGAGGTGATAACCCTTGATGATCGAAGAAGAGGAGCGATAAAGAGCCAAAGAGGATCTAGAGTGGACGATAGAGGAGACTAACATAGGGAAGATCTCTGGAGTAGACAATAAAGGTGATTGGAGATCTCTAGAGCGATAAAGGATGACAAATTTCGAGTGACGAACCAGCAAAAAGAATGGAGACTAAGAGGAGAGCTACAACAGAGGAGAGGAGATTAAATATCTATGGAGGCTAGAGGAGCTACACTAATGTTGTAGAGGAGAAAAGGTGTTTTATGGTCAGGTTTTTTTTTTTTAATTTTAATCCTTTAATTTTTAAAATTTTATATTTTAATTTGTTATTAAACCAATATTCTGGATACCAGTTGATATTAATTGGTACTAGTATCAGTTGGTATCAAAGCTTAATACAAAACAAACATATAACATACTATTTTTCAGGGCTCATGTCCCCGTGCAAAATTATCCTCTTTAGACAAAATGTTCACAAATTATATGCCACTATTTTTTAACCTTGAAATTATTGAAATATTTTGTTTGGTATGAATATATAAGTAGCTAATATACAAAATGTCACATAAAAGGATGTACTAATAGCTTGTATGGTCTTTCTTAGTTTATCTTCTTATTTAATCTCTCCGTATTTATTTTGAATATTAAATTACTAATAAACATAAGTTTTACGAATGATTCAAAATGAATTTATGTTTTCGAGTTGAATAATAAGAAGTTTATCACTCTCTCAAGATCTATATTCTAATATTAGATGTAAAGAGAAAAGTTACATAGAATCCAATAGATACCTAAGGTTGCTAATGTTGAGAATTTATCACTATAATTGGTTGAAAAACTGAAAGATAAGATTATGCACCAATAGATACCTTACAAGGCTTATTTCAGCAATATGATAAAGGTGTAAGTTCCTTCATCTTTTCATAATAGAGAGGATATTCTACAAAACATATAAGCTATTTAGATCCTTAATATTACAATTTTTTAGTGGAACAACATTTTTAGTGGATCTTGATTTTTTATTTTTTATAATTGTATATTAACCTTGCTAAAAGTGATCTTCTTTGAGAATTGCTTCGAGCATCAATGTTGCTTTCATATTTTTTTGCCAAAATACATCTTTTCATAACTACCAAACTTTGTTGCAGATATATTTATCACTAATGATAAGTGTAAAAATCTTCTCACACCTATCTTTTAGGGTTACACTGAAATGCAAAAACTAAAAACTTTAACTACAAGAATGGAATGAAACATATCGTGTTGGTGGAATAGGACAGGTAGCATCCCAAAACAAAAGATAACTTTATAATAAAAATCAAGTTTATTATTACTTGAGAAGGCAAATACTTGTTGGCTTGTTCTATTCTATCGTATAGTTATTAATGTTTATCATCAACATACTTTGAGTAAATTTACTTTCATCGATAGAAAATTTATTTTGATTTGTAGTTATTTTATTTTTATATATGTTTGTATTTAATTTATAGATAAATAGAGGAAAATTTAAGTACTCCTAACAATTCAACATCTTCAAAAAGATTCAATGACCTAACTTGAGCTTATGTAAAATTGACCATACTATATATTTGTATTGTGACAAATATTTGAAAGGTATGGGAATCGCTATGTTAAAGAAACATTTAGTTGGGTTTGTTGAACTAAAGTAGTGATATATGTTTAATTGTTGATATATTTAATTATTTACACTTAGCAATTAATGATACAAAATGTTTAAGATACTCACTTTAATTTATTTGTGAATTTAGGTACAATTTGGAAGTAAAAAAATTAAAGTGAGTTGAAAGTTTTATATTTTGGTTATTTTCTGAAGATTCGTCTTCGCTTGTCTTCGTTGAATAATAATGATAAATATTAGAGTGAGAGAAGACAAGATAAAAAATAAAACTCATAGAAGAGGGCTGCTGGAAATCAACACTTATGGTGAGCATATAGCTGGAAAAATAAAGGAGTATATGATTGCATGATTTTGCATGCAATTACATGAATTTAATGGCTGATAAAACAAAGGTGGCCAAGCAAATGAGCAGCCAAGCAAGGAGCCAAAACAACGATGTCACTGGCGGCGTAAGGACATCGTATCTTTGTGTTTACAGACATCGTTAAGCGCATTAAGCGTAAAAGTAGTTCGTTTCATGCTTATGAAGGAGGCGACAAGGTTTTAATTGATGGGAGACCCTTAATTATCCCATCGGTGGAAGAGAGAGAGGGGCCACTGTAGAAGAAACAAGAGGCTGCGGTGAGAAGCGGTATGACGAGAGCAGTGTAGGCAGAAGCTTAAATCGAGGCTTGGTGGGTGGCTTAGTTCTTTGGAGAAAGGCTTGTGGCTGGAGCATGCTATAGGGACGAGATGCAGCACTGAGGAGCAAGCTGGGAGGATTTAAGTGAGCAGAGGGACGAAATTAATTCGCCCCATTAGCTACAGTGAACAGTGAAAAAAGCTTGTAACAGTGAGGAGAAATCAAGGTTTTTGGCTAGGGACTAAAAAGGGGCTAAAACATTTTTCTGCGAAAGACCCATGAAATGCTAGGCATTCCGACACCGGTTCGGAGGTGACATCAAATTCGACGACCTGGGTTAAATATTTTTTTAATTATTTTGTTGTTTTTTTTCTCTCATTAGGAATTGATTGTGTTATCCTATTTTAATTTATTTGGGTATTGTGTATGGATAATCAAAATTTTGCTATTGTTCAGTTATTTGTGTAGGATCCCATTGGGTGTTATGAATTGATGATTTTAATGCGTTCATTGAATTGTTAATTTCAAACCCACTGCTAGAATTTCAATATAATCCGTAATTACTATGTTGAGATCCATGTGTAGCGACTAATGATTCGTAATCATTAGAGATAACATGACCTAGGTTAAATGACGCATCCAATGTAATTGTTACCTTAATTAATCAGTTTTT
This sequence comes from Erythroxylum novogranatense, assembly GCA_029891385.1. Taxonomy (NCBI): domain Eukaryota; kingdom Viridiplantae; phylum Streptophyta; class Magnoliopsida; order Malpighiales; family Erythroxylaceae; genus Erythroxylum; species Erythroxylum novogranatense. The sequence goes on from CM057224.1 coordinate 8,749,442, forward strand.
CTAATTCGTAATGCTACTACCTAATTAAATCTAGAGATCGTATCCTAGATTGTTCGGTGGTTAAGTTTAATTAACGATCGTACCTTGATTAAACAAAACTTGAGGAAAAACTTGGATTAATTATTAACCCACGATTAATAATTTTTAGGAGAGGTTAAAGAACAAAAAATTAATAAAATATGTTTAATCAGGGTGTAGGCTGAGATTCAACCAAAGAACCGGGTCTCTACCGAATTTTCCACATTTATCATTTTATTGCATGTTTTCTTTAATTTGTTAATTAGTTAGTTTTATTTTATTTTCTTCTTTGAAAAATCCAAAACTCTCCTTTTTCCTAAACACTGATTAATTTCATTTCATAAACTTTACGCACACTCTCTGCGGGATCGACCTAAACTCGCCACTCTACAGTAGTAGTCTAGTTATTTTATTTTGACTAGCGTAATGACGTGTGATCAAATTTTCGCGCTGTTACTGGGGATCGAACCCGGGTCACCCGCGTGACAGATAGAAAAAATCAAAATTTGATCGGGTGTCATTACGTTAGTCAAAATAAAATAACTAGACTACTACTATAGCAGTGGTGGGTCTAGGTCGATCCCACAGAGAGTGTGTGTAAAGTTTCAGAAATGAAATTAACCGGTGTTTAAACTTAACGGGGGGTTTTGGATTTTTTAAAGAAGAAAATAAAATAAAACTAACAAATAAAAACAAATTAAAGAAAACATGAAAAAAATGATAAAAGTAGGGAATTCGGTAGAAACCCGGTTATTTGGTTCAATCTTGGCTTATACCCTAATTAAGTATATTTTATTAATTTGTTGTTCTTTAACCTCTCCTAGTAACTATTAATCGTGGGTTAAAAATTAATCTAAGTTTTCCCTTAGGTTTTGTTTAATCAAGACACGATCGTTAATTAAACCTAACCACCGAACAACCTAGGATACAATCTCTATATTTAATTAGGTAGTAGCATTACGAATTAGGAAAATCGATTAATCAAGGCAACAACTACATACGATGCGTCATTTAACCTAGGTCATGTCATCCCTAATGATTATGAATCATTAGTCGCTACACATGAATTTTTATATAACAATTACGGATTATATCGAAATTCTAGCAATGGGTTTGAAATTAACGATTCAATGAACGCATTAAAATCATCAATTCACAATACCTGATGGGTTCATACACAAATAACCAAACAATAACGAAAATTCGATTATCCATACACAAAACCCAAATCAGTTAACATCAGATAACACAATCAATTCCTAATGAGAGAAAGAAACAACAAAATAATAAAAAAATACTTAACCCGAGTCGTCGGCATCGATGTCACCTCTGAATCGGTGTCGAAATGCCTAGCACTTCATGGGTCTTTCCCAGAAGAATGTTTTAGCCTCTTTTCAGTCCTTAGCCAAAAACCTTGATTTCTCCTCACTGTTACAAGCTTCTTTCATTGTTCACTGTAGTTGATAGGACGAATTAATTTTGTCCCTCTGCTCACTTAAATCCTCCCAGCTTGCTCCTCAGTGCTGCGTCTCATCCCTGTAGCATGCTCCAGCCACAAGCCTTTCTCCAACAACCAAGCCACAGACGAAGTCTCTCACGCCTGCTGCGCTGCTCTCTATCGCAGCCTCTTGTTTCTTCTACTGTGGCCCCTCTCTCTATTCCACTGATGGGACAATTAAGGGTCTCCCATCAATTAAAACCCTTGCTGCTCCTCTGTTAAGCACGAAACGCAACTACTTCTACGTTTAACGCTGGCAGTATGCATTTAACGCATGTCCAGAAACGCAGCGTACGCATGTCCTTCTGCTGCTTGTGACAATGTCATTTTGGCTCCTTGCTTGGTAGCTCATTTGTTTGGCCAACTTTGTTTTATCAACCATTAACTTCATGTAATTGCATGCAAAATCATGCAATCATATACTCCTTTATTTTTCTAGCTATATGCCCACCGTAAATGTTGATTTCCAACAACCCTCTTCCATGAGTTTTATGTTCTATCTTGTCTTTTCTCGCTCCAATATTTATCATTATTATTCAACAAAGACAAGCGAAGACGAATCTTCAGAAAATAACCAAAATATAGAACTTTTGACTAACTTTAATTTCTTTACTACCAAATTGTACCTAAATTCACAAATGAACTAAAATGAGTATCTTAAATATTTTTGTATCGTTAATCGCTAAGTGTAAATAATTAAATATATCAACAATTAAACACATATCAATTAGTTTTCAATTAATGTTTTGATGATAACAAAACATAATTACTACTAATATGCTAATTATTTTGATGAAAAGAAATATTAGAATAAGTTGAAGTCATAAACTCAATAAGATAGTGTATGAAGTTAAACAAGGAAGTTAAAGTTTATAATAGACAAAATGAAGATCAAATGAGAATAAAAGAAGATTAAGGTTCATCAAGTTAATTTCTCATTTTGTGTTATCATTTGTAAGCTCACTTTGTTAAATTGATGATCCAAAAGACTCACTTTGGAAAATGAATAAATATTTCATTAACTATAGCAAAGCTATTTCAACATTACAACATTACAATGAGTTCACTAGGATCTTGTTTTATCTAACTAATTGAAACAAGTAGAAAAATACATTCTATATGTTCATAAGTTCTAAATGATCTTCATTGTTAAGGGAAAATATTTACATTGTGAAGAACCATTACTTAATGTGACAAATGAGCATAAAGCATCCACAACCAAGCATATGCATGCACATACGACATCCACTAATACTATCATGTTTTTATATATGGCTCATAATCTAGGTATAGAGTTCGCTACTATTAAGGGAAGAATAGGCATAACTTTTGTGATAACATGCAAACTGACTCCACCATTTTATAACTCAAAGAAGCATACATCAAGGTTTCATTCATAGTAGGCATCATATATATAATCATAGGACATTTCACTACCCTAGGAGAACATTCAATAATTTTAATGTCCAAAGGAAGTTTCCTTATTATGCATACAAATATATAAATGCCTTTTATTATTCATCATCACACGTATAACATTACGTGCCATTTTTGTATAAGTATGGACATATTAATATATTTTGATTTGATCAAACAAAGGATGGCAATAAAACCTTTGTAAGTGTGGGTTAAAAAGAAGAAGGAATCTATCAACCAAGAAAGCAAGCTTATTTAGGTTCTTAAAACATATTGACTACCTTGGTTCGTAAGGTTATTAGAAAAGAAAGATCAAATAGTATGTAATAGATGTAGTAGTTAGCAAATTGAATATTATTGGGGTGTTTATTCATTTTTCTCTTGATGAACCTAACCTTTCTTTCTCCAAAAAAAAGTCTGAGAGATACCATCGTAAGATGTGGAGAATTTAGCCACCAAAGACTTTTCAAAAGGGAAAATTATTCAACCAAGTAAAAGAGATGAGAAGGATGACAAGACTCTAATAGTTTTGTAAATTTAAGAAGAATCTTCATTTAAATCTCTCATAAGTAACATTCAATATAAGGTAATTATTAGGTCATAATTTAGAAACATGTGATAACTTATGTTTATGTGTCAATTTGAATATAAATTTAGGTGATAATTGTTTAGGTTTGAAATATGAATAAGGTGTTTAATAATTATTTTTTAAAGTGCCTAAACCTAGAAATTATTGTACAAAATAAAGACATTAAGTTAGAATTTATATTAGTTGGGCAACAGTTTTTTTAAATTATTAAATGAGGATAAGGTTTATTTTCTTTATTGACATTGTATGTTAGAAGTCTTTGTTAAGGTTTTTAATAATTCTTGATTGATATTACCATGACCTATTGTAGCGCCCCTTCACCGTAGGGTACACATCGGGACGCCCGAAGGTCGCTCCGACACGTATCCCACGATAAAGGTGCACTACCAGAAAATCCGACTGCTAATCCAGATGCCATCGCAATAATTAAAACTATAATATATCATAAATCAGTAAATTTTAAAATCCAAAATAATCTAGATACAGTCATCCAGTATCAGAATAGACAAGTCTATCAGTCCCCTAAACAACACAAAAAAGGAAACTGATACAAGCATCTATCCTAAGTCATCCGCAAAAGTCCAACCCAGCTGACCGACCTGTGTGTCATCGCTTCTCTTACTAGCACGCTCGCACGGCAGGAAAAGACTATCTCTGGAGCTAGGAGTCAACTCTATCGATCCTGAAAAAATAGGTTGCAATTTTGGGTGAGTTTGCGAACTCAGTGAGAAACCATCATCGATGGTTCACTCAAATCATGACACGCAGATTGCGACAAAGACGCAAGCAAGAAGATACAATTAGTATATAACAACTTACAGTAGCCTATAACAGTTTGCAGTATCAAATAACAATTTACAATAGCATGTCACAATTTGCAGTATCACATCACAATTTACAGTAAATCATGCCATCACGTAATCAGTCATTGTCACAAATCAGTTAATCATGAAATTGCAATGCATATGTGACTCTTTTCTAGTTATTCAGTATTGTGCCCAAGTGCTCAGTCAGTATTCAGTGGGGGACGCGTCAGGGATTTCTCCCCTCGGGCTCGAGGCCCGGTCAGTACAGTGTTAGAGCTCGAGGCTCTTTCCAGTGATAATAGCAACTTGGGCCACATATCCATTATATAATCATGCATTTATGCATGTAATGCAGTGTTCAGTAATTCAGTGTATGGTTATAAAAGTCCAGTATTGCATTTCTCAGTGTCATGCAGTAGTCCAATCCCATACAGTAAAAGCATGTCATTTGATCATGTACATCTCAGTAATCATGCAATCTCACATTGGCAAGTAATTTCACATAGAGCATTTAGACAACCAGGAATTTGAGAAACCAACTAGGTTACTCACCTGTAACTTCCGAGCTACTGCCTGGAAGTCCCAGCAATGTCCATGGAATGACGATCAAACGGCGCCTCTATAGCAGTAAAATGCAGTCCCATTACTAGATGCTCAGTTAAACGATTCAGTAATGCATATGTCTCGATGAAATTATGTATAATGCATGTTCACGATTTCCGATGCTAAAACCCAATTTTGAACTCTTATGTCCCATTCTAACTCTTCGCTCAATTAATCGACAATAATTGATCCATTCCTAAAAATTCAGTTCAATTTCCTCAATTCATACTCCCTATAGCAATTTCCTATCCATTGGGTCAAAACCTCTATTGAAAATCCCAATTAAAATTCCAATTGTCTCAATTCAATACTTAGGTCACACTGTGAACCATAATTGACCTTATTCTCTATGAATCAATACCATTTAAATTAAATTCTAACTTCCATAATTATCCTCAATTGTAGACCTCTTTCTCTAGTTCATAATGAATCGAGAATCACCTCAATCGGAGGTCTATACCATAAATTATGCCCAATAAACTAACACTCATCCATTCAGAATTTCCATCCCTCGTCGCGACCTACGTCCCTTCGCCGCGACGTGGGAAGCTCGTTCATCGCGACGTGGAGACCGCTCGTCGCAATGCACAAATTCACGCTCGTCGCGATGTCCAACCGAGCTCGTTGCGACGAATAAATTAATTACTCGTCGCGACGAAGCCCTCACGCCATCAAGGCCGTCATGCGACGTGCGAAGGCCCGATCGTCTTCTCCGATCGATTTCCGCCATTAATATTCTTAAAACCACCATAAAACACATTCAACTACCCCATCTAACACATTAAATGCCATAAATGTATCAGAAACCATTAATAACAACATTAAAGCCATAAATACTTACCAATCGAAGATCGAATTCCACAAATCCCCCAAATCTCCGTAAACCCTAAAACTTTCTCAAATCACCGATTAACCACTCTCAAAGCTTCTCAACCTTCATCAATCACAATAAACAAGTTAGCCTTGCACAATAAAAAGAAGCCATAAGGAAAGATCGACGAATGCTCACCGATGGGAGGAATCGATGAACACCGTGGGAGGAGAAGAGAAGAAAACGATTTTGCCTTAGGATAAAATCCCCAATTTCAAACATAAGCTATTTATAGACATAGGTCTCCAAATCAGTTCAAATTTCAGTCTCTAAATTTCAATGGCTCAACATTTTATTTCCTAACAGTATAACTCTAATTTTTCGATTGCCATTGGACAATTCTTTCAGTATTATACAGTCAATCGGTCTGTCACTCAAAAATTTCCGGTTCGGGCATTTTCTCCCGAATTTCTCGAAAATTTCCTATACGCTAGTATCAATAGCCAATCACTCTTAACTATTCTAAATCAGTCATTCGAGCCCAATTACTCCTAATTTCTCAATCAATCATAATCTAGTCAGTTTTCAGTTCACAATCCAATCAATTCATACCCACAATTAAAATGCCGAAAAATCATGAATGCATGTACCTAAGAATAAATGCATATGCAATAAACATGTTCCTCTATAATTAGAGGCCAGTAACATACTCAATCAGTGAATGCAATAAAACCTATCAGTCCGACCCATTATTACCAAAATACCCTTGCTAACAGTAACGGGATGTTACACCTATTAAGTGTTTTGATGGTTAAATTTGAGTTTTAGAGTAGTTTATTAGCTATTTAGAAGACACTAGTCAACTAATATCTAAGTGTAGTCAATTAGTATAACCAAAAATCATGTTTTCTACCTTTTCTAAGTTTTTTTTTAATGCTTGTTTCGACACTAACTACCCACACTGGTTGACTAATGTCTTCAAACGGTCAACCAATGTTCTCTTTTCCAAGAAACGTTATAGTTCTAGTGAATTGATTTATGGTTTGGTCACCTAATTGGTTGCCTCTAGTCACATTAGTCGATTATTATAACTTTAGTGGTTAGATCAACATCACTCATAGTTCAACTAATATAGTCAGATCTTAAAATTAAACTAATTTTTTCACCACAACGTTAGTGCTAGCTCTTTTTTTCTCTATAAAACACCAACATTGGTGGAGCAGTCAAGGCATGATCGACTAGTCCTCTATATTTAATATTTCCTCCTTTTTCATAATTTTTGTTTATATCTTCTAAAACCCCTAAACAATTCACTCTTTTTCTTAGAAAACACCCCCTTAATTTCATAAAATTCTCATTAAATTTGTTATTTTTGTTCTAGTTTCAAATTTGGGGATTTTCAATCTTTTGTTAATTAAAAGCTATCTTTTTAAATTGATGTCTTTGTAGTTAAATTGTAAAAGGAGTTAAGTTTCTTTTCCTTTTAGTTATATCGATACATCTTTAATTTTCTTTAATTTTGGCATTTTGGGAGCTTTTTCATGTTTCCAATTTTTAAAATTTTGGGACTTTCAAAAGTAAAAATTCTTTTATGAAATTGATTATTGGATGTTGCAATTATGTTTTTATTTTTATAGTTCCAACCTCTAATTCTATCAACACTTGCCCTTGATGCTTTAATTGAATATTTCAAATTAGCTACAGTACTGAAATTAGAGAATTTACAAATTATACACAATTAAAGATGTTTATATCAAAATTGACATTATGTTTCGACTCTTTAAATATTCAATAGCATTCTTTATTGAGGTAGTTTTTCAATCTTGATTCAATTCATTTTGTTTAAAGTTAGTTTGATGGATGATAATTTATAGTATGCATTTTTACTAACTAATTTTTTATTATTCCAAAAGGGGAGAAAGTTTTGTGATATTAGATTTAAGGAGAGTAATAACATTCACGGAAGTGATGAAATTTAAGGCATTAATTATTTTATCATTTTGTATTTCTTAACTTTACATAATATGCTTGAGTAAATTTATGTTATTTTCATGTAAGGATATTTCTTTTATTTAAAATATCTCTTTTGTTCTTGATATTGAATTATGCTATTTATATTGAGTTATGTTTATCCATGAATTAAGGAGAGCTAATCACTATCTTGATATTTATTTATATGTTTGATTTATTGTTTTGTTCTCTAATATCAAATATTTTGTCATCATTAAAAGGAAGAGATTAATAAATTATTAATTTGAATCAAATTTAAAATTAAATTTTAATTTAAAAGACATTGAATCGTTGTATAAGCTACATTTGATTAACCTATGTCTAATATTTATATCATGTATGTTTTATCATTATTTTAATTAAAATTTAGAAATTTTTTGAAAGATTAAAGATTAAAAATACTGGAAAACTTTCAAGGACAAAATAAAATTTCTAAAATTTTCAAACTAAAAGAGAGATTTATGTTTTAAACTTTTATATCTTTATAAAATTTTCCAAAATAATAATCCTTTTAAACGAACTTGATGTTGTAGCATGCTAGAACACAAAGCGTACTAAAGTCTTACAAAAGGTACTAATGCCAGAATTGACAAGGTTCTTGATTCTGATGTTTGTTATTAATGAATAAATAAATATAATAAGCGACATTTGCTGAACATTGTGCATAAAACAAAACTTGCAATGGGATTTTTTAAGGATTAGTATGCTCGATCTACGTTTTACATTCATGACGCTGAGATGGGTATTTACAAGGATTAACAAGCTTCAGTTTCCTAGTAGTCCTCCATTCAACTGGAGCATTTACTTGTTTCAAAGATTCTAATATGACTTCTGATCTGCAACAAGAGAGGAGAGAAAAAGTTTCAGAAAGAACAAATATAAATGAACCATGAAAAACAGTTTTTTATTAATTGATTCAATTTGAAGTGTGCGACTGCAGGCAGCAGAATTCATTAGGCGTTACATGCCAAGCCATCACATTGCCCCTTAAAACCTTCAGGAATATCATTATTCATAGGTTAAAGGAGGTCAACAGAAGATCATATGCAGGCAGTCAAGGACAGAAAAAGAACAAGGAAAGGTTACCCATCTGTTCCACTTGGCCTCGGCAGAAACGTTAACATGAGAAATTGAACACAAAAGGCAAGATGAAAATGACTATGGTGGACCATTTCAATATCATCAGAAACTCGATAGAAAAGTTCTCAACAAAAAAGTCAAGATAACATTATTCACCATGATATTGAGCAACATTGTTGAAGAACCAAGAATCGAGTCTCCTTCAACATTATTTGCATCAATAACGGAATGAAATCCGTTTAAAATCTGCAAAATAGGTCTGTTAAATCTAGTCCGCATCTTCAATACGTCATGAGGAGTCAAATACGAATGCTCTCCTTTCAGGGGAAATGACCAACAAATTGAATAAGTTGCAGAGAAGAAATTTGGAAATTTATCAGAAGGGCAGAACACCAGAAATCACCTTGTTATTTACAGAGGTATGGCCCTAATTATCTACGGAGTTACCGCCAATACTGCGCCCAGCGATGAATGGTCTCAACCATTTGAGGGAACAGGGCACTCACACTCTCGTTAATAAGATCCTGAAAAAAGTGTATGCTGGCCTCATCATCTAAGTCCAGCCTAAACTTCTCCTGAAGCTGTTAGCATGAAATTTTTTTAACTCATAAGACAAACCGCTAAAACAATTTTGAAGTGGATTATAAGCATAAAAGGAATTTACCTTAAGAATTCCTTTTTCAGGATCGCAAGCTATATCTGAAATGTTTGAACCAGCCATCAGGTGGAAAAGATTTAAAATCAGGTTACTAGACTTTCTGAGGATGTTGTATGCCTCGCAACAATAGGATTTGAACCTGGTATAGTATTGACTGCAGGATGAAAAAGCAAGTCAGAAATTTATTCTTTAAACCACCACACATTCATTGGTAAGACATACAACAATAATAACTACTACTACTACTACAACAAAAGGAAGAGAAAGAGGAAAAGGAGAAAATCAGAGAACCACCTTTCTGCACCACCCATGGCCTCAACCATTTCCTTGCAAAGTTTCATTGGTGGTGGAAACGGCTTGGGATCTCGGCCAAGAATAAAAGCAAAGTCAACATGAAAAAGACGGCCATCATCCCGAAGTAAAAGATTGTCAAGGTGCCTGCAATTTAATAAATTGACCCAGGAAGATATACAATCAAATGTTGAAGCATTCACCATAGTCAATTAAGTGACAAAGAATTTGCTTTGATAAAGCTTTAGTTCGATATGAACATAACCAATACCCTACTGATCATATGCAATTCAGAAACATCGCCTCATCAGTAGATCACAAAACTTTAACCAAGGTACATCACAAAAATTGGAAACCATCTTTGTGCAATTAACTTCAATGCAAGTTTACTCGATCTGACAAGTGAAGGTACCTTATGTCATCATCACAAAAGGATGAACAAAGAAGGGATCCCAAACTCATGCATATCTAATGAAATTTAAGGGATGGAAGCTCATCATCAACAGATGTTTCTTGAAATAGTAATGATATCTTCACACAATTCTAGAAATAGGCATCCTGCCTCACCTCACTTCTCTATATGTAGCTTCAACATGAAAAAAAGTATTGATAGGGTGATTTACTTGTGAAGATAAATATCTGACTCTGACCAAATAATTACCTGTCTCCAACGCCCAGTATGTATGTTATGACAGAGTAGCCAGCACAACTCTTTATAAATGTTTCAAGACAGGTAGCTGTGATCCCAAATGGTCCATGTTCATCACGGTGAAACTGCTGCAAGTAGCTTATAATGCTACGATGCTCAGAGAGAATCTGGATTTACAGAGCGCCTTCTTAGTAATCCATGGCAAAATTGTATAATACCAGAACTATTTTTTTTCGTAAGATGCCTTAACAAGAAGAAATCTGAAGAACATTCCAATTAAACAAGAAAACTTGAGGAGAGAAGTACCTGAGCCAAGGAATGTGAAGGTATGAATTCAAGCATGCCTTCATCTTGTCCAGTAGCAAGTACCTTATATGGAGTTAAGTGCAGGTCTAGGTTTTCCAACTTAAGCAGTCGATCCATTAGAGATACCATTTGAATGACCTATAAAATTGTAAATCAACAAGACAAATGACAATTGTTTCTAAGATTGCTCTCAGTACTCCAATTTTACTACTGAGGCACCAGAGGAGGTTAGTGAGTAAGGTGAGTGCAAGTGCACATGTATGTATGTGGGAGAGTGAGTGCGTGTGTGTGTGTGAGAGAGAGAGAGAGATCCAAAAATTAAGTATTTACCAATTGGTCTTGGCGTATATCATCACCCTTCTTAAATATGACCTTGCAAGTACCACCACTTTGTGTTCTGAAAGTCAGACGCAAGGGATGTAATGCACTTTTGAAAATTGATGATTCTGATGGCACAATACCAGTGATGAGGACGCCTGGGGCAAGAGGTGATCTTATTGGCTGGTTACAAAACAGAGTAACTCATTAATTGCAAAACAGAAATTCAATTTGAGCAGTCCCAACTCCTTAAAACAGTGCCAACAGATAATATACCTCTTCAAAATAGGTCAGTTCACTAAGAAGACCAGAAAGAAGTTGTCTAAGCTTTTCGATCTTCTTTTGAGTATTGCCTCGTACATTTCTTACATCTCTCATTATAGAACATAACTGGGCAGTCAACTCGGTCTGACGAACCAAACTCTGCCATTTCTTATAGCCATCTTCTTCCCCATGTGAACCAGCTGGCAACTTTCAAAGAGAACATAGTTATTTAATAGATCACATCATCAAAAATATTTACCAACGTGAAATCCGAGCAATCTACATTCAACCATACTGGATTGGCTAAATCACTTGCTCTAGAATACACTAGTGCTAAGATATTGGTTCCATGTTTTCTGCTTTGTCTCTATATAAAACATCTCCAAATAAGTTCCTTAATATTTTGACCACTTACTGTTATACTTTTGGAGATGAGCAGACTTTGTATAAATTGTACAGTTCAACAGTAATAAGGTGCAAAGCCTGAGAATCAATCTATTGTTTGCAAACAAATATTTCGATAAACAAACATATGTCAATAGCAAATAAAACTATGGTTGAACTAATAGCACATTGCTACAATCTTCAACTGTCTGCAACGAGTTTTTATATTATGAAACTGTTAGTTACATGTATCATAATAGTGCAAGCTGTCCGTCCAGCTAGGAGAGTTTATTCAAAGTAGGGTTGCGCACTTAAACTTTGTGTTTCTAATGCTTCTCATATACTAGAACTTAGAAACTTTTTGAAGTAATATCCTAGGAGGGAGATTCAATTAACCATAGTCAGAAGCAGAAATTTCACCTTGATCGACAAGAGGTTTAGCTACGACATTTATAACAAGACCAAAAGAAGCCTCACTCCCTGATATTTGAGTAATTCTTCCTGTTGTTTTTACATAACTTCCCTCTTTTATCAAAAACTGGTGAGATCATAATCAAAGCAAAATAAATTTCTTAGGCTTTTGTAAGCATTTTCAAACATTTATGCTTACAAATAAACATATATGAGGTTTTACCGATATACAACATGAATCTCAAGGTTTCTAAAAGGAAATAATTATTACTTTTGATTAGAATTCTATCTTTTTTCAGTTAAGTACGCTAATATTATATCTTATATTGCAGTAAACTGTTACAATTGAGTATAATTGTTCCTGGTTTAAGAAAAAATGTTTCAGTATGGTCACATTTGTTTGTTTTTTTGAGGGTTTGTTAGGACTCTAGAATGTTAGGACTCTAGAACTTTAATGCTGGAATTTCTCTATATTATTTCAATATATCGGTAAAGTGTATATCACTCCCGAATAGTAGTATACTACTTCTCCCTAACCAGAGCAGAATTGCTCCTCCCTCACTAACCAGAGCAGATTTGCTCCTCAGAAGGTTGAATCCTTCTGTCACTCTTCTTCTATCTACTTTCCTTCCGTCCCTCTCTTCTCTGCCTACCCCTTTATAGACCCCCCCTAGGTACATTCTGTTATGCCACCTCAGCTGTAACTAACTCTTTCCTCTAGAATAATCCTCTCTCTCTCTCTCTCCCGAAGATCCTAACAGGGTTAAATATTAATTAAACTAAGTTGTATTATACTTGTATTCAATTATTCAGTGGTGTGCATAGAACCCACTCAATAACATATGGTGCCACTCTAGATGGAAATGGGTGTCATGGCTCATGTTTTTCATGAAGCACTTAAAGACGTTTTCCAAACAACTAGATCCTAAAACCAAAAGTACTCCCATAAGCAGCACTTCATATAGTGCATATCGACACAAGAGATTCTCATCAATGACCATAAAACAAAAGTTATTAACGATTAGGCATATAGAAAACTTCAATGATGAGAAATACAACTAAAGCAAACCACACCTTCATCATACTCTCTTCAAGGATCTCGTAGGTACAATAAAAACGTTTTGCATAGGCAGGGTCGTAAAGTTCCACAGCCACATACCAACGTAGAAAACTAGCCAATTCAATATTCTTTAAAGCTGCCAAACATAAGGATTAGTCTCAGTACAGTGAACAACCTAACTCCATAAATACAGGCAAGTGTATGCCTATCATACACAGGTGCAAAGTAGATTGCGTACCTCGTTGAACAAGGAACTGAGAAAGGCAAGATTTATCTGAGCGTTCAAATCGAAGTGCCTGAACCAATTGAAGTAGGTAACAGTGAAGTTCTTCATCATCTGCTCTTTCAAGAACACTAACAGCATATGCACGGACCTGTAGTGATCACAAATTATCAAGTCTAAAGCATTATGACAGCATCTGTTTCTCTTTTCATTTATGATATTGAGGACAACATAGGCCTTTAATTCCTATGTTTACATGCAATTCATTCAAGTTTTGGTGGAACCATGTGGGAAGCTAGAAATGTTCTAAAGACCATAATCCAATTATCAGATCAAGCTTGAAATGAGGCTTGAAGATTTAAATCTGACAGACAATGAACAGAAGACAGTTTAACAAAGATGCATACCTCTTCACTTTCAAAAACTGATGACAGGAGCTCCAGCGCATCACAAACATCAATCATTTCCCACTTATTCATCAATTCTAATGCCTGTTTTGCTTCCTGCAGATGCATAAGCCACAATGATATTCAGAGATGATTTGAATGTTGTTCCTTACAAACTAACTTGCAAATGACACACCACTAGATTGCACAAGAATGAAAGTTACAAAAGCAAAAAATGGTTTCACATGCTTAAGGTCAGAAGATGCGGATAGAATCAAGGAGATGCATATAAACTAAACAGTTACTACAACAATTATTAGAAGAAAAACTTTTCCAATTGCATGTATCCCTTTCCAAAGCCAGGACTGTTTTAACAATGCAGGTTCAAAGCTTAATTCAAGATAGCCTCAAAGTTGAATGAGAACCCCTAAGAAATTAAGGAAAAACCAGTATTTCAATGAGTTGGTCAAGAAATTAACTACAAGGAGAGAGATGGGAAAAAATAACCACTCACCTGAACATCACTCCATTCAACACATCTTAGAAATTTGGTGAGAGCCCTCTTTTCAGACATCAATGAGAAGCGGAATTTCCATAAAAGCTGTCTCTCATCTCCACTCAAAGTCCTTGTTGGTGGATATTTTAGAATTCTCTGTATTGACCTTACAAACAAGAATCAAGCATGATGACACACCTCCAACTCAAAATAAATCAGCCTCTCAACAATCAAGCAAGAGCAAGCATGCAAACAATTGCAGCTTCAATAACAGAATCCATAAGCATAAGATTAATCCTTTACAATTAGTTATACAACTGCCAGAAAAGATCAGTGATGCAGGAGCATTTTAGATTCCTAGTTAATATTGGATTTCTTACTATTTAGTACTTCTTAAGTTATTTGGATTCCTAGTTATCATAGGATTAGCATATTACTTCTTAATTAGTATTTCCTGTTTCTATTAGGACTTCTAATTTAGTATTTCCTTTTCCTATTAGGAGTTGTCCTATACTAGTATAAATAGACAGCCTATGCTTGATGTTAAGGTATGTCTTTTATCAATCAAATAATTTTATGCTTTTAGAGGTTTTTCTACAAACCCTAAGCTTTATTTTCAAGTTCCAGCTACAATCTACTTCAATTATAGCCTATTCTATTCTACTTATCTTTGTTTTTCCTTTCCACACTACGTCAAATTGGTATCAGAGCAAGTTAGATCCTTAGATTTTGATTGCTAGCTATGGTTGGACGCGGTAGAACACGTGGACGTGGAAATCAAGATAACCAAGGAGAGATGGCTGAGTTGAGACGTATGATTGCAGATTTGTCGCGCGCTGTGCAAGATTTGCAGCAACGACGGAACCAAATGGCAGCCCGAATGGAGATTCGGAAGGCGACCACGACCCCTCGGATGTCTGGAAGGTAGTCTTGAGGCTGAAACTGCAGATTCAGTGGATGACAACCCCTTTCATGCAGCTGGACCCGCAAACAACGTGGTAAGAGGTGGATTGGAAGAGAGGTTAGTGCATGCCCTTGAATTGAATGGTGGTGGAATTAGAATTGAAGTTGCTGATTTTCATGGAAAGATGCATGTGGAGGACTATTTGGATTGGGAGGCAAGTTTAGAGACTTATTTTGAATGGAAACCTATGGCTGAAGCTAGAAAAGTGTTGTTTGTTAAGCTTAAATTGAAGAGCTTTGCACTTCAATGGTGGAAGCGAGTTGAGGAGCGGCGTACGACAAGGCAAGCCTAAAATTAGCACTTGGGAACACATGAAAGCGAAGTTTGCAAGCAATTTTACCACTGATTACTTAATGGAATTGTATGAAAAGTTCCATTCGTTGAGACAAAGGAGCTTAAGTGTGGAGGAATACACTACTGAGTTTAACAACCTCTCAATTCGAGTAGGTTGAATGAAACTAACGAACAATTGACCTCTCGATATCTAGCAGGTTTGAATCAATCACTTAGGGATGAGATGGGAGTAGTTCGATTGTTTAACCTTGAAGAAGCAAGGCAACATGCCTTAATGGCAGAAAAACGAGTCTGGAGGTATGGTTCTAGAAGGCCTTTGTTTGGAAGAACCAAAGGAGCTATTCAAAGCGATCTTGGAGCTATTCGCAATGAAAGAACAGTCAATCAGCCCCCAAAGTCAGTCGCGAGAGTGCCAAAATGAGCCGAGCTAATGGAGGAAATATGGGTAACATTGAAAAAGGGAAGGCTTTGGTGAAGTTTGGAGCAACAAACATCTATAATCCTAATAATTTTAAAACTGGCAGCAGCTCACAGATTTAGTGTTTTACTTGTGGAGAAAAGGGTCATGCTTCTTATGCTTGTCCGGAGCGAAGGGTGAACCTTGTTGAACTAGAAGAAGAAGAGGAGGACGTGTCAGATCCTGTGGATGATGATGGCGTGGAAGAAAGTGAGGATATAGATGTGTACCCAGTTCAAGGAGAATCTTTAGTGGTTCGACGAGTAATGACAATCGCTAACAAGTGCGAAAGGGAAGATTGGAGACGTCGTAGCATATTTCGAACCCGTGTTAATTGTGGAGGTAAGGTGTGCAATCTAGTTATCGATGGAGGTAGCACGGAGAATGTTATTTCAAAAGATGCAGTAGAAAAGCTTAAACTTACCACTGAAAGGCATACTCGTCCTTACAAGATTGGTTGGCTTAAGAAAGGTCATGAGATTCCAGTCACTTTTAGATGCTTGGTCAAATTTACTATGGGTTCAAATCTAGATGATGAAGCTTTGTATGATGTTGTGCCTATGGATGTTGGCCATATTCTTGTGGGCAGACCTTGGTTATATGACCATGACATGGAACACCTCACTAAACTAAACACTTACACTTTTTGTAAAAGCAACAAGACTTACACCTTACACCCTTTAAAGGAAGAAGCCAAAGAGACCTCTAAATCTTCAAAAGGTGGCAAGGTTAGTGGATATACAGCAGCTGAAAGGTTTGAATCAGAATGTGAAGAGTCAGAGGTGGTGTATGCTCTAATTAGTAAGGTTGTGAAGGATGACAAAGCCAAAAATTTGATTCAACAACCTCCTGAAATCCAGCAATTGTTGAAGGAATTCAAGGACTTGGTCAGCAATGATTTGCCCCCAAGTTTACCGCCCATAAGAAGCATTCAACATGCTATTGATTTGGTGCCTGGAGCACCTCTACCTAATTTGCCAGCATATAGAATGCCACCTACGCAGCGTGCTGAGATACAAAAACAGGTTGGTGAATTGCTTAGTAAGGGACTGGTGCGAGAAAGTAAAAGTCCTTGTGCTTGTCCAGCTCTACTTGCTCAAAAAAAGGATGGTTCTTGGAGAATGTGTGTTGACAATTGCGCTATCAACAAAATAATTGTCAAGTACAGATTTCCTATTCCTCGTTTGGATTATATGCTTGATCAACTAGGTGCTTCTAAAGTGTTTTCAAAGATGGTACATTTTATTCCATGTTTCAAGACTTCCGATGCTACACATATTGCTGATTTGTTTTTCAAGGAAGTGGTGAGGTTACATGGCATACCAAGTTCAATTGTTTCCGAAAGGGATGTGAAGTTTATGGGACACTTTTGGAGGATTTTGTGGAGAAAGATGGGGACTGAATTAAAGTATTCTAACACTTGTCATCCACAAACAGATGGCCAAACTGAATCTATCAATCGGAGGTTGGATAACATGTTGAGATGTCTTGTTGGGAATCATTTGAAGAATTGGAATTTTGTGATACCACAAGCTGAATTTGCTTTCAACAATTCAGTGAATAGATCAACAAAGAAAACACCCTTTGAAGTTGCCTATGGATTTAAGCCACAACATGTGCTTGATTTGGTGCCATTACCAAAAGAGGCTAGAGTTAGCGATGATGGTGAAGCCTTGGCTGATCAAATTCGCAAGGTTCATGAAGAAGTAATGGAAACTTTGAAGGCTAGCAATCAATCCTATGCTAGAGCAACAAATCAACATCCTAGGGAGAAAGCGTTTGAAGAGGGAGACTTGATATTAGTATACTTGAAGAAAGAAAGGTTTCCAAGAAGTGACCAGTTACCAAGGGTGCATCCAGATGTTATTGAGTAGGTTTTGGATGTCAAAGAAGTGTGTTTAAGGAGGGGCAATCAGTACAGACAGTTCTTAGTCCAGTGGTTGGGTAAACCAACTAGTGAAAGCACTTGGATAACTGACGAAGAGTTAAAGAAAGTTGCTCCAGAGTTGCATGATGAAGTTTTAAAGGTTTTCTCGCCAGAGTCGAGTCTTTCAACCCGAGGTGATTGATGCAGGAGCATTTTAGATTCCTAGTTAATATTGGATTTCTTACTATTTAGTACTTCTTAAGTTATTTGGATTCCTAGTTATCATAGGATTAGCATATTACTTCTTAATTAGTATTTCCTGTTTCTATTAGGACTTCTAATTTAGTATTTCCTTTTCCTATTAGGAGTTGTCCTATACTAGTATAAATAGACAGCCTATGCTTGATGTTAAGGTATGTCTTTTATCAATCAAATAATTTTATGCTTTTAGAGGTTTTTCTACAAACCCTAAGCTTTATTTTCAAGTTCCAGCTACAATCTACTTCAATTATAGCCTATTCTATTCTACTTATCTTTGTTTTTCCTTTCCACACTACGTCAATCAAATTCAACAAGCACAAGGGAATATCTTTAAACAATTTGAGATGTCTAGCCTAGATTATGCATTTGAAACTAGAAAGCACATAGGTAAGAGATTGACCGAAGTCACATAATGTCCAGAACAAAAAGGTACAAGAAACCTAAACATAGTTTAAAAACAAATTAGATGCATCTTCAATCAAAGGAATTTTGAACTTACTTCCGTTCATTAGAGCTTGGCTTCAAATCTCTGTCAATGATACCACGTGTTAGACTACGGGCCAGCTTTAATTGCTTGTGCTCTGAAGGGTTTATCTTTCCCATTTCTGGGTCCCACACAATTACAAGTTCATTTGTTGAAGCAATAGGGGATGGTAACAAGAAATTTGCACCGGACTCCTTCAGTTTAAACATCAAAACAACACACAAATTAATTTGATAAAAAGAAAAGCTGAGCAATTATCCTTCCCATGCTTGTAAAGTAGAAATATGTGTTCACAAGCTTAATAATGCTCCTGAAATGCAAAGATTGAGGTGGTTAAGGAGGTGTTAAGGTTCATGTATTACATTCCCTATTTGCAATTGATCATTTCAACATGACCCAACTCATAGTTTTGTGGTTACACAGCAGCTATAAACAAAAATGTTCAGCCAGAAAGTCATATGATGTATGTTACTCAGCATTACCTGAAAAACAACTTGATGTTCAAAGCTGCAGAAATCAACAATCAAGTACAAGTGAGAGCTTCCATTTTTGCTACTTTCACGTTCCTTGATTTTCTCAATAGCTTTGAAAGAAAGCCGATCAAGCCAGCCAACACGCTGGATTTGCCCCCTCTCATATTTGTTTACAAGCTTTTCCAATCGTTCCAACTCCCCTCGCTCATGCCTGGGGACCTAAATTCACATGAACAGCTAAGTGAGACCATAAAAAAGACTATACTAATGAGCGTTCCACTTAAAAGAATATTTGGGAACCTTTCCAGGAGTGGTTGTTGGAAGTGATCCATCAGCTTCCTTCCCTTTCCAAAGTCTAAGCTTTTGCTTGCCTGTTTTTAGTTGTAACTTGCTATTGAATAGAATTATGGTAGCACCACCAATCAATCCATCATCTTTTCCACGAGAAACATCCCAAACCTATACTTCCAAATAGATCAATTTTAAGATAAATCATAAACCTCAGTATCCAAGCAATTGCACACCAATAAATAATCTAACTGACACATGCATAATACAATTTGTATGCTCTTCTAATTCTTATCAGTAAGTAGGACAGCAATGATACTGAATCTGAAGGGGATGCTAACAACGGATAAATATTATTAGTAGAATAGATGAAGCTGTAAGTGCATTATCAGTACCGGCTAAAAGAAAAGATGCTGCTCCATTTAAATGAAGAAATATTAAAATTTCAATTTCTCCTGCTACTTAAAAGTTAGTGGCTAAATTGGTCAATTACCGTAAAAGCAACTTGTGCATGCGCAGTTAAGTCTCGATATTTAGAACTCAGAGTGATGAGTTCATTCCAACAGTAAGATGGGCTGCCTGATTCCAACCTGACACCAACCGAAGAGACATAACTTTAAGTTGAAAAGGCAGAAGCTTCTCATAGGAGGTTCTAACTAAATGCTAAGAATTGTGAAACCTTGTCCTCATAGGAAGCCCAAATGGAGCACCATCAATGTATAACTCACACTCAATGAATATCTCCGCGCTTCCTTCGTCCTTCGTAGAATCAATTCCTGCCAGAACAATCACAAATAACCAAAAAAAAAAAAAGAAAGAAAGAAAGAAAACGACAAACTTTACTGATCTAGAAAAATCCAACACACCAATCAACCGAAACTAACACTAACTACAAAACATGAGCACACCTGAATTCTTCTTTTCAGAAGAGGGCAAAGATCCTTCAAGCCGTTCGACGCGAAAAGTAACCGGAAGATTGATGTCGCACGACAAGAAAAAACGAAACTCGTTGTTTCCGCTCATCTTCTCGTAGCACTATAAGTTGTTGGGTTCTTCAGCAGCCGGTAGTCTCCATAAACACTAGGATTAGAAGTAGTAAGTTAAAGGAATGGAAGTTTTTGAATGTCAGTTAAGAGTTGCAGCGTCTCCGAGGTCGCACAGACAGGTTTAGAACCATAAAATCCGACTGCCGCCTGCGCTGCTTTAATAAAAGAATCCCTGTTCTGTTGGGAAATACTAAAAATCCGCCAAATTTTGTTAGACCTGTATTTGATATTTTAAATTTTTTAAACTAAAAAAAAAATTTAGAATAATTATTGCGGCGTTGAAATTAAGGTAAAATTATACTCCCTCCTATTTATAATAAGAGTCGTTTTAGATACATTTTAATTATTCAAAATAAGTATCATTCTTGACTTTGTATGCATGTTTATAACTTTTCTTTCAAAATTAACCTTTCATTTCTCTCTCATCTTAATTATACAGATCACATTTTCAAAGCAATTTCTCTCACAATTTTATTTAAGATGCTAATTACCGAGGTAATTTTATGGGAGTATTAATAAGGGTATATCTATAATTTTATTAGCTTTCTTAATAAGCGTGTATTTTTCTAAAACGACTCTTATTATAAATCATGTATTTGTGGATATCTTTGTTATGATGATTGTATAACTGATTCGTAGACTTCAATTATCAAAATATTTTTTATTAAGAATTACTATATTTTGATGCTACTTATGATTTATTCTATTTAGGATATCTCAATCAGTAGTATTTAAATATATTATGAATTATATGAGATAGTTGAGTAAATCAAGGATTCATTAAAGTAATTAGAGAGAATATTCTATTGTTTTTTATTAATAGTAATTTAAGAAATTCTTTAACCAAAATGAATTGAGATTTGAAATGGTATTTTAAATATCAATTTTAAATTAATTACTAATTAGTGAGAATGAACATATTGGATTTAAAAGCATAGACATTGTATCAATACTCTTTAGCCAATCGAAACATTGAATAACAAAATAATTAAATTATACAATATAACAATGCATAGAACGTCCGTTAAACCACTTTGATATTTATAATATTTTGTTAAATTATTTAATGATTCATGTGATTTATAAATTTCAAGATCATGAAAAGAACTCAAGATAATGGTTATTGAGTATTAAATAATGTTGGACCAATGGTGGTTGACAAATTAAATCCTTTTATGTTTTGATAATAATAAAATGTATATAATTGATTATGAAATTATTTCGGGTGTTTAATTTAAATAAAAGACTTGTGCAAATCAAGATAGCAGATAAAATATTGTGGAAATTATTTTCAACGTGCTAGAGATATTAAATCTTGAAGATTATGGGAATATTTTGTTAAATCTATCCGTTGGCGTCATCACTAGTCAGCTATAATGTAGCAAGTCGACTAATAATATTCAGATATGTCAGTGGGGCATGAAACAAGTCAACTATAATGTGGCAAGTCGACTAATAATATTCAGATATGTCAATGGGGCATGAAACAAGTCGACTATAATGTGACAAGTCGACTAATAATATTCAGATATGTCAGTGGGGCGTGAAACAAGTCGACCAATTTGCTATAGGTCGACTACAAATCAGTCAGATAAATGCATTAGTCGGCTAACATCACACTAGTAGACTATTCGAAGAGCGAAGATGAAATTTGCATAGAAAAATGTTGGCATTAGTCGACTATAACATCTCGACTAGTCGACTATCAGGTGGAGCTGAGCAAAATTTGTCCGAATCAATCTCAAATGAAAAGGAAATATTTTTGCAACGTCTATGAGCAATCAAGCGACGGCTAGTAGACTTCTCCAACGGCTACAGTTATCTTAGAGCTTGTAAATAAATATTAGAAGATCATATGATCAATGTGTCAGGTCCAAAAAACAAAAGCATACCACTATTGTTCCAAATTTGCTCTCAATTGCTCTTAGCTTGTTCCAAATTTGTACTGAGCATTATTACTTCTTCTTTATCTTTGTGATTATTGTGAGTTGAGTGATTGGTTGAAAATCACTTGTGAGGTAGGATTTGTGCCGAAAAATAAATCAATTGTAAGGGTAGCTTGAGCCGGAAATCAAGAGGTGTTGTGAAAGTCCACACTGAACTATAAAATGTGTAGTAAAGTGATTTGCCAAATCCTAAGTGGGAGCTTAGGTAGAAGACGGAGGTCTTAGCACCGAACCTCTATAAAAACAGTGTTTGCCTTTCTTCCCTACTCTTTGTATTTAAATTGTTTAAATTGTTTTGTGTGTGTTAACTTCAGATTTTTTGTAGAACTTTACGAAAAAGGTTCAAAGATCTATTCAACCCCCCTTCTAGATCGTTTACAATTGGTATCAGAGCAGAAGTATTTAGGGATGACATACAATAACCTAGCGGAAGAAGGTAACACGAATAATCACCCTCCTTTGTTTAATGTTACTAACTATTCCTCTTGGAAAAATCCTATTAAATATCATATTATAAGCGAGGGAGTGGAGTATTGAAAGATCATCATCTTCGGTCCACATGTTCCATTGAAAGAAAATGGCGAGGTAAAGACGGAGCTGGAGTATGATGACAATGATTGGACATCTAACGGGACTGTTAGATGTCCAAGGAATATAATTGGTGATGCATTCCAATTTTCAAATCTAAAAAAAAAATGGACGTACCTTTATAATCAATGGTAAACTTTGAGAAGAATGATCAACTTGTTATAAAAGATAGAAATAATATGGTGTATCACTAATTGTAGATGCACCATTTAATAGTTAGTGTACATATGGATTGGTTTGGTTTTACCTAACACAAGAATGAAGTAGGTGGTTATTGGTTAGGTTTTACCTAACACAAGAATGAGGTAGATGGTTATTGGTTAGGTTTTACCTAACACAAGAATGAGGTAGATGGTTATTGGTTAGGTTTTACCTAACACAATAACATATATGGAGTAGATGGTCACATGTGTATTAGGTGGTTAAAATGTACTATAAATAGAAGGGTTAACTTGATGTAAGAGACACCATTTTTTCATAAGAAGAATTCTCCTCTCCCAAATATTCTTACATTTTAGTTTCGGTTTTATAACACGTTATCAGCACGAGGCTCTCATTTCTAAAATTCGGCTTATCAACATCAAGCAATCGTAAGGTTCTTCCGCTACCTACATCGCATAAACGTTATTCGGTTTACGTACATCAAACAAACGTAAGTTCTTCCGCTTATTTATCCTAGTTACAATGTTGTTAAAATAAAGTTCTTCTTTTATCTACATTAATTCTACTTATGATATGATTAAAACAAATTATAGGCGACTCATTTTTTACCTTCTTTAAATAATGAAAAGTTATTACCACCTCTAAATACGTAATTTATTGTATAATATAATCATCGATGTTTAAAAAATAAAAAATGTATAACGCTATATATATAACGGTATATATATATATATATATATATATATATATATAACGTAAATTTATAATGCTAGTAACGGTAAAAAATTTTTCCTATAAATAGATACCACTCCTTCATAATTTACTTCATCCCTACACACTTTTTCTTACCTCAAAATTCTTACAAAAAAATTTCAAATGTTGTCCGCTATTTCATTGTTTTGTATAATTATTATCATTATATATCTTTGTTTCATTCTTAGTGTAGAGCTAGATAATTCAGTTCGCATATATTTTCTCTTAGTAATACCATGTATTATGATCCCTATGTTGCTTCTTGGCATAGCATTTGAGCAAGGCATGTAATTTATTTAATGTAATATCGATTTGAATACATGTATTAATTATTTCTCTCTATATAGTTGCCAACATGTCCAATCTTGTCAAAATTGAGTTCGCTGCTTTTGATGTCGCGGGCCATAATTATATGCCGTGGATGATTGATGTTGAAATGCATCTTGAATCAATGGATCTTTTAGATACCATTAAAGAAAATAATACAACATCAAAACAAAATAAAGCCAAAGCGATGATCTTCATTCGTCGTCATCTTGATGAGGGATTAAAAAGAGAATACCTCACAATTAAAGATCCAAATCATTTGCGGAAAAATTTACAAGAAAGATATGATCATCAAAAGGAAGTTTTACTTCCGGCTTCTCGTGATGAATGGAGCGCTTTATGCTTCCAAGATTTTAAAAAGGTCAATGAGTATAACTCAGTTATGTTTAGAATTGTCTCACAACTAAAATTTTGTGGGCAAACAATCACTGAGGAAGATATATTAGAAAAAACATACTCCACCTTCCACGCATCGAATGTAACCTTGCAACAATAATATCGAGTGCGCGGATTTAAAAATACTCGACCGATTTCATGCCTTCTTCAGAAAGAAGAATAATGAACTTTGATAAAAATCATCAATCCCGCCTCATCATGCGCAAAAGATTTCTAGAAGCAAATATTGCAATTCGAAATAAAAGAAAAAATCATCATGGGCCTAGTCGTGGTCGCGGTCGTGGCCGTGGTCGTGGCCGTAGTCGTAACTACATTCGTGGACGTGGCCGAGGAAGTTATCCATATAACTCTCTTCAAAGAAATACAAACCACCACAATAACAAGCACCATATTAACGATGTTCATGGAAGTTCTTATCGGACTTCAGGAGATTCTTGCCTTAGATGTGGTACAAAAGGACATTGGGTTAAAGTTTGTCGAGTTCCTGAACATCTATGTCAGTTATACAAAGCATCCTTAAAAGGGAAAGAAAATGAAGTGAATTTTACTGAACAACACCCTTTAGGTGATTCAACTGACCTTGGTACTTTTCATTTTGATTTCATTGAGAATCATAATCCTTCAGATGACTCTACATATCTGAATGCTTCAGATTTTACCGATGATTTTGTGGATCAGGGCATTGTTGATGGCAGTAGCAATGGAAATTAAAATTATGTACTTATGTTTATGTTAAGTATTATTATGCTTATTATGTCACTCAGTTTCAATTACTTGTTATGTTACTAGTTTCAATTACAGTATTGCAATATTTTTTTAAGTTAACATAACATCTCTTTCTCTTTATTCTTGCGCAATTTTCTCATCAGATTATTTATTTTTATGCAAAGTTTTGACATGGATCGTTCTGTAAGAGGAGCGGCAAATAATGATAATTTATGCATACCAGATAGTGGCACAACGCACACTATCCCGAAAGATAAGAGGTTCTTTCGTAATTAAACCAACAAAACAATTGTAAACACAATATCAGTCCTATAGACTTGATTGAAGGAATTGGCAAGGCAAATTTCACATTACCAAATGGCACAATGTTCACAATACATGATGTCTTATTTAGCCAAATTCTAAAAAAATTGTTGAGTTTTAATGATATATATTCTCATCGATAAGATACTCGACCTGAATCGAGGAAATATGAAATATATGTATCTTACAACGTAAATCGTGAAAGATAAACATATTGAAAAACTACCAATGCTCCCTTTGGATTGCATTATACATATATAAATGTGATGGAATCTAATATGGTAGTGAAAGCAAAACACATTGATCCTTCAATGATATCTATTTGGCATGATCGTCTGGGTCATCCAGGATCAACAATGATGCGAAAAATAATTGAGAATACACATGGACATCCATTGAGTAATAAAATGATTACTTAAATAAATAAGAGTCCATGTACATCTTGTTCTCTTGGAAAACTGATCATAAGGCCATCACCAGCTAAAATAAAATTGGAATCACCTGTTTTTTTTTACATATTCAAGGTGATATATGTGGACCAATTCATCCACCATGTAGACCATTTCGATATTTTATGGTATTGATAGATGCCTCCAGCAGATGGTCTCACGTTTGTCTACTATCAACTCGTAATATGGCATTTCCAAGATTTCTTGCACAAATTATTAAATTAAGAGCACAATTTCCTGACTATACAATAAAGAAAGTCGACTCGATAATCTTGGTGAATTCACATCCCAAACTTTCAATGACTATTGTATGTCAATCGGGATTATGGTCGAGCATCCTGTTGCTCATGTGCATACTCAAAATGGTTTAGCTGAATTTTAATTAAACGCCTTGACTTATTGCTAGACCATTGATGATGAAAACAAAGCTTCCAATTTTCAGATGGGGTCATGCAATTTTACATGCCGAGGCATTAATTTGCATCCCACCAAGTGCATATCATACATACTCCCCACTATAACTTGCATTTGGTCAAGAGCCAAATATCTCCCATTTGAGAATTTTGGTCATGCAAAGATATGTGCTATTGCACCACCACAACGTAGTAAAATGGGACCTCAAAGAACATTGGGGATATATATGGCTATGGAAGTAAATCTATTATTAGATGTCTTGAACCTCAAACGGGTGATATGTTTACAGCACGTTTTGCTGATTATCATTTTAATGAAAATACTTTCCCGACATTAGGGGGAGATAATAAATAGCTGATGAAAGAAATTACATGGTGCGAACCATCATTATCAGATCTTGATCAACGACAAAACAATGCGAAATGAAGTGCAAAGAATTGTGCATTTGCAAAGAATTGCAAATCAATTACCAGATGCTTTCACAGATACAAAAGAGTGACTAAATCATTTATACCAATTGTCAATGCTCCCCGCTTTCGGATTGAAATCCTAAAAGGACAATCTGAGAATATGGTCACTCATGAATCTACGACACGCATGAAGCGTGGTAGACCAATCGGTTCCAAAGATAAAAATTCTCGAAAAAGAAAAGGAGCAAATGTGATTAATGACCACAAGATAGATAAAAGTGTTCTTTTAGAAACACAAGATGAGGATAGTGTCCCAGAAGAGACACAAACTGACATTAATCAAGAAATCGCAATAAATTATATTCACACAAAAGAATTATGGAACCGGAATGATACGAAAGAGATTGATGAAATATTTTCTTATGTTATAGCATGTGATATCCTCAATGAAAATGAAGATCCCGAACCAAGATCTATCATTGAATGTCAAAATAGATATGATTGGGTTCAATGGAAAGATGCTATTGAAGCTTAATTAAATTCTCTTAACAAGCGTAATGTGTTTGGACCTATTGTCCTTACACCCCAAAGTGTAAAGCCTGTAGGTTACAAATGAGTTTTTGTTCGAAAACGAAATGAGAAAAATAAAATTGTGAGATACAAAGCTCGACTTGTTGCACAAGGTTTTTCTCAAAGACCCCGAATTGACTATGAACAAACATACTCTCGTTATGGATACAATTACGTTTAGATATTTAATCGACTAAGTTCTTTAAACCGGAAATGCGTCTTATGGATGTTGTTACTACTTACACGGATCACTTGATAGTGATATTTACATGAAAATCCTCGAAGGATTCAAAATGCCGCAGATTAAAATCACAACCAAAGGAAATGTATTCGATCAAATTGCAAAGATCCTTATATGGACTAAAGCAACTGGACGCACGTGGTACAATCGTCTAAGCGAGTATCTATTAAAGAAAGGATATGCAAATAGTCTATTTGCCCTTGCGCTTTTATAAAGAAAACAACATCCGGATATGTGATTATCATTGTCTATGTTGACGATTTGAATATCATTGGTATCGCTAAAGAAATCCAAGAAACAATGGTGTACTTAAAGAAGGAATTTGAAATAAAAGATCTTGGAAAACTAAATATTGTCTTAGTCGCAAATTGAACATAGACAAGCGGAATCTTTGTGCATCAATCGACATATATACGTAAAAGGTATTGAGGCGTTTTAATATGGGTAAAGCAACTCCATTAAGTACACCAATGGTTGGTAGATCGCTTAATGTCGAGAAAGATCCATTTCGCCTCGCGAAGAAAAACGAAGAAGTTCTCGATTTCAAACACCATATCTCGAGTGCGATAGGAGCTCTCATGTATCTTGCTAATTGTCTTAGACTCGATATAGCTTTTTTTGTTAATCTACTAGCAAGATTTAGTTCATCTCTACTAAAAGGCCTTTGGAATGAAATTAAACATCTATTCCGTTATCTTCGAGGTACAATTGATTTGGGATTATTTTACACTAAAATGCAAAACAAGTTTTGGTTGGTTATGCAGATGCAGAGTTACTTATCGATCCGCATAAAGCCGGATCCCAAACCGGTTATGTATTTACGTATGGAGACATCGCAATTTCTTGGCGCTCACGAAACAAACACTTGTTGCTACTTCTTCAAATCATGTCAAATCATTGCACTTCATGAAGCAAGTCGAGAATGTGTATGGTTAAGGTCAATGACTCACCACATTTTAACAACTTGTGGCTTATCGACCAACAAAGAACCAACAATCATATTTGAAGACAATGTAGCATGTATCACTCAAATAAAGGAGGGTTATATCAAAAGTGATAGAACCAAACATATCCCTCCGAAATTTTCCAATTCACCCAAGATCTCGACAAGAGCAAAGAAATCAATATCCAAGATATTCAATCAAGCAACAATGTCGGATCTTTTACAAAACACTTCCTACTATACCTTTCGTGAAGTATGTCCACGAGATTGGAATCGACATCTAAAAATTTATGAGGAAGAGCTCATTGTGTTCAATGAGGGGAGCTTATCTTGACAGACTCTTTTCTCTTATCATGGTTTTTATCCCACTGGGTTTTTCCTGATAAGGGTTTTAACGAGGCAACACCAAATGTGTTTAAAGGCAAAAGAAGAGACAATTATATGGCACACCAAAGGGGAGTGTTATAAAAGATAGAAATAATATGGTGTACCACTAATTGTAGATGCACCATTTAATAGTTAGTGTACATATGGATTAGTTTGGTTTTACCTAACACAAGAATGAAGTAGGTGGTTATTGGTTAGGTTTTACCTAACACAAGAATGAGGTAGATGGTTATTGGTTAGGTTTTACCTAACACAAGAATGAGGTAGATAGTTATTGGTTAGGTTTTACCTAACACAATAACATATATGGAGTAGGTGGTCACATGTGTATTAGGTGGTTAAAATGTACTATTAATAGAAGGGTTAACTTGATGTAAGAGACACAATTTTTTCATAAGAAGAATTCTCCTCTCCCAAATATTCTTACATTTTAGTTTCGGTTTTATAACACAACTAATCCATTAAACTAAGTGAATTCGGCATGTATATTCCTAGAAAATCTTCTAAGTGGCAAAATTTCTAAAGGAATGCATCATATTAGGGAAAGATGTAGACCTCTGAAAACCCACAACAAAGCAAATTACTAGTGTGGACTTTATATGTCGAGATGATGGTAATAAAGTAAGAATTTACTTATAAGGAAAATATGACGTTGAAGTCAAATATCCATAAAATCATGACTTTAGAGCCTTAATCAATAAAGTAGAATATAAGGTGTGATTTGCAAAGTCAAACTATCCAAATACCTTTACATTAATGTAGTAAATACCAAAGTAGATTCATAATTAATGGAAAATCAACTCAAAGGTTTGTATACCACAAAAATGAAAATAATGCTCAAATCAAAGGTCTATATAACTACAGGGGCTTTAAAAATTGAGTAATAATTTATCAACAATTCCATTATTTTGCTGTTATGCTCTGAGTTCGAGTCAAGAAATCTATTATTTATAAATGGTAAGATTCATCTAAAGTAGAATATGTGGCTCCATTCTCCTATATCCTCGAGTTGCTTCTCTATCATCTTCTCACCTAAAATTACACAAAGTAGGATAATGTATTGCCAAATAAAAGATCAAAATAAAAGAATAAAATAAATATATTCCCATCTATCAATATGTGTAAGAGACCACATTACTCTGCCTAAATAGTATGACAGTATCTCTAAACTATCTGCTAAGGAAAAAGCATCAGTTTGGAGTAATCATAATAAATGACATTATTGTAGGACGTTACTGCATGATATCAAACTTCCTTGCTCTGTTTTCAGATATGTTTTTCATACTATTTCATCTCATGATTCTGATTGGTCAGGAATTTGGAGTTTGTTTTTTCAATGTTCGGTAATGATGGAAAGCACAAACACTCTTGTATTCTCACAAACCACCAATACATTACACTGTAGACTGTATTATTATGTATAATGCATGTATACTCCCACAAACAATGGTGACTCATTAATACACCAGTTAAGCAAGAGTTCCTGTAAGCTAGCACTCCTAAAAATAAATCCTTTATGCTTAAATGCGTTTGATGGTTTCACATGTCAATACACCAGTAACCTGGTATTGTACATTGTGATGCTCAACACATGTTTTGATCCGACTGATGAGGCCGGTTGTTTGATGGCTTGCCAATTTGTAGACAGTCAATTGGGGGAACAGTAGGAGTCTTTAGCTCTCCAAAGGTCTGCCAACAATAGGGGTTGTACATGTGATACTGTTCTTGCAGGGGTTTGAGTTCTATGGTGGTTAGACTTACATCCATACATGGTAGGGCGTCACTGCAGGCCAAATGTATTGGCTTTACTGTATATGTTCCTCTTATTCTTTCGTAGTTGATCCCTGATAGAGCCACAGCTGATGTTTGATTTTTGCAGCTGCCTTTGTCGCAATAGTATTGATCGATCATGATAGGGACTTGGGTTTCAGAAACTTGAATGTTGGAGAACAGCACTCCCTGAACTGATCCTGATCCGCCCTGCATTTCAATATTAAGATTACAGGTAAGTAGCTTGTGGAAGAACTGCAGTTATTTCGTATAAGCATTCCAACTTATATTTGATCGACTTCTGTCCATTATGAGTTTAAAGCAACGCGAAGATAGTCTGAAAAGGAAATTAACATGATTTCTAGGAAAATTTTGGACTCTGATCAAAAGTATGAGTTCTTCATGCCAAAAAAGTTCTGCATATAACATAATATCTTTTACCAGATTCCAGTTTCGTGGATTCTCCAAGCTGTTATTCAGTTAGAATTCTCAATTCGTCTGAAATATCTAGCTCATTGTTGTAATTTTTGAAAACCTTTTGAATATGAAAGTTCTCTAATGGTATTTTGATTTGTAAAATAGTCTGTTTTCTTGTAGATTGTTCGTGGGATTACATAGCGTACCTGCCATGTCTTTATTCTGACACCTGTCATTGTATTGTGCATGGTGACATCTCGGACAGTGATGTTTGAGACACAGGCTTTGGTGTTATCCTTTCCCAGACTTCCAATGCTTATTCCATGTCCTGGCCCACAGTTCACATTGTGTACGTACACATTTGTGCATCCAGTTTGTATAGAAACACAGTCATCTCCTGCAAAAACATCACATTCAATCTTCACCATCTCCTTTCCCGATTTTGGTTCTATGTTAATACATTTATTGACAACATGAACTAGTTCCATCGTTGGAGGTTTATTTACTTCTGCAAGACTGCACTTATTTGTAGGTATAGTTCTCACTTATGCAAACATCTTAACAGTTCCATTTATGTATACGCTATGCTAAAACTTGTCAGGACTTTGTGTAGCAGCTGATAAAGACAGATAACTGGGTGAAACAGAATGTCTTCATCTCATGGGTGGGTCCAAGCCTAATCCTATTCTGAATGGGAACATGCAATATGTGAAATGACAGCCTGTGTTGACACGTGTCCAATAACATGTGGCCATTGAAGTTGAGATTAAAGTTCACAACTTTGCAGATAAGATTGTCATGTGATTATGTGAATCAGTAGCAGGGATCTGAACTGTTTGGCCCTTTCCATGCGTAGATACCTGTTTTTCTTTAACTCTGCAGATGTTACTGCTATTTGTCATAACTCAAGCTAGTTAAACTAGCATTTTTTTTATATATTGAGATCAGGAAGCAATAGAATTACCGCAAGCAAGATCGCTGGTGTGTATTAGGACATCTTTGGAATTCTGAAGGTGGATTCCATCTGTGTTAGGACTGTCACCAGGAGATGAGATGCTTATATCATGTACCCCCACTCCAATGCAGTCGTCGAACTTGAGGTGGCACTGAGGACTGTTTTGAATTCTAATGCCTGTGACTGTTGCATTGAAACTTCCGTAAATTCGTAGTGCCTGTCAAATGAAAGCAGCTAAATCATGTATATGGACAATATCACGACGAAATATGATCGGAAATACAGAGTGGTCCTTACGGTTGGTTTAATACTTGGCATTTTCTGGCTGCTGAATTCACTTGTTATCTACCACACAGTACAGCAGAGAAGCATGATGAGAGGAACAGACCATAAAACAATAAAATGAAATATAAATTTGAGGTAATTACAGGAATTGGCGGGTGCTCTGCTACTGTGTTGTTTAAAGGAACTATGAGTTTGGTTTCATCGTCCCCGGGATCACCAAAGGGTTCATCCTGCCACCAGACTGAACCACTGCCATCGATGGTACCTTTTCCCCGGATTGTAATTCCCACAAGTTTTGTGAATTCAAGCCACTGCAAAAGTCCCCTCCCAGCCCCCCAAGCATTGGAATTTGTTGGAGCTACAATTGTGCCATCCAGCTGACAAAAAAGACAAAAATTTAGAAAGACAGAAGCAAGCAGTTGAAGAACATTTTGAAATAAAATTCATTTACCTGGAACACAATATTCTGTTTGCAGTATGGACCAGAGAAAGAAATGGGCCCCACGAGGAAAACATACTCGGCTGGAACTAGCATCATTGATGCCTCAACGATACAAGCTGAGGCCCACGCAGCTTGGAATGCCTGCATTTCCACATCACCAGAAAATTACTTTACTTCTAGTAGTTTAACTATTAAAACCAACAACTGTATGCAATTATTGTTGGAACCGTGACATAACTGCCATAACGAGAATCCATTCTTTTGGACTGGTCCCCACCAAGCGCGGTTCTGTTGTTTTTCCTTTTCTTTTTACCTTTGTGTTGTTTCATCTTTATCCGTATTTGTTTCAGTTTCCTGTTGTTTTATTCGTGATCTTCATAACCCCAGAACATATTGTCGGTATCCTGTTAACATGTTGAAACCGGGATACTATCCTTAAACAGAGGAGCCCTGATCTGGTGGCCAGAATGTGTTTTTGCTTTACGTTGTTATTAATTGAATTGACACTAACTATTGTTGTACTTCAAGTCATACTATGAGAGAAATGAACAGAATGAAAAAATCAGTTTACATTTGACTTCCAGACATGCAGCTGTGGACTAACTAAACATCAACATTATGACCTTTCCCCAAGACTTGGAGAGGATACATGCGTTTTTCCTTGGAGGGATCCTACCCAGAAAGAAGAACACGTATAACTCGATGTGTGTGTTCAAAAGAACGAAAAGCATGCCATGTTCGGAGTTTACTAGCTGCTTAAATTTTCATGTAAACAATATGTGCTCCATGCATATTTCTGATCTACTAGTTAAAACCACTTTAATTCATTAGACAAGTAGAAATTTAGTATTGAGAGTAACCTTTGTATCATCACTCTTGCCATCTCCCTTGGCGCCAAAATCTAGTACATTAAATGTGGCAGACCCTTGTTGTGGAGGGATTGGAGGCGCGTCTTCTTTCGGCGGCTTTGGAGATGGGGTCGGCGATGGAGCTGTGCTAGGTGGAGGCTTTGGTTGAGATCCTTTAGAATGGTGACTATTGTGGCTTCTGGCTTGACTCTTCTTCTTGAATAAAGAACCTGAGGTTTGGCTCCGATGCTTGCCTCTCCGGGCAATGCAAGTATCAAAACTTGAGGACCATACTAAAAAGGCAATGAATAGTATGAATGTGAGGCTCCTAAAACAAAATCCATCCATGTTTGTGAGACAGAGGGAGGACAGAAGGAGCTAAAGAACAAGAGAGCTTACTGAGGCTGCCAAAGTTAACTGATGCTTTGGCATGGATATATATAGTAAGAATAACCAAATATTACTTTGAATCTTCTGATAATGTGATAGAACTCTCAAAATCTGAGAGATTTCGTCTTATTGAATAGAAAAATGTAATGACATTAACTGTCAGAATACAAGAAGTAATCAGCAAATTCGAGAGTGCTGATTCTCTCCAGCCTAAGGCTCACAGTAAATACCAGTATATGTCCGCTATTCCTTCCCATCATTCCCTTATTTATACCCTCTGACTCCTAACAGCAGTCATGCAACTAACTCACATATTCTCTCCCCTCCCACATGCACGTAATACCCGACTATCATAACTGAAAATGATACATTACTCTGCTACCCTCCCCTTCCCTTTTCTAGAATAAACCTTCGTAATAGAGGTTTAACATTGCTCCCCATAAGATTCACCTTGTCCTCAAGGTGAAATTTAGGAAATTTTGCCAAGATGTCAAGAACCTCTCCCATGTAGCCTCTGAATCATCAAGCCCTCCCACCGACAAGACTTCTAGATCATTGGATTCCCCAACGATCCGGGTCGCTAAGACTTTATCTGGTTGCACCTTGCCTCCTCTTCTTGGTCCAACTATCGTGCAATATTAGCTTATCCTTATCTTCCCTACCATGACTCTAAGTCAGTGACACATGAAATATGAGGATGAATCCAAAGCTGTCTCTGTAATTGTAATTCATAAGCCACCTCTCCAATTCTTCTCAATACGCTGAATGGACCAAAATACCTGGAGCCAACTTTGCATTCACTCTTCTTGCTCATCGTTAATTGCCTATAGGAGCTAATTTCAGCCATACCATATCACCCACCGAAAATTACCTCTCTCTGTCTTTGGCCGGGTTCTATTCTTCATGTCATTTTGAGCCTTAGTTAAGTCTTTGTTTTATTTTGGTTAAGTAGTAGTCCCTGTTGCAATAAGATGTCAATCGACTCCATTCTCGTCATCTTGGTTCCCATCTGAAACATGGGTGGAGGATCCTTCCATACAACACCTTGAAAGGTGTAGTTTTAAGAGCCACGTGGTAGGATGTATTGTAGCAATATTCGCTTAACCCAACCATTTGACCCATTGTTTAGGGTATCTCCGCCAAACATCGCAAGTATGCTTTCATCGACCTATTCACCACCTCAAGAGCCCCATCGGTTTGAGGATGATAGGATGAATCAATTTAAGGGGTGTACCATGCATCTTGAATAGTTCTCCCAAAACACCTTTCAAAAGATTTTATCTCTGTCAAACCATCGATCTAGGGAACCCATGCAGCCTCACCACATCTTTGATAAACACCTCACCCATCGTTTGTGCAGTGTAAGGATGTTTCAGGGCAAGAAGTGAGCATACTTGCTCAACCTATCCACTACCACTAAAATAGACGATATCCGAAAGACTTGGGTAATCCTTCAATAAAATCGAGTTATGTCATCCCATACCGAATTGGAATGGCGAGAAATTGCAAGAACCTCGCTGGAGATAGAGTGAGATACTTATTCTGGCGGCAAACCAAGCAAGTTGCCACAAATCAGTAAATTTCCTTCTTCATTCCTTCCCAATACAACTCCCTAGAGATGCGCTTATACGTTTTCAATGGGCCCCCATGTCCCCCCAAATGACTCTCATGGCTATCCTTCATAATATTAGGTATGAAGACAGAGGTGTTAGAGATTACCAATCTGTCTTTGTAGTAGAGTCTGCCTTGTTTTACCGTGTATGGTGGTTTGAACCCCGGATCCTTGCTGATAGCCTCTGCCAATTCCTTCAACTTCTTATCGGACTCTATCTCCCTCCACACTACATCCATATCGATGGTTTTACACGCCATTATGGTTCCCAACTCTCCTTGAATCAACTCGGATAGAGCATCACCACCTTATTTTCCCTTCTGGTTTGTATTCTAGTACAAAGTCAAATCCCAACAGTTTGGTGAGCCATTTTTGATAGTCGGGGTGGATCTCCCGCTGCTCCAACAGAAACTTCAATGGTTTCTGATCAGTCCGGATGACAAACTTATGGCCAAGGAGGTAAGATCTCCATCTCCGAACTGCCAACACAATTGCCATTAGCTCCCTTTCATAAGCAGATTGTCCCTTCCTTTCTGCTGAAAATGATTGACTATAATACGCAATTGGTTGGTTGTTTTGCATCAAGATCGCCCCACCCTGTGTCAAGCATCTGCTCCAAAACAAATGGTTGGTTAAAGTCAGCAAAACCAAAGACAGTACAAAGGGTCATAGCTTTGCTTTAAGTTTTGAAAGCCTCTTCCGCCTCCACTGTCCATTTGAAGTTGTTCTTCTTGAGCAGCTGGGTGAGTGGCCATGCAATATGGCTGTAACCTCTCACAAATTTTCGGTAATACCCTGTTAGCCCCAAAAATCCCCTCAGCTCCTTCAAGGTTTCTGGTTTAGGCCATTTCAACATAGCTTCAATCTTGGACTGGTCTGCTGCCACTCCTTTTGCTGAAATAATGTGGCCCAAGTATTCTAAATGAGGCTGACCAAAGACACATTTCTTATAGTTGGCATATAGCTTCTGTTCCTTCAATATGTTCAAGGTCACCCTTAAGTGACCTAGATGCTCTTCCTTACTTCTGCTGTAAATTAAGATATCATCGAAGAACACTAATATGAACTTTCTGAGATGTAGTTTGAAAATTTGATTCATCAAGGATTGAAAAGTGGCTGGGGCATTTGTCAATCCGAAGGGCATTACTACAAACTCATAATGCCCTTCATGCGTTCGAAAAGCGGTTTTCTCAATGTCCTCTTCCCTCATTCTTATTTGATGATAACCCGACTTTAGGTCTATTTTTGAAAAGATTACTGCTCCACTTAACTCATCCAGCAACTCCTCTATGATTGGTATTGGAAATTTATCACTAATAGTGATTTTGTTAAGGCCCTATAATCCACACAAAACGCCACCCTCCATCCTTCTTTTTGACTAACAAAGACAGACTAGCATAAGGTGAGATACTAGGTGAATGATACCGAATCTAACATCTCCTTCACCGGCTTCTCAATCTCGTTCTTCCGAAATGGGGTATTTGTAGGTCTAACCCTTATCGGTCCTTCTCCTTGAATAAATGAATGTGGTGTTCCTTTCCTCTCATAGGTGGTAGGGTGTTTGGCCACCGAACACCTCTCCAAATTCCTCCAATATCTTGTGAATATCCAAATCCCTCGCTGAATACTTCCCACCTGATCTGTCCCTACCTTTCCCATCTGTAACAAATACACTAAATCCCCTTCTTTGAGATCCTTGCCAATGGATTTGGCACTCACCATAGACTTTGATAGGGTTGGATCTCCTTTAATGACCAATTCTGTGTTTCCCATTCTAATTTTCATAGTCAGAGTGCACCAATTACAGAGGACATCACCTAATGTTCTCAGCCACTTAACTCCCAAGACCGCATCTATGCTGCCCAATTTCATTGGTAGAAAATCCTCACAAATGATCAGCTCTTGTACCCTCAATCTTAATTTTCGATACACTCCATTTTCGCTATTTTTCCCCATTTCCAACTATGATTTCATACTTACCGTGGGATCCCAATTGAGCTCCACTTTTTCGCCAAATCTTTTGAAATGAAATTGTGGGTGGCTCCTTTGTCGATGAGTATTACTCTGTCTCCCTTCCAATTCCCCGCCACCTTCATTGTCTTGGGCAAGGTTAACCCTGCATAGACCCTATCGCTAATTCTACTTTCAGAATTCCACTTGGCTCCTCTTCCTCTTGACGTTCTCCATCGATCTACTTCCAACTCTTCATCCAAGACCGTGATCACTTGCAACTCTATCATTTTGCATTGATGGCCCTGAGTATATTTCTCATCGCATTTGAAGCATAATCCCCTTCTCCTCTTCTCTTGCAGCTCACTGAATGTCAAACGTTTAAATTTCCCATCTCCTCTGTCGGTTGTAGTGGCCCTTCCAGATGTCATTCCCACTTTCTCATTGCCCCCAGCTGTTTCCCATTTTTTATAACCTCCAAAACTACTGTTTCGAGTACTCCCCGTAGTCTTGATTCCTTTTTCCCGGCCGAGTATTCTATTCTTCTCCTCAATCTGTTGTGCCAATGACATCATCCTTCCCAAGCTCCTAGGATTAGCGATCAAGAGCTCCACCCGGATTTCCTTGGTCAGCCCATTCAAGAACGCACTCTCCAGCACCTCATCGGGTAAGTCAGGCAGAGGGGCCGCTAACTCCTCAAATCTTTCGATATATTCCACTACCGTCCCCCTCTGTTTGGTGGCCAACAGACGTTGACACAATGAGCCCTCCTGTACGGGACGGAATTTTTCCACCAGCAAGCTCTTACATTCTCCCCATGATCTGATCGGACGTCGGCCTTCCAC
Organism: Erythroxylum novogranatense; assembly: GCA_029891385.1. Taxonomy (NCBI): domain Eukaryota; kingdom Viridiplantae; phylum Streptophyta; class Magnoliopsida; order Malpighiales; family Erythroxylaceae; genus Erythroxylum; species Erythroxylum novogranatense. The sequence continues at coordinate 8,787,982 of CM057224.1, forward strand.
CCACCTGAACCATGACAAAGCCTTCTTTTCCATACTCATCGAGACCAGCTCCATTTCTCCTCTCGTCAAGGCGTCCCATCGAGAAGAAACGCTTCACCCGATAGATCCACCCATCGGGATCTTCCCGTCAACACCGCATCTCCACTCTCCTCGTCCGACAACACGCCAGGTCCCCGGTTGGTCGAACCCAGCTATTGATCGTCAATCCGTTCCTCCATTCTTTCCGGGTAGCTCACGCTCACGATCTCCTCCTCCCATGGTCCACCGGTCTCGCTCTTGCGCCCAACCATGCGGCTGTTCTTGGGAAGCCGCATTAGACCACCCATATTCTTGAGAGGAAACATTTCGACCCATGCCCTCTGGGTAGTATCGCCGGTCTCCTTGGGCCTGTTTCCCTTCTTCCGCCCAACCTTCCTACTGCTCAATCGGTCCCTTCCCTTTGTCCCTACTTGGTTCGTCCTCTTTACTAGTGTTGCCCAAATTCTCCCCACCCTTCGTGGCGTCGTGGCAGCTCACGAATTGCTTCATCATCTCGCGCAACTCCTTCACCTCAAGCTGGGACTGATCCCAACTTTGCCGTAAGGTTTCCTTCTCCAGTCTTCGCTCCTCCCGCAACAACTCAAAATGCTTCTGGAATTCTTCTCTTAAGTTTTCTATTTCCTTCTCAATTCCATCCATCCTATTATCGCCCTTCTTATTAGCCATGGTTAGGATCTTGCTCGATACCAATGATAGAACTCTCAAAATCGAGAGATTTCGCCTTATTGAATAGAAAATGTAATGACATTAATCGTCGAATACAAGAAGTAATCAAGAAATTCGAGAGTCTTGATTCTCTCCACCTAAGGCTCACAAGAAATACCAAGATATGTCCGCTATTCCTTCCCATCATTCCCTTATTTATACCCTCGACTCCTAACAAAGAATCATGCAACTAACTCACATATTCTCTCCTCCCACATGCACGTAATACCCGACTATCATAACAGAAAATGATACATTACTCTGCTACCCTCCCCTTCCCTTTTCTAGAATAAACCTTCGTAATAGGAGGTTTAACATAATGCTAGAGGTTATTCATGCTCATTCTCTTTTCCTTCTTCAATTAATTATCTTCTTTTCCTTTATGTGAAGTTTGGTTGGATTCATTTAGGTCAGCAACAGTCTTTCTGTGCCACATGTCGACACATTGGCGCATGTGACTCATCCAATTGCTTGTGCAAAGAACTTCATACATCAATGATTTCAATACCTGACAAGACAAATGAATCAAACCATTACATATACAGAGTAGTATTCAGGGATTGAAATATAAAGGGTATGCAGGTTGTAGTAATGAAGCTATAACAGTCCCTTTTATTTTTCCTCTTCTTTCTGTCTGTTGCTATCAAGATGACATTATTTTTGGCATAGGAAAGAGACTTTGAATTTGCTTGTTCGCTTTTATCTCTATTGATAGGGTCGCATTGCATAACTTTTATAAAAGCCAAAAACAGACGCGTGAATGGGTCAAGAGCACTGATTACAACAGCTCTTTTATTGGTCACATGCAACGTTCACGGGCAAGAGTTTTGCTCTTTGTCCTCTTGAGTGTTCCAGTCTCGACTATGGCTAATGAACCTCAAGCCCCGGAATGGCTTCACTACGCTTTCTACATTTATTTAAGCACTAGTCACCAATTTCCCCTATGAGACCAGACAAAGATAAACAGAAAGTAACCGTCTAGTAAGAAACTCCATGGCCTCTCATCTCCTGACTTTAGTTGAGGGAACAACACCACCATAGCCCACTGTTGCCCTGTACAAACAGAGTTTCAATGTTTTGAGAGCATAATTGACAATGATTACAGAGTAACAGATTGTTTTCTATTATTCGCATGTTTGATTTCTGTACATAAATCATTTCGTGAAGTCTCTGCTGCTTCAACCAGTATATAACCAAAGAAATGCAACTCTTCTCCAATTCAACATCCTTCAGCTCTTGAAGGATAAGCTTAGATTCCGACAGATCACAAGAACGCCTGTTCAAGGTCTTAAGTGTCTTCCTATGCTAAATTGTTTCTATTGAATTATTGCCCTGTAAGATAAAAACACTTAAAGAGAAGTTACAACGTCTTTGGGGGGTTAGTTCTGTTAGTTTCAGTTAATTACTGAGAATCGGAGCTTCCAAAATAGTTGCAAGCAGACACTTAGCTCGGTTATTTGATGACAAGAGCAACATTGTTGGGAAGGATCAATGCCTCATTGTCAGCATCCGACAAGTTTATCCGTGAGGCTACGCCTTGGACCTCTCCTCTCCTTTCACTTTGCATGAGACATTATTCACCACACAATTACCAAAAAGCATAAGCTCCATATCTCTCTCTCTTTTTCCTATCTTCCAATGCTTGCTTCCATTAATGTTAACAGTAGAATATTTCAGTGGATCCACTCCTCTTCTCCATTTTGTGAATACAAATTCTTTTGTTGGTCAAATAGTATTCTCAACTCTATATGTTGATAATGAGACCCATGTTGGTGAAGTAGGAAATGTACTGGCATAAAGTGTAACAAATTTTGTAATATAATAGGAGTTTGCCTGTGGTGTAGGCCATCAGGAATATTTATAAAAATGCTTCACCACACGCATGTAATAATTGTTTTAAAATGATATACTTATTAATTTTTGATTTCTTGACGGGAAGTCAATTTGGGTGGACCCTGTGGCCTTGTAATAGCCAATAATAAATTGTTTGGATCGAGTATGATCTTCCTTTTTGTTGTTGATTTATATAAGATACATGCTCGTGAACTTGAGTGCTCTCGTGAACTCCATGTATTGAGATGTCTGATTCATTATGCATCCATTTTCTCTAATTCATGACAATTCTTCAGCCGTCAAATTAATATTTCTTTTCATACACACACACAACACACACAGACAGCCTTCAACAGCATCTTTTTTTTTTATTACAATGGAAAGAGAACAAAAAGATCACAAAAGACGGGGGTACAAAACCCCGCTCGCGTCTTGTCGAAGAAGTTCCAGAATGGCCCCCGGCGACTCTCGAAGAATGAATAGGCCCGGATCTAAGAAACTAAAGACAGTCATGAAGTCCATCAAGACACTGATCGCTCTCTCTCGCGTGGTGCAGGACCACCTCCCAGTCTCGATGTAAAAGTCCTCGAATATCTGCAACCAACAAAACATCCTCAGTCAGAACTTACGGGGAAGAAGAAAGAATATTAACAACAGCATCTATTTTCATATCAACTTAAGTTAACCTAAACCATGAGAAGATTTCTTCTTAGTATATAATTTGGATCACAAGAGTCGTATCAGATTCACCACATGCACTGTGTCTTTTTTGCTCCTTAATTATAAGCTTTTGCATGTTGTTGTCATCATTTAATAGAATTGCATTCTATCCTCAAACATATTTTCTTCTTCCTTGGTTTTCTGTTTTTCACGAATCATCCAAGAAATACAAAAGGCAGGAAGCAGAATATGTAAGACAAGGCAGTAACTTCCATGCCATCAAGTACTCATGCATTTGTACACATAATTCAACATTGCATTCTCTGTTTTCACTTTTTTTCCCCAGAAGGAAAAGAATATGACGAAAAGATGAAATGACCCATCAAAAGGGCTTTAAGAAAAATCACGATGTCCCCATGTGTCGCCAGCTAACATTCTAGTACGACAGCAGCAAATTTCTGAGGACATTCAATTCAAACTTGAGATCCCATTTTATTGTACTTCTATTCTTCTTTTCTCTTCTTGTTTGAACCATGGTATTCCCTCCATCTCTCTCTCTCTCTTGATTGGTCGCCACTACCAAACGACCTCTCAATGACAATCTCATGGCCAAAAGAAATCACGGGCTAATTTCAGCCCTGAAAGTCTTTGCTTTCATTAATGCTTTTCTTTTATTTATTACCAAGGGACAAGACATCATTTTAGAGACTTCTTTTCTGTGTTGTTTTGCCTAGTAACTTGGCCTATAATGCAAGCTATTAAGTGAAGTCCCACATTTTGCCTCACATGACATCCAAAGCAGCAGAGTCGATAACTGGGATAATTATAGATTCATATCATGCACTGTGCATACACATGTATTTCTAAATCTGCAAGTGGCTTACCCTGCCTGCTCTCAAATGGAACCTTCAGTATATTATGTCTTCTTGAACGTATGAGAAGAGGTGGTTCCGAAAATGGTCAATTTTATTTCGAGCTAATATATGTGTAGATGTACATTTGAAAATGGTAAGAAAAAGATGGCTTTTGTGCTTACTTTTGAAATTTCAGATTGGGATAGAAAAAACAAAATAAAATATTTATAATTTCCCAAATATCAAATTTTAATTTCTAATTTGATTAATTCATTCATAACATAATAAAACGTAAATTTAATAGGTTCAAATAAGGTCAAATATCTAATATTTGTTCTTATTTATCAAAAAATTCTGAAATCAATGTTAGTCAATATTAATAAAAAAATTCCTAATTATTTTAAAGTGATAAATCTTATATGATCACTTAACTACCTATATATAGCTTATATTATATCCGATGATTATCAATTCATCGCCTATTGATTTGGGTAGTCTTAAGTAGTATCAAAATATAACAATTTTATATGAAATACTTTAGAGCTCTCAAGTTAAAAGATAACTTGTACAATCATCACAATGAGAATTTCTATAGACATATAAGTAAATTTTAATAGAATTTTTATGTTGGATTAGTTTAGTGAACTTGCTCTCTAACAAATATATACATGTTTGCTTAAGTATCTTCATATTTAAGTCTACAAGATCAACAACTTCTTTCATAAGGAAAAAATGTAAGGTGTTCTAATATTTTTTTCTATTAATGTTCAATCTTAATAAAACAATAACCTTAAAATTTAGGGATAATACTTAAATTCAATATAAATCTCATAATTATGATCTCATCATAATTTAATTTACAATTTTTATCCCATATGTTAGTTAACTAAACAAATATGTATAAGATAAAGAATGCATTTAATTAATTATTTCACAAAAATAAGTAATTGATTAGTTATAGTATATAAAATAATAATCTTCCACTGGTACTAAGTCAATCATTGAAGTATCTTATACTGATTATTATGAGGTATCGTCCAATGCTCATACCACTATTTAAAATATCCATGAACCATATAATCCTCTTGTTATTAACAACACTTCAAACATTATAAAAAATTGACCACTATCAACTACATTATATAGAGCCTCCAATCCAAAGTTTATTAGAAGGATATGATCTCTATGACTTTCTTAATGATTCTTATCCCTATCTTAGACCGGCCATCACCGTAAACTGACTTTCAATCTAACCTCTATAATATGAAAGGATTAGGATCATCTTCTCTTTAGTGTATTAGTTTGTAACACCTCAATCCCGCCCGACACATGAATGTACGCCATACGGTCACACATGCACATACCCGACAGAATTGGCGTGTTAACTATTTCACCTTCACTATATAGTGTGGCATCATAAATAAAATCACAAATAACATTTTTTCTAAAATCCAAAAATTTTCTCATTTTATTTCACAAACCATCATTTACAATGTAGCATTATCCATCATTCACATTTATACAACATCATCCTATGAGCGTTTACAGCTCAGTCTACAAAGTATACTAAATACATGAGGAATTAACAATAGTTAAAAACAGAGACTAGTTCTTCAGTCCTAGCTGATCAACCTTTGAATGATGCCTTTACTTCAAAAGTTTTATAAAAACACTTCTAATGCAGTCTTAGAAGCTAAGTCGTCGCTCTCTCGAATTTGAAATTGTCAACGTTGTAAGTTTTGCGAACTCAGTAGAGTAATCATCCTTGATGGTTCACTCTTGTCAAACCACATAACAATTGATAATCGTGTTACCACATAATTCACTTCAACTTGACTATTATCAAGTAATATCATAAAACACGTTGTACACAATGGTCACATTTTAATCACATAATCCATTCAATTCATCATTTCATTACAATTTTGCTGAACACACTCATCCATAAATTCTTCCATCATCATGCAAGAAAAAGTCTCGAAATATTACAATAATTTACTTTATTCATATCATATGTGAATGCAATATTTATAAGACTTGCATTCATTTTTACATTGCTGTGAATGGATGCATTTTTCATTATCCCATATATGTTGTAGATACCAGGCCCTTTAATATTGTTCCTTATCCATTGAGGATGTAGGGCTCTTTGTACAAATTGAGGTGTTTGAGCTTTAAGCTCTTTTCACAGGTATTTGAGCTTTAACCTCTTTTTTATTGGTGACATCAGTCACAACTGCCTTTATATTTCATACGTTGGAATGAAATGCATTCTTCAAATTCAAGTATCACATTTAGTCTATTACATTCGTATTCACTTTTTCAGTCACAGTAATCATCGAAATAGGTTCGGCATTCAACATTGAAGTTGAGTATCAATTAGTCAATCTCATTCACATTCCAATAGTACTTCCAATGGTTTTTACATGCATCAAAATGCCTCGGAAAAGTATAGTCTGGAATCCAATAGACATTTATCATATATCAAATTCAATTCAGTAATAAACAAAGAAAATTAAAGTGAGATCATCTTAGGTTACTCACAATTGCTCCATTTTACTTATTGCCTTAAAGTCCCGGTAATATCTGGAAGCGATCACTCCACGTGTACTTCCATATGCAATCATCCACATTTCATATTACTACATTGCTCATTTAATTGAATAAATACATCTAAAAATGTATCATATATTATTCATGTTCAATGACAAAGTCCCGGGTATACTTCTGTAATAATCTAATGCAAACATCCATTTTACTCCAAATGTTCCAGAATTCACACACTCATTAACCATTCCATCTTTTTTCTCAAATTAGACTTTCGGGTCTACTTTACATGATCATTAAGATCAAGAAAATGTAGTATTTATATAACTTTTTCTTCTAAACAATTGTTCCCCTATGTCTTAAGTATCTAATAACACCAAGATCATATAATTTGATTTAGTATACTAAAAGTTATTCTTAAAACATTTCAGACTATTCTTAAACTGAAATAGAACTCTTAACTCAACTTCAGATCAAATTTGAAATTCTTATAGACATAATTACAATTTAATGGACATAATTCTTAGAAATAATTATACATTAAATTAAACTTAGAGGGATATAGTGATGCCAATTAGGTGACTGATATCGATGAGGTGAGCTCCACTAGTGGATATTTATTCACACTAAGAGGAGCTGTTATATCTTGAAAATCTGCTAAGCAGACTATGATTTCACGATATACTATGGAGTCTGAGTTTATTGCGATAAACTTTGCAGGTGAGGAGGTCGAAAGGTTGAGGTCTTTACTATCCGATATACCTTTCGTAGAGAAACCCACTCCTGTAGTTTCTCTACATTGTGATTCTCAAGTTGTAATTAGCATTGCTAAGAACACTACCTACAATGGTAAGAAGAGGCATATACACATAGGCATAAAGCTGTGAGAAAGTTGATTACCAATAGAGTAATTTCTATGGATTATGTTCGATCTGAGAGGAACTTAGCTGATTCGTTGACTAAAGGACTAAGTAGAAAACTGGTCCTAGATTTGTGGGAGGGACTGGGACTTAAGCCCTGTTAGGTGAGGAACTCATGGTGGATACCCATTTGTAGGTCAAACGAAGTCATGAAATACTCACACTTGTACACATCCTTTCCATTCCTATAACCCGTGTACATTGAGGGTGAGCTATGTGCTCTTAATGGATCCATAGAATAAATTGATGGGAGGTCCTTGTCAGACAGAGACTTGATGTTTCCACCTCTTAATGATTATGAGGATGAGCTTGCTAGCTCTTAATGATTTGATATCCTTTGAGGGTCTTCTATATGGAGATAGACGTGACGGAATCACCAATGTGAGTGTAAATGGTTGGCCTCCTTTTATGAAAGATATGGACAGTCTTTCTAGAGCACTCATAAGTGTCCCGAGGTTACTATTGACTGACGTGTTGTTTTATTGATCGCATAACTCATTTTGTTATGAGGTAAGATGCATTTCTTTGGATCAATCTTTGAGCCTATAAGTTCAAGACTCATTCACCTATAGGTGAGAGAAGTGCTCAAATTCACTATATGTCCGTTCAATCAAAAGACACTAGCACTTAAGTGTCAAATCTTGTTGTATGCTCAAAACTATATTTTATCTTTTACCATTACATTTGTGGGGGATTGTTCGTAATGCAATGGTTTTGGGACTTAGTTTTTATCTCTCTTGCTTATTGAACTTGTACATTGCCAATTTATACTTGCTCACTTGAGTTTATATACTGCTATGCTTAGTGGAATGTGTGAGCTAATGTTCCCACTAGTTTTATGGTGAGAGGAAATAAGTGTATCTCCACGCAAGCGTCGTCTGTTTGGCCAATCGGTTGGGACAGTTTGTGCTCGTGATGCGTGCTTAGTATATTTAAGCCTCATCTATTTGTTTTTCAGTCAATGAAAGTGTCTATTACACTTTTATGATTATTGACCTTATTCATAACGTCGCTTTTAATTCCCTTCTTGATTTTCTATTTCAGTTACGGATTATATGTTGAGTGGAGGGGTTTATCTGCTCCACAATATGATCCATTTTCTACCATTGAGAAATACCAAAAAAATATCAACTTCTTTTCTCTCTGTTATTCCAGTTCTGAGCAAGACTTCTCTTCAATGCACGAGAGCATGTAAATCTTGGGAGGTAACGTCCACGCAGCCGATTGGACCATAGTTAGGCGAGAAATCACTTCTAAGTTAGTGACCCTTGTTCATGACACAGTTTTCTTCTTAAACACATTCATTCATCTCGATTTCGGCCCTATATTCCGTTATCTTGCGATGAACTTTTTCCTAGCACTCTAATTATAACCTCTTTATAACGAATAGCCATATAGAAATCGCAATGGTATTAACTCTGCGTATGGTTATTGTGATCCATATACTGAGACGGAACGAAACAAAAATTTGGAGACAGAATAGAGAAAAATTGGAGACGGTAATGTGTTTGGTTGTGATGGACAAAACAGATAAAACTGTGTTCATCTTGAGGACATAAATGTGTTTGATTGCAGTTGACATAACATAAAAAAAAACAATGTCAATAACTAAAGTACCCCTGCAGTATAATATGATTGAAAATATATAATTCATTAATTACTTTAAAACAAATAATTTATATTAGTAAAAAAGTTAACAAATAATAATAATAACAACAACAACAACAACAATAATAAGAAAGTAATTTTGTATAATAATAATAATAATAATAATAATAATAATAATAATAATAATAATAATAATAATAATAAGGACATTTTGTTCTTTTGTTACTTATTCCTTTCTTATTCCAAGTTTATATTTTCAAACCAAACATTGGATAAGAAATAAAATGAGAAACCTAAAAATTTAATAAAATGAGAAACCTAAAATTAAATTAAATGAGTTACTAAATAAAAAATCCTACAAATTAGAAATTCTAGTATATAATAATTTAATAAAACATCTAAACATTTATGGAATTAATTACATAATAGGTTAAAAAAATCTTTTAAAAAATTGGTTATGGGGGGGGAGTATTTCTGAAAGTTGCCTATATGTTTTGTTTCTGTTACAGGGACAAAACACTTAGTTTTTCCACGACGTCTGCATACAACGTCGTTGAATCTTGGCTCCTTTCGTGACGTTTGGGAACATGTTGACAAAATATGTAATAGGGTAAAAATACTGACTCAACTTTATTGCTTGATTTGCTACTCTATATATAGAGTAGGTTGTTGTAACAAACTATAACAGAAAGGTTCTGGATACATGTAAAAGAAAAGGAAAAAATCAGAGTGGAGTGGATCAACGAAAATGGTGTAGGGCTGAAAAGAGTGGGCTGGACCATTAGTCCAGTTTCTTTATAACCCTAAAACAAAACCCATTGTGATTGACCCAATGACCCATCTCAGAACCCTCTTGTGATGCTTCTAACTAGGTTTAGATCTCTTTACTTTCTTAGTTCTCTTTACACGCCGCCGCAAGCTCGAAGTCAGTTTTGTCGTCGCCGTAAGCTGGATGATAGATGTTGTCGACGCCGAGCTTGAGTAGAAGATCGTGGAAAGAAGACGCTGATAGAGCCTTGGTGAAGATGTCCGCGAGTTGCACGTTGCTGGAGACTGGAAGGAGATGAATGAGACCTTGCTGGAGCTTTTCACGAACGACATGGCAATCGATCTCGATGTGCTTTGTTCGTTCGTGAAAGATTGGATTTTCTGCGATGTGTATGGCCGAAAGATTGTCGCAAAAAAAGTTTGCCGGTTTGAGATGATCAACGCCGATGTCTTGAAGAAGGTAGAAACACCACCGGAGTTCGTAAGTAGTGGTGGCGAAGTCGCGATATTCCGCCTCGGAAGAGCTTTTGAGATCGTTGCTTGTTTCTTCGATTTCAAGAAATCAAGGAAGAGCCAAGGAATATACAATAGCCAGTGATTGATTTCCGTGAATCTGGACAAGTTCCCCAGTCAGAGTCGGAGAAAGCACAGATCTTGAGTGGTGAGTTCCGGCGAAAGAAAAGTCCTTGACCCGGTGATTGCTTTAGATAACGAAGAACGCGATGTGCTGCTTGAAGATGAGATGTTGTTGGTGAAGTCATAAATTGGGAAAGTTGCTGAACAGCAAAGGAAATATCGGGTCTTGTGGTTGTCAGATAAAGCAGCTTTCCAATTAAACAGCGGAAGGAGGAGGGATCAGCAATGAAGTCTCCGGATGAGGAAAGTCGGAGATCTGAAGCCATAGGGGTGGCGACTGGTTTGGACAACAGAAACCCGATATCTTGCAGTAAGTCAATTGTGTATTTGTGTTGACTTAAATTAATTCTAGCAGAGGATCTTGCTAATTCAAGTCCTAAAAAATATTTTGCAGGACCGAGATCTTTGATTTTGAAGGCATTATCGAGGAAGACCTTAGTGGTTTGTATGAGCTGCAAGTTGTTGCTGGCAAGGAGCACATCGTCAACATAAACAAGTAAGATGATAAAATGTGTACCTTCTGTCTTCTTGAACATGGAGTGATCTGATTGTGATTGAGTAAAACCTGTAGAAAGTAAAGCAGATGTTAATTTTGAATGCCATTGACGGCTTACTTGTTTCAGGCCATAGATGCTTTTTTGGAGATGGCAGACAAGATCAGCACGTGGAAGAACCAAGCCTGGTGGGGGCTTCATGTATACTTCTTCAAGTAAGTCTCCATGTAGAAATGCGTTATTTATATCCAGTTGATGCAAGAACCAATTTTTCTGTGCTACCAATGCTACAAGAACCCTGATTGTTGTCATTTTTACCACAGGTGAAAAGGTGTCTGTATAGTCTAAGCCCTCTTGTTGAGTGAAACCTTTTGCAACTACACGACTTTTGTACCTTTGGAGACTACCGTCAGCATTGAACTTCAATTTGTGGACCCACTTGCAGCCAATTGCTTCTTTTCCTGGAGGTAAGGGCTTTAGTTCCCAAGTTTTATTAGCTTCTAGGGCATTTAATTCTGTCTGCATAGCTTTCCTCCATTCTGGAGATTCAATTGCTTGCTTATAAGTAGTGGGTTCTTTGAGTAAAGAAAGCCTAGTAGAAAAAACACGATGTTGAGGGGATAGATGATCATAAGATAGAACAGCGGATAGGGTGTGAGGGGAACTGTGTGTAATGGTAGGGCAGTGATAGTCTGTGAGATGTGATGGAGGTTTAGACTGTCTTGTGGAGCGACGCAACACTGGATTTGGGTTAGGAGGTGGAGGAGAAAAGTTAGATGATGTAGGTAAGGGTGATAGGTTTGAAGAAGTTGATGGGATGTAGTCATCTGAGAACGTGGCTGATTGATTTGGCAGTATAGGTGAGGGCAGGTTGGAAGTAACATTTGAGGAAGGGTAAGGAAACTTAGTTTCATAAAATTGAATGTCTCTTGTCAACAAGTACTGGTTAGAAAAGAGGTCAAAAACCTTATAACCTTTGGTACCTGTAGAAAAACCAACAAAGATGCATTTTCTTGCCCTCTCATCAAATTTTCCTCTGTTTGCTTCTTTGGTGGAAACAAAACAAAGACATCCGAAACCTTTAAGTCTGTTAAATCAGGTTAGTTCCAAATAAAATGAATATGGAGATTTGTCGACAAGAAAGGGAAGGTATTCGGTTGATTAAATAAACTACATGAAGAACACAATCGCCCAAAACTTTGTTGGTAAGTTTGCTTGCATTTTAGGGCCCTCGCAACATTCAAAATGTGTTGATGCTTCCTTTCAGCTCTTCCATTCTATTGTGGGGTCTCAACACATGTGGTTTCATGCAAAATTCCTTTGTCTTTATAAAAGTCTTTCATGCAAAATTCAATACCATTATCACTTCGAATCCGTTTAATGTGTGTCTCAAATTGCCTTTCAACATAAGAACAGAACCCCTTTATTAGATCTCTAGTTTCGGATTTAAGTCTCATCATGTATATCCATGTCATTCTGCTATGGTCATCCACAATGGTTAGAAAAAATTTATAACCAAGAATAGAAGGAGTATGATAGGGACCCCAGATATCAACATGAATTAAATCAAAGCAAGTTTTTGCAATTGAGATACTGAGGCGAAAGGGTAATCGTTTTTGTTTGGCAAAATGACAAACATCACATTGATCTGTGTTTTGAAAAACAATAGCAGAATCTAATCTAGACAAAGTGTGTAATCTTTGATTAGAGAGATGCCCTAGTCTTTTGTGCCATAGATTGTCTTGAGGAGAGGAGACATGGCAGAGAAGAGGGGTAGGTGCTGGAATTGAGGCAGATAGGTGATAGAGACCATGGACTTGGTTAGCAAAACCAATCATCTTCATAGTTTTGGTGTCCTGAATTGCACATGAATGAGTTGAAAAAATTAGTTGACATGGATAAGAGCTGGTAAGTTTGCTAATAGAGATTAAGTTAAAAGAAAAAATAGGCACAAAAAGCACATTGACAAGAGTTAATGAGGAAATGTTGACTGTTCCAACATGTGTTACAGGGACAGAATTTCCATTTGGCAATCGGACAGTCAAAGAGTCATCGCTTTATAGGCTGAAAAAATTCTAAGGAGCAAATAATATGATCGGTGGCTCTAATCAAGAATCCATGTGGATGACCATAAATCGAAAATTTGTGAGATTTTGATGTACCTTTCTGATCAATTGAAAGTGTATTGATCTGTGGCATGCTTTCTGATACTTTTCTTTTTGTCTCCCCTTCCTTGTGCAGAATGTCCATCAGCTGAGAGTATTGTTCTGAAGTGAGGCTAAAAGTGGAACTGCTAGGCCCTGCTTCCTTTTGAAAAGAGGAACTGTCCATATCTGAGGAATGGCAGTCTTGGTAAGATTCTATTTGGTTGACTGTTTTATATTTGCTTTGATTGGTGTCACGGTTTTGATGAAAGGGTCTGTTATTAGAAAAATTTGGGGGATATCCATGTTTCTTGTAGCATTTGTTCTCAATATGTCCAGTATTCCCACAGTAGCTGCAGATGGGTTTTCTGTTTTGTTGGTAATTGTTCTTACTGGCTGTTTTACTGAAAAAGGCTTGTGGTTCAATGACGGATGAAGATTGTGTTTGTTGAATGTTTAATTGTCTTTCATGTTGTGCCACCATAGCAAAAACGCGTTTGATGTCAGGCAAAGGATCCATAAGCATGATTTGTGACTTGACAGTAGAATGAGAGTCGTTCAAACCCTTTAAAAATCTGATAACACAGTCTCCTTCTTGATAGTTTTTGAATGTGGTTAAAACATCACAAGTGCACTGTGGCTCACACTTGCATTTAGGTAAAGGTCTTAAGTTGAACAACTCATCCCATAGCATTTTAAGATGTGTGTAATAGTCAAAAACTGAAAAATTACCTTGTTTGTGAATGTATATTTCTTCTTGGAGATCTGAAATTCTAAAAGAATCAGTTTGGGAAAATCTGCCTTCTAAATCATTCCAAACCTCTACTGCAGAATCAAACCAAATTACACTTTGTGCAATTGAATCTGTTACTGACCTTAATATCCATGATAAAACCATAGTATTGCACCTTTCCCAGTACATAAATAAGGGGTCTTCTCTTTGTGGCATTGCAATAGTACCATCGATGAATCTGAGCTTGTTTTTTGATAATAGGGCCATGCGAATGGATCTTGCCCAAGAGTGATAATTGGTGCCTGTCAAAAGTGAGGAAACAAGAACTAAGGATGGATTTTCATTGGGATGAAGATAGAAGGGGCTAGCTGGATGGTCTTCAGGTCGGATAACGGTTTGTGGGTGTGTTTGATGAGTGGTAACATTGGCATATGAGGGACCAGGAACCCCAGCCATGAGAATAACAGAGAGCAGAAAGGAGGAAAAGAAGTGGAGTCAGCAGAGAGAAAAAAAAAGGTGTCGAGCTACTTATTTCTCTGATACCATGACAAAATATGTAATAGGGTAAAAATACTGACTCAACTTTATTGCTTGATTTGCTACTCTATATATAGAGTAGGTTGTTGTAACAAACTATAACAGAAAGGTTCTGGATACATGTAAAAGAAAAGGAAAAAATCAGAGTGGAGTGGATCAACGAAAATGGTGTAGGGCTGAAAAGAGTGGGCTGGACCATTAGTCCAGTTTCTTTATAACCCTAAAACAAAACCCATTGTGATTGACCCAATGACCCATCTGTAACCCTCTTGTACTTCGCATGCTTCTAACTAGGTTTAGATCTCTTTACTTTCTTAGTTCTCTTTACACATGTCACAAAATTTTCCTACATTTCGCGACGTCTACTGGGAAGACAACACAAAATACATGTTTTTGTTGTAGTGGGATTAGTAAGTTATAAGTGAAAAGGGAGCATTACGTGATGGCATACCCTTAATTACCACATCCTTAACGATATGCAAAACCAAATAATTAATTAATTAATTAATGTAATATCCGTTTACATGATCATAAATGCTAACACTGACCAAAATCTTCAGATAATTGAGTAAAGTAGATGGACAACGTAATGTCTGAAATTTCTTTTACTTTTTTTTAAGAAAACGAACTATGTCTTTTTATTTTAGGTGTGAATCATATAAAATATTTTGAAAAATAAAAGACAAATTAAGTTCTAAAAACACAAAACCAAAATTCTAAAGGAATTAAGTGAGGTCGACAAGTGATCTCAATCTGGTAAAGAGCTGCTAGGGTTTTTGTTGAATGAATCTAATTAATGGTTTTGGTATTGCTTACTTAGTTATATGTTAGCTGATTAAATGTTTGTAATAGGTATTAAGTAGTTTAACTGCATCCATGGTGCATATGGTATTGGAGGATTGAAAACTTAACCGTACGTTGATGTTTTATGATATTAAAAGTGAGATTTGATTAGGAGCTTTGGATCTTCTTTTAAAAAATTTTGTGACAATTATTATATTTTCCTTGTATATATTACCAGATAACTGATGACTACGTTTATATTCTTTAATAGAACATACTGACGTTAATTAGTTTCAAAGGTATCATATAACTTTTACCGTAGAGTTCCTATTGGATGCTTTTGTTCTTATAATTGATATGCATTTAGACTGAGCATGCGCTATTGGCCTCATGAAGGGGAACCATTATTAGGGGGTTGAAGTTTGTCTAGCAGTTGTTCCAACATTTGCACAGATTTCTAGATTGTGCAAATCGGTGGCATATGTAATCGTAATAGTTTTATATTTATAAATACTTTTTTAATTTTATTAAATTAATATGTGTTAAATCAATAAATGTTAAGAGCTTAATCATATTGCACCTTTATTTTATGTATAACCTTTTGTTCATATGATATTTATAAGCCTATGATTAGTAATTATAAAAATGTACATCAAGGAAATCATACGAAAATATTTATATTTAAATTTTATTATATATTTTAATTTATTTTATTATCATTTTTCATTACTATTATTTATTTTTATTTTATTTTATTTTTATTAATTTTTAATTATTTTTCCTTCGTGTGTATCATTTGAAAATAATCTATCTACTAGTTAGAGGTATGGCCGTGTAATACTAGGTGTTGTTGTTATTATTGTTATTGTATAAAATACAATAATTATGTATGTAATATTCTAGTTTGATGATTGTAATGTATTGTACATGCATTTTATAGAGTATGCTCTATTTGTGGTGTATTAAAGATGCTCTATTTGTGGTGTATTAAAGTAATTTAAACATTTAAATGTATTATTGATGTTATAACGGAGATCACGGATAGACTAGAGACAGTTTTGGACTTGATAGAAAATTTCTCAGAAAATTTTGTAAAACTCCAAAAGCCTACGAAATAAGTCCAAACGAGTTTTAAAAGCCCCGAAATGTGTTTTAAAGATTTAGATGATACTTTTGAATGAAATTTGGATGATTTTAATAACATTTAGTGATTTTAGATTCAATCCGAAAATTCTTCCGGGCAATTAAAAAGTTACCAAATAACTTCACAATATGATGAAAAGCTCCAGAATTAGGATTGAAGTCCATAGGAACTAAAACCGATCAAAACGAAAGTTGTTTGAATAGAATTCGAGTAATTCAAAATTATTAGACCAAACTACCTTTTTGGAAAATAATGGGTATTGATGATTTTAAACACATTCAAATTTTTTAAAAGCATCCAATAAATAAATATTGACCCTAATTAGAGTATTTCATGGTCAATTTGAAAATAAGACAGTTGTGGAATATTTTTGGGATTTAATTCGATTAGTTGGTCAATTAAATGCATTAAGGGACAATTTGGTCTTTTTACATGATATTAGTGAATTGATGAGTTATTATAGATGACCAACGAGATGATGACATGTGTTTAATAAGTCATTAGTGATGACAAATAGGAAGGTGACATGTGCATCCATTAAATGAGTATAAAAGGCAAAACTTAAGCCATTTTGCTTTTTTTATTTCAACATAAACAAGAGAGTGATGAGAGAGTAATGTGAGAGACAAAAAAAGGAAAGGAAAAAGAAGAGAAGCCAAGGGTGAACATCGACCAAGGGGAAAGGAAGAAGAGTGTAGACATTTTTTATGAAATTTGATGGTGATTTAGAGAAATCTTGACGTATTCATCAAATATTCAAAAGATTGGAGGAAAAAGTGGTAAATTTTCTAGCTTAAATTTTTAATTTTTATAGGTTTTTTTGAGTGACATTGATGTGTTTAAGATCAATATTGTCTTGGTATTACTTTGATGCTTCTTTGTATAGAACTAGTTGAAAATAAAAAGAGAGGAATGTGTAGTGAAATTTTGTCTTAGGTTAACTTGAACCAGTCACAATGGTTTGGCCATAACTTCACCTACCAACCTTCAAATTGAGTTATTCAAATTGGAGATGAAACTTAAGACATATTAATAAAATTTCTAGAAGAAACCTAGACCTAATTCAAGATTAATGATATTGAAATTTGAGATTTAAAATGGTAACCTGATACTGCCCTTATGTTGAAATAGCTTGTGATATTTGGTACATTTTTCATGATTTAGAAGTTGAAATGGCATGATTCTTGATCATATAGAAGCTAGAGACATAGAGGAACAAGTTTCTAAAGACCTCAAAACCTAATTTGAATGTTTACTATGTGAAAATTAAGGAACAAGTGAAGGTATGGATTTTGGACATGGTTCATAACCATGACTCATCATGCATGATTGTGATATAGTGAATTAAATTGGGTGAGATTGTCTTTTGAAGAAATTGGTAAGTTAGAATGGATAAAATATGGCATTTAAGTGACTTTTGAAGTTAAATTTGGAAACGGTGACTAATAGGTTAGCTTACGAGAGTAAGCAGAAATATCATTATCATGTGTGTTACACGATTAAATGCAAATCTCAAATTCAGTTAAACCGAATTTATAGTTTTAATGCCTTATTTCCTAATTTGGAAATAAATGCCCAAACGAAATGAGCTTTGTGCAGGTAAAGGAAAGGCACCGAACGCTTGAGTGTGCTTAGAGATAAGTTTGCAAAACTGTGAGTATATTTTAACTGTTTTATATGACTTAATTTTTTGTAAAAATATGAATGACATATGAGTGTTCTTTAAATTGAGTTTATGCAAATGGTTTTCATTTGATTATGAAATGAATATTTATGATGAGTTTTATACAAATGATATTTTATAAGTGAATATTATTAGCATAAGTGTATGCTTTGGCAATAAATGAGTTTTAATTTGAAAGTTAAATTTTATATAATTGGGAGTACATTGAAATAATTCACTTATAAATCCTCTCATACTTGATTTAGAAAATAAGATAAGTTGTAAATGTAAGAGTTGCTTTTGCTTATGATACATTGGTAAACTTTATACATATTATTATACCGGTATATTTATAGCAGTTAACCTATTACGAGTAAGCGATGTAGAACTAGCTTCGTAAATAGTGATTAACCAATCACGGGTAAGCGATGTAGAACTAGCTTCGAGACTTGTTACAGGTAAGCGCTGCAGAACCAGCTCTGTAACTACTGGTATATAGCAGTTAAACTAATACGGGTAAACGATATAGAACTAGCTCCGTAACTAGTGGTTGACCAGTTGCAGATAAGCAATGCAAAACCAACTCTATGACTTTATGTCTTGTGTACCATACGGTAAAGAAACTAGTGATAGGTTATGTTGAGTAAAGAAAGTCATGAAAATAGTAATTCTACCACTGTTTATATTAAAAGTGATTTGAGAGGTATCGTATGGTACCAATTCTAGTTGTTGGTTTATTTTTCCGTATTAAAGTTTTCAGAAAACTTACTGCCACTACTATTAATTGGTTAAGGAAAAAGGAAAATAAAAATAGAAACTATTATATTATAAGTTTAATTTTTAAATAGTATTAAAAGAAATTGAAATTGTATTTTACAAAATGTTATGTTATTACCAGATTTGATAATGCACGAATAAATTGTTATGGAAAATATTTTACCATAAGCTTTATGATTGTATGGAATATTTTAGTTATGATGTTATAAAAGTTGTCTTTTAGTAAACTAATTACACTTACTAAGCTCCTTTACTTCACCTTTATTTTTATGTTTTTAAACAAACCACCCCAGGTACGCGTACAAGTGCTACAATAATTGATACTTTGTCACAAAATTAGTTGTATCATTAGGTGATGCTGTGTTTGTGTCATTTTGATATGTACTTTTGTGTAAAAGAATGGATGTTTATAAAAGCTTTTAAATGAAATGCTTGAATATGTTTTTGTTTTTTAAAGTTTATTGTAATGATTATTGAGAATTATTTGTTTGAGGTTGCTTGTGAGTGAACTTAAAGTCCATAATTTGTAGTTGAGAAATTGGTGTGAATATAGAAGTGTTTTAAAATATGTTATGCAGGTTTTTAAAATTTGAGAATCTTAAAAAAGTAGGCGTTATGCTGTCAAAATATTTAATCAAACCCTTTGAAAAAAAAAGAGTTCTCACTATTTTCCATGCTCGTAAAAGTTAAAATATAAAAGGTTTTTAATAGTTGAATGGCTTGGCTTTGCGTGAATCCTTCAATTGAGCTAGATATCGATTAGAAGGTTACTGTAGGGTTGTCGGGAGGGCTCTACTTAGATTCCAAAAGGGAAACTCCGGGATGGGTCCTTTCAATATATGCTTCTTTTTATTAAATGAATATTTTAATTTTACTCATTTTAGATTATTGATTATTTTGAGTTTAGAATTTCTAACTTATTTTTCAACCATTATTGTTGTTACTTTTCTTATCATCCTTTGATTGACTTTCTTTTCATCTATATTGTGGAATAATTATTAATTATTAAGATATATAAAAAGAAATAAATTCGAATGAGTATTTAGATAATTCGTTCAGAAAGTTTGGTTACCATATATTTTTAAAAATAATTGTTGATATTTTTAGTTTATCTTATATTTTATTTTAATGGAACTAACTAAAATTAAATAAATATAATAAAACTTACTTGCAAACAAGTCATTACTTATATATAAGGAAAGCAACTACAAAGTCAACAAAAATATATTACTAATAGTATTGTCAAATTTTATTTGCTAATATCATCAAAACTAATTTTATTCAATTTTTTTATCATAAGTCTCAACTAAACAATTTTTTAAAATTTTAGAGCAGAAGTGCTGATGTGGTGTCTTGGTAAACAAAGAAACTCCTAGTCTCTAGATCCTCCATTGAAGAAGAATATCATAGTATGGGAAAATGTTTGTTTGCTCTACTGTGATCTCTCACTCAAGGACTTCCAAATTCCAATGAAAGTACCGAGTCGTCTGGATTGTGGTTACAAAGTAGCTATTCGCAATTTAGCCAATCCAGTTTCCTTCTGAAAAACTAAGCGTCTGAATATAGGCCGTGTCATCTACTTCAAGAGTAGCTCAAGAAAGGGTTCGTTTATCTTTGTATTCCCTCTTCTGCAAAACTTGCAGACATTTTAACTAAAAAAATGCACAGGAATCATCATCACCATTTGTGTTTTCAAGTTGGGTTTGTTGGACAGTCCACAAACTCCAACTTAAGATGTCGGTCCATCATATTGTACAGGTTTCAAAAGAAGAAAGAGTAATATTGTTCCGTCTTTGTACTATCAAGTCCATCTTTTTTCTTGCTAATAGAATACCATTTTACCTTCATTCCGTTCGACAAGACTACAAGTTCCAAGCAAGCCCAGCAATACATTGAAGACCAACAAAGTTTATATTAAAATTTTCACTTAGTATTCTTGCTGTAGTTTAGCTTTAATTGGTGTACTAAAATGTACTTTTTTTCTTGTTATGTTCAGATACTAGATGAAGTTTTCATGTTTAAATGTTTTGTTTCTTCACAGATCATAAAATTGGAGAACGTTTCATCTTAGTTTATAAATAGGTTTGTGAGTTCAATCAGACTAATTGTGTGCATATGCTTGGGATATATTAGACCTTTTCAGACCTCATTTTATTACGAGACTTCGAGCTGAGAGTGATGATGATGATAATAATGATGTACTTCACAGCTGGATCATAATCTTTCTCATTAATTGTTAATATCCTCATAATTCTAAAAGTATTGTTTCAACTATAGTTTTTGTTTTGCATAGCTAATTAACATCTGTATAATCCCATAAAATTTATGACACCTCCACTCGGAATTCTTGTACTCTCCCAACTCACATGCCACTTTAATCTGTCGCTATAAAATGGGTCTTCTTTTTTTTTTTTCTGATAGTATATGTATGCAGATTGCGGGCAACTCAGAGCTCAGTATGAACAACGTCCTCATTTCTCGGTTCTTCAAGCTCAGCTGTTACTGTCTGCTCTATGACACTATACTCTTTGACAGTTTGATCTTCATCAGTAACAGCTATGTCTTTGTCATGGGAAGTTAGGCAGTCAGCTGATGGATGGACAATTCCGTATCCAAAACCTTCTGCAGAGTTGCAGTAAGTTTCAACTGTCCCATCCTTTTTCTCCAAGTAGATGTTCGTGAGGATAATTTTGCTACATGGAACTGTGTCACTACAAGCAAATTTCATGGCCTTAGCACTCTTTGTTGTCCCACTGATGTTACGGTACATGATCTCACTTACTTCAACAGCAGCAGTCTAACAAGAAAAAACACAAGGACCATATATACAATCAGCACAGGGTTCTTGTTGGGAGATCAAGTTGCCTGAAATGCAAACTCCTGAGAGTTGGCAACTTCATGGCAGGTCCATTATATACCAAAAGTGTAGAGAGGATGGAATGAAATTTCAAAATGCTACCTGGTTTTTGCAGGCTATTGGGGAATCACAGTAGAACTGATCAATGATAATGGGGTTTGCAACATCCTGCATCCTCACATTTTCATATCGCACACCACGAACATAGCCCCTACCTCCCTGTACCAGTTTATAAAGTAAATGTAACTTTAGCATCAAAAATGAATTTCCAGGAACAGCTCCTCACTACCCAATATAACTGATGGCTTAACCTGCCAGGTCTTGATCCTCAGGCCATTAGTTGCATCCCTAATGAATGCTGTGTCCACTACCACTTTTGTGACTATTCCAACAGAGTTGTCCTTTCCGAGGCTTCCAATGCTGAATTGCAGAATAGATTCAATAGATTGAGTGATGGCTAATTTGTATCTGCAATTTCTGTCTCAGGAATTTTTATGAAGTGGGATCGGAAGTTAGACACTGAGAAATACCTGATTCCATGTCCTGGTCCACAGAATATTCTCTTCATCTTGATACTTGAGCTACCATTGACGATGGAGATGCAATCATCACCTGAATGTGCCATGAGAATCATCACAGGTATCTGTCAATATTTTTGTCCATGATCATATAATATTGCAACTTTGATGGAAAGAGATTTGCCTTCAATGCTTGCCATTGTTTTCAGAATCAGTGTTCTCATGTCCCTATATTATGGTCTGTTTTAAAGTCAAATTGAAGACATTTACTTTAAGAATGCAATATACTTGGCTCTACCTTTCATTCTGTTTCGCTTCAATTCAAGAACAGAATTGAATTTAGAAGAGAAAACAGATAGAGGAGGGACCTGTTCCAATTTTGCAGTCCTGCAGAACAACATTGGTTGATTCCGTGATATGGATTCCATCAGTATTAGGACTATCATCTGGAGCTGAAACTTGCACTTGAGATACCCTGACAGAATTGCATTTGGAAATCACAAAGTGCATCTGTTGACTGTTTTGAATGGTAAGCCCTTTCACCTTCACAGCTGAGCTTGAATCAATAGTCAACGCCTGCAGAAAAGAAATGTGTTCATTTTAGCTCTTAACGATTCGGTTCAAAGTGTAATGCAAAGTGGGAAAAAAGTCCTTACAGTTGGTGCTCCTTTGCAAGGCTGTAAAAGAAATAAAAGAAAGTTTTGTTAGTGAAAAAGCAAATTGAAGCACTCAATAATAGAGTAGATAAAAAGGAAAGGAAGCAAATTACATTGGCCTTGTTCTTTTTGCAAGAAGCAGCCCACCATTTGCTTCCTGAGCCATCAATAACTCCATTCCCTTGAAACACAACTCCGGTGAGTTTGGAGAAATCAAGCCAGATTCTTGGAAGCTTTGGATCCCAGTTCTCAGGTTCATCTGGGGCTTTTATTGTTCCATCAATCTGCATGCCAAAAATTATAACCAAAATTTTGACAATGGCAATATATAGTAGCTTGCATGAACAGAAACTAAAAGGCATTGCATGAACAGAAAGTTGAAGAACTGCATGAACAGATCACCTGAATGATGAGCTTATCCTGGCAAGGACCTATAAATTTTGTTGCGCTAACTAAATAGCTGCGTCCTAGAGGAACCAATAACACTGATCTTGGAGTAGAACAAGCTGTCCCCCAAGCATTTACAAAGGCCTAAAACAACGTAATAGAACATGAAAACAAGAACAATATAGTTCCAGCAAATGGTATATCGAATGTGCACCTGGGTATCGTCTGAAACTCCATCTCCAACTGCGCCAAAGCTATCCACATTCACAAGAACTTTGTTGCCACGTTCACTTGTCCATAAAGGCATACCAAAAAGGTCCACCTCGTTTTCTTCTTCTATCTCAAACCTTTCTAGCTCCTCAAGCATGCCAATATTGTAGTATGCCATGTTTCCTGCAACTCCATAAACCATTGCCAACATACCAAGAAAGGAAATGATGAACAATTTGTCCATGTTTTTGTCTCTTCTGTCTGCTTTGCAAAACTTGTTAAATTCGTATAACCCCCAGCAAACACCAGGTTTTAATTTATATCTGCAGATTAAAGTAGGAAAATGAAGGGTTTTGTTGACTATTTGGCTTGGCTTATAAGGACATAAAGACCTCCATTTTCTACATGCCCACACTTAAAGTACACGGGAAAATTTTTAAGTTCTTTGCTTTACTCTTCAACCAGTAGAAAGACGTTCGCCACTAAAAAGAGTTACAAAGATTCTGCTTTTACCCTCTGCTCTCTCCCCAATACAAAACGGATAAAATTATCATTCAGACGAAAATGTGTTCCAACCAAATGCAATTCCTTAACTCATACAATACATCATTACATACATACACAGAACAGAAGGAGCAATGCAAAATCCTACAAGAGAGAAAGACATCAATTGCTTCGTTGAACCTAACAGGGCAACTAAAACTAAGGCCCCAGCCGTCATCTGTCACATGCATACCGAATTCTTCAAACGAAAGCAATCTCATTGGATGTAACACTTCAAATAAATGGCCCAAATCTTCATCATATCAAATGCAGAATTTTTGTTAGCCATCTCTGACTCCATGTTTGATGCTTAATTCCAACCTCCACTTTGAAAAGGATGTCGATCTCAATGCCAGTTCTTCACCTCAATCAAACCGCAACCAATATCTGCTGTTATCTTCCTTGCTATGCCAATCTCTCTAATCTGCATTCAGGCTTCCAATTGACCAATCTCAGCAAAAACATTTGACAACTGCAAATATATTCCAGAATTTCTTGTATCATCTCCATCAGTACTTCTGGAGCTCTTCTTCCTATCATTCATTCCTGTGGATTCTGCAGCCTCGCAAGAATGAGTTCCACATCACAAAATATTCCCCTCCTAGTGCCAGTGTCAGGTTTCAAATCATTTTGAATCATTGCTTTAAGCAACTTGAGACATTCAGTTCCCATTAAATTACATGTGAAGCCAGTGATGATTAATGTGAACCAGATTATATTTGGTGAGGGAAGTTGACAAGAACTTTACCAGACCTAAAATATTCATCAATCAAGGAACATGAAACGGTAATGTCAGCTTTAAAGCTTGATTCTATTGCACAACAGTGAAACAAGCCGCAACTGGTCATTGGAAAGTATGACCTCATTCAGCCAAGTATCTTCACCAGCCATCAAACCAAAGATCTAAATACAGACTTCACAATGCCATGGTGCAACAAAGATGTCGATAATGAGTTTCACTACTCCAAATTTCTCTCACGAACATTTTCGTACACAGACACTGAACCCTCAATGTCCTTGCATTTACCATACATGTCAATGAGCGCTGATTGTATGGGGTACTTTCACATTATTGAACAATGAATTTGACCTCCAAGTTTTAACATTCCAGGTTCTACTTAACAAATTCAAGAACCCAACAAATTAACGATTTGTTGGCTTCCTCCTAAAGATCTGCGTCAAGCGAAATAGTAACTCTAAGAGAAGACACTAACAAGTCATTGTCTGCATAGAAGAAAACTATTGCACTCCACGAGGTTGCATATCCCAATTAAATGGCTTCCAATGATTTCCTTGCACGTGATAAACTATTACAAGCAGAGTAGAAGTCCGAAATCTCGCGTTTACCGATCCAACCTTAATCACACGACAGTCAGCTGAAGATTTGATGGCATCTTCAACAACAACGAGATTTCGGACTTCTACTCTGGCTTGCATTGGTGTTAAAAAAGTTGTCATTTTACGATACATGGGGCAGCATGTTGAACTTTGCATTAATGATCCAGATCCACTGGATTTGTTAAACATGAGATTGAAAAGGAAGGACCCAGAAAACCAAAGTTAAATTTCTTCCAGCCTGTCTCTACAGAAGGCAAGAACCGACATTCCTGGTTTAAACGTTAACCATGAATTGCCGCAAGTACTTCTAATCTTCCTGTAGCGTGTACTACGGTTGTGATTCGTTGAGAAAGATGGCACGATGCTTTAAGGGAACTCCAAGATGAACCCAGTTGGTGTCTATTTTTTGTCAAGAAAGTGGCTTTCAATTTGTCAACGATCGTTCTTGGCTTGCAGAA
Source organism: Erythroxylum novogranatense (assembly GCA_029891385.1). Taxonomy (NCBI): domain Eukaryota; kingdom Viridiplantae; phylum Streptophyta; class Magnoliopsida; order Malpighiales; family Erythroxylaceae; genus Erythroxylum; species Erythroxylum novogranatense. Next base: position 8,813,794 of record CM057224.1, read on the forward strand.
AAGTTCTTCGGGCCTAAGGCACCCCCAAAGCATACATTTCACATGCTTCCAAATCTCTGAACATTATTTGGAACCTACAAATGTTTCGAAGCAAAATTTGGTTGGGAAATAGCCAAAAAGAGAACTCCTAAGAATAAAGCAAGATGACGCTGGCAATTATATCCGAACAATCCCAGAACACTAAAAATAACTTCAATATTGACAAACATTACCAGCCAGTCTTGTACTCGAGCAGGCAAGTGCTCTATATATACATACACAATTACGCTCAAAACAGAAGCATAGGAGTTTGCTTCAATGATTAAGGTTTTACTTTTTCCTTATTAAGTCGACAGAGTCGGTTTACAGGAGTATGGACGCAAACACCAATAATTTATAGGAACCTGGAGAGCAATGTTATTAACATGTTGCTGCTATAGCCTCCAAAAGAGATGCTACAGTATTCATCTGGGTTTCTTCATCAATTCTAGAAAATAGAGGGACATGAACAAATAGAGATTTGTGGCCCTTCTGTTCCGCAAAACGAAGAGAGTGATAGTAAACAAAGTTACAAACAAAGCGGCCCGCATCATCTGATAGAGTCACATCATAGCCCTTCTTCTTCAAGAACTTTAGTATCTCCTCTGCTGGGCAACAAGTCTTGACCAAAATATAAAATTGAAAGAAAGAGACGTTAGTATTCACACATGCACAGAAACAATGGGGAGTGAGAAATGTTGCTTCCAATTTTGCTTCTTTTTGGGTGTGGCGCAGGACCCAACTGTGTACAGAAAGAATGAGGAGTGGGAAATGTTGTTTTTCTCCTTCTCTTTTTGTATTTCTTTTTTCTGGTCTATCCACTGTTAAGTTGGATTGCCAAATTGTTTGCACAGTGAACAAACTCTTTTCATGAGAGCCAACTTAAAGCATTTAAGCTTCTTGGTCAAGAACTTGGCAATACAGTTGCTATGTAAATGATGAATATTTCCAAGCATAGTTGCATACCTCTCTAATCCAGGAAGCTGCTCCATCAGTGGGGACAATTGGGTATTTCTGCAACGCAAAAAAGGCATGATACCACATAAAGCAAATAGGACAAACTGAAATTGCTAACCATTTGTTCAAAAGTTCAAAACAATCCGACTAACATTGACAGGATAACATCATCGTAGCAATGTCTGACTCTGAACCCAAAATAGAGAAGAGCCATCTAATTAGAGGGATAAAGTCAATTTACCTGAGGTTGCCATCCAAGCTCATCTGGACATCGAAAGGTGGCTTCATTTACTGCCTGTCGCTCAATGGCAATTTTCTGAGCTCCACTATTCACCCCTAAGTGAAGCTGAATAAGTAACATACGGTAAAAAATTTTAAACTACCAAAGTTAAAAATACAGAACAACCAACTGCATATGTTTCTGCAAAATTAGTGGCCTCCATAAACCTTGAATACGTTATCTAGCTAATGAGAGCAAATAATACAAGTAGCAATAATCAATTATTACTGTAGCATTGATTTGTGAGGTGTGTAAAGCTGGTATATGTATCAGTTCATAATGCAATTTAGTCTCTTGGACGCTGAATCTCAAGCACCATAGAAGCAAAGATAAGGCAGCAGGTATTCCAAACCAATGCATAGAAAAACAAACAAGGAAGAAAAGGTCATAATAGAAGCAAAAGTAAAAGCTTACTGATGCATCTTCTATTTCTAAAATGAGAATTATCACAAAAACATACCCATACAACTTTTTCTTTGTCCCCAGCATTTGTTGATGCAATGCCAGACTCTAAGACATTGTACAGCATTGGAAGAGCACCAATTCCAGCAGTCTCAAGGATTGTGCAACTCCCCAGAGTGACATCAGCTGGCAACCCTCTCTTTTGCATGAAATCTTTCAAATTCTTAACTATTATCTCCGTGGGATTTTCAGCAACTCCATGAAATTTCTTGAATCCAGTGACATGAATGACCACACCCTTTGGCCCTTCCGATCCCATCCCCTCGTTCTGAACGCGGATGCAATTCCCAATTTTTTTGATTGAAGTGTTCTGCTGGAGCCTATGAATGCACAAATCTCGCCTTCTCAATGACCTAAACAGACAGAAGAGATATTTCCCGTCATATAAGGAATTTACCAACTGAATAAGCGGTGAGTTACTTAAGAACTCGTATCAAGTTTTATCATCACAATCAGTTAAAGAAATGAAAAATATTCTACTTCCCAACCACATGCGCAGTTAGATTAGTCCCACCAGTGCATCACTCCGCAAATCGGATAGCATTACATCTCTCAAACATTGAAGCAATGCTCAAGAGATTAAATACTGCAGTCTGCAGAGTAAGTAATAGTATCCCACAAGTCTTTAAGAATTAATCAACTAAATCTACCAATCACAAAAGGTTAACTAATCAAAATAAACAGGCAGACGAGAAAAGAAAGTAATAAAAGATATCAACCCAATTATAAGCTTCTAAACAAATTGATCATGTACCCAATTATAAGCTTCTAAAAACATCAAAAATGGAAAAAAGAAGGAGAAGACAATATCACGGTCTAGTTCAAACGACATAAGAAGTGACAATCCACAGAACCAACTAGGAAAGGCCGACCTTTGCAGACCAAAAAGGGAATTTTCAACAAACAGATACCTTGAAATCAAGTCCAGAAGAAGAAACCGTTACGAAACGGGACACAAAAGAGAACAGAGAAACAAGAAGATGGAAAGAAAGACACCTTCAAAATGATCAGAAATCGCCGCCTAGCCTTTTGCACGTTTCGAGAAGTGATCAAAAGTTTGCCGTGGGTTTTAGGTGGAAGAATGAGACCGAACCAACCCGTACAACTGGACTAAGTAGGAACACCGTTGGCCTTCCCATTGGCTGCTATTCAATATCTTTTAACTAAAGGCCATCGGTTCTTCAACTTAATCACGAAAATTGCCATTCCATCCGATGCAATGATCGTGATCTAGTGATCCTCATTCTCATGCGTAGCGGTGGGCCGCTGAGCCCCATAACCGCCACGTTTGCTTTGTGATGTTGGCAGGCAGAGTTATCTGAATGATGTGGCTCTATATCATTGGATGAAATTGTGTTGTCGTCTTCTGTGAGTCCTACGTATGATGGTGTTCATGGGTTGGGCTTATTTGAATTTATATTAATTAAATTAAATTTGTATTTATAATTCAATTATTGTAAACTAATATTGATTAGTTAATACGTTTAATAATCAATTCTTTAAATATTTATTATATGTTATTAATCCGATTAATTGGATATAAACCATTTACTTAGTATTATTTAGAAATTCAATTTAAAATTTTAAATGTACTAAAATATTTAAAAATAATATTATATTCAAAATTTAAGAAAACGTTATAATATAATATTTAAAATAATCATATTGCATATATAAAATTAAAATAATAAATTTTATTATAAATAGGAATTTTTGTTTATCGAATACATAATTTATACCATTTATAAATAATTATATCATAAAATTCACTAATTATAGAATATAAAATATCAATGTATAAACTATAAACTATAATACAAAACTTAGGAACCTAAGTAAAGAGAATCAGAGCGAGAGAGGGTGTGCCATGCCTCGGTACAAGGACGAGCCACCCGCGGTTCGTGTTTACACAGTTTGCGACGAATCAAGGTGTGTGTATGTCTAGCGTCAAGGTTTGATTGTTGAGTGTCTATGGTTGACCCACTTGGTGTTTATGAGCAGGTATTTGATTGTGAGAAATGTTCCGGCCTTGGGATGTGGGGATGATTTGTTGAAGCTTTTCTCTTCCTATGGAGACGTTGAAGAGTAAGTGAGTCCCATTGTTTGGTCTTCGCTTCTTTAGGAAACTGTTTCTATCTGTTTCTCCTATTTTATGTGAAAGTTTTGGACTTGCGGTAAGTTAAGAGGATTTCCGCTGCAGAATTGAATTGTTGGTTTGTTTTCTATATTCTGTAATTGACAGTGGGAATTTGACTGTTTTGTTTTTAAATGGTCAGTCTTAAACCGATGGATGCTGAAGAATGTGAACAATTTACTGACGTTTATTGGATCAAATTCTGTTTGATCAACAATGCCAGGTTACTGGGTTGGTCAATTTTTGCGTAATTCATTGATTTGTTTAGTCTATTGAAATGACCAATAGTGAGGACTAGGCCTTGAGTTTTTTTACCCATTTTGTTATAGGTTTGCCAAGAGAAAATTGGATGAGTTTGTATTCTTAGGCAATAGATTGCAGGTCTCGTATGCCCCTCAGTTTGAGAGCTTATCTGATACGAAGGATAAATTGGAAGGAAGAAGAAGGGAAGTACTTGCAAGATTAAACCGTGAGTTCCTGTGGCTTGGCCGAGAAATTAATTGATTGGTATCTCTGGCAAAGTTCTAATTGTTATTTGGGTGAACGGTTATTTCAGTATCAAGTTTTTTTAATTTTTCACATTAATAAACTTTTTATTTTGTTTTCAGTCAAGTTCCTATTTTTTTTCTGAAAATCTGGCTTAGCAGTGCAAAATGTTTCTTTCGTTAAAACAAGATGATGTGTAATTCCAAGAAGAGAATCATGTATCAAAATGATTCTTTTTTCTTTTACCACATCTTTTTTTTTTCCATCCGAAGAAATGTTTTGCATGGTTAAGTTACATTAAAAGGTTAAGATCTTGATTGAAAGAATTAAAGATTTGACACTGCTGAGTGAATCGTTATCACATTTTACTTAGAATCTAACAATATTTATGTAACTATCAGCTGGAAGAGTGAAGGGCTCCCAAGTGAATAGATCAGGAGCTTCAAGGGAGGGTTGTTTAGTTGCAGCACCCTCTCAACCTCATGATGGTCCTCAGCAGATGAACCATGAGCTATGTTGGTAGGATGTAGTTTTGCTTCATCCCACCATAATGAGGTGCATTTGTATTATTTGACATTGAAAGCTATGATAATCTATTGTTTAGGGACGCTGGAAAATCCAAGCATAATACTCTGGTCAATGTTCATCCTATCTCAAGAGTTTCTTCTGACCAGGTTTGTGCCTACTTCCTATAAGCTCATTTCTAAAGATTTTTGTTTATTAAAAAAAATTTATAAACCATTTTGTTATGCCTTCAACTTTGATGTAAGGAATGGTCTAAATTCATTTGCAATTAGACGTTCATTAGCTTTTAGTGTCTATATATTTCCATGAGTTGAATAAGAAAAAACCTAAATTTATGCTAAAACCTAAGTTTAACTAAGCTGCATAAGGATAACCTCGTTTACTTCTCTACTAGAGTTGCTGATCAAGTTGGGATGAAGATTGTCATTTGATTCCTTCTGAGTTCCTGAAGTCATGAGAATTTTTTGGAATAAGGCACCGAAATTTTGGATTGAAAATTTTTGTGGTTCTGTGGGAGCTTGGCTTGTTATCTTCATTGTGCTTGTTCACTCTTTTTAATGTCACAGGACTATTTTCCATCTGAATCTATGAATCAAACAGTTAGATTGGTGAGGGAGAAGCTCAATAAGGTGATGAGCTCTACCACGTGATGGCCTTCCTTTGGATTATTTGGTGTTAAAACTCACAAAGTAACAAAACTTTCGTTTTCCCAGATCCAGTCAAGTACTGAGCATCCCCAAGCTGGGCCTGCATCAAAGAAACCAAGAGTGGACGGCAGAAGAAGAATCTAAGGGAGCTTTTTACGATGCAGAGATCATTGAATTCCCAATTTACCAATATTATAATGCCGCTAGTAACTTTTTGCCTGGTCTTCCATGATAAAAGCAAATCATGTCAACAGATGCAGCATTCTAAACTACTGAGGTCCTTCTAACGTAAATATCAAATTGTTAGATTTTACTAATCACACTTGTAATGATTTTGCTAAAAGTTGTACCATATGAATTCCATGCAGCACGAGTGAGGCAGAATTAACAGTTACTTGTCAGTGTTCCCCTGTTTCTCTTTATCATTCACCACCTGAAATTTTAAGGATTGAGGCATAAAAGCAGTTTTTTTTTAATTACTATTGGAAAATTATGCTCATTGTGGGTAATCATGACTTGACTATGCAAATTATCTATTCTCTTTCATTTAATTGAGTGGGATAGATTGCATATGGCTACAAAGACTTTGACAAGGATTATATGTTCAAACTAAAATGCATCAAAAACCGCAATTCAACATAAGAAACATAAGAAGCAATGGAAGGTTACTAAACTCACTAAAGGTGGTTGATACTGAATTTATTACTAAGTAAAAAAAATATGTTAAAAATATATCATTAAATCACTTACGATTGCTTCTTCTTGTTCCAAGCCATTTACCTTATCACATTACTCGTAATCTTCATTTAAAAGTGATGGTTGGTAATGTTTCAAGCCACTTTATATATGGTCTAACCGATATACATTCATTGTCTGGTCCACTCATGGTCTGCTCTTTAGATAACTTTGATTCATTGATTTAGATAACTTTGATTCATTCAATATACCTTCTTCACATGTCTTTGGTCAAAGTTTACTGCTGACTAATAAGATGATCTTGCTAGTGTTACGCTAACACCTAGCTATTTGACCTTGCAGCAAGCATTTTGCCTTCCTTTGTTTTTTTCAGTTTGATTCATCAATACGATGATTTTCAGTTAAACCGCAAGAAGATACCGACATAGAAGACCCAAGTCAAGTCATAACCTAATAATAGTGTGAACATCATATATTCAAGACAGATTCACGCAGGATGAGAGCAAGGACTTGAGAAGTCAGTCAGAAGCTCCTGAAAATATAGCTACAGAAGTTGCCAAACTTCATTTCACGGAAGTTCCAAGTTTTCCTCCGTGTACAAGCTCTCTTGAAAGACTGTTTTTAAGTGTTAAATATCACACATAATTGTATGTAACTTTGAGCGATTTGCTTTGTAGTTTATGACAAGTACACTTCGACGCTAGTTGTTTTGATCATCTGACAGACGGGACAAATGTTGATTAGCATGTCACACTCTTTACATAAACAGAGATGCCTACATGGCATTAATAACATGGACACTTCCCTTGCTTTGCATGCTCTGCAGGTCATATGTTCCTTCAAGCCTTGGATATTCCTGGAGAGCAGCTTTGCAGGCCCTCCAGAAATGTTCAAGAAATTACTAGGGTCAATGTAAGAGGCAGTATCATCAACTTCACTGTCCCCAAAGCCTTCCTTCCCTTGGTCAGCACCCTGTGAAATTGCCTGCTGGAGATTGGTCCTTAAGGCATTAACCACAGACTCGTTGTACTTTGCCCTGTAGTGCCAATTCTGGGCCTCTGAAGCCACCTGCTTTATTTTCTCAGCCAATTCTTTATTTCTACGGTTCATGGCCTCTATCTCGATGTCTTTTTCCTGCAATTTTCTGTTAACACCCTTCTCAATGGCAGCAAGAAAGGAAGCTACATGTCTTTGCTTCATGTCCCTTACCCCCTTAGTCAAGTGCTCTTCCTGCATGTGTGGCAAGCATCCATTATAGCATGAGATTAGGTCCTAGTAACATGTAAATTTTATATTCAAAGCATGAATTATCCCATTTTTGGACTATCCACAAATTTTCAAAGAATAGTTTGTGTGAGAACAGAACGAATGTGGGAAAAGCATTGTGATTTTCGTTCTGTAAAGCAGTGATGATTAAAGTTTTTATAGGAGGCAGCAAAAAACGAACAAGCATGCATAAGCTAGTTTACTTCTTCCCTATAAATCATAAAAATGAAGTCCTAGTAACAGATGAATTTTTATATTGACAGCACGAGCTATCCCATTTTGGACCATCTGCAAATGTTCATAGAAAAAGTTCTTGACAGTGAGAACTTCAGAATGCATGTGGGAGAAATATTGTGCCTTTCACCAAATGTAAAACATTGATGATTCCAGTTTTTATAGGAGGCAGTGAAAAGCAAAAAAAACATGCATAAATAAGTTTACTTCTCTATATCTCATAAAAATGAGGTCCTTGTAACAGAAATTCTATATTTGACAGTACAAGTTATCCAAAAAAACATCTGAGAACAACATAATGCAGGTGATTTTGACTTTCACAATCTGTAAAGCATTGGTGATTCAGGTTCGTACAGGAGGAAGCAAAAAGCAAAACAGTGTGCATAACCAAGTTTACTTCTCTATGAATCATGAAAATGAGGTCAAAAAATCGCAAGGTAATCCATGGTAGGTGCAAATGATCACAAGTCAAATAAGAACCTGGATCTTGAAATACTGATCAAATTCTTCTTTCTGTCGATCAAGCTCGGTCCTTATATTGTCACCAAGGGACAAAACAAATGCCGGTGTTGTTGTCATACTTCCACTTGCAGATGTCACAGATGAATTACGCTCGTCATATGATAGTTTTAAACCAGTTGACACAGGGTTTTGATTTGGGATGCTCAGTGATCGGTCAGCATCATCTTGACAAACCTCAAAATTTAAGGACATCTGCAGCTTTTGTTGTCTACTGAAATCTTCTGTTTCTCTGGATCGTTTGTTTACTCGAAGCATGGGATTAACACTTTCATTGCCAAAATAATTCACTGGATTAATGCTGCATCCAGTTGGTACTGATACAAACAAGAAAATCAAAGATCACTCAGCTACCTTTGTGACTTCTACTTTTTTATTTCAAAATTTTCTTCCTCTGAGACTTGGAATTAATTCAGTGAAGAGAATGCAGAAACAGGAACGAAGACGTGAAGCAGCTCTCATCGATTCACTAAATCTTGACAACAGAAAGTTTGAAATAGTAGACTTTTTCCTATAATTTCTTGAGCTTTCTACGCTTTTTCCAACAAAGACACAGCTACTTACGAAGACACCGTGAGAAATACCAGGAAGAATGTACTAGACTGTTTTCAAATTAATTAGAAAGAAAGAAAGATTAGATTTAGCCCCTGATGAGTAGATGAAATGCCTCATTGATTGCAGTCCCCGATAACTTCTAAGCAAGGGATACCAATTGGGACAATCACTAAGAACTACAGGCAGTACAATGGTAGCATCACCAGCAACCAAACCCACTAAAGTACTGTTGAGCTTTTTCACACATAATAACAATGTTCTGATGACAGCTTCATCTTAACCTTTTTTAAAGGTAGTAAGAAGATGATAGGTGAAAGATGGTAGAAATATGCAATGAAAAAAGACAAAGAAAAAATGTGCCCATTTATTGGCTTTAATTCTAAGGAAGTTTCAAGCGATATGCAAATGCATTGTCAAGTGAACGCAGCATAAAAAGCAACAGCTTCACCATGCAAATTATGAACAGACAAGACAAGAAACACAAAAACTTACAAGTATACCCGCAGAGAGCTTCTCATATCATATGTCAAAATGAAAATGTTCTTAGTTTAGGTCATCATGCTTGTTCATAGATACAAAATAAACCCACCCATTGCAACTATCCAATCTCTGAAATCAAGAAGGTATATTCCAATAGATGTTTTATTCATCTATTGGAAAAATTGGCAACTTTGAAAAATGCAACTATCACCAACTTCGAAAAGTACGACAACCAGTTCCTGTAAATTTCATCTTCTTCCATCCAAGAGTGGGAATGGGTTTTAGGGAGACCTCACAGCATTTCAGCTTCCCCACCACTAAACCTTCTACCATTTCTTCATAAATTCCTCATATATTCTAAATGACACCATTATGAACACAATTTGAGCAACCAAGCACAGCTACACTTAACCTTGTTTCAGCAATTTCTATGATACTTTTTTCTTCTTATTCAGCCAAAAGAAAATCAATCAACTCACTACCCCCGTATTTCAACATTTCCAGGGATTGGGATGCTGAGTTGTCCTGACACGCAATGACTCCAATTCTTTATCTATTCTAAAGGAATTCAAAAGTAGTTATTTTGTAGATATCCAAATTTAAAGGACATGGACATTATTAGTTTGAATAACCCATTTTTAACTACAGTAAAAATATACATGAATTGAAACTCCAATTCTAGATCCAAACTCAAATGGATTCTAAATGAAATGAGAACTCACAATTACCAAATAACTGGAGTTGACTTGAAGCATTAGCCTGATAAGGAATACGATTCTCGTCCACGAAAACGGGAAGAAGAGGATTGTTGTTGTTACCACCCAACATTGTCCGATACTATTAATCTACATAAATTATAATGCTTTCGCAATACGGTGCAGTAAGGTATGTTCCTACCTGCACAGAGAAGGCAAAACAATTATAAACGAAGGCCACGAGATAGCAATCCAAGAAAATGACGAAACATAGAAGGGATAAATGCTAAAAAGGATTCAACAGAAAATTTTAGAAAGGAAAAAAGAAATTGTGGAAGCAAAAATTGGAATGCAAAGATAAATCTAAAACCATATCCAAGAACACAGAAGGTTTAGATCTTCATAAAGATACACATGAATGTAGTAGCATCAAAGTACACAGACAGGAAACAAGCACACAAAACACAAGCATCCACTCAGAAATGGAAAATCCAAAAAGACCAGAGTGAGAAAATTACCTCTGTATCTGATTCCTCTACATGCAAAGATGGTCCCTTGAGATCTTTCAACTCAAAATCAGAAAAAACAAAACATGCCCAGAATCAAATCGATCATAACATCTCCCAAACGTTAAAACAGCCATATCAAAGATTGCATCTTTCTTACAACACACAGAACAACCGATCATCTAGGATCTAAAGCTTCAACACCCCAACAAAATGAAGAAGAGAAACAAAAAGGAAAAACCAACAAAGAGAAAGAGAAATAATTCAAGAATAAAAACAGAAGAAGGTGAATGTCGAACAAGACATGCTTAGGGAAAGAGGGCAAAGGAGAGGTTGAAGAAAGAAACAGAATTAGAATAGGAAATGATTGAATTAAAAAAAAAAAAAGAATTTGGTAATGGTGGCAGTGGCAGACTGGTTACTGCTATCTATCTAGTGGTTACGCAAACCGATATCTGTTAATTTTCCATGCTTTTCTTCTCCTAAACATGTCTTCGTTTCTTATATACTTTGTTTTTACCTTTTGCTTAATGTTACGAATCACTAATTAGAAGATTTAACCTGTTCCTTGAATCGGTAAAATCCAATTAATAGCTTGATGAACAGAAGATGCTAAACCATGTCCTGGGCCTGTAGTAGTTGCAACCTCCGAATATACACAAGAAAACTATGTTTTAACAAAATGTTTCCTAATACCACTTACCAACTTCTTCTAATGCGAAGTTAAAAGTGTGTGTTTTGTGTTTTAGGTTGGATTTGATGTAAAAATGTAACTATGTAGATTTAATCTCTCTTGGTCTTGGTTATCCGAATTACAACTTCTTGCACGTTACTTCCTTATGCAAAGTCTTATTAATTCCCATTTTATCGGTTACATCGTCCCTATATGGATTGTCTAAATCCACATTATGCTTGCTTGGACGCTTATATTACCCAACATTTAATATGTCATGAGGATCATGAGAACATGTCAGAGTTGGTTGCAACACTTATATCATCACAAGACCTTCAGCATTCCAACTTCCTTTTCGTAACACTTTCCAAAACTATCCCCAAAGTTACCATCAATTGAATCGTCAAACCTTTGGATATGATGGCATTAAAAATTGTAAACTGCTTAATCCTGGCGCCACGTTATGCAATTTGCAAAAGGTGGGATTAGCGATGTACAAAGCACCGAACGTGAACCCCACATGAGCAATATCGGTGGTTCTTTTGGCAGGTAATTTTGGCGGGTGAGCAAACGACGAGTCGCAATGGTCCACGATTCCCGGGATTTATTTAAGCAACCCACCCACGTTAAATGCCATTTTAATTTTAATTCTTGCATTGCATCTAATCTAAGGAAGAAAACAATTAATTATAATCAGATATGCTACTGTTTATTTTCGATTATTATTGAATTTTTAATATAGGTAAAGTGTAGAGTCCGTTTATAAGAATTGAGCTTGGGTCAACCATTGTCCAAATAACTAGAATTAGTTATTTGAATAATAAGCCTTTACTACTTATAAACCCTTTAACATTTTCATGTCTAGACAATACGAGACACTCTAACAATTATGGAACATATTCAATACTGTCCATCTAAGAGGCTATATGGGGTCCATGTCTTCACGAACTTTTCATTTTTGACAAATTAATCACATGGTGATGGTGAGGAGACAGGAAGAGAAATCGGATTCAATCTCTATATTGGCCCGATTCAGATTGATAAGGTCTCGATCAATTCTAAGCTTGGACTTATCTGAAAACACATTAAGACTTTTAGTTTAAAGATTTAAGAGTGTTCCCAACTTAAGGATCGATAATGATTTAAGTTATAAATCATGTCAAGTAGGTTATCTACCTTTGATTTCTGGAGTTTGGGAACTAAAGAACTTGTTGCTAATTAGGTGGGAAAATGTAGATTGTTATATTGACGGATGAAATTTTTTCATGGAGCGGAGCAACGTCTCAATCTTTAATAATGTTTATACATAGTAATATTCTCTCTAGACTCTACTCATTTGGTATAATGTGATTCTAAATTATTACATCTAAACGAATTTATAATACTTTCCCGTTTGATATAATATTCATATCAATATAATTTACGAAGACATATTTAGGTGAAGAATTATTGGTTATTGCAAATGATACATTTACTGAAAAATATTTATTAACCGACATTTAATACTAAAGTAAAAGGTAAAGATGAATTAATAAATAAATTTATGTATAATTCTCGTATTTCATAAGAATTTTATTAAAATATAAGATTTGAAAAGGTTAAAACATAATCAAACTTATTTTAACTAATAAAAAATTATTTCTAATACAGTAAAAATGAATGAATTAATTAAAATAAGATTAAAAAGTATTACAATAAGAAAAGTTACTGTATTAGAAATAAAAGGAAATTGTATCATGTCATTGTCAATTAGCGTGGCCATTTACTAATTACTATGCTTTTTATATTGACCGGAAATTGGTGTGTTAAACAAGAGTAGAAGAGACTGGCGAATTTGGTACGTTGTGTGGTTGAACTTTGAAGAGGTGGTAGGCGTAGCATACTGAACGCAAAAGCTTGACTAGAAAACGAAATCAAACCTGAACAAGCCATCTCCAACCAATTATATAGTTCATTAATAATATATAATTCATTAATAAAATTATTTAAACTAAAATTTTATTTATTAATTTCTTAATTAAAATTTATAATATTACAATTTATTTTAAATGATGGGAGTCATTTGATTATATAGTTCTTCTAAACTAAATTACATAATGTTTTTAAAATTAGACAAAAATTAAATTAGTAAGATAAAATATTTAAAGTCTAAAAAGCTAGACTATCATAAAAATCGGTTGAGATTTAACGATATATTTTATAAAGATTTTTACTCAATTTTTCTTTTCAATTCTTACACATTTTAATTAATAAATTATATTTTAAAATTTTATATTCTTTATTTATCCTTTATATTTTAATTTAAAATTTTGTTAGATAGTGACCAGAAGATTATCCTATACCTCTTAGAAAGCATTTTTGCTAATACCATACTGAATTTAATATTAAATTTATATGATATAACAATGATATCAATTGACTATTATTTTAAATAATTTTATAAAATAATTTTATGAAATTATTTAAAATAATAATCAAAATTAGTATTTTAAAACATAATCAGATCGATCGATTTAATCGAAATAAATATAAACTAGCCTAATTTTCAATTCAATTTATATTATATAACCATTATGACTGAAAACCGAGCAATTAATTATTATACTCGTTGTTTTCTTAAATAAACGGATCAAAATAAAACTCAATTATCATTTTAATCCCATTGGTTTCACTATCTTTTAACATATTGACCCACCATCCCTTCTTTAACTAATGGTTAACTATGTGGTTGGAGTAGGTGTTCCGATCATATGGTATTTATTCTTGTCAACATATTTGTGTGAATCCTATATAAATATATAAATAATATCATATGGTATTTAATCTTGTTATAATATTTGTATGAATCTTAAGTAAACGTGTAAATAAGATTAAAAAAAAAAAACAGCAGAATTTGGTTAAATGGATGAGCATGTGAGACCAACCTTAATATGTGGGACCCAACTCGTGATTATCCCCGAGCTCTTCCTAATTTTTGAGTTTTGATGCTTACAGGAAAGTTGAGATTTAATGATATATTTCATAAATCATTTACATTTTTAATCAATTTTTTCTTTTCAATTCCACATTCTAATTAATAAACTATATTTTTAAATTTATATTCTTTATTTATTTCTTTATATTTTAATTTAAAATTTTGTTTTAAATTATCATCATTAAAATAAATTACCAATTTTATCCTTACAAATTACTAAATTTATTTAATCTTACTAATAAATTATTTTTGGCAAAATTTAGATATCTCCATATATTTTATTTGAAAATTTTAAATTATTATTGTTAAAAACTAATTATTATTTTATCATGAATTTGTTTATTAAATTGAATTCTTAATTAATATATATAAGTAAATTTGCTGGAGATAATTTAATAATGTATTAAAATAATATTTAAATTATAAAAAGTATGTTTAAAGGATATTTAAAAGAAGTTAAAATAAAATTAAAGTGTTTTTCTATTGACTTTCTTTAAACATATTTAAACTTTTTGAAAATTTATGTTAAATTTATTATATATTAATATGCATTACTTATTCTTATAATATTTACTTTTTATTTATTATATATCAGTTTTATAGCGATTTAATATAGATCAAATTTTAAACCTCAAATCTTTTCTTGATTGATTTAATGTCGGTCTAATTTTTAAAATATTTTTATTTTTATTTATTATATATCAATTTTATAGCGATTTAATATTGGTCAAATTTTTAAACTTCAAATCTTTTCTTTGATTGGTTCACCGTGGATCCAATTTTTAAAACATTGCTTAAAACTATAAAATATAATCATCACAACATTGTATTCATTCAAATGAGAATAGGTGCAATCTACTTCGACAACTTGTCACATTTGTCACATAGCCTCGTTATTTGTCCCCTTCCTCTCACCCTCTGAACTGCACTTTCCTTTTTTTGATAAGCTCAACAGCTTTTCGTGTTTCACTATGTAGTTTTTCCTATGGAAGTTGCCGCAGTGGGCAGCCCAATCTCCCCGACGGTCTAACTCCATGCGATGTCAAAGGGTCGTTCGTCATCTAATCACTAGTAGTGAGATGTTCCTTTAGAGAAAGGCCTCTGAGTCGATGTAGATTTCCCAACTATCAAACAATCCTTAGCTTAAAAAGGAATCCTAGCTAAGAAAGTAGACTAAAAGAAAGCTTCTAAACATGAGAATATGGTTGACTTGAGCATAGTCTCACCCAGATCTTGGAGAAGAGTTGTAGTGGCTCCCATGAACACCAAGCTGAATTTCATTGAGGCAACCATAATGGATATAGTATTCACGTCCCCTTAAAAATGCTTCAAGCAGGTATTGTGGCTTGGTCTACAACTCTTGTCGACTTCTTCATAGGCAAAAGACTCGCTTTCCCTAAGTTCAGAGTTAGGATATTGCTAAATGGGCGAAAATGGGGCTGGCGAAAACACTCTTAACTAAAGAGGTCACCTTTCTTTTCAGATTCATATTAGATGCTAATATTGATAACTAACCTGTATATTTCTAACAAAATAGAGACCATGTATAGAATTAGATGGATATAAATTTGAATCACTACCATTATGGATTAACTTTCATAATATTCCTCTAAAATATTGCACAATTGAAGGATTGAGCTAAATAGTCTCAACAGGTAAACCAGTGTGTTTTGACTCTTTGACAGCTATAATGGATAGAATAGGCTATGCCAAGATGTGTGTGGAGGTTAATATCAATGATCAGTTACCAAGAACTTTATTAGTTATGAAATTGGATGTGGATGGTGAGCTTTATAAAGATGAAATTTCACTTATATTTGGAAACCTAATTCGAGAAGTAAGATTTGAAAACTGACAGGAAGGATGTTTAACTCGGGTACTTACTATGAGGTAATGGGAATTGAAGAGTCAGATGTTGAAGGGAAAAAATGACAATTCAAGGCTAAAGGCTGGCAACCTTTACTTGGTAATGGTAAATAAGTTTGATGTCGATATTTTCTTAAAATGCTAGACGGATAAACTGCTGTAATAAATGCAGTAATTAATCACATTCAACAATCAAGATCACATTTTATTTAGAGCATAGCAAGAGAATAAAATTATATCTCCAACATTTAATATTTGATCTTGAACCCTCTCCATACTTCACCAAAACCTATCAAAGAGAAAAATACAAACCTTGTACAAGAGAGAGTAATGATAGAAGACCCCTATTCTTTTCACACCCACACACACTATGTATGTACCACACTCAACAATCTCACCTTATGTCATATATTATGGCATGTTCTACCATAAAGAGTAAAATAGGCTAATTGTCTCATTTTAATAAATGATATGAATTATAATTTAATGGGCTAATATATAATTATTAGAATACTACCGTGTGCCTCAAATGCAATTAACAAATTAGCCATCTCATTATGGTTATTAAATATATATTAAGCAATTTGATTGTGGTTAGGCATATGAAATTAATGTTGTAATTGTATTAGTCCACATATATTTCTAACATAAACAACCCTCTAAAACTTCAAGCTATTAAAGATGTTGTTTTAGACAAGAAACCTATTCTCTTTAATTTAATTGAAACTAATGGCTCGTTTGGTTGAGTTTTTATCAGTAGAACTTTTATCAGTAGAACTTTTGTCAGTAGAGCTTTTATGAGAAGAGTTTTTTTTTAAAAGCCAGCTGACTATTTGGCTGTCAATTAAAAAATAACTTTTTTAAAAGAACTTTATACTGATGGTATTTGGTAACATAAAATAAAAGACACTTTTATTAATTTTAATTATATTTTATTTTATAATAAAATTATTTATGCTAAATAATATTTAAGATATACTAACAAATTGTTCATTAACGTAGGATGTATGCTAAATAATATTTAAAATACATATAATATTTAAAATAATTTTATAATAAAATTATTTTATAAATATTTAAATAAATTTTAAATAAAATTGTTCAACGCAGATGACTGTCTGCGTTGTTTCAACGCAGACATGATCTTCGTTGAGCGTTGACGAGTTTATATACGTAAGTGACGGAACTTTAAAAAACTAGTTTTCCGGAAAAACTAAAATTTGGGCTTTTATGAAAAGCTCCAAATTTTAGCTTTTCAAAAGCTGTATTTTAGCTTTTTCAAAAGCTATTTCTACTTCAAAAGTGCTTTTAAAGTTTGCAGCCAAACACCCATCTTTTCTAAAAAATAACTTTTGCGGTAGAAAAAAATACTTTTGGAGTCTCCAAAAGCTGAACCAAACAAGCACTAAAAGACAAAAACCTAAGTTTCAAATTGCGTTCTTCATTCTCTTCCTCCAAATTGTCCCTTCTCTTTTTAGTGACATATCTTCCCCTTCCGCTTTCCTCCTCCTCAATCACTTTTATTCTCATGGTTCTGAATATTCAAACCTTTAAATGTACAATCATTGGTATCAATAACTGTTACATAAAGATAGTGGCGCAAAGAGGGGTTTAAAACTTGAAAAATGCTCTAAACAATAGTCGTTTGTTCTCTAACCAATAAGTGAACAAATAATGTTACTTTTCCTTGAAAGAATGGGTCACTGCAAGTGATATCATACTTCTAAGGAGTAGTATTTCTCATGAGGTCACTAAATAACCCAAAGTTGCCTTTATTATTCTGATGATTATACCTAACAAAGTAGAACATTTTTTTGTTGGCTTAAAAAAAAAAGATAAGTAGTGAAGAAAATTAATGCGATCCATACCGAAACCCATAATGTCACCACCAACATCATTATAGATAAGTAATTCTGAGAAGCTTTTGGCTTCCCCCGCTATAAGATGGTCCTCTTAATAAAATTCTCCTATCCTAAATTGAAATCCAACTATTTTATACTATCTAAAATAAAAATTTGACATCTTTGTTCATCTACAACTCTATTCCTAGGTTGGCCTAGCCGAGCTTGGCCCATTTTCATCTCTAAATACAACAATATACTCTACTGTTGCCTTTAAGTTGCCAATTATTACTAAATGGTATCCTTGATATGATAATAAAAACAACTCGATAGTGATGAGGTTAAAATAAATTGGAACTTTTGTTAATTAAATTAATATTAAATTAATTCATTTTATTTAGGATCAATAAAATTTATTAATAATAAATAAAAATATGTATTTCTTTTAAAGTTAAATTAGAAGCAACTTTTTTACTTCCAGAGCCCACTGGTTCGTTTCGCATTGGGGTTTCCCATTGGGCCACAACGTAGGATGGGGTTTACAGAGTCCTGGGTCAAACTTAACACGAACGATTCTTTTAATCTGGGGGCGGAATTAGCTACCGCTGGGGTCTTATTCGCGATAGTTGAGGACAATGGTGCGACGGTTTTATTCAGCACATTGGTCACAGCTCTTCCATTACGGCCGAATTATGGGGTGCCCACTCAGGCCTCTCACTCACCTGGGAATTTGGTTACCGTCAGGTCATCTTAGAAACAGATGCCCTCAACGTCATTCATTGGTTTCATCTCCCATCTCAGAGACTGATAATAATCACTTTTTGTTGGCAGGTATTCAAGGCTTACTCCAGCGGGATTGGGAGTTCTCATCCAACACATACATCGGAAGGGGAACCAGTGCGCGGATCAATTGGCAACTATTGCAGGAAGAACTTGTCCAGGAATCCATATATTTCGAGAGCCCCCTTTGAACGTCCAGGACCTCATCCGATGGGATCAACAAGGACTTGAGTATCGCCGAGTTTTGCGCAGCTTAGATTAATAGTTTTTAGCTCCTTTGTATTCAAAAAAAAAAAAAGAAGCAACTCTTTTATTAGTTAGGGATAAAGTTGCATATTTCTGGACCTTCCAAACTCAATATTTCATCACGATTTCTACTGAGATATTATTATTGTTATTGTTGCTATCTCTTTTAAAATTAAATTAGTTACATAAAACCATGTGGCTTTATAAGATGCAAAAGTTTATTAAAATATTGTTTTACTTTGTCATATTGATATCACAAAAGATATCTCGACTATTTTTCATATATAAAGGATTCAATTTGAATATTTTAAAATAAAAAAATTATTTTATGAACTTGGGAAGTTCGCATCTTATTTGTATTCAAACAAAATATTTGATTTGAAATTCCCTTTTTGCCTATAAAACAAGTTATTTAACTTAAAATTCTAAACTCAATATGTAAATAATTTTCGTTTCACTCATACTTTTTATTTGATTTTAGACCTTTAATCAACATCCTATATTCTATTGTTTTTATAATTCCAAACCAATATCAGAGGTCAATAATATATTAGAAAAAGGATAAAATGGTACTATTTGCGATGACCTAATTCACTAGCTAGACAAGATAATGCCGAGAGGCATATAAAGGTAACACACGAAGTATAGAGATGTATTAAGATGACAACGTTTTGCTATGTAATGTAATGTTTGGTTTAAAAATATAAATTTGAAATGACAAAGAAATAACTAACAAAAAGACCAAAATATCTATTAATTCTCAGTAACATTATTATTATTATTATTATTATTATTAGTAGTAGTAGTAATAGGAGGAGGAGGAGGAGTAGGAGTAGGAGTAATAGGAGTAGTAGTAGGAGTAGGAGTAGTAGTGGTGGTAGTAATAGTAATAGTACTGTCCTTCATGGAAAAGTTTTTGGATAATCGTATCTTAATAGACTGGAGCATTGAAATGTCATTTCTAATAAGTAATATGTCATCCACATAAAGTACTAAGGAAACGACGACACTCCCACTTATCTTCTTGTAAACACAAGATTCATCCATATTTTTTATAAAATCAAATTTTTTTATTGTTTCATCAAAATGGATGTTTTAACTTCGCAATTCTTAGTTCAGTCCACAAATGGACCTTTGCAACTTACATATTTGATCAGAAAATTCTTTATATTCAAAACCATCAGGTTGTGTCATATACACATCCTCTTGCAAATTCCCATTGAGAAATTTTATTTTGACATCCATTTGTCAAATGTTATAATCATGATATGCAGCTATAGCCAATAAAATTCTTATGGACTTAAACATTGCTATTGGCAAAAAAGTTTCATTAAAATCAACTCCTTGTTTTTGTCTGTAACCTTTTGCCACCAGCCTTGCTTTATACGTATGTACATTTCTATCCATATCAGTTTTTCTCTTAAAAACTCACTTGTACCTAATAGGTACTATACCTTTAGGTGCATCCACTAAAGTCCATACTTAGTTAGTGTACATGAATTCTATTTCGGATTTCATGGCTTCTTGCCATTTTAAATAATCGATATCTGACATTGCTTCCTTATCAGTAGGTTCATCGTTCATAAGTGAAGCATCATCACTTCCTTTTTCAATATGTAGATCTAATCTAACAGGAGGATGACGTACCCTTCCAAAGCGTCGCAGACTATGTGTTTCTTGAGACATTGGTTGTGCATCAAATGTATCAACTTATGGTTTTTGTTTTACTTGGATGTGTGTTTGTGGTTTTAGAACTTCTCTAAGTTCCACATCATTCCTACTACTTTCTTTGAGAATAAATTCTCTTTCTAAGAAGGTAGCATGTCTTGAGATAAACACCTTTTACTCAAGAAGATAATAAAATTGATATTCAAAACTTTCTTTTGGATACCCCACAAACATGCATTTATCTGATTTAGCTTCAAGTTTATCAAATATTGCACGCTTTACATAAGCAACACATCTTCAAATCTTCAAGTGTGACAACCTTAGTCTTTTACCGGTCCATATCTCATATAGAGTCTTGTCAACCGATTTGGAAAAAACTCTGTTTAATAGGTAAGCAATAGTTTTAAGAGTATATCCCCAAAATGAAACTGGAAGAACTACATGACTCATCATGGAGCGTATCATATCTAATAAAGTACGGTTTCTCCTTTCAAAAACTTCATTATGTTGTGAAGTTCTAGGTGGAGTCCATTGTAAGATAATCTCATTCTCTTTTAAGTAACCAAAAAACTCATGGTCCAAGTACTCGCCACTTATATCAGATCTAAGTGTTTTAATAATTTTATTAGTTTATTTCTCTACTTCAAGTCTAAATTCATTAAATACACATAGCCATATCTAGAATTGTCATCTGTAAATGTTATAAAATAAGAAAATCCACCTCTAGCTTGAGTAGACATAGGGCCACTTACATCTGAATGTACAAGCTATAACAATTCATTATCATGTTGTCCCTTCCCTCTAAAGGGTAGTTTGCTCATTTTACCCATAAACAAGATTTACAAATTTCATATGATTCATAATCGAAAGAATATAAATATCCTTCTTTATGTAACTTAGTGATTCTTGTTTCATTATCATGACCTAATCTACAATGCCATAAATAAGATAGATTTTGGTCACTTAATCTCCTTTTCTTGCTATTTATGTGTAGAATTGGTCTTTCAAGATCTAATTCATACAAACCATTTGTAAGCATACCAGATCCATAATAAACATTATCTTTATAAAAAGAATAACTGTTATTATTAATATTGAAGACAAATCCATTCATGTCTAAACATGGAATAGAAATAATGTTTCTTCTGATAACAAGAACATAATAATAATATTTTAGTTCAAGTACAAGACCAGAAAGCAAAGCTAAACTATAAGTTCCTATAGCTAATGCGACAACTCTTGCTTCATTGTCGACTCGTAAGTCTACTTCGCCTTTTCTCAATGCTCTACTATCTGTCAGTGCCTACACATTGTTACAAATGTGAGAACCACATCCGATATCTAATACTTAAGATTGTGAAACAAAAGTAGAAAGATTGATTTCAATCATAAACAAACCTGAAGTTTAAGCTACACTTAACTTCTTTTCCTTTAAGCTAACAAGATAAGCTTTGCAGTTCCTCTTCCAATGTCCAGCTACGCCACAATGGAAACAGATGCCCTTGTCATTCTTCTTCTTGACACCGCCTGCTAGCTTTTCTACTTTAGCAGAAGCCTTCTGGTTCTTATTCTTGTTCTTCTTCTTAATACCCTTATTCTTAGAAGAAGAAGAGTCAATAACAATAACAGAATTGGATTCCTTTTTAAGGCATCCCTCAGCGGTCTTTAGCATGTTGAGCAATTCAACTAATGGCATTTTCTTTTTATTCATGTGGAAGTTCACAATCAATTGTGAAAAACTTGGGGCAAGAGACTGGAGCACTAAATCAAAGCTTAACTCGAGGTTCAGGTCATACCTTAATTGACTTAATTTTTCAATGTAGCCAATCATCTGTAGAACATGAAGTTCCGCTGAAGATCCAGGAGCCATCCAACATTGAAACAAAGCTCTTGTAGTCTCAAACCTCTCCACTCGACTCTATGGGCCAAATGACTTTTGAAGGCACAAGAATATTTCCCTTGCATTCATATTTTCATGTTGCCTCTGAAGCTCGGGAGACATGCTAGCTAACATCACACATGTCGCTTGCTCATTGTCATCAACATGACTTTGATAATATTCCCAATCCTCGTTAGCAGCTTCTTGCACAGGTTCAGGTGGAAGCTCAATGTCAAGAATGTACAATTTCTCTTCTTGCCTTAAAACGATTTTAAGGTTATGCAACTAGTCTGAAAAGTTTGGTCCAATCAATTTGTTTGCATCCATGACGCTTCTTAGGGACAAGTTTATACTCATTTTTCAAAAACTAAAAAATCAAAGAGCAAAAAACTTAATTTATGCCGTAAAACAAAATAAATAAGGATTTTTTAAAAATATTTGGTTACTCCCATTATTTTAAACAAATTAATAGGCTCAAAACTAATTCAAGAAATTATCATATAATTTCCTAGTGGGCTAGGATCTCGTTTTAATTTAATTGATCTTGAATTTGCTTAACAAACCAACTAAATTAAAATTAGGCAAATAACAATTTATCAGTCACATCCTATGTGATTCCTAGATTCATTAGGAGACAACTCTTTGTGAAAAACATATCTAATACACGATTCCTAACCTTGCCTCTAAATTAATATGATCATGAGTTTACTAATCCAAATCATCTAAATTTAGTTAAGTAAAACTCATCGTTATAAGACTAAACATATTCAGGCTAAAGCGGTCTTGAGTTTACTCAACAAGTCTAACAATAAACAAAAATCTTGTTTAATCCTATAACAATGGAAGGCATTATTCATATTCTAAGCATGTACTTAATATTTTAATAAGGAATTTAAAAATAGGTCTCATTCTAAATAATATAATTTCATTGTATTAATTTATTTTACATAATCTAATTATGAAAATAAATTGAGCACGTGGTTTGATTCTAAATATTGATTTGATAATTAATTTAAATTAATTAATCAACTCTTAAAAAATTAAATTAAATTAAAAAAGGAAGCAGCTGGAGCGTGCAAAGCACAGCGTCAATGAGGAAGCAGCACACGCGCCAGCACCGCGCCTCCTGGCCTGCATTGCTGGTTTTTTTTTCTTTTGTTTAGAGATTTTTGTGTTTAAAACACAAGTTTTATCCACAAAAATCACTAAAGAGAGAACTCTTTTTAGAGAGAGAAAACATCACTGTCGCAGGCGGTGGTTCTCCAACCGTCGGTGGCTACACCTACCGCTGGTGGTCTCTGTTTCGATAGCCCTTAAGACAATTAATCCCATTAACCAAACATACATCAACAACCATTAAAGCATCTAAGTCTGAATAAATAAGCATTGAATGAACAGTAAACACTAACATAACCCATTTAAATATTGAATTTAATGGCTACTACATGTTAATAAAAGGGTTATTTAATTGACAAAAACTATCAATGCTTGAGAAAGTGGGCAGACCCCATTTTCGATAATGGAACTGTTTCTAGTTCTAAACCATGATCAAAGCATACATTATGCATTGAAAACTACAGAAACAACAGATACTAGACTTTATTAAGACCAGTTAAAACGTGCGCTGCATTTTTTTTTAATACGGCAAATGAAGAGACAACAATAATGAATGAAACTCTTCAAGTTTTTCAAGAAACAACACACAAGTAAAAGAGGAATGTAACAAAGATCAAAAAAAAAATTTTAGTTAACACAAGCGAACAACAATCAACTAAGATACAAAAGATGTCCTTCTATATCCAGAAACACTTTCCAGATAAAAAAGAACAAGAATAAAATTTTCCAGAAAAATAAAACATTCCAGTTTCATTTCTAAAGAACAAATGATGGCATTCATCGTCAGTATGGTTCTTTGTCTTGATGGTAAAAGCGAGTAACATAACAAGCAGAACGAATGTGGAGCAGTATGATATTTAGTTGTGGTAGATGAGCAGAAAAAAGCTAAAATCTCGAGACGAGAATGTGTTTGGTTGCTGATAGGCGAGCGTAAAAATTGTGTCAATGACAAAAATGCCCTTGATACTTAAGATGATTAACAATGTGTTATGAATTGATAAGTTTATTACGAATGAGAAGCTTTAGTTAAAAAGTGAACAAATAATAATAATAACATTTTCAAATTAAGATTGAATAATAATAATAATAATAATAATAATAATAATAATAATAATAACATTTATTCTTGATAATAATAATAATAATAATAATAATAATAATAATAATAATAATAATAATAATAAGAACAACAAAATTAATTTGAATTAATAAATAAGGCAACATGTATAATCATAATTATACATATTAATAATAATTACAAATTATATAATAATAATAATAATAATAATAATAATAATAATAATAATAATAATAATAATAATAATAGCCAAACATTAATAAACATAATAACTAATATTATATAATAATAACATAGGCGACGGGAGACAAGGACATCCTTGTCCTTTCTTTTTGGAGTGAACAGAATTTTATGTCCCTGTCTTTCGGAAACAAGAGATAGAGATGCGGAAACAAGAAGCAAACATCCATGGAAACAGAGATTTTTCTGTCTTGTTCACTGTCCCCATGCCCAGAGACACTATCCATACGCAGGGTCAAGAACATTTCTAGGTAGCAAACTAAAGACAAATTAATGGAACATTTCCATAATAAGCAGAAAAAATATTTAATCACATAGAGCATGAACAATACTTTCAGAACAATTCCAGAAATTAATACATCAAATTGCAAGTTTTAGAAACACTAATCTAGGCAGTGAACGTGTATAATCATTTCATAACACACCAAAAAAGACTTTCCAAAAATCACATTTTCATATCACCAAACCAAATTGTCAAAACAGTTTCAACGTATAAATATGCAACTTTTGTATATTAAAATCAAATCAAAATTAAATCTATTAAAGGTAGCTTTGATACCACTGTTAGAAAATAAACGAAAGATCACATCTAAGCGCAATGAAATGAATTTAAAGTTTTTAACAGAATCAACTTTAACAAAATTTAATTTGAAACATAAAATAAGAAATTAACAAAGTTATACTAACCTATTTTGATTTCCTGTTGTAATTTCTTTTTGCCTTGAATCCGTCAATCCACGAGTTGTTCAATCGTTTGGCCTCTAATGATATCTACAGATCTATTTAGAGAAAACTCAAATTTAATTTGAGAGGAAAAATGTAAAAAGTGCTAGCTCAAATGTTCTAATTTTTCCTTTTATGTGAACAAACATATTTTCATGTTCTTGAATTTTATCAAAATTACAACTAAAATCAAACTTTAGTCATAATTATGAATTAATCCTTATATCACATATTAATCCTTAAAGTTTCTAAAACTTTCAATTAAGTCTAACTTAATTTAAAATTCACTTTTTCCTTTATAGACCTTTTATGTGTGACCCATTAGGTTCCTAATATATTGACTATGATTATAAATTATAATTATAATTCATAATTAGAATAAGATAAATTAAAACTCCTTTTAATTTATCTTTAATTTTAATTAAACAATTTATAATCACAAATCATGATTGACGTATAGCAACATGTCATGACCACCCAAATATTATGAATGTCAAAGTAGTTTGACTTAACCTGTCTATACATGGCTATGATATATAAATTAATCCTTCGTCATCTAATGTTCTAATTGGAATTAGAGTATAGAATTCATGTCTACTCTAAATAATTCTATCATGTCCATTCTTGCTAATTAGTAAATGACTTATAATTGATATTTGAAAATAACTTTTCCATATTTCAATTTACTCTAGCCAGAGATTCATAAAATTATTATTAATCAAGAACAACAGAATATTATTCCTAATTACTTTAGGACAACTAATTTTTTTTATTGATTTTCAACTATCTCCACATAGTTCATACTATATTCAATAACTACCGAACTGAACTACTCCAAGAATATAACATAAGTAGCATCAAAATATACTAATTCCTACATAAGATAACTTTGGTATTCTCAAGTCTAAGGATCAATTATACAACCATCATAATGAGATAATCCATAAACACACAAGTAATGTTCCATTCGGGATTCTCATAATTGAGTTAGTTCAGTGAACTTATTCTCTAATAACCACTCATGTTTTTATTTAAGTATCTCCACACTTTAATCTATGGGATCGATTACTTTCTTCATAAAAATAAACAAAACATGTGCTAGTCTAACCATTTTATCAACACTTGGTCTTGATGAAATTATGACTAGAAACATTTTAGGAATAATACAAAATGCAATTCGAATCTCATAATTATAATCGCATTATAATTTTTAATTGCATGACAATTATTTCAAGAATTTTATCTTTATGATTAATAATTAAATAATTAACAAATACACAAAAATAAAGTATGTCTTTTATTGAATAAAATAATGTTATACAAATAAATTTACAACCAAAATTTGTTGCAAGGAATAAACCAACATATAGTATTTTTAATTAAATAAATGGAATATACTTTTTAACGAATTAGGCCTGAATAATTATATGCAATTTTTGTCCACTGCTTTCAATTTTTGTCCATTGTTACAAATAATAAAACCATGACTTGTTTAATAAGCAGCAGATTGCATTAGCAGTTAGTTGATCCTATCAACGGTTAACTGACAACGAATTAATATAGTTGATTTGATAACTATTAATTTAAAGATATTTAATAAAATTAACTTTTTAGTATTAACTATTTATACATAAAATGACTTATAAAGTTGTAACTTAAAAAACGATTTCTAAGGATAAGAGTATCATATTAGGTATTGGGTATTTCTCGTCCATTCAATTTACTCGATCCTTTTTTTTATGTTTGCTTTCAAAGTTAAAGGCAGATGTATATAATGAAATGATAACTCTTTGTATATTTTGACTCAAATTTGATATTAATTCAATTTCAAATATTAAATTTAAATAATCAACTTAGTATCTCTATCTATTTCTATTTCTATTTCTATCTCTATCTTTATCTTTTTGAATAATTTTTAGATATAGTAATCTTTTATCCATTAATTGTTAGATTACCTGACCTCCCTCATACTCACTGTCCAATATATAAATGGAGGTATTCACCTAAGACCCAATTTGCAGCATCGTTTTGCAGACCTGCGAGTATATTGAGAGTTAAATTTTGGGCCACGAATAAATGTATAATGAATTCAGAGTTATAGGCATCAATTTTCAGGCCTGTCTTACTATTTTTCAATTAATAATGTTGGTCGGGTCGACCGTGCTGGGCCCGGATTTAGTCAAGACGACCCATGGGCCGATCGGTCCAATCATCAAAGATCAGTCCTGCGCCTAAAGCCCATGCCCCCTTTCGGCCCATCGGTTGAAAAGAGTCTCCCATGCAAACACGTAAAGACCTAAACCTAACTGCAAAACCATATAAAAGGTATTATTCTCCCATAATCGAGGTACGAGATCATAACCTAATTTGTTTTCTACATTCATCGGTCCCACCTTCACCGAAAACTCACTTGGCGTCGGAGGGCTAATTGGGACACAACCCCGACGAGCCTTCCTTGTTTTTTGGTATATTCACGTCGAGGAACAACGCAGAAGGTTGCCAACTCATGGATCCAAACAGCAACGCACCGTTCAGTCTGAATCCGGCAGAACCAATTGGCGCCCACCGTGAGGCCCGACTTCCGGGAACCACGTCCAGAACCATACAAATCAGCCAGGCGGCGGCGACGAATCCTGATGTAGCTGCTGTCGCGGCCCTGGCGATGTAGCGTCTAGGTTTGCAGTTGCCTGCAATTATGCCGCCTGCACCGCACGTCTCCTGCACGGAATCCTCTGATCCTAACGATCAACAGCAACCTCAAACCTTGGAACAGGAAGAGCAGAGCGTGGCTGTGGAGGATAACGTCGCGCCCAGTACACACCCGAATCTTCAACACCGATCGGGTATAGAACCTATTCCGGCTGTGCACTCCGTCCTGACCAGAAAACAGATCGAGGAAGCAGCCGATCTGTTGATTCGCCAGATCCTGCAGTCCCAAAACGGCAGCAGCAGACGTCTGCTGACAGCGGTATGCGACAAACCAAGATGATGACCGATCGCCACCAGATACAAAACCTAGAAAAAATCGTGAACGATCGGATTAACGCGGCTATGAGCTTCCGTCCAGACCGCCCGACGGCCAAGATCTGACTCTCCTTTACTCAAGATCTTGGATAGCCTCAAAGGCCCAAGACAAAAATACCGACCCCCGAGAAATACACCAGGAAGACAGACCCCTTGGACTACCTGCAGCACTTCCAGTCCATGATGAACCTACATTGTGTCCCGGACGCTATCCAATGTAAGGCTTTCTGCACGACCTTCCAAGAGGGAGCTCGGCGATGGTTCAACAGCTTGCCTTCGAGCTGTATCACTTGTTTCGAAGATTTCAATGAGTTATTCCTGAATCAGTTCGCCACGAGTAAGCGACCGCAGAAGACAGCTTTTGAGGTGATGCAACTCACCCAAGGGAGGAATGAGAGTTTGCGGGAGTTTATCACCCGGTTCAACAATGAAGCGATCGAAGTTTCCGACCTCACTTGCTCGTCCATGCTGGTCGCGCTCATGAACAATACGAGGGACGAGGAGTTCAATAAATCATTAGCCCTCGATCAGCCCCGATCTGTTCAAGAAATAAGAAACAGGGCGGACAGGTACATTCAGCTTGAAGAAGTGCTGAAAAATACGAATCGTCGGACGGATGATCGCTCGCCAAATGATAGGGCGGGCAATTCGCACAAGCGACAAAAAAGCCAGTCGAGCTGGAGAAGGCCAGCCGATCGACAGGGATATCGGCAGGAGTTCACTCCACTAAACAAGACATATGCAGAAGTACTGGCGGCTGTGAGAGCGGATGGGGAAATTATCCGAGAGCCGAAAAAAATGAAGACCCCTTATAAGGACAGGAACCCCAACTTGTATTGCCGTTTCCACAGAGAGGTTGGTCACGATACGAAAAATTGCTGGCGGTTGAAAAAAGAGATCGAACTCCTCATTCAAAAGGGAAGGTTAGGCCGGTTCGTGAAACAATAGACGACCGCCCTGGAATCGAAATGACAGAAATGAAGGGCGACAGAACACAAATACAGATAATCGACAAGAAGAGAGAGGTCGGTCAAGGGAAAGAAACGACGGAAATACCGGGCAACAAGACGATCGACCGACTGGGATCATTAACACGATATTTGGTGGAAGTGCATCAGGGGGATCTACCACTAAAGGGAGAAAACGATACGCCAAACAGGTCGGCAAAGATTCACCCACCAAAAAACCAAAGGAGAACGACGAGATGATCTCATTCGACAAATCGGATCTCGATGGAGTAAGTTGCTCTCATGATGACGCCCTCGTCATGAACCTGAACATGGACGGCTACGAGGTAAAGCGAGTAATGATCGATACGGGAAGTTCGGTTGACCTGCTGTATTACGAGGCCTTCAAGCAGATGAAGGTATCCGAAGAGCGACTGCTATCTACAGACGACCCCATCAAAAGAGTAACCGGGGCGTCAGCCTACCCGTTCGCCCGGGTGAATTTGAAAGTGAAGTTTAGGCAGAAGCCGTGCCAGATAGAAAGGGACGTTGAGTTCCTGGTCGTAAAATTCCAAGGGGCATATAATGCAATAATCGGGCGAGCTACTCAAAATGCCCTCAGGTCGGTCGTCTCCACTTACTACCAAGTTATGAAGTTCCCGACACCCCACGGGGTAGGCATTGTCAGGGGTCAACAGAGAATCGTCAGGGAATGTTATTTAGCGGAGACTAAAACATTAGACAGAGCGGTAGTGCTGACGAGTTCTCTTGATGTAAGAACTGACGAAGAGACGGAGAGATTGAACCCAGTAGAAGAAACGCGG
Source organism: Erythroxylum novogranatense (assembly GCA_029891385.1). NCBI lineage: Eukaryota > Viridiplantae > Streptophyta > Magnoliopsida > Malpighiales > Erythroxylaceae > Erythroxylum > Erythroxylum novogranatense. Next base: position 8,844,133 of record CM057224.1, read on the forward strand.
CGGGTCGTACTGGATGAAGCCGACCCTTCAAAGTTCACAAACCTAGGTTCCGAGCTACAGAGGGACCTGGTTAAAGGAATCACAGACTGTTTGGTGGAAAACAGGTGGGCCACTTCAGGTGAAAGTGACATGCTCGGAATTTCTCGATCAGTCGCATCGCACTCCCTCGGTATTCGACATGACTACAAGCCGATCAGACAAAAGAAGCGATGGCACAGTAAGGAGCGACAGGAAGTGATCGAGAAGGAAGTAGCGAAGTTGCTGGAGGCCGGGTTCATCCGAGAGGTCAAATATCCAGAATGGCTTACCAATGTTGTTTTGGTGAAAAAGAAGAACGGCAAGTGGAGAATGTGCATAGATTTCACCGACTTGAACAAAGCATGTCCAAAAGACAGCTTCCCCTTGCCTAAGATCGACCAGCTAGTAGACTCCACCTCGGGCCATGAACTATTGACTTCACGGATGCTTTCTCGGCTATCATCGATCCAAATGAGCACGGAGGACGAAGAAAACCGCTTTCATAACCGCAGGCCAAGGCACATATTGCTACCGAGTAATGCCTTTCGGTTTGAAAAACGCCGGGGCGACCTATCAACGGCTCGTCACAGAAGTCTTTAAAAAACAGATTGGCCGAACTGTGGAAACTTATGTAGACGATATGGTGGTCAAAAGTAGGACGTCCGCGGAGCATGTGCAAGATCTCCAGGAAGTCTTCCAGACCTTGAATAAATTCCAGATGAAGCTAAACCCAGAAAAATGCGTGTTTGTGGTGGCATTTGGAAAATTCCTGGGGTTTATGATCACTCAGCGGGGAATCGAAGCTAATCCAGAGAAGATTGAGGCCATCATACAGATACCTTTGTCGCAATGCCTGAAAGATGTTCAGATATTGACCGGTCGAATAGTTTCGCTGAGCAGGTTCATCTCCAGACTAGGAGACAAGTGCCTTCCGTTTTTCAAAGTCCTGAGGAAAGCGAACATGACCCAGTTCCAATGGTTGGATGAGTGCGAGAAAGCTTTTCAACACTTAAAGCAATACTTGTCCAGCCCGCCTATTCTGTAAAGCCCGGTAGAATGGGAGAATCTGATCTTATACTTGGCGGTTACGGAGGGGTCGATCGGTAGCAGTACTTATCCGATCGGAAGGAAGCGAGCAGCACCCCGTCTACTATGTCAGCAAAGTGTTGACCGGGCCAGAAACGTGATATACGCCCATAGAAAAACTCGCCCTCTCCTTGATAATGGCAGCCAGAAAGCTGAGGCCTTACTTCCAAATTCATACTATTGAGGTATGGACCGACCAACCCCTCAGACAGTGCCTTCAAAAGCCCAAAACTTCGGGATGACTGATAAAATGGGCGGTAGAATTGAGAGAGTTCGATATACAATACAATCCCCGCACGACCATTAAAGCGCAGGTGTTGGCAGACTTCATCGCAGAGATGAGCCAACCGAGCTCGAAGGACAAGCAATTCCCCGCCTGGAGCTTGTTTGTTGATGGATCATCCAATGCCGAGGGATGCGGAGCGGGAGTAGTGCTGGTCAGTCCGCATTTAGAAGAAAAGGTGGAGTACGCCTTAATTTAGAATTCAAAGCCTCCAATAACGAGGCGTAATATGAGGCTCGATAGCCGGCCTCCAACTCGCCAAGGAGATGGAGGTGAAGCACCAAGATATATAGCGACACCAAGTGGTGGTTGGCCAAGTCAAGGCGAGATGAGGCCGAGGGAACAACATGATCAAGTATCTGGAGCTAGTAAAATAGGAGTTGAGCAATTTTGAACAGTACTCAATCAGCATAATAGAACGAGCTCAAAACGCTAAAGCGGATGCGCTCTCGAAAATGGCTTTCGACCGTGATGTCATAAATAATGTTCTGGTCGAACGACTAGATCGGCCTAGCATTCAGAAAATCGAGGAAGTTCTCAACGTAAGTACTGGTCGGTCGAGTTGGACAGAACCAATTACACAGTACCTTTTAGAAGGAAAACAACCAAGACGATCGAAGTCAAGAAACTAAGAATAAAGGCCGCCGAAAGTACACAATAGTTAACGGCGCTCAGATAAGCTTGGTCTTTACGATCGCACGCTCGATGCTTGAATGAGGAAGAAGCGAAAGGTGCAATGGTCAAGTCCATGAAGGGATATGCGAAAATCACATAGGGGCAAAATGTTGGCTCACCGATTGATCAGACAGGGGTACTACTGGCCGAAAATGAGAAGAGATTGTTAGGAAAAGGTCAACCAATGTGAGGACTGCCAGAGAAACAGCAGCCTGTCTCACCAGCCGACCGAGCGAATGCAAATCGTGAGCCATCCTATCCCTTTCGCTCAGTGGGGAATGGATATACTGGGGCCTTTCCCTCTCGGTCCCGGGAAAAAGAAATTCCTGATAGTGGCAGTGAAGTATTTCACCAAGTGGGTAGAAGCGGAGTCTGTCGCTACAATCACCGAGGGGAAGATGGAAAGTTTCATAAAGAAGAATATACTATGCCGCTTCGGGATGCCTATGGTGTTGGTTACAGATAATGGTCGGCAGTTCGACAACCTCAAGTTTAGAGATTTCTGCGACCGACTAAAGATCAAGCTACGGTTGACTTCGGTAGCCCATCCCCAAAGTAATGGTCTCGCGGAGAACACCAACAAAAAGATAATGAGCGCCCTCAAGAAGCGCTGGACTACCGAAAGACACAGGTGGAAGAAATAGGCAAGTATTGTGGGCATATAGAACCACACCGAACGGAGCCACGGGAGTCCCGTTCAGATGACCTTTAGGCGAAGCCACAGTTCGAGAGAAGCGGCATTGCACAATCGAGGGTGTCGGGCTATGAAGAAGAGCGAATGATGAAGCCCACAGAGCAGAGCTCGTTCTCCTTAGCGAGGATAGAGAAAGGCGTACCTTCGCTCAAAAGCCATCAGCAAAAGGCGACCAAGTTCTATAATGTAGGGTCAAGCCGAGCGATGTAAAGGTAGGTGGGTACGTCCTACGAAAAGCCGAGGCGGCTGGAAAGCATCCAGGAAAGCTCGGGAAGACGTGGGAAGGACCCTATCGAGTGATTAAGTAAGTCGGACATAGTTCTTACATCCTCAGCGATGAGAAAGGGAAGATTCTACCGAGGCATTGGAACTCACAGAATTTGAAGGCCTTCTACCAATAGATAAGTTTTATTTTAGTTAATCTTTCCTTATTACCATTTTTGTATGCAACGCGTGGGAACCTTTTTCCTGTCCCAGCCAGACAGGTTTTTTAACGGCCCATGCCTTTATTATCATCAATAAAGCGATTTTCAGATTTCTCGGCAATGAAAAGCTCCATTATACGTGACAAAGAATAAAAATTCAATCAACCATCGCCATTGCTCGGCATTCTCTATAGACCGACTACGGTCGGTCGGGTCGCCAGGACGAGATCCCTGGGTCCCTCGCCATCGCCATTGCTCGGCATTCTCCATAGACCGACTACGGTCGGTCGGGTCGCCAGGACGAGATCCCTGGGTCCCTCGCCATCGCCATTGCTCGACATTCTCCATAGACCGACTGCGGTCGGTCGGGTCGCCAGGACGAGATCCCTGGGTCTCTCGCCATCGCCATTGCTCGGCATTCTCCACAGATCGACTACGGTCGGTCGGGTCGCCAGGATGAGATCCCTGGGTCCCTCGCCATCGCTATTGCTCGACATTCTCCATAGACCGACTACGGTCGGTCGGGTCGCCAAGACGAGATCCTTGGGACCCCGAATCGAACTCTACTATAAGCCGACTTTGAAATCGGTCGACTACGAGCAATTTCATCATAACTCAACATACATTGAAAGTAAAGAGTATGAATACGGAAAGAGACATCAGAAAGAAATAAAGCAAAGGTAAAGATTGTATTGATAAAAAGTGGCCCTGGTCACAAGCCCGACCAGGTGGGCTTCAAAACTCCGTAGAGGGAGAATACCCGGGAATACAGAGGAAGCCCGGAATCAAAGCGGAAAAGTCAAGTGGGAGTAAGTATCATCATGAGGAAGCTCGTCCTCCTCGGCCGAGCTAAGGTCCAGCTCTTCATTCGGGACTGGGCCCCGGTCCTCCATAGCTCTCTCCGTCACTTCCTCCAGAGAAAGGCCAAGAGCGGTAGGAAGCAACGGCTCGGCAAACTTCTCGAACGAAGGACCGTCCGACCCCTCAGGAACGCAGGCGTTATAACAATTCTTCAGGATCATGAGGGTCAGGTCGTAGGAGTACTCCAAGCACTCGTCCTGCAAGAATCGCCTCTGCCATCGCAAGATCACCTCAATCCTTTGCTCCTTCACGGAGGCTTGCACCCTCCTTAACATATCCTCGGTTTGGGCATGGTCTCGGAGAGATTTCTCCTTGAGCACCCTCTCCGACTCCCACTGCCCCCGCAACACTACATACTCCTCGAATAGCTTGCTCCTCGCTACCATCGCCTTTACCCTTTCGACCTCCTCCTTTGTGAGCTGAGCTCGCAAGGCGCGCATCTCTTCCTCCCCCGTGTCAACTTGGGCCTTCAAAATACTTGCCGCCTCCTCCCGAATCTTCTTCTTCCTCTAAAGAAGAATTTGAGCTTTGAAGGTCTCTCTCCTCTTACCAAAGCTCGTCCTTCAGAGCTCAGATCGCCTTCAAGGTCCTGAACCTCACGGTCCCGAACATCCAAACGCCGCACCGCCGAACGACATCATTGAGCTCCTCAGGCAAGTATGCAAGAGTAGAGACCCCATATCCTTATTGCTCTTCTGGTCAAATTTCTCCCCGTCCACGGGTGGAGTCATCCTTTCCATGATATGACGAACAACGCCGACGTCAGTAGTTGAGGAGTCCCTGGGCAGCTTGATCAGAGACTCCCACAGCCCGACTTCACCCGCTTTCCTTTTCCTCGAGTTGGCCCAAGGACGGGAGATTGGTCGATCATCAAGGACAAGCAGCCACCAACGAGCAAGGAGATCGGTCGGCTACGGGGGAACTGAGAGATCGGTCATCCACAGGGGAAGGTTGGTCAGTTACCCGGGCCCCTCTCCTCCTTTTAAGAGGTCGTTCAACCTCCTCCTCAACTTCCTCGATTACAACCATGCTCGGACCAGGCGGGATGACTACAGCAGGCGCCGCCAATGGTTCGGGGACGGTAGGAGGAACATCACGCTGCCCGGAAGCAATGGGTCGAGCAACCCGCGAACTAGCCTCTCCCTCGTCTTTGTCCTCTAGCCCCAAGGAACCGCAACCTTACGCTACCCTGGTGGACTTGGGGGTCGGGAAAAGTATTAACTTTGACCATAGCTGCACAAACAAAGGAAACAGGTTAGAAACCGAACCAAAGCCTACGAATAAAGAAGATAAATCAATCATGAGGGGTCAACCAGGCGGGATAGTTCCCTCTCCTAGCCCGCCAACTCGCGGCGGGGGGTCAATCAGTAGAGAGTTGGCCGAGGCCCCCTCGCCATACCCCGAGATGAGCCGAGCAAAGTTATACTGACCAAGCTCCTTTATACGGTTAACTACCTCCCGCTCCTCCCTGGAAAGGAATAGACTCGATGAGTCATTCCATCGCTCGACTTGGGGATACCTCCACGACTGGGACTCGGAAGAAGCCCCCGGAGGCTTCACAAAGAAGTATTTTGTTCTCCAGCTGGAAATTTTACCAGACGTCCCGGCTGGGCGATACCGGGCATCCTTATACATTAGGGAAGGGATGCCACCCCCAGAACTCGGACTCTGACTCATCCTCAAAAAGTGACGCAAGATGTTAACCGAGGGCGGACAACCGAATTGGTGGCACAACAGTACAAGTCCTTTAATGAAACGCCACCCATTCGGAGGGATCTGACTCGGCCTCAACTGATAGTCAACTGAAAAGAAATACTCAGAGACGGCAATCCACTCATCTCTGCTGCTGCCGACTCCCTCATTCTCAGAAGCCAACCTAGGCTCCCAGTCCCGAGAGATACTGTTCCTAAGGATCGACCGACGAACTCGCATGCAGACATCTTGGATTTACCTGGGCAACTCCTTTACTATCGGCCCGTCTTCCGCTCCTTGTTGTAATCTCTTCAACATACCCTAACCTCGACACCGCCGTCACCTCAGCCATAACCTCCGACAACCTCCCGTCAACAGAATCACTTGGAGAAACCTCACTCCGAGAACCGCTAGATGACATGCTTTCTAAGAGGAATTTAGAAGAGGAGAATGAAGGAAGGGGACGTATCTATTTAATGGTAGGGTATCGAAAATTTGAGCGACGCCGAAGACAACTTCCGAGAATGAGAATAGGGAAAAAACAGAAAAAAGCAAGAAGACGGCAAGAACGAAATGAGTGCGAAGAAAAGCAAATTGTCCGCCTACTCCAAACATTTATAGGGAAAACTCTCGAATTAGGATCCAACCAAAGCTCGACACGTGGAGAGAATCCGAGCTACTCTTGGACACGCGGCACGATTTGGACGGAGACAAATTAGGGTTAATCGAAATCCGAACGGGCGCGAACAGTTGAAAGGACGCTGGGACGGATACCGGTAATTACATAAAGACGATACGTTTGATTCGAAAGGCATGTCGACGGCGTCGCCGTCAAATAATAAATGCCTCAAATGCCTTCACGCTACCGCTAATGGAGACAACTAGTCGGCATCCGACCAATTGAAACTACCGGCCGTCCCATGGTCAAGCTATAATAAAGATTGCTTAACCGATCGATCATTCCATTTAGTCGACCAACAGACGAGCTATGTCTCAAGGCTCAATCGATCGTCTAAACCCCGAGTCGTTTCTATGACCGAGCTATAAAACCTCTCAGATACTCCTCCGACCCTTCTCTTCGCCGGACTCGAGGTAGGGGGCTTATGGTCGGTCGACCGTCTTTGGTCCGGATCCAATAAGACGACCCATGGACCGATCGATCCAATTATCGAAGATTAGTCCTGCGCTTAAAGCCCACGCCCTTTCTACCATCGGTTGAAAAAGAGTCTCCATGCAAACACGTAAAGACCTAAACCTAATCGCAAAACCATATAAAAGGTATTATTCTCCCATAATCGAGTGCGAGATCATAACCTAATTTGTTTTCTACATTCATCGGTCCCACCTTCACCGTAAAACTCACTCGGCGTCGGAGGACTAATTGGGACACAACCCCGACGAGCCTTCCTTGTTTTGCGGTATATTCACGTCGAGGAACAACGCAGAAGGTCGCTAACTCATGGATCCGGCTAAGAACGACTGCTCAAATTTGAATCCGCAGAACCAAATGTAATTCATTGTATAAAGTTACAATATCATGCAAATTCAATAAAAAGTTATTGGACTTAATAATGAAACAGATCGACAACGTTTTGAGTCCCAAAGTGGCTTTTTTTTTCTTAAAAAATAAAAAATTGATTGATTGATAATAGTAAGGAGCAAAGCAATAAGTTTGGACAGGAATTAACTCTAACGACAACGTTCCAAGGGAGATTGATAAAACAAAAAAAACCAAATACGACAACGTTTTAGTACCACAACAGAGGATCGCGTCTTCCTTATTTACCCAATTAGGGTTGGGCGTTGAGAGAGTTTCCAAGGCGATCGTCCCCTCCACGCAAGATCAGACGCCGAAGGTAATGAATTTATATTCTGGATGCATGCGCATACTTCATCTTGCTTCCTTTAAACAATGTTGTGCTTTGTCTGGTTAAAACTAGATGCCTCCCTCATCCTTCCTCACTTGGTAGTAGCTTCTTCTCAATTTTTGGTTCAAATCCCTAATCCGTAATCCCAAAATTTGTGGACACTTCTTATAGGTTTTCTCTTCACTAGCTAGACAAGATAGTTAGCGCTAAGAGAGAATGATTATTCCAGTTCGCTGCTTCACATGTGGCAAGGTACCAATTTCTATGGATCGTGTTGGTGAGTTTTCTAGTTCTAGTATTTTTGAGGTTAAATTCTAAGCTGTGGTTTTGTTGCTTGGTCTGGCTAGGTGATCGGAAACAAATGGGACATGTATCTCGACCTTCTTCAGGCGGATTACAGTGAAGGGTGAGATTCGAAATTATTATTATTTTTCTTTATTTCCTTTTCTTCAATACCTTTTTGTGAGCAAAGAAGGGTTTTCTTATATATCTATATATATATAGTTTCTCCACTGCAGTGGTGAATTCGTAGATGGGATTTTTTGGGTTTTGATTTTTCTACATGAATCTACAGCATCCTATGTGGAAGATTTTCCATTTATCTGCTGTGATTTGGTGGCAGACCATTGTCGGGGTTGTAATACTTGTTTGTTCCCCTTTGAATTTGCTTCATTCTTATCGGGAAATGATATGGTGTTATTTAGTTATATGTTTATCCCATTTTCAATTTTCTAGTTTATTTTGGTTATGAAGTCTGCTTGAGAAGTAAAGGTATGAGCTTTGAGTTTCCGTGATTCTTTTCCATTATCGACTTTTAAGTCTTACATTTCATATTTTGGTTAGTTTAGTCCACAATTCATGCAAAGGGTTGTAAAAAGATTTCTCTTATGAACATTTGACTTTTCCATTTCAAACCATTTATTTTCAGCAACTTTTGTCTCTGATTCTAGATTGTGTCAAGTGTGATGAAGTAGGGCAATGTGATTCAACTAATCCAGAAAGATTAAGATGGAAGATTGTCAAACTGGATAGCTTCAGTGTGGTTCTTAAGTTCCAGTTTTGTGTTAAAGACGCATCACTTGCTTTATTGATTGATCAACACTATTAAATGGCTGATGCCTGATTTTATTAGATGAATTATAACTTGTGCAGGATGGTAGATCCTATCGTTCCAAAATATGTTTGTGAACTTTGTTAGAAATAATTATGAATTTGTGATAATTGAGTGTTTTGTACGCAGAGATGCTCTTGATGCACTTGGCTTGGTCCGGTATTGCTGTAGACGAATGCTAATGACTCATGTTGACCTAATTGAGAAGCTTTTGAACTATAACAGTAATCTCTCTCTCTCCCTGCATGTACATGTGTCCTTACAGCGACATTTCGTTTTAATATCGAGTTTCTTTTGCAGCTTTGGACAAATCTGAAACCAGTTAAGTAAACTTCTACATTAACAAGGGCACCGAAGTTGATTATCATGGATGTCTTGAAGAAATCTGGGATATGTGCAGAGTCTCTTCGTCTTCTGTTTCCATTTTGCATCTGCAACTAGTTTTTATTTCACCTTGCTTGTGGAATGAATGAACCTGAGATTGAGGCTAAGTTTTGGGAATATGTACCATTGCCTTACATTTTGTCACATTGAAAACTAACCTTCTTGTAGACATGAATATAAGGGGTATGTGGATTAAATTCTACTTTAGCTGCCATGTTAAACCATTATGGAAACCTCAGGTTTTCCAGAGCTTTGAGTGGATCATGGGTTGAAAATCCGGTAGAGTGATGGACTATATACTAGCTGAATGGCATATAAACCAGTCTGGTTTTGTTTTCTTTTGTGCAGGAACTTATCTTTATCCCTAGATGTAGAGTTATAGCAGCAAGGAGTCGGGAGTTACGTGTATATAGTTTTTTTTTTAAAACTAAATAAATGGATGATGCTTTGTTCAACAAATTAGGCTTTAATAATTATATGCGATTTCCGTTCACCACTTCAAATCGCCTGTGCCATTTTTTTCCTATGCCTCTCTTCCAATAACATCTCACCCATCCAATTTCTCTTTCCCAATTAGTATATGGTTGGATGCTGTTTGAAACATGCTGGCATAGGAAAAATGGCACAGGTGATTTGAAATCTATGTTCTTAGGTAATTTCTCCGGGCCATTATTACCCCTTTAATAATCTATTTTAGTTTTGCTTTTCTATTTTGGTGTCTTGGATCTTGTTGATTTGGTCCTAAGGTTGAGATTCAACCTTCTTAAATGATAGTTTAATTTTAAGGCTTTGTTAGTTTTAAGTGTTAAACTACTAGAAAGAATTTGATATTGATAAGCACATTTCGTGCATAAAAAACCTATGATGGCAGTTGGGCTAACCTAAATGACATGTTTTTCTGGTGATGTGCTGCTATTTTAATTCATCAAAGTGTCTCAACATTATTAAGAGAGAAGAATAATGTTTATGGGCTTAGCTTTATAGAACAATAGTAAATCAACTGATTTTTTAAAAGTCCAGTACTTCATAAGCCTCTGTAGATTCTATTACAAACGGTTTAGTCAAACTTCACTAATAACATTTTATTCCAAGCTATATCATAAACATAAGTACAGTAACAAATTAGGTCAATTATGTTTTAGGCTCAAGTAGATACCAAAAGAAGAAAATATTCACATTGGCTTAAGGTCCATTTATGGTGTTCATTTACTTTAAATGTTTAAATATAAATTTATTTGTTTCATTTAGTCTCTAATTAGTAAGTAAATTTTCTCTTAGAATGTATGTATAGGAAAAGCTCATTTGAACTTTGGTTTGAATAAGCAATCTCAATAGGTACTTTCAAAATAAATTAGACTCATCTTCAGTATGAATACACCCAACAATTAGGTTCAAGCCTTAGAATCAATCTAAAAATGTAGATGTCCTTCTTTTTACCTATGTTTTTTTTAAACGTAAATGCAGGATCCAAAAGGGGAATAAGAGGAAAAAGAGAAATTTTAATGAAATTCTTAATAAAATGATTTTTTGAAAGTCTTAATATTTTTCTTTAAAGCTCAATTTGTATTTTCATACGTTTATTTTCTCTTTTCAAAGCTCAATCTTCTATCTTTAAAACCATTCTTGTTTAATAAGTATCGCAAGGTAATTGGATTTGTGAGCTCATTAACTTTAACTTTGTGCCTTTTGGTTTATAATAAGATTCATAATAATAATTGGGCTTACAGGTCCGTTAAGGACAAATTCCTTTCTGTCTTTTACTTAATTTGATTTCAATTTTTAGACCTATAAGCCAATTAGCATTAATTTGTATCTTTTAGTTGAAGTTTAAACCCAACATGTGTCCTAAATGATGTTATTTTGAAAATTTTCTTAAAATGATGTCATTTTAACCTTTACGTTTAAGAAGTTTAAGATCAAAATGACATTATTTTGAGAAATTTCTCCAAAATGATTTTTTATGGCTCAAGGACTAACTTTTAGTTATATAAAAGATAAGAAACTATTTTATAATTTTTAAAAATATCTAAATTGGTATCCATTATTGATGGATACTCGGGTTATACTATAATAAACACCAAAATTGATACGAGTTTTAATACGATACTCATAATTTTTTGTTAGAATGGGTATGTATAATTTGTTTATCACATAATTATCCATCATTCTATAAATTTTGATCAAATTGATTAGCATAAACAACTCTCACTTGATTTAGTTAGTCTTAGAGATTTATCAAAATTAAAACTAGGAACTCTATTATAAGCTTCGTCAAATTGGTTATATCCTAGATCCTTATTTGGTTTGCGTAAGAGAATGAACCTTTGAGTTATATTTTTTTAACAAAGAAAGAATAAAATGCATTAATAAAAAATAGAGTTATGAGTGTACAAGCGATCGAGGGGGATACCCCTTAAAACAAGATAATATCAATAACTATTTATCTAGGTAAAACAAAAATATTTAATAGTAACAAACTAGAGAATGTCGATGTTGATGAGAGAGTTGCTTAACGCCTTAAGCTCCTTGACTATGTCTAGAATTTCAGTGATAATAATGTTTATAGGCTTGGTTTTAGATCCAAAATGCCTTGTATTTCTCTCTTTCTCTCTTTCTATATAGATTGGACACACATGCTAATAATTGCCATATGACACAAGATCATGGGACTTCTTTGAGTTGCCAAGAACTAAATAATAGTAGAGAAGGTATTCTCTGAAGTAAGCCAACAACATCACATTAGAACAACTTTACATACTTGATTAGTCGGTTCATACATAAAAAATAAATGATCTTTATTTTCTTCCTGTATTTGACAGAAGGAGAAAAGTGCATTAATGCTCAAATATCTGATCTTATCAACCATATTCAACCTACTTTGTATAGCGAGTCATAAGAGAAAGGAGGTTCTTGGTGGGATAATTTTGTGTCATATGATTCGATGCCATAACACCTTTGATTCCCTTGTCCTAAGCAAATCTCGAAGGACTTTATTTGATTATTTGTGACGGCGCCTATTATATACTGATAAAGCAAACACATGAAAGAAAGACGTGAATTGTATGTAAATTTTTTTCGCAAGTTCTTTCAATTCGTATAATAAACAGATCCTAATTATTGAAAAAAATAGTGGGAGCTTGACAATACAACTTTTTAAACGATAGGAGCCGATTAGGTGATAAAAAGGTCTTTTGTGAGATAGGATCCTAATTAAACGAAAGGAGCCTAATGAATGATAAATATTGTTAAAACAATTTAAAAATAAAAGGTGTCTGTTAAAACTGAAAGGAATCTTTTGCAAATTGAAAACAGAAGGAGCCTTTTATAAAAGTGAAGGAGTCTGTTACTAAAAAGAACACACTCATAATATAATGTGAAAATTTAAAAGAGAGAGAGAAGGAAACAGACAATTTATATTAGTTTAGTCTACAACCTAAGCCTACGTTCAGTTGCTAGGTGTCCAACTTGAGTATTTCACTATAAAATTTCAAGTATTAAATTTGACGATCCTCTCCAAACTCACAAGTCCATATTTTTCAAAATTATCTAACCTTCCATACTTGAAGTGTATAACAAGCTTCTAAAAGTTAACAGAAAAATAAAATGTAAAATCAAAATTAAGTTCTCAAATAAAATCTCTCTCTCGGTAAAGTAATTTTACTTTTTAAGGCATAATAAGAATGATATGACTCTTAAGAAGATAGATGGTGCTTAAATATTTCAAAAGTCTGTGTATATTTATTGCTTCACAAGTGTTGTTGCTCTTCTTTAAATAGTCAATTTTTTCAATTAGCTCTTGCTTCATCTTAATTTCGAGTTGACTTTAAATTTTTAATATCATCTCTTAATTGTTTGAAAAGGTAAGATCCTCCTGAATATTAATAAGGAAAGTTTATTAAGAAGGTTTCGCAAGAAAAAGTAATTAAAAATTTTCATTATCTATACAAGAAAATAAATCCAATTTAGTTTTAAAATATTATATAGTTATAATCAAAATCGTTAAATATAAACCTTGAGTTAACATATACTTGTTATAATTGGAGAAATTTCTTAAAATATACTTTGTGAGAATTTATTTGAATCTTGATCAAATTTTGTAAAGAGTTACTATTCACCCGTGGCAGTGCAAAATAATTGTGAGAATTCTTCTTACTCGTAACAAAGAAGATGTAATATAGTGAGTTCCTTTTTACACATTGAAAAAAAGAAAATCGTTAATTCTTAATTGAAACCTTGGAAGTGGTCATAAGATAACGTTGTTTAGCTAAACTAATTAAATGAGTTCTATCTCTTTTCTTACTCTATGTAATCATTATTATAATTGCTTTGTGATTTTCATATATGAATTTGTTATAATCATTCATTAAAATAGGCATTCCATTCATTAATTTACTAATACAATAAAATTTATGTATACTAAATTCATTATTTAACAAGCTAATCATTTATGTATACTATACATATGAATTATTAATTTAGAAGAAGGAAACATCAATTGAACCTCATCCCACAAGTGTCAATCAATCCATTATCAGTTATTGATAATACGAGTTACTATTGAAATTTCAGAAACTTTATAGAGGCCAAATTTGGTCAAATATCAATCGTACGTTAGAAGATTACTTTATACTTTTTAGATATGAAAATAATTAAAGAAGAAACATTTAATTAAGATAATTAGAAAATATTAAAATGATTACATTTTAATTAAGATAATTAAAATATTAAAAACAATCAGTTTGTTAATTAATCGGTCAATTTTTAAAATTAATAAGTTCTTATAAACTAAAATAAATCAAATAGTACTTTTTATTTAATAATCTATTTTGCAATTATACTTCAAATTTTTCGATAGTTAAGGATTATTTTTTCAATTATATTTAAAATTCTTTAATTTTATTCATCAATTAGTCGATTTTACAATGACTTAATATTGATTGAATCTTTTAAATCTTAAACCTCTTGTAATTTAACTTTAGGTCTGATTTTTTAAATATTGCCATAAATACAAGTAAAGACAAATCCAAGTTAAAAGATTTATTGATTTCTTTGAGCGTTTTCAATTTGTTAAATTTCCTGCATCTTTGCAAATAATTAGAGTTATAGTTAAGCACTAAGATTGAAGGCCCTGAATCATATTATAACAGTAATGAGCAACTTCTTAGTAATGGTAACATGGTTAGGACCTTCCCGCTCCATATAGATTCTAGGAGATCATTTGTTAGTCTTCAATTAATCCATTACAGGTTACAGGCTACATCTTAAGTATGGCACCAGGGCTTAATCACGATTCTTTGTTTACCCTGATGAAGAGAGAGTTCTGCGCTGCAGTATGCAAAGAGAGATCGATTAAGTTGTCCTTCTGACAGATTACAGACATCATTCATCAGGTACCTTGAAAACTTGAGCTTCTTATATATTTCATCAGTGTGTCTAGTACAGATTTCCACAACTTGCAGTGCTGATTTTGTTCCCGAGGGCATCTAGCCCAAAGAGGAAAATGATTTGGAACACAGTTCTCACCCTAAGAAAGGACCACTTTTTTCTTGGAATGGTAGTTTATACGAGCCTAGGAAACTTATTTCCCTGGAAACTTTTGCCTTTGTACGTTCACCTGAAAATTTTTAACTCAGGAGGTCATGTATCCCACCTCAGCTGCATAGTTTACCACAAACATGTAGAATGTAACTAAAAGAAATGCTTACACAGGATGTTGAAGTATGCTTTATAAAGCTCTTCCATAAATTTTACAAGACAAATTTCAAAAAATCTGTCTTCTAAAGATTTCAAACTTGCACTAAAGATTCAATTTGACAATATTCTATTGATTCCATTAGCATTACAACCCAAAATTGAGGTTTTGAAGCAGCTACGCTACAATTCTACGTGAAAACACAGTAGACCATCCGAGAAATTAACTATAGCCTCCGTTTCAAGTCTGAGGTCAGAAGAAATATCTGCTGTTTTTGGACAGAAATGTGCCTTATCAGAATGAATCTTAATCCCCACACTTAATTTAAGTTGTAACCTGAGCAGCGACAAAGTAATATGTATTACAACTAATAGTTTACACGTTCTAGTAAAAGTTTTTCGGACTCTTTGCCCTTATATTGTCGGCTCGTACAGCCATGAAAAGGGAAATGAGATATTTTGTTGCAGTGATTAATAATTATACCTCAGCTGCTTCACTGTCCCACATCGCTCTTTCCACTTCCTTGCCACAGCCCTCGACGGCTTCACTGTGTTGGATTGGAGGATTAGTGGCCCACTGTAAATAGATCAAAAACGTTTGCGAAGATTGAGTTTTGATGACCCATCCATCATTTCATCCACTAAAGTATTTATTTACTCTGGTAAACTAACGTGGTCCTAATTGAAGCTTACGTTTTTGGCAGCTGTACTAAATGCTTCTTTATGAGCCATGTTTGGATTTTCAGCTTTGAGTCTTCTGATCTCTTCTCTGCTGTGAGCATAATCATAAGACATCTATGGCTACTTAGAATCTAACCATAACTTAACATTTACTTACTTGATGAAGCGGTTATAAGCAGATGGTGCTCTCTGCCTTTTCTCTGGGGCTGTTTATGAGATGTTTAGTTGTGTAAAAACCAGTTACGATCAATCTTGAATTGCTTGTACAACCTACTAAACTAAACACTTACGCTTGTTAACAACACGGTTTACAGAGGCGTTGTTATCTTCTTCATTATCAGACGAGGTCATTAAGGATGAACAGCGCTGTGTGTTCATGGCGTTTCTTGCATCAACTTGCTTATGACTAGATTCTTCCTTCTGCTTGAGATTAAGACACTGAGCATGCAGTTACTTTAAATTAAGAAAGATCAAATTCGCTATTTTGCTAACGTTAAGAATGGTGACACTTGCTAAGAAATAACCCATATGTTTCACCTGAGGATCATCATGGCTTAGAGAAGCCATAAGATGGAAAGGAAAGAAAGTAGCTTTCATCATGCTCACGGAGAGCAGACTTGTGCAGTGCCCACATCTTACTGTCACCATCTTGGACAAGCTGCTGCATGGAACACTAACCTATATTTGAGAGACGAAAGGGTAAGTCTATAAATCACAAGACTTAAGAAGTTTCATCAAATTTTCAGGTCAAGAATTTTGCACAATGCACAGTGCTTTACCAGTAAAATGGTTGTGCAAAAACCACACTGTACGTAGCATATCTGCTCTGGAAGATCAAAGAGATGACTCAATGTTTCCATTTGGATGTTGGTTCTGTGAGTGAAAAGAAGAGTGAGGACTGAGGGGTGAAGGATGCAATGAAAATGTGGTGTTCTGATAGAAAGAGGAAATTTATAACAGTTGAGAGGAAACGAGGAATGAATCATTATCTTTCAGAATATGTTTCAGTTTGGCCAAAACGGAAAAGGATCATTGCGTTACTGTTGATAAAACCTAAGCATATGCTTCCACAAATATGGCGTAATCATAGTATTACGCTTTGGAGGAGGCAACTCTCAAGAAAGGTAAAACATCCTATAGCAAAACGGTATTGATGAAGTTAAGATAGTCTTATGAGTTTTTGACTGTTGACTTGCATTTCTTTCACATATTTAAGGAGTTCATTAGCGCTGCGGACTCCAAGGACTGAGGTTTTAACAGGGTCCAAATTTCTATGGCAGTAAGTAAAATGACCCAAGTACCAATTTGTTTCATGTGTAGTTTTCTTAGTTATTTAACTCACCTATCACTTTGAGCTCATCTTTCATGTCATGAGAGTGAAAGTACAGCCAGGTTTTACCAGAAGAGGAAGAAGGGTAAGTTCTAGAATGATGCACGAACAAGGCAAGTAAGCATCTTAGGATTTGTCTTTGGTCAGATAGGGCTCTTAAAATTGACAATGAAAAAAGTCCAGTGCCAGTCTCTTTGTTCATGCTAGTTCCCAATTCCAGTCCTTCTCTTTTTGTCAGTTTCAAGGCACTTTTTAATGTTTGACTGGCCCATGTACATGCAATTCATGACTTTGATTTGCTAAACTAGTAGTGATTTTTGAGTTCTAATTTCCACTTGACGTTCCTTTGTATACGCTCACTTCGACTGTTCTAAGTAACAGAACAAGACAATGACCAGACATTTAAGTAGAATGCCTACATTAGCCTTAAAAATTCACAGATTGGTTGTTGCAGTAGAAAAACTTGATGAAAGTTAGCCATCTGAAACACCCGCTTGAAACTTCTGTAAATGAATCAGACAAGTACGTGGGTAGAAGAATTATCATAGCTCAACTACCACTTATGAACCTCAGAATCTGCCCTATGCTACTTACAATAGAGAACCGATTACGTTTGGAAAAGTCTCGTCTTTGGCCTAATAAAGAAACTAGTACAACATTCTCAACAACCAGCGGAGTTGTGAAGAGTTTTACTAACCAAGTTATGAGTACCTTTTCACCAAATATAGCTGTCCTTCGAATATTATATGAAGAAGCTGTGTGTTACGTTCAGGGTAAAGGAAAAGGGACATGTTTTGGCTCCATGGATGATGAGCAGTTCCCAACGCAGGGATCATATGAAAAATGGAGGAAACAGCAAGTGGGGGCATTTATTAGTGTATATTCTAAAACTCTCAAGAGTTTTGATCAGGTTGTGGCCTGGCAGGGCTTGGACAATGGTTAGCCAATGCTTTAAATGTATAAGCAGGTAGGCACTCCAACGCAAGGATACATAACAATGTCATAAGATGCTTTAGCAGGAGGAATATTTCGCATATCTAAAAGACTAGCTAATATTTGTAAGAGTTAATTATATAAAAATATCAAAATTTACTCAATTTAGAAATATTAACTTAAACTTTAAAAAGGGACGCTAAATAGTAAAATTTTCAATTTGTTGAAAATAATCCGACATTAAGGAGTAATTCAGTTCTATTTCTATTTTAGTTTTAGTTTTAAATTTTCTTTTAAACAAAAACAAAAACTTGCTTGGTTATTTATATCAATGTAGTTATATTTTTATTATTGATGATAATTACATATAAAATAAAACTTTAAAATAATTATTTTAATTAATTAAATTTATTTTAATCTCTTATATAATATTTATTAATTATCAACGAATCATTTTATTTTTAAATTAATAATTTGAAATTTAAATTTAAATTTAATTATATTTTAATTATTTATTCAAATTTATTTGAAATTTGAATATTTTGAAGATATTTTAAATTTAATTATATTTATTAATAGTTAATTATTTAATTTAATTTAATTATAAAATAAATTAAATTAAATTATTCACAATTTTATTAATAATTAATTTAAATTAATAAATATTTAATATTAAATTAAATTAAATTATTCATAATTCTTATTAATAATTAATATATCAAATAATTAAATAATATATATTTAGCTGATACTAAACCAAATTATGATAAAACAGAAAATAAAAACTATTTTTTTGTTTTTATAAATTTTGAAAACTAGGAAAAACCAAAACAAAAACATAAACTAAAAAATCAAACAATCAGGATTCTTTTAAAACTAAATTAAAAAAAAAACAAATCAATAACAAAAACAAAAACAAATAGGCCTTAAGTTTTCCATTAGCATCATTAATGTGGCTAATCATGTCAGATTTGGTATGTCACGTGGCTGACATATGTACTCAACTCATTATTTAATATTCAATTCAATTTTAAACGCATAACAAAACCTAATATCTCAAATTTTCAATAATAGCCCTCTCTTATTGCAATACTATTATTTTGATGCAATCTCTTTTCCATGGTAGTTATTACAAAGGTTTTCTTAAACATCAACTTATATCACATCTACTCCTTTCCACAACAATCTCACTTAGATTCATTTAAGTAAGATTCAACCTTTCTTTATGTAATCAATAACTAACAAAAGTTTATTTTTGAACACCTCATGACCTTCGAAAGTATTTAACTCTCACACTTGAATAAGAGCACTACAAAAGTATTAAATAATGATAAGCAATAATAAATAAACAAGAGCTACGGTAAAAACTATCATTTATTACTTCCTTAAAAATATACAAATGAATGTTCTCTCTCAATATGTTCCCTTCCCTTATATCTCTCCTCCCTTTGGAGTAAGACTTAAATAAGCTATTTATCGATACCTCTCGTTTTAGAATTCATAATTCTAATTGAACTTAGTTAACTCGATTACATCTGATCCTAATAAAATTACATCACATTATTCAATAGGACGACTTCCTCACCTAAATAGGACTTTATCTGATATGATTTCATTATATCACAACTAATAAGATAATAGAACTTTCACTAATTGTTTGTGTATTATTCAGGACTGCACTATGAGGACACCAATTGGTGTGGGTGGACTATGGAATGGGGTGTATTTTTATAAGCCAGTGACAAAGACAACTCTTTGTAATGCAAGTTCATCTAATCTCTCAGTTTTGTGCCATCGAAGGCTTGGGCATCCATCCAATCAACCCCTCTCATTGATTCCTAGTATTAGTAGTAGTAAACAATCAGAGGCAGTTATTAAATGTGTAATATTTGTTTTCGTATTAAATAAACACGTATTCCTTTTCCTATTAGTAATAATAAAGCTGTAAGTATTTTTGATCTAATTCATTGTGATGTATGGGGTCTTTACACAAAGAGTACTTTTATTGGGTCTCATTATTTTCTTACTATCATTAATGATTTTTCTCGAGCAGTATGGGTATATTTATTAGTTGAAAAGAGTGAATCAAGTATTTTCCTTTGTGTTTTTTGTCAAATAATTTAAACCCAATTTGTAAAATCGATTAAAGCTATTCGATGTGATAATGACACATAATTTATGTCTAGTTCTATGCAACAATTTTATTGTGACAATGGAATTTTGCTACAAAATAGTTATGTAAGGACACTCTAACAGAATGGCCGGGTTGAGAGAAAATATCGTCAGATTCTTGATGTTGCTAAGGTTTAGTTTTCAAGCCCATCTTCTAATAAAATTTTAGGGCAATTATGTTTTGTTTGTAGCTTACCTCATTAATAGGACTCCGACTCCTTTACTTAATAGTAAAACTCCCTATGAAATGTTGTTTAAGACACCTCCTTCTTATTCTTTTCTTTGGGTTTTTGGATGTTTATGCTATGCCTATAATGTGCCTCGCATAAATTTTTTTGGGTCTTGCAGTAAAAAATATATGTTTCTTAGATTCCATTATAGTAAGAAGGGGTAGAATTTGTATGAATTAGAAATAAGGAAGGTGTTTGCATCTCAGGATGTTAAGTTCCACTAAGAGGTGTTTCCTTTGGACCTAAATAACACGTTTAAGGTTTCAAATAATTCTCAACATATAGACCTAAAAATCTTTGAGGATGATTAGTTTTCATTACCTAACATTATGCATCCAATTAGGTATTCTCTAGTAGCGAATGTGGAATTGAATTCCACCAACCCTATTGGCACACCTCACTCCCCTACATCTCCATATACTCCATAGCAATGGACTTCGCTTACCCAGGCCGATGCAACATCTCTTGATCTAAGGGAGAGCGATGACTCTTTAGTTAATTGGGCATGGTCAATGTGAGCGTTGTCCACCTACTCATCTTAAGGATTCACAACTTCTCACGCCCATTCCTACTTCATCCTCCCTATCAGTTGTCTCAAGTATGCGGTATCCTATTGTCAATTTTGTAACTTGTTATAATTTTAATTTTCCCATAGAAATTTTCTTGTTGCTGTATCTGTGGGGGTTAAGCTCTGAAATTTTCAAAAGGCTGTAAAGGAACTCTATTGGTAGGATGCCATGAGGAAGAAGATTAATGCACTTGAGCAAATCACACCTAGGATATAAGTGATCTTCCCCTAGGAAAGAAACCTATTGGCTGCAAATGGCTTTATAAAATTAAATACAACTCTAATGATCTATTGAATGTTATAAGGCTCGACTGGTTATACTTGGAAATCATTAAGTGGAAGGCATTGATTACAATAAGACCTTTCTTCTAGTTGCTAAGCTAGTTAGCGTTCGTACTTTTCTTGCAGTCGTTGTTACTAAATATTGGGAAATTTGCCAAATGAACGTTAACAACACTTTGTTTCATGGAAACCTTCATGAGGAGGTATATATAAAACTTCCACTTTTGTTTCATGGAAACCTTCATGAGGAGGTATATATAAAACTTCCACCTAGTTTTTCTTCTTCTTAGCTTGGAAAGGTCCGTCAGCTTCACAAATCTTTGTATGGGTTGCCTCAATCACCACGCAATTGGTTCTCAAAACTTGCTTCCACTTTGTGACATTATGGCTTTGTTCAATCCCATGCTAATTACACCCTATTCACCTACTGGAAGAGTGATTTTTCCTTATCTATTTTGGTGTATGTTGATGACTTGCTCTTGGCTGGTAATAATTCCGTTTCTTGCTCCAATTTTAAAAGATATTTAGATTCTTGCTTTCAAATTAAATATCTTGGTCCTCTTAAATATTTCATGAGCATTGAGTTTGCTTGCTCTCCTGAAGGCTTGTTCATGTGTCAACGTAAATATGCACTAGATATTCTGAAAGAGACGGGATTACTTACAACTAAACCAGTCAACACTCATATGCCATAAAACCATGGCTTAGCTATACTTTTGGAATTATATTTTCTAATCTGGTTTGCTATCGATGCATAGTTACACGTTTGATTTATTTGATTATTACATGTCTCGATATTACATAATTTGTTCACATTCTATTACAATTCAAGCAAGCTCCTCACCAAGTGAGGGGGCCACTCATGTTTTTCATTATCTAAAAAATCATCCCGAACAAGGTATTTTTCTATGCGCTGACAGTAATCTCTGATTATATGGTTATTTTGATTCTGATTAGGCTGTATGCCCACTTACATGATAATCTATAAGTGGATATTTTATTATGCTGGGGTCCTCTCCTATTTCGTAGAAGACTAAGAAACAGACTACCGTGTCTCATTTTTTTGGCAGAAGTTGAATATCATTCCATGGCTTTTATGTGCATAGAGCTTAAATGGCTAAAGGCCTTTTTGGCCAGTTTTAGTGAGTTCCATCGTCAATTGATGCATTTGTTGCGTGATAATTAAGTTGCTTTTCATATCGCAGCTAACCCTATCTTCCATGCACGCACCAAACATATTGACGTTGATTGTCACTATGTTAGAGAATAACTTCAAGCAGGCTATATTGTTACCGCTTATCTTCGAAACCAGTTCTAACTTACCAACATTTTCACTAAAGTAATGGGCAAAGCGCAATTTTAGTTTTTCTTGCGCAAGTTGGGCATTTGTGATTTTCATACACCAACTTAAAGGGGAACTTAAAGGAGAGTATTGGGAATATTACCTATAACTTAGCTATAAGTAGAATATTTTCTGTCAAGCACAATTACGTGATTTAGTTTCCATAATTAGGTGATTCAGTTGCCTCTATAGTTGCCTATTAATCTAGGCTATCATAGTGGAGAAAGCAAGTCTTTTTATTCCTTCAAACTTACTAAATACCCAATTCAATTCCCATCACACCTATAAATAATGACGATGGTTTGAAATTTGGATTGTTGATAGCCCAATAAAATACCACTAACAACTAAGAGAATGAATTTAAACAGAGAGGTTGGATGAACTCAACTTCAAAACTTGTTTCCACTATTGACTTGAGAAAAATAACTAAAGCTGGTTTAAATAGCATAAAAGAATGAAAAGATATGTAGAAGATCAAGCAAAATAATTCAACAACATTGAAACGAAAAGCTTTTATTTCTCAAACAAATATACTAAGGTTAGATGAACTCACCTTCAAAAACGTTCAACAGTCCCAATTATAGCTTGGAGAGGACTACCATTGAATGGAGATTGCAGTTAAGTAATCGTAGTGCAATGATCGTGTAATTCTAATGACGATGATATGTGCAACTGCACACGATCACAAGTAATAATTCAGAAGTATCCAAGTATCATATCCACAGGGAATTAATTAATTCACTAACTATTAAACTACTATGTTGCAACTCTATTTAGGTAACCGAAAGTAGTAATTTAGGAAATTAATTATGCTAAAAGTAAACTAGCTATAGAATGTGAAATCATTAATAAAGACGTGAAATTAACCAAATAAAAAAGCTTAGGATTCTAATGGTTCTACCTAATCAATTATGTAATGCAAATCATAGCAGTCAAAATTAATCTCTAGCAGGCCTAGTGCATTATAAGTTTAGCACTAATGGACTTTAACGATTGTCAACCAAAAGTTCTAATGTATGTGATACTTCTTGTCGCAACCTATTACCTATATCCCAATATAATAAATGCTATATGTCTATGCGAATTACTAAATTTAAACTCATTAAAAACAGACATCCACTCACGATTGCATATACATTCAGGTATATTTCTATCTTCAACATGCATGTTATTTCATCCAATTGAACCGAGGATTAAACTATCTTCATTCAGAATCACCTAATCCTTTCAAATAAATTAACTATTGGTCAGACAATTAAAAGCATTAAAAACAGAATGAAATAGACAACCAAGCTAGCAATTAAATCAATTCAAACCACCATAAATCACATACACACAATCAATTAGGCTTTTGGATAGAATCCTAGTAAATAAAAATAGTTCATAATATTAATAATAAATGTAAACATGTTCAACAAACTCAGAGAATTCATTCATTCAAGTTTAGAATCCAAACTTAAATAAAAACAACAAACTAAACCCTAAAATTACTCCCTTGTGATGAACAAATGTGTAGCCTTCAATCTCCAATGTGAGAGCCTCCTATTATGTCGGTTGGAACTCACCTCCCTCTTTTGTCTTTTCTTTTTTCATTTTTTTTTGATGTTATAAAACCCTAAGAAACCTTCTTAATAGAGGTCTTTTCATGTGCAACAACATCCCACTTCAATCCTCATCGTGCCCCACCATTTAAGAATTCCCAAACAATTAGGAAACTGATTCGCACCAGAGCTTCGACGTGCTTTATAGGTATAATCTCCACCTCTTTTTGACCTGGTCTCTTTTAAAAATCATAGTTCTAGATGTCCTCTTTCTATGGGCTCTTGAATCATCTCAATTGGACATATACAACTCAAGATATGACCCAATCATCGTGACTTGGTTAGCAGATAATAGAGTTAGCGGTCAGTTGCAAATTGTTTGTTGATTTCGACTTATCAAACGATAAAATTGGGCTTTGAGTTCTTCAAATGAATTGTAGTCCATCCTCCTGTCTTTGTTTTAGATTATGAATCTCCCCAATCAAAGGTGAAACAAAGAAGATATCTTTAAAAAATTAAACTATGAGTATTTCTAAGCAAAAAACACCTTTGGCCTATAAAAGTGAACATAAATTAATTTTATGAAGTTTACTAAGGTAAAATCCATCCAAGAGTAATTAGAACGTAAACAATTAAGGAAAAAATATAGTATAAAATTAGCTTATCATGTAGCAGGAGAGGACTACTGCAGAAGAGGATTGCCATCATAGGGAGATTGCAATAGAATAATCATATTATAGTAGAATATTAATTTGAGACATTAGGTTTTGTTTTGTATGTAAAATTTAATTAGATATTAAATAATGAGTTTAAAAAGGATACATTGTCAGCTATGTGGCATATAAAAATTTGACATGGTTAGCTACATCAATAATGTTAACGAAAATTGAATATCAAACTATTAACTTGAAAATTTGAGCATATTAATTCCACTTTTCAAAATTTAGATTGATATTTCAAAATTAAGCAAAGTACAAAATTTTTACAATCAAACATATTTTAAAATTAAATAATGTTTGAAGTAATATCATTTATTATTTTGGCAAACTGCATAACTTTTAAGTTAAAATAATAGTAATATACAATTGAAACCAAAGAACATAATTCCATATATTTTAGGGAATCCTAGACCTTATCAACATTTTAGCAAACATAATTCTGTTCGAGATTAGGGTTTTGGGGATTAGGGACTTGATTTGTGATTTTAAGTTTTGGATTAATTAGTTTAATTAAATTTAATTAGTTAGATAAATCATAGTTAAATTAAATTGGACAAGTGAATTCCATATATTTTAAAATTTTAATAATTAATTTTAAACAAGTTGAATTCTACAAAATGTTATAAATTTTTGACATATCATGATGAGACAAAAGATTGAACATTTCATAAGGTTGAATTTACATATTCCAAAACTTTTTTTTTTTTTGGGATTCGAGGAAACCAAACCATAGTCAGGCCAAACGGGCACATATTCCAAAATATTAAGAATTAATTTATCAACAAAAGTAAACATTAGGGTTATTTTTTCTCTTTTTGCCTAAATCGTAAAATAAAGGATCAGATGTTTTAAGCAGAGATGTTCAACAGACAAATTCTTAATGAAAAATGCTCTCCGCTATAAGCAACCAGGGAAATCAAATCAGTAAGAGAAGGAAATATCCGTAAGAATTGAACGCATGTTGTAGATATCTGTCAATCAATAAGCATACGAGAACATGAAAACATATAAATGATAAAAGGAGTCTAATCGGCACCAGCCTTATTGTAAAGGTAAGTTAAGCCACACTTGCCACAGTAATGGCGATCAAAATGATTGGCCATGAAAGTTCCAGCACCACACTCTGCGTTGGGGCACTCCTTCCTGAGCCTCTGCACCTTTTCGGAATCACTCACCTTGTAGAACTGGAGCACCGGTAGCTTCACCTTCTTCTTCTTGTGCTTGATCTTCTTGGGCTTCGTGTACGTCTTCTTCTTCCTCTTCTTGGCGCCGCCTCGAAGTCGGAGTACAAGGTGGAGGGTGGATTCCTTCTGGATGTTGTAGTCCGCCAAAGTCCGGCCATCCTCCAGTTGCTTTCCAGCGAATATCAGTCGCTGCTGGTCCGGCGGGATCCCCTCCTTGTCCTGAATCTTCGCCTTCACATTGTCGATTGTGTCCTAAGATTCAACTTCTAAGGTTATTGTCTTCCCGGTTAGGGTTTTCACGAAGATCTGCATTTTTTATCTTCCTTCTGCAGGGAAGATAGGGCGTGAGTAAAGGGCGTTTTTTATAAGAGGCTTTTAGCAGGTTTAGGGTTTGGGTGTACTGTAATATGTATGATTTTGAAGGAATCAGAGCCATTGTTTGCATACTGTGTTGATCATACAATGATATGGGTTTGGGGTCGGGTTAGGCCCAACATCAAACGGCGTCGAAGGAAGTGGAAAAAATATCTCACAACATTATCTATATCTGAAAAAATGGCGGGTAATTGAGGTCCTTCAATGGCTTCTTCTTCTTCGTTACCAGGTCTCAACCCATTTGTTTCACTCCCATCAACACCACCACCAAGATCCGAACCGAATAACTCCTCTTTCGCTCCTCCAATTCCTATCCCGAAATACCCCCCTCCGGCGAGGAAATCCAAACCGCCGCCGCCAAATCCAGCGTTCAAACAACCCCACCTGCGGACCAAATACTACAAACCGGTGAAAGACGGCATCATTGCCTCCGAAGGCGAGCGCTCCGTATTGATCGGCGAATCCGGCGTATCCTACCTACTCCCTGGAGCTCCGTTCGAGTTCCAGTTCAGTTACTCGGAGACTCCCAATGTGAAGCCGTTGGCAATACGCGAGCCGGCATTCTTGCCTTTCGCGCCTCCAACAATGCCCCGGCCGTGGACCGGCAAAGCTCCGATGAAGAAATCGAAGAAAAAGATTCCGCTTTTCGACTCGTTCAATCCTCCGCCGGCGGGGAAGAAGGGAGTAAAGTATGTGGAAATGCCGGGGCCGTTTCCGGTGGGGAGGCATCCGGAGGAAGGGAAGTCGAGGGAGGAGATACTTGGGGAGCCATTGAAAAAATGGGAGATTAAAGAGCTTGTAAAGCCATTTTTATCTGATAATCGCCAGGTTAATCTCGGTGAGTTAATAAAAGGATGATAACTTTGTAAGTGGTCATTGGTGGGTTTTGTTTAATGAGTGAATTTGGTGTTTAGGAAGAGATGGGTTGACTCATAATATGTTGGAACTGATACACTCGCATTGGAAGCGGAGGCGTATTTGTAAAGTTCGTTGTAAGGGTGTTCCAACTGTAGATATGAATAATGTTTGCCGCTGTTTGGAGGTACTCACTCTTGGAAGATTGTTTTTTCTTTTCTTCTTTTAATTTTGTCAACATTCTATTCTAATGTTTCTGCATTAACAGGAGAAAACTGGAGGTAAGATCATTCATAAAGTTGGTGGCGTGCTTTATCTTTTTCGAGGTAGAAACTACAACTATCGGACTCGTCCACAGTATCCATTGATGCTCTGGAAACCGGCTGCTCCTGTTTATCCAAAACTTATCCAGGAGGCTCCTGAAGGCTTAACAAAAGAAGAAGCAGATGAATTAAGAGCTAGAGGAAAGGATCTTTTGCCAATATGTAAATTAGGTGAAAAGTAATTACTTGTTTGTGCAAAAATAAGATTGTCTATTGTCTCTGTTTTTTCTTTAACGTCTCCTAAGCAATTGGGTAAATTTGTTCATTAACTTGCAGCTAAAAATGGAGTGTATATTAACCTGGTCAGAGATGTTAGGACTGCTTTTGAAGGATGTGCACTGGTAAAGATTGATTGCAAAGGGTTGAATCCGAGTGATTACAAGAAGCTGAGTGCTAAGCTTAAGGTCTTTGCAACTTTTCTATTTTTTCTTTTTATCTCCTTGACCTGGTAAAGTAGGATACTTTTTTGTTCATACGGAAAGAATACTGTTGACAATGTACAAATGAACATATGGAATGAATATTGCAACTCCTTCAATAGCTGAACGGAAATTTAACTATGGATGAGATGAATTAGAGATGGACTGCCAAAGTACCTAAACCATTGCCATAAGGTTATGCAGTACATCTAAGGCACCTTAGAGCGGTTGTGAAAAAGAACTTTTATGCCCTTCTATTTCTTATTATTTTTCAACCCTTCTTCATAACATGTGGTCATTGTTCATTTCTTATCAGGAATTAGTTCCTTGTGTGCTATTGTCATTTGATAATGAGCAAATTTTGATGTGGAGAGGAAACAATTGGAAACCAAGGTATCCCAAATACCGATCAAGTGCAGTTCCTGCTGGGGTTGATTTTCCAAGTCAGTCAGATGATTCAGGTATGTGGTACAGAGTTTTGGGGGTTAAATGGCTTACTTAGAGACATGCTTGATATTCTATGCTTGCAAATTCCACCACTCTTATTATGTATGCCACTACCCAGAGTTTAAAGGAGTTGGTATATTTTCATTTCGTAGCACTGAAAGGCATGGAATTTTCATCCCCTTGACGGAGCAGCGTCAATGTAAATAATAGTCATTTCTTCACACTTATTGTTGTCTCGCACCATAAGACATCTGACCGGTACAGGGAATTGACTTTGATGCAATAGCCTCTTTTAAATGCCTTATTTGAATTTTATCTTTTAATTGTTATCTTTAGATTGTTGGCGGAATCACCAATGTTTAGACAAATAGCTTATGTAAGTAATGTCATGAAAGAAACAAGAAGATATAAATAGTGTATTTCAAGTCGTATATCAAGAGATTCTTACAGTTGCTGGAAGTGATTAAGTGTGGCATAGGATCCCGTAGACTTTGATTTCTTGTGATTCATTTGCAGTTAGCTGCCAAGTCCATTATATTGCAACTTCAATTTCTCAGTGCTGTTTTTACCATAATTTTCAGGGATGTCTCATAATGAATGTAACAAGTGTGAAGCTAATGTTGTGAGTTCAAGCCCCAAAATGACATTGTTATGGAAGCGTGCAATTGAATCAAACAAGGCATTTTTGCTGAATGAGATTAGTCTTGATCCTGATGATCTTTTAAGGAAAGTAGAGGACTTTGAAGGCGTTTCTCAGGCCATAGAACACTCCTATCCTGCTGTAGTCTTATCTAGTAAAGATGGTGATATCAACTCCTTGTCAGCCTTTGAGCATGATTCTCTTGGTGAAAATTTTGGGGAAGATCTCATATATGCCAACAATGAGGATGAAGATTACGAGGATAATAATTACGATTACGATGAAGATGAAGATGATTATGACGATAGTGACTATTTTGAAGAGGTGGATGGCTCGGTTCCTCTGGGATCATTACCAGTTGATCTGGTAGCTGAGAAGCTCGATCGAGAATGATATAACTAAAGCAATGACCAGAGTCAGAAGCAAATATAACGTTAATCTATTGCCTTTGTTTTCAGAAATGCATAGAGAAGGCCTTGTACATGGGTTATTCCAAGCTTATTTAAGGTGTACATCACTTGTATATGTTGCAGAATTTGTCATTAATAAGATTTATCCTTCATTTCTTGGAAAACTTTCCAGAGTCCACGCAGTTACAGGCCGTCCCTGCCGTTTTCCATTTCATGCTATCCTTTCAACCTCACTACGAGTAGAGTAGGTAAAATGAAAAACAGACGTCCTTCCTAAAAATATTGCTAATAGGAATTGTAGCAATCTTGCGTGATTTTCTTGGGGATAAACGTGGTGTTTGAATATTACTATTAAGTCATAAATCCCCCATTCTAGTCATCAGAATATAGTTGAGCAGGAAAAGAAAAGTGTTTCCCACCCATGAAGTGCTGTGTTTTGTTTTCAAAAACCCAATATTCCATTGAATCCAAGCTTATCCTTTTCCTCCTCTAGAACTTGCAATATCTTTCTTTTGATTTCCTTTTTCACCTTCTGAAAACTTACAAAGATCCTGTCCAATGCAAGCCGGCTATTAGGAATTATTTTGTAGATATGTATTGTAGTTAATGTAAATATCTGTTTCCTTTTTATTAGTAGATTAGGTGCTACCGTTTAGGAGAGATTTTTGGTTTCTACCATGTATATATGATTTTGCAATCAGAAGAATGAAAGAGATATAAAATTCCCACAATCATTCTATTGATTTTTTCATGGTATCAGAGCTGGTTTTGAACTCGTAAGATCTGCAAATGGCTGGAAAAGGTGGTTTCGGTGATCAATCCGACGAAGGAACTGTTGCACGGAAAACGATTTCTCCATATGATATTACCTCGCTTGATAATCCTGGAATTACTATCACTCAAGTGCAATTGAAGGGAGAAAACTATGAAGAATGGGCTCGCTCTTTTCGAACGGCGTTACGTGCCAGGAAGAAGTTCGGATTTATTGACGGATCGATTAAAAAACCCAGTGATACGTCGACCGACATTGAAAATTGGTGGACCATTAACTCGCTGTTAGTTTCGTGGATCCGCAATACCATTGAACCAACTCTCCGATCCACCATATCACATGTCGACGTGGCATAGGATTTGTGGGATGATATCCGAGAGAGATTTTCAATGGCCAATGGGCCAAGAATTCAACAACTTCGATCTGATCTTGCAGATTGCAAACAGAAAGGATTGACAATTGTCAATTATTTTGGAAAATTGAAAATGATATGGGATGAATTGGCAAATTTTGACCAGTTGCCGACTTGTAGATGTGGGAACTGCACTTGTCAACTTTCTGCCGAGTTGGAAAAACGACGAGAAGAAGAAAAGGTTCATCATTTTTTGATGGGACTGGATGGGATATACAGCACGGTTAGATCCAACATCTTGGCTAATGATCCATTGCCATCCTTGAACAAGGCCTACTCAATGGTTATTCAAGAAGAACGAGTGAAGACCATATCTCGTGAAATGGAAGATCGTCCTGATGTGATGGCTATGGCGGTGCAAAGTCAAGGCCGTGGAGAAAGTAGGGAGAAAGGGGGGGTCTGTTCCCATTGCAAACAATCTGGACATGATTATGATAATTGTTTTGCTATTATTGGGTACCCTGAATGGTGGGGAGATCGACCCCGAGGAACTGTGAAAGGTGGAGGCCGTGGCAAGAACTCGGGTCAGCGTCAATCAGGTGGTCGAGGACGAGGAGGGCAGCGAGCTAATGCTGTCCAGACCTATGCTGGGGGAGCAGCAGCCTCAACTGCTAGCACTGATGAGACAAAAACAACTAGTTTGCCTGGGCTTAGCAATGAACAGTGGCAAGTCTTGCTCCAAGCATTAAAGGGTATGAAACCAACTTCGACTGAGAAGATGACGGGTAAGCAATTGCCTTGGATTATTGACACAGGAGAGTCTAATCATATGACGGGTAATCTGAAAATTTTACATGACATTCATGAAATTTCTAGTTGTCCTGTTGGGTTACCAGATGGGAGTCAATCTATGGCTACTATGGAAGGATCTGTTGCTCTTGGAGGAGATTTATTGTTGCAAAATGTTCTCTTTGTGCCTAATTTGGCGTGCAATCTAATCTCTGTGTCACAACTTATGAATCATGATGCTTATTTTATTCAGTTCACCAAAAAATTATGTGTTATACAGGACCGTACCTCGAGGATGCTGATTGGAGCGGGTGAACAAAGGGATGGACTCTACTACTTTCGGGAAATTCCAAGGATTAAGGCAATGAGAGTGTGTGCCGGCAACTCGTTAGAAATGTGGCACAAGCGGTTAGGACATCCATCTATGCAAATGACTAAACTTGTTCCGAAGGTAGATAGAGGTAGTAGGAATGAGAGTTTTAATAAGTGTTGTGATGTGTGCCTTCGAGCAAAACAAACTAGAGAAGTATTTCCTTTAAGTGAACATCGTGCAGTTGATATTTTTGAGTTGATACATTGCAATTTATGGGGTCCGTATAACACTTTGTCTACTTGTGGTGCATCGTATTTTTTGACATTAGTTGATGATTTTTCAAGAAGTGTGTGGATTTTCTTGATCAATAACAAATCCGAAGTGCCTTATATATTCAAAATTTTCTTCTCTACGATCAATCGACAATTTAATAAACAAGTAAAGATGGTTCGAAGTGACAATGGGAAAGAATTTACTTGCATGAACAGTTATTTTCTAGAGCATGGTATTATTTTCCAATCTTCATGTACCGGTACTCCACAACAAAATGGGAGAGTCGAAAGGAAGCATAGGCATATCTTAAATGTTGCGCGTGCTCTTAGATTTCAAGGATCGCTTCCCATCAGGTTCTGGGGTGAGTGCATTTTGACTGCTGATTACTTAATTAATCGAACTCCGTGTTCAGGTTTAAATGGAAAAACTCCATATGAGGTTCTCTATGGTCAACAGCCAAATTTTGGTCATCTAAGAATATTTGGGTCATTGTGTTATGCTCATTGTAAGATAAGGGATAAGTTTGCCAGTCGGAGTCGAAAGTGTGTGTTCATGGGTTATCCTTATGGGAAGAAGGGTTGGCGTTTGTACAACTTGGAAAACATGGAATTTTTTGTCTCTAGAGATGTTGTTTTCTTTGAAGATCAATTTCCTTTTGCTACAGTTCTTGAAAAACAGTCCATAGTTGCCACAACTACACTTTCTCAAAGTGAAGGACTCGACGAGGCATGGAATGAGGAAATGGTTTTGAATGACGGACAAGCTACTATGGATGAGAAGCGGGCTGAAAATGACGATGAAAATAGTAAAATTGATGATCGAAATGATGGGGAAGAGTTGGGACGTGGAAAGCGTGTGAAGCAGCCCTCAGTTCGGTTGCGGGAGTATGTCACGCACACCATACAACGAAAGAGTCCATCCCTAAAGTTCTCCACTCCACGGCATCCCCAAGGTAAGCCCTATCCTATAGCACATTATGTGAATTGTGATAATTTCTCTGCGCAACATCGGAACTTTTTTGCAGCTATTACCGCAGAACGAGAACCGATGTCTTACTTAGAAGCTGCTAAAAGCAAAGAATGGCGTGACGCCATGTCTAGTGAAATCGAGGCTTTAGAAAAGAATGGAACTTGGGTGATAGAGGATCTTCCGAAAGGTAAAAAGGCGCTCGGATGCAAATGGGTATATAAAATAAAACATCACTCGGATGGCTCCATCGAACGGCTCAAAGCTCGTCTTGTGATCTATGGTAATCATCAAGTTGCTGGGATCGACTACACTGACACATTTGCGCCGGTTGCTAAGATGGTTACTGTTCGAGTATTTCTTGCTATTGCAGCAGCCAAACAATGGGAATTGCATCAAATGGATGTTCACAATGCCTTTTTACATGGGGATCTTCAGGAGGAAGTTTATATGAAAATACCACCTGGCTTCCGGGTAACACAACCGGGAAAAGTGTGTAGGCTTCAAAAATCTCTTTATGGGCTCAGGCAAGCGCCAAGATGCTGGTTTGCCAAGCTTTCGACAGCCTTGAAAGATTATGGATTCAAACAATCACATTCAGATTACTCTCTTTTTACCTTGCGACGAGATGCATCCCAAGTCAATGTTCTTGTTTATGTTGATGATTTAATTATCTCAGGTAATGATCATGAAGCCATTGAGTTATTTAAATCTTATCTCAGTGATTGTTTCCACATGAAGGATTTGGGACCTTTAAAATATTTTCTTGGCGTGAAAGTTGCGCGTTCTCAAGAGGGATTTTTTTTGAATCAACGCAAATACATACTTGACATCATCTCGGAAGTTGGACTTTTAGGGGCCAAACCAGCGAGTATTCCTATTGAGGAGAATCATAAGTTGGCTTTAGCTACAGGATCTCTTCTAAATGATCCGGAATAATATCGTCGTTTGGTTGGACGGTTGATTTATCTATGCTTCACCAGACCGGAGCTTGCATATAGTGTTCATGTTTTATCTCAATTTATACAGCAACCACGCATTGATCATTGGAATGCAACGCTTCGAGTTGTTCGACTCTTGAAAGGGAATCCGGGTCAAGGGATATTTTTGAGCAGCAAGAGTGATATGCGGTTACACGGTTGGTGCGATGCGGACTGGGCTGGATGTCCGTTGACAAGAAGATCACTTACAGGATGGTTGATTTTCTTGGGCACTTCTCCGATATCTTGGAAGACAAAGAAGCAACATACGGTTTCTCGATCCTCTGCCGAAGCGGAATATAGATCAATGGCAGTGACCACATGTGAGCTTAAATGGCTGAAGGGATTGTTAGCTAGTCTTGGAGTATCTCATCCGCACTCAATGACGCTTGCTTGTGATAGTCAAGCCGCTCTCCATATCTTTCACAATCCGGTCTTTCATGAGCGCACCAAACATATCGAAATAGATTGTCATTTCGTTCGAGATGAAATTCTCAACGGCAATGTGAGTCCTACCTATGTTCCAACAACATCTTAGCTTGCGAATATATTTACAAAGGCCCTTGGTCAGGCATCGTTCCGTTCTCTCCTTTGTAAGTTGGGCATTCGAGATCTTCATGTACCAACTTGAGGGGGGTATTAGGAATTATTTTGTAGATATGTATTGTAGTTAATGTAAATATCTGTTTTCTTTTTATTAGGAAATTAGGTGCTATCGTTTAGGAGAGATTTTTGATTTCTACCATGTATATATGATTTTGTATCAGAATAATGAAAGAGATAGAAAATTCCCCCAATCATTCTATTGATTTTTTCACCGGCAAAGCTAAATTGTACTTAACAATACTCAATGCTTTCTGAATTTTTGTGCAAAACAAATTGACCAGCCAAGAACTCAAAAACATTTCAGGTATCTACTCGTGACGTACCCGCAAAAACCTCATCCCGATGGTGCTTTCCATCCAGCTCATAATGTGAAGAAGAGCAAGCCTACGTATGTTAAAGAACCTAAAAACTGATTGAAGCGGACAAAACTTTTATTTACATTACAACCACATGTTAAAGAGAGGTACAACAAGAAGCTTCGGGATTCGAGAGTCCACGAAGAGATGTTGGGCTTATCATTGTCCAGATTTTTTTTTATTTACTTTTTCATTCGTACAACTCTTTTTTTTACAAAGGAGAAAATATCTATAAAAAAAAACTAACATCCTGTTAGCGCAGTATGTTGCGATACAAAGGTCCTTGCATATTAATGGATGAGTTCTATGATGATCCTCAGAGGCTCTTAAAGTATATGCAAAATTGGGTTGGATAAAACTATAAGAGAGATCAGATCATCGGTATACTATTTTCCTTCGTAATATATATATTAGAATTATACTTTCTAAGCTCGACTGATTAAACCACGAATGCTTGCTACTAAAAAATTATCCTCAGACAAAACTATATTAGAAGAGGAAAGAATGTTAATCACCTCTAGTGAATTTATTTCTACGGTAACTCGTTTATATCCAAGCATCCATGCCAGTGTAAGTCTTCAGTGGATTTTTCAAAATTCAGCAATTAAAAGCAAGCTCTTTCTCAGTGGATTTTTCAAAATTCAGCAATTAAAAGCAAGCTCTTTCTAATATGCTGTAGAAATTCACCGAACAGTCCCTAAATAATCCTCCAATTATAACAATATTGAGCTCTTATTTAACCGTTCTATTTGTATTTAACTTGATCAAATTATTTGTCGGTTTGATCCAACCAATTACATTACCCACTGGTAAACCTTGTGTCTTAAAATCGCAACTTTCAATAACCCTTGCCTTGATTATCCTATTTATATATTCCATAAAGATTCTATTACCTTTTTCTGATCAAGCAACGTCAATTTAAAAAAGACTTTTGTTTCTCAATTGTCATAAAAACTTGTGTGTTATTTCATATATTGTAACCCAGTTTATCTGTTTCAATCAATGTTTTAAAAATCGGGTCAGACCAGACGGTCCGATCGAAAAAAATTTGAATCGTTTATTGATTCGGTTCGGTTTCACCTACTAACCTCTTTATGTAAAAATCGGCCAGTTTAACTTTTTTCGATCAGGCCGGACGATTTGGTCCGGTACAGTTTTAAATCCTCGGCATTTTCTTTCTACCCAACCTGCCATATCATACTCGCCAAAACCCAGAATCCTACGACCCGAACAGAGCCTACCAATCATGCAGGCTATTACTCCAAGGATAATAATGACTGCAAGAACTGCTATGAAGGCTCCAACGGACCCATGACTGCCGTGCGTGGTGTAGGCTTGTGGCGGCGGTTGCAGCTGTTGTTGTTGGTCTAGTAGTGTTGACATTGAGAAATAGTGTGTACGTGGTGGCAAGTTTTTTTAGGGGATTTTAGGAGTTGGGATTTTTTTTTCTGGGTGTATTTGAGAAAAGATTGTTAAAAATGGGAACTTGGAACTGGATTTCGTTGGGAGTTGTGTTTCAGTGACGAAGTTGATAACTTTTCCCGGATTTATGAGCTAAGAGACTGAATACTTATGTTGGTTTTGGAGGTTTGAAGAAAAGTGGAAGAGAAAGTGGTGGGCGTGTTGATGAGCTTTTAGAAACAATGGATAGTATTAGTATTACTTGACTTTGCTACATTTCCTTTTCTAAAAATGCTTTTCCCTTACACATTGAAGTTTTTCTCGAAGAAGCTGAAGAAGCCTTTATACAGTCTTCTACAGTCTTCCTTGCCGGCTTCCAGCTTCCAGCTTCCAAGCACCACTGCCCGCGACACCTCCACGCGATACAAGCTTCTGACGTCTTATTCACGCATCAATGCGAGACTGCCTCTTCTCCTTGCTAATGGCCTCTCACTAACGACGTCACACGCCGCTAGTGGCCTCGCCCTTGCAAAGTTTATTGTTATTTTAATATTTATATTAAATTTATATTTATTTATTATTAACTTATTAGATTATCTAATAAGTATTGTTGTATTTTTATTTCAATAATATATTTTATTTTTACTTATTTTTATAAATTTTATTTCTTATTTATTATATACCAATTTTATAGCGGTTAATTACCGACTTCTAAATTTTAAATCTTTCTTTTGACCGATTCAATTTTTAAAACATTGGTTTGAATTGTGAGTGTTTCATTAAGTTAGATTTTACCCGCATCTTCTTATCTTGTTAAAAAATTTCGTATCAACCACTTGTCGAAAAATTTGACATCGAAAAGCTTTCACTCTCAAAGAATTCCGTATTGCATATAACCTAGACTCTTCTTACCTAGAGAAGTGACAGATAATAGTAAGATGTCGATTTTCTCTTAGCTAATAATCAAAGAAATGCTCCAATTCGCTGTCTTGCCCATTTTCAGATTAATTCAACTAATCATTCTTACAAAAACATAATCGCCGCTCCTTTTTCCAATTCAGTCTTGTTTGTGCTCCGTTTCTCACTCTCCAGCCCATCACTAACCACCCTCCATTGATCGTTTTCTACTAAAAACCAGACGAGGACACCCGTTAACCTGACCAAAAGCTACAATCTACCGTCCCTTCTCTTATCTGCCGAGTCTTCTCCAGCTCCTCAGGGTTTGGAAAATCTGCAAATTCTGTTAGTCAGTGGGGTCAATACACTGTTCTTTTGTGAAAGTTTGTTTCTTTCTCGCTCTGCCTCAGAGTGGATAGGGTGGAAGCAAAGAATCTTGCTTTTACACTAAGACCCCAATTTTATTCATTAACATTCTTCCCATACCTGTAAGTGCCACGCTTTAATCTGGGTTTAACGTAAATTTTAAATTTCATGTGTAAAGTAAGGATTATGCATTTGTTCTGATTCTCTTATTTTGTGTGTGTGTGTGTTTGTGTGTGTGTGTGTGTATTCTTGTATGCATATAATGTACCCTTTATTTCTCCTTGCTTCCAGCATCGATTCCTTGATTTTTCGTGTATATATGTCTGCGAGAAACTATTGGAGTTTAGCGCGTCTGCGATGGTTGATTCGTGTGTTGAATTTTGAGATTTTTCTTTTACCTCTACGCCAACTTGACTACTCTGAAGGAGAAATGCTTTCCTTTATAATTAATTAGTTGTCTTCGCATGACCACATTGTCTTGGAAGCTACATTTAGTTATTGAATTTTGTGGCTTGCAGCTCTGCATGTTTCTTTTTAATTTCACTTATCCTCTACATTCTTTTTCTTC
Organism: Erythroxylum novogranatense; assembly: GCA_029891385.1. NCBI lineage: Eukaryota > Viridiplantae > Streptophyta > Magnoliopsida > Malpighiales > Erythroxylaceae > Erythroxylum > Erythroxylum novogranatense. The sequence goes on from CM057224.1 coordinate 8,882,011, forward strand.
TTTTGTCATTGTTGAAAACCCTTTCTATTCAGACCCAGTCCTTTTTGTTTTTTCCTATGAATTACCTGGGAATTTTCTTGAATTTTCGTTTGTAAGTATATTATGCTGATTCTTTTCCACTAAACGAACCTTTGCTGCTATAACATTGGATTTCTGAAAATGGAAATTCATTTCAACTGTTACTAGTTTGAATCTTTTGAGACATCCACTATTGGGGTGATACATAGTTTGCATGTTGGGTATACACTACAAACAGAGCGTTGCTGAAGAATTCAGTAAACTATGGAAACTAGTAGAGCAAGTTTGAGTAACTTGTTCAGTTTGTTAACAGGATCCTCAAACTCAAAGCATACCTGGCAGCCCATCATGACTGCTGATACCACAGAACCAAGTTATTGGTTGAACTGGAGGTTCTTCCTCTGTGCACTATTTCTTGTAATCTCTATGATAACAGCAGCAATTATGATATGGAAATTTGAAGGGTCCAAGAGACGAGAATCTGATAAGAGACACAATCAGCAAGATAAAAGATCTGGGTTTTTGTACAAGGATGAAGCTTGGAAGGCGTGTTTGAAAGGAATCCATCCTGCTTGGTTGCTTGGTTTTCGAATTTTTGCTTTTATTGTCATGTTTTCTTTGATCACAGCAAACGCCATTGTTGATGGAGGGGGCATATTTTACTTCTACACTCAGTAAGTCATCCACAAAATTGTTGCGTTCTTATTTTCATTTTCTTCAATAGGAAATGACTTGGCAATTTCTATAATAGTAATGAAAAAACCTATGAACATTTGCATGCATACTTATGAAAAGGATACTATTTTCTTCAGAAGTTCAAGTTATGTTGTTTCTGTATGCCCTTAAAGGAATGTGGTTTAAATGATGGTATTTTATTACTAAGATACACGTTATCACTGATGTGGTGCATTGCTTGTCATCCTTGGAAATGTTTATTATTCATATATTTTAGACTGGAGTAAATAATGGTTGAGCTCGTGAGTCTGGTTGTCTATTGGATCATATCTGTTCTCTATCTACATTGTCCTTGGCGTGAGGCTGAGTACCTTTGTAGAGTATATTTTTTGTCTTCATTGTTCTTTTTTGATTTTGGCTATATGTGGGGAGATTGTTGGTTTAAAAGGTTCTGTGCTATGTCTTCAATTGGCTTCCTTGTTTATCTAACTGATAACTAAGAAACAGAAACTGAAAGAAAGCTAGATGTCAGTCTGCTCATTGGATACTAAAGTCTTTACTCCGTTTCTGTTCAGGTGGACATTCACTTTAGTCACAATCTACTTTGCGGTAAATCTCTTCTGCAAATCTGTTTATTCTTTATCCTTGTCGTTTATTGATTAAACTTCTGTCAACTTCTCCACAAACAAATGCTTGAATGTCAATATATCTCATTTAATAACCAGAACTTGGGATGACTTCTATGTTTTCAGCATTTTGCAGTTCTATATTGCATACGTTGCTTACTCTCTATATCTCAATGTAGCTTGGATCATCAATGTCCATTTATGGATGTTTCAAATGCCACAACAGATTGGATGTTGATTCGGCAGATAGTGAGACTGTAGATGCAGAGTGTGGGACATATGTAGCTCCCTCAAATGGGGAAATTTCAGATATCAACACCCGCAAAATCATAAACACTGATGGTAAACTACGTGCTCGTCAAAAGGCAGGTGCATGGGGTTATGTACTTCAAATTACTTTTCAGGTAATATTTGGCAAGCAATCAATTACTTCAGTGTATAAGAAAAACTTCGATTTTAAATTCCTCTATTCATACTTTCCTAGACATATGTTGCTTCTTTCTTTTTCATCTTCTTTCTTGCTGAGATTCCAGTAAAGAAGTTTGATTAATTCACGTGCATGACATGTAACACCTTTGTTGAGTATTAAACTTTCTCAACTGGAATTACAGGATCACCTCCTACAAATTTCTTGTGTTACAGTATTTGAGTTCAGTTCATTTTCTTAGTTCCATGCAGCTAGTGCTGGTATCTTCACTGCAGTGTTGAAATGTCCCTCTAATTTTCTTCTTTGCAACCTACAAACAGATGTGTGCAGGTGCCGTAGTGCTCACGGATTGTGTATTCTGGTTCATTATTTATCCATTTTTAACTGGCAAAGACTTCAGGCTTGATTTTGTGAGTATACTTCCTCTCCTTCACGTTTTATTTATTTCCATCTGTTTAGTATTAGATGATGCACATGGCTACCAAGTACAGAACTACACACAAGGCTCGTTGTTTAAATATCAGTGTCACTACTTCTTCTCTCGTACCTTTTTCTAATTGTTTGTGCTCTATAACTTGCAGTTGAACATTTGTATGCATTCAATCAATGCTGTTTTCCTCCTTGGTGACGCCATTTTAAATTGTTTGGTAACCATTTTATCCTTACCGTTGGTGGTAGTTTTTCATTTCCCCACCTTCATGATCAATTACTGATATACTATATTATCCTTGCAGAGGTTTCCAATATTTCGAATTGCATATTTCATACTGTGGACAAGTATATTTGTTGCTTTTCAATGGATCATCCACATTTGCGTTTCGATGTGGTAACGCTATATTCATTCTGATATGCAATGCATACATGTGCGCAGATTAGTACTCATGTATAATGTTTATATCTTTTCTTCACAGGTGGCCATATCCATTTCTTGATTTGTCATCTCGATATGCTCCCTTGTGGTATGTAATCCATCTTTATCATATTGTCACTCTAAGACAATTCTCAGGCATAAATATGTTGGAGCAAATATAGAACTATATGCATGGTGACTTGGGGTATGGTTGGCATGTTTAGACTTCAGACACCGATAGATTTCAATAATTTGAACAGTGCTGATATTTGATAGGATGCTAATTTTTCTGATTATGAAACTCCTTTTCTGTCTGCACCATACTATACAGGTACTTGGGAGTAGGTTTGATGCATATCCCATGCTATGGCCTCTTTGCTCTCATAGTTAGGCAGAAGCACACTTTGTTGTCCAGATCATTTCCTGAGTCTTACCAGAGTTCTGGGTGAGAAGACGGATTACTGTTATCACTTCCCACAGACATAAAAACTGTTTGAAATAGCAGCACTTAATTGTTTGTACTGGTTAAAATAAGAGGGATGTCCATTAGCATATTAATTACTGAAGTTGGTATTAATTTTCGAAAGAGGAGCATCACTAGGATTAGATATAAGTTGCCTCGAGGCCAAGTTCATATGCAAGTTTTGGCAGCAATAATGTGATTGCTTTCTAGTTTTTATTCAGAATGTATATATTGCAAGCATTTCTTTAGTCTGCTGTCACAGGGAGACCACTACAGAATTAAAAATCCTTTTACAGTTCCATGGCAGGTTTCTTCTTCTAATTAATAATACAAAATTTGTTAATAGATGGTTATAGCCTTTGTATTTTTATCGTCTAAATAGTAACTATATTATTTTGTAAAAGTAATCGTTGTAGCCAGCAGCTTCATGACTTAAAGCTCACGACCCCTTACAAGGTAGACAGAGGCTTAGGCAAAAGCCAGAAGTGGCTCACTTTTTCTTTTTCTTTTATGGGTTCTAATTTGTATGAGAAAGCAAATGAATAAACTTAGACGATATGTATATATATACTAAATAAAATGATTGCTCACTAGCTTAAAGTTGAGTTTGTTGTGAATTATACAAGCCATAAGGATCATATGGCCACATCAATCATTTGAGAATTATAATTTACTAGTCATTTCAATAATGATAAAATTGACAAAATGGGGAAATTAGACTTCAAAGTTTTAATTAAATTTTAATTTAAACCTTAATGTTTTAACATGTATAAAAGAATAATAAAAGTTCAAAAGAACGTCTCTTGGCATAATTTATTAATTTATGTGGGTCTCAAACTCTATATATATGTATTAGGAGATAATAATACAATTCTTTAAAAAATCAACCAAATATTGACAATAAATACTCTTCAACTTGCACTAGCAAATCAATATGAGAATGAAAAACTTAATAATGAAACAAATACTAAAATTTACATAGAAAACTTTCCAATGTAGAGGGGAAAATTATAGGCAAATTTGACAAGTAAATTCACTAAATTCAATAAGGATTTACAAAAGTTGATCTTCCATCTTACAAAAAAGTTGTTCACGAAATTTCAAAATTGAACTAAAGTTGATGTAATACTCAACAAACACTCAAACCAATTCCTAAAACAATTTAAAAAAAAAGGATGAGATTACAACACTACTTTATCATCTCTTTATTTTTCCTCACTTTTAGCGTTATAATTGCACTTTACCACAAAATAAGTTTTTTTGTATTGTATACGGTCACAGAGAGTTACACGGTTGTCACACACGGTCATGTATGTCACTACTCTTCATGTCCTTATTCACACAGTTTCATAGACTTATACGGTTGATCCAAGCAAGTGTTGGACCCCGTCTCCGAGGCCCAACATTCGGACCCATATAAGCATAGAGGACACAAAACGAACACATACTGACCACAAATAGAGAAGCTTTTAATATAAAAATTTGGGATTGGCTTTTTAATAAAAATTTTCCTCATGATCTCACGATTACAACGCCACTGAAAACGCTCAATTTGGATTATAAATGAAGGAGTTATGGTTAAAATACTATTTTAAAGAAAATAGTGAAAACTAACCCTCTACCGACTTCATGTCAAAATTTGAAAACTTTAGAGGCTGAAATGCCGATCGGCTCCTTCATAAAACTTGTAAGTTTATGTCTCTAGTTTAATTTAAAACAAGAATCGTTTCGATCGAAGCTCTATAGCTCAAGATATCTCAAAATTAGTAAAGTATGTTCAGACTTGATCAGCCGACCTCCACACTTTGTTTCAAACCACCCTTTTCAATTTAAAAGCAGTACTGGTAAATCAGGTGTAGAAAGATAGAAAAATATCTTAGAATTCCATTGCTTTGAAAATGGGGTCAATCGGAGGTCTACACAAATAGTTATGGCCAAAAGAAAGGAGAGGGATCGGTCGGCCAAAACTGACCCCTAACGCGAGCTTCTTCTCAATGAGCATTGAGCCTTCGGCGGCGGCCGAAGCGCTGCAAGGCTCACGTCTTGAGCTAGCGCTAGCGCTCGGCAGCGGGCCGAGTGTTGGGCGCTCAGCGTCTTGAGCGCTTAGCGCCTTCTGTGATTGGTCGAAGGTTGGGTGCTCATGTGGCGACCTACCCAGCGATCCGTCCTATCAGACTTCTAACCTTAATAACTTTTGACTCCAGGCTCCAAATCAGACACGGTCGGAAGCGTTGGAAAGCTAGAAAAAAAATCTACATTTTTCAAGAAGGACTCAAAGATAAGCTCAACCACTAAGGGAAACGAAAATTTACTCAAAGGCCGATCGACTAGCTCCTCCTAAATAGTACCAGAACTTACAAACACCACACAGTAACGTAGCCACCTGCAGGCACCACCAACTCACCACACAGTAACGTAGCCACCTGCAGGCACCACCAACTCACCAACCGTACCCTGCACACTGCATTCTCTGTTATGTCGGCTGTAGCAAGTTTATTATGTACATCTTTTTCTTTTATTATAGTTTTTTTCTTTTATTCATTGGTTGTACGGTCTGTATATAAGCATCATAGCATGAACGAAAACGAACAAGAGAAAAAGTTTTCTCTTCCACAAACTCTTTGTCTTAATTACTTGCATGGTATCAGAGCAGGAAAACTCTTGATAAACAATGGCCAACGAAGGAGATTCGAGTACCTTTCAGACATACCCAGATGTACACAACGATGAGAGTGAGTCCTACGAACTCTCTGCCTTAGAAAACCCAGGTGCAGTTCTGGTGACAACGCCGCTAGATGGAACAAACTACCTCTCCTAGAGCAGAGCGATGATTATCGCTTTAAAGGAAAAAAAAAACAAAATAGGATTTATCAACGACAGCTACCAGGAGCCGGAAAGCAACCTTGACCTATAGAAAAAATGGAGAACAGCTGATAATATGGTAATCTCGTGGCTTTTGAACTCTATAGTTAAGGATTTAGCAACATCTTTTCTGGTCATCACTACTGCTAGGGATCTATGGGAAGAGTTGGAGTCCAGGTATGGTAAGAGCAACAGACCTCAACTCTACCAATTAATGCAAGAAATAAATAACTTAAGGCAGGGCAACGAATCAGTGACGAGTTACTTCACAAAGTTAAAACACCTTTGGGATGATCTAAGGTGTATAATGCCTTACAGAAGCTGTCCGTGTGAGGTTGGCAAACTCAACAATGTAGCGGAAGATAACACGAAACTGGTTCAATTTTTGATGGGACTTAGAGAAGAATATGGAAGCGTCGTAAGTCAGGTAATGTTAAATGATCCTCTACCAACCGTAAATAAAGCATACTCCATGATCCTTACAGTTGAGAAACAGAAGAACGTTGCTAGACTATGCACAAGTGAAGCGGGACCAATGAACATAGCTCTTACGACAAAACCCATAAACAACAAGAAGACAGAAACCAGAGAGGCTTTTTCGACAAATAGACGAGGAGGTTACGTGAGAAAAGAGGATAAGTATTGTACTCATTGTCATGAGAAGGGGCACACGGTGGATACTTGTTTTAAACTCCATGGTGAGCCAGACTGGTTCAGGGAACTAAAGCACAAGCGAGCAAAGGAAAAATATGGTTTTGTTGGCGTAGTGGTTGAGAGCCCTATTGACATCGGACAAAGAAGCGTAAACAACGAAAGCACTAAGCAAGCATCACAGTTTCGTGTTTTAAGCCAACAAGTCCAGGAGCTGATGAGTCTGGTCAAGGGAAAAGGTATTGACGAAGCCCATCATATAGCTCTTAACAGTTACGCAGGTACGCACTCCATCCATAATGATAATGTTAGCTCTAAGTATGAATGTGTTTCATGGATAGTGGATTCGGGTGCATCAACGCACATGACCCACAACCAAAAGTTACCCAACCACATTAATACCACATCTGACACTCTCCCAGTGATGTTACCTGACGGTTTCTTCAAATCCGCCACCAAAATTAGAAACATTGCACTTACCGACTCAATTCATTTAAAAGACATCTTGTGCATCCCCACCTTCCACCACAACCTACTGTCAGTCTGTAAACTTGCTAAAGACAACAACTTAGCTGTCATATTTATATCCAACAAAGTTATCTTGCAGGACTCGACGAATGATTACATTATAGCAAGCTGTGAAGAAATTGGGGGCATTTAAAGACTCCAACCTCACCATTTCCTACCACCAAATTCGAAGAAAGGTCCATCTTTACAAATCTATCTCAATGAACATTTTATTTGTAATGCTATTGATACTTTTAGTTTATGGCATTTTTGACTAGGTCACGTATCCTTTAAGGTTTTGGAACATTTAAATTTCCATCATTTTAAGCCACCAAATGACTTCTTTTGTGAAATGTGTCCCTTGGCAAAGCAAATACGGAAACCATTCGGCAAACATGTTATAACGGCCCAAAAACCTTTTGAGTTAATTCATATGGACCTTTGGGGCCCGTATGGAACAAAGGCCCTTGATGGATCCACATATTTTTTAACCATTGTGGATGAGTTTAGTCGAGCCACTTGGACCTTCCTTTTAAACATTAAAGCCCAAATCCACCATACAATCCACCTCTTTATCTCCATGATTGAAACACAATTCAACCAAACCATCCAAACAGTTCGAACCGATAATGGAACCGAGTTTGTCAACATTCCTAATCAACAATTATTCGAGACCAAGAGGATCATTCACCAAAAAACTTGTCCTTACATACCCCAACAAATTGGAGTTGTAGAACGTAAGCATAAACACCTACTTCAGATAACCCGTGCCCTTATGTTTAAAGCTAACTTACCAAAAGAATTTTGGGGGGATGCGATCTTGACCGCTACCCACATTATAAATCATTTACCTACCAAAGTCTTATCCTAGGCAACACCCTATGAAAAATTATCATCTTCGGACGTTTGATTGTTTATGCTATGCCACGAATACAAAACCCCATAAAGAAAAATTAGAACCTAGGGCCCACAAATGTCTACTACTTAGATACCCGACCGATAGAAAGGCTTATAAACTATTTGTCATCGATACACGACAAATAATATTTAGTCGATATGTCACCTTCCATGAACACCTACTCCCTTACAACCAAACAACAACCCAACCTAACCTTCCCCTTTTTAAACCCACGCCCATTCCTTCTAACTCCACCACTTCACCAGGTCCAAGTCACCTAAAACCTACCCTCACCAAGCCCATCATACCAGATCCACCAACCCTTCTAGAACCCACCAATCCCTTATCTCCTTCTTCCTCCCACCTACCACCGTCACCTACCTCACCTCCCTCATTACCACTCCTTACTCGATTTAGCACCAAACAACGACACCCTCCATCTTACCTGGACAATTATGTCACCGATCTCCCGACTGCGTCCCTCACCACCACCACTCCTGACCAGTCCATCGACTCCACCAAGCTCACTTTCTCCAAAACCCATTCTACCTTTCTGGCTAATCTCTCCACTTCCCATGAACCTCTTTCATACGATACAGCTAAACATGACCCATTATGGATTGAGTCTATGTAGGTGAAGTTCGAAGCACTAAAAAATAACGCAACATGGGTTCCCGCAACGTTACCTCCCAGCAAGACCCCTCTCACAACGAAATGGGTTTACCGCATCAAACACAACCCCGATGGCTCCATTGCCCGCCGCAAATCGTGCCTCGTGGTGAAAGGTTTTAAGCAAACAGTTGGGTTGACTACTTCGATGTCTTCTCTTTAGTTGCTAAGATTACCACTATCTGCACCGTTCTTGCCATTGCCGCCGCCAACCTGTGGCCCGTCCACCACTGCGATATCAACAATGCTTATTTACACGACCATATCGACGAGAAACTTTACATCACTCCTCCTCAAGGGTACACCAAAACGCATCCAGGAGAGGTTCTTCGCTTACACAAATCCCTTTACAGCCTCAAACAAGCAGGGCGACAGTGGAAAGACCTCCACTTCCACTCTCACGCACTTCGGCTTCACTCAGATGGAATCCGACCACTGCCTGTTCACTAAATGTACAGATACTCACTTCGTCGCTTTAGTCATCTACGTTGATGATTTTTTAATTCTTAGTCCTTATGAAGCACTCATCCGTGATGTTAAGTGTTTTCTTAATAGCACATTCACTATTAAGGACATGGGCCCAGTGAAATACTTTATTGGAGTTGAAATTGCTTGTTCTCGCACTGGCATGCTCCTCTCTGAGCAGAACTACATCCGTGACATTTTGGCTGCCACCAACTTAACCGGCCTGAAGCCCACTGATGTTCCCCTTCCTCCCAACACTAAACTTGACCTTGATGATAGCCCCCTCTTGACTAATCCTAAAAAATACCGCCGTATTGTTGGCCAACTCCTCTACCTAAACTTTACCCTTCCCGACATTGCTTTTGCTACTCAACAACTCAGCCAATTCACCGCTTCTCCACGAGATTCTCATTGGACCGCTCTATTACATCTCCTCCGATACTTATCCGGAACCATCCCCAAAGCCTTGGTTTACTCAGTCACTGCTACCCCTTCCCTACATGCCTTCTCTGACGCGGATTGGGCTGGCTGTAAATTCACCCGCAAATCCCTCACTGGCTTCTATGTCTTTTTTGGCTCCTCCCTCATCTCATGAAAAACCAAGAAGCAAGCCACCCTCAGCCGCTCCTCCACCGAAGCTGAATATCGCAGTATGACCAGTACCCTCTGCGAACTTAAATAGCTCAGCTTCATTCTTCGCGACCTCCAGGCTCATCTTCCACTCCCTATTCCTCTCCATTGTGACAATATGGCTGTCGTGCACATTTCTACCAACCCCGTGTTTCATGAACGCACCAAACACCTCGATATCCACTGCCATCTCGTTCGTAACACTGTTCGCGATGGTTTTCTTCACACCACGCACTTATCTTCCCAATATCAACTCGTCGATGCCTTCACCAAAGCACTTCCCCGACACACACTTTCTGTCATCCTTGTCAAGTTGGGGCTCCTCACCTTCCAACTTGAGGAGGGGCTGTAGAATCCACGACTGTAGCCAGCAGGTATCACCACACAACAACGCAGCCACACAGCAACGCAGCCACCTGCAGGCACCACCAACTCACCAACCGTACACTGCACACTGCATTCTCTGTTATGTCGACTGTAGCAAGTTTGTTATGTACAGCTTTTGCTTTTATTATAGTTTTTTGCTTTTATTCATTGGTTGTACGGTCTGTATATAAGCACCACAGCATGAACGAAAACGAACAAGAGAAAAAGTTTTGGTTGTACGGTCTGTATATAAGCACCACAGCATGAACGAAAACGAACAAGAGAAAAAGTTTTCTCTTCCACAAACTTTTTGTCTTAATTACTTACAATAATCAACATTAATGTGTTACACTTGATCAGAAAATGGATGTTGAATAAGAAAAGTTGATGTCTAAATCAAGAAAATCATTAGACGAGAAAAAGTTAGAAGTACTAACTTCCCCTACTAGCACAAAGAGTTTTTCCCAATCTGCAAAATGGTTTTAACTTTTATTGATACGTAAACGTGAATGATAAAATTTGCAACTTTTTTTTCACAATTTATGAATTAAATGGATATTAAATATAACTATTTAATTATAATCATTAAAAATTAGTTGCCACTAACCTTAATCTTTTTTAATTTAAGCTGTTGTACCTTACATTATCGGAATTGAAAACCAACAATTTTGAGTTGTTTATACATTAAGTTAAATATTTTTGGAAATAAAAGGAAATGTTAAGTTAAATATTGAAAAACGTAAAAGTTGAAATATGTAAATAAATAAATATTTAAAATTAAAGAATTTCAGAAATGAGAAGCTATTTTGACTTTTGAGAGAGAAAAACCAATAAAAAACCTTTCTAATTATAATTAAATCTCCCATATCAATATTGATTAGACCTATACGAAACACGCATACATTGACAGCTACAAACAAACCCAAAGAATGCTTTGTTGCATAAATAATTAATGAAAATAATAATAATAATATAAAGTAATGATCCAGCCAATGCAAGTATTGATGATGTGTATAAACATTTCATTATCATACTTAATTTACATATATTGGTGTTATAATAATTATAGAATTTATGTTCCTTTATACCCCACTCTGCAACTCTGCATTTGTGACAGATCAGTGAAAAGTTAACTATGAATCTGAAAATAGGTAAAAAAAGTTACAAAGTTGACCTTTCCTATAATAATGCTATGCTATAATTGTGAAACGTCATGTTTAAATATTTAATTTTAAAGTATTAGTTTTAAAAATAAAGTAGAATATTTGTTATTGATCAATTAAATTATTACATTCATAAAGTTTCATGTTTGCTATTAATTAATTAAATAGTATTTATCTAAGTAATAATAAAATCAAATTGTAATAGAGAATAAATAGAAAACAAAAGTTACTTTTATGATTGTCATAAATTAAGATAATAGAAATAAATTAAACACTAAAATAAAAATCAAACTAAACATGTTTTTAATTAAATTTAAAATAAAACTTAAAATTGAAAATGAAAATAAAATAAAATAAACCAAAACGAATTTTAAATTAATTTTAGGTAATAAAAGATAGTGAAGAGATTCTCATTGCTTCTACTTTAATAAATATATAAATTTGAATATGCCGGTATACCTAAATACAAGTATAGATAAAGTTTAAATTCCAAAGTATTGCTAATTACTCTTAAAATGATGGTATAGACTGAATAGTTTTAAAAACTAGGTTTTTAAAATAAAAGTGTACATTTTTAGGTATTGATGTTTTTAAAATAGGTTTAAATATCTAAAATTGTCATTAATTATATAACTTTTATTATTATCTTTGTACTATTTTCATTAGAATAAAACTTAAAGATAAATTGAAATAGTTTTTTTCATTATAACATGTCCTGTTTCACATCTCACATCTCACATTCTTGTGTTTCATGCTTTTTTTGAAAAGGAAAATTGTAGTAATTGATAAATAACGAAAGTCATACAGAGGAGACAAAATGCCTAGGGGTTTAGCCTTTTACAATTATTACAAAATCACATAAGGAGTAGAAACAAAATAAGAGTCAAGAAAAGAGTAGGTCAAGCATAAATATTTTCAGATATTCAGAGAAGATAAAATATTAGCAGTGCAGTGTTGGTATAGGTTCTTCACAATTACCAACTTTCGAATTACTTTGATGATGTCTGATTTAATGGAATCCATTGTTGAATTTTGACTTACAAAACATTTGAAGTTTCTTTATCTTTATAGTGTATACGTATAAAGCCCCAGAGTAAGGATGAAGATGAGTTTGTCATGTTTCGAGTGAGTTGTCTAAGTAGATAGTCTTTGCATAACATTAGTGAGGGAACGCCCTATATCAGACTATAAACATTTTCTCTTAATATACTGCCATATGTTGCTGTTGAAGGAATATGTGAAGAAAAGATGATCTCTTGTTTCTATTTGAGGCCGACATATGTGACAATTTTTATCAACTTGCAAGTAAGGCAATCAGTTTGAAGTCTTGAGCTTGTTCTGAATAGCAAGCCATAGAAGTCTTGGAGTTAATGCCTTTCTCCAAACAATTATGTGTCTATCAACTTCGGAGCATCTTCTTCTCAAGAGATCTTTGGTAGTTTTGTTGGTTAACGTGTGAACAGGATAGCCTTTCTAGTAAAATATATTAGGAGAGTTTGGATTTGGGTGATATGTGGACTATAGAAGTCTCAGATGATGTGGAAGCTACCCAGAGTTTTCATGAATAATTGAGCTTAGCCTAGAGTGGAGTGAAGAGACGGAAGAGATCCTAGTTGTGTAGAGAGATTGCAAGAGTGGTCCTTAACCCAACCAATTGTCAAACCATAGCGAGATTAGCTTACCATTCCCAACTATACTTGTGACATCATCTTCTACCATGTCTCTCAATTTAAGTAATTGATTTAGGAAGTGTGAATGTGAGATGCTTTTGCTTATTTTCCATATACATCTACCTTGAAGAAAATATGAATGTAGCCATTTGATCTATAGTGAGTGTTTATCAATCAAGATCTGCCAAAATCTCTTTAGAATCAATGCCTAGTTTGTGGTATTAATGGATAAAATGTTCAAACCACCTTCTCCCTTAGGGAGGCATATGTTAGTCCACTTTACCTTAACTGCTTCGGAACCATCTGGATGACTTCATAGGAAGTTTTTAAGTAATCTTTCCATGGCTTTAATGATGTTTTAGGAAAGAAAGATGTGAGAGCTCCGATATATATGTAAAAAATTAATCACAAACTTTACAAATTGTAACTTACCCTTATAGGATAGAGTTTTATTCACCCAGGAGCTAATTCTTTTCTGAATTCTTTTAATACGAGGTGATCATTTGAGGAAGTTGAGGTGTTCTGTTGTCATAGGAAGTCCCAAGTACATTAGTGGAGGATATATGGAATGCATTCCAGTAGATTGTGCAATGAGTGGTTCAAGTGTACAGGAACTTTTGGAGATGAGAAAGTGGCTTTTAGTGAAGTTAATCTGTAGTCTCAATTAGCTTTTGATTTTTTCAAGGTTCTGCATGAATGTGTGGATGGAATCTGGCTTGGCTTTATAAAATAAGAGGAGATCATCTGCAAAACAAAGGTAAGTTAAATCATTCTTTTTGTATTTTGAGTGGTGCCTAAAATTAGGATTTAGCTTCACTGCTTGTTTGATGATTAAGTTAAGGATTTCCATACAAAGAATGAAAAGATAGGGGAATAGGTGTCTAAGATCTTTGGTAGACTTGAAGAACTTAGTTGGACTGCCTTTGATAAGCACAGATAATGTAGTTGAGGAGATGCATTCTCTTAAGCATTTAATGAAGATATCTGGAAAACCAAATGCTTAAAGAATTTTATAAAATATCCCATCTTATATTGTCAAATGCCTTAAAAGTCTATTTCCATTGTGCTATTGGGAGCGTAGTTGGATTTCGAGTAGCCCTTAAGTAGTTCTTGAACTATAAGAACATTATCTCCAATAGGTTGATCACTCATATAAACACTATGATTCTCACTAATCAAAGGAGTTATTGCTTTCTTTAATCGAGTAGCTAAGATTTTGGAAATGATTTTGCAAAGGAAGTTAGTTCATGCTATAGGTATAAAGTCTCCAAAAGTGGAGGGATTATAGCCTTTAGCGATCAATCAAGCAAAGGAAGGTTTTGTTAATTTCCTTGAGGCATACTCCTTTTGTGAAGAATTTGTGAACTATATGTTTCACAAACTTTCTAGTACTGTTCCAACGGTTTTGAAAAAAGTAGCTATTGAAACCATCAGGCTTCGAGGCCTTCGTACCATTTATTTCAAATACTACTTTCTCAATTTCCTTGTCATCAGCTGTTTTTGTTAAAAAAAAATCTAGATCCTGAAGAGAGACTTGTTTCAAAATGAGTGTTTATGGAGTTGTACAAGAAGCAGTTAAAAGACTTGGTGTACCGAGTAGAGATCCAAAATACCTTATAGCTTTCTCTTATATATCTTGGAATCTCCAAAGTAGAGAGTCTGTGGTGGAGGTGATGGAGTAAATTTTATTGACTTTTCCTTACTAGAATTGAATTGAAGAAGAAGCTTGTACAATTATCACCATCTTTAAGCCAATTCACTTTTAAAAAGCTAGCTTTTCTGTGTCCAGCAGCAGTTGATCTGTGGGCTTCAAGGCTATCTTGGATTAAATGTTCTCAAGTTCTGTTCTGGTTGAATAGATAGTTGATATGGTGGATGCTTTCAAAGATTTTAATAGATTGAGCTCATTTTTGATGATTTTTGGCTTATGTACATAGCGAAATTGCTTGGTGCCCACGCAATAAAGGTCTACCCCCCTTTTACAAGCTTCGAAGAAACCTGGATCATGGACAAGGTAGCTGTAAAATGTAAAGGAATAACATTAAATGTGTTTTTGGACCAAGCAGCTGTCTACTATAATTATGATTTAAGAATAAGGGGTCTTTGAAGTTGGAGATGCTATTAGGAAATTTATTCAACCAAATATCATTGACAAGTGCACGGTCTAGCTTCTTCCAAATGTTCCAAGCTGAAGTTTCTTTCTTGGACCAAGTGAATGTGTGTCTCACAAATTTTAAGTTAGTCACTCCTATATCTTTGACACAATCTTTGAATTCAATAAATAGTTCTTTAAATTGCAGTGGCCTTAAGCTTCTGAAGTGTAAAGGATTGAGTTGAAATCGTCACATATCATCCACGGTTTGGTAATGTTGCTACTAATTGTTCTAATATTATTCTACAGATGTCTTCTCTGAAAACCAAAGTTTCTCGCATAAATGAAAGATATGTTCATGTTTGCATTATCCTACAGAAAGAGAAGATTCATATACATTGCTTGCTCATTAGAGCCCAACAGATTTACTCTGATCTCGTCATTTTTATAGCAAATGACAATTCTTCCAAAAGCGTGGTGGCAGTGGTTTGAGAGCATATTCCATTGAGAACCCAGGATGTGTAAGCTGCTTAGATTTTCTAAATTTATTTTGGTTTCAAGTAAGGCTACTAAGAGTGGTTTTTTGCTAAAGACAAAGTCCCTTAAAGCCAAAAGCTTTGAAGGACAATTTATTCCTCACACATGCCAAGCTATAAATGGCATGTTAAGAAGATTGACTTGTGGAGCTTTTCCCCTTGCCCCTTTTTGATCGACTCCTTTCCATTATTTGGAATTTCACGTTGTGGCCTACTTCCTTGGTGCAAAATTCCTCAGTTGGTGTGTTGTCATTTGGAGCTCCAATCGGTGTTGCAAATTCAATATAGTTTGTTATTATAGAAGCTGAATTTCTAGATTCAGAGTTGTGGAATTTTGTGGTAGCCTTGTATGAGGTATTAAATGTGACTGGTTTAAGCTTGAGATCTTGTCCTTAGTGTTCACTACAATTAATCAACAAGTCCTAGTTGCGTTCATTTTCAATATTCTCCAGGAGTTGGACACTTTCCTCTAAGAATGTTGTTGAGCTGTCCCCCTGTATATTCGTTCCCTTGACTAAAGCATTTTCAGAAGTAGGACCTTGTATGGGGGTTGGCAACATATTAACTCCACACTTCTCCGCTATATCATCATTATCTATACGAGTAGTATGATTATTTTTTATCACTTCCAGATGCTACTCCAGTTCATCTATCCCCATCAGCTCTTGGTAACTTCCAAATTTAATGGTTTTCCCTGTAGTTCTCCAAAACTTCCCTTATGACTTGGAAGGTAGCTTCTAATGGTAAGATATAGCAATGGCGTCTTCGTATAATTTGTTATCTTCGCCCAACCTCATAATTGGTATTTCATTTGGGAGCTCATTGGATAGTTCAATGCTAACACAAATTTGAACGTATCCTACTTTCCTTTGCATTGCAGTGTTTTCGTCCTTACATAAAGGTTTTCTGATGGAGCTAGCTAACAAACTTAACCCTTAAGTGGTCCAATATTTGAGGGGTACACTGTGAAAGTTTATTCGAGGGGTACACTGCGAAAGTTTATCTAAAGAGGGACACTTTGAATCTTGATGGTTTCAAACCATAAGCTAGGATGCTAGATTTGTAAGAAAATAGGTTAGTTGCCTTGATGCCATAGACCATCTTCGAGGAGTTTATGAGCTTCAGAGCAGAGAAGAATGTGAAAAGGATAAGGTTGTCCTCTGGAAGTAACACATCAATTAAAACCAATGTTTTAAACCGAACCATACATCGAACTAATCAAAGGAAATATTGTTTGTAAATATTAATTTTTTAAAGAAGAAAATAATTTAATATTCCTAAAGGTTTTAGATATGTAAAATTTGAAATGTGTCTACTATATAACTTATGTATTAATTTTATTCAATATCATCTTTTGTTATATATATATCTTAACCATTCATTTTATCCCATATTAATAGTATTTTCTCGTATCTTTTCTCATTTTTTGAAAGAAAATCAATGGACAATTGTCAAATACTACTACAGTTATCAAATCCCATAAGTTGTTTTTTTACTATACATACCCAACTTTCAAGAACAATTATTTTAGTTGTACATAGTTATTGTCATCTATTTCTCTACTTCTTTATTTTTTCTTCGATTATTGTCTTTATCCATTCTTGTAGCCTTAAACACTTGACAACGCGTGTCGATTGCATTGTAAAATTTACCTTACTCTACACACTAAAATTTGTAGTTATAGTGAGCCGGGATTGAATCCACAGGGAATGTTTGATTAATTTCTATAATGGAATAATTGATGCAAAGACAATAAAAAACGGGTTTTTGTATTTTTAGCAAATTAGAAAATAAAATAAAAGTAAACTATCAAAAACAAATTAAAACAAGCAATCGAAAATTATAAAAGTGTCGAGTATGAGTAAGGCTCAGTTCTAGGGTCAATCTCGTCCTAAACATGATCAAACGTATTCCATCATCCTAATATCTTTACACCTCTCTTCATACTATTAATCTGAGACTAATAGAACACTATACTAATCCTGATTTTCCCTTAAGTTGAGTTTAATTATGTTACGATCATTAATTAAACCTATTTATTGAATAACTTAGGATATGATTTTTAGATTCAATTTGGTAGTAGTATTATGAAGTGAAAAATGACCAATATAGGCAGTAACCTCTCACATTTGTGTTATCTAACCTAAGTTCTATTGTTCCTAACAATATAAGACCATTAGATGCTACTAACAAACATAAAAGGTAACAATTATGGATTACATTCAACATTATAACAATAGGTTCATAATAGAACAATCAAAATAACATATTAAGATCATCCATACAAAACTCAATCTAATTAACACAAACAACACAACAATCCGAAAAGAGATTACAACGTTAATAGGATGAAATAACTTAACCGTGACTTGGCGTCAATATTTTTGTTGAACTAGCAACAGGAAGTTAGCCTTTCGTGTCCATCTTCAATCTCTAACCATCAACCATCATTTCCATCGCCATTTTCAGTATTAAAGAATAAAGAAAAAAGAAGCAAAAATGATAGAAAAGTGTTTCAGCTACGTCTGTCCCTGAATGTTCTTTTCCTGCCGCTAGTCTTTCCTGGCCTTCTCACAGCTATGAGAGGCTTCTTACAGCCATGAGAAGCATCACACACAACCTCTCTTATTTATGTATTAAACGTCAATGGAAAATGTAGCAAAATGGATAGTTTCCTTCTTCAAGTTTTCATACTTTATTTACCTTCCAAGTGCAACTGTCCACCATCCTTCATATTCCATAATTTTGTTGTCTATTAAATTGCATGGATGCCATGAGTTATTTGCATTGGATGTTGTCTGTGAGAGAATGGCAAATGTGAAAAGCATGAACCATTGAGAAGCATGCTAGCTGGTGAGAATTATGGCAGCTGTTAATGTGAGAATGTATAGGAGTTGGCATATGGTAGCTACTGGAATGAGAATGCATAGGGGGAAAAGGTGGCATCACTGTGGGAAGGCAGCTGGAAGGGTAAGAAGGCAACTAGCTGTCCATGGTGACAAGTATACATAGGCGTTGTCACATTCGTGAGAGCACTGTGAATATTTTTCAGCAATTTGTTCTTCACTTGACATTCTAACTTGTCTCTTCTTCTTTCAATCCTCTTCTTCTTCATGCTCCATAAATCAATAGAATATGGAAATTAAGAATATGACTTCAATGAACATACTTTCAGGTCACTTTAGCTCCTTTAGTTTTGAGATGTACCTAAAATCAAATATAAGCTAAAGTGAGTATCCTAAGCATTTTTAAGGAAATAATCACTAAGTGTAGTAGATCAAATGAATCAACATTTAAACACATATCAAATTCTCCCACATTTAGCTTATGACTGTTCTCGAGCAAATCCTTAAAATCAAAATCACAAACTAAAAATCTTACTTATTTGTCATATTTCCTAAGAATAGATAATCATAAATAAAGATGAATGGCTTTCAAAAATCATAGACATAATGATTGACTTCCTTATGAACATATTGGATACTTGCTCTCCATTCTCTACTAAGAAGCTCCTTGATACTATGTATTAATTGCTCATGTCCACTAACATTGTCTCCATATAGCACTTGGTTAATGGCTACTTCATAATTAGTTTCCAACACCACATTTCTTGTTCCATGCCACAATGTAAAATGCAAGCTATGAAATATTCCCAGAATTTTAGTTTTAAGAATGGATCCCCTATCCATATTTATAGCAAACCCCATATCCAAACTCCATTATGGTCTCTCATAAGCCCCAACTGTAAAAACTCCATTATTGGGGTTGATAGTTTCATCCACGTTCAATTTTAGC
This sequence comes from Erythroxylum novogranatense, assembly GCA_029891385.1. NCBI lineage: Eukaryota > Viridiplantae > Streptophyta > Magnoliopsida > Malpighiales > Erythroxylaceae > Erythroxylum > Erythroxylum novogranatense. The sequence goes on from CM057224.1 coordinate 8,901,374, forward strand.
CAATCACGTAGAGGGGATTGTCATGTCCTCTCCCTATCCTGTGGCACACTAGTCTGGCTAAGGAAGCATTGCTTACAGACTATGTTAATCTCTTAAACTCTATTTCGGATATCTTTAACTTGTATTGATGGGATCTGGTCTTAGTTTTGAAACATATGCATGTTTTTCCAGTTCCATATTCTCTAAGTTACGACTCCAAAATAGATTTCCCATCCTCCATTCTCACGAATACCCCATTTATTGGTCAAATTTTCCTGTAGTCAATCTTTAAAAGACAATGAGATAAAATCAATCAAAAAAGACACCGACACTAGTTGAGTTCAAACTAGTTTTGCCTAGTGACAATCCCGTAGAGCATGAATCAATGTCTCCATATCCTCCTCACGCCTTTGGCATCTAGTATCTTAATTTATGTGCCTTCTAGCTAGCTCCCATCATGTAAGGAGCCATTCCTTGCCTGCTAACCACAAAAATATTTTAATCCTCTCCAGGCCCTTCCACTTCTATATATGCGTCCACTTATTTGTTCATGTGTGCACTTCATTCTCAATTAATACTTCCTATGCTGATTTAACTGAAAACAATCTACTAGCTGAGTGTTTTCATTAAAATTTGTTTGTTCTTACCCCTGAAGGTGGAATCGGACTTGAAGTGAGATTCACGAGAATACCAGTTGAAAGTTGCATAGAAAACAAGCACCAACTCAAACTTTCGTCCACTTGAACAAACACACTTACAAATGTAGTTAAATTATCCTTTGGAATATCACCCGTCGCATAAGTTTGCCAATAGATGCTTATTTATCGACTATCTATCGATCCAGAAGTGAGCCAGATTACCATTTCCCAATGTCCAATCTAAGTCAACATAAAGGTTATCCCACACATTGCTGAGCTCTTTCTAAAAAGGGGATCCTTTCTTCTTAATCCAGTATGGCACGGTGTCCTGAATTCCATACTTTGCTCACAACGCCTCAACCCACATCTTATCGATAGAATAAATCAACTTCCATCTAGCTTTCATATTAGGAGCTTCATTCATCACTCGAATTTTTTGAATGCCCAATCCTCTATTTTCGCTTCTTCGACATATATCCTCCTATGCTACTAAACTTATCTTACAATTAGTAGGACATTAACCCCACATAAACTATCTAACATGTTGCTTGATCTTATCACAGACATAGTATGACAATTTAGTCATTTGCATGGCAAAAAAGGAAGACTTTAGATCAACGTCTTGACCAATGTGACACGGCCTACCAATAAGAGATTGGTTGAGGTCTAATCTGAGAACCTTTTTTGCAATTTCTCTAGCATTCTTGCATAGTTTTTCCTTGTGATTCTTCTATGCAGAATTGGCATACCCAAATACCGGCCTATATCGTCAATTTTTGGAATCCTAACTGATTAGTCAACATTGTTTTGACTTGTTTTTCCACATTGTGTGAAAAATAAACTATAGTTTTGGCTATGTTAGCTTACTATCTTGATTGGAAACAAAAATTCTCCCCCACCTGCTTGATAACCCATACTTGTGCCTTTGAGCCTTCGGCAAAAAGTAAGAAATCATCTACAAAAAAAACAAATAAGAGATAGGAGGGCTCCTACTATTAAAACGGAAAGAAGACCATCGCCCCTGTTCTACAGCTTGACCTATTTGGTGCGCCAGTCTCTCAATGTATAGGATAAAAAGGTAGGGTGATAAAGGATCACCTTACCGAATACCTTTCATCAGAATAAACAATTCAAAGGCTTCACCATTAATTAAAATTCTCATGTTGGACGACGTCACACACTCCATAATTAGATTAATCAAATCCTTGGGAATCTTTATTTTCTTTAAGGTATCATGTAAAAAATCTAGCGAAAGTATGTCATATGGTTTCTCTAGATCCACTTTAATCGCCATAAATCTCTGTATCCTAGTGGTACGTTGTATAGTGTGAATAACTTCTTAGGAAAGGATTATATTATCCGTAATTTATCTTCACAAAGATCATTTGTGCCGGCCTTATAATTGAGGGAAGGACGCCTATGAAATGACTGACTATGATCTTGAAAATTTTCCTATAAATGACATTGCAAAGACTTATAGTGCAAAATAATTTGTATTATCTATAGTGAAGTCTGATATTGTCATTAGTTTGGATTGGCTCGAGACTCTTGGGTCTCACGTTGCTGATTATAAGACATCGAGGTTGAAGTTTCATGTTGGTAACTCCTTTATCACTTTTAGGGATCTAAAGCTACCAGAGCAAAACCAACTCAGTTTCACCACATTGCCAAGTTATATGAGACAGACACAATTTCTGAAACGTTTCTCGTTAATGTGGATAGGACCAATGACCAGGTAGAGCAAAAATTTATATTATCCAGTGAGGTACTTGATGATTTACAGCAGGTTCTGCAACGCTTTCAGTTTGTCTTTGAGGCTCCTAAAGGACTAACCCCTTGCTTGTAACTATGACCATACTATATTATTAGAGCCAGGCAAGGGCATTATACGAGTACGACCTTATAGATACCCATTTAGTCAAAAAGTAAAGATTGAGTGCCTAATAGATGAAATGCTCGAAGAGGGTATCATATAGCCAAGCCTTAGTCCGTACTCTGCTTTTGGTATTATTGGTCAAGAACAAGGATGGAATATGGTAGTTTTTGTGGACTATTGGGCTCTCAATGCTGCCACTATTCATGATTCATTTCTTATGCCCACGATTGATGAATTAAGAGGCTCCCGGTTTGATTCAAAACTAGATCTTAGATCTGGATATTACCAGATCTTGATGAGTCCCGAAGATCGTGAGAAGATTGCATTTCGAACACATCAATGCTTATATGAATGGCTAATGATGTCGTTTGGTCTTACTAATGCTCCTGCTACTTTTCAAGCCTTGATGAATGATATATTTCACCAATTTCTTTGAAGGTTTGTCCTTATTTTCTTTGATGATATTTTAATATACAGTGCAACTTGGGCTTTGCATTTAGATCATCTCACTTAGGTTCTAGAGCAATTATCGCAACATAGATTATTTGCCAAACTTTTGAAATGCACCTTTGGCCAAACTCAAGTGGAGTATTTGGGTTTTATAGTCTCAACTTGTGGGGTTGAAATGGAACAGAATAAGATCCAAACTGTGTTAGAATGGCCCAATCCTACCAATATGACCCAACTTCGAGCTTTACTTAGATTGATTGGTTATTATCATTGATTCATTAAATCTTATGCATAGATAGTGAGCTACCATTAACTCAGCAACTTCAAAGGGAGGGATTCCAATGGAATACAACAACCCAAAATGCTTTCGAAGCACTAAAAATAGCAATAATACAAGCACTAGTTATCTCTCTACCAAACTTCTCCAAGCCATTTATTCTAGAGACGGATGCCTCGGGAATCGACATTGGGGAAGTGTTAAGTCAAGATGAACACCCATTGCCTTCTTTTCAAAGAAGCTTAGTCCTCACATGCAAAAAAAGCCTACTTGTGTTTTTGTATGCAATTTCAAAATCTGTCAGTAAATTTCGACACTATCTTTTTGGACACTTCTTCATCATTCGTACAGACCATAAAAGTCTTAAACACTTGAATATTCAAATGATTCAAACACTTAAGTAAGAAGTTTATTTGACTAAATTGATGAGCTATCGATTTCATGTTGAGTATCACTCTGGTAAATCTAATGTGGTCGTCAATGAACTTTCACAAGTCCATGTGATGGCTATGTCTATGCCCACACATACTCCTATGGATGGGATTTATAAAAGGTTCGAAATGACCCTACTATAAAACAATTGATTCAAACTATTCAAGATCAACCTTCTAAATGGTCACATTACCATGTACATGATGATGTTGTTTATTGGTATCAAAGGTTGGTGATTCCCTCTGAAGAATAGACCAACATTCATAAAATTCTTACTGAATTTCATAAATCTCATATAGGTGGACATGCAGGTTCTTTACACACTTTTTATAGAGTTGCTACGCTATTCATTTGGACGTCTATGTGAAGAGATGTTAAGGATTTGATCGTCGCTGTATAGTTTGTTAGAGAGCAAAATCCTCCCAGCTCACCCTTCGGGATTATTGAATCCCTTGCCTATTCCACAATGTATTTTAGGGGTAACATCTCTATGGACTTTGTTACTACTCTACCATTAGTTTGAGGGTACTCTATTGTGTTAGTGGTGGTTGACCGGTTCTCCAAATATGGTTATTTCATCGCTTTGAAGTTTGATTATAATTTCATTCCTCTAAAGTTTGATTATAATAGCCTTCAAGTGGCCGATGCTTTTATTCAATACATTGTTAAATTTTATGGAATTCCTCGATTATTTTGGATAGGGATAGGACATTTACTAGTGCTTTTTGGCATCACCTCTTTCAATTATAGGGCACGAAATTGAAATTGAGTTAGGCATACCATCCACAAACAGATGGCCAGATGTAAGCTTTAAATAAATTCCTTGAGATGTACTTGCATTGCTTTGTGTTTGATTTCCCTAAAAAATGGCTTGAATTTTTACCATGGGTAGAGTTTTGGTATAACACTGCTTTTCAAACTTCCATCAATATGGCTCCTTTTAAGGTTGTTTATGGTCAAGACTTGCTGTCGCTTCATAGGGCCAATCACACTGATGATACCTTAGTAAATGTATTCCAATAGCTTCAAAAACACCTTACTGTCTTGGCTTAGTTACCAGTTACTTTACAAAAGGCTTACGTCAACATGAAAAAAGTATGTTGACCAACTTCGAGCTGCTGTTACTTTTGTTGAAGGTGACTTGGTCTTAGTCAAACTTCAACCATATTGCCAGCATTCTGTTTGATTATAAAAGCATCACAAGCTTGGCCTGCGATATTTTGATCCTTCTCCAGTGGTGGAGAGGATTGGGTTTGTTGCTTATCACTTAAAGTTGCCTCCTAAAGCTCGCATTCATCCAGTTTTTCATGTTTCACTTTTGAAACGCTTTAGTAGTGATTCCATGACTCTCTATATTCCTCTTCCCTTAACTACTACTCTGGAGGGACCCTTGCTGCAACCTATTGATTTTTTGGGCGTTTGCCAAATTAAACATGGCAACTACTGGGATAGTAAGCTCTTTGATTCAGTGGGGCAATCTGGTCTCTCCATCATGGGAGTCACTATCCATAATTCAAACCTATTATCCTTCTTTTGACCTTGGGGACAAGGTCCAATTTAAATGGGACAGGGATGTTATGGCCCAAGAGCACGACAGTAATGACGTGCAAGGGACTGAAGTGGATTATGATGCTATATCAAGCATAAGAGTAGACCAGAATGTTAGTGGGTTGAGGCGTAACATGTGGATCCGAAGGACCATATGGAAGTTGAGAGTGGAATGACAGGACGTGAGATGAGGGGAGCCGTGGGGGAGATGGATTTGGAATTTCTCTTTAGTGGTTATTCTCCCTCTCTTCCCCTCTCTTTCTCTCTCTCCTGTAGTGGTTTCTTTTTTGCTTTTTTCAGTCCCATACTGCAATTTTGTTATATGTGCTTGTAATTCTAAAAAGACAATCATTTCCATATAACATAATTTTGAATAGTAAATCGTTAAAACTTTTTCTGTTAAATTTGTAACACATTCATTATTTGTTAAAAGGTTAAGTAGAAATCATATTAAAATTGTTGTTTGTTTTGACTAATCAACTTTTCAAGAACAATAGTTGTCTTTTGATCGATGATGTTGCAGATAAGAAGAAGGGTATTTTACAAGACAACTCCCACTGCTCTGTTGCTTTAATTAGATTTTGTTGGTTGGACATCTCTTAAGAGATGTTCTTGGTTTGAAGGGGTTTATCTTTAAATCATAATGTTAACATGCCAAGTTGGTGGAATCGACCAATAACTTTTTGACATGAATTAAACATTTGCTACATGCTCCTTCCTCTTTCTCTCTTCCTGCTCACATATCATGATTGTTAATTAATAATTGTTATTGGAATTGTTTTAAGGGAACATTGATTTTATATTGATCATTTCATTTAAGAATTTCTTGTTGCTGGATTCACATTTCATTTAAGAATTTCTTGTTGCTGGATTCAAAATTCGAGTCTAATTGTGTACTTTCAAAATATATTAATGATAATAGTTTCAAATGATCCTAGGATCACATATGAGGTGTGTTGTTTCTAGATCATCTAAGAAAATAATTATATCTATGACATGTATTTGTTTTTATTTTGTTTTTAGAATAAACCATTAACATAAATTTATCGTGAAATGTCCAGTGCCAAAAAAGAGCTATGGTGTAAGGTACCTAGCAGAATCCTCCCTATTGAAGAATAATTGATGCACAACAAATCTATTCACTAAAGTCTAATTACTGCTTGCCTTTAATGAACGATCTTCTTTTTCAAGGTTTTTTAGTATCATTTGACTTAACTCTCTTTCTTTATTCTCTGTATCTTATTTTTTATTTAAGAAGCTATTAGATGAATGTGTAATTGTATATACTATGTGTTGTGTAAAGTTTGACCAAATCTTCCAGAGAAAAAAGATGAAAATAGAGGTGGTGGCGATGTTCCGATCGTCTATACATGATTAGGCAAATCGGTAGTTTTGAAACAGTCGTTGATTGCGAAAACTATATTTGTTCGTTGTGACAATGGTGGAGTCATTCAATCGGGTATGCATGTGTTTGAATTTGGATTCTTTATATCATTTGATTTAGCTTTTTTAGCTTTTATGGTTTAATTTTTTTAGGGATTGTGAAGAAATTAAGGTGATTGTTTTATGTTGTTTATTCTTTAGGTGAAATGTATGGTACGTTAGGTTCACTAATTTACTGCTCCATACTACATCTGGAAAATCGGTTAATGTATCTTTTGCTAGTTTAGTTAGAGCCCAGAAGTTATTTGAAGAGGTTGTCAATGAACTAACTACTGAAAGTGATCTTTGTCTGTTTCAATTGAAGCCTTTGAATGTGCAAGGAGTCTTTTTGAGAATCCAGAAATAAGGAATTTCTTTATCTTAACCACCAAGTCTCATATCACTTGGAATCTTTTGTGAATTGTCTAGAAAAATAATTGTATACTTTTCTCATTAATGGAATAGACATGGAATTCATTATCTTTATCCTTTTATTTATTTTTTTGTCTATAAAAATTGTTAAAGTTGTCATTAATATCTTGTACATGAAGAATTTATATTTTTATAATTTAATCATATTTATATAATTTTACTTTTTATATACAATGCTCGATATTTTGAATTAATAATATTTTAATACAATTTATTTGTATAATAAATTTACAATAAAAATGTATCTATACATTATATACAAAATATATTGTTCAATAATAAGGATTAAAATTTCATGTGGATCATTTAAAAGCAGTCTCTCTACTAGCGTACTATTGGATCTCCGTAGACCCACATATCAGCAAAATTCATCTTGAATATTATTGTTGTTATAATAATAAGAATTAAAAGCGTAAAAATAATTTATCACAACATTATATGGCATTTGGTTAAAGCGTAGCTAAACACATTTAGCTACATTTTATAAAACGTAGTTAAAAATATTTGACTATGTTTTAAAAAGCGTAGCTAAAAATATTTGGCTACATTTATGGAAACATAATTAAAAAGTTTTGGCTACGTTTTTAAAATATAATTAAAATATTTAGCTATGTTTTTAAAAATGTAGCAAAAAAAACTTTTGGCTACGATCTAAAAACGTAGCTAATAGTATTTCATTACAAAAAATAAGTGTAGCAAAAAATTATTAACAACAATTTCTAAAAACGTCGCCGATAGTTTTTAACTATAGAGATTTGACGACATTTAAGAGGCGAAACAAAATGTAGCGAAAATTATATACAACAATTTTATACATTTAACTACGATTTTTAGTAGCCAAATGTCAACTTTTTGTAGTATATATGATATGTTCACTAAATAATATTTATTTAAACATTAGTATCATCATTTATTTATATGAAATTTAAAAATATTTTTAATATTACTTTTGTAGTACAAATATCCTCATAATATAAAAAGTCATCTGTAGTAACTTGATTACTAAAATTTTATTTAAATAAAGACTGTTATATGAAGGAATATTAAAATTAAAATTCAATCTATTAAAATTTTGAAAAGTTTTAAAGTGGATAAATGGGTTTAACTTATATTAATATTTAATGGTAAGATAATAAATTCTTAAACCAATAAAAGTAAATGGTTCGTAGTGAAAGAAAGGACATAGGAGAGTAAACTCTCTTTCTTTTATTCAAACCTATGGTATGCATTCTTTTGTCAGAATTAAAAGGCCTCCAGTTCATTCTTATTTGAGGGAATAAAAACGATTAAAGAAAGTTAAAGTATGTCATTTCATGTCTTTCTTCCCGATACTGATACATAGGACTTTTGTGACTCAATTCTCGCGGTCTTTCAATCATTTACTCAGTTTGAGAAGTATCAAGCATAGGTTAAGAGATGAAGAGGATGTATGGATATTGGTCGGGTCGGTGATGTTGGGCCCGGACCTAGTCAAGACAACCATTAGGCCGATCGGTCCATTCTTCATAGAACAAGTCTAGAAACCCAACGGCTACGACAGGCCCAAGCCCGATCCATGTTCTTCTCAGTCCATCCGCATGAAAGAGACTCCCATGCAAACACGTAAAGGTTTAACCCTAGCGTCCATCCCCTATATAAGGTATAATTCTCCCATATGATGCGCAATCAAAACCTAGCTTTTCTCCTCAGATTGATCAACCTCACCTTCACAAAATATTGACTTAAGCGTCGGAGGGCTAATCGGGACAACCCCGACGTGTCTTATTTGTTTTGCAGGTATCTTCACGTCGGATTAATCACAAAAAGCAACCAGCTCATGGATCCAAACGGTAGCGTCTGATTCGGCCAAAATCCGCAGAACCAATTGGTGCCCACCGGGTCGGACTTCCCGCACCACGTCCGAAAACACACGAATCGATCAACAAAGGGGCGATGAATCTTGATATAGCATTGTTGCGGCTCTGGTCATCTGAACGCGTGGGTTTGCAGCTACCGCAACTCTGCCGCCTGCACCACATGTTTCCCGCACGGAATCCTCAGATCCTAACGATCAACCACAACCTCAGGATTTGGAACAAGAAGAACAAAGTGTCGCTTTAGAGGATAACGATGCACTCAATATGCACCCGAATCTCCGGCACCGATCGGATGCGATCTGTTCGCTTTGTGCATACCTCCTCACCAGAAGCAGATTGAGAAGCGGCGATCTATTGATCCGCCAGATTTTGCAATCTCGGCCAAGACAACGACCATCTCCGCGCTGCAAGCGCATGCAGACAAAGATGATGACCGATCGCCACCAGACAGAAAACCTAGAAAAAATCGTGGACGATCGGATTAACGCAGCTATGAGCTTCCGCCCAGACCGCCCGACATCACAGTATAGCTCTCCCTTCACTCCGGAAATTTTGGATAGCCTCCCGGCACCCGGAACCAAAATACCAACACCAGAAAAATACACTGGCAAGACCGACCCCCTGGACTACTTACAACACTTCCAGTCGATGATGAATCTGCACTGCGTGCCGGATGCCATCCAATGTAAGGCTTTCTGCACGACCTTTCAAGAGGGAGCCCGACGTTGGTTCAATAGTCTACCTCCGGTCAGTATCACTTGCTTTGAGGATTTTGGACTACTTTTCCTCAACCGATTACCTACGATGGCCATAGAAAGCGACCTTGGAGGTGATGCAACTCACCAAAGGAAGGAATGAAAGTCTGCGAGAGTTCATCACTCGGTTCAATAACGAAGCGGTTGAGGTCCCCGACCTCACTTGCTCATCTATGCTGGTCGCGCTTATGAGCATCCCCGACCTCACTTGCTCATCTATGCTGGTCGCGCTTATGAGCAATACGAGGGACGAGGAGTTTAAGAAGTCGCTAGCCCTCGATCAACCCCGATCTATTCAGGAGATCAGACACCGGGCAGACAAGTACATTCAGCTCGAGGAAGTATTAAAGAATACAAAACGCCGGGCAGATGATCGCGGGCCGAGTAGTAGGGCAGATGAGTCTCACAAAAGACAAAGGGATCAGTCGACCTGGAGAAAGCCAATCGGTCGGTAGTGGCATCAACAAGACTTCACCCCGCTTAACAAACAATATGCGGAAGTGCTGGCGGCCATGAGAGCGAATGGGGAAACTATCCGAGAGCCCAATAAAATGAAGACCCCATACAAAGACAGGAACCCGGACCTGTATTGTCGCTTCCACAAAGAGGTCGGTCATGATACGGAAGATTGCTGGCAGTTGAAAAAAGAAATCGAATCCCTCATACAAAGGGGAAGGCTAGGCCGATTCGTGAAGCACGAACGAAACGCTGATCGAGACAATCAGCGCAGGACAGGTCGGTCAGACAACAGGCGACCGCCCTGGAGGCGAAATGACAGGAATGACGGAGGAGGCGAATCGAATCTGAGATAATCGGCGAGAAGAGAGAGGCGATCGAGGAAAGAAGCGATGGAAACGCCGCAACAAGACGATCGACCAACTGGAATCATTAACATGATATTGGTGGAAGCAATGGCGGATCCACCACTAAAGGGAGAAAGAGATATGCCAAGCAGTCGGCAGAGACTCATCCACTAAAAAGCGAGGGAGACCGACGGATGATATCATTCGATGAGTCCGACCTCGATGGAATAAGTTGCCCCATGACGACGCTCGTGGTAAATCCGAATATGAGCGGTTACGAGGTGAAGCGGGTGATGATTGATACGGGAAGCTCGGTCGATTTGTTGTATTACAAGGCCTTCAAGCAGATGAAGGTACCCGAAGATCGACTACTACCTACGGACGACCTCATTAAAGGAGTGGCTGGGCGTCGACCTTACCGTTGCGGGTGAATTTGAAAGTGAAGTTCGGGCAGAAGCCGTGTCAGATAGAAAGGGACGTTGAGTTCCTAGTCGTCAAGTTTCAAGGGGCATACAACGCAATAATCGGGCGGACTACTCAAAATATCCTCAGATCGGTCGTCTCCACCTACTACCAGGTTATGAAGTTCCCGACACCCCACGGAGTTGGTGTTGTCAGGGGTCAGCAGAGAATTGCCAGGGAATGCTACTTAGCGGAAACGAAGACATTAGATGGGGCATGTAATCTTGACAAGCTCTCTTGATGTGGCCGACGAGGATATGGATAGGATGAACCCGATAGAAGAAACACAATGGTCGGATTTGGATGACGCCGACCTTCCAAATTCACAAACCTAGGCTCCGATTGCGATGCGACACGGTTAAAGAGATCCACACTGTCGGTAAAAATAGATCGGTCTTCGCTTGGGTGCCGAGCGACATGCCTGGAATTTCCCGATCAGTTGTGTCGCACTCCCTCGGTATACGGCATGACTACAAACCGATCAGACAGAAGAAGCGATGGCACAGCAAGGAGCGACAGGGGGTGATCGAGAAAGAAGTAGAAAAATTACTCGAGACCAGGTTCATCCGAGAAGTCAAGTACCCTGAATGGCTCGCCAATGTGGTTTTAGTGAAAAAGAAGAACGAGAAGTGGAGAATGTGCATAGATTTCACCGATTTGAACAAAGCATGTCCAAAGGACAGTTTCCCCTTGCCCAAGATCGACCAGCTAGTAGACTCCACCTCAGGATACGAACTTCTCAATTTCCTGGATGCCTTCTCGGGCTACCATCAAATCCAGATGAGCCTTGAAGACGAGGAAAAGACCGCCTTCATCATCGACCAAGGCACGTATTGCTATCAAGTAATGCCTTTTGGCTTGAAGAACGCGGGGGCGACCTATCAACGACTCGTCATGGAAGTCTTTAAGAAACAGATCGGCCGGTCGGTGGAAGCGTATGTGGATGATATGGTGGTTAAAAGTAAGATGGCCGCCGAGCATGTGGATGATTTAAAAGAAGTCTTCCAAACACTTGATAAATTTCAGATGAAGCTGAACCCTGAAAAATGGGTCTTTGGTGTGGCATCCGGAAAAGTCTTTGGGTTCATGATTATTCAATGTGGGATTGAGGCTAATCCAAAGAAGATTGAAGCCATCGTCCAAATGCCTTCACCAAGGTCCTTGAAAGAAATCTGAATCTTGTTGGTCGAATAGTCTCCTGAGTAGATTTGTGTCCAGATTGGGGGACAAGTGCCTCCCATTTTTTAAGATCTTGAGGAAAGCGAACGTGGCTCAGTTCCAATGGCCGGACGAGTGTGAGAGAGCTTTTCAACACTTAAAGCAATATCTGTCTAGTCCGCCTATCCTGCAAAGCCGGTAGAGGAGAGAACGATTATATACTTGGCGGTTCTGGAGAATTGGTCAAGCGGTACTTATTCGATCGGAGGAAATGACCAACACCTATCTATTACGTCAAGAAAGTATTAACCGGGATAAACGCGATACGCATAATAGAGAAACTAGCCCTCTCACGATAATGACATTTCAAAGCTAAGGCCTTACTTCCAAAGTCATACAATTAAGGTATGGACAGACCAACCCTAAGGCAATGCCAAAAGCCCGAAACTTGGCCGACTAATAAAGTGGGCGATAGAAGTGGGAGAGTTCGACATCTGATCTGACCTCGCACGACCATTAAAGCGCGGTGTTGGCGGACTTCATCGCGGAGATGAGCCAACCTAACTCGAAGGACGGCGGCTCCGCACTGGAGCTTGTTTGTTGTGGTCTCCAATCCGAGGGATGTGGGCGGGAGTAGTGCTGATCAACCCTCACAGTGAAGAAAAGGTGGAATACGCCATTCGACTTGAGTTCAAAGCCTCCAATAACGAAGCAGAATACGAGGCCCTGATAACCGGTCTCCAACTGGCTAAGGAAATGGAGATCAGGCATCTAAAAATATATAGCGATAGCCAAGTGGTAGTCGGTCAAGTTACCGGGCAGTATGAGGCCAAGGGGAGCAACATGATTAAGTATCTGGAGCTGGTAAAGCAGGAATTGATCAATTTCGAACAGTACACGATCAACAGAATAAAACGAGCTCAAAATGCTAAAGCGGACGCGCTCTCCAAAATGGCTTCCGACCGTGAGGCCATGAACAATGTTCTGGTCGAATGACTAGATCGGCCTAGCATTCAAAAAGCCAAGAAAGCTCTCGACGTAAGTACTAGTCGATCGAGTTGGATGGAGCCGATCATACAATACCTTTTGGAGGGAAAACAACCGGAAGACACGTCGGAGGCCAAGAAACTGAGGATAAAGGCAGCCGAGTACACGGTCGTTAGCGACACTCTATACAAACGGTCTTACGACTGGCCACTGCTTCGATGCTTGAATAAAGAAGAAGCCAAGTAGGCAATGGCCGAAGTCCATGAAGGGATGTGTGGAAACCATGTAGGAGGAAGAATGTTGGCTCACGATCGATCGACAGGGTACTATTGGCGGGGCGATGAGAAGAGCGCGCCAGAGAAAGTCGGCCGATCGAGGCTTGCTAGAGAAACAAAGAACTGTCTCACCGGTAACCGAAAGGATAAAAATTGTGAGCCATCCTATCCCGTTCGCTCAATGGGGAATGGATATACTGGGGTCATTCCCTCTCGGTCCCGGGCAGAAGAAGTTCTTGATAGTGGCGGTGGAATACTTCACCAAATGGGCAGAAGCGGAAGCGGTCGCTACAATTTCCGAACAGAAGGTAGAGAACTTTGTGACGAAGAACATACTTACCCGCTTCGGGATGCCCATGGTATTAGTTACGGATAATGGTCGACAGTTCGACAACGGCAAGTTTAGAGATTTCTGCGACCGACTAAAGATCAAGCTACAGTTGAATTCGGTAGCTCATCCACAAAGTAACGGACTCGCGGAGAACACCAATAAAAAGATAATGAACGCTCTCGAAGCGCTGGATGGCGAAAGACACAGGTGGAAGAACTAGGCGAAGTGTTGTGGGCATCTGAGAACCACACCGAACGGAGCCATTGTGGGAAACGTTGAGAATGACCTTGAGGCGAAGCTTTAGTTCGATGAGGCGGCATTGCACAATCAAAGGGTGTCGGGCTATAAAGAAGAGCGGAATGATGAAGCCCGCAGAGCAAAACTCGTTCTCCTCATTGAGGATAGAGAAAGGGTAGCCGCTCGTTCAGAAGCTATCAGGCAAAAGGCAACCAAATTCTACAATAGAAGGGTTAAGCTGAGCGATGTAAAGGTAGGTGGTTACGTCCTACGAAAAGCCGAGGCGGCTGGGAAGCATCCTGGAAAGCTCAGACAGGCGTGGGAAGGACCTTATCTAGTGATTAAGCAAGTCGGGCATGGTTCTTACATCCTCAGCGATGCGAAAGGAAAGGTTCTACCAAGGCCTTGGAACTCACAGAACTTGAAGGCGTTTTACCAGTAGATAAGTTTTATTCTAGTTAATCTTTCCTTACTATCGTTTTGTATACTTGTGGGTACCTTTTTACATCGTCTGCCGCCAGTAGGTTTTTAACGACCACGCCTCGTTATCATTAATAAAGGGTTTGATTTCTTGGCAATAAAGAGTTACATTACATGTGGTAAAGTAGACAATCAATCACCAACGCGGCATCTCCATAGACCGACTACGGTCGGTCGGGTCGCCAAGACAAGATCCTTGGGACCTCGCTCGGTATCTCCATAGATCGACTACGGTCGATCGGTCGTCAAGACAAGATCCTTGGGACCTCATTCGCCATCACTCGGCATCTCCATAAACCGACTACGGTTGGTCAGGTCGCCAATACAAGATCCTTGGGATCTCGCTCGGTATCTCCATAGATCGACTACGGTCAATCGGTCGCCAAGACAAGATCCTTGGGACCTCGCTCGGTATCTCCATAGATCGACTACGGTCGATCGGTCGCCAAGACAAGATCCTTGGGACCTCGCTCGGTATCTCCATAGATCGACTACGGTCGATCGGTCGCCAAGACAAGATCCTTGGAACCTCGCTCGGTATCTCCATAAATCGACTACGGTCGATCGGTCGCCAAGACAAGATCCTTGGGACCTCATTCGCCATCACTCGGCATCTCCATAGACCGACTACGGTAGGTCGGGTCGCCAAGACAAGATCCTTGGGACCTCGCTCGGTATATCCATAGATCGACTACGGTCGATCGATCGCCAAGACAAGATCCTTGGGACCTCGCTCGGTATCTCTATAGATCGACTACGGTCGATCGGTCGCCAAGACAAGATCCTTGGGACCTCGCTCGGTATCTCCATAGATCGACTACGGTCGATCAGTCGCCAAGACAAGATCCTTGGGACCTCGCTTGGTATCTCCATAGATCGACTACAGTCGATCGGTCGCCAAGATAAGATCTTTGGGACCTCGACTTGGTCGACCACGAGTAACACCTAACCCTACTATACGTTCGAAACAAAGCACATAAGCACGAAAATTGACTTCGAAAAAATGACTTCAAAAAAATGAAACACAACTAAAAATTTTCATTCATATTAAATTTACCTTGGTCACAAGCCCAACCAGGTGAGCTCTAGAATTCGGGAGAAGGGGAGCAACAAGTAGCTAAAGGAGCAGGAGAAGCCTCAGAAGGGAGCGGCACAATGGGAGTAGGAGCAGGACCCGGGGGAGCAACCGGAGGAATATCCTCGCAAGGAAGCTCTTCCCCTTCGGAGAGCGACACAACGGGAATAGGAGCAGGACCCGGGGGAGCAACCGGAGGAATATCTTCGTAGGGAAGCTCTTCATCGGAGCTGAGATCCATCTCTTCGTCCGGAATGGCGTCCCGTTCTCCTTCGGCCTTCTCCCTGACTTCCTCTAAAGAAAGCCCAAGAGCTGCAGAAAGAAGCGGCTCGGATACTCCTCGAATGAAGGGCACACCGACCTCCCAGGAGTGTAGAGTTCGTGGCCCCTCCTCGTAACCGAGAGGGTTATGTCATGAAGAGCTCTAAACTCTCCTCGTAGAAACCGCTGTTTCCATCGATTAATCGCCTCTACCCGTTGCATCCTCACGAACGCCGCACCTCCGCAAGGTCTCCTCGGCTCTGTCCCTACCCTCCATCATGGAGCGGCAATCTTAGCGGAGTTTCTTGTTAAGCTCCCGCTCCGCCCTCAGATCTTCCTCCATTCGTCCTTCTCCTCCTCTCCCTTGGCGGTCAGGCCAACCAAGTGCCCACCTCCTCTCCTGGGATTTCTTTTCCTCCTCCAAGGATGCGTTTTGAGCCTGGAGGAGGTCTCTCCCCTCCTTCACCTCCGAAAGCTCGCCCTTCAAAGCCTTCACCTGATCATGGAGGTCCTGGACTTCCTGGTCCAGAGTCTCCAAATGCTGCAGCACTGCGAAGGCCGTCGCCGCACTCCGCACACCGAGACGAATGAGCTGAGTCCCTAGCTCCAGGTTACTCCTCTTCTCCATGATCTGCTCATCCACAGGCGGAGTAATCCTCTCGGCAATGTAACGGGACACTTCGAGGTCCCCAATCGTGGCATTCTTGGCCAACTTAAGGGCAGACTCCAACTGCCCAGGATTTGCGGCTTGCGCCTTTCCCGTGCCCTTCTTCCCTTTCCCAGTCCCGACTCGACTTGCCGAGCCAGACGGTAGATCCCCCAACCGAACCAATCTCTTCCTCTTAAGAGGAGGACCCGCATCCTCCTCCTCCTCCTCCTCTGCCAGGACCACCCGGCCCGCGCCGACCGGCACAACTGGCAATGACCCCGAATCAGAAGGTCGGCCCCCGACAGGTGGAACATCCGTCGACACTACGGACGAGCCCAACCCCATAGACAAAGCGGCGCCATCACCAGTCCCCGTCTCCGTCCCCTTCTTCTGTACAACCTGCTTCTTTGACTTGGAGGCCCGGGCGGGAGCATCTCTCATCTTCACCATGGCTGCACAATGATAAACTAAGTTAGAAAATGAAACTAAGGCTCAAAAATACAATAATTAGCTCAATCACGAGGAGTCAACCGGACGGGGCGGTCTCCTCTCCTAGCCCGCTAATTCGAGGAGGGGGGTCAATGAGAAATGAATTGGCCGAGACCCCCCTGAAGTACCCCTGCATGAGCCGAGTAAAGTCGTATCTACCGAGCTCTTTTATACGACCGTCCACCTCCCACTCCTCTCTACTAAGAGATATGGTCGACACGTCATTCCATTGCTCGGTTAGAGGGTACCTCCACGGTCGAGCTTCGAAGGAGGCTCCTGGGGCTTCTGAAAAAGTACTTCAGTATGCCAAGAAGTGACTTTCTGGAGTTCCATTGAGGCGATCTGGGCATCCTCAGATCGAAAGTGAGGAATCCGGCCCTAATTATGGGGCTCTGACCCATTCTTAAGAAGTGGCGGAGGATGTCAACCGACGGAGGACAACCGAATTGATGGCATAGCAGAGCCAAACCATTAATAAACCTCCAGCCATTCGGGGGGATCTGACTCGGCATCAGCTCATAGGCGGCGCACACCTCGTCAATAATCGGAGCGTACGGAAGCCTCATGCCGCCAACAGAAAAAAAAGCTCGAATCTGACAAAATACCCTTCGATTCATCGAAGACCGTTCGGTTCGATGATGGCCACCTAGCCCCGGGGCGTAGGAATGTTACACCTAATGATCGATCATTGCGGTTCCCCAACCTCATCTTTGATTCACCTCTCGATCGCCTCCACAACCAACCCGTCCCTTCTTTCCTTCGTCGACACTTCCTCGGTACCTCTACCGCATTTACAGAACTACCCGTTGACATGATTACCAAGAAAAGAGCTCTTGAAAAGAACTTTGAGGAGGAAGGACATACCTCTTTGTTGGATGGAGAAAGGGAAATCGAACAACGATTGAATGAAGTTTCCGGAAACTGGGAGCAAGAAAGAACCAACGAAAGCAGAAGCGTATGCAATAAGGAAATAAGCGTGAAGAAAACCAAATGGTTCATCGACCTTAAACATTTATAGGGAGGCACTCGGACTAGCCATCCAATCAAAGTATAACACGTGGAGAAAATCCGAGCTATACTTGGACACGCGGCATGATCCGAGCCATGGGAATTAAGGTTGTTCGAAATCCGGAACGGCGCGTCAGTTGAAGGGACGACGGGCATTGTCTAACGATTACAAGGACGTCGTTTGATTACGAGCAATTTGTCAAAGGACGTGCGCCGTCAAACAATAAATGCTCCAAGTACCTTCACATGTCTGCCAATGATGACCATCCGACCCGCTTTGTGCGGGTTGTCGCACAACAAGTGGCGAGGCCGATCAGCTGGGGCACACAGTCGACCGATCCGAGCAGCGATTCGCTCAACCGGCTAAGACATCTGACGATTCGCTCAACCGGTCGGCATCCGAGCAGTCATGCATAATCGGTTGGTATCTGATCGATCGGGACCGTTCGAGCTTTCCAGTCTGAGTTACAACAACAATGCCCGACCGATCGATTACTTCACGAGCCGACCTTGAGATGAGTCATATCTCAATGTCCGACCGATCGTCCCAATCACGAGCCGTCCTAAGTACGAGCTATAAACCTCTACATACTCCTCCGACCCTTCTCTTCGCTCAGACAGAGGAGTAGGGGGCTTATGGTCGGGTCGGCGATGCTGGGCCCGAACCCAGTCAAGACAACCCTTGGGCCGATCTGTCCATTCTTCATAGAACAAGTCTCGAACCCAACGGCTACGACAGGCCCAAGCCCGATCCATGCTCTTCTCAGCCCATCCGCATGAAAGAGACTCCCATGCAAACACGTAAAGGTTTAACCTAGCGTCCATCCCTATATAAGGTATAATTCTCCCATAATGATGCATGCAATCAAAACCTAGCTTTTCTGCATTGATCAACCTCACCTTCACAAAATATTGACTTGGCGTCGGAGGGACTAATCGGGACCTGACTCCGACGTGCCTTCTTTGTTTCTGGTATCTTCACGTCGGATTAATCACAAAAAGCAACCATTTCATGGATCCAAACAAGCAACGTGCGATTCAAATTAAAATCCGTGAGAACAGGATATAATTTCATAACTGGCCTAATCTTTCTAGCCTCATGAATAGAAGCACTCTCTATACTAAGGGGATGCTTGGTTAAGGCGTATAGGAACAAATCAAAGGGAATGGAATGAAAGGTAGTGATTGGTTGATTATTATGATTGATTGAATAGTTTTTTCATATCCAAGTTTAGGGTAATGGTCCATACCCTCCATGTATGGGAGGAATGGGTTTGATTCCTACCAATATTATTTTTTAATTTTGAATTAAATATTTTTAATTAAATATAATTAAAATGTAACTAATTAAAATAGATTTAATTAAAATATAAATATAATTAATTAATAACTTTAATTAATTAAGATAAAAGCTAATTAATTAATTAATTAAAATAATTACAAAATGTAATTAATTAATTAATTAAAATAATTAATCAACATAAAATCTCATTAATTAATTGAAATATAATTAATTAATTAAAGTATAATTAAAATCTAATTAGTGAATTAAAATACAATTAATTACATGATTAATTAAAATACAATTAATTACATGATTAATTAAAATATAATTAATTAATATGAAATTAAAATATAATTAATTAATTAGTTAATTACAATAAATTAAAGTAATTTATTCATTATAATTAATTATATTTTAATTAATTACAATAAATTAAATTAATTAATTAATTAAAATAATTAATTAACATAAAATTTTAATTAATTAATTCAAATAAATAATTAATTAAAATTAATTAAGTAAAATATAATTAATTACATGATTAATTAAAATCTAATTAAAATATATTAATTAATTAATTAATTGAAATATAATTAATTACATGATTAATTAAAATCTAATTAAAATATACTAATTAATTAATTAATTAAAATATAATTAATTAATTAATTACAATGTAATTAATTAAAATATTATTCATTAATTACTTAAAATATAACTTCATTCGTATTATCGATGAATGTAAATTGTATTAAACTATGTTACTTGATTTTCTTGTAGTAATGAAATGGTGGATATTATAATTGTGTCGATAAATTGCACAATATTTTGGATGATTAATCTATATTTTGAAGATATTATGTAGCGATGATATGTTCATGCAAGAAAATACTACAATATTTTCTTCTTCAAGAGTTATTGAAAAGGAAAAATCGTAATATACTTTATTTTAAATATTTTGTCATTATAATTAGGGTGTATAAATTAAAATAATTATTTAAAATATATTTAAAATTTGCTATAAAACAAAATTTTAACACATTTTTATTTCTTAACATTTTTAACAAACTAACCACCATCAATGGTAATAATAATCATTCCTTCATCTTAACCAACCATCTTTATTATAATGATTATATCTGGTTTGGGCCGGGAGCCTCACCGGCTAGGTATTGTCCCGTTTGGTCACACTCACATCCAGTAAAATGCGCATCCATCCTGTAGAAGCGTGAGTCGAACTCATGACGCCGGGGTTTGATACGTTGAGACGACGCCTCACCACATGGCTACCAAACCAATATCCATTTCCATTCCTCACTATATTTATTCTCATTCTCATTCTTATTTCTCTCTATGAACCAAGCGCTCTCTAAGTGTCAATGCTCATCCAAAATGGTGAATGGGTTGATTCCCTCGGAAGTTTTCACTTATTCCCTGTTTATTTGCCTACCATTCTTTCATGATTGAGGAAGGACAACATCGCTTGGAATCCACACCCCAGTAGTACAATAGATCTTGTCACTAGGCATTGGCTAATCACCTTGACCTTGTTCCCTGGTTTGAATTGAAGTAATCTGAAAGCACAATCTCAATCGCAAAGTTGCTGTGTCCACTTAGGTATAGGCTTCCGACAAATGACATATGGTTTGGTAATTTTGACCGTATATATGTACTTTGTAAGCAATCAAATCAGAGCAAAAGTTATTTATTCTTATTATATCAAAATAATCTGGAGCAAAGGTCTTGTTACAACTACTTAGCTATAGCTTTGAGTGGAGAGGAACTTTGAATTTTCTCATTCAGTGTACTAAACACGGTAGAGCTAATGACATGCTTATTAAGACTACTTTTTATACTGTTATCTATTTACACAAAGGTATTGAAGAGAGCAAAGAGCAGCTTGCAGATGACCAACATTGTTTTGTTAGTCATGATCTAAAACTGAACAGGATGTTACAATTCTCTCTATTGTCGATATATTTTGTATATTGTTAATGAGTTTATTTTGTCCCACATATTATGATTCGGTTGTGTTTAGCTTTTGCTAAATTAATACAATTATCTTTTATCTTTAAAAAATAGATGTTATTGGTCTTATTCATCTCAGGGATATTTTGATAAGCATCAAGGACGCTTGAAAGCAACGTTCCATCCACTCCAAGGAAGATGTGGCCCCCCTCTCATTACTCACCATTTTCTATATTTCTAAGAACATAATCCTACTTGCCTCATTCCGGTACTCAAAAGGTGGAATTGTCCTTTAAGATGTCACTATATTTTGGCCCGATAGAATAATGAAAGATATATTTGGTACACACAAAAAGTCACCACATTAAATAAACTCTCACATTATTACTATTGAAACTCAAACTTAAATTCTTGTACTTAACTTTTTCTTTAATAATCAATTGAGTTATCCGCGCGGCCATACTTGCCTTATTCTTTTATCATAGAACGAGGAACCTAATAAATAAACAAAAATGCTTTTAGCTCACCGCTAAATTAGAATGGAACAATTAAAACTTAAAATCCATCAATAGCTCTGTGATTAGTCAAACATTTACATTCCACCAACTGTATATGTAACAGTTCAAAACCATCTTTCACAAAATTTAGATTACTCCTATCCTTTCATGTAAGTCAACTAGAGTTTAATTTGTTTCAACTTCCATTTTAAGTGCAATTCATCTCATTTGCTTTAGTTCTGATTTGACGTAACTTTAATTTACAAATTTTGGTACTCCCTTGAGGTTATAAATTTGAGACCTATTATACACATAAACAGTTAAATTTTTAACCTAAAACTGTTATTAGTCTATTAGAATGCACTAAAACTTTATGCTATACTTTTAAAAGTATTATTTCTAAGCAACTTATTTTACTATTACAATTTATTAAAATGTTATATGGGATTTTACGTATATTCCAATTTTATTATAAAATAAGAAACAAAAATGCCTCAAAAAGTTAGAGGAAGAGACTTAGATATGGTTGTAAAGGCTTCTAAGTCATAAAAAACTTAGAGATGCTCCGGAAGTTTTGATTTTAAGCCAAAAAAGGTGAGGACGTGCCTTACCAAGATAACCAGATAATGTTGATATTACCAATAAAACGACAATTGAGATTGATCAAATGAGTTGGAGAGTTCTATTATAGACTCTCTTTTTAAACCTGGATCGGACCCACGGTCCAATCGGTTGATTTTCATGACCGATCGGCCATGGGTTCATTTATCTTTCAAAATCGGTATCAGTAAATCGACTCGATCGAATCGGTCAAAATCGATTGATTGACGGTCATACCTATCCGGTCCGACAATTATTTTTTAATTTTTAATTTTAAATTTTTAATATTATATATAATTAAATATAATTATCAGATAATTATTACGTCATGGGTCGAATAGATGGTTGATCCAATTCGAACCGATCAAACCGGTGATCAGTAAAGTCACCGATTCAATGATCTGTCCGAGTTTCAGAACATTGATTATAAATATTCCAATGGCATGTGATTAATGAAATATTTGTGATTAGTTATCAAACAAGTTGAGACATGACATGACAAGAACTAACATATCCATAGCTAGATGGACATATATAATACATACATGAGATACGAACAGGTAAGGTAGTTGCCCAATGCGCCTTTGCCCATTGCTGTCCACGAAATATACTTGCTCGCCTCCGCTCTGTCCTTCCTGTATAATATTCATGCCTCATTAGCTACACCAAAAACCGTGTCTTTCTTCTTCAACTCCGTGTCCTTGGTTTAGATTGTAATTTAGCAAAACCAAATCATCAGTATTCATTCACGATGAGCGATGACAGCAAAGTGGAAGAATCACCATCAGTTGAAGCTCCAATTCATGGAGACATGTTAGAGGCAATCCTCACTTATGTTCCGCTCATCTATCTCGTTCCTGCGTGTCATGTCTCTAAACAATGGTCACGCGCTGTTTCAACCTCTCTCCGCCACCAAAATCCGATTAAACCGTGGCTCCTCCTCCACATACAGCGCACCCGCCACCCTTATTCCACCGCCTCCTACGCCTACGACCCTCGCTCCCGCATCTGGGTCCAAATTCACCAGCCTCCGATCAAGTACGTCTACGCTCTTCGATCATCACACTTGACCCTACTGTATATGTTGTCGCCTTCTAAGTTCTTGTTCTCGTTTGATCCCCTTCACTTGACGTGGCATCACGTTGACGCGCCGATTGTTTGGAGGACAGACCCGATTGTTGCTTTGGTGGGTCACCGGGTGATTGTCGCTGGAGGAGCCTGCGACTTCGAAGAGGACCCTTTGGCTGTAGAAATGTATGATTTGAAGTCTCGAACTTGGGACAGATGTGAGTCAATGCCTACGATTTTTAAGGACTCCGCCGCCTCCATGTGGTTGTCGGTGACGGCGGATTCCAACAAGATGTATGTGGTACAGAAAAGTTCTGGAATTATGTACTCTTTTGATCCCATCACTAACGCCTGGCAAGGACCGTACAACGTCAAACCCACAACAGATGTCCGGTCATGTATTATCGGATTTGCTAAGGACCAGTTTATGATGGTTGGTTTGACTGAGGAAATCAACGGAGTCAACGTTAAGGTGTGGAGGGTCGACGGCGAGTCGTGGGAGTTTGTGAAAGTGATAGGAGAAATGCCAAAGGAGCTTGTAGAGAAGCTGAGAGTGGACAGTTGGAGCACGTCGTCGGTAATTGTGAGCTTGATTGACGATTTTATGTATATAAACAATACGTCAGCTCCTGGAGAGATGATCGTTTGCGAGCTTGGTGATGGTGGAGACTGCAAATGGAGCAGCGTCGAAAACGTGATAGTAGGTGACGATTGTTTGTTGAGGGATAGATTAGTTTTTACGTGCTCTTATGTGGGCTTGAAGGATTTGCACATAGCTATGACCGCTCATAATTGCAAGTTTGCTGCGAAATCCAACGTTTGTTGATTCACTGTTTACATATTGAACATGAAAATGTCCCTGAAGTGAGTTGTATTGTCCACGCTAAGTTCATTATTTGAAAAACTTGTTGTAGGTGAGTTTGGTTTGTCACGTTAATGTTTACATCTTTGCAAACTTGTAGAATGTTTTGGTATCTGTGTGTTTTATAATGGTAAATTAATTGTTTCCTTATTAACTAAGGAGATAACCCTTATTAATCAACTAAATTATATTTAGCTTTGCTTTTATCCAAAAGTGCAATGACTTCCATAATAGCCTAAATATTATAGATCATGATGTTTTTTAGTTTATTAATTATGGAACCAATAATTTCCATAAACATCACATTTATTATTATCCAAATTATTTTCATATATTATTAGTGTGAAAAATAATATTGATCATTATAATCATAAGAATTAAAAATAAAGGTTGTCGCTCCATAAATTAAAGCACTAAATACATAAAGAGTTGGTCCTAGAAGGGAGTAAAATTAAGATTATCTTAATTTCTTATAATCACAATTGGGCTTGAAGGAAATTTAAAGGTTTTAAAAAAGATTAAATTAGATTTAAAAGTTGAACAACTCAAATAAGATTTCTTAAGTTCATATTTTGCCGGATGGGATCCACGTCTTATTCCTATCTCTAAATACTAAATACTGACAAATTTCATATCCACCAATTACATAGATGCCAAACCAGGAAGACAGGTGAGGTGTAATATAATATAATCATTAATTCGGCTAGTCAACTTTAGTGGTGATTTGACTTTTAATTCTACCACTCACATGACAATCGGACTTTAAGCGTATTGGCTATTACGCAACGCTTTCCTCGTTTCTTTACGCAATTCCAATATTCAACTTTGTTGGCTCTTTCTTTTTTTTTTTTCCGTAATCTCTTTTTTGTTTCCCTTATTTGACTAACTCGTTCAAAAATGCAAAAGCAAATACATGTACAAAATAAAGACCTTATTCGGCCTTTTGTTCTAAATCCATTCAGGTTGGTCCAAGTAAAAGTTATTTTGGCACCTAATTCTTTGGATGTTATGTAATAAATAATAGTCTAAAATTTTAATGTCCCACGTAATATTTAATTCTGATTACGTGCAGTGTGCGGTTTTTGGCTGCTGCCACGCTTTGCGGCTACATATTAATGTTTTTTACAATGAATCGATGCCAAAGCAAATCAGTCTTATCTACAAACTTCAAGGTCCTCAGTAATGTTCTTTCATATTCTTTCGTGGAACAACTACAAATTAACTTCAATTCCATGCAGGTGCTGAATATGAGAGCTCATTGTATATGTTTTAGTAGCACCTATAGCTTTCTCCCCCTCCTGGCCTTAGTCACCACCTGAGCGTTGATGCACATGGGATTTTGTTTAGTCGTTGAATTGTCGTTTACTCTCTGATGTAACCAAAAAAAAAAAAATGTATACAAAGATATATCAACTCATAAAATGGTCGAAGCCAGGTAGGCGTTTAATCCAGTTGGTGAGATGGATCTAAATGGTCAAGAATCATAGCCATAGAAAAGCAACTCCCGACCACAGATTTCTGAGGTTGAAATTTTTTTGAAATTATGGTGTTTATAGCTTTTGTGAATCTCATCACAACTCAGACTAGTGGCTGGGGCTTTAAAAAAAGAAGAAGATAAATTACATTTCTCTAAATTTATAATATTATTATAAAAAATATGGCTCACTGGATGCCAACATAAACTTCTATGGAAGCTAGTTATTTTATACATTAGCATATATATGATATTTAAAAATCAAAATAAAGAGAAAATTTTCTATACCCATTTTAAATGTCATCCACTTTTTAAATATCTTAAATTGCATATATGCTCTACTTTTTCAAAGCAATAATTTATCAAATATTTTCATAATTCAGCGTCTTTTATATCGATTATTTGTAGCTCTTTTCTTATTCAACTTCCTAATCTTCTCATTCATGATCTTTCCTAATTGTGATCCTTCTTTAAGTGATCTCTTCGTCTTCAACTTCTCTGCTCTTACTATTACTTTTTCACACTCTTCCTTCTGTACTATAGTTAACATGTTGCTTTTAAAATTAATATCCAAATGAACATATTTTAACTCTAAAGAATAGGTAAGCTTGCCGCTCTATCGCTGAAAGTATTCGAAGGGTTTATATAGAATGAGATCAAACTTTGCTGAAGGAATTTAGCGATAAAATAGTACTTTCAAAGGGTTTATATAGAATGAGATCAAACTTTGCTGAAGGAATTTAGCGATAAAATAGGGAAAGTCATCGTAAAAATAGGCATCAATAGTTCCCGATGAAAAATTGCATGTGAAATTTATTGATGAAAAAATATTTCCATAGATAATTTAACTACGGAAATATATTTTTGTAGGAAATTTCCTAACGGAAAGTAATTTCTATAGGTAAATTACTACAAAGAGAGGTTTTCGTAAGGAATTTACCTACGGAAATACTATTCTGTAGGAAAATTACTTATGGAGTAGTTTTATTTTGGTTTTAATTTAAAGAAAAATGGCGTCGTTTGTTCAACTACAAACGATATCATTTTTTTTATCAATTTAAACGTCGACAGCCTCTTCTCCCTCCTCCCAAATTGTCGAATGTCTCTAAATCTTGCAATTTTTTTCTCTTCCCTCACCATCGTGGTCTTCAATTCCATACACCATCGTCGTCGTCTTGATCTCCGGTTAATTGTCCATTGTGGTTAGTTATTCCTCTTTTGCACTTGTTTTTTTTTTATTTTTCTACTTGTTGTTAGGGAAACTTTTGTTTGGGTCGGTTTTGGTTGATGTGGTTTGTGTTGTCTGCGTCTATTTCAGGTGTTAATGGTTCATTGTGCATCTGAATGCGCTCATGTTGGTGAAGAATGTCACGTACTTGTGTTTTTGTTAATAATTAGGGATGAATTTCATATGTCTATAAAGTGTTCGATGAAAGTTCTACCTTATATTATGTTATGTTGCTTGCATTTATTGTTGTCTTTTATTGTTGGAAAACAAGAACAACTAATTTAATCTTTCACTTGATGAATGTTGATGCTCTAATAATCTCCAGGATTGTTTATTTTGTTTAAGAATGCATGTCATTGTCAAAATGGCTAAACAAATAAAGCTCAAATTTTTAAAAGAAAACAATTTTCTTACTACCTAACAATTTATCTACTCTTCAACCATCAGATGTGGCAAGCAAAAACCAAGGTATGACACCATTTAACAAATTTAAACATTATTTTTCTTTGAAAATTGAATATGTTATGACTACAAAATGCTAACATTATTTCAAACATTAAGATATATATATCGTAATGTTTGAAATAATGTTAATTTTGTAGTCATAACATATTCAATTTTCAAAGAAAATAATGTTTAAATTTGTTAAATGGTTATATATATGCTAACATTATTTCAAACATTAAGATATATATATCTTAATGAAAATAAAAGGCCTTTTGCTTCTGTTTTACCTAATTTTAATACCTATTAACAACTTTATACTAGTAGTTTTGGATTTGTTTACTTATCTACTTTCTTGGTCAAAATAGATTTGATTTAATATGTATACTTTTCTACCTTTTAACCTTATAATGTATGCTAACATTTAGCAATCTTATCTTAAAAATTTCAAGCTTTGTATCCATTTTATTGGTTTACATATCTTTTTCTTGGTCAAAATCGATTTGATTCAATATTTATACTTTTTTAACCTTGTAATATATGTTAGAATTTAGCAATCTTATCTTAAAATTTCAAGCTTTATATCTATTAATGGATAAAATTTCATACAGAATATTATGGTTATAGCATGGCAACAATAAATAATGGGGTTTGCATACATAAAGAATTGATGGATTACTAAGATAAAATTATGAGATCTTTGAAATTGAGTACTCCGCATTGTCAATAAAATGAAGTTTGATATTTAAGTGTAAATGATTTGATCCAACTCCTAATGTTGGAACAAAAGTGCACAACCGATATAATCTAGTTGACTAGCAAAGAAGATATAGACAATTTGATCCTTTCGCGTTGGCAATACAAGCGATCCAGGTGTATTATGTCTTTTTTTTAGCTTAAGATAAGATAAGTTAGATTGGTTGGTCATTTGCAAAGTAAAACATAAATGTGCTTTTGAATTACATGGAAAAGGAAAAAAGAAGAGAATTGAAAGTGAAGCATTTCGAGAAGATGTTGATGAAATAAATGCATGGGTAACATATGACGAGATTGAACCTTTGAATGATTCAAATAATGAATATGTTGAAATTTCATCTAGAGATGATAAGGAATCTATAGAGGGAAAGAGATCTAAAAAGGAGCCTAACTTTAATTCTAATTTTTCAGAGAAAAGAAGATAATGGTGATTTTGATTTACAATTAAGTGATGATAGAGATTAACTTGTGTAAGTAATATTATATTATATGAAGAAAATTATTATTGCAACAACAATAAATTGTTATATTTAATTTATATTGTTCTATTAGTGATATAATTAAGAAAATGTGAATTTTAAGTTAAAAATATACCACATAAGAGAAAATGGGAAATGTTGTAGCCAAGGGTCAAGTTACCACCAATTGGAGGAGCCATTACATATCCAGATGAAGCATCACATTCTGCAGATGCTACAAAATCAGGTACTGGATGTTCAGCTAGTACACATCCAGATGAGACATCACATTCCCTTCACCATTCAACAACCCTACTATACCATCCAACAACCCTACTCCTAAATCAGAATCTGAATCTATACCGATAGAAATATCAGGGATAAACTTTGCGAATGAAGGAGGCAACCTCCAACCTGGACCTAAGGAAGTTAATGAAAGAATTTACATCACAATTGTCAATGATCTGTGAATGACATTCTAAAAATTTTGTAATACATGATAACACCATAGGTTTATACTGAAGGTATAGGTTTTAATTTAGCTTATACATCAAGTTGGTTCCACCTAGAACATGCTCCAGAAGTATCTTATCCAAGTTCAAGGAGAGGATAGAACTGGAGGGCTATATATGAAAGAATTTCTTTTAGGAGATAGAATTTTTATTATCAGGAGTTTCAAGTACAAAAAATAAATTCTTTAATCTTTTTTATTCATCTAATTTTATAAGTTAATTAGATAAATATTGTAGTTTATAAGTACTTATTGTATGTTTTTTCTTTCAAAAAGAATTGTTGTAGGATTCAAAATTTGATGTTGTCATTTATAATGTATGGGAGAGGTGAGCATGTATACATTATAATGACTTTTTTGGTTTGATACACAAGAATGATGTACAACCTCCTTATATATCTAAAAAAATATGGAGTCATTGGCAGTAGTATTGGTCAACATCCAAGGTAATCTCTATTTCAGAGTGCAATTCTACAAACAAACGTGGATGATCGGAGGAAGAGAGTCTAACTGTACACATTGGAGGATCTATGACACATCAAGAGCATGCAGAGAAACTTGTAAGTATCTAAACTTAATACTTATATTCTAATTTTTGTACTTGGATGTAAAAAATTTGATTTCAATGTAATTTGATGTATGAAATTTAGAATAAAAATAATGATAATGTTATAAATGTCTAATGCCATGAATGGTCACGTTGCTAAGAAATTGTTTTTGTTTAACAAGCGGTAAATATGAAAAAATAGAGAAAACCCTATCGAATGTTTTGTAAATTATAGTTCACTTCACTCATAACACTTTATTCTGATGCAGGAAAAGTTTATGGGTAGGAAGCCTATATTACGTTAGCTCTTTTTGTACACCCACACTAAGAAGAATGATTATGTGACCTTCGTCAACGCCCGATGCAATCAAATTAATATATGTAAAATTTATTCTTTAATATTAATTCTTAAAATTATCATTTATTAACAGAACCAATTATACTGATAGGACTAAATACAAATCTTAGAACTCTGAAACTGTTGATGAAAGTAAGATATATCTTGATGCAATTAGTGGTAGGGACCATCGTGGAAGGATTTTCAGCTTAGGTTCATTTGCAAAAACATGCTATTTGTAATCCTCCACATCTAGTACAGCTGGATCTAGTAGGCGGTTTACATCTAATGAGAGAGTCGTTCATCTTGAGAGCACAGTAGAGAGGCTAACAACTCAGTTGCAACAATCGATGGAGTATATAACCCAACTCTGTAATGAGATGGATGAATTAAAGGGTAGGGGCAACGCCTCATCACAGCAGTCAAATCATCTACCTTCACCAACTGCTTAGCTTAGATTTATAATATTTTTGTATTAAAGTAAATGTATTTGATGTTTTGCTACTCTTAATTTTTGTATGAATGCTTAGTTTTTAATTATTTTCAAGATACTTATTGTTATACATTATAATTTTTATATTATATTATCAATCAACATGACTTTTACTTTATATTATCAATCAAGATAATATTATTTAGAGAAATTAAATGTAGAAAAAAATTGATAGATTAATAATAGAAAATTTGGGTAGGAAGTGAGAAGTGGCATCTGAAAATACCATAGGTAAATTACGGACGGAAAGATATTTTCCATAGGTAAATTACCTATACAATGTTACATTCCCTAAGTAAATTACCAAAGGAAAGATATCTTTTGTAGGTAATTTATCGACGGAAGGCTATATTTCATAGATAAATTTGGCAATAGGCATTGTTTATCTGTCGCTAAAATTACCTATAGATATTGCAATTTTATCAGTAAATTGATCAATGGAACATAGTATTTCGTTGGTCAATTTAGCGATGGATTTAGTTTGCTAATCTTTCTATCGATAATTTACTAACAGAAGGCTATCTGTAGGTAAATTTAGCGACGACTGTCACTAAAATTACCTACAGATATTGCAATTCTATCAATAAATTGGTTGATGGAACACAATATTCCATTGGTAAATTTAGTGACGAATTTAGTGAATCTGTCACTAACTTTAGCTATGGAATATTGTAAATCCATCAAAAAAATTAGCAATGAAATTATAGTATTTGGAGGCAATTTTAGCTACAAAAATTGTAATTTCCTCTGTAAATTTTAACGATGGAAATTTTAATTTTGTTGGTAAATTTACCTATGTAAATTGTTATTCCAAAGGTAAATTTAGCGACGGATTTACAATATTCATCGCCAAATTTTACGTACAACTATTTCTCCTATGACTTTTTTCATCAGTAATTTCTGTCGTCAAATTTATTTATTGATAGAATATTAATACTTTTCGTTGGTAATTTCAGTCACTAAAACCAAATTTTCTTAGTCGTAGTTTTGATTAAATCACATCTTGAACATTGCCAACTTAATAAATATAAAAAAAGATACCAGTTTTAGTTTATGTCTTATAGCCAATCGGTTAGTTGTAATTTAATGACAATTATTTAAAGAAATTTTTTATCTTGTACATATTTAGATATATATGATAAAGTCCATAAGGGTAAATATACTTTATTTCAAATGAAGTTATGATGAGATTATAATTATATGATTCATATTGTATTTATGTATTATCTCTATTCTATTGAGATTGGACATTAATAAAACATAAAAAAATAACACATGTTACATTTCTTCCTTATGAAGAAAGTAGTTGATTTTATAGAATAAACTATGAAGATACTTAAACAAACATGTGAGTGTTTGTCAGAGAATAAGTTCACTAAACCAACCACATATGGTAATTCTGTTTGGAATGTTACTTATATATCTATATAAATTCTTATTGTGATGAATATAAGTAATCATTTGACTTGAAATCTACAAATTTATCTCATATAGAGATTATTATGTCTTGATTCTACTTATGACCTATTCTAGTCAATAATAGGTCAGTCGATAGTCATTGGATATAACATGAACTATATCGAGGTAGTTGAATGATTAAAGTTAGATTTATTATCCTAAAGTAATTAGGGATAGTGTTCCATTATTCGCGATTAGTATTGACCTGAGAAATCTTTGGCCAAGGTGGAATGACACTATGGAAATAGTTTTCAAATGTCATTAATTGGATCAGTTACTAATGATGGAGAACCAATATGAATAGATGTAAATATATTAGACATTAATTTCATACTTCATATCTAATTAAAACATTTTATGATGAAATGATTGAATTATCCAAAAAAATCATGCATAAAAAGATTAGTCAGAACCATTTTAACATTCTTAAATATTTGGGTGGTCAGGATGCGTTGCTAAACGTCAATCATTTTTTATAGATATAAATTGTTGAATTAGAGAATTATAGATAAATTAACCATAATCCTAAATATAAATTATGGTTATATTTTATATCTATTTCTATCATATTTAAGAACATAACGCCATTTCTCAAAGAACTTGGTGTTGATACCACTTTGTTGGATCTTGGGAGCCCACTTTCATGGGAGATCTTCATCATGGACCTAGTGAGGGAATATATTCATGGGCTTTGACACCACACTTCAACTCAAAACGTTAGGGCATTAGGTTTATGAATCATTTCTACTTATATGTCCTTCACTAGTTCCATCTCTTTCC
Organism: Erythroxylum novogranatense; assembly: GCA_029891385.1. NCBI lineage: Eukaryota > Viridiplantae > Streptophyta > Magnoliopsida > Malpighiales > Erythroxylaceae > Erythroxylum > Erythroxylum novogranatense. The sequence goes on from CM057224.1 coordinate 8,934,020, forward strand.
AATGTGGGATTCCTACTTACACTTGACATCTAACAGTCTTTAGCTATAAAATTTCAGATTCCAAAACTTAAACAAATATCAAAATACATCAAGAAAATGAAAAGAACTCAATTTTAGTTTCACCAAATTCATTCATAACATTCTCTCAAAATTCAATCCGTGCTTCAACAAGAACGAACCATTGACACAAGCAAGAACTAAAAGACAGAGTGATGAAAGAAAGGAACTTACTTAGAATTGAAATGGAGGTAGTGGCAGCTTTGGCGAGATATAAACTTGTTATGAGTGAGACAAGATCGTGAGATTTTGTTGTCTTGATGTTTGGTTAGAAACATGTCGATTAATGAGCTGCAGACCAAAATCAACAAATCAGTTAGATGACACAGGAGGCATTATTCACTTCTTCTTGAAGCTCTTCTGTATTTTACGGTAAGTTCCAAGAAGTTTGAAACTTTTGTTCTGGATTATGAATCAAATTGGCTTATAATTCAAAGGATATAGTTTAGCGCCTAACTGTAAGGCGAAAATTATCATAAGTTGGTTGAGGGAATTAATAAAACAGGAAGAAGTAGGACAATAGGTAGGAAAGCCAAAAAAGCTACTTTTCTAATTTATTGCCAACTAACCATAGAATATAATAGACAATATTAGCCTATTAGGTTTACCAGAGATTGTCGTCGATTTAATCTAACTTAATAAAATTTGGGTTAAATTTAGATTTTGTTATTAGTGATTGATATTATTTTTATTTTATAAATTCTAAATCATATTTAATAAAATTGTGCTCAAGTTCAGTCAGATTCAATTAAACTTTGATTCAAGCCTAAAATTTTATATTCAGTTGGATTTTGAATCAAACCTAAATTAATTTGACTCTAAAGTTAATATCTTTCAAAGTAGAATGTGTAATGGATAAATTTTATAATTAGGTAATAATTTATCTCGTAATCAAAGGATTAAATTTATTATTTTAATAAAATTTTAAAAAATTTCACCTTGTTTTAAGTTTAAAGTAAGTGTATTTGATTACGAGATAAATTATTACCTAATTATAAAAATTTATCCTTACACATTTTAATTAGAAAGATATTAACTTTTGGTCAAATTAATTTAGGTCTGATTCAAAATCCGATTGAATACAAAACTTTAGGCTTGAATCAAAGTTTAATTGAATCCGACTGAACTTGAGCCCAATTATATTAAATACTTTTTAGAATTTATGAAAAATAAAAAATATCAATCAATAAAAAATCTAAATTTAACCCAAATTTTATTAACTTAGATTAAATCGACGACAATCTCTGGTAAACCTAATAGGCTAATATTGTCTATTATATTCTATAGTTAGTTGGCAATAAATTAGAAAAGTAGCTCTTTTGGTTTTCCTACCTATTGTCCTACTTCTACCTGTTTGATTAATTGCCTCGACCAGCTTATGATAATTGTCGCCTTACAGTTAGGTGCTAAACTATATCCTTGTATTCTAAGCCAATTGGATTGATAATCAAGAACAAAAGTTTCAAACTTGTTGGAACTTATTGTAAAATGTAAGATGTAGAAGAGCTTCAAGAAGAAGTGAATAACTTCTCCTGTGTCATCTAACTGATCTGTTGATTTTGGTCTGCAATTCATTAATTAACATGTTTCTAACCAAACATTAAGACAACAACTTCTCACGATCTTGTCTCACTCATAACAAGTTCATATCTCGCCAAAGCTGCTACTACCTCCATTGCAATTCTAAGTGAGTTCCTTTCTTTCACCACTCTGTCTTTCAGTTCTTACTTGTGTCAATGATTCGTTCTTGTTGGAGTACAGATTGAATTTTGAAAGAATGTTATGAATGAATTTGATGAAACTAAAGTTGAGTTCTTTTCATTTTCTTGATATATTTTGATATTTGTTTAAGTTTTGGAATATAGGAATTTCAAACTTGGAGAAACCCCGAGAAGGAGACGCATCCAACTACTAACCCAACTGGGAAAAATCATGTAGATCTTACTTGCAAACATTGTTATCTGGAAACGGTAATGACAGTTGATGAATCTAATTCACACATTGCTACAACTTTAAGAAATTGAGAAGAAACAGTCTTTAAATCCAACTCTTTGTTATCTGAAAGCAGCTTGAACATGTTAAATAATGGAAAATTAGTAGTAGTTTAGTTTTTTTGTCCCTCTTCATTTCTTTATACTCTGATGGTGTCAAGGAAGAGTTTTTTGGGTAAGCAAATAGGAAGAGTTGGGGCATCAAGGAGTATGCTTAAGAGAGTTCACAGTCGTTGCTATTGTAGTGCTGCTGCAAAACCATGGCTTTTCATGGGCCTAGGAAATCCTGGCGAAAATTATAAAGGAACTCGACACAATTTATACCACCATATTTATACACATAAAATGCGTCTATGTATTGCAATCTAATTAGAACATGATAAACTATCTTTATCTTATGAAGGTCTTAACTACTCAATCTTTTCTAATGCAAGTTGGACCACTTGTAGCTTACCATACGTTATCTCTTAGTTGCGTTGTTGTAGTAAAATTTTGCTATAGCTATGTATTGCTCTTACTATGTAGTATGAGCACTGGTTATTTGACAAGCTAGATCATCTTAAATTTATCATGTTAGGCAATCTTACTATGTAGTATGAGCACTGGTTATTTGACAAGCTAGATCATCTTAAATGCTAAGTGGAATCCTGCTCTAACAGTTTAGAGTTATATTGTAAAAGAAAAAAAATAAAAGATGAAAACTTGAATAAACTGTATATCCATTGAACTCTATCAATCTTTTCTCAATTAAGTCGATCGAGGCAAGTTGGCTTTTGTTATCCCTCAAATAATTTAACAGTTGCAGTGGAAATGAATCATATGACCTGCAAAAGACTTCGCAGCTAGCCGTGCTTAATTGAACTAACTTGGTTGTCTATGTAACTCTTTTCTTGTCACATGTTTCATTTTATTTTTTGCTAGTCTAAAGAATGTGATCCTCCATTTTTGAGGGAACAGAGAATTTAATCGGCTGAGGATCGGCTAGTATAACTCCCCATATCATTATACTCGCTTACTCTCTCTTTCTTGAACCCTTTTCGTATTCCCAAGGGAAAGTATGTTTTCAATTCCCAAAACTATTGATTTAATGATTGAGATTTGCTTATACTAGATGATAATGTACTAATTCATATTGTGTTGAAAGTTCAAACTTTTCTATAATATTTGCCACTCTTTTTTTTTATGGCAAGATCGACTCAACACTAGAGGGGGTTGCTGCGTTGAAGTCCATTTTATCTGAAGAGTTAGCAGAGACTGCAGTAATCTTCAACAAAGAACAAAAGTATAAGCACTTGAAATCTCTCAACATTCCAACATAAGGAGGCTAACTCAATGACTATTCAATGCTTTTTTTTAAGGGTGACCCACGCAAGATATGTAAAGTTTCAATCTCGTGTTTAATCATATATATTTCGAAGTCACTTATATGATTGAAGATGTTTTTGACTCTTTATCTATCTAAGGATACCAATTACCAATAATAGTTAAAGAACTTTGAACACTGTATATGTTTATGATCGGTCTCTTATAGACTATTTAATGGAGAGGAGATCACCTGTCTAATTAATCCTGTCTTACTCTGTCCAAGTTTTTGGTTAAAAAATTTTAAAGCCCACGACTGTTATTCTAGTTGTTCCTGTCAGATCAATAAGGTGATCTGACAGCAAAGCCAAGCCGCCTATCCGCTTGGCTTTGCTATCAGAGATGACTTTTAAGCTTGAAGACATATTTATTATTTATGTAAATCAACGAGATGGCTTTTAAGTTTATGTAAACCAACGAGATGGTTTTTCAGTTTGAAGACATGTTTATTATTTATGTGAACCAACGACTTTTGCAGTACAGGACTATTACTAAAACCCGTTTAATATACTTCATAAACATTATTAATTATGTTGTTGATATTAAGTGTAATTTAAAATTTTAGTATTATTTAATAATAATAATCATCATGTAATGACTAATTTCACTAAATTATTAATTAAAATTGCATTTAAAATTAAAAATTAATTTGTTTTATTATTACAATTTAATTGAAATTTTCCGACTTGAGTATATATATTTATTAATATAAATCTTATTACTAATTTAAATTATATTTATTATTAATAATAGTATTATTAATAATAGTATTATGATTGTTATTATTTGTATTTATTATTATTAAAATTTAATATTTGTTTTAATTTTATTATATTATTATTATTGTTATTTGTATTTATTATTATTGTTATTTGTATTTATTAGTATTCAAATTAATTATTACTACTTATTCAAATTTGTTATTTTTATGTCTAAGTATTAGTATTATTATTATTATTATTATCTTCATTATTATTATTATTATTTTCGATATGATAAATAAATAAAATATTTAGATATTAATTTCTATTATTATCTAAATCTAATGATTATCATAAATATCATTATTATGTTGTTATTATTATTATTATTATTATTAAAACATGTTTATTATAATTCATAGACATTATTAATTTTGTTGATCATATTAAGTGTATATTTTTGCTTTAGTATTAATTAATAATAATAATAATTAATTAATAAATAAGATTTCCATTATTATAATAAGTGTTAAATATTATTATATAATTACTTAATAATTTAAATTAAAATCCTTATTATGATTAAATAAATATATCTTCATTTCTACGGTTATTATAAAAGTGCTAATTATAATTAATTTTCTTCTTATTATTATAAAATTGAGTATTCTTATTAATATAATTATTCTTATAAATATTATTATTATTATTATTATTATTATTATTATTATTATTATTATTATTATTATTATTTTTAGACTTTAGTTTATATACTTATTATTATAAATCTTATTTATTATTATGTTGTAATATTATTATTGTTATTATTAAAATAATTAGTTTGTATTTATTATTATTCAAATTTATGGTAGAGTAATTATATAATTTATTGTAATTATTATTAAATTCCTTGCTAATAAATTCATTAACCTTTTCCCATATTTATTATGATTAGTATTATTAGGATTATAATTATAATGATAATATTCTTTATGATTATTAAAAATTTAATTAAATTAATTTCTATTATTATAATGAAATATGTTATAATTCTTAATTTTCTTCTTATTATTTTTAATTTTATTATTCTGATTAATTTTATATTGCTTATAATTTTATATTATTATTATTTTAATTTTCTGACTTTAGTTTGTATTCTTATTATTATAAATCTTATTAATTATTTAATAATTTTTTATCAATATTATTATTAGTATTAATATTATTGTTATTATTATTATTATAAAATTAGTTATAATGATTAAATGCATATATCTTTATTGATAATATATGTTATAGAATTGCTGATTATTATTAATTTTGTTCTTATTATTATTAAATTTAGTATTCTTATTAAAATCATGATTCGTATAATTTTAATTTATTATTATTACTTGTCGGCTTTAGTTTATATACTTATTACTATATATAATTTTTATATATTTATTATGAAAACTAGTTATTATTATGTTTTATTATTTGAAGCTCTCGGCCCTCGCCTCACCTCGCCTCTGGCCTTCTCCTCTTCGCGTCGCCTCCGGCCTTCTTCTCCTCTCCGGCTTCGGCGTCATTGCCTCGTGCCTCTCCCTCGCCGCTTCTTGAGGACCCACCCATTGTAAATGACCGATTGTTGTGTTAAATTTTTATTGGCATTTGGACATTATTTGCTTGTGTTTTTGACATTTTGTGTTGATTGGTGGATGATGTTGGATTTGTGGTGAAAAATTGGTGGTGTTGTGTTGGATTTGGATTTTGGGGATATTTTTGAAGTTGATTTTGGTTGAAGTGAAGTTGAGGGTTGAAGTTGATTCGGCAACCGTTAATGAAGTTGGTAATTTGCATTTTGGCATTTTGGAAGTAAAAATTGAATTAATCCGAATGTTGTATTGGAAAAAAAATTTGATCGATTATTGTGATTGAGTAGATTTTAAGGTATTAAAATTAGAATAAAATTTGATTGGAATGTGGTAATTGGAATTGGAATAAAATTTGGAATTGCACTTAAAATTAAATTTGGAGTTGAAAATTAGATTTGATTTTGCAATTTTTAAAAAATATAGGGACTATTTTATAAATTTAAAAATATTCAAAACTAAGATCCCAGACTTACCGATATGCATAGACTGCCTGCTCAGAGCTCAATCCGATACCGAGCCTGGTACGGTATTCATAACATTGATTTTAATCAGCATAACGAATATTAGTATATTATTATTACTAATAATAATAATAACAATAAATAATAATAAATAAAAATAAATAATAATAATAATAATAATAATAATAATAATAATAATAATAATAATAATAAATGTTATTATTATTATACTTACAATGATAATAAGTATACATCATAGGCATGCGCGTGAGGCGTCCCCAGCCTGCCAATCATGCGGAGGTTCTAGGCGATCGTCGCCTAGCGATCCGCCTAAATGGGCGAAGGTCGCTAGGCGATGGATCGCCTCAGCGATCGTCGTGAGATGGCCAAGTTCGCGAGGGCGATCCGATAAAACAGAATAATAACTAGTTTTCATAATAAATATATAAAAATTATATATAGTAATAAGTATATAAACTAAAGCCTGCAAGTAATAATAATAAATTAAAATTATACGAATCATGATTTTAATAAGAATACTAAATTTAATAATAATAAGAACAAAATTAATAATAATAAGCAATTCTATAACATATATTATCAATAAAGATATATGCATTTAATCATTATAACAATTTTATAATAATAATAATAACAATAATATTAATACTAATAATAATATTGATAAAAAATTATTAAATAATTAATAAGATTTATAATAATAAGAATACAAACTAAAGTCAGAAAATTAAAATAATAATAATATAAAATTTTAAGCAATATAAAATTAATCAGAATAATAAAATTAAAAATAATAAGAAGAAAATTAAGAATTATAACATATTTCATTATAATAATAGAAATTAATTTAATTAAAATTTTAATAATCATAAAGAATATTATCATTATAATTATAATCCTAATAATACTAATCATAATAAATATGGGAAAAGGTTAATGAATTTATTAGCAAGGAATTTAATAATAATTACAATAAATTATATAATTACTCTACCATAAATTTGAATAATAATAACTACAAACTAATTATTTTAATAATAACAATAATAATATTATAACATAATAATAAATAAGATTTATAATAATAAGTATATAAACTAAAATCGGAAAATAATAATAATAATAATAATATTTTATAAGAATAATTATATTAATAAGAATACTCAATTTTATAATAATAAGAACAAAATTCATTATAATTAGCAATTTTATAATAACGGTAAAAATAAAGATATATTTATTTAATCATAATTTTAATTTAAATTATTAAGTAATTATATAATAATATTTAACAGTTATTATAATAATAGAAATCTTATTTATTAATTAATTATTATTATTAATCATTAATACTAAAGCAAAAAATATACACTTAATATGATCAACAAAATTAATAATGTCTATGAATTATAATAAACATGTTTTAATAATAATAAAATAATAACAACATAATAATGATATTTATGATAATCATTAGATTTAGATAATAATATAAATTAATATCTAAATATTTAATTTATTTATCATATCGAAAATAACAATAATAATAATAATGAAGATAATAATAATAATAATAATACTAATACTTAGACATAATAATAACAAATTTGAATAAGTAGTAATAATTAATTTGAATACTAATAAATACAAATAACAATAATAATAAATACAAATAAAAATAATAATAATATAAGAAAATTAAAACAAATATTAAATTTTAATAATAATAAATACAAATAATAATAACAATAATAAAATCATAATCTTAATAATAATGCATATGGATATATGCATTTAATCATAATAAGGATTTTAATAATAATAATACTATTATTAATAATAAATATAATTTAAATTAGTAATAAGATTTATATTAATAAATATATATACTCAAATCGGAAAATTTCAATTAAATTGTAATAATAAAACAAATTAATTTTAATTTTTAATGCAATTTTAATTAATAATTTAGTGAAATTATTCATTACATGATTATTATTATTATTAAATAATACTAAAATTTTTAAATTACACTTAATATCAACAACATAATTAATAATGTTTATGAAGTATATTAAACGGGTTTTAGTAATAGTCCTGTACTGCAAAAGTCGTTGGTTCACATAAATAATAAACGTGTCTTCAAACTTAAAAGCCATCTCGTTGGTTTACATAAATAATAAACATGTCTTCAAGTTTAAAAGCCATCTCTGATAGGCGGCGCGGCTTTGCTGTCAGATCACCTTATTGATCTGACAGGAACAACTAGACAGCAGTCGTGGGCTTTAAAATTTTTTAACCAAAAACGATACCGTCTTACTCGACAGGATTAATTAGACAGGTGATCCCTTCTCTATTTAATGAGCCATGCCTTGATGGAGGAGAGCAGATAATAGTACCGTGTCCAATCCTGTCTAATTTAAAAAATGTCGTCGTTATATTTAAAGATTTATTTTGATTTTATTTAATTATTTTAATTTTAGTTTTTAATAAAAATTTAAGATAAAAATTTTAATTTTAAAAATTGATTAATTTATAAATTATAAAAAAAAAAATATTAAAACACACATGAAATTTCATCTTAAAAATTTTATTTTAAAATTTTAAAATTAAATAATAAAACCCATTAATTGTCAATGAATCCAACAGCATAAGCCTAACCTAATTTTATTTGAACGCCATCCTCCTTGCGCATTTATATCACCACACTCTCATCATCTTTTGTTACCTTGTTCCTACTCTCTCATTTACTCAGCTGCTCCTCAAGTTCTTCCTCCATTTTAGGTGAGTTCAGATTGACTTTACTGTTTGTTATTTTTAAATTGTTAATTTTGTTTCTCTTCCATGATTAGTGTTAAACTCCGTTTTTGTATGTGTCAGTTTTCATTACGAAAGTATGAGGGTATTGGTTATTCCGAAGAAGAGGAATGGAATTCATTTCGAGTGGAATGACTTTAGTGGTAACTGATGTTAAGCCAACAGATTTAAGGGATATTACTAAAAAAATTTAGTAATATTATTTAATCATACGAGTCGTTACAAGCATGAGAAGAAAAATAGATTACATAATAGATTTAGGGTTATTATTTAATTATACGAGTCATTACAATTAATATTATTTTAATTTGTTAGTTAATAAATTGACTAATTTTATTTAAACTTGTAGAAAAGTTAAGTAATATTATCTTAAAAATTTTATTTTAAAAATTAAAATAATAAACAAAATGTGTCACAACACAAATGAAATCAAATTGTGACACATTTTTTAATTTTATTTTTAAATAAAATTTTGTTTATTTAAGGAAACATTTTGTTTTATTATTATTATTTTAATTTTTAAATACAATTTTATTTAAACAAAATATGTACATTTAAGTCATGCAGGTGACGCATTTTTTTGCTTTTAATAATTTTTTAAATAAAATATGAAAGATAAAAATTTAAATTTAAAATTGATTTTATTTGTGTTTTAATTTTTTTAATAATTTATAAATTAATTAAATAATTTTAATAAATTAATCAAAATTTGAAAATTAAAATTTTATTTAAAAACTAAAATTAAAATAATAAAAATTAAAATAAATCATTAAATAGAACGACAATAAATTTTGATTTAAACAGTATTGGACACAGAAGATCTGCTCTCCTCCGTCAAGGCGACATGGCTTATTGAATTCACAATAAGTTCCTAAAAGTTCGAAACTTTTGTTCGGGATTAGGAATCCAATTGACTTAGAAGTTAAAGGATACGGAGTATAATTTAGCATTCATCATTTGAAACAATTAATCAAACAGGTAGAAGTAGGACAATAGGTAAGAAAGCCAAAAAAGTTACTTTTCTAATAAAACTTCAAAGGGTTAAATTAAAATAATAAATTTAACCCTTTGAAGTTTTATTTGAGTACTTTCTTTAAAATGATTTTTTATCTTAGTTTAATTTTTCAAATAATAATATTTTTATTTTCAAATATAAAAAATTAAGATCGAGTGAGATAACGTTAAGAGAAAAAGGAAAAATCGTTTTTTGACTCGTCTCGAATAGTATCCCAAAAGTAGAGGTGCTCAAATTGGATCCTACGGTGGATAATATTCAAAGCTCTTGGCTAGAATAACAGGAGCAACTTTTTGTTATGCTATTAATATCTTTGGATAATGGTTAAAGCTCTAGGCTAAAGTAGCAGGGTAACTTTTTATTTTGCTATTTTTTTATTATAACAACTATAATAAAAATAAAAATATGAGGTTTTAAGTAAAAACAATTTTTTTTGTTTCCCACGAGGTATCTTAAGAGGATTTCAATTATAGAAAGATAGTCATTCACATCCAGATTAATCCTCGTTCTAGTCGGGTAGGTCCTTTGTAGGAGACAAAACTCTAACTTTAAATTTTAAACGCCTGCATATATGAGAACGGTTCGAACCCGTAATCTTACTTAAATCAGGAGAACCTCTTATAAAAAAAAAACAAATTATTGAAAGTAACTATTTTTAGCAAACTATATGCAAGTCAGTATAGAACTATTAAACTTTTTGATCCATATTTGGGTTATAGAATAAAGAGGGCATTTGTCTAAAAGATACAGGCCCATTAATTGTCAATCGATCCCACAACACAAGCCTAACATAATTTTACCTTGCGCATTTTTATGGCCACCGTCTCATCATCTTTTGTTAACGTGTTCAAGTTCCTCCTACTCCCTCCTCTGCTCTGGCTCAGCCGCTCGTCAAGTTTTTTCCTCCGTTTCAGGTGAGTTCAGTTTGACTTTACCGTTTGTTCTTCTTAAACTGTTAATTTTGTTTCTCTCGGAGTTAGATTAGAAAATGATGATATAAAGATCGTCTGCTGGTTTAGGCCATGATTAGTGTTAAACTCTGTTTCATTACGAAAGAATGAGGGTGGTTATTCTGAAGAAGAGGAGTGGAACCCAAGAATAGTTCCAGGTAAAACTTAGGCAATTCATTTAGATTGGAATGGCTTTAGTGGTAGCTGATGCTAAGCCAACGGATTTAGTCTAGACTTGAGGGAAGATTGAGTGGAGGGAGAGAGGCGGGGCCAGAGATGGGAGTCGTGGCCGGTGAGGAGCTTGCGGAGGATGACGGCGGACATGGCGCGAGCGTCTGGGTGACATGAATGCTGTAAGAGGTGGGCGAGCTTGAGGGATAAGGAATCGGGGTGGGCTTGTTTGCAGAGATTGAAAAGCAGCTTTGCTTGAGAGCGTTGGTCGATGGAGGAGGCATGAGGGAGGAGATTAGGTTTTCAACAGGTGCAGGGTCTGGGTCGAGGATCACTCCCAGTTGTTGCTGCTGAAGAGCGGCCTCGTCCATGGCTATAGGTTTCGAACTAGGGTGATGAAGAAAGGTGGAACTTGAGGTGGCTGGCGGCTATGGCTGCCTTAGTTTTAGGTTTGTTGCTGTCTCTCATTTTCTCAATTAGGGCTTTTCTGAGAAAGAGGATGAGAGAAAGAGGGCGTGAGTAGGCAAGAGTGAGAGTGTATGATGTTAAAGCAACAAATAATAAAAATGTTGGAGATTAGATATAATTTACTAATTTTTCCTTTTAATGCACATGTCATTCAAATATTAGATAAAAATTATATTTGTAAGTAAGAATTTAAATTTTAAAAATATAATTAATGTATAATAAAATTGTAAACAAAAAATTTAAAATATAATTATAAATATCATTATAAATAAAGAATTTAAAAGTTAATTTATGACCTAGGTTATTAAACATAAATAATTAATTTATTTTAATTAATAAGTTAATAAATTGACTAATTTTAAAAATAACAATATTAAAATACATTTACAAATGCTAAATATCCCATTTTGGTATTAAATATAAATATTTAGTTAATGATTGTCTATCATATTATATGTGATTTGTCTTTTGGTAGCATTAACTAATAAGGTTATTCATAATTGGACGTTGATGGGTCTTAAAGTGTGAATGCGTAATAATTTATATGCCACTTTAGTTTAAACAAATTATTTTATGAGCTAAAGCAATGGAATCGTTAAAATAAAGTTGATATATCTTGATTTTTTTAACTAATTATTTTAAAATATTTTTCTGTAATGATTTAAGTAATTATATTATTCTGAAAAATTTAAGAGTTTTCTCTTCAAGATTTCATTTGGTCTTAATTTTTAAATTTGAAAATAAAAATAATATTGTTTCAAAAATTAAACTAAGATAAAAATCATTTAGAGAAAGTATTCAAACAACTTCAAAGGGTTAAATTTATTATTTTAATAAAATTTCTTAAAATCTAAATTTAACCTAAATTTTATTAAATAATTTTAGTAAACTTAATAGGCTAATATTGTCTATTATATTCTATGGTTAGTTGGCAATAAATTAGAAAAGTAGTCTTTTGGCTTTCCTACCTATTGTCCTATTTTTACCTGTTTGATTAATTGCTTCAACTAACTTATGATATTTGTCGCCTTAGATGTTAAACTATATTCTTTGAATTCTAAGCCAATTGGATTTATAATCCAGAACAAAAAATTTCAAATTTCTTGGAACTTATTGTGAAATGTAAAATAAAGAAGAGCTTCAAGAAGAAGTGAATAACGCATCCTGTGTCATTTAACTAATTTGTTGATTTTAGTCTGTAGTTTATTAATTGACATATTTCTAACCAAATATCAAGACAACAACAACTTATGATCTTGTCTCCTTCATAACAAGTTCATATCTCCCCAAAGCTGTCACTACCTCCATTTCAATTCTAAGTTCCTTTCTTTCCTTAACTCTGTCTTTCGGTTGTTGCTTGTGTCAATGGTTTGTTCTTGTTGGAGCACATATTGAATTTTGAGAGAATGTTATGAGTGAATTTGACGAAACTAAAATTGAGTTCTTTTCATTTGCTTGATATATTATAATAATTGATTAATTTTGGAAGATGGGATTTTCAAACTTGAAGAAACCCCGTGAAGGAGACCCATCCAACTACTAACCCAATTGGGCAAAATCCTGTAGATCTTACTTGTAAATATTGTTATTTGGAAACGATAATGACAGTTGATGAATCTAATTCACACACCACTATAGTTTTGAGAAATTGAGAATAAACAGACTTTAAATCCAACTCTTTGCTATCTGGAAGTAGCTTGAACATGCTAAATAATAGGAAATTAGCTGTCGTTTAGTCTTTTTGTCCCTCTTCATTTCTTTATACTCTGATGCTTAAGGAAGAGTTTTTTGGGTAAACAAATAAGAAGAGTTGAGGCATCAAGGAATATGCTTAAGAGAGTTCATAGTCGTTGCTTCTGCAGTGTTACTGCAAAACCATGGCTTTTCGTGGGCCTGGGAAATCCTGGCGAAAAGTATAAAGGAACTCGACACAATGTATGCTACCATATTTATACACATAAAATACGTCTATTTTGGCTTCTTATTTTTTCTTGAATTCTTAAATGTTGCTGGTGTGTCTCAGGTAGGATTTCAAATGATTGATGCATTTGCTGAATCACAACAGATTCTAATAAATAGAATTCATTGCAAAGCCATCTTTGGACAAGGCTAGTGATCTATTTTCTTCTTAACTTCTATGCACAAAAGCATACTGCAACTCTTGCTGACACAAACCTCATGAAGGTTTTACCATTTGTTGTAGGTTTTGTTGGTGATACACCTGTTCTTCTTGCAAAGCCTCAAACATATATGAATCTGAGTGGTGAATCGGTAAGTGATTCTGGCAATTCTTTCATCATTATGTAAAAATATCAATTAATGTTTCTCAATTTTTGAACACCTACTTTTATTAAATGTTTTAGTGGTCAATCTCCGATTTCTCATTTAATTAGAACATGATAAACCGTGTCTTTATCTCATGAAGGTCTTAACTACTCAATCTTTTCTAATGCAGGTTGGACCACTTGCAGCTTACTATAAGCTACCTCTTAGTCGCGTTGTTGTGGTAAAATTTTCCTCTGGCTATGTGTTCCTTTTACTATGTAGTATGAGCACTGAATATTTGACAAGCTATATAATCTTAAATTTATCATGTTATGCAATCTTAGATTCATGATGACATGACCTTACCGTGTGGAGTGCTTCGAATTCAACCAAAAGGAGGCCACGGAAGCCACAACGGGTATGGATAGACAAACCTTATCTGTTAAAGACAAAAATGTACATTATAGTCACCTATATATTTTGTGGCAATAAAATGCTTTAATGCATGATAAGTGGAATCCTGCTTTAACAGTTTGGAGTTATATTATAAATGAACAAAAAATGAAAGATGAAAACTTGAAAAAACTGTATATCCATAGAATTAGATCAATCTTTTCTCAATTAAGTCGATCGAGGTCGGTTGGCTTTTGTTATCCCTCAAATAATTTAGCAATTGCAGTAGATATGAATCATCTAACCTGCAAAAGACTTTGCAGCTAGCCATGCTTAATTGAACTAATTAGTTTGTTTTTGTAACTCTTTTGTTGCAACATATTTCACTTTACTTTTGCTAGTCTCAAGAGTGTGATCCTCCATTTTCGAGGGAACAGAGAATTTAATCGGCTAAGGATCGGTTAGTATAACTCCCTGTATCATTATACTTGCTTACTACCTCTTTCTTGAACCCTTTACGTATTTACTTTAGGAATTGGGAGGCCTCCTGGTCAAATGGATCCCAAAGCATTCCTATTGCAGATGTTTAACGCAACGGCTCAAGAGAAAGTATGTTTTCAATTCCCAAATTATTGATTTAGTGATTGAGATTTGCTTATCTTGGATGATGATGTACTAATTCATATTGTGTTGAAAGTTCAAACTTTTTTTATAATATTTGTCACTCTTTTTTTACGGCAAGATCAACTCAGCATTACCAGAGGGGGTTGTTACTGGGTTGAAGTCCATCTTATCTGAAGGGTTGGCAGAGACTGCAGTAATCTTCAACAAAGAACAGAAGTACAAGCACTTGAAATCTCTTAACATTCTAACATAAGGAGGTTAACTCAATGACTATTCACTGCTTACCTATACAAGATATGTAAAGTTTCGATCTCGTGTTTAATCATATATATTTCAAGTCACTTAGAGTGAAGATGTTTTTTAAAGAAAGAATAGTTAAAGAAAGAATTCTGAACGCTATTTATGTTTATGATTGGTATCTTATAGCCAATTCAATGAGCTATGCCTCGGTGGAGGAGAGCATATAGTATTGCTGCTTCCAATCCTATCTAATTCAAAAATTTAATCGTTCTATTTAAAGATTCATTTTGATTTTACTATTTTATTATTTTAATTTTAATTTTTAAATAAAATTTAAAGATAAAAATTTAAAATTTAAAATATGATTAATTTATTAAAATTATTTAATTAATTTATAAATTATATAAAATATTAAAATGCAAATGAAATCAATTTTAAAATTTAAATTTTATATTAAAATTTTATTTAAAAATAAAATAAAAATAAAATAAGTCACAATCGTAACTTAAATGTACTCATTTTGTTTAAATAAAAATTAAAATAATGGAAATAAAACAAAATGTTTCATAGAATGAAAATTATATTTCAACAAATTTTATTTAAAAATTAAAATTAAAATAATTAAAAAACAAAATGTGTGACAGTTTGATTTCATTTGTGGCGTGGCATATTTTGTTTTTATTTTATTTTAAATTTTAAATAACATTTTGTTTAAATAAAATTTTAGTTTAATTTCGTTATTATTATTATTATTATTTTAATTTTTAAATAAAGTTTTAAGATAAAAATTAAAATTGATTTGATTTGACACTTATTTTGATTTATTTTATTATTTTAATTTTAATTTTAATAAAATTTTAAGAAAAATTTAATTTAAAAATTAATTTCGTTTATGCCACGGGCGGGATGTCAAGCCTGTGACATATATTTTGATATTATTTTATTCTTTTAATTTTAATTTTTAAATAAGATTTTTAATATAAAAATTAAATATTAAAAATTGATTTCTTTTGTGTCAGAAGCGTGACTTAGTTTCGATTTTGATTTGGTTCTTTTTATTTTAATATTTTAAAATAAAATGTTTAAGATAAAATTTGAATTTAAAATTGATTTAATTTATTAAAATTAATTTATTTATTTATAAATGATAAAATATTAAATTAAATTTAAAATTGATTAATTTTATTATTATTATATAAGCTAATTGGAAGCAACAAAAAAAAGTCTTAAAATAAAATGACGATATTGTTATAAAAGATATAAATAATATGGTGTCTCACTAATTGTAGATGCACCATTTAATAGTTAGTGTACATATGGATTGATTTAGTTTTACCTAACATAAGAATGAAGTAGGTGGTTATTGGTTAGGTTTTACTTAACACAAGAATGAGGTAGATGGTTATTGGTTAGGTTTTACCTAACACAAGAATGAGGTAGATGATTATTGGTTAGGTTTTACCTAACACAATAACATATATGGAGTAAGTGGTCACATGTGTATTAGGTGGTTAAAATGTACTATAAATAGAAGGGTTAACTTGATGTAAGAGACACCATTTTTTTCATAAGAAGAATTCTCCTCTCCCAAATATTCTTACATTTTAGTTTCGATTTTATAACACGTTATCAGCACGAAGCTCTCATTTCTAAAATTCGGCTTATCAACATCAAGCAATCGTAAGGTTCTTCCGTCTACCTACATCGTACAAACGTTATTCGGTTTACGTACATCAAACAAACGTAAGTTCTTCCGTTTATTTATCTTAGTTACGATGTTGTTAAAATAAAGTTCTTCTTTTTATCTACATTAATTCTACTTATGATATGATTAAAACAAATTATAGACGACTCATTTTTTTTACCTTCTTTAAATAATGAAAAGTTATTACCAACTCTAAATACGTAATTTATTGTATAGTATAATCATCGATGTTTAAAAAAAAAATTAAAAAATGTATAACGGCTATATATATAACGATAATATATATATATATATATATAACGGTAAATTTATAACGGCTAGGTAACGGTAAATTTTTTTTTCTATAAATAGATACCACTCCTTCATAATTTACTTCATCCCTACAAACTATTTCTTACCTCAAATTTCTGACAATTTTTTTTTTCAAATGTTGTCCGCTATTTCATTTTTTTTTATCATTATCATCATTATATATCTTTGTTTCATTCTTAGTGTAGAGCTAAATAATTCAGTTCGCATATATTTTCTCTTAGTAATACCATGTATTATGATCCCTATGTTGCTTCTTGGCATAGCATTTGAGCAAGGCATGTAATTTATTTAATGTAATATCGATTTGAATACATGTATTAATTATTTCTCTCTATATAGTTGCCAACATGTCCAATCTTGCCAAAATTGAGTTCGCTGCTCTTGATGTTGCGGGTCATAATTATATGCCGTGGATGATTGATGTTGAAATGCATCTTGAATCAATGGATCTTTTAGATACCATTAAAGAAAATAATACAACATCAAAACAAAATAAAGCCAAAGCGATGATCTTCATTCGTCGTCATCTTGATGAGGGATTAAAAAGAGAATACCTCACAATTAAAGATCCAAGTCATTTGTGAAAAATTTACAAGAAAGATATGACCATCAAAAGGAAGTTTTACTTCCGGCTTCGTGATGAATGGAGCGCTTTACGCCCAAGATTTTAAAAGGTCAATGAGTATAACTCAATATGTTTAGAATTGTCTCACAACTAAAATTTCAGGCAAACAATCAATCGAGGAAGATATGTTGAAAAACATACTCCACCTTCCACGATCGAATGTAACCTTGCAACAACAATATCGAGTCGCGGATTTAAAAATACTCGACCGATTTCATGCCTTCTTGTGGCAGAGAAGAATAATAATCTTTGATGAAAATCATCAATCCCGCCCCATCTTGGCGCAAAGATTTTCGAAGCAAATATTGCAATTGAAATGAAAGAAAAATCATCATGGGCCTAGTCGTGGTCGCGGTCATGGCCGTGGTCGTGGCCATGGTCGTAACTATATTCGTGGCCGTGGTCGTGGACATGGCCGAGGAAGTTATCCATATAACTCTCTTCAAAGAAATACGAGCCACCACAATAACAAGCACCATATTAATGATGTTCATGGAAGTTCTTATAGGACTTCAGAGATTCTTGCCTTAGATGTGGTACAAAAGGACATTGGGCTAAAGTTTGTCGAGTTCGAACATCTATGTCGCTTATACAAAGCATCCTTAAAAGGAAAGAAAAGGAAGTGAATTTTCTTCAACAACACCCTTTAGGTGATTCAACTGACTTTGGTACTTTTGATTTTGATTTCATTGAGAATCATAATCCTTTAGATGACTCTACATAACTGAATGCTTCGGATTTTACTGATGATTTTGTGGATCAGGGCATTGTTGGTGGCAGAAGCAATGGAAATTAAAATAATGTACTTATGTTTGTGTTAAGTATTATTATGCTTATTATGTCACTCGATTTCAATTGCTTGTTATGTTACTAGTTTCAATTACTGTATTGTTTTAAGTTAACATAACATCTTTTCTCTTTATTCTTGCGCAATTTTCTCATTAGATTATTTATTTTATGCGAAGTTTTGATATGGATCGATTACGTAAGAGGAGCGGAAAATAATGATAATTTATGCATATCGAGATAGTGGCACAACGCACACTATCCTCGAAAGATAAGAGGTTCTTTCGTAATTAAAACCAACAAAACAATTGTGAACACAATATCAGTCCCACAGACTTGATTGAAGGAATTGCAAGGCAAATTTCACATTACCAAATGGCACAAAGTTCTCAATACATGATGCCTTATTTGCCAAAATCTAAAAAGAAATTTGTTGAGTTTTAATGATATATATTCTCATAAATATGATACTCGATCTGAATCGAGGGAAATATGAAATATATGTATCTTACAACCGTCAATCGGAAAGATAAACATATTGGAAAAACTACCAATGCCCCTCTTGGATTACATTATACATATATAAATGTGATTGAATCTAATATGGTAGTTAAAGCAAAACACATTGATCCTTCAATAATCTCTATTTGGCATGATCGTCTGGGTCATCCAGATCAACAATGATGCGAAAAATAATTGAGAATACATGGACATCCATTGAGTAACAAAATGATTACTCAAATAAATAAGAGTCCATGTACATCTTGTTCTCTTGGAAAACTGATCATAAGGCCATCACCAGCTAAAATAAAATTTGAATCACCTGCTTTCCTTGCAGGTATTCAAGGTGATATATGTGGACCCATTCATCCACCATGTGGACCATTTCTATATTTTATGGTATTGATAGATGCCTCCAGCAGATGATCTCACGTTTGTCTACTATCAACTCGTAATATGACATTTTCAAGATTTCTTGCACAAATTATTAAATTACGAGCACAATTTCCTGACTATACAATAAAGAAAGTCAGACTCGATAATGCTGGTGGATTCACATCCCAAACTTTCAATGACTATTGTATGTCAACTGGGATTATGGTCGAGCATCCTGTTGCTCATGTGCATACTCAAAATGGTTTAGCTGAATCTTTAATTAAACGCCTTCAGCTTATTGCTAGACCATTGATGATGAGAACAAAGCTTCCAATTTCCGTATGGGGTCATGTAATTTTACATGCTGAGGCATTAATTTGCATCCGACCAAGTGCATATCATACATACTCCCCACTACAACTTGCATTTGGTCAAGAGCCAAATATCTCCCATTTGAGAATTTTTGGTTCAGGCAAAGATATGCCTATTGCACCACCACAACGTAGTAAAATGGGACCTCAAAGAAGATTGAGAATATATGTCGCTATGAAAGTAAATCTATTATTAGATATCTTGAACCTCAAACGGGTGATATGTTTACAAAGACGTTTTTTGATTGTCATTTTGATGAAAATACTTTCCGACATTAGGGAGATAATAAACGGTGATGAAAGAAATTACATAGTGCGAACCATCATTATTGTATCTTGATCAACGCACAAAACAATGCGAAACAGAAGTGCAAAGAATTATGTGTTTACAAAGAATTGCAAATCAATTACCAGATGCTTTCACAGATACAAAAAGAGTGACTAAATCATTTATACCAGCTGTCAATGCTCCTGCTCGGATTGAAATCCCAAAAGGACAATCTGAGAACATGGTCACTCATGAATCTACGACACGCATGAAGCGTGGTAGACCAATCGGTTCCAAAGATAAAAATCCTCGAAAAAGAAAAGGAGCAAATGTGATTAATGACCCCAAGATAGATAAAAGTGTTCCTCTAGAAACACAAGATGAGGATAGTGTCCCAGAAGAGACACAAACTGACATTAATCAATAAATCACAATTAATTAATCAAGAAATCGCAATTAATTATATTCACACAAAAGAATTATGGAACCGGAATGATATGAAAGAGATTGATGAAATATTTTCTTATGCTATAGCATGTGATATCCTCAATGAAAATGAAGATCCCAAACCAAGATCTATCATTGAATATCAAAATAGACATGATTGGGTTCAATGGAAAGATGCTATTGAAGCTGAATTAAATTCTCTTAACAAGCGTAATGTGTTTGGACCTATTGTCCTTACACCCCAAAGTGTAAAGCACCGTAGGTTACAAATGGGTTTTGTTCGAAACGAAATGAGAAAAATGAGATTGTGAGATACAAAGCTCGACTTGTTACACAAGGTTTTCTCAAAGACCCGAATTGACTATGAACAAACATACTCTCTGTTATGGATACAATTACGTTTAGATATTTAATCACCAACAGCTTCTTCTTGAACCTGGAAATGCGTCTTATGAATGTTATTACGACTTACCAGACGGATCACTTGATAGTGATATTTACATGAAAATCCTCGAAGGATTCAAAATGCTGCGACATTAAAATCACAACCAAAGGAAATGTATTCGATCAAATTGCAAAGATCCTTATATGGACTAAAGCAATCTGGACGCATGTGGTACAATCGTCTAAGCGAGTATTTATTAAAGAAATGATATGTAAATAATCCTATTTGCCCTTGCGTTTTATAAAGAAAACAACATCCGGATATGTGATTATCATTTATCTATGTTGACGATTTGAATATCATTGGTGCCGCTAAAGAAATCCAAAAACAAATGGTGTACTTAAAGAAGAATTTGAAATGAAAGATCTTGGAAAAACTAAATATTGTCTTGGTCGCAAATTGAACATAGACAAGCGGAATCTTTAATGCATCAATCGACATATACATAAAAGGTATTGAGGCGTTTTAATATGGATAAAGCAACTCCATTAAGTACACCAATGGTTGGTAGATCGCTTAATGTTGAGAAGGATCCATTTCGCCCTTGCGAAGAAAACGAAGAAGTTCTTAATTCAAACGTCATATCTAAGTGCGATAGAGCTCTCATGTATCTTGTTAATCAGACTAGACACGATATAGCTTTTACCGTTAATCTACTAGCAAGATTTAGTTCATCTCCTACGAAAAGGAACTGGAATGGAATTAAACATCTATTCCGTTATCTTCGAGGTACAATTGATTTGGGATTATTTTATACTAAAAATGCAAAACAAGTTTTGGTTGGTTATGCAGATGCTGAGTTACTTATCGATCCGCATAAAGCGGATCCCAAACCGGTTATGTATTTACGTATGGAGGCACCGCAATTTCTTGACGCTCACGAAACAAACATTTGTTGCTACTTCTTCAAATCATCTTTGAAATCATTGCAGACTTCATGAAGCAAGCCGAGAATGTGTATGGTTAAGGTCAATGACGCACCACATTTTAACAACTTGTGGCTTATCGACCAACAAAGAACCAACAATCATATTTGAAGACAATGCAGATGTATCGCTTCAAATAAAGGAGGGTTATATCAAAAGTGATAGAACCAAACATATTCCTCCAAATTTTTCCAATTCACCCAAGATCTCGACAAGAGCAAAGAAATCAACATCCAAATATATTCAATCAAGCAACAATGCGGATCTTTCACAAAGACACTTCCTACTATACCTTCGGAAGCATGGCCACGAGATTGGAATGCGACATTTAAGAAATTTATGAGGAAGAGCTCATTGTGTTAAATGAGGGAGCTTACGCGATTCACTCTCTTTTTCTTATCATGGTTTTATCCCTTTGGGTTTTCCCGATAAGATTTTAACGAGCAACACCAAATGCGTTTAAAGGCGTAGAAGAGACAATTATATGGCACACCAATGGGGAGTGTTATAAAAGATAGAAATAATATGGTGTACCACTAATTGTAGATGCACCATTTAATAGTTAGTGTACATATGGATTGGTTTGGTTTTACCTAACACAAGAATGAAGTAGATGGTTATTGGTTAGGTTTTACCTAACACAAGAATGAGGTAGATGATTATTGGTTAGGTTTTACCTAACACAATAACATATATGGAGTAGGTGGTCACATGTGTATTAGGTGGTTAAAATGTACTATAAATAGAATGGTTAACTTGATGTAAGAGACACCATTTTTTCATAAGAAGAATTCTCCTCTCCCAAATATTCTTACATTTTAGTTTCGGTTTTATAACAGATATTTTTTTTTACTAGACATGGTTAGATAGAGTAGCATTAGATAGAAGATCTGCTATCACAATGGAGTAAGGATGGGAAATTCAAAAACTTTGAATACTTATTTATTTTATTTTTATATGATTTGAATAAGAAGATGTGCCTGGGACATGTATTTACATTGGTGTAAGTTAAAGAAAAAGAGAAAGAGGAGGCAGTTCTATGTCTAACCTTCAATAGTTTGACTTACAGAACCGTATGTCCCTAACCATGTGAAGTAGTAGCATTGGTTCCTCATTTTTTTTGTACCTACCACATCCTCTCACCCTCCATTTCTTCATAAGTCTTTTTAAAAAAGGATATGAATTAAAATATATTCTTTGCAAATTAAGAAAAATAAATTGGGATTAAAATTGTATATACATAATGATCCTAAACTTTTATTTAACAATTAAAATGATGATGACTAATATAACAGTATTGGGGCAAGTCAAAGCCCAAACCTTTGAGCACGTGTGACCAATCTCCTAGAGGAGCGTGATACTGTTCACATCATTCAATTCCTTCACCTTTGTAATAAGACATCCGAAACAGACAAAAGCTTGAGAGAGAGAGCGAGAGAGCTTAAGATATAGTGACAACAATGGAAGTTGGAGCTGGACCCCCTTCCTTCCTCTGCACTTTCATTATCCAAAAAACACAAATCATCTCATTCCAGTTGTGCTATACACCATAGCTCCATTCCAAGGTTAGATCTTTTTCATCTTAAAACCAGAAACAGTAGCAGGTTCTAGAGAGAGAAAGCAGAAAAACCCACACGAAAAAGGGAGGATTTTGTAGAAGAGATCAAGAAACCAGATTGATGTCATTTCAGCGGAGCTTATAAAGAAGAGAAAGATCAGAAGACACCATGAGAAACCCATCAATGTCTTCTGCGAAGCCTGCGAGTACAGTGAAGACACCTTGCTGCACCAAGGTTGGTTTGAAGAGAGGACCTTGGACACCTGAGGAAGACGAGCTCCTAGTCAGTTACATCAAGAAAGAAGGCGAGGGTCGCTGGCGGACTCTTCCCAAGAGATCCGGACTCCTCCGCTGTGGAAAGAGCTGCCGTCTGC
Organism: Erythroxylum novogranatense; assembly: GCA_029891385.1. Lineage (NCBI taxonomy): Eukaryota > Viridiplantae > Streptophyta > Magnoliopsida > Malpighiales > Erythroxylaceae > Erythroxylum > Erythroxylum novogranatense. Next base: position 8,957,886 of record CM057224.1, read on the forward strand.
GGTGGATGAATTACCTCCGTCCCTCCGTCAAGAGAGGCCAGATCGTCCCCGATGAAGAAGATCTCATTCTCAGACTCCATCGCCTCCTCGGCAACAGGTTATTACAACATATACCAATCTGTTTTCTTAATCTTCGTTGCCTTGGACTCCTCGTATCCGAATTGGGGAAGCTTAGATTCCACTGCAGTTATTGTATCTACATCTCCAAGCTCTTAGTTTTAGGGTTTCACTGTAAGATATGTAGATGAACTCGTGAGCTCTTAGTTTTAGGGTTTCACTGCAGGATGTTGATGAACTCACGAGCTCAGTATCCCAATCGATTGGCTCAAGCATCTTCATGATCTCCTGGTTTTCTCACAAAGATGTCGATTTCTTATCAGATTGGTCTTTTATTACCTGAATTCATGTGCTTGTGTTTGGTTGAACAGGTGGTCGTTGATCGCTGGAAGAATTCCAGGACGCACAGATAACGAGATCAAGAATTACTGGAACACTCATCTGAGTAAAAAACTGATAAGTCAAGGGATTGATCCAAGAACTCACAAGCCACTCAACCCTGAATCTGCTACTGGAGCTGAACAACTTGTTCATAAACCATCTTCTTCCAAAACCAATCGCAAATCTTCAAGTCCTAAACCTTCTGGTTTAGAAGAGACTACCAGTGGCAGTACCAATCCAAAGTCCCCAATCATCAGCAACAAAGAGAACGGCGATTACTACTTCCACAACTCTTCCCTGGATCAGAACAACCAAGCTGTTGGGAACAATCTTACTGCAAGATATGGCTACACAAGTTTGCTAAATTCTGATGCTTCTGCTAGAAACAATACTGTTCAAGGCCTTACTAATGAAGAAGATGAAGATATCAACTACTGCACTGACGATATATTCTCTTCATTTCTCAATTCACTCATCAACTAAGAAAATTTCGCAGGCCAACAACTTCAGATGCAGCAAGCAGCTAGTAATAATGGGATGGCACCGGCTGGTTCTGATCCTTTGGTCTCAGTAACAACTTCAACGTTTGGCCTTGCCAATGGCTGGGAATCTGCAATCATGTCTTCTGCATTAAACCAGAATGATCCCAATGGTGCAGATCATGATCTAGCATGAACTTGAAGTTCTTCAGTTCATAAAATATTGCTAGGGTTTGCATGGCAGCTGCTCTATCTATTCTTAGTTCAAACTTCATCATCCCATTATTTCCAAAAGTTTTCTTATCATTCCTGATTGTAAGCAAAGTCACAGACAAGCAATGTATAATGAGAACTTTGTGTGTGTGTAGTGTTTCTAATTTATATATGGTTAATGGTGTTTTAATTATCATGTAATCTATTTTTTCTTCTCATGCTTGTAATGCAGTCTACAAGTTTCCTGATAAAAAGAATTGAAAAAGTCCAAGCTGTTTGTATACTTCATGTTTTGTCTCTCTTCTCTTTTCCAATATCTTGTGTAACTGGATACTTTACACTTAAGAGCTAGAGAAAATGAGAAATAGACTAGAAATGAAGTTCTATTTTGTAATCATATGTATATATATCTACCCCTTGGATGCTCAAACTTTTTATGAGTTATATCAGTCTTTTGTTCCTTAAGATCCTCATGTGCTTGAACATCTTATGATAAAAAGCTTCAAACTTTCAAGCTTGTGTAGACACTATATAACGAATAGGTATTAAGAAAAAAGTATAAAATAATTCTATTATCATTATGATTACCTAATTTGGATATTAATTATAAGAAAATGATGTATCATGATATGCATGATATGCACTTAACTATCATCGATTGACTATATCTAGTTACTGTGATGGAAGATTTAACAATTTATCTACTTGGGTTCATGTAGTAGAAGGAATTTTTCTAATTAACATTAGCTATATCCATCTTTGTTCCTCCATATGCTAATTTTCTTGATCATTTCATGATAAAAGTTTCGAACTTTTCAGCTTGTCTGGACACTATATAATAAATAAGTATTAAGGTAAAAGTTAGAGAAAAATTCTCATATTCATTAATGTTTCCATGTCATTAATCAGCTATATGTTTTTTCCACTCTCATTCAGACTTCCATACTTCAGAAGAAGAATAAGATTTATATCTGAAAGCTGATATATGCAAGTGTTTTGATCTAGGAATCTTGGAACCAATGTAGCTTAAAAGAATATGATAAAAACGGCCGCTATCTTGAAACCACTCACTAACTGTAATAACTGTAAGAGCTCGAGCCATTAAATTTACTTCAGAACTCAAAGATCATGCACGCAGTTGAGGTTCTGTACATCAATAGCAAAATCAACTGGAATAGATATTTAGTTCTAAGCAAATGGAGGAGTTTCTGGAATTAAATGTTAGAACAAAAGAGCCAAGAAAACAACACTAGTTGACAAAGACAACTCGTGTTCAATGCATATTCATTAGATAGCCTCGTAGCCTTCAAGGTGGCTTAAAACCTAGCAAAAGCACCCTCAAACCCAATAACATGAAGAAGCTATATCTATTCTTAATTCAAAATTCGTAATCCTATTATTTCCAAAAGTTTCTTATCATTCCTGTTTGTAAGCAAAATCAAAGACTGAGCAAAGTGTATATAATGAGAACTATGTGTGTGTAGTGTTTCTAAGTTATATATGCTTGATGATGTTTATCTATTATGTAATCTATTTTTTCTTCTCATGCTTGTAATGCAGTCTACAAGTTTCTTGATCAAAAATATTAAAAAAGTCCAACCTATTTGAATGAGTCTTACAAACGATTTCATGTATGCTACTTCTTGTTTAGTTTCACTTTTCTTTTCCTTTCCAACACCTTATGTAATTTGACACTTTACACGTAAGAGCTAGAGAAATTGAAAAATAGAGTTCAATTACATATATATGTATATATATATATATATACCCCTTGGATGCTCAAACTTTTCTAAACACCAGATATACCAATCTTTTGTTTTTCAATATGCCAATTTGCTCGATCATTTCTTGAAAAAAGTTTCGAACTTTCAAGCCTGTGTATACACTATATAATGAATATCTATTAAGGAAAAAATTAGCAACTAATTCTATTGTCATAATGATTATATATTGTCTAAATGCATGATATGTACTTAAATTCCATCATTGATTGACTATATCTAATTACCATGATGGAAGCTTTAACAATCCTAATTTTTTTATTAACATTTGTTATACCGATCTTTTGTACCTTGAGATGCTAATTTGTTTGATCATTTCATGATAATAGTTTTAACTTTCAAGGATAGCTATAAACTATATAATGAATAAGTATTCAGAAAGAAATTAGAGATTCTTATAATTACTAATATTGCCTAAATTACCTTTTCACACAATAATTTGTTTATTGTTATGTAAAAGAAATTTAAATAATATTAATTGTAATGACTAGTATAATTAAATAATAACCTTATGGTAGATGATAATTATAGGAGAATAGGTATTACTATATGCATGGTATGTATGTACTTAGTCCATTATTGATTAACTATATGATGGAAGCTTGAATAATTTATCTACTTGATTTCACTAGAAGGATTAGCTACTTGCATTTACCTTAAACCAAATGGTAGGTTACCCTTAAAATATCTTAAGCTAGGGTTGGAGCCATGATGTATCATTACTTTGAAACTTCAACTTTCCTAGTCACTAATTCCACTTGTTCAAACTTCCATTCTTCAGAAGAGCAATAAGATTTATATCCGAATGCTGATATATGCAAGTGTTTTGATCCAAGAATCTTGGAAAAGAAAATGTACAATAAAAAGTAAAAACCGGCTATCTTGACGCCACTCATTAACTGTAATAACTGTAAGAGATCGAGCCATTAAATTTAATTAAAATCAAACATCATGCACGTAGTTGAGGTTCTGTACATACGTTGCAAATTCAACTGGAACATAGAAATGTAGTTCTAAGCAAATGGAGGGGTTTCAGGACTTACATGTTAGAGCCAAAGAACGGAGAACAACAACACCAGTCGATCAATGCATATTCATAGATAGCCTCCAAAGGTGGCTCAAAACCTAGCAAAAGCAGCCTGAAACACAATAACATGGAAGAAGACAATGAATATTAATTATTGCTTCCAATAAATGTTTCAATTTATAACATTAACCATCTTTGTTTCCATTAACGTTAAATGAAGTAGAATAATAATACTCGAGATTGATCCGAATTACTCGAAAGTAATAAATTGAGTTTAACTTAATTGAAAATGAGTTAAATCTAAAAATTTTAGAGTTTTAATTAAGTTTTGAATTCTTATACATATCAATAAATTTATTCTTTATTTTAACGATTATATGAATTTGTAAAGTTATATTCAAACTCAAAAGATTTAACACAATTTAACAAATAATCTTGAGGTTTTTTTAATATCTAAATAAGTTTAAATTTGATTTGTCTATTCAAATCCACTTAGATTTGAATTTTTTAATTCCTAAGTGAATTTATTTTATATTCAAGTTTACTACCATTTTAATATAAATGATTGATTAGTTTTCATAAAAAGTAGTTAAACGTATACAAAATGATTGAAAATATTATATATTTAAATAATTAGAAAATAATAAAGAATTATATATTTTTATAATATTTAAGTTTATTTTTATATTTTCCTTTATATTGTGTGTTTAATTAAATATTATATTATTTGATTCAATAATTTAAATGTTAAGAGGTAATTTATAACACTCTGGCTTAACTAGCCCAATGTATTGACTTAACATATGGTCCACCAAACAAGGCTTTATAGGTTCTTGTTTATGAAAAGCCCAAGAATACTTCCTATGTGGCCCGTTTGACTTCCGGTTGGTCCAAAAATTACTAGCCAGGAAGTTAGATGTTTGACCTTCTCTCCTAATCAGAATGGACCGATATCTGACCGTCAACTCCAACTACCACTCTTCCATCACATCCGTCTGATTGGTAGATGGTTGACTTTTCCTTCTTATGTTTTCCCCCCGCCGTCATGGGTGCTAGATTAGTTTATTCATATCACGATTTTGTCGACTATATATTCATTTTATTTTCCTAAAATATTATATAGCTAATATGACAAATGTTCAACCTTTGAATTTGAATAAATAAATAGAGGTACCATATAATATATTTTCAATTAACATCGCCAAATCACGAGTACATTTTTCTTATAACAACAACAAAAATAACACTCAATATAATTATATAATTGAATAGTGTTAATCTTAAACTAATATTAATTACATACAAACTAATTATATAACTATAATTTTATAAATTTTAGCTAGTATTATAATATTTTTGGCTAGTATTATAATATTATTATTAAATAAACGAACATTTTTTGGTTACATATAAATGAATATATAATTTAATCGAACGATTTATATATAATATATAATATAGGAAAGTAATTATATATAAATCATTTGAACATTTGAACATTTTTTGTTTTGTACACATAATAATATTATATCACTTTGGACCATACGCTTTAAAAAATCTCACTATCACTTACTATATGTGTTGCCAAATTTTTGTACTTTCCAAGGAAACTATTGATCAAATAATCCTAGTTTGACTTGCCATTGGAATTGTGCATATATAATTAAGGTAAAAGGCACAAAATAATTTAAAAATTGAAATTCTTAAAATATTTTTAATTTTTAAAATTTTAGCAAAACTCAATTTTAGTTAAAATTAATTATGAAACAAAATAACATGAACGTAATATATAGACTAATCAAATGATATTGACCTAATGACTCAACCTATCAAGTTATTAAATTCGAACCAGTTTTACATTTGACCTACTTTTCGAGAACTTGCTGGTAGCTAGATTTATGATCATGGAACAAGTGCAATTTCCAAGTAAAAGACATGGACTTTACAAACAAACCACCACCCCAAGCCTGTAATATAACATCTAACATCTAAATGCTCTACAGATTTAAAAGGTATGTCTATGAATATAGATGATAGTCGCTCTTGTTATATATAAACCTTTTATGTTCATATTCCCTAAACTTGTAACGCCTAGAACTTGTCTATGGAATCACCATTCTTGTGAGAAATATTCTTGGTGTGAAGTTAAGGAAGACTTGTGTTGCCTTTTGTCCATACAAGAATACACATGACTTGATGGATATATAGTACATATTCATTTGAATGTATCACTCAAACAAAACACTTTGATCAGATGAAGTAATTACAAGTTTCATGATCAATGTTTCTGATCCATACACCAAAGTGTTTATGTTAACTTTTGTAACCAAACCAGAAAAGAAAATGGATACAGACAATAACATGCATCCACGCTCTCTCTCTCTCTTTTGTATAAAAGCAGACATGACATAAGACAAGAACACACAGGAAAGAAAGAAATGAAGATGTAACTTAAAGGGATAAAGATGGACTTACCAGGGCCATGGTTGTTCTGTAACAGTGGAACTTCTAAAGGAATCCCCTTTTTGGAGAAATGCATTTTGAACAAGATGATAATGATGATCAAATGGGGTCATGATGATTTTGATTATGATGCTAAAAAGGAGAAGATGAAGTCTCAAAAACTTTCATTTTGGTATTCAGGACGTGTTTGAAGAAGTTCCCTTCAGTTTTCCAAACCCCAAAACGCTTGTAATAGCAGACCCTTTTCTCTTTTAAACTGAGAAGTTTTAGGACATCTGTAGGTTTCATGCCAGTAATCCAAGCAACATTAGCTTGTGGTAATGCAGGACTTTAGTTCACTTTGACCGGTAGATCCATGCATGTTAGTGTCTGGTTTACGGGTTCAGCAGGTTAATTGGCAATGGAGGACCAACCAAACGTTCGAAGCAGAAAGGTCAGATTTTTGTTAGACAAACCAACCTTTCTTTGCCACACTCTCCAATTAGTTTGTCCGTGCAATTGAACTGCCTACCAGCCAAAGGACAAATCTGCCATTTTAGCACATCTGTGTTCGTTAGTAATTGAGAGCTTGTCTCAACTGTCCCACTCCACAGTTCTTGGGTACTCTTGGGGAAGGCCAGAGATGCCAACTTTATTACCTCAAGAGAACGACAAAATCAATGCCTTGACTGGGTATGCTTCCATGTCTCTAGATCTAAAACCTTAATCTTTCAAAACCACAAGTACGTTGCAAGCCTTTAAATGATTAACCAAATAATTATTGAAAAGGAGCATGAGATGGATATTAAAGAGTATTTTTAATCATTTGATAGATTCTTACTTGCAGTTCATGTCTAAAAAAACGCGCTGAAATTTTGTTCTGACTGGCGTTTTTTTAGCTAGCATCACACACCTCATGTGGATCTAACTTTCAACAGCGTAGAACACGTTATGAGAGATGTTGAAGGGGGCTGGTTGCTCCGTTATATGCGTGCTAGTGGGGCGCAATTTCGGAAGATGATAGGCTTCACTCACGGGAAGAATAAAAGTTCCATTTTTTTTAGTTCAAAGAAGACGCCTCCAACTACTTAGGGAACCTACTCTTCTTTGGTTTAAGAATTGGTTGACGAACAAGAATCATCTATTGCCTCCACTTCAAGTAGAAGTGTCAGCTTACAAGGTTGTCATGCTTTCACCAAATTCAACTTGTAAAGAATCTGGCAACAAATCTTTTTTTGGCAAGTTACGAAATTTCAAAGCTTTGAAGCTGTGAACAGCATCTGAAACTCTGGTTTTTATGGGAGTTACACTAAGTGAGAGGAGAAAGATAGTATGAACTTAGAAATCCTTGGACCTTTGTTTGGTTTGGACACTATTGTCGTGGTCTTAGGTTGAACTCATCTTAACTGACCACAAAGTTGGTACGTGTAACAACTAACGAAGGCCAACACAAATCGAAAAATGGTTCCGAACCACTCGAAAATTTCCAAACTTTCCTTTTCTCTGATTCTCTCTCACCCTTCCTCATGGTTCACTCGCTTTTGCCCTCCTAAAATCTCTACTCTTTTAATTCTCCCCCCCAAAAAAAAACTCTACTCTCTTGCCTAATCTGTGTCCCTCGTTTTAGGCAATGGCGAGTTTGAGTTCTCCGTTACCCCTAACGAAACCAGAAACCACATCACTATTCTTTAAAGGAAGAAAGAGCAGAATTGGTGTAGCGTCACACCCACCTAGCCATTATAGCAAATCCCCTGTTCATTCTCTTAGATTTCCTCATTCAAGTCCAAAGTTTACAGCTGTGAAGTCGAGTAGATTCTTTGTGCGTTCATTTTCAAATGATTTTTCAACCGATAATCAGAGTGACGTTAAGCAAAATACTCCCAACGCTGCAGACTACGAACCGCTAGTCAAAAACAGGTATTTTTCTTAGTAGTTTATTGATAAAGATCCTGAATTTATTCGAAAAGTTCTCATTGTTGATGAATCTCTTTTCCTTTGCTTACGGAAATTTTTGCTAATCAGAGCTGACGTTATTGCCTTTTCCAAGAAATGAAGTGATGAACTTAAGTTTTGCATTGATCATGCCGTAAATGTGGCCATCTTTCTGTTGCAGTACATGGAACTGGAAAGGTTATTCCATTCGTTATCAGTATTCTGGCAGCAGTGGTCCTGCTCTAGTTTTGGTTCATGGTTTTGGAGCAAACTGTAGACATAATATAGTTGTATAGTTAGCTGTTAGTTATTAAGCTCTGTTTAGCTCTGTTTTCGTTAAGTATATATACTAAGAGCGAATGGGATGGACGACCATGCAATCCATCCCATTCGTTCATTTAATCTGATTACTATATTGATCGGATCCGCTTCGTCATTTAATCCAAATGATTTACATTTTCAACTTTTCGTACGTAATCGACTACTATATTCATCGGATCTCCTTCTTCGTCCATTTATTTAATCCGCATCGTTTATTGAATGTTGTTTCTTGTAGCGATATCACGCAATCTTGACACAATCTTCAATCTTGACGCAATCTTCATTGTAATATTTTGTCGCGACCGCCGCAGACGACGCCCAACGCCCGCCTACAACGCTTATATGTGTTCATATCTCTTCATTCATGTTGTGTCCTTTCTCTCTTTGTTTTTCCTTCACCTGCGTTCTCCGCTTTCTCCATTTGTTGTTGTCGAAAGAGTATCGATGGTTTCCTCCGTTCGTGTTGTCGTATTTGTTGTTGTCGAAAAGAGTATCGATGGTTTCCTCTATTCGTTGTCTCTATTTGTTGTTGTTATTGATTGGTGAACATCGATACTCTTTCGCAGAACAATAATGGCGATGACCACGATGATTATCACGAGAGATAAGAGAAGATGAGAGCTCGCGTAAAGAAGATTTACAAATTTACGGCTTCCGGTTGGTCTTAGGTTTCGCCGTGTTACTTGTAAATCTTCTTAACGTTTTCTTATCTCTCTTATCTCTCGTGTTTGCTATCGTGGTTGTCATACCGTTGTTTTCGTTCTTGTGGATTGTTATTCTTTGTCGAAAGAGTTGCTTCATGTTGCTTTTGTCCTTTGTTACTTGTAAATCTTCTTTTAGGATTTTTTTTGTTTGTCTGATAGTTTCAGTATTTGGCTATTTTTCTTTGTAGTCGAGACTTGGATATGAGGATATTTATCGATATTGTAACCATAAATTGCAAAAGTCGCTACTTCACCGCCAGGCGTAGTCTTGAACATAAGGTTTTTTTTGTTTGTACAGATGGTTTAGTATTTGGCTATTTTTTTTGTAGTGCGGACTTGGATATGAGGATATTTATCGGATATTGTAGCTTCATAAATTGCAAAGTCGCTACTTCACCAGAAGGCGTAGTCTGTAGCATAAGGTTGTTTAAGGTTTTCACCAACCGCGTCGGAGGTTGTGGTGTGTCTGAGATGTTTTCGAGGGCTACAAATGACTTGGATATGAGGAGATTTTCATGTTGCCATCTCGTAACACGGATGGCTCGAATAAAGAATGCGTGGTGAGACTTACGAAAAAGAGTGCCCCAAACGCAGAAGGCGTAGTCCGACTTGACTATGAGGAGATTTATCATAAATTGCAAAGTCATTACTTCACCACCATCATCCTCTTTCCTTGTACATATATTTTCTCATGTCGTAAACGAACTCCTCTGTGAAAATAGAAGTTTTACGATTATCACGTGAATCATCTGCTTTAATCGAAAATGGATCGTTCAACAAAGAAGTCATGAGTGCGAGACTTGGATATGAAAGCGATTCATCGTCGATCTTTGTCCATATAACTACGAAGGTCGCAGCTTTGAAAAGTTTTATTACGTATATATATTAAGAGCGAATGGGATGGACGAGCATGCAATCTATCCCATTAAGTTTTATGTCTTAGTTTGATTCTTTTTAACTTTTTCTCTTTATGTCTTACTTGATGTGCTTTTCACTTTTCAATATCTCACTTTGATCGTTTCACCTGATCGTCTCGCTCAATTCGGAGGTTATTTGCTTTGCTTTCCATCGTCGCTTTTCTCACCTCTAATGCACGAAGTGTAAAATATAACCGAGTTGAAAAAGTAGACGAAGTTTTAATATAACCGAGTTGAAAAAGTAGACGAAGTTTAAAATATAACCGGAGTTGAAAAAGTTGACGAAGTTAACAATCCAGACGGAGAATACAAAAGTGAGGTGAAGACATAAAGATGCATTTAAAAGCAGATTTATCGAAGAAAAGCAGGGCAAAGCCTGGCGGCATTTAATCAAAGCGAGACGGGTTTTAACTTTTCAATATCTTACTTTCATTGTTTCACTTCTATGGTCTCGCTTAATTGAGAGGTGATTTGCTTCTTCTATCGTCTGCTTCTTAATTGGAGGTGATTTGCTTTGCTTTGCTTTCAATCGTCGCTTTTCTCACCTCTAATGAGACGAAGAAGGAAAAAGCAGCGAAGTTAAAAATCGTTGCGATTGAAAAGTTGGCGAAGTTCTAAATATAGACGGACTTGAAAAAGTAGACGAACTTAAAATCGATGGACTTGAAAAAGTTTGAAGTTAAAAATATAAAGGGGTTGAAAAAGTATACCAAGTTAACAATACACACGGAGAATACAAAAGTCAGACGAAGACATAAAGACAGATGAAAAGCAGACGATACGAACAATAACAGACCATAAGTTCAAAGCTTTGCAATTTATATTTTTCTCAAGATAATATCGATACACAAGTGAAAAATCTCATATAGAAAGTAAGTAACTAATTTTACCTTGTCCTCTGCAAGTACTTTAAAGACATGTTTTGGACCCCATAATCTACTACGTGTGTATTGGGATGGGAGTTGAGAAAGTAGACGAAGTTCAAAATCGATGGATTGAAAAAGTAGACGAAGTCTTAAATATAGACGGAGTTTAAAAAGTTGACGAAGTTTAAAATATAAACGGAGTTCAAAAAGTAGACGAAGTTAACAATACTGATTTGAGTATACAAAAGTGAGACGAAGACATAAAGATGCATTTAAAAGGTAGACGTGCGAACAAAAACAGACGATGTAATCTGTTTTCATTAACTCATGCATTTGTACATCTAGATATACAACTCTCATGAAGACTGAAAAATGAGATTCGGCCTCTAACTATGCCCAAAACACTTGACTAACGCTCCACTTATCTTCGATGAAAATCACTGAAGGAAAATCACCAAACGAAAATCAATTTGAAGAAAATCATTGAAAAAAATTCAGTGAAGGAAAATCATTGAAACAAAATCATTGAATCAAAATCAGTGAACCGAAAATCATTTGAAACAAAAATCAGTGAACCAGAAAATCATTGAAACAAAAATCAGTGAAGCGAAAACCATTGAAGCAAAAAATCAGTGAAGGAAAATCGGTGAAACAAAAAAAAGTGAAGCGAAAATCAATCGAAGCAAAAATCATTGAAGCAAAAATCAGTGAAGGAAAATCATTGAAGCGAAAACCAATTGAAATAAAATCGGTGAAATAAAATCATTTGAAAGAAAAGCAAATCGTCATAGATCGGTGTTTTCAGGATAACTTGAGCTATAGAGCTCCAAATGACCCGATTCTTGAAGCATTGGATTCCTAACATATTTCTTTATCTTCTAAACCTCTCAAGTCATCCACTCCACTCTCAACATGCTATAATCTCACTTAAACTTACATCATCCATCTACCCACATGAATTCCAAAATAATGCTAACTTAACTTACTTAATCAATCTAATCATGCTTAATTTTAAAAAAAATATTTTGGGCCTGACACTTTTCTTGAATTCTTTATTCTTTTCGTCTTCTTTATTTCGTACGTCACTGCATGGCTGAACATATGCGTCTTTTATGTCTAAATTTCTCTAGACAATGCTACTACCAGATGGGTGGACAAGCAGTTGAACACGAAGGTTATAAATAAGAGTCGAAGTCAACATATTATTTATGCTTTCGCATTCTCCGTCTTTTTTTGTTCGTTTGTTTTTCATTCAAATCATATATGTCAAGTCATTTTACTTAACATACGATTCAATAGGTTAAAATCGCATAGATTTTTTCTCTCGCGTAGATTGAGAAGTAGACAAAGTTCAAAATCGATGGATTGAAAAAGTAGACGAAGTCTTAAATATAGACGGAGTTTAAAAAGTTGACGAAGTTTAAAATATAAACGGAGTTCAAAAAGTAGACGAAGTTAACAATCTGAATGAGTATACAAAAGTGAGACGAAGACATAAAGGATGATTTAAAAGCGAATATTGCGAACAAAAGCAGACGATGTAATCTGTTTTCATTAACTCATGCATTTGTACATCTAGATATACAACTCTCATGAAGACTGAAAAATGAGATTCGGCCTCTAACTATGCCCAAAACACTTGACTAACGTCTCCACTTATATCGATGTAAAATCACTGAAGGAAAATCACCAAACGAAAATCGGTGAAAGAAAATCAATCGAAGCGAAAATCGGTGAAAAAAATTCAGTGAAGGAAAATCACTGAAACAAAAATCAATTGAATCAAAATCACTGAACCGAAAATCACTGAAACAAAAATCAGTGAACCGAAAATCATTGAAACAAAAATCAGTGAAGCGAAAACCGGTGAAGCAAAAATCACCAAGGAAAATCATTTGAAACAAAAAAAAATTGAAGCGAAAATCAATCGAAGCAAAAATCAGTGAAGCAAAATCATTTGAAGGAAAATCATTTGAAGCGAAAACCAAATGAAGCGAAAATCATTGAAATAAAATCAATTTGAAAGAAAACGATCGTGCATAGATCGGTGTTTTCGGGATAACTTGAGCTATAGAGCTCCAAATGACCCGATTCTTGAAGCATTGGATTCTAACATATTTCTTTATCTTCTAAACCTCTCAAGTCATCCACTCCACTCTCAACATGCTATAATCTCACTTAAACTTACATCATCCATCTACCCACATGAATTCCAAAATAATGCTAACTTAACTTACTTAATCAATCTAATCATGCTTAATTTTAAAAAATATTTTGGGCTGACACTTTTCTTGAATTCTTTATTCTTTTCGTCTTCTTTATTTCAGACGTCATCGCATGGCTGAACATATCGTCTTTTATGTCTAAATTTCTCGAGATAATGCTACTACAGATGGGTGGACAAGCGTTGAACACGAAGGTTATAAATAAGAGTCAAGTCAACATATTATTTATGCTTTCGCATTCTCCGTCTTTTTTGTTCGTTTGTTTTCATTCAAATCATATATGTCAAGTCGCTTTTACTTAACATGCGATTCAATAGGTTAAAATCTGCATAGATTTTTTCTCTCACGTAGATTGAGTTTTCAATTAATAGGTACAATCTTCTAGCCGCTATAATAATGTCAAACATCATCAATAGCGTGTTGCGAAGTAAACCGAACACGATTCACGCTTCAATTCATACGTGATAAGACTTCTCGACACCGTCATATTGATTTATTTGTGGCAAGGAAATACACCGTAACCCCAAAATGTATGAATGACTCTCGTAAGCTGTTTTCTTCTGCAATAATCTTCTAACCGGTATGATAATGTCGATTCGCCAAATACCAATAACGTATTCCACAAGTATGCAAAATGAGGATTTGCAAAGAGAAGAGGACCGTAACACGATTGACGTTTCAATTCATAGGTGATAGATTTCTTACCGCTACTTACGGCGAGTTTACCTTCTACAATTATTTTATGTTTTCGCAAGAGGAAGACGACTGTAAGCGTAGATTGCTTAATTGTTGACACAACAGTTTGACATCTGTATTTCTTCTATGCAATAATCTTCTAACCGGTATGATAATGTCAATTCTCGCCAAATACCAATCACGTATTCCGAGTAAGCAAAATCGGATCGCAAAGAGAAGAGGACCATAATGTAGATTGACGATTCAATTCATAGGTGAAAGATTTCTTACCGCTACTCCCGACAGTTGACCTTCTACAATTATTTTACGTTTTTCGCAAGAGGAAGACGACCATAGAGATTGCTTGATTCTTGACGAACATGTTATTCAATCGAGTTATGTAACTAACTCAAACCGATTCGTAATTCACACGTGCTTTGGTTTCGTCTGTTTTGCATCGTCTGCTTTTCTCGCCGTCTACTTTTGCACAACTTTAAATGCCCGCTTTTGCTTCCATCTCGCTTTTGAACTTGTGTTTGCTTTTCAACTTCCGCCTTGTTTTCATCGTCTCCTTTATCATAATTATTTGTACTTCATCGAAATCATTTATGTTAAGTCGTTTTGACTTAACAATCTCCTCCTTTTAACCGCAGAGATTTCTTCATCGGGTAGATTGACGTTGAATTAATAGGTAATGTCAAACACTTCCAATAGCGTATTGTGAAGTAAACACGTAGGGTAGATTAAGAAGACACCTTTTCTTGTATGGAATAATGTTCTAACGGTATAATAATGTCGATTCTCGCCAAAACGTATTGAAGAAGTAAGCAAACATGTAATGTAATTAGAAGAAGAGCACCAGAGTAGAGATCGACGTTTCAATTCATGGTGATAAAATTATTATACACGCCCTACTAAGGACAGTTGACCTTCTACAATTATTTTCTCTTCTTCTGAAATTACTATCATTGTTTTCCTTTACTTTTCTTCGTGGCAGGTTCACCTTCTACGATCATTTGCTCTTCTTTCGAAGCTCGGCTTTTTGCATCCCTTTATCAATCAATCATTCAAGGGCCATTTATTTGGCATCAAAATAACTTAGAACGAAATTTTATCTGTCGCACGCACACGGTTACTCCCAAAATGTATGAATCATTTTCACATCTCTTTGTCTTATATCCAATAATCTTCTAACTGCTATGATAATCTCGATTCCAGCCAAATGCCAATAACCTATTCCAGAAATAAGCAAAATGAGGACTACAAAGACAAGAAGAGGACCATAACAGAGATTGACGTTTCAATTCATAGGTCATAAACTGATTCGTAATTCACACGTGGTTTGCTTTCGTCTGCTTTTGACCGTCTGCTTTTACTCCGGTCTACTTTTGCACAACTTTCGTCTGCTTTTGCTTCCGTCCGGTTTTGCTTCCATCGCTTTTCAACTTGTGTTTGCTTTTGAACTTCCGCCTTGTTTTCATCGTCTCCTTTTCATCATTATTTGTACTTCATCGAAATCATTGATGTCAAGTTGTTTTGACTTAACAATCTCTTCCTTTTAAGCCGCGAAGTTTCTTGTGTCGGTGGATTGACGTTTCAATTAATACGTATAATGTCAAACACTGCCAGCAGCGTATTGCAGAAGTAAACGCCAGAACAGAGATTAACGTTTTAATTCATAGGTCAGACCGTCATAATTTTTTACTTGTGGCAAGGAAAGACACAGAACGCTTAAAATGTTTGAACCGGAAGACGTGCTTTTCTTGTATGGAATAATCTTCTAACTAGTATAATAATGTCGATTCCCGCCAAAACATATTGTAGAAGTAAGCAAACATGAGCGTAATTAGAAGAAGAGCACCACAGAGAGATCGACGCTTCAATTCATAGGTGATAAAATTATTATACACGTGCTACTCGGGACAGTTGACCTTCTACAATTATTTTCTTCTTCGAAATTACTATCGTTGTTTGCCTTTACGCTTCTTCCCGATGTGTCTTCTACAATCATTTCCTTTTCTTGAAGCTTGCCTTTTTGCATCCCTTTGTCAATCAATCATTCAAGAGCAATTTCTTTGGCATCAAAATAACTTAGAACGATATTTGATCTGTCGTCCGCACTCCACCGCTGACACCTTTATATTCTAACTTCTTACCTGTTCTCCTCTCTTAATCCTTAAACCAAATCTATCCCAACCGCTGAAACATTTTCTCCACCCAAACTTTACTTCTCTCAACTACCCTCTTCTTTTAGTTATCAAATTCACCGTTCTAGATTCTAACTGCATTTATACTCCATTTTTTTCAGTTCCCGTGCTTATTCTCTGCTGCATTCTTGGAGTACTAAGGTATATATGTTTAGGTAAAATAAATTTTGAGTCAAAATTCTGCTGTTGTTATTTATTAACCTGAATAGAGCATATTCTCCTTTCTACGTTGTGGCTGCATGTATACTCTATTTTTTGTAGTTAAATTAAATAATTTTTTTTATATAAATTCTGCTTTAGTTGTTTAAATGGTTTGTATTCATGTTTGCTCGACATATTGTTTATTAGGTCATAAACATAATGTTTATTTATTAATGTTCACTTGATGATATCAAGATCATGAATGGATAGATCAAGGACGTTTATATTATGTCGATTCCTCGTATTTACATATGGATAGAAATGCTAAAAGACGCCAAAATTATGCTCAAATGCCAAATGAAAAAACAAGAATTGTCATGACGACGTAGAGAAAATCGAGCTGCCAAAAACATATCTTCCACTTCATCTACACTTCAAAGAAAGAATTACTCCTCAATGAAGGAATCTTTCATTAATATCGAACCTTCCACCACCAACTTCCAAGTTATGAACCCTCTTACATAAATGAAGGTAGCTGTTTTACAATATATCGAAACTATTTCCAACCTAATTACTCCACATCATTATAATGTCCTTTTATACGTTTCAAGGATAAATCATCGCACATCTCCTACAACATTAACATTGTTACAGAATTTACCGGTTGAAGCTGAACAGCTCCCTTTTGTTGAAGATTGTGAATATTGTAACGCAAAACGATTTTACCTTGAACCTCCATCGTTTTGTTGTTCGTCAGGACAAATTTCTATTGTTGCTCCTCAGATGCCTTATGCTTTAAAGTCTTTGTTTCTAAATAGCGACGAAGAATCCGAACATTTCAGAAAGAATGTTCGTACATATAATAACAATGTAGCTTTCACTTCCTATGGAGCCAGATATGATCGTGAGCTGACAAAAAACACAATGGGAGTTTATACATTCCGTGTTCAAGGACAAGTTTACCATTTCCTCGACAGGTTTAGTGTCGAAAAGCAATAAAGTATCCGAATCCAACTTTATTTCTTTGATACTGATGAAGAACTACAACAAAGGTTGGCGGTTGTGATAAACTTCGTGAAAGTACCTTGAAGTCGATTATGACAATTCTTCAAGATAACCCTTATGCTAGGTTCTTTCGCCGTCTTAAAGATATTCCTTCCTTGAAAATCACCAGATTGTTACGAGATGTTATCCGGTCTTGATCGGTAGCGTTTATAATCTTCCAACCGCATCCCAAGTAGTGCTATATGGATCAAATCGATGATGAACAAGATGATAAATCTCCTCATATCCAAGTCTCAACCACTCGGTGGAGCTATAGAATTCAATCTTATTATGCATGCTACGACCCGCTTCAATACCCACTTCTGTTTCCACGGGGTGAATCAGGATGGCATCCTCGCATTAAGCGGTTAAATTCTCAAACAAACATCACCAATGGTTCTGATCAAACAAGCGGTGCTCCTTTAAACACTTTTACTCAAGCAGCTGAATTATTTGCTCTCGAAAACATAGGTTAGTTGTCTGCTTATTACCTTGGTTCCGACATATTGTCTAATTGGGCAAAACTAATTTATCATTTTTTTCTTACTATTACTAATTACTCAAGGACCGGACTGCAAACATGGCGTAGTATCTGCGAGAGAGTATTACTGCCATCGACTTCAAATGAGAAGTTATGATGAATCCATGCTTATCCACAGCTTAAGACTACTACAACAATTCGTTGTTGGTTCTTATATAAAGATTGAAACATCACGGCTTGAATTCCATAGGAAAAATGTAAGCTAAATACGATCGAAATTTTGCAGGTGTTTTAGATAAGCGTTAATATTGGTCAAACTGAAGCTTCTACAATTGGTCGTGAGTTGTCCTCCCACTTCATTTATCGCGCCCAAGGACATGAAACGGCGCTTATCTAGATGTAATGGCTCGTGCAAAAATATGGCAAACCAGATTTTTTCTCACTATGACTTGAACCCTATGTGGAAGGAAATACAAGAGAATCTTAAATTCCATGAAAAAGCACAAGAGAGACCAGATTTATTATGCAGAGTGTTCAGGTATGAAATTTGAAATTCGAAAATCACTTGATCAAAAAGGAATATTTGGAGATGTTGCGATTTGTTTACGTAATTGAATTTCAAAGCGTGGATTCCCTCATGCTCACTTGCTTCTAATACTTCAACCACAATTTAAGTTGTTGAATCCAGATTCCTATGATCAAATCATATCATTTGAAATACCTAATCGATGATAATTCCAGATTATATTCTCTTGTCATTAAGCACATGATCCACGGTCCTTGTGGTTTTATGAACAAGCGGTGCCTCTGCATGAGAAATGGTGTATGCAAAAGTCATTACCCCAAGGATTTTACTCCTTTCACTTTCCATGGCTAAGACAATTATCCGTCTATAGGCGTAGAGATAATGGAAGAAAAGTTAAAATATCCAGACATGAGGTTGATAATAGATGGGTGGTTCCTTATAACCCGTACCTTCTGATGTTGCTTGACTGCCACATTAATGTTGAAATATGTTCCACTGTGAAGCTTGTTAAATATTTATACAAATATGTATTTAAGGGCCACGACCTTGTCAACTTTAGCGTCAACGACCAAGAAACCAGGTCTGATATTGACGAAATCACAAATTTCCAAGAAGGCCGTTGGATTTCACCCCCCGAAGCTTTATGGCGCATATATGAATTCCGCCTTGCAGAGATTAATCCATCCATCTATATACTCCAAGTTCACCTTCCAGATCAACAATCTGTTTCCTTCGCTAAAGATGCTAATTTGTCTTATTTATTGAGGAATTTTGACTTCTCCAAAACAATGCTTACGGAATTTTTTTGGACCAATTCAACAAATCAAAAGGCTGCAGAAATGAAATGTCTGTATGCGGATTTCCCTCAACATTTTGTTTGGAATCAAAAAACAAGGACGTGGTCGGAAAGAAAGCGGAGAAAAGTGATAGGACGATTAGTCACTGTTGACCCTCGAGAAGGAGAAAGGTATTACTTGAGATTATTGCTCGCAAATGTTAGAGGACCAACGTCGTTTGACAACTTGTTAACTGTTGATGGTGAAAAGGTGAAGCTGCTTCGTGGATCTTTGACCGCAATTAGGATTGCTAGCATCGACTCTTACATACAACAAACACTTGACGAAGTCATCATATTTCAAATGCCAACATCCTCGATTGTTATTTGCTACACTCTTGTTCTATTGTTCACTTGCAAATCCTAGGGAACTCAGGAAACTTTCGAGACCACCGCCTCGACTACCTATATGCTTATTCATCCTCTAATACGTATACATATGATGATATTACAAAATGGCTCTTCAAGATATCAATAAATCTTTGGAACAAATGGGAAAAAGCTTAATGATTATCATTTCTTTGAACATGAATTTCTTCGATGATTACTGCGTGGCAAAATAAGGAGGTAGAAAGTGAGATGAATATAGAGATTGATGAGCAGGACTTCTTATTACAATCAAAACTAAACAGCCAGCAAAAGCACGTATTTGATTTAATAATGAAATCGATTCTCACTTCAACGAGTGCAAGTTATTTTATCGATGGTCCGGGGAACGGTAAAACTTTCTTATATCGAGCTCTTCTTGCAAATTTACGATCACAGAGACACATTGCAATAGCAATGGCGACATCGAGCGTTCTTCGCGTCAATTCTTCCAGGCGGTAGGATGACTCACTCAAGATTTAAAATCCCTTGATTTATCAAAGCAAAAAGTTTGTCGATTGAGCAAACAAAGCGGTGTTGCAAAATTGATATTTGAATCCACCTTATTTTATGGGGACGAGGCTTCCATGGCAAAACGAGAAGCCATCGAAGCATTTAATGGTTTACTACAAGATATAATCAACTCGATCAGCCTTTTGGAGGTAAAATTGTTGTATTTGGTGGTGACTTTCACAAACATTGCGATTATTCACCAAGCAACGAAACAACAACTCATTGATTCAATGCTTCTAAATTCACATCTCGCAAAGATATCTCTAAACTCGCTTAACGACAAATATGAGAGCTATCTCAAATCCACATTTTGTGATTTCTTATTGCGGGTTGGAGAAGGCTCAACCAATGGATGAACAAGATCAAATATGTTTACCGGATGAACTCATTATTCCTTACGACAACAAGGATGAATCATTTCATAGGTTGCTTCTTTTTCATTAAATTACATACTAATCTTTTTTGCATTACGATTATACTTTCCTAATATCTGATTGTGCTTACTAGGTTCTTTGGAAAATGTTTTCCCGACCTAAGCTTATATTCATCCGACCGATCGGATGATAAATGATCGTGCTATGTCCAACGAATAATTGTGTTGATGAAATTAATGACATCATGATTCAAAAATTAACAAGAGATTTGCATTCATATGTGAGTTTTGACAAGACGGTTGATCGCGAGACATCAAGTCGATTATCAAGATTTTCTCGATTCTTTGAACCTAAAGGACTACCTCCTCATAAACTTTTCTTTGAAAGAAGGCTCTCCAATTATGCTTCGAGAAATTTAAATCCAACGGAAGGATTATGCAATGGAACAAGGTTGATATGCGAACAATTAAAAGATCATACAATTTCAATTTGAAATTGTTTTGGACCTCACAAAGGAAAAATCATTTTATACCTAAGATTCCTTGCAATCTCCGGAGAACGAAAAAATGGAATTCCTTTTATCGTAACACAATTTCCAATTAAATGCATGTTTTGCAATGACTATAAACAAATCCCAAGGTCAAACACTTGATCATGTTGGAATTTATCTCCGTCAACTGTATTCTCACACGGACAATTATATGTAGCTACAAGGGCGCGAACTCTGAATCGAGTTAAAGTTCTTATTATTCCCGAACTTTTCAATCTTTAGACTTGAAAAAAGACAAGGAATATTGTTTTCCGTGAAATTTTGAATTAGTCAAATAATAAAAATCAAATTTCCTCACAAGACAAGGTATATTATTTGTTTGTTGTCTCAATTCACATGATTTGATTTTATAGGCATAATTATTTGTCTTCGCTTGACCATCCAACATTTTCTTTCAAGCATGGATAATCGTTTATTGATGAAGAATATTTTGCTCGAGCGCAATCATGGTCTTGTCAGTGATGGTCCAACAAAACAACAGTCGTTGCTTGGTTAATTCACCGACTAAAAGACAAAAGTTTGTCTTCTGCGATTCTCGGTATATCAATTACACTTTTTCCTTTCACATTTTATCAACTTACCTATCAATAATTTCTTTATAATTAACGAGGATCGCAAGTTGAGGGTATCATATTCAACAATGATATACAAAGAATTGGAGACATCTTACAACCGTGTCAAGAATATATCATTTCTAATGCAATTGTCAAATCAATTCCCTTGATATCAAACTGAAAATTTGAACATCTGATGGATTCTCACAAGTCATACGGTCATCGAACTCGTCACACAAGACGATGCAATCATCCTCCGATTTTCAACTTCACGCCTTTCCAAAGTCTTATGGATTATGTGGACGACAAGCAAAAATCTGTTGGTTAGATGCTTAATATATTTTTCATACAATCTTACAAAACTTTCCACTTTGTGATTACATTAATGTTTAACACATGATAGATATTATAGTAAATCGTTGAAGTGTTGGAAAAAAGATGTCGCCGAGACGGAAAAGCTTCAATCGTCCAAAATTTGTTATCATAAATAAAGAGTAATTCTCACTCTGTATCTTTGTTACTATTTTGTGTCGAGATGAACAAATTTTACATCTTCTCGTTATCTCTTGTTTTTTTAGAACAAGGCTATACTATCGCTTTGGAATTGTTTTGTTGAGAACGAGGGCCAGAAGATTATGGAATTACTTCACTCTCATCCAGTTATTGTTTGCACGAATCTCAAAGTTAATTTCTTTAACGGTATTTGTTCCTTGCTCATAATAACACATCTTACTCTGTCCCTTTTCATTCTATCTAAAAAAATCATTTTGAAATGTTAGCTGTTGCATTGTCAACGTGGTTCGACTCAGCCATCCTCGTTGAGCCACCCATACAAGAAGTTGCCGATCTCAAAAATTGGTAATCCATTATGTTACGTACAACCTTTCTAACATTTTGTTACAAATTATATAGGAATTTTAAAATGTCTTTCTTTTGTCGCCTATATAAATATTATGTTACAGGGCACAACGAAATAACAACCACATCAAAAACCTCGTCAATGGAAAATCTTACTTTACATATAATCCCTCAGATATCTTCTCGGATCTCACCAAAGATATCACCAAGATCATGTCTTTAGATTCTACCCTAAGGTAATCACATCTGCATATTCGGTGACATATTGAATTTGAAACTTCTTCCTCTGAACATTGTTATCAACTTTTCCTTAGATATCATGGATTGAAGCCAAAATTTCCTTTCAAAGACATTTTACAAAATTTTGGTATATGGCATGCAACAAAAGCTTAGGTCTCATGCTTTGATCTGGAGTTCTCTTTACTTGTAATCATCAGTAGAAAGCGCACAATGAGCCAAAGTTTCGCTTTCTATTTGCAATCTTGATTTGTTGCTTATTCCTTTCGTGTCTATTCCATATTTTTCGCATGACTTTTTACTTCTATGTCGCCTCAGACTACTTTTTTGCCTACCCTACTATTCTTACTTTATCGAAAGCGGATGCCGATCGACATGGATTTGACCGATGACAACGGAACTATAACGGCTTCTATTTTGGCGACCTCATTTGAAACTATTAAACTTAACCGCCATTGAAGCAATGAAATATTACAATGAGGTTATATTTTCCTTCCTTCTTTCATGTACATTTCAGTTTAATCAGTTCAAATATTTTCAACTAGTTATTTCAATCGACAATGGACATTTTTCTTCTCCGTTATAAGAACATGGATCTTCCTCGAGAAAGTCTACGACAATTGAAAAGCGATACCTTTCTTCTCCACGTGAAGCCGATGAACACTCGATTCTGCAGTCGTACAACGATTCATCGTTGTTTATCGCCGAAAATTGATGTCGATGAACTACAAAGAGCTCTCGCCACCACTCTCGTGTGCTTTTATTCTTACTTTATCTTGATTTTATCTATAACATCATCTTTAATTATTTCAGATGTGCCATTTAGTTTCAATTCATCTCCCTTATATCGCTTGCTTAATATATATTGATTTTTGATATTTTCAGGAAAAAATGCTGAATCTTCTTCATCAGCTAAACTATGTCTCGAAAAAAGGTTTCCCGATGCTGAATACCACTTGCCGTCACAAATGGATAAGCTCGTCAAGAGCAATAATGTACGCCGCAATCGACGCCTAATCTGCCTACGAGATACTCGTCGTAATAGGAAAAACCCGATTCTCATAACTTTCGACTTGTATTTAAAACTTTTGTCTCTAATCGCTTCTTCATTCTTTCTTCTTTAATGTTGAAAGAAATGCTTATTGATGGAAGTCCGTAGCTAACTCAAACTCATTCTTGCATATGCTTCCGTGCTTTGTCAGTTCATTTGTGTTGTTAACTTCGCTCGTGTTGTTAACTTCGTCGTGTTGTAAACTTAGTCGGTGTTGTGAACTTCGTGTGTTGTTAACTTCGTCTGCGCTCTCAACCGTGTGTGCCGTCAACTTCGCCTATGTTTGTATTTCTTCGCATACTTCGCTCGCTTTTCTCGACTTCGCTTCATTTTTCAACTTCGCCTGCTTTTTCCGAAGTTCGCTCTATTTTTTCAACTTCATGTATTTTTCAACTCCTCTGTTTTCTCTTGCATCGATAAAATCCAAGCTTCGTCTTCTTTCATGTGTGTCTCCAATAATTAGATCTTCCGGATCGTAACTCCTATACTTCCAATCTTTTTCAATACACCGTATCTCGAAAATCCTCAACGCCATCTTACTCGGCCTCGATGATGGAGTTTCTATTATATCATCTAATTTCTTTGAACCGCCGCCACTCACCATGTCATCTTCCTTATGGGGTTGACAACTATCATCATGAAGATGAGTGTCCTGCAAACATTCCTGACAGATGATCTATCGAAAAGTCTTCAACACCTTCGCCAAATAATGACAATCAACCAAGGTGTTGAAGATTTTGCACAAAATTATCATCAAAGATAATAAAGATTCTTCTTCGTAATATGGACTGATGATTCACGAATCTGCTCTTGCTTCGCTTTTCTTCGGTTTCTCTTCGCACAAATTATGTTTGCTTCTTTTAACTTCCTCTTGTTCTTCTTTATTTAAAGGTTCACTTGATGTCATTTCCAACTCGCTTTAAATTTCGCCATCGATTCCTCGAGTATACGAATTGACTAATCCTTCTTTGAAACTATTCTTTACACATGTAAACTATTTTAAACCTATCTCAACGCAAATCCTTCCTGTTTCACTTTATCATCTTGCAAGATCGCCTCACGCCTCCTCGATACCTCTATATCTAAACTTTCAAACCTTTCTCCTCTTAACTTCGATCAAACAATTCCTACCCCATTCTTGGTCTTCTTCTTCTTTAACGATATACATCATATCCTTCATTGCAAGAACATAACAACAATTAAACTTACGCCATCTATTTCAACCAAAGAAAGAACATATAACTTTCTTAAAAAGAATGTTTGGAGCAGCTTTCTGATAAAGAAAATAGCAACAGGTTGTCACTAATTCAGACAAATGTCTCTTCTGACAAACTTTTGTTCCTTTAATTGTAATTTAGCTTATTCTGTAACTCACAAAAAATTAATCTTCGCCGATCAGTATGTATAACTTTAAATTCAGAATCGCTATTTATTCTTTCTTCTTGAATCTTGAAAAGAAACAGTTATTCAATTGACTCTTACCTTGTTCTTCGAGAGCTTGGCGAAGATGATGGACTTAATCTTGAGAAGAAGAAGCTTCAAGATGATCAATAGAGAAGACATCCAGATAAATCGTACTCCATATATATATATATATATATGATAACAAATTAGACAACAAAAACAAAACATAGAGAATACAATAACAACTTCTTCTTCCCTATTTGTTATAATAAGAAACGATTAACGGTGATGACTCGCATAAATTTCACAAGATCTTCGCGATATCTATCATCCCGGCCCGCATGTCCGCTATCATCTTCTCCATTCGATTCATTATTTCCTTCGTTTTTGACTTTCGACGTAAACTTTGTACTTCATTACGCGCCGGAAGGCAAAGAAGCTTGATCATCATCTCGCCACGAAGTTCTAGAGACGTAAGTGTAGTATCATATGCGCCGCAGATTGGATGTAGTCCTCTGCTTCCTTTTTGACCCACCTTCGTTATCTTCGAAAAGCCTAACTTCTTCTTGACGATAAACTCTTTCAACGAAGGTCCTCCACATGATTTTCTCCTTCCATTGATCCGCATGTGTGAGCTCACTTGAGATCCGCAACTTGTTGCAGGAGACTTCTTCAGAACTCCTCCCGTCATTCCTAACTTTGTTCTCGAATCTTCATTTCTACTGTTGAGAATCTTCAAGTCAATTTCATTTATAGTACTAAATTGATAGTGCTTTTTACAGCACTCGAGGTTTTTCCCACTTCCAAGACGAATTCGATTCTCTTAAAATTTTGTCAATAGCATGCCGCACGGATAAATAGTTGTATGTTTCATTTGTTTCACCATATAATGAAATATCGAAATGGTAAATTTAATGGTGTGTGGTTCATTGAGATAGAATAAGCATCGCCATCGAAGGTAGTTACCAAGTGTCTTGAACTCGTTTCGGTACGATGCAAGGCAAATGTAATCGCATGAAGAACCTTAGCTTTCGCACTGCACTTGATGTCTTCCTTTCCGATGGGTCATTCACCCATAAAGTCGCTTACTAACATCCGCTTCCTTTAAACCGCCCATTGTTATCCATTTTGATTGGTAGAAAGCTTTTCTCCAACTACTGAACATCCAAATACCTTCTCAATTAAGTCCATTGTAATAATAATGGTAACTCCGCTCACCGCTGACACAATAGTCTTTTCCACCATCTGTGCATACTTCCAAAATCAAATACCGATTTGGATACACATCCTCTCTGATTGCGAAGAAATTTCTCCAACCGGCCCAATAATCTCCGGTTCGACATCCATCAGATCTCTTCGTAGAGATTCAAGTCCACATGCCTTCCATACATCATAGCTCCTTCCATTGCTTCGATTTGAAAATGATTCAGATACTCGTTCTTCAATGGTTATCTCGCTCGATAGGATTTTGAGAGACAGAGAGATCAAACGCCTCAAGGCTAATGGTACTCGAACCGCTTCGATTTGAGGTTATATAAAGTGGTCTGTCAGTGTGCTCTAGACTCGCTGGGATTACGAACACTTAAATTTTCCTTCGAAACTTTCCTTGTTCCACAAGTTACCAGTGTAACTTATCGCTCAACGCCGCATTTCGACGCTCTTTTAACTCGATTCGCTTCGCTAAACCATTCAAGGAAGAACGGTTGAAATAAATCGCATTTAAATCTCAACATAGTTAAATATATTATAAAATCAAACCAAAGGGCAATATTTCTAGGCCAATAAATTCATATTTATGTAAACTTGAAATGCATTTAAAAGTGACAAGTGGACCGAGAAGGAAAACAGATTTGAAGTTGAAAAGTATTTAAAGCAAAAGTAGACGGAAGCAAAAGCAAAACCACAACTGATCACTTTCACATCTGCTTTTTTCTGTATCCAATAATCTTCTAACTATTATGATAATGGCAATTCCTCGCCAAATGCCGATGACGCTTCAATTCATAGCTAATAGGTTTCTCACGCACTACTCCTCGACAGATTGACCTTCTACAATTATTTTCGCTTTCCGCAAGATAAAGACGACGAGAACAGAGATTGCTTCAATCTTGAAAGAACCGGTTATTCAATTGACTTTTGTAACTAACTCAAACTGATTCTTAATTCACACGTGCTTTGCTTTCTCCGCTTCCATCGCCCGCTTACTCCCGCCTACTTTTTGACAACTTTAAATGCCTTTCGCTTCCGCCCGGTTTTGCTTCCATCGCTTTTCAACTCGAGTCCGCTTTTAAAATTCCGCCTTGTTTTCATCATTATTTGTACTTTATCAACATCATTTATGTCAAGTCGTTTAGACTTAAAATCTCTTCTTTTTAATCGCATGTATTTCTTCCGCTGTAGATTGACGCTTCAATTAATAGGCATAATGTCAAACATTATCTAATACCAGACATGTAAATAAACACGAGAAAAGAGATTAACGCTTTAATTCATAGGTGAGACCGCTATAATTTTTAATTGTGGCAAGGAAAGACACGCTAACCCCAAAATGTATGAACCAAAAGACCTGTTTTTCTTGTATCGAATAATGTTCTAACCGGTATAATAATGTCGATTCTTGCCAAAACGTATTCAAGAAGTAAGCAAACATGAATGTAATTAGAGAAGAAGAGCACCACAAGAGACACCGACATTTCAAAGAAATTTGGTAACCACAGAAAGGAGAAATACAGATCGAAATGCACCCAAACCTTTGTCATTAGTAAGACTTACAATGGATAGAACTTTAGCTTTCGCCTAGATAATGCAAAGAACTACCGTAGAAGATTCTCAAATGGCCCATCCTAGAACTTGGAAACACAAACCGACTCGCTTTTATTTTTGTTTACACAAACATCAACATCACTTAATTCAATAAATACACGATTACTGATTCTACATCAACAATATTATTACAACTTAACATAGTTGGAAACCCGAGTCGAACCCTTCATGTCTCCAAAGGTTGTCTTTAATGCTTCCACCGCAGCTTCTTCTCGCTATTCCCGGTCCATGGCTTTTACCATTTCGTTATAAGCAAAGATCCATGCTTTCTCTCGACTCAATGCATCTTCACCAAACTCTTCCGCACAAGCCTGCAGCTTAATGTCTTAGCCTCACAATGCCTAACTCCGCTTTCTAAAGACAAGAAGCATCTCTTTCGCTCATTATACTTCTTCTTTATCGACTTAGGCGGTTCTCGAAACCTCAAAAGTAGCTATCGCCGCTTTGTGTTGGTAATCATTGTCAAATAGCATCTTCTTGCTGTCATAGATGTCAATGAGCTTTTCAAAACATGTGTCTTCGCCCATAGACTCTCTATTTGAAAGAAGTTTAGATGAGAGGTGTATGAATTCCTTTACACCTTCAGCAAAATGCTCATAGTCTAATGATAGACGTCTAAACGTTTCAAAAGTCGCTTCTGCAATATTTTGCATCTTCTCATGATCAACCATATTCATGGATTCAAGAATGCAAAGCAGCCCCTCACCATATATTTTCAGGATAGAATCTGATACACTAGTTCCCTGTATGGAGTTAGAAGAACTGTTGACCCTGGAAGATTTCCAAAGAACTTCTCGTGAAACCTGATCAACCTTTGCACTCCTTTAAAAGGAACAAGTACCTCAAAGAGTTCGTTGATACCAAGCCTGTCATCCTCACCACTTGAATTATCCAGCTCAAGTGAATTAGCTGTAAAATAACAAAGTAAAATGTGAAATTTGATTACAGAAATAGAATAAACAAAAGAAAACTGAAATGTTACCAGCATAGAAGAAACCATGATCTTCCTCACAAACACCACCGAGGGTAAATCTATGGGATTTCGATTCACTAGAAAGAATGTATATTCGTAAGATTGATAAGAATTCCATGCATGCATTAACAACGTACTATTAGTTGATGGTCTAAAGCATAACTTGATAAGTATTAGTCAATTATGTGATTCTAGTTCTGAAGTTACATTCAACCAAAACTTTTGTGAAGTCAGAAACAAAGATGGTACGAGTGGTGGCTGTCACTTTCGACCAAACCTAGTGTCACGGTCAAGCAAGAGACAAAGCTCGATTGCATTATCAATCAAGTCAATATATGTCCGCATGAAGTTGTTGTTCACAAATATTGTGGATCAAGTATCAATTGGAGGACTACTCAATACAAGAGGAAGAGATTCCAATATATCGCGACAACACCACCGCCATCGCACGAAAGAATCCAATACAACATTCAATGGTCAAGCACATAGAAGTCGACATCATTTCTTGAGAGATTACGCTCAGAGGAAAGTCGCTACCTACGCTCAGGAAACAAAATATCGATCATGGATTTCTTCACAAAACCACTAAGTGAAGATCCTTTAAAGAAATCAGACGCAACCTCAATGTTGGATCCCGCTTCCGAGACCCAACTACTTATACATATTCCCTCAATATGTACACATGATTCCTATGAACTCTTATCACCCGTTACCAGATATCCAACTTACACGCTATACTTTTAACCTCACAAGATAATGACCGAAGCGGAATGAAAATCGAAAGCCAAAACAAGTGAAACGAAACAAATGCAAAGCTAAAAGGATTGAATCCGATCAAATCGAATATCAATGAAAATCGAATATGAATGCCAAACAAGTAGAAAGCAACCGAATCGAGCGGAAACATATAATGAAGTCGAAATCAAATCAAATGCAACAATGTCAAAGCAAACAAAGGGTTCAACCAACTTGAGGGCAAATCTTCTTTTTTTTGTTGAGAAAGTTAACTTAATCTGAACATGTTACAATTTGGCAAGAGAGGGTAGAACCTACTGAGAAAATCAATGGTTCGAAAATCGTGACAATCGGAAGTCAAACGAAAAAAGTTACAAGAAAAATAGTGAGGGATATTCAGAGATTAGACGAGGCACGCCTAAGAGGTTTAGAGACTAGACGTGGCCACGCCTAAGGATGAGATCTGGTTTGCAAGAAAATTTCAGAATTTACAAACATTAAAACTTTTTACCCGAAATCAAATTTTGCAAAATTAGTGTCATTAGAAAAATAAAAGGAAATTCTACAACTTCTTAGAAGGAGTCAAAAACTAATTTAGCCATTAAAGAGGTCATAAAACGCTTCAAAGGTTTCTGGCTATTAAAATTTCATTTTCCCTATACAATGTCTTGAATTTGAGATTTGATATCTTTTAGCACACAAGTCGAAACATGGTACACTATACCTCGTTGGAAAGCTAAAAAGAAGATCTACAAGTTTCATGAAGAGAACAAAAACCAATTCAATCATTTAAGAGGGTAAAGACCCACTTGAAGTTTCAGCCTAAAAACTAGCCAATGGAACAGTGAATTCTGCAGAATGAACAGTAACAGTCAACTTCCAAAGCTCATAACTTTTGATTCCTAACTCCAATAACTGCAAATCATACCTTATTTTAAAGGTAGAAAGATAATCTACATTTTTCGTGAAGAACACAAAAACCGGATCAGTCTCTAAGAGGGTGAGAAACGCCTCCAAAGATTCTGCAAAAATGCAGAATGAACAGTACCCGAGTAGGAAAGTCTGAAAACTTTCAAACCCTATAACTTTTTCATTTTAACTCCGAATGTAACAAACTTTATGTTGTTGGAAAGCTCTAATCATGCTCTACATTCTTTAAGAAGGCTTCACACTAAGATTCAAACTCTAAGATACTCTAAAACTCAAAATAAGTTGCTGTCCAATTTAGGAAAATTGGACAGCATTTCCCCTTAAAAAGGCTCTAACCAACTCTTCAATCCAACACACAACCTGCAAGAAAATCTTTCTTCTAACTTCCATAATACAAATCAAAATCAATATACTTCAACTAAGGCAGTATACGCACTCCTAAACATCTATTTCATTCCAAGCTATAAAGAAATACAAACTCCCTTTACTTTTATCAACTTCAACCATACATCAATACATGTGTAAGAAACAACTACAAAATACATTTCCAAATCCAAAACTCTTACAAATATGTGGAATTAGATTCATACAAGGCTTTAGAGGGCATTTTGGCCCGATTAAACCAAAAGTAATAATTAGGAATCAATGATTTGGAATTGATTGATTAAGGATATGCATAGGGAAGATCAAAGAGATGACAATGGAAAGGGAAATAGACATAAGTATGAACGAGATGAAGGAAAGATTAAGAATTGAATGAGAAAAGTTAAAGCAAATATTGTCAAAGACAAATGGAGATCAAAGCATTATTCGTGTAGGATATAAATTCGTGTTTGTAAGAAATAAAGTTCGGATGGATAAAATGAGATGGGTTTATGGATGTGGAATTAATTTTGATGTATATGCTTTAGGTTGGGTTTAATTTTGGATGAAAATTGAGTAAGGTTTAGGTTAAATTTTATGATGAAGAATTTTGAGATATTTTGGTGTAGAATTATAGGAAATATGATGAATTGATGATATATGAAATCAATTTTGAAGAATTTGTATTTTATGATATTGAATTGGGATAAATTGGTTTAGGCCAATTTTAAGATTTGGGGATTTTGAAATTGAGGATTTAAATAGTTTGGAATTAATGTGAATTGAGGAATTGTGAGATTAATTTTGAAGAAATTATGTTTTATGAGATTGAATTCGTGTATTGTTTAGCCAATTTTGAAAATTGGGATTTTCAAAATTGGAGATTGAAAAGCTTGAATGTAAATGGAATTGGTGAATTCCTAAGTTGATTGTGAAAATTAAGTATTTTCGATGTGAAATTTGGATGATTATGGTTTAGGTTTTGGTACTTTGAAGAGAATGAAAAGACAAGGAATAAGAAAGAAAAAAATCATACCGGATTTTGGAACGCCTTAGGTTTCCAACGTGATTATGTTCATCTATTCAATGTGTTTCGGTTCTTGATTATTCTCTGATGTCGGCGCAATTTATTAAGTATCGATTCGCTTGCTACTTTTGGTTTGATGTAATTCGATCCGCTTTGTTTTCATCTTGATTCCAATTATCCGATGTGCATTCGATTCCAAATTCCGTTTTCCGTGCTCCATTTTTCGGTTGGGATCGTTCTGATCGGGTCCCAACACTCAATATGGTGATGCTAACGGACCATTCATCTGGTTTTTCATGAAGACCAGATAGATAGACGGAGGAGTTAACGGGGCATTCATCTGGTTTTTCATGAAAACAACAAAGACAGACGGTGGAGTTAAGGGCGTTACACGGTTTCAGATATAAAACTTCTTTGACAAAAAAGAGTTTTAGCGGGAAAAGTCACAAATCATCGAGAAGTAGAATCGTTCTAGAATTCACTATAAAATCCCTAAAACTGACCTTTGGGATTTCTGCCGAATTCACAAATTGTTAGTTCTCTTAAATCTCTGTGATATTTCTTCAAGCAAAGTTCCTACTCAATCGTAATCGCAAGATGAATGTCGCCTATTTTGCGACTTGATCCGTGATCGGGATCGGAAGATTGGTAAACTTCAACAACTCGTAAACGAAGAGATGGATATAGAGTCGCAGATAATCGCGGCAGGTTGGAGAAACTTCTTTCAAATACGAGATGAAGTCTATCTCGAGAAGTTTATCGGCTACGGAAGAATACTAAATCAAGAGATGATACAATCGGTCGTATGTAGACACACACTCGGTTATAATGTGAAGGAGTTCTTTGGAGAAAGTCGTTGAATGTCCGATGGATGGAGTTGACTCACTAACATGACGAAATGGATGACTAAGCTTAAGATGAACGAAGATGAAGTTAGTCGTCAACTTTATGGACAAAATAACCCAGTGAAAGGAGAGCCTCTCGGTCGGTACCAAAAGCAAGGGTATTGTTCGCGGCTCTATGTGGATGTGTGTTACCTAGATTAGGTTCACGACATCAAGTCACTACCTGGATGAACAATGTATTTTCATCTTCGAATCATCACCCAATAGATTTACCATTTTGATTTTTCAAAGTACATGGTAAAATCAATAAAGGATACAAACACTAGTCCGTATGGGATCTTTGTTGACAAGAGTGTTCAGAGAATCTGCATCGATTCGATCAGGCGATTAGATGTAAGATATCTATTAGAAGCACATCGATTCAACATCAATTGCGAAAATGGGTCCGAGACTTTCAGACAGAAAAGGAGCAGAATCGCCAAGGAAAGCAACGATTGAGGCCGAAGCGATATGTACAATCTCTATGAAGGAAACAAGAAGTTCACATTCGAGGAATCAAAGTCCAGAGGTGTTCGATTTTTGAATCAGTGACTTGGCGTAAAGGGAACCTCTACCGAAAGTGACATTCCAAAGAAAGCAAGAAGGTTACCCAGAGCGAAAACTCTGAAACAGAAAGAAGCCAGTAAATCCAAAGACTCAAGCCAATCGGAGCATTCTCAACTACAAGGATCAAGAGCTACAAAGTCCCTGTCATCAATCCTTGAAAATGATTCAAACTCGCCTCGAGGAGTGGAGGAAAAGGAAAGAAGAACCTGAAAGATGAAAACGCAACCTAAAAAGGTCACCAAGGCGTAAAGAAAATGAGTCCGAGAAAGGAAGGAAGTCCAACAACAAAACCAAAGTCTAAGAAGGCAAGACAAGAAAAGATCATTGTTGATACTAAACAAATGTCATTGATGATACGGTGATATTGCCAAGTTAATGTCGAAGTTATTCTTGGTAATCTCAAGGATACTCACACTGTCCTCGACAATCCAATTTTGAAGAAGTAGTTTCTACTACTTTTCAGTCTTCATTTGTCCACAAACAAATTGCTACACATGTTATGAGACAAAAGGTTACTCGTAAAGTAGTAAGTGTGATGACTAATGTTCCATCTGAATCTTTAACTTTTCAAAGAGAAAGTCAAACACAGATTGGTTGTTACAGAGAGAAGAAGACCAAATCTCTCATCATCCGAGACAAACCAAAGAGATTTGTGAAAGCCTTCTTCAAATCACTTGAATTTGATTACAAAGATTCTACATCCGCTGGATAGGGGTTACAAGAATTTCTATGATCAACCAAAAGAGTTGTAAGAGAACCATATCCACCGTAACCATTTGAGAGCGCCCGACTTCTTATCCAATATCGACAAGACAAAGAATCAAGGTGGTACCGATTTACAACCACCAAATTTTGTGGAACGCAGCGTGAAGAGAAGCTGTCGAAAGTTCAACCGTAACCGATTTTGAATGACATGACTTTGGATCGATTACGAGCGGTAATTGATTGATGAAGCATGTGAAGAGAAAAGAAGTCAAGTTCTATCTGCATTTATCAAGATCCAGAACAAGCCAAACTAAGGCTCACAGCAGATGATCCATGTGGAGGTACTATCAAAAAGGTCAGATTGTTCTTTTTCGATTGGCGAGTTAAAATGTTCTTCTATTGTTTTACGCAACATTCGCAAAATCGACCTCTGTGGAGATCAACTCAATGCAAGTTATGCCTTGGCTTGAAGTACATATCTACGATACTTGACTCCTATGATCTTGATATTCCGATCGAAATGTATATGTTCCTCCGCTCTCCTACAAATTATTGAAACACATGTCTCAAACGTGGAAGCTTATACAACAACAATTCTTGTTGTTGAAAAACAAATTGTTGAGACAGAATCCTCGATCGCAATATGAATCGTCGACTCTAAACAAACAAGTTCGTAAACTTGATAAGGATATGAAGAAGGTTAAGAAGATGCTGAAAAAGTTGGTGAAGCGCTAGGAAATAATTTTGATTAATAACAAATAGCGGAGAAGGAAGAATGAGGAAGAATCAATTTGGAAGGAAAAAGCATTTAAAGATGAAAGCGAAGTTATTTTTTATTTACTCATACTTCAGATATTTGAAACTTTTCATATTCCTCTATTATATCAAAATATTTGTTATCATCAAAAGGGGAGATTGTTAAGTCAAACCACACTTCACGATTTAATAATTTTGATGACAAACAAAGAGAAATATACAATGAAAAGTAGATAGACGCATGAACAAATGAAAAGTAGATGGACGAAGAGAAGTAATAAACAAATTGAAGGAGAAAAATCAGGTATAAAAAACAAATTGAACGAGAAAAATCGTGAAGCAAAAAACAAATTGAAAGAGAAAATCAGCGAGAAGCAAAAAAATCGAAGTTAAAATCAATGAAGCAAACACCGATGAAGCTTTACAACAAAAAAGCGGACGGAAGCTTTATAAGAAAAAGCAGACTAAGCTTCATAAAAGAAAAGGGCGGAAGCTTTACAAGTGAAAAGCGACTAAGAGAAAAGCAAACCATACAAAAATCGATTTTAACAAAGAAACATAAGTTTTAGTTAATTACTGGACTCAAAGCGAATAACCGCTTCTTTCAAGATTCAAGAAGCACATATTCAAGAAACAAATGAAGACAGACTAAGTGAAGATCGCTTTAAAGAAATCGAGCGCAACCTCAATATGATGATGTTAACTGACCATCCATCTGGTTTTCATAAAGACAAAGATGAGAGCGGAGGAGTTAACGGACCATCCATCTATTTTTTTTATAAAGACAAGACAGATGAGGCGGAGGAGTTAACGGACCATTCATCGGTTTTTCTTTTAAAGACAAGACGATGGAACGGTGGAATTAATAAGCGTTAGACGGTTTCAGACTTAAAACTTCTTTCACAAGGAAAAATTTAAGAGGAAAAGGTCACGATCATCGAGAAGTACAATCGTTCTAGAATTTGCCATAAAATCCTCAAAACCGACTTTTGGGATTTCTACCGAATCGAGAAATTGTCGCTTCTCCAAATCTCTCTGAAATCTTTTCAACCAAGTTCCTACTCAATCGTAATCAGCAAGATGAATGTCGAAGCCTATTTTGAGTTGATCCAGAGCAAACCGGGAAGATTGGTAAACTTCAAGAACTAAGAAAGGAACAAATGGATATAGAGCCGGAGATAATAGCGACGAGTTGGAGAAACTTCTTTCAAATACGAGATCAAGTCTATCTCAAAGAAGTTTATGAGTTACGGAAGAATACTAAAACAAATGGACGATACAATCATGTCATATGTAGAAACACACCGTTATAAGAACGGCGAGTTAGTGGAGAAAGTCACCGAATGTCCAGGAGTGGAGTTCAACCTTTAACATGGTGAAATGGATGACTAAGTTGAAGATGAACGAAGATGAAGTTACTCGTCAACTTTACGGACGTAATAACCCAATCGAAAGGAGAGCCTCTTGGTTTGGTACCAAAGGCAAGGGTATTGTTCGCGGTTCTTTCAGGATCGGTGTTACCTAGAATAGGTTCACGACATCGTCACTACACCGGATGAACAATGTATCCTTCATCTTCGAATCATCAACCAATAGATTTACCATTTCGATTTTTAACTATATGGTAAAATCAATAAAGGATACGAACACCCTTCCGTATGGGATGTTGTTGACAAGAATATTAGAGAAGTCGACATCGATTGATCGGGAGTTCGACGGAAGGTATCTTAGAAGTTACATAGATTCAACATCGATTGCCAAAATGGGTCCGAGATTTTCAGATAGAAAAGGAGCAAGCACCAAGAAAACCAACAACCGAGGGGAGCCAATACCAAGAAATCCTCTATGAAGGAACAACATCACATTCTCGGGAACCAAAGTCGAAGTGTTCGATTCTTTGAATCGTAACTTAAAACGTAAGGGAACCTCTCACGAGTGACATTCCAAAGAAGCAAAAGGTCACCCAGAGCTGAAACTGTGCGACAAAAAGAAGCCACTCAATCCACACAATCAAGCCATTCAAAGCATTATCAAGGCGTAGATCAAAAGCTACAAAGTGTTGCCATCAATCCTTGAAAGATTCGTAAACTCAATCTCAAGGAAGTGGAAGAAAAGAAAAGAAGAACCCGAGAAGAGAAAATGCAATCTAAAAGGTCACCGAGGTTAAAGAAGATGAGTGCAAGAAAAGAAGAAACTTCAACAACGAGAGACAGAGTCTAAGAATGCAAGGCTAAAATATCTATTGTTGATACTGTTGATTTTATCAAGCTAATGTGGAAACGCGCATCAAGATAGTGTGGAAGTTGTTACGTAATATTAAGGATTCTCACAATGTCCTTAATAATACATTTTTGAAGAAGTAGTTTCTACTACTTTTAGAGTCTTCAATTGTCCATAAACAAGTTGCTACACATGTTATGGGACAGAAGGCTACTAAAAAAGTTGTGAATGTAATGACCAATGTTCCATCCAAGTATTTAACCTTTCGAAGAGAAAGTTGGGAACATAGATTGGTTGTTACAGAGGAGAAGAAGACCAAATCATATCATTCGAGACAAACCAAAAGATTTGTCAAAGCCTTCTTCAAATCATTGAATATGATAATGGCATTTTACATCTGTTAGATAGGGGCTACAAAAACTTTTATGATCAACTGAAGAGAGTTGCAAAAGAACCATATCCACCAGAGCCATTTGGAGAGCGTCTCACTTCTTATCCAATACTGGACAGTACAGTGATCAAGGTGGTACCTGATTTACAACCACCAAATTTTTTTGAACTCAACTATGAGAAAATGAAGTCGAAAGTTCAACCACGGCCTGGGCCTCGATGACATGACTTCGATCGATTGAGAGCGTTGAAACCGATTGATGAAACATGTGAAAGAAAAGAAGTGGTACCTCTATCTGCTTATCAAGATCCAGGATCAAGCCAAACCGAGGCTACAGCAGATGATCCATGTGGAGGCACTATCGAAAGGGTCAATATTGCTCACTTCGATTGGCAACTCGTAATGTTGTTATACTATTTTACGTAACATTCTCGCAAAATCGACCTCTGTGGAGATCAACTCAATCGCAAGTTATGCCATGGTTTGAAGCACCGTTTCACGATACGTGATCCCTTTGATCTTGATATTCTGAACAAGTCAGATATGTTCCTCCACCTCTCCTACAAATCATTGAATCAAATGTCTCAAAAGAGGAAGCTTATACAACAACAAATATATTGTTGAAAAGCAAGTTGTTGAGATGTAATCCTCGATCGCAAATGAATCATCAACTTTAAAGAAGCAAGTTCGTAAACTTGATAAGGATATGAAGAAAATTAAGAAGATGCTGAAAAGTTGATGAAGCAGATTGGGAAATAGATTTTTTGATTAATAACAAATAGGGAGAAGGAAGAATCGTAAAGAAGAATCATTTGAAAGGAAAAGGTATGTAATATTTTGTAAAAGCGAAGTTATTTATGATCTCTTAATACTTCAGATATTTTGATACTTTTCATATTTCTAATTCACAAGTATTTGTTATCATCAAAAGGGAGAATGTTCACCAAACCAGACTTCACGATTAAATAATTTTGATGACAAACAAAGAGAACTATACAACAAAGAGAAATATACAAATGAAAAGTAGTACGATGAGAAAAATCAATGAAAGGAAGAAAAGCGGATTGGAAGCTAAAAGAAAAGCAGACGGAAACATTTTACTTAAAAATGCATTTAAAGCTAAAAGAAAAGCGATACTAAGCACTTTTACGAAAGATGACGGAAGCTAAAAGAAAAGCGACGGAAGCACTTTACTTAAAGACAAAGGGAAGCTAAAAGAAAAGCAGACGGAACCATTTTACTTAAAGATGCGAAGTTAAAAGAAAACCAGATTTTAAGCTAAGCAAAAATGACTAAGCTTTTTTTAAAAGCAGATGGTTAAGCAAAAAACAGATTAAGCTTTTTTTCTAAAAGGTATCTAAGCATTTTACAAAAAGCGCATCTAAGCCTTAGGAATGTAAAAGCACCGATACAAAAAATCGACGGAATCAATTGTTGTGTTTCTCTCTAACCCTTACTTTATCTAAATCGCACTTTTCATATTAACAAGTTTTAAACTAGTTACACATTGACTTACGATAAGTGTTCGAGAGAACAAGTCATATCTCTAAAGGGTTAACGATAAGTTTATCACAATTCAACACGCCCTTCTTGGCATCTTGATCATATTATTGCTCAATATATTAACGTAATTTACTTTGAAGAATTGTAATAATAGATAGCATAATATCGAATCGCTTCGCCTCCGCTTCAGCCTCCTCCGACATCATGTTCAAGTTCAATTTACATTAACATCCAAGTACTGGAAACTCGAAGCTCGCCGTCCTCCATTGTTTTCCTAATATCGTGGTCAATTCTATTACTTAATTGAAGTTTCCTACCCAAAGGCCCATAATGTTTTATAGCAAATATGATGTAGTTCGTCAAAGCTCGTTATTTCTCGACAAGAAAATTGAGCCTCCGCCCGCTTTTCTCATTCGCTTCGCCAAATGGCCTGCTTCAGGTTCAGATTGCCCGCTTCGCCCCGCCTTTATGTCTTCGCCTCGACGCTTGTATTCTCCATGCTAATTGCTACTGGGATGTTGCCTTGTTCAAGTTCAATTTAGATGAATGCTTCCTACCCAAAGATCCATTATGTTTTATAGCAAATTTGATGTATTTCGTCAAAGCTCATTACTTCTCTCAAGAAAATTGAACTTCCGCCTCGCTCGATTCTCCGCCAGGCTTGGCCCGCTTTTCATTCTGCCTTTATATCTTTGTCTAATTTTCTTATTGTCCGCTCGTATTGTTAACTTCGCTTACTTTTTCAACTCCGTATATTTTTAACCGATCTACTTTTTCATCTCCGCTCATATTTATAACTTCGCCTACTTTTTCAATTCCATCTATTTTAAGTTCGCCTACTTTCTCAACTCCATCTGCTTTTCTCTCGCTCCTCTGCCTTGTCAAGTTTGTGTGTTAGAGCCGAGGAAAGCATTTATGGAAAACCAACCAGAGCAAATCACGTCCGAATTAACAAGCAGACGATAGAATAAGCAAATCACTCCCAATTAAGAAGCGAGACGATAGAAGTGAAACGACCAAATTCAGATATTGAAAATTAAAATGCAGACTCAAGTAAGACATAAAGCACAAAAGTTAGAGCATAAAACTTTACAAAGCGATATGTCTTAAACTAGATGATTCCTCCCGATAATCCTCAAACTCGCTTTGACAGAGGAGTTCCTTTCTCGACATGAAAAAATATATGTACAAGGAAAGAGAATGCCAACTCCTCTCCTGCTCAACTCCGCCTTCTCGTTGAAGTTCCTCCGCTTCAATAGCTCTTACCCAAAACCGATTCACACATTATGAATGACTACAAGAAAGATCAACATTGTTACAATCTTTCCATTAGATTATCCGTCCAAAGATAACAACATTCTTCATTCAAGGCTTGCTATTTTCTTAGAATCGCTTTTTTGTACACAATCTTCATACTCAAACAGCTTTGAATCTTATTTTTATGCCTCTCGCTTTGCCTCGATTCTTTCCACCATTTTTCCACACTCAATGCTTTCAATCGCTTCTTGATTCTTCTTTCTTGAATCTTTACGAAACGGTTAATCGCTTGACTTCCTAACTAACTCGAATCGACTCTTGCATCGCTTCGATTCTTCTCCTGCTCGTTATTCACGCCTTCGCCTGCTTTTACTATTTGCATCTCGTCGCTTTTAGTATTCGCGTCAAGGCTCTGCTTTATGCCTCGCCTACTTTGTCAAGATTTTCCACTAGATTATCTATCCAAAGATAACAACCGCTTTTGCTTTCATCTACTTTTAACTTTCGTCCGCTTCTTCTTCTTTCGCTCGCTTCAACGCCTTACTACTTGAACGTATTTTGCTTCTTTGAGCATGTTCTTGTTCTTCTTTATTTAAAGTAGCTTCGGTTGATGTCATTTCCAACTCGATTAAATTTCACTTACCAATTCCATAATTCTTCTTGGAGTATACTGAATTGACTAATCCTTCTTCAAAACATTGTAAATTATTTTTATCTTATCTCAAAGAAAGTTATTTCATCTTAGCTCTTCTCCCAACCGATGATTATCTCGATTACATTTTCAAATTATTTTTATTTAATCGTCATCTTAAATTTTGCCTCACAGATAAATTCATCAGCACTTTCATCACAAGATTTTTTGTAGTGTTAACTCGCTAGGTCTATATAAATAAGGATCGGGTTGTAAGTTAAATGTGATATATGAAAGATACATTTTCTTTCTCTTTCTAAACGACGGTTACTAACTTGTTCATGGTATCAGAGCCAAACGGTTTTCAAGATCTTGAACTAGCTCGATAATGGCAAATAGAGAAGAGGTTCGTTATCGTCCTACAGTCAGTGTTGAGGATGATCCGTATTTCTTACATGCCTCTGATCACCCAGGTATGGCTCTTGTAACAACGCCATTGACTGGTTTTAACTATTTTAGTTGGAATACGACAATTAGATCACCTAGGTATGGCTCTTGAGGCTAAGGATAAACTTTGCTTCATCGATGGAACGTTGACGTCACCTACTGATTCCATTCAACACCGGAAGTGGAAAAGAGTGGACTGATGCTTAAATCTTGGATTCGTAACTCCATTTCTAAGGAGCTCTGGTGATAGTTTTATCTATTCTCCAAGTGCAAGCATCTATAGGAGATTCTGAAAATGATTTGGGTGTGTAACACACCATGATGTATCAAGCTAAGAGAGAAATGAGAACTACTGCACAGGGAAACAATTTGGTCACACAATATTTCAATAAACTGAATCACTGTTGGGATGAGTTCGATAGACTTATGCCTCTGCCTACCTGTGAGTGCACTGGATGTATTTGTTGTTAACGAATGACTGTCAAACTCAGGGAACTCGCAGATGCTTCAAAGTTATTGCAATTTCTTATGGGTTTAAATAATATCTTTGACAACGTTAGGAGCCATATATTAAACCTAGACCCTGCACCTGACATTGATAAGGCTTACAGTATGGTATTACGGGTGGAGAGTCAGAGAGACGTGCATTTGACGTTTTCTTCTGACAGTTTAGACACAGCCTTACTTGCTAAAGCACATAGTTCCAAGGGAGAAAATGAAAGGTCTGGCAACAAAAGAAAAGATACTGGTAAAAAATCTGATCGACAGTGTGATAATTGTCATAGTATGGGACATATGAGAGACACTTGTTTCAAACTCTATGGGTTTCCCGAGTGGTATGAAGAGCTAAGGAAAAAAAGAGGCTCAAGTACAAAGAAGGCTAGCGCTAACCTGGTTACTGATATGGCAGATACCCCGTTTGATGAACCTGCTCGATCTGAAGGCAGAGACCTTGGGAGCTTGATGATGCAGATGCAGATATTGCAGCAAGATCTAGATAAGCTTGTGCAAGGG
Organism: Erythroxylum novogranatense; assembly: GCA_029891385.1. Classification (NCBI taxonomy): domain Eukaryota; kingdom Viridiplantae; phylum Streptophyta; class Magnoliopsida; order Malpighiales; family Erythroxylaceae; genus Erythroxylum; species Erythroxylum novogranatense. The sequence goes on from CM057224.1 coordinate 9,000,273, forward strand.
ACGATACCAACTTCTAAGGGAGCAAGGGGCGAATTTGCCAACTTTGTCTTCGCAGGTAATGCTAAATGCACAACATTACGTGATTTGCCTTTATCCGTAGGAATGTTTGATAGTTGACACTGGGCGCCGAATCATATGTGTTATGATGTCGCTTCTCATGAAACAATACCAAAACTAGACACTTATGTGCTTCGGCTCAATTACTCGATTTTCGTATCACCATGGTTAGTCATGTTGGTGATATAGTTTTACACCCGAGACTCACTCTTGACAATGTTCTATACCTACCCTCGCTCAAGTTTAACCTTTATCCGTAAACAAACCAGCCACAAATACAAACACTTACCCGACTTTCTTTCCTTCACACCGCCTCACACAGACTCAAGAGTAGCAAGATCATTGTCTTTGTGGGTGAGGTGATAGGAACTTTGTACATACTTACTTCACAATCTTTTCATTCTTCCGTAATAAATCGACATGTGAAAGCCAGCAGGTTTATACCAAGACATAGGATTGATAATACTTTGTGCTCCAAAACTTTGCTTTCCAACTCTTGTATTTCTTCTTCTTTATTGAATAAAGTCGATGTACTTTGGCATTCAAGACTTGGCCATGCTTCCTTCCAAGTCCTAAAACACATCATGATATTGATACCAAAGAGTCGACCGATCCTCAGGACATATGTCATTTGGCAAAGCAACAAATGACTCCTGCTTTCGATTGGTGTTTCAAATACGCTACCCAAGTGATGAAACTCTTACATCTTGATGTCTAGGGCCATATAAGCAAAGTAGTCTTGATTCTTGTCATTATATCTTAACCATTGTTGATGATTTTAGCAGGCAACTTGGGTTATTTTGCTGAAATATAAATCCTAAGTATCCAAGCTTTGCAAAGCTTTGTCAATATGGTGGAAACCAGTTTGTTGTTCGGGTCAAGCAAGTAAGGTCAGATAATGGGACAGAGTTTCTTAATGACGCTTGTAGAAGTTTCTTTCGTGCAAAGGGAATCTTGCACCAACGTACGTGTCCCTATACTCTGCAGCAAAATGGCTTTGTGGAGAGGAAGCATAAGCACTTGTTGCAGGTGGCCCGAGCATTGTTGTTTCAAGCTAAGATGCCTCGCAGTTTTTGGGGAGAGGCTATTTTAACTGCAGCTTATATTATCAACCGACTACCCACTGTTGTGCTTAATTGGAAATCTCCTTTTGAGTTGCTATATCACAAGGTCCCCGCTTATGCCAGGATGAAGGTTTTTGGTTGCTTGTGTTATGCTACTAACACAACACCAGGAAAGGGCAAATTTGACGCAAGGGCCACTAAGTGTGCCATGGTGGGTTATGCAGTGGGACAGAAGGCTTACAAGGTGTATGATTTGGAAACTTGTAAGGTGTTTAGTTCAAGGGATGTTGTCTTTTATGAGACTATTTTTCCTTTTGCTGCTGAGCAAACCCAGCGCAAGTCTACTTCTGTTGATCCTTCCGATCCAATTTGGGATTTGCGTGCTGTTGCTTCTGAAGACTTCAGGGTTGGTCCCTCTTGTGATGATGATGTTTCTGGTGTAGCAGACGTTGGGGTACAACGTGTTTTGACAGATCAAGAGGATTTGACAGTTGATGGAGGTTTATATCACGGACCCATGCATCATGGACGAGTCGATGATTTATGGATGATATTGTTCTCGCGCCACAACTCGTGCAAAGTTTAAGACAGCAGAGGGTCACCTGTTTGGTCAAGGATTATGTGACTTGTAGTAGTGTTCGCCACCTCGATGACGGGTATACAATTTCTCCTACTTACGCAGCCTTTATGGCTAATATTGGCTAAATGTGGAACATCGCCTTATCAACAAAGTGCTCAAAGATAAGTGAATGGGCAGAGGCTATGAATAAGGAGTTATCACCCTCAAGATAATCGGACATGGAACCACCGCCTCGTCAAGGGAAGAAGGCCATTGGCTCAAAATGGGTTTTAAGGTAAAATTTGATTCTAATGGGAATGTAGAGATATAAAGCTAGGTTGGTATGGCGAAGGGTATAATCAAATTGCTAAGGTAGATTTCTTTGATAGTTTTTCTCTTGTTGTCAAATTGGTAACCGTAAGGACTTTTCTTGCTCTTGCTACTTTACAAGATTATTTGTTCATCAAATAGATATAAATAATGCTTTTTACATGGCTATTCAAGGAGGAAGTGTATTTGATTCCACTCGAAGGTTACACCAAAGCTGGACAGGATGAAGTTTGTTGATTAAAGAAGTCTTTGTATGGGTTAAAACATGCTTCTAGAGAGTGGAATTCTGAGTTTACTACACAGCTTTTGAACTATGGTTTTTCTCAATCTAATCATGATCCTTGTTTGTTTACTTTAACTAACAAACGTGGGTTTCTTGCTCTCTTGGTCTATGTTGATGATGTTTTAATTGGAGGGACTTGTGAAGATGATATTATTGCTGTGAAGACATATCTCCATTCCTTTTTTACTATCAAGGATTTGGGGACCGCTGTATTTCCTAGGTGTCGAGGTAGTTCAAACTCTTCATTGGTACTTTCCTCTCTCGTAAGAAATATCTTCGTGATATCTTAGTCAATGTGGGCTTGTTGACACTCATTTTATCGCCACGCCCGCTTAGAAATCACAAATTGATGAGCATAAGTGAGTTACTTCCTGATGTGGATCGAGACATGAGAGTGATTGGGAGGTTACTTTACCTTAATCTCACCCATACCGATATTACCTTCAAAGGTTCAAAGAACTTAGTGGTTTGTGGCTTCCCACGTAAAGCTCATCGGGATGGAGTTATGCATGTGTTGCGTTTTCTTGCTGGCACTAAAGAGAAGCGTCTATTCTATAGTAGTAAGGGTGGTTTGGCCTTGTCTTGTTATTGTGATAGTGATTGGGTTTCTTGTCCCATTTCTCGTAAATCTGTGAGTGGATATTGTGTGTTTTTGGGCAATTCATTGATCAGCTGGAAAAGTAAAAACAAGCTACTGTTTCTCATTCTAGTTGTGAGGCAGAGTATCGGAGTATGGGCACTGCGGTTTGTGAGCTTCAATGGCTTGCTTACTTACTCCAAGATTTTAACGTGGTGGTTTCTCTTCCTATTGATCTTGGTGTGATAATCGATCCGCCTCCACATCAACGCTAATCCTGCCTTTCACAAGCCGCACGAAGCACTTGGAGATTGATTGTCATATCGCGGAGGAATAAGTTTAAGGAAGGTTTTATTTCTCCACGCTTTGTTTCCACACGGAGCAAATTTTGTTGATATTTTTACAAAGTCCTTGGCAGCTCCTCAATTTATTAGTTTTGGTGTCAAGTTCGATTGGTGTCTTTCCCATTTCCAACTCGAGGGGGAGTGTAGACATAATATAGTTGTATAGTTAGTCGTTAGCTATTAAGCTCTGTTTTGCTATGTTTTCGTGTCTATATAAACAGTGACTGGGTTGTAAGTTAAATGTGATATATGAAAGATACATTTTCTTTCTCTCTCTAAACGACGGTTACTAACTTGTTCACAAACAGGTCTACATCACTGAAATTTTGCTAATTGATATAGGTATTTAATGATTGAATTGCCTCTTGCTTCCTAAACTATGATGTTTATGGCTGCTTTTTCCAAATTTGCATAACATGGAACAGAGTAGCTTGGTATGGGAGATCGCAATTTGCGGATTGATGGTTGTAATGGGTGTCTTGATGTTATAATGTGTATAGATAGTCATGGCCAAGAATGGTTCTAGAATAAAGGATGTCCATTTAGTACATTTGTATCTGTTTATTTGATGGATTGTTTGCTTATGTAACAATTGAGCTAACTACTTTAGAATCTCTATACACAGAGATTATGATAATGGGTCTAACGATTCATCAATTCGTATAAGAGAAAGTGTGAGTTTGTAGCGTAATCACCATAATAGCTCCTCAGATGTGTTCGATAGGCATTTTGCTTCTCCGAGGTGTATGTTGATGATTAATCGTCCTTCTATACTTTGATCTATCTATTTCTTGATTGTTCTACAATTATCTCTCATGCAGTGACTATTCGAGGAAAAATATACCTGTTTCGCAAAATCACACAAGGTATTTACAATTGATCCGATTGGTTATGGTTACTCGATAAGCCAAACCTCACAAACTCAAGATAATCCCTTCTATACCTTTCGAGACGTGGGGAATGCAGCTAAATGACTTCTGTGTTGACGTTGTCAAAATGAATCATTCTTTATATGCAATTCCATAGAGGTAAGTTTTAACCACGTGGTTGTTGTAATTGTCAGAGCCGCTGATTCTTATTTCCCATCTTTTAACTGTGGCTTGGTGAAATTGGTCCAATCTTACCTTTCTTCTAGCTATTTGATGTACTTGGTATGTGTACATTTTTAGCATGTTTCATTGGTCAGTTTTGACATATTGCCTTTTTGGTATAATCCAAAAGGCCCTGATGTGAAGTAAGAATGCTCTTTTTCTGATACAATTTTGTTGTCACTTGCATAGTATCCAATGCTCTTTTTCTGTTACAATTTTGTTGTCACTTGCATAGTATCCTGTTCAAAGCTTTTAACGTACTTACATCTATAGCCCTACAAGGGGATAATCTTGTTAAATATATCTCTACGTATGCTTCACATAACAAAGCAGCCCTGGTTTGCTAAACCTTTTATCAGATCATTCCACAATTTGTCGAGGTATGACTAAGATATTCCTTTGATAAGGCACCGCTCAAAGCTTCCAAAGTTCAATTTGTGGTAGTCATCATATTCTTGCAGAATACCGCTATGGGCAAATTGTTTTTCAAGTCTGCTGTCTGCTCAAAGTCGGTGAAAAAAATTCGCTGTGTTTTTCACTTTGACAGGCTTTTCTTTTGGTTTCTTAGGCAAAATATTTAGATTGCAAAGGCCAATTTTACAATAATGTTGAACACGCTGTAAGAACTCGATCATCTTAAAGTTATTTTAGTGGAATTTGATTATAACTTTGCTTGCCAATTTACAATGACAACTAGGTTTTTATGCTTATAAGCATGAAAGATAGTCCGATAAATATGCGTGAAATAATCATCTAAATATAAACCGTATTACTCAGATTCTTGTTAGTTGGAATGCTTGCCGAAACAACATTTGATGATATGATGGAACCAGAGAGGCTCGATCTTCTGAAACATAGGTTCACAACCGTTTTGTTGTGGATGTTGCTGTATAAATTTTCTAGAAAATTTATAGTATGTAGCAATATAAAAGTCTAAAGACAAGTTCGATAATATGAATCCGAGACTGCTTTCGATATTTTGCATTTTGTTATCATGAAAACTCCCAGTGACAGATGAGCTTGTTCGTAAGATCCTTCTTCCGTGACTTGAACTTGGTGCTTCAGATGTTTTCCTCGAGTTCATTTGTTATTCAGAGGTTCTCTCCCGAGGAACTACTTCTCAGTGAAGGTATGTTTCGACACAACATAGGCACTACAATATTTCCCTACCGATGTAGAAATTCCCCATTCATGAAATCTCTTGCTTCTCCAATTATGCTCTCTCGTGTCCTCGCTCTAATAGCCTGGGTGACAAGGATCCATGGAACCTATTGAACTTGGAAGATCCTATGAAAGATTCGATCCGTCGAAGACTTCATCGCCCCGCCAAACGCTGGCCACGCCTCGAGGTCTCTCTCAGAATTTCGATGGTTTAACACGCATGATTCTTTTACTAATTTACCGATATAAGACCTCATTTCTCTCGCTACTCTTGAAGGATGAAGCTCCTCATCCGGTGAACCCTCGTCGAATCATTTGTGTGTCGCCATGCCACAAACACTCCAATTTTTCCAACGCATTTGAATAGGGTCCGCTACGCTGCGTAAATTGTCATTACCTAATCAATAGGGCCTTATCAGCAAGTGCCACGAGATCTCGTATATTAGAACTCGAATCCATTAAGACGGAACATTTCTTTTCCAAGTGAAATCTCCTAGCATAGTAAAGAGCAACTTTAGCTTATCTTGAGATGTTTACACTCCCCTGTTATTGCTAAAGTTTGGACAATAATATTCAAGAAAGCTGACACATTCTCTCATACTGAAATGTTCTTCATTCACCATGATAATGGTTACTTAATCCCTCCTGAATGTTTCCACAACTTCAAGTTCTTAAATGCCTACCATTTCTTATGGTGTTGATTTTAGGAAAGACAATTCAAGTCTGAATTGTGTTCAATATATTTTATTATGTTAATTTTAGTCTAATCCAATCCTTTTTTTTAATGATCCGTCAAGTTCAAATAAAATTTGTTAAATTCAAATTTGAATATGAATAAATTGAGGCAAATAATGACGATTAAGAGTAATAAAAAACATAATATATTATATCAATTTTAGACTAATTTTAACTTGATTTTTTGTAATGATCTAAAAAAAAAGTTTATCAAACTCAATTCCGAAATCGAGTTCAACCAATTAGCTTCAAATTGATTCAACCAAACTTCTTTTTGTCCTATTTGCTAATGTCAAAACCTAAAACAAAAGGTGACAGATACATGAAGGTATAAGGTGTCCTCTTCTCATGAATTTTGTTTTGTGCATGTGCAAGTGTTTTTTCTTAGTCTTTTGGTGGACTTAAAGAGTACACAGAAAGGGTTCAATGAACTCTATCAACATATTAGTCAATTGCTTAGTACAGACTGCTTAGATTAAGACAACATTTTGTTTACTCCCCAGTGTTAGTCTAAATACAGAGGCTTAAGGTCATATCATATCCATACCTTTTACAAAGCAAGAATATTAAAATTAAAGTCATCATTACAATTCATTTGTAAGTGCCACGTGAATCTAATAAATTTTTTAAAAATCAATTTTAAAATAATTAGATACAAAATATCTAACTTAAAATATTATATATTATATTTTATCTCTTCAATTTTAAGATTAAAATTAAAATTTGTTAAAATCTATATTTTAATGAACTAATTAGGAATGAATTCAAGTTTAAAATAGCCTATTTTAAATTTAAATATTATTCATTTTAACGATTAACTTACCATATATTAATTGCATAATTCATAGAAAAGTAATGTAGATTAAACTTCATTCCTTTTTTTTTTTTTAACCCTACAAAAGAAAAAGAAATGATGTAATTAGTGAGAATCTTAATCATTTGACATCTTATGGTTCACTAAACCAATAATAAGCAATTAGGAATGGCTTTTAGCTTAATTAATCAATTCAAGGATATTATTGAAGCAATCATGATCTTCAATGCGCTTCAAGCCATGTTGTGGAAGAAAGGTTTTTTTTAATGAAATAATAATAATAATAATAATAATAATAATAATAATAATAATAATAATAATAATAATAATAATAATAATAATAATAAATAACTTTTATTAGTGAAAATATAATTTTTAAAATATAAAAATTCTAATTTTTTTAATTTATTTCATGATTGATTATCATAGAAAAATAAGAAAAGAAGCCCCTGTGGATGGTGGAGTTGATAGAATAAGGAACACGGAGATCCCGTGTTCAAATCCTTCTACTTATGCTCTCGATTGAGCCTGTCATAAAAGACTTGTCTAGTGTGGAATACGTCGGTTAACGTGATTTACAGACTATTACATAAATTCAAAAATTTACTCAATACGCATCTAAATGATAACAGTTTTGTTCTTCCCTTAAAAAAAAAGTCTAATCCCGCCACCTTTTACCTGTTGTGCTTCTTCAATTTAATAATATCAATGTGATTTTAAGCCTAGACTTTGTCAACTGGTTGATTTGTTTTTTGTTTTGGAAAATTTAAAAAATTGAATTACTCAAACAATAAGTCTACACTGTACAATCCTTTCAAAAGGAAAAAAGTAACCTGCAATCACCAAATTCTCCGTAATTAATGTTTCAAAATCAACTACTATATTCTAAATATGCCATCGCCGCCTCATTTCCAAGCTTATAACCTCATGCTTTCCAAAGAATAATGAGAGTCTCATAATCACATTAACAATACTATCAACTAACTCATACTTACGACGCTTGGTGCTTATAAAGCTTGCGCTTCTCCCTCCAAGTTGATAAATCCAATGTTTTAAAACCTGATCGACATCGAATCGGTCAAGGAAAGGTTTAAGATTTAGAGGTTCAACCTAGAAGGAACCGCTATCAAACCGGAATATAATAAATAAGAAGAAAATTTTATAAGAATAAATAAAATAAAATATTTTATTGAAATGAAAATACACCAATGTTTATTATTATATAATGAACTATAAATAAATAAATATGAGTCCAATATAAAACTTAAAATAACAATAAAATCAAAATTGTATTTTTGAAGGAGGTTGCGCCTCATCATCGCCAAAAGCTCCAAATTCTCCAACACTATTTAAAGATTCAGAACTACGCTTTTATCCAAAGTATTTGCATCCACTTTCTTCTATCGCATTAAAATAAATTACAAATTAGTAACGTATGAAATTATTCTCAATTGTAAACTTGTAATACAAAGATAATTTTAACTTAAATATAATCAAAATAAGATATGAACCGACCATCGAGATGTTCTTAATTTATTTGTTGTGACGAATGCATTTTCTTCATAAATGGTCCTTTCAAGTTTATTATAATCAAGATCAGGCGATAGTTCTTCTTCTTCGATCCAAAAATCAGATGTTCAATGCAATCAATATCAGCTTGATCATATGTTCTTTTATTAAGCGCCCAACACATAATAGTAGAAATTATAAAGTCAATAACAAAAAATAAAATTATTGAAATAAAACAAAAATATAAAATAATTGTTCTTCATTCGCAGATTATAAGTAACGTAAACAAGGTCATTAAGTCTTTGATGTTCCAAACGATTTCGCTTTTCAGATGAATACGCTCAAAACACTCCAATTACATTCACAACCTCGATGCGTAAGCCGCTTGACCGAGTAACCTAATAATGAAGTTTTCTCAATGTTCGAGCAATCACAACCTAATAATCTCCACCACTCATCTGCATTTTAAATTAATAGTTAT